>OX438872.1:4093928-5458571 GCA_949315895.1 Anania crocealis | reverse complement strand
AGGAAAATACATCCGAGACATATAGAAAAAAACTTTTATTCTACATTAACCGTCTGGGATCAAACCCGTGACCTCGGAACAGGCGATACCTAGAAAACCAGTGGTATGTTCACGTAGGTCTGAATTTCGATTTAGTCAGTAAACTTAGTTAAATATATGCGGATATTTTTTTGATTTGTAAACCATATTTTCCTACTCTCATAGTGTTTTTTTTAATTAAATTTTTTAATAGGCCTAATTTTGAACTATACTATATTGAAATATATTATTATTTTATTTACTATGTTATCTTATATCTTATGGCATAACACTCAGGTTTGTTCCAATGTGAAAACTTTTAGCATGCCACAGTATTGATTTTCGTCAACTGTAAATCCTTTGCAATACCTTCCCAAAGGCGCAGTCTGTTAGTCTGTCTTTTTTTCTCTCTATATATCAATCTGTCTCTGTCCCCCGTCAGTTGACTGACGGGGGACAGAGACGACGGGACTGTCAGTTTAAAAGGGACCAAATTCGAGATACAGTAAAATTGCTGAACTGCGCAAAAAGATGACAAAGAACGAACGCTTCAAATCAAGTACCTCATATTTTATTCGTCCAATTATATTTTTTTCAAGCCAACAGATTTAAATTCATTTTGCTAACAATCAAGAGATTCATGCGTATCAGCGTTTTGTTGTTTCAGCTGGGGTTGGGATGAATGTATAAACATTAATGGGAATAAAAACAGGAGGATTCATATACGGAAAGCTTGAAATGGAAAAGAATTTTTAATGATCGGACTTGGTATCGTGCATTGGGGCAGGCAGACATGACAAGCAGTGTTACACTGAAAAGTACTGATGCCTTAGGCCTACTGTCCAAGAAGACATAACTTCATAGACACTACCAAATACGCTCAATAGCTTGAGCAGCTTAGCGTACTGAACCATGTCCACGAGGCTTATTAAACGCATAAGTTTTGTGGAATAATTGCATTACTTACGAGTAAATAACTGCTATATTAATAAATGTATTGAAAATAGTTACCTGTATAAAGTATAAAATTAATAAACTAGATGCTTACCTGTATATTTTAGTTTCATTTGTCACCGCACTCCAAGCCTTTTCAGTTATATTAAGATTATTGTTGTACAAACACGAATACTTTTCAAACTAAACAAATTTCGTAGCCGTACCCGCCACTTTTGCAAAAATAAACACGTAGATTTCCAAGTTTTACGCCCTGGCGCATGATATGCGATACGGCAGGCGTCATGAAGCCTGCATGCAACGACGCGAGAACGACGTCGGCAGAGTTTGATATTTTTTTTATGTAAGCTGTGAGCAGGCGTACAGGTACGTATGATGCTACGCCTCCGTGGACAGTAGGCCTAACTCTGCAACACGAAGCTCGTTTCATGGATATTATCTTTCTCTTTCAGATATTTTAAGACATCGGTATAAGTGATAGGGACAGATGGATTTAAATATACATTGTGTTGCGGAGTAAGGCTTCAGAAACGGATTATTTATAACTTTTTACAAGGACCTGCTTGGCGTTTGAGAGGGTCCCTGGTTAAATTCTTGGGCACATACTTGTAGTTATGCTAAAAGGAGCCAGATTGCGAATAGACATTCTATAACAAATTAAATTAATCGCTAGTGTTCAACATACTTTTTTAAAGCCAAAAATATAAATTCGAATAGGAATTGTTTTCGTTAATGTCGCGTGAAAAAATCGTACACGCAACATGGGCCAGACCACGACATTTTTGTTTGGACATAAAACCTCTATCAATGTATAATTTGAACGGAATGGGATGGATGAAAACCAATCTCGCTCTGTCTGTAGTTGGTCCCTCAGTTTGAAGATCGTGATCAGTTTCAGGGTTGCATCTGGAGCAGATAATTTGGCTGCACTTCTGTCCAGCGGGTCTTTTATCATCGTGTAGGATGTGAAGGATGACGAGCCTTTTTTTTGGTCGGTCCATCTTGTTGGCTAACGAACTCGCGAACTTTTGCCTTCGGTGATCCCAATGGAACCTAATAAGGTCTTGTAAGGTTGACACTTTTTGCCTTGCTAATGCAATACACAAACCCTAAGTTTTTGTATTATTTAGTGTACTTGTCTATTAGTAAATCTCTATCAACATCAGTCCGCATCACTTCTCTACTAAACAAATGAAGTCTCTCTTGAAGAACGATTATCCTAGTAGTCACTTTAGTAGATAACTTTGGTGATGATGAATTCAAGACTACGATCACATCGTAGAAGTGGTGTTATTCTGGTTCAGGTCGGCATCACATGGAATGATATAATTTAATCGTGTGCAACTTTGTTTTTGCAAGTATGAACCCCCCCAATCTGTACTATCTCCGAGTGCTTTTTAATGTTCCGTACCTCAAAAGAAAAAAAAGTCTGTCTATTAGCACTATTTCTCGGGAATGCGTTAAGGTATCTAGTTAAATTAACAGGGTTTTAAAGCTGTTTACAAATTAAACTTTTAAATGAAAGTGAAAAAAGAAAGGCCCTGTAAATCTCGGCAAAAACTGCAAGACCTGTTTTTTGTAGAGGATATTTATAATCCATGCTCACAAAATTGCACGAAACCCTCGGTAAGCGAGTCCGAGTACGGCTTACTCTTGTCCAGATAAATCTTTAATAATTAGTCAACTCCAGCAAAAAGTAGTATTGGGTAAAACGTGGAACGACAACTTAGTATAGATAGGCTCAACTTATATACTCCTTTATGTGTTAAAACCATGTAAAATCCGGCATTTAAACTATTTACACCGAGTATGTATAATAATATTTACAGTACGCTCAACTCCCGTCAATATTAGTTTATGATTACATTCACATGCCAACATTCATATTATGAATTCAAATATTGTCAGACGAAACACGGAAAAATCTAAATCGCGTTCGGAACTACAGACAACTTACCGGAGTAGATTGCAAAAAATCATACACAAATATAAAAAAAAAAGTTATTTAGGACACACCAACAATTATTGATTCATATTTTACTTTACAACATAAAACTTATACAGTAGTTTTGAATTCTGTTACATTTATCAAATAAAGCTCAGTACAACTTTTACAGTAAAATTGCAGTGAAATACTAATTATTACATAAATTAATTGTATACGATAATAGAAAGTTCAGATTTCAATTTTGTCTCGGGTCTCTGTAATTGATAATTTTGCCATGATTGCATTCAAATTGAGCAGAGCAAATTGTCACTCGCAGTTTAGCTAGTTGTTTAAAGAAGATGATGCTGCCTATCTATTCTTTTATTTAGTATATCTGACAATCTTCTTTTAGTTGCCTTTTGTGACACCTACAAGAGGAGATATTCAATACTTTTATTTTTGGTTACTCTATGCAGTTTCTATTAGGCAGGGTAGTCTATGTAATGTATGTCAGAATGGTCAATTGCTCCGATTCCAAGCGCTCCTATCTCAATAGCACCAAAGCTGATTCTTGTATAACACATTTCACAGCTTCACCAAATCGGGAACTGAAGTTAGGCTGCAGAATTGTTTTTGCTAGAACTGTTTCCAATTGTTTTTCGTGAAAACTAATTCTCAATTTCGTGGGAAAATACCAAAAAAGAAACGTTTCTGAACTCATTCTATTTAACAGGCAATGTGGAGTCGTCGCTCAAGGTAGTAAAACAAGAACAGACAGGCCTTGCATTCTCATAAATACGATTCGTCGCTGCACTTGTGACTGTAATTACGGATGACTCAGCTGTCGCTTTGACCGCTATTGTCAGTGTCACGGCTTTTTGCCAGCTTCTTGTTTGGTAGCCATGCGGTGCTAGTATCGATAAGCGTTAAAAGATAATACCAATCGTGACGTCATTGCTGTTATAGCAGCTTTAACCAAAGCTGTTATGACATTCTTCAATCGCATTACAGGTTAACATGGTGGACAACAAAATTTGTAATAACTACTTTAATGGCTAATGAAATAATGGCCGGTCACAAAGCGACTGTTAAGCGACATCAAACTATGTAACTGCCATACACTACTCTCACGGTATCTGGTTGTTTTTTAGTTCACTTGTTTTGCGTATTAGCGATAAGTGTTTTAAGGCCATTTAGCCTCATTCAGACACTTACTTCCATAATTA
This sequence comes from Anania crocealis, assembly GCA_949315895.1. NCBI lineage: Eukaryota > Metazoa > Arthropoda > Insecta > Lepidoptera > Crambidae > Anania > Anania crocealis. The sequence goes on along the minus strand of OX438872.1, from coordinate 5,454,446 downwards.
TGGTAGTCGTAGATAATTAGCTGGAAATTCTCCAGTTTAAGCAGTTATACAACAATAATACCTACACACTATAAAAACTAAACTAACCTTGCCACGTCACATATGAAAGTGTCCCATGGGCCCTCTGCGTATTTGCGACAGGACCCGTCGCGTACGCCTACCACTGATATCCACCATGGACGTTTGTTTCATTGAGCGGAGGGCATAAAAGGCGACATGGACATTATCGGACACCTCTGATATCAAATTGCCCTATAAAGGACGAGAAAACAACATTCATATGTTCAATGCTTTTAAAAATGAGCTGACGGTTCTGTACAGCCTATATTAAGGGAATTCACACCTAATGTTTATTTAACAGTACTTTGAGCAAGCATTCACGAATTTCGGTTAGAACAAATACGCAGTTAGTGCTCTAAACTTGTTTAATGCTGGTTCTGTTGGGATCGATTGGTAAACTGTACAAAACTATCTGAATCGTTTCTGCCGTAGTTTCCGAGGCTAAACTATTGTTGTATTGGTTTCTTGAATTTACACAAATACTGAACACTAAACCGAAATTATTTACAGACGTAACTCGCGTATTACGATTTTAGATAGTTTTTTAATCCCAACGTTTCAAGCAGTATAAAGTATGAATGATGTATAATTTTGGAAACTTTGAATAATACTTATACAGGATAAAATTTTAACCACTTTCCAAAATTTTTACTGGCATTCAGTATCGTATTTAGAGCCTATTTATCAAGTAAAAAATGAAATCAAGGTATCACCCGAAAATATTTTTCGCAACATAGTGTTCAATTTTTACGGTCCTAAGCCTGTAAAGGTATAAAGGGAAAACCAAAAACTTATAAATAGTATCGTAATGAACGAATGAGATGCGAATAGCGCGAAAAAAGTGTTGCTAGGGGGCCGTATCAAAAATTTTAGACTTTTGGCGGACATTTTCTAAGTGCTTTATCTTGACATTTTTGTACTGGGCTATACCAAAAGAAAAAATACGTCATTTGTTTTTTGTCTCGTAGATTGTCATATTAAAATTTGGAAAGTGGTTAAAATTTCACCCTGTATTTCGAATTACTGATTTAATCAGTTTCAAAATGTACCTACTTCCTGGAAATACTTTAAGGTGTTGCGGGCAAATGTGAGGCAAATATTTTATTGTCTGTGGATTGAATATTTTTTTCGTATTGATGTATAGATTATTATTTGGTATAGTTTTGACTACTTGTCATTAAAATGGCAAGAATCCTGTTTAATAAAAAAAAACACCACTGATACTGAAATTAAGTTTAAAAACATTTTATTACATAGAACATATTTTCAAAACTGTTGAGTTTAAGGTCTGATGCCAAACTGCGTAAAACAATGTCTGTTAGTTGACTCTATCTCTCTTACTCTTACTAATGCCTTTAAGTATGTGACAGAGATAGATAATTCCGAATTAATGTTAAAAGCAAAGAGTATGTTCAAGTTGAAAGTAAAGAAAAAACACAAATCTAAGACTATTGTACTTGTTGTTGAAAACTCCGTTAGTGCAGAAACGCCCCACATGGGGGCACTATTTCCAAACTTTACAAAATTTAGATTTTAAAAGTTGGCACGGTGAAACTGACTATCGTTGAATAAATATTAAATTTTAAGACCTTAATTTTTGATACTTTGATTTACAAATTTAATATCAAATCCAATTTCAAAGTTTAATCTCAATTTAATTTGGATTATGTATCGCTAGAATCAACAGTAGTGTTAACGAGATATATTTAAAAAAACGTTCCAATGTAGCCGTTTCCTTTACATTATTTAGTTTTGATCTGAAAGTGGACTTGGATCAAATCCGTCGAGGAACTGTTCAGTCTTGCAATGGACAGAAAGAAAAATGGGAAAATAGCGACCTTCCTAATTGAAGACGCACCCAAAGAAGAAGATTTTTGGTCAAATCGGTTAGCTCTCTGCATGCATCATGCATGCATATCTTAAAAAAATGTTTGTTGTCATGGTCAAGTGGTCCACACAATGGTTTTCAAGGTGATCCTCTTTGTCTCTTTTACGAATTCCATTCCAAGACAAAAAAAAATGGTTTGCAAAAAAAAAAAACTTGAATTTAGAAAACCACTTCTCTATATTGTAACGGTTCTTTCGTTAGTATCTCTTGAAAATCAAGCCTAAACGCTTAACAGCGTCCTTTTATCTTTATAATCGGATATGTTTTGTTTGATATGATTTGAATAAAGTACTTTGTTTACCGTGATTATCAAATTCCTTATATAAAGTGATTATACTAAACATTTGTGTATTGCACTCTAGTAACTGTTTGAATGCTTTTAGTTAGATTAAAATTCTGTCTAGGTTAGGGATTGTCAACATTTTCCCTTAGTCTCTGAAAGGAGAATAGCCGCTCGAATAAACTTGATAAACGTTTTATTATAATTTTACGTTGTATTTTAATATTACCTTCAGTAGTTTACATAATATGAATAACGAATACCTAATCGTAATATTTTGTAATACATTTTTAAATTAAAAGCATGAACATTTTAATATTTAGCATTAAAAACGACCTTCGTGGCGGAGTGTCGTACACACCAGTTTTCAAGGTGTCTCCTGCTCCGAGGTCTTGGGTTCGATTCCCGGACGGGTCAATGTGGAAATAAAGTGTTTTTCTACATTTTCTCGGGTCTGGGTGTTTGTGGTACATTCATTGTTTTTGGTTTCCAAAATACGAGTGCTTTAAACATTTCTTCAAATTGGGGATCAGAACAATCAATGTATGTGATGTTGTCCATATTTATTTATTTATTTATCTAAAAAACACAGTAGTCAGCAAAACTTTTTATCAATCTATGAATCCGTAACGATAATAATCAAATTTCATCAACAATTTTAAATAGGTGCCAAATATACAAATTCGAATTGGCATAACACTGAAAAGCTTATTTGAAACTTGACATAATTTAAATTATGGTGAATAAATAATTTATGATTTCACGCTCTGAGTTTTACATAAGTACTAAAAACTAATATACTATTTACATAGTTATTCGTGAGTTTCAATCCAGGTACTTACCTCTGGATTTTCCGAAATCTATTAACACATTCATAACACAAGCTCGGCGCGAGGGAAAACATAGTGAGGAAACTTGCATAATATAGGTGTTGAGGATACTAGGTATACGAGCAACTGACTAACTTTTAAAACTGTCGGCATTCAGTGTCTACCCGTTTTTTTCCATCCTGTGCATAGTGACTATTCCAGAACCTTTCCGCCACAACTGCGTTATTTTGAAAATAGCTTCAATAAAATTCACGAAACGTTATGCATACATTATGCTCTATAGCACAATTTACGTAAATTACAGGACCATGCTTTTAAGTATTCACAACAGTGCATTGTTTTAAAAGATCTATTATTTAGTCTAGAGTACCCTAAACCGGTGAGCGTGTATGAAAAGATTAATGAATGTGGATGAAGCGAAAGTAGTCTGTAAGGATCGTAGCAAGTGGAAAGATGTGGTCTCTGCCTACCCCTCCGGGAAAAAGGCGTGAGTGTATGTATGTATGTATGTATGTATTTCAAAAAAGTTTCAAGCTACTTCTGGTCTTCGATTAATCTCCTAAATTATTAAATATATTTTTTTGTTTGTCACCGGCCATCTATATTACCTTGAATTTTAAAAAGAAATCTTTTTAGAACTGATAAAATGAACTTCTAGATACAGTCAGCCACAGTTAAATGTCAAAACTTTATGCATGACTAGTAGATACTGAAATCAAATCAAATCAAGTCTCCAATTTTACGCCTCATTTCTTAAGCGATGAAGGAACCTCATAAAATCTATAGCGACCAGAATGTTTCAAAGCCCTGCCTGGACCATTGCCAAGTGATTTAAGTCGGGAACAAAAGTTTCTGGTACATTAGCCGAGTGCCCACTAGTGGACTGTGGTTTTATTTTTATCGTTTTCATTTGGGAAGGGGTATTGTCTGCACTTGTAGATTTGTGCGCCATTGTCGTGATATTCGAGCTCCTAAAATTTTAAGCTTCGAGTATTATCATACGATCGAAATTTTACGAAGTCATACAAGTACGAAGTTAAGACAACACATCAGACTGTACACTAGGGCATCTTAACGTAGTTGATATAGGTGCGAGTTTTCAATGAAAATATGTAACCACGTCGTGGTAGGTATAGTAATAGCCTGCAGATATAACGTCATATTCGTCCCTGTATACAAGGAATAAAAATGTGGTATTGTTCAAACAAATAAGTGATAATTGTTACTACTATTGATTAGTAACAGTAGCTGTCAACACTATACCATACAAGTAGTCATATTCTTCTATTCATATACTGAAAAAAAGTTTTTGATATTTCTAAAACAAATCAGGTTATTATTGTGCTCTTCAGACACAAAAACTGATATTTCTAAAATAAGTAAGGGTTTTTGAATATTGGTATATTGTTGATCAGTAACATTACACATTGCTTTCAAATAAATAAATAAAACAAGTACAAACACAAAACAAAACAGTTCTAATAAAATACCATTACAACAATATTCTAAATGAACATCGATTGTTTTCAATTTGCAAGTTTGTTCTCACGACTTTGACCAATGGAAAACATTAATTTCACTCCTACCATAAATTGCAGGACTATTCTCGACTCATCCCCATTAAATTAGGGTGAAACGCACTGAGTTTTAGTGTTCGATAAAAACAGGAAATTACGAAATTGTGTTAAGATGCTTTTTTTTTCAATGGATAGTAGTACATTCTAGGGTGGACGGAAAACGAAGTGATCTTTAAAAAATGAAAAAAATATAAAAATATTGGTACAGCTATTTCTTTGAAAGACGCTGTGACGCGCACGGATGTAGCATCCGGAACATGCCGCAGCAAAATAATACGTCTGTGCGCTTTACAGCGTGTTTACAAAACTAAAAGTCTGAATAAATATTTAGTATATTTTTTATATTTTTGATGATAGATAATATAATAACACTGCCATGAAGTTATACCTAAATAATGATCACATATCGTGGGCTTTGTTATACAGGTGGTTGAAAATGCGCCGTGTATACTTACGCAATGTTGCATCAAATCTCTTGGTGTGTACCAGATCTAATATAATTATTTCCATTGTATTGTTCCCAGTAGGCGGAGTGCGATAAGATTGAGGTGGCACGTGATACAGTGCGATAGAAAGATTTACAGAATGACGTCTAAATATGTATTTTAAACTCTAATACATAATAATACAGACTTTTAAATTTAATATCTTAGATTAAAAAAAAATTTCGTCAAAAAAACAATAAACTGAAAAGATATTGTAAAGAACGAAAGTTTGTAGGTATTGTAAAATTGACCTATTTAGAATACTGGAAATAATTCTAATAACTCAAATGGTTACGTATAGGTACGATCGGTTCACTGTTGGATATAGGCTTCACAAATTTTGCCATAATCGCCACATTGGACACGTGATTGCAGTTTTGCTAATGTTTGACTGAAGACGTTAAAGCTATCTACCTATTGCAGTACTTTACTAGTCACCTCTTGGGACATGCATTGGACAAAAAGGGGTGGTGCTTTGCTAATTCAGGATGGTATCACACGGCGCAATGAAATGAAAAGAAATAAAATAAATTTATTTCAAACTATGGTCCATATTGGTGCTAGAGACAATTCAACTTAATTATCTAATGTTAGTAAATATAATTTATATAATAAACTAGCGGACCCCGCGAACTTCCTATCGCCTCAGATATTAGATTTTGACGTCTTAAATGAGTTAAATGTTATTGTCATCAAAAATATGACGGGGTCGGAAAATCTTATGTTTGTACGGGAGTATAGAAAAGTGTTGCTTTTTTACTTTTTCAGACAATTTCCAAAAAAATATCTGTGTAAGAACCATCCTCGTACTTCAAGGAATATTATAAAAAAGGAATTATCGAAATCGGTTTAGCTGTTCTCGAGATTTGCGCTTAGCAACACATTCAGCGATTCATTTTTATATTATAGATAAAGAAATAAACTAATAAGGTGGTCGATGATGCGCTGCAACATCTAATAACCTCGAAAGCCGTAACACGCAATTCATCTTATGAAAGTAATGATTTGGTAATTGAGAATCAGCATTCATCACTTAAGTTTTCGATTTTATAGTGTCATCATATCAGATCATATAAAGAAATAGATATGAAATGGGGGCGTGGCGCGTGCGAATCCAATATGGGCAAACAGAACTATTGCACTCCGCGGCGAAATATTTAATGAAAACATCCATGTAACGATAATTGTATCGGCACAATATACATTGAAGGTGAAGGCTTCATACTAACCAGCTGTGTTGTGAGTACTATGCGACTGCGCAATGTATCGAGGTGTTCACTGCCCGACGTGTGCGTCGCGACCACACTTTGTAGCAACACACTAATTTGCACACACCAAATGACGCATTGTGTAAGCGAGTAAGTGGTAGCCGCTGTGATTGGGTCCATGTTTGTGTACGCACCAATGACCGTTGTAAATTGATATAGTGTGGTCCTTATGCTTACAACAGTGTTATTGTAGTTGCGTTGCACACACAAATAATTCGGAGACACGGGGTCGCTAAGGATTTACGAGTAATTTCATATCTTCTTCTTTATATGATCTGAGGTCATCATCATCAACCTAAAGACTTTTGTTAATTCTTACATTTCCTACATCAAACTAGTCCCCATTTGGAGCTAATTATGGGAGACTCTCTTTGGCGGGTCTCCAGGGTATTAGTTTAAAAGAACTAAGAATAAAGTTCCTTACTAGATAGATTTTCTGTCTAGGACACTTATGCATCGTACCTCTATGTTTCTAAGACCTAGGGGAATTCACCTTTTTACTCTTAAGCTCTGACTTAGCTACTTTATTTTTATTTAATCGTTGAATTATCTACGTAATATCTTACTTTTAACTCTTTTAGAAATTATAAGATTTATAAAGGAAAAATATATTAAGTTCTAAACTTTTTTTAGGGAACGGACTCAAGAGAATAACCCTACCTCCCCTACCTGTTAAGTGACCTTTAAAAGTAGGTATTGCAGATCTGCGAAAACCATTTCTCGGTTCAGGGATTGTTATGTGGCGTATGTTAGGTCTATAGTTCTATTTTAGTAAGAAATAAGTGCAATGTACTCCATTTTAAATTCCGTTGGAAAGTAGTACGATGAAGTGGTTAGTAACGCAGTAAATTGACAAACAGTGAGAAATAGAACAACAAAATCAAGTAATCAACAATGTCTTGGAAGCTTGGTTGTGATCATGTCCCACGTAAGGCAGTCCAAATTTTCATTGAAGGAACTGTATTTTTAATTTCCTACCACCAGTTATTTCATAACTTAGTAGTTAAATATATTATGTAAATAAAATTTTCTCAGGTGTTGGAGGAACATAACCAAAAACACTGATGTAATTTCTGTGGCTTAAGTTAAGCTTTAAATTATAGTCATACTGTCGACGTCACAATGTCTTGGTAGGTATAGACCTACCAAGACATTGTGACGTCGTCATATTGGTGAGAGCTCAATCCAAAAGCGTAAAGCAATATAATTATTAACTAAGAAATTTTATTTTTAAAATCAAGTAAGTCAGCATTTGCGACGGGCAAATACGGAATCCTACCCATTTTGCAGGTTTTTATTTACTAAATCAATCATCCTATCGTTATAAAAACTTTTATGCAAGTTTTTCAGTCAATAAACTTCCTTCCTTTGATGTATTTTCAAAAACAAGTTCCTTTATACCCCGCAAAAAGGTTTGCTGACTATCGAATACATAGAATCCATTCATCACCTATCATCTTAATTGCAAAATCGTGTACCCTGTCGTGACGTGACCCACGGAAGTACCTACAGACAATGTAGGTCATAGATACCGCTTTTAGCTTATCACACAATATAGTTACTTAGAGCACTGCCAAATTTTACTAATAAATGCTAGTGTGTGGCACATATTCATAAAAAATGCACTAAACAGAAAATGACAACTTTTATTATTAAGGGTCTCAAGGCTTCTCAGCCACTTTGAACATTAATTGTAAATTTTAGAATGCATATAGGCTTGATCTATTCTTTAATAAAACTAAATCGTTAAACCCGCTAAAAAAAATATACTATTTTCTCAATTCGAAGGTTTGGATAGAGATCCAAACCTTCGAATTGAGAAAATAGTATAGCAAGAGTGCTTAAAATAAACTGAAAGTTGTGACTAAATTGCTACTATTGCCTATCTATGAACAAGCCCCAATTGTCCGTAAGGAGTCTGTGGTAAGAAAGGAAATTGAGTCAAAGCTGATTTCACAGGTTATAAAGACCACATATCAGAAATCGTACTTTATCAAGAAACAGTCATAATGTAAACGCCAACATGCCAGAGCAAAGATGTATTACACTATTTTTATAATCTCATATCATTCTACTGCTGGACAAAGACATTTTCAAACGGAAAGAATAAATTGCTAGTGTTTATTTAGAAGACATTTCTTTTTTTCGATAAAAAAGTTTTTATGTCTGGTTAGAGCAGTCGCCCAGAAAGCAAAAGTTGTGGGTCCTATCTTAGTCAATTGAAAACATTTTATTCAAAGAATTGTATTTTCAAAATTTTCTTAGTGCTGAGTGTACAGAACTAAGTGGTCTATGCATCCAACCATACCTATTATAAACCTATCAACCCTTCAATGTTTGACGAACCCAGACCTGTTTGATTAGGCCTAAGGTTGGGCCTTTAAATACGGTATACATAATGGCACTAAAGCCTATTATTGAAATGGAATCAAATGAAATAAAAAGGTCAATCAGATACGGTGGTTTGATTAGTCTTTGAAGAAATTCTATATTTATTTATGATCTGCTATTCGCTTGGCAGGTGCAGCTTACTGTATTTTTTTTATGTGCGTGTGGTCTGAGGGCCACTCTCTCAGAATTCTTTGAAACTTGCTCAGGATTTAGTGAACACTCCAAAAGAAATGTGAAAGTTGGAACCAGAATTTGTGCAAATCAAATAAGAGAGATATGGACTTCAAAGATGGGCCCTCAGTCCTCACATAGAGGATTGAGGGCCCACTTGTACCGGATAAACTAAGGGCACTACAGAAAAAGTCTTTACGACACAATTTAAGCTAACGCCAAACAAAATTTGTGAAAACAAGATATTATAAAAAAACATTGTATTTTTTTGTATAATTCCGTTCAAAATGGGCCCTCAGATGGAAATTTTGTACTCTAATAGTGATTAATCCATTAACTTTTGCAAACTTTTTGAAATATTATATTTTAGTGCATAAACTGAGATATTTTGTGATAGCAATAGCACATCACGGCATCATGCTGGTTAAATATTATCACCTTCTTAAAATTTGGGCCCTCAGTTATCCACTTTTTTGTTTTCGCTTTAATACTCTTAACTTATTATAGATAATACAAACACAAATTCATGTCTTTTAAAAAAAAAAATGTGCAACAAATATAGTAAACTTAAACTGTAAAACACGTTTTGTTTTATATTAAAATCAAGTATTATTTATTACGTAAATAATGAAATAGGGTGACAACAATTTTTCATAAACCTGTACATGAAGCCTATAATAATACACCGAGCAGTTTTAACCACCTGTAAAACGGAGCCCACGATAATGGACCATTATGTATAATGTAGATAGATCTATTTGCGATGTTGGAGTAATGGAATCATGTAGGCCTATCTTTAAAAAAAAATAATTTTAGTTTTACAATCCTTGTATATATTTGAAATTTTGTAATTCACTAAGAAAAATGCCTACCTCTTTAATAAAAAAACACAAGACGATTGTAGTCGGGGTGGTTCAAGAAGATACCCGTGGAAGCTATCAGTTTCTGTAGCAGGTACAATATGTCTTGCCAGAAAAAGCCACAGTATGTGCGTTCGTCTATTTAATTAGCTACCTGCCGAATCACATTCAAAATTTGAGATTTATTATTTTTAAAAGAATTATTTTTAGAGTGCTGGTTGATAATTGTTTTTATGACATTGATGAATTCCTAAATTTTGTCGTGATGGCCATTTTAAGCAAATTGATAATAATACCTGACATGCTATTTATTTTTTTATATTTAACTTGACATGAAACTGTAATTTAATGACATTATTTAATTTTATGATATATTTTTTATAATTTTATTGAGTATAAATGTTTAATGCTTACTAATTTTAATGCTTGACATAGATACTTTTCTATTATGTATATTGTTCCCGTTGCCTAATAGTTAATATTGCATGACGATGAAATGTTTGCATATCGATAAATCGGTACCATGTTTTAAAGCAAATAATTAATAATATTCTATTCTATTCTAAAATCACTGGCAACACGCACTGGTCAAAGTACTAAACATACAGTGATAACTAAAGTGAACAATGTGGTTCTAATCACATTAACAATCTTCAAGTAATGTATATTGTATAAAGATAACTGAGCGTTCCTGATTGTGATATGCGTGATTGACCAACCTTTGTGATGGGCTGTTCACTTGACCTAATTGGTTACAATTCAAGGGGTCTAGACAGTGGATAGGTTTAAGTCACAAAAGAAAGCGTAGATTGAATCAAACTTCTAGTTCGTTCTGAAATATTGTATGCAAATGTTTGCTTTTATGTCATTCGTTATAATTAATAAAAGTTCTTAATGGAGATGATTTGCTCGTCTATTTTAATTATAATAATAATAATTTCAAGACATGCCACATTGAGCCTGTGGCCATCTAGTCCCAAATTAGGCTACTACTAAGCTTATTAGACAGTCAATAAACTTAGTCATCATATATATTTTAATATATATTTATTGTATATTTAGAACGCCCAGACCAGTCCAAACATAATGTACAGTACAAATATTTGTACTGCGAGGGGACCCATGAATGCTGATAACCTACTAAACCAAACTGATCAGATTTTTTTTAACAGAATTAAACCAAAACATTGATGAATTTGCAATATCTTTTCATCCGCTATATTTTATTCTATTTAGATGTAAATTTTATTTCCTTAAGTCAAAAACTATGCATCAAAAACTTACCTCTTCATATTTTTATTATAATTTTTTGCCACATAATGTATTCACATTAACTGTATTTGAAACTATGTCAATGTTAAATTTATCTCGCCACCGCTCCTGATTTTTACCAAATGTCCAAAACCTCTTGAGCATTCGCTATTGTATCCTTTAATCTAATTGCGTTGCCGACCATCTAAGGAGTATGATTGAAGGCAGCTCCGCCTATTTGCCTTAACTGTGGTCAGTATCACAATGTGATTACTGCAGTACATCCTTACTCAATAGAGTGCACTAATTTGATAGGAAATTAATAGTGTTAATGCTTGAGTAACGGTAAATTTGAGGTTGATGTGTGTTTCTACTTATAACTGTATGGCTTGACTTCTGTAAGGTATTCTGTTCAGTTTTGTATTTATGTATTTATACACGTACTATCTGTATGGAAAAAATATACTATACTACATTCGCAGAGAAAAAAGTAAACACATTCAAATTCATTATTTGAGAAGTAAAGGAGATGTCCCAACATGTATGGAGGCTAGGCCCAGAACCTGTGCACATTGCCAAAAGGTAGGGCAATACGAGTATACCTACAACATTTTGTTACTGTCCAAATTCTTCAAAATGGCTTTGTTTAATGGCTTAAGCCATTAAACAAAGCCATTTTAAAGAAACTTAATAGAATAGCAATTAATACTAAACAACAAAAACTATCATGGCGGAAGATGACACTTTGATGACATCTGTCAGATTTGACAATTTCAAAATCGATTCGAACAAGTGATATTTTTTGCGTAATTGTACTTGTTGTAATAACAACAATAAAAAAAAGAGTTTTAACTTATGTATTGCCTGAAGGATATTTGCGATTATTTCAATTAGCTTTTACTTTACGTGAGAGTAAGACGAGTGTCAAAAACTTGAAAAGAAAGGTTATGTCAAATATTGACAGAGGAAATCTGATAGCTACTGACATTAATAGTTTTTGTTTTTTTTTTACGTCAAACGCCATCTTGTATGCCTGATTAAGAGTGATATTTCTCAGATTGTTTTTATTTTTGAGCCGCCAAATTATACGTTTTATACAGATATTTTTCCCAAAAAGAAATAGATTTTACTAAACTTCATTTTTTAGAATGCTGTACAATGTCTGGGCCTGTTACGGGACATCTCTTTTTTGCAATAAAGACTTTTTTTCTTTTTCACATTATTTAACTTTTAACAAAAGCCTAAAAGTTAAATATATAATTGTTTTACTCATCCAAATCCCCACAGTTTAATCCTAAAATCATATTGGCTTATTAAGTTAAGTACATTTGTTTAAAGTATCTCGAATCCACCAGATAAATAAATTGAAACTCTCCGCTTCAGTAACCTCTGGGGCAATAGTTCAATTGTTTTCGTTCAATTACCAAGTAGCTGTAAAAACGGTGTTGTGTATTGAGCGAGAGACGCGTTATGAGAAACGAAGTGGGACTATCCACTGAGTTTACTGCAGCCAGAGCGGTGTGGTATGATAGTGCCAATAATGGTTTATGTTATGATTAGATATTTGTATCTTCAATCTAAATATAAAGAGCAAAACTCCGGACTCACTGACTAACTCATCACGAAATCTCAGAAACCATAGCGGAGTCTCCAGACAGCCAGTGAAGTTTTTTAACAGCAATAATAACAAACGCTTCAGTAGGCCAATCGGTTGAAGAGCTTTCTCGTTCATCATCTCAGGTTTGCCACGTTGCCTCCACTGTTTCGGTTAGCACTAGCCAGTGGCACTTTTTTTTCAACAATATTTTACGTAACACATTGGTGGCCAGTCTTTTGAAAAAGTGTTGCGGTCATCCTTCCATCTTCGTTTCGGCTTGCCACGCTGCTCATATTGTTTTAGTGGGATACAGGCGGTTACGATTTCTGTACTGAAAAAGGTCTCTAGTATATCTCCCAATATTTTTCCTTTATTATCATTTTACAGAAATGTATTTATATAATAATTGCACTGATGTTAACCACTGAGGTCAGTCCACAATGCAAGAAGGCCAATCTTCTTTAAATAATGTCAAGTGCGTCCCTTCACCTGCGTTTGGGCCTGCCACGTTTCCTATATTGATTCTGCGAGCAGGGTCTGGGGCAGTCAGTTGCGGGTTATTTGTCCTACAATAATAATATTATTTTTTGATAAATATCAAACAACTACATACCACATTGTATCTAAAATGGAAGACGACGCCAATAACCATAACGGAAATCGGTTGTTACAACGACGAACAGGGGAGCGTCAGCAGAAACGATCATCGTATAACTAGTTTGTAAGTAAAATGTTACAGAATTATTCAATGTGGATTCTCTTGGCAGATGCAATGTTTCCAAAACTATGATTTTGACAGTTGTGTGATTCAATAAATTACCGACCGTTAGTTTTAGTGATGAGATGATATAAATTTACTGTACAGACTTTACACGAGCAAGGAAAAACAACAGATTGAGTGGATACAATGATTGAGTGGATTCTTTTAATCATTATTGTTATTTATTATAAATCCGTTGTTTAATATAACAAATGATGAGTACGCCTGTAAAAGGTATATACACCGTGAAATTTTAGTGGTTGTTTTCCCGCAACAGAATGATTTACCTTTAGTAGCACCATCGAATCGTGCGAGTTATTTTTTGAAAATAAAGATATCGTTGTTCTCAACTAATCAAAAAAATAATCATCAACTCAAAAGCGTGAGATACGATAGTATCTTTACAAAATGTGACGTGTTTGGGTACTGTTTGCCGTACGAAATCAATGTTCTAAGCAATAGAAGCTCTACGAACTAAGTAATACAGCATTAACTGCACCGCGCGAGGGGCAATGACCCCGGCCGGTGACCGGCTGCGGCGCGGCTGGTACCATTGGTTCGAGGTTGCTTTCGAGTTTCGTTTATCACAATCGTGAAACTGCTATTTTTTTATTTGAATAAAAAAAACTGCACAAATCTATTGTACTACTAAGATAGAATCATTTTACTGCGGGAAAACAACCACTAAAATTTCACGGTGTATATAAGATATTTATGTAATTGTGCTTAGCTTTAAGAATGTACTATATATATACTGTTGGTGTACCTATTCCAATAAAAATAAAATAAAATAAATGAAATAGCTTTACAGGCAACAGCACGTACAGACAATAGCACGTCAACCTACCACAAAACGTCAAATTTTCTCAATTGATATTGATCTCTAAATTTTGGACTTATAGTTGAAAATAAATTCAATGACCTTTAACTTTTTGGGTAGGTTGACTTGCTGTTGTCTGTATACCAAAAATGTATGTTTAGTTCTTGTGTTATTATTAAAATTGTAGTAACTCGGAACAAAAAGGTTTAGAAGTTCTAAACCTTTCTTTACGTTAAAGATACATTACTGTCGATCAGATCATGATTCGTATCGTCTCCACGCCCTGTACTTATTTTAGTTTTTTTAGAATTAAGAGCCATTTAATTTTTTATTGTTATTTATGAATCTTTAACTTTCACAAATTTTGTAATGAAATCTTATTTTCTGATAATTTATTTTAATGTTTACTTGGTATAGCCTATACCTGATGCTCCATGTATGTATACTCCATGCTCAGGTACAAAATACTATACAGGGTGTTAAATAAATGGTGAAACCAGCCTATGTTAACATAATTAAGCATATAAATATTATGGCACAGTAGATATTGGATATCTTCATTTTTTTTTCATACAAACTGAAGTTTTGAAATTCCGAATTATATGTTTTTTTTTCAAAAATGAATTATTTCCCGTTAAAAAAATCGTATTGATTCCATAAGAGGCTATCGAGAGAAAAAAAATGTTTTGTTTTGGGTCTGGGTGTTCTGAGGCTACCTTCATATTTATAATTTCCACAAAATAATCGTAGTAACTTTGGGATCAAAAACATCTAAATGCTGCTGTACGTACTTTCAAAATAATTATCTTTAAATATTTTATTTTGGTATTCGTTATGTATTTTCATTAAAACATTTTGTATGCGATCCGTACGTATTTTTCTTGAAGATATTACGAGTGCTTATTTTTATAAAGTTGCATCTTTGCTAGACGACGCAATGAATTTATCCGTTGGCCCGTAAATAATTGGCCGAGTTAAATGAAAATCTTTGATTTAACTGTCTTTAACTTTTTATTTTCTATTGAATGGATAATACGAATTTATTGTTAGACGCTCTGATGACGACAGTATTTTGTTTTCTCAATTGATATTTTATTTTCATACATAAACATTTAATCCCTCAACCCCCAGGAGGCACGCGCGTGCCGCGATAACAATTGATTTCAATTGTGTCTGGAATAACTCACGATCGAGGGATTAAATGATCTATCTTAACACTAGGACTTAATCGTATCAATATTGATATTCATGTGTGTGGAGACGCGTTATTTCCAATATGTTATAAATTTTTATGATAAAGCCCTCAGAGCTTCGAAGGACCGATCGCCTGTCAGTCATGTTATAAATCAAAGTTCACAATTAATAAACGCTGTTGTTTTTTGAGTCACCTATATTCAATTCAATTGAATTTATTGCCATAAAACTGTGTACAAATTTTGCAGGTTAGATTGCACGTAAAAAGATGACAACAATTACCTACAATAGAAATGTTTATAGTTAAAATTATTTGACAAAAACTTTCCTACGTTGTTTTTGGAAAAATAAGATCTCTACTGTGATTATATCGAGCAAAATGCATTATACGGTTTTATTGATAATTGAGAAAGTAGTTATTTTTATTTATTACCTAATATTTACTTGGTATAAAGTTGACCGTTAATTTATGTTTGAGTGATATTGGCGCAACACAAGAATAGCACCACCCATTTTTGTTCCTATATTATACGAGTAATATAGGTGTCGTAAGACGCGACCAAAAGACGAACATAAGAAGATGTCGAGTAATACTTGTAGGATGTAATTTTAATCACCTTCCAAATCTTAATACAAAAATCTACGAGACAAAAAACAAACCACGTATTTTTTTTTGTTTTGTTATAGCCCAATACAAAAATTTCAAGACAAAGCACTTTAATAATTGAGCGCCAATAATCAAAAATTTTTGATACGGCCTCCTAGCAACCCTTTTTACGCGATGCGCATCTCATTCATTCATTACGATACTATTCATAAGTTTTTTATTTTCTCTTCAAACTTTATTAGGCTTACGACCGTAAAAATTGAAAACTATGTTGCAAAAAATATTTTCAAATTAAAATTTACCTAAATTTTTTACGTCATAAATGGTCTCCAAATATAATACTGAACGCTAATATTTTTTTTGAAGATGATGAAAAAGTCACCTGTATAGTTTCAGTAAGAAATTAAGCGCTACTCAATTTTTTTTTATCTGTCCCAAATAAGACTATAATAATGTTGTAATTTAATTTATTATAAGAGCCAGCCCTAACAAAACTATCACATCACTACCACCAAGGGCTGTTCCCCAAATTGAGTTTTGGACAATACTATCACGGCACCAATTTAATATATCTTATACACGTCCGAAACTATGTCTAACACAATTATTCGTATGAGACGACACAGCGTCCACAGTCTAAATACAATCTATACACTCAATTCTCTGAACTAGCAGAACACCAAATTTTTTGATTAGATAACACTGGTCTGTGGCAGAGATATTTCGTATATGGAATGATGTGTGTAAACTTGTAATCCCAGAGGAAATAAGAGGATTTGATGTAACACAGGAGCAGGTGATTTGTTTGGCGAAATTGGATATAAAAACCTGGCAAGCTTGTGTCGTAGTTATTGAAAGACCCTGATTGTGGTGATAAAATCCGTTTATCGTATTCTGTGGAAGGGTTTACGCTGTGTTTCATCATGATGTCAAAGTATTTGACAAGATAATATAGACATGTACGTAATAAAAAGATAATGGGACTTTTATTTACGGGTTCTATACGTATGCGAGAAGCAGAGGATCGACATAAGTGGCGTGCAATTGTAGAGGCCTATGTCCAGCACTGGACTGCGGTAGACTGATGCTGACGATGAGGTATGAAATCATCAACAGCATTAATTATTCCACTGCTAAAAACAGGCCTCTCAGTTGATTTTGACATAACCGCCACGCTTAGTGGGCAGGTTGGCGATGGTAGTTTGGCCAAAGGTAGAGGTAAGACGCTGCTGCCCATCTTTCTACTCGCAGTACTTTTTATGCCACTATACCCATTGTGAGGGTAGGGGTAATTTTTGTGCCCGCATAACTTCGTCCTTCTGCGACTTTGACCATTTAGTAAGCAGTTTTGTGACCCCCATTACACAGCAAGTCATCACGCCATTAAAACGACAGATTGAAAAAACAATTCTTTGAAAAACCATTTCGACTGTCTTCGACTTTGACCACTCAGTAAGAAGTTTCAAAAAAATCTTACATAGTTTATAAGTCAGATATTTAAACTTATAACTTGCCTATGTTTTGTCCAGCATTCTACAATTCTTCATTACTCATTGATGACACTGCACATTTGTTTTCGCGACATGTCTACACGCACAGTAGCGTCGATTCACATCACAAGATTCCTGAAATACTGTACCTTTTTGTCGTGTCGGCCATCTTTAGATCAAATTCCGCGAAGCGAGCGATATGCGTCTGCGCATCTGTGAGCATTAATATGCGGTTGACACGTGACGGAATAAGGAGAGACGTGGAGTCGTTGTCGCTAACTGAAATATTTTCTATTAAATCGAAATGACAAGTAAATTTAGAGATTTTACTCACGTTCATTAGGGCGTTTTTTATTATACACGTATTTTAGTTTTTTTAAATCTCGTTACGTATACGTTTTGAACAGTTTACAGCGTTTGTGGCAGTTTTTTCCATATCACTTAATGTAATTTTTTCACTTAAGTATATTTTCTTGACTATATTTCATACCGACTGCTACATATGATGGGATCTACCTCCTAGTGGTCCATCCTGGGCAACGGCATCTTTGGTTTTCTAACCAATGATGACGGTTTACAGATCCCTCTGCGGTGGTAGACGTCGTAAGAGGCCGCCTGGATGCTATCACCCTCCTGCCGAAGTCCAGCGAAAAACAGTTGTTCTGTGTTCCGCTGGTGTGTGGGACGACCAGTGCCTCTGGGTAAGCTCGCTCCATCTTAAGTTTCTTCTTAACCGTATAGATAAGTACGTAGTCAAGAGCAAGCTCATTATTTATATTAAAAAAAACATATTTTTTATTTATATATAATATTTTTTTATTTTATATTCAATGGGCTTACTCTTATCTACATACTTTATTTGATATTTTAGCAACTTAATTGCACTTATAATATCAGTATATAAACTTGAAAAATTTTGTCTCAGGCGAGATTACGACAAATACATACTTAACTCTATACGGTTAAGAAAAAGCCTAAGATGGAGCGAACTTACCCAGAAGCAGCCTATTCACTATAGCTTTAAAAATTTTAGGGTTGTAGCCTGTTGGGAAAACAGATGCAGGCAGGGCATTCCACTCCTTGGCAGTGCGCATCACAAAGGAAGAGGAAAAGCGCTTGGTCGCGGTATATCAAATATATTGTAATACCTAGTATTATCTTATCTGTGGTAATACTAGCTTTTCGCCCGCGACTCTTTCGGCCTGAATCACTTTATATCGCGCATGCGGAAACTTGTTCCCAACAGTGGGATACGAAAAAGCTATTTATAATACCTTCAAAAATATGTATAGAAAGTTTAATGATTAGTAATCAAGCTACCACAATATTCAAATTTTCTCAACTGATATTGATCTCTACTTGTTGGACTTAAAGTAGAAAATCAAATTAATGACCTTTAACTTTTGGGTAGGTTGACCTGTCGTTGTCTGAACGTTAGAAGTTATATTTTTACGGGTACATAACCATTTCATGATTAAATTTGAGAAAACCATACAAGTATAACCTTCAAGTTCTAATATCACACTGCTATTAAGGGAAAATCTGTTACAAAGTGAAATATTGCATGAAAATAATTTATTTTCTATTTCGCTAATGTCTACGGATAATACAATGGGACGTAGGACGTAGGACGCAATGCAGTTGGATATGGTTGGTTCACAATAAATTGAAGTTAATGTTGAAATCAATATAAAAAAATTAAAACGTGATTTTTAAATTGTACTCTCAAACTTTTAATTGGTTAACTACACTTGTATTGCAGGTATTTGGCACTTAATCTAAATTCTTATGCATAATTGAGTTGTCGAACGTTACAATAAATTAACCACGAAAGACACATAGATGGCCATCACGAAAATATATAGGTTATTCGTACCAAAATAAAAATCTTTATAATTTAGCCTTGTGCGTCTGTCTGTCTATTTGTCCACCTGCGATTAAGGTTACAAATCCTTAGTACAAGAATGCTATAATTTGGCATCGATAAACCTTTTAGGATGAGGTAAGGTATTGCTATCATATTTCAGGCTGGTACAGTAGAAATGTATTTAGAAATCCCATAACGCGTCTGTTTTAAATTACAAATTATGTAAAAAGTCACAAAATAATACCCGTCTACCTTTAAAACCCCAAAATTAGGGCTCTTATTGGTTTGTCGTTGCTCAAGTAATGAGCAGTGTATGCTAATAATTTTGGGGTTTTACAGGTAGACGGGTATTATTTTGTGACTTTTTACATAATTCGTAATTTAAAACAAACGCGTTATGGGATTTCTAAATACATTTCTACTGTGGTTAAAATTAGCGACGATTTGCCGAACAAAAGGGCATTGTATGAATATTGTTTGAAATTCTGCGGTGGCATTACCACAGTTTACTATTAGTGTAGTCTAGCTTATGGGTATTCATGTACGAGTATAATGGAAATGGTTCTGGAAATAGATTGGATTCTTTGATAACTACGTGTATTTTTCCATGCTAGTACATTTTACGACCGGAGATTAAACCTAATGCTTTCTATGGATATTTTATGTAATCCAAATGTAACAATTATATGTATCGTACCTACATAATTATAATTCTATTTTCAGAATTTAAAACTAAGTTTAAACCTTTATTTTCCTCAAGTTTCGATCCGATTGCACGAATGATGGTCATGGGCAGACTTAACTTATTATTTACCTTTAAATATTTGATTCAGTTGCAGAAAACCCCATTAAATGTTAACTGTTACGTTGAAACGGATTCGTTGCTATATCATCGAATAACAAGAATTCAACTTGATCATGTCCGGTGTTTACAAAATCAATTGCAGCTGCAGTGGTAAATCGTATTTTCCACTGATTCAAGTGGTATTTTACAACTTGACTGCCCATCCAATTAGGCTATTGAGACTTTGTTTATATTGACTGGTATTCATGTGCTTTGCTCTGGGATACAGTGTAGTTAGTAAGCTTATATGAATACCTAGCTAGCGAATGGTCTTTTATTGGCACAGTATTAAAAAACAATAAGTATGGCCTCACACATATTATTAAGAAACGTTCTCAACAATTGAACGAGTATTTAAACGTTTGGGTACCTATATCGATAATAATACTAACTGTATGTTATGTACGTAAATACGAGTATTTAACTTTCCAAGAACACAGATACTAAACATGACAACGGCTACATCAATTCAATCGTGGACATTATAAAATGGTTTTTTTGTATGAAGCTGTGTCTATCTAGTTCGTACTTAGTGGTAATAAAGGGTACTTTCTTTTTGCATTATATACAAAAACCGGCCAAGTGCGAGTCGGACTCCCGCACTGAGGGTTCCGTACAAACTTTACCTAAAATACCACAATATTTGTTGACTGCAAAAAAAAAAAATTTCATAGTGTTTGTATGAAGGACAAAGTTATATTAATTTGCGGTTCTTAAATATTTGCTAGGTCTCCAAAACTACCGGTTTGATCTCGTTCAAACCAATTTTGGCTGTAAGTTTTTTAAAAGATCTACTTTACGTATTTTTTTAACGTACGCTTAATTTAAAAGTTAGAGGACACCCATTTTACTACTTTGGAAGCTTCTATCTTCCAAACGTTAGACTTATGGGAAAAATGGTTTTAGAAACCTTGATATCATTTTTAAAGACCTATCCATAAATACCCCAAAAGCGTAGGTTAGAGTAAAAAAAATTTTTTTGTTTTAGTTCTATGTATGGGAAGCTCTCCTTAAATATCATTATTTTTTATTTTTTGTATGAGAATCTTAAAGCGGTCAACAGGATACACCTACCTACTAAGTTTTAAATATGTAATGCTAATATTTTCGAAATAAAATCGCTGTGACATTCGGACGGACAGACAGACAGACTTGATGAATCTATAAGGGTTCCGTTTTTTGCCATTCGGCTACGGAACCCTAAAAAGGGTTTTTTTAATTGCTAGGGACGATTTATATTCTTTCATTTCATGTGCTAAGGACCACACTATACATTCTATAGTTAAACCTAACTGCAGGTGTAGTGAAATGAAGATCATTTACTGCTGCTTCTGAGCCATTGGTCGCGGGTTCGATCCCCGCACAGTACAAATATTTGTGTGCATGAACATGTCTGTTTGTACTGGTCTGGGTGTTTTCTATGTATTATAAGTATGTATTTACCAAAAAAAAAGTATATAAGTAGGTTTATCGGTTGTCTAGTACCCCATACGACAGGGTACTTAATAGTACCTTAATTTGGGACTAGATGGCTCTGTGTGGCCCAGTGAGGCATGTCTTAAATATTTACTGTTTTTTTAGTTTACGCGAACACTATACATTGGAACGTAATATTTAGTACGCGTTTATTTTTGATTTAATCCCTCGATCGTGAGTTATTCCAGACACAATTGAAATGAATTGTTATCGCGGCACCCGAGTGCCTCCTGGGGGTTGAGGGATTAACCCGACGTTTTGAATACTTTACAGCGTTCACGTCAAACAAAGAAAATCGAGGTCTCAGTATGTGAATCTGTTGTACCAACCTCGATGTCGCACTTACATATCGATACCTCCTACGTAAAGTATCGTATCCCCAAAACTACAATTTCACAGGAGAGCGTTTTAAAGGTTCAAACTATCCTAAAAACTGCATTTCTTGTCCATTTTTTATAAATTTTGGAATATGAGTTTAATTTATAGTATTCTTGACTATGCTGAAAGATAGTTAAACAAATATACGTATTTTCAGAGATATGGTTCTTACAATACTTTACGACGAAACAAAGGCTGTTTCAGTAATTGTATCTCAAACTTACAACATTATTCTGCGGAATCTAGATATATTCAGTTGTTGTATCTCATACTTACCATATTTAACTACGGAATGAAGATTGCCTGCGATGTTGTATATGATAGTTACAACATTATACAGTGAAATATGTAAGCCTTATTACTCTGTATGTGACAATTACCATACACATTGATTAAAAATTAGAGTGTATATTATTGCATATGAGCTAATTGTAGGTTGGAAAATAAAAAATGATATTTTCAAAGTCGAAATTTTTCACTTTTTAATAGTAAAAACATTTCTTTAGATATTTTAGAATGGATGTTTAATTAAAAATATATAGAACGCACATTTTCACAATTACAAACGGTTAATATCTTTTATTGCTAGCTGATGAAATTTCTAGTATTTAGAAAAATAAAAACCCAATTTTACTCTTCTATAGAAACAAATAAAATAGAATACCCAAGGAAACAAATTATAATTTGACTTGAAACAAATGAGGTAAGAATAGCGCCACGTCTAAGTAACTTGTAATGCCATCATATTTTACCTTTGTATAAAGTAACCGGTAAGGATAAAGAGGACACAATTTCGCAATGCTATTTCTTTGGCGTCTTTGGATATTGTTAATGTTATCAATATTGTTATTTTTAATGGCCAATAGTAGAAGAAGAAATACTGTTCATCACTGGTACGAATAAAAAAGGATTTTCTTTTTAGACCGATTTTATGATCTATTGATGATATTATCTACATGACTCACTCTTTTTTTTGAATAATGTGCCCGTTTAATAGTTGTTTATAGATAAAGAAATAGATATGCTTCATTTCAATGACGTCGTGTAGCTTTCCATCCCATCTAGCCCATTTCACCAAGCTCAAACACTTCAGAGGTGTAAAAATAAGGTTATTCTGTGACAAACGTTCTATTACAGCGTGAACGTTGTCCTATTCTGCTTGATTTACAGTAAAATTAGTTAATAGCTAGTTCAAGGCGCAGAAGCACCTAATATCTTACTCAGCGGTGCCCCCTTGAATGTAGTTGACAAGTTTTGCTACCTGGGGTCGACTGTATCGAACAATCTCACGTTTGATGCTGAGATTGATACACGTATCGGTAAAGCGGCGTCCATGTTTGGCAGGCTTAGTGCAAGAGTGTAGAATAATAAATACCTAACCACAAAAACCAAGATGATTGTCTACCAAACTTGCGTTCTGAGCATACTCTTATACGGGGCTGAAACCTGGACATCGTACGCAAAACAAGAACTTCGACTTAATGCATTCCACATGCGCTGCGTTAGAAGTATCTTGCATATAACTTGGCAGTACAGAGTCACAAACGAGCGGGTTCTGGAAATTGTTCTGCTTAAGCAGAGACGATTGCGGTGGCTAGGGCATGTGCATCAAATGTAATCTATTCGGATGCCGCGGCGTGTGCTTGGCGCTGTGGCAAACGCTAAAAGAGGGTTGGGAAGACTGCTTTTGGAATGGATTTTCGAAGCTGGAAGAAACTTGCTAGTGATAGGGATAAATGGCGAAGGCGCGTGTTCGACGGGCGTAAAGTTCATGATGACGCCTGGTTCTCTGATCTCGCTAACAAACAACAAAAACGAAACAGTCACTTGGCAGTCACCAACTCCTTCTTCACTTGTAGCAACAAAAATATATGCCGATGAGAGTTGCAGTGAAATATGAAACTCTAGTAAATGTTATTTACCAATAATCATAATCACAATCGTAATCCAAGTAATCGACACTATAAGTAAGGAAAAGGATACGGTGTCTTAAGATTTATTGTATTCAAATGTGTTGCAATGTCAGATACGTCTAATTTTTTATTTAACATGCTACTATCTATCATTTTTGGCAACATTAGTGTGTTGCCAAAAATGATATGAATGAATGCTAATTCGTTCGTAATAAGAACCCTTAGCTTATTTGCTAAGGAGATTCTTATAACGAACGAATTGGTAAAATCTCTTAATTTTATTGCTTACTAGGATCATTCTGCGTTTAAGACATTAATTTTTGGCGACTAATGCCAGGCAGTCAAAATACATACTTTAATTATTATTTTAAGATACGATTTTAAAAATAATTAAGACATACCACATGAGTTTAAGCCAAAATAGCAACGTAAAATATAGCAAGTTAACATACGACAGAATTTATAATAACAACTTCCAAAGTACAACATTGTAATTACTACATACAATATCTATTACTGTTTCAATGACAACGTTAAATGTTGTATGTATTACATACAATATTTTTTATGCTCAATTAACCACGTAAATTGTTGTATGTAACATATACGACATTTGTTATTGCACGGTAAGCAACGTATACTGTTGTAAGTAACCTTTACGATATTTTAGGTTGGTATCACTAAACCGCGTAAACTGTGGCGAAGGACAATACAACATTTTACTTCGATGCCGTACGGAAGTTACAACAACTTACGTCTGAGAAATTCTTTTTAACGTCGGTTTTTCGGTGTTTTTTCACTTTGAATGCATGTAGTACTATTAGTTAGGCTATTTTTCAGTAAAAACGCAAAATGGCATATTTGTTGGTTACGATACTTTACGTAGGAGGTGTCGATATATAAACAGAACATCTATAGTCATGTGTACCACATTGTATAATAATCTTCCAGATTGTATTAAAAATCTGGATAGTAAGGAATTCAAGACGAAGTTGATAAGATGGCTATTTGACAATTGTTTTTATAGTGTAGCTGAATTTATGACATGAATGATAATAATTTAATAAATAAATTTAATTTCAATTACAGCATGTACCTATTACTTTATATAGATTTGCATACCTGCATGCATAACAGGTAAAAGTCGATATCTGTTACTACTGTTCTTGTTATGTAAAAATAACAGTTCCAAATATCTGTTATTAAATAACAGCCTGTTATTCCTTATTTTGATACTTCCTGTAGCCGCTAAAATCTCAAACAATCTTTTTAATACCCATCCAATACAATCAAAAACTTTCCTTCATGCTTAAAACAGGCTTAAGACTGTCAATTTGCTAATATTACGATTTTTAGGAGGTAAAGTTTTATTGTAAAAATATTTACCTCAATCTTTTACAAGATTTAGGTGCCTAAACATTTTGTGTTTTTATTTTGTGAATGTATCCGAACATTACGTCAAAATATCAATCAAACGCAAGACCAAATGTAGGAGACTGTTTCTGATACCTAAAACTGAGTAATCTAGTAACCACTTTATTTTTTCATGTAATAAATACTAGGAGCTTCTCTTTCGAACGCAATCGAAAAAAAGAGATAGAGCTATTAAACTGCTCATAAAAACAAATTAAGAAGACACATTTTGCCTACGATATTTGCGAATGTGAGGTTGATTTAAATTTGTTGTTTAGTCAATACTAGGTGCCTCTCTTTTGTGTATAAGCGAAATGAATGAGAGGGGATGATACAATAACAGTTATCGCGCAGATAACAGCAACAGCCAAGCAATATTTTGTGTATCTGTTCTTCTACTGTTCTTACGGCAACTGTTAAGATTTAGCTGTTATTTCCTATAACAGATATTTATCTTAGAAGAACAGTTGTTATATTCGGTATTTAAATATCTGTTAAATTTATCTGTTGCGATAAATACGCCTCACCGCTAAGCATCACACAGGTTGAATACGTGTACCTAATAATATTTCTAAGACCTTTATAACTAACCTGTATTCCGGCAAATAAACGTTTCATTTCATTTCATTTCCTGTGACCAAGAACGCTATATCTTTGTCTTTTAAAAAAAGGTTTATAATCATAATACAAATAAAATAAATTAAAAGTGTCGGATTAATAAAGCGACTGACTATCTGAATACATTTGAAAAGTCCATGAGCTAACCAATTCGCGGTATTCGTTCGGAGCAATTGTATTATGATTTATTCGTAATTTGGGGCCTGTCAAATAATCTGTCAAATCAGCACGAGATGAGCGATGGTCCTCTGCGTAATTGCCAGAATTGTTGTGAATTTAGACAGCAATCGTGAACATTAATCATGGTTTTGGGCGTTAAAAGGCATGGAATGAAAATTAAATGATGAATATGTATATGACGATATACTGTGTAGGTACATGTTGGGAAGAAAAAGAAATCACTGATTTGTTTTACATTTTTCACTTTATTTATAGGATTTTATTTCATATATAATATGTATAACTCCTGACAGAGTGGAAATAGTTTTTATTTTGTTTATTAGTGTATGAGTACTAATTAATAATAGGGGTTAAAGTATGAAATTGCCGATTATTTTTCCACTTTTTATTTTGTTTATAGCTCTTAAGTATAGTCGTATTATTGCGTAATTCTTTTTGTATTGTATCAAAAACTAAATAAAGTAACTATTGACTAAAAAAAAAAAAGGGAAAACTAGTGCCTATTACTTCAAAGGAAGTCGTTGAAAAGACCCCTTACAATGTGTCAGCTGACCTTCTTGCTTCAATTAAGTATATTTGTATTATATACTTTGATTTTCAGAAATTTAAATACTATAATGCGTAGCTTTATAACCATCTAACTTTCATCTTTAATTGCATCGAAAACGGTTCAGGCGTTTTTAAAAAAACTAAAAAATTGTTAGTATGGAAAAATGACTTTTCTCGATTTCGTCCATACAAAACGGCAATTTCATACTTTAATACTCTTTGATTGTTTTTAAAAACTTTTGGTTGGTACACCAATTGTTATATTATCAGTATCTGTGTTTTTTTGTTTATCTATCTATCTTGTTATTTTTGTGCTAATTATAGATTAGAAAAAAAAATATATTTCAACTTTCACCGAGGTAAAAATAAGATGATGCATAAGTTAAAACGGGGTTGAAGGATTTCAACGAGTAATTATTTCAAATTATAGTCAATTTTTGATGCAAAACGAACTTAATCGGTATATTAAGTATGATAATTATTACCTGTGTAATAATCTACATCATATTCCACATGTATATTTAGTTATACTTAGTATTATCTTATCTGTATACCTACCCAGATCAATCCAGCTGTTTTTGCATGATCACGTAACAAATATAAAAATATGTATTCTCACGTTTAAAGTATTAAGTCTTAAATAAAACTAAATTAAACTTTAATACAGTTTAAATATAGACAAGCGATTCCATTACTTTCATACACAACATTTGCGCCATAACCAATTTATTTGGGCATGTTTTAGATATTTCAAGTTGATGTATTTGTTTGATGTTCAATACCATTAAAACGCTGTTGTGCAGTCAGCGGCAAAAGTATGTGTATACACTTGACTAATGTTGGCTCTTAATACAACGACATAAGGTTGGTAAAACCATTCTTTCCATATGGTAAAACGGAATACTTTTGCTGCTAACTGTACAGTCTACACTGGATTTAAACCACTCAGCGGCTTTGATAAGTCTCTTATAGGTTTGGTTGTGACGTTAATAATGATTATTTATTGGCAGGTTTACGCAAATAGTCATTCAGTTTCGTAAGAGTTGTTTGTTGCTCTCAATCAAATTGAATATTACAAAAACTCAGTCCAAACTTCGAGTCTTTTTTTTTTTAGTTTTCCCTAAAACCACACCAAAGGCGTGAGTTATTTACGTTTATCATCATCAAATTTGAGAGGTTTTCACTTGTCTGTGGAGTTTTTCCATTTTTCTCGGTCTTCCGCCATTCACACCTGCAAAACTCGTATAAGTTATTTATTATTCAATAATGTGTATTGTAATAATGTATATTTTTTCACGCATGTATATTTAATATACATGCGTGAAAAAATATACATTATTTACTGCCTTAAATAAATTTTTCCTACCTTCTCTTCTTTTTCCTTATTTTACTAACTAGAGAGAGAGAGAGGAGTTCCACTACGCTTGCCTAGTGCGGGTTTTATCAATAAGCAAATAACTTTGCAAAACATATACGAATTTTAATTATTTATCGTTTTGTATAATTAATAAAATTTATATAATAAAATTAAATTAAAAATATATATTTCAAATTATCTGAATGAGTTTTTACGAGCCATTTGTTGGATAAGGTCAATGAAAAACTCACATCTCTTTGGTTTGGGTTTAAATGACTATATTAGTCATAAAAACAGCTTTTATACAGTATAATAAAAGGTTTAATTAAAAATATATACAAATTCTATGCCCATACATCAGTATGTCACAATATGAACCAAGTTTAAGGTGCTTCGAATGGCATGCGTCGTAAATATTAAAATAAGTTGCTTACTAGATTCTATTAAAATTATCTCACGGGAACCATAACTTTTCCCGAGATAAAAAGCAGCCTATTTTTGATTCCAGCTAATAAACTAACACCGCGCCAAATTTCATTCAGATCCGTTGAGTAGTTTTAGCGTGAAAGAGTCACACACATTCATACATTCTTATAAACTTTCGCGTTTATAATATTAATAGGTTTCTACCTTTGCATCTGGCATCACAGGCAGATAAGTGTGATGAGGAGGGCTTTACGAAGGTCGAGATGAAGAAAAGGAAGCCCTCCACTCGCAACCAGTGCGGCAACGCACCGACTGGACCGAACCATCTACTTCGGCCCGCAGTTCCAGTGACGCTGCTATACGTGTCCCGGCTCCATTACTCTACAAAGGTCGAAGAGATTGTAAAGTACATCCGAGTGAAGACCAGATATACACTGAGGGTCGAACGGTTGGAGTCTCGACACAACACGAAGTTTAATTCGTTTGTGGTGAGGGTTCCGACTGAACAGCTGTCGACCTTCATGCAGGCAGAATTTTGGCCGAAGGGTGTTGTATATCGTCGGTTTCGTGGACGGTTACTTGACACCAAGTTGCGAAACACATCGCCGTTAAAATAGTGTGATTTAATACTAAGTGTAATTTATATATGTTATTTTGTATGTATGTTAGGCTGTAAGTTATTTATTTTATGGGCCTGTATTTCATATCTGTTGCCTGATTTAAATGAATAAATTAAAAATTAAAAAATTTGGTACGTACGTAACTTAAAGATTAATGTAAAAGAGTACTTCAAATGTTCAATGGGTACTAAAATGATTAGGACCTCTTTCTGTCACTGATTGCCTAGTTTGTTAAATCACATCAATGTATTTAGTTTTCATTTTTAGGGTTCCGTACCCAAAGGGTAAAAACGGGACCCTATTACTAAGACTTCGCTGTCTGTCCGTCTCTCCGTTTGTCCGTCTGTCCGTCGCTCTGTCACCAGGCTGTATCTCAAGAGCCGCAATAGCTAGACAGTAAAAATTTTCACATTTTGTGTATTTCTGTTGCCGCAATAACAACAAATACTAAAAACAAAATAAAATAAATATTTAAGGGAGGCTCCCATACAACAAACTCGTTTTTTTGCCTTTTTGGTACGGAACCCTTCGTGCGCGAGTCTGACTCGCATTTGGCCGGTTATTTATGATTAAGCGTTAGGGTGTCGTAGTTATTTTACCAAGAACAAACATAGCATGAAGCTATTCGAAATAGAGTTATTTCGAAAATTTAAACGAAATTATTTTTCACAGTTAAGTATGGATTACTCCTCTCAATAATAATTATTCAACGCTACCGAAGTTTAAAACCGTCTGACTAACGCTAAGAAAGCTATAATGGAGTGTTATTAGAATCCTTAAAATAGCTAAAAAATGTCACCATTCGTAATTGCGTTGACGCATTTTAAACCGTGATAACTTAAAAATAGAATATACTTTCATTTGTTGAGTTATTGAAAGACGCGTAATTGACCGTTTAGAGCTATTAACAGAGAATTTATCGTTGACGAAATCTTTTCGTACGGGAAATATTTAGAGCTTTATTTTGGCCCATTAGGGGCCAATGTTTATGGTTGGTGTCGTTTTATGCTTTTTTGCTGCGTAAAAGTATTTTAAACTTCCCTTTGATGTTTACTGAAATTATTTATGAACGAGTATACTTTTTATTTCATTTCGATTCGGAGTGAATGCGTCATGCGTATTTTTAGAATGAGTAACCAAAACGAACGAATTTTGATTTTAGAAGTTCACTAACACTTTTGACTGGTGACGAATTTTTATCATCATCACCAGCTCATTTAAGTTCTCTGCTGAACAAAGGTGTCTTTAAAAGGAGGATCTTTTATCATCATAATCATAAAATCTTTATTGTGGAACAACAGGTGAACATAAGGGTCATACAAATGTGATACTTAGAACTAGCCGTGTCCTGCCTCAAAGGAGTACAATATGTGAAAATAACAATATTGCAATAAAATAAGTTTTGCTTTGATAGCTTGAACATGCAAGTCAATATTATAGTAATTAGTTTTGCCCGTCATAAATTCATTTTTATAATCACCTCGCTTGATAAGGCTTTCCGTTCGCTATCTGGCCAATGTTGGTAAGAAGACGCTATTGAACGGCTTCTTCTAAGTATTGTTAAATAAATAAAGGTGGTGCTTGTGTCTTATGTGGACTGTCGATAATGATAACAGACAATCTACAAAAAATATACGCCATCTTTGAAAACGGAATGAGAATGAAGCCCACCAATTCTTTTTTAACGATTGAATTTCACTGACGTCGGTTTGAATGTTAATTATCTCTCTCACATTCGATAGAACGCATAACAAAGAGGTCACGTAAAACTCCCATGTTTTTGCAAGAGAGAATTGGGATCGGTATTACAATAGTCGGAATGCAGAAGGCTCTAACGTCGTATTTTAACTTTCAGGAGACCAATTCAACTAACGTAAATTATTAAAACTTAAACGTAACAACTAACAAAGCGCAACTAAATGTCAACTTCGGTTGTCACACAAAATTGTATTCTACTAACCATTTTTACTAAACGAAATCTTAACTTAAGCTGAACCGCTAGCTAAGCCAACAAAATTAGCCTTTTACTAGCGTATGCTCGAACGGTAATTTTAACAGTTGAAACGTTGGCGCGCGTTTCGACTGACAGCAACGTCAAATCACTAATGGAATATGAATTTAGGAAATCGTTCAACTTAGTTTCGATCGATCGATAAGGTGAGCTGAAACGCTACCGATATTGCTAATAGAGTACGATTAATTGACATTTAGTTGCGTTTCGTCAATTGTTGCGTTTACGTTTTGTTATTTTACGTCAGTAGAATTTTTCTCCTGACAAGTGTATGGCCAACCAGTGTAACCTCTTTCATATTTGTAGGTAATACTTATCACATATTTAGATGAAAAAATGTAATGCCTGAGACCAGCAGTGGATTGAAATAAGCTTTTTTTTGTCGCTGTCGAAAGTTGTCACCAGCTTCACCGGAAATATGTATAATACGAGCAAGAAATAGATAATTGCAGGACTGAATATAAATACATTTATGAACCAAAGCTCATTGTGAGTCAACAACGACCAACGCCATCTATGATTTCTTTTATGAACTACCACCTACACATAGCGCAAAACTTCTTAAAAACTAAACATTCGTTTTGTGTTCAAACTTCACTTTAGGCATGCAAAAATATACCTTATAATCACGGTCATAGACCGATCGCGGGTGACGTGTGACGCAAGTAAATAAAGCTTAATCAAGCAATCTAAATGCTATTTAGCAAATGTCACTACTGTATGTAACTAATAGTAGTAATGCCTCTCACTCTTTTTACTTTCTGTCTATACCGATCGGGCATAATATTCCCATCGCGAGATTGTATCGCGCACGGATTCATTATTTATGAACTTGATACATACGGCCGTGATATTTCCGACGGGGGTGTAGAATGATCTAGATGTTGGGCTTCAGTTGTATTAAGTGACGCTTTGTTGGATACTCTTGGGGTGGATTACGTTGGTTTTGCTCTGAGTAGTACTAGATAGTATCTTTGGGGTAAAAGTTTTGTACAAGAAAGATATAAAAGTATTTTAATGGCTAGGCTGTCGAAAAAAGCACTCTGAACTGGCAGTGAAGATAGCTAAGTCATTGTTAACATAGCTTACAGATTAAAAAACATGACTAATAAAAATCTGCTCCACCTTCCCCTTAATTATTTTTTGTCTTGACTCAAAGGTTGTCTGGAAGAGATCGCTTTTACCGATAAGGCGACCCAAATTGTACATTTCTCATAGTTAGGGAGATAAAGTCACTATTTTGTATATGATAAAATTCGTCGTTTGGCAAATAAATAACTAACCTCGATTCTCATAGTTTCTTAACTTTGGGGTTGACCAAAACAAAAGCTTAGCATATCTGCAACAGTGTGAATCGAATCGCCAAATCCTGCGCAACTGTGATCTAGAGTGCCACCCCTGGCAAAGATTTATGACGCTGCGGATTACCGCAAGGCGCGTGTCTTTTTTTTTTAGTTCTGCATCATAGCGTAGTAGGGCTGTTAACTGCGTTGTAATATCCAAACTATGACAGAGTGAAAAGAAAATAATATTTTTAAACGGCTCTTCAAGAAAACAAATTGCTAGTGTGAATTATTCGAAAAATCAATTCCTTAAATAGGTATCGATTTGGAATTCTAAATAATACTGTCGCACCTCAGGCATTCCAAATTTTTACAAAAAATATTATAGGTATTGTAATTTTATATTTTACTTTCTTTGTAAAATATAAACTTATAAAATAAGCAATAAATAGTAGCAACCGCAAATTTTATTTTCAAGGATTTTTTATGTCTTTTTAAAACATTGTTGTTAGATATGTTATGTG
The DNA here is from genome assembly GCA_949315895.1 of Anania crocealis. Taxonomy (NCBI): domain Eukaryota; kingdom Metazoa; phylum Arthropoda; class Insecta; order Lepidoptera; family Crambidae; genus Anania; species Anania crocealis. Next base: position 5,421,458 of record OX438872.1, on the reverse strand, counting down.
GCGAACTCACAGATTTTCAAGGCGTTGTCAGATTTGAGGTCCCGGGTTCCATTCCAGTAAATGTAAAAAAAAAATATGTATATATTGTGTCGAGTAAAAAAATATTAAGAGCAAAGTGTTGTTAAATATTGTCTATTTTTTATATTATTTTGCACAATATGATCAAATAAGTCGGTATTTGGGACATGCAACTACGGAACCTTACGACTTAAATATGGCCAATACAGTTCTTATTGTTATTACTTACTTTAATTATGAGTAAGTTTTTCTAAGAAAGTTGCCAACCCTGTTGTTTTATGACCAGCTACAAAAAAATGTCACTACAATTTGTTTGAGAGGGTTCCTTTAAATAGAACCGTTTTTTATAAACCAACCGAAGTTAATGATGCCAAAATAAAATGGAGGGGTAGACTTAATTCGGCAAAAACATGATAATGTCAATTTACGAAACGAACAATGGTTTCCTTGTCCTGTAATAATAGGTAAAGTCAGCAACAAAGTGGACTTAGGCTGTTAAGACATAATAAAAATGAGAAATAAAGTAAGCGCTGCAATTTGATTCGGATCGACGGTCCCGCGTAAAATTCCATTGATTTTTAAAATGTGTGAATCACCCATACATATCAATGAGTTAGGTTAGTTATGGGTAGGTGAGACAAAGTTATTATGAGTAAACTAGTTATCCTATAAGTATTTAAGAATCACTGAGTTATTGATACGAATGACTTGGCAGCATGGTCTCAGGCAATCAAAGGGAACAAAAACAAATATGAATGAAATAAGGCAGATCATAACTAAAACGATTATCTGTTACTTAGTAAATACTAGTGATTTTTACGTATTTATAGTAATTGTATTAAAGGATTTTATTGTATTTTTGTTCAAAATCATATTCTCCAGTGTAGTAATAGAATGTTTTTCTTTTTAAATATATACATAAGAATACAAAAGCACATAAAAACAAATCAAAAGAAAAACATAATTTGTCTCTTAAGTGTTGCTTTTCGTTTTTTTCTGAAATAACACGTACTTTTATTATGACACCCGTAAGTAAAGAAGGGCTACCTTTTCTTGTGTGGTGCCACGCAACAATATATAGAACGTCATGTATAAATATCATGTTAATAATAATTAATTATCAAACTGTCTGTAAAAATCATAACATGCTTTTAAAATAAAAGTTCTGCAAAATTCAGTAGACACAGTAACATGTTTTAATTAGTCCTACGTATGCAAAGAACCCCTCGTGTTAGTGAGGGTAGATTTAACAATCTAACCAATGTAACTCACCCTAAACTAGGGGTAATAAAAAACCACGCCACCCTATAATTATATTGTCTAAGTATTAAGCGTTTAGCACCGTTCTTTGTTGATTACAACAAAGTGTATTGCGATTATAATTATTATTTTAACTGGCATATATTTATGTTAACTTATAAAGAAAAAAGCCCATATTTTAAATTCTTGATAACGGTATAAAAAACGAGACAGTGGTAAGTTTGAACGAGTAACAGCTGATATTGTAATGTTAAACGATAATGATAAATGTGGACAACATCACATACATTCTTATGTTCCTAACTTGAGTAACTAATTAATGCACTCGTATATTTTGGAAATCAGAAACAACGTAGGTACCACAAACACGCAGACCCGCGAAAATGTTTATAAACACTTTTTTTCAATATTAAACCCGTCCAGGAATCGAACCCGGTACGTCACTCCGCCACGGAGGTCGTCAAATTGTGGATAAAATTGTCAAATTTATATTATGCTCTTGATAAGATTTTTTTAAGTGTGTGTCTTTGACATCAGCATCTAACAGTCCACGGCTGGACACAGGCCTCGAATCCTTAAAAGGAGGATTTTCCCTTTTTTTTTCTTTGTTTTTCATACATACCTACCATAATCGCCACACTTGGCACGCGGGCAAGCAATCTCAGTTTGACGAAAGGATAAAACTCTGCTGGCCGTCTTCCTCTGGCAGTACTTCTTTAGTCGCCTTTTACGACTCCCACAACGGGTGGTGCAATTCTATTAATGTGCTGGCACCACACGACTTTTTTGCTTTGTCATCCAATAAAAATACACAGTAATCTATCACTTTTTTATGTTACTTAGGTGCTTTCCACAGTCAAACAGAAACGCCGACATATGCGTTGGAAGATTAGAAGTCTCGTACACCCTATGTTCGGGGTAGTATTAATATATTAATGACTAGAACGGCCCTCACCACCCTTGTACATTGTTGCACCGGGGACACGGTTATTTTAATTTTAAATCACCGCTAAGCCATGCAGATGGCAAGGGGAGGACGGGGCGAATTGGAGTTAACGTGAATTAGCTGTAGGCACATTCTGTGATTCGATTTTGTAGATGGAGCTGCTGTAGCAAATTGAATTAGGTATGTAAAGTGACTGAGGAGTAAAACATTTTTTGTTAAAAGGTTCATTGAACATCTTGTACGAAATGAAAATGATTGAAATTGAAAACGTTTGGCCTAAAACCTTCGTTATTTGAATAAAACGTTTAGAAACATTAAAGCGACGTGTTACAAATTTTGACAGTTACTATCCGGTTGTTACAAAATGAAGCAAAAATTCACAAATTTCAACTTTATTCATAAGCTACTAAAACAAAAACTGTCTGATTTAGAACCATGCAAAATTTAAAAAAATATGTTATAACAAATTTGAATGCTTATATGTAGTTTAAAAACAGCAAATTTTTATATTATTATTGAGTCGTAGGAGTCGGCATACAAAAAGGATAGCACCGCTATTACTCTTCCTATGGGTGAAGTAATATGGGACTGAAAGAACCACCAGAAGTCGACAGGTAGCAACGTCTTTTCTTTACCATTGGCAAAATTGCAATTGCCAACTCATCGTGCAACACAAGCGTGACGATTATGCCGAAGTCCCCTTTTTGGAGAAACCTGTGTCTAGCAGTGGACTGACTTAGGCTGGTAATAACGATGTCCACATTTATTAACTTAGTTATACGGCTGGAATAGCTTTACTGAAGGGTAGATAGAACGTTGTGTAGGACGCCCTCAGGCCTGGTGGAGTGATTATTTGCACAAGATGGCTGGCAGGAGCTGGATGCGAGAAGTCGAGGATCGACCTAAGTGGCGTGCAACTGGAGAGGCCTTTGTCCAGCAGTGGACTGTGATAGGCTGATGATGAAAGGGTAGATTATGCCATTATCGCCACGCATGGCAGACGTCAGTCTTAGGCCGAGTTCACACGGCAAGTAGTAAAATATGCTATGCAAAATGGAAGAAAATCTAACATTTTTCCTGCATAAATCTCTTCAAATAACTTAAGCCTGCTCGTGTCGAGGCGTGTGACATTTTATGACTTGCGGAAGTCTGGGCTAGACATTGAATTTATGACTACACTTTGTTTTTATTAAGAAAAACGCGTATTTTATATGAAAATGAACATGTTTTTAGAGTATATGTATAAATAACTAACAGGCACAACCACGTGAGAATTGGATATAATTTTATTAGAGCTTCCCATCTGACTGGTTTATATTATGATCATATTCTACTTTGTCTTAGAATTTATCATCATATAATATAATATAGTATAATATTTAAGACATGTCTCACTGGGCCACACAGAGCCATCTAGTCCCAAATTAAGCTACTATTAAGTACCCTGTCGTATGGGGTACTAGACAACCGATTAACTTACTTATATACTTTTTTTTTGTAAATACATACTTATAATACATAGAAATCACGCAGACCAGTACAAACAGACATGTTCACGCACACAAATATTTGTGCTGTGCGGGGATCGAACCCGCGACCCATGGCTCAGAAGCAGCGTTTACTACCGCTGATCCAAATGGTCGTCCTCATCATCGTCATCAGCCAAACGGTGTCCACTGCTGGACAAAACCTCCCTTGAAGATCTCTACATAAAGCTAGACTTAGAGTTCTAAGCGCGAGTTTTAAAATTCGTTAATGGTAAACTAATACCCAATTTTAACTTTGCTCTCCCCTCCGGACCGCGAAAGCGTTTAGACGTGTCCACATTGCCAGACTTTGTCAGAAATTAAAATTTTTGTTCTAAAAATATATTTTTAATCATTGTTAAGTTTGGTGATTTGAACCTGTGCTCCGCGAACCGCCGGACTTTGGGTTGGTGCTGCTAGCTGCTGCGCCAAATGTACAAGTGACTGCGCGTCGAAATTTTGCAAGTTAATGGATAACGATTTGCCACGGAGGAATTACGTGTGTGATCGACTAGTTTCTACCTCAGAGTTTAACAACAAACTGGTTCCGGCGAGTTTTTAAAACACGCGACGAGGTTTAAAACAGGTAAACTAAAACGCACTAAGCTCATTAAATTACTCAATTAAATGTCGTCAATTCAGCGAACTCCACCACAACAGCTGCCAAGGCAATCTACCCTTACTACTTTAACTACTCTTGGATCGGACCCTCAACTTCATCTATCGTTACGCGATACAGAGTCATCTGGACAAATGGAATCTGCGACACGTAGATTTAAAAGGAAATTAACTGAGGAGACAATTGATGACTCTGTCACTTTACTGTCTAAAATACAAGATATGTTTAATTCGTTTGAAGCAGCAAAGAACCACAAACTGGAGAAGTTGATCGATTCCATGCTCACTATCAAGGAACAAAATGCTGAAATTCAGAAAAGCATGGAATTTCTTTCCACCAAGTATGATGAAGCAATTGAGAGAATTTCTAATCTAGAACAAAAAAAAATAAAACATATGTAATGCGAGAGTTGGGTAAAACCATAAAGCATCATGTATTAGATTCAGAAATTCAAGATATTTACCGACTGAAAACAGAGAAGGACACAAAAAATCACATCTTGGTTAACTTTACTTCCGCTGCTTTAAAAGAGGGATTTATCACGAAGTGTCGGATCTTTAACAGGGAAAACAAAGAGAACAAGCTCAGCACTCAACACCTTCAGTTGCCAGGCCCCTCTAAGCTTATTTACATTGACGAGTCACTAACTAAGCATGGAAGAGGGCTATCTTATCTAGCAAGACAGTTTGTAAAAGATAACCATTTCTACAACACATGGACCTACTACGGTAAAGTCTCCATAAGAGAAGGAAAAGATTCACCTGCACTTCGCATAGACACCGAACAAGACTTAAAAAAACTCATTCGTAAATGACTAGATCTAGCTTTCTTGTTTTATGTATTTTTTTTAATGCTTATTGTATTCAATTTTAATTTTAAGCTACACTACACACATCAAACTTACATAACGCACCAATCAAATTTACTTAAATCTAACTTAGACAAAATTCTATATTATGACATTATAATAAAACGCTTGTATACAAAACTATTACACTATAACAGAAACACCGGGTTGTCTTACCTATATACAACATTGTATGACATACATATAACACTGTATTTACGCCTATGTTACAAGGTCGTACGTCTTGGTCTGGTCTGCGTAGTTTTAATATCGTATCCTCTAACTGTAACTAAATGCCAAATCTCACTGGAGCAACCACCTCTTATGTTTATAAATTATCAAAATTCGATAGCACAAAGGAATTAATTGATAGCGTTGATGACTTTAATATTGCATATTCGTCCACTTGTTCAATAGATAATTGTCAAAACATAGTTAAAAATCCAAATGAGAGCTTAACGTTAATTCACCAAAACATACGCAGTTTGAGTCACAACCTCCCAGATTTTCAAACATTATTAAATAGATCTAAGACAGACTGGGATCTAATTGTTCTTACAGAATGTTGGTTGCGTCACACCCACAACATTCCTATGCTTGATGGTCGCAGTTATGCTTTAACAGAAAACAACCTTACTCAAAATGAAGGAGTTGTAGTATACTATAAGGACAGCTTAGATGTGAAGGTAACTGAGGCTGAACTGTGTGGTGCCAATTGTTTGGTAATAAAAATGGGTGTTAAAACTGCCATTGTTGCCATATATAGGCCTCCTGGTTGTAGAGACATTCTAGCATTTATTAAATCACTTAATGACCTTTTAGTTAGTCTCAATTTATCAGATATTATTATTATTGGTGATATTAATATAGATATATTGCCAAATAATAGGGACCCTTATTCATCAATGTACCTAGATTTAATGGCTTCTCACGGTCTTTTGCCGGCGCACTTATTGCCTACACACAACAAAACATGCCTCGATCACGTCATGCTCAAGCAACCATACAGCTTACTGTTACGTATCTGAAACCTCGGTTACTGATCATGACTCTGTGTTTCTTATTCTAGAACACTACGTTTGTCCCAATAATAACCTTTCTTACAAGAAAATATATTTCGCAGGTTTGGATAGTGATATGAGCAGCCTGTGTCTTGACTTGATCTTTGGTATGACTGATGCGAACGAAGCGACATCATTTCTAATTTCTCAAATTAAAATCAAACACCCATATCTGTCCTGTACCGAATAGGAGAAGAATAAAAAAACCTTGGATGACTATTGGTCTCCTAAGATGCGTAAAAAACCGCGACAGACTACACCAAAAATATAGAAAGAATCCTGACAATGAAACTATTAAAGTGACATACAAAAGGTATAGAAACTATTGTAACTGACTTCTCAAAAAAATTAAAAGAGATTATGAAAGATCACTTATTAAGTCAGCTGCAAACAATAACAATAGAGTTCCGTGGGATACAATTAAAACATTGACACACTCCACTAAAACTACTAGTCGTGCTTCACAACTGATTTCCAATGAAAATTCTTCTGATTCGGTAAACGATATTAATAAATTCTTTGTTTCTATTGGTAGAGACCTTGCTGAAAAAGCCTACGCTTCTAGCCCGAGTCCCAAGACATCACTGACTAATTCTTCTTTCTCCTTCGTTTTGGAACCAACAGATGAATCTGAGGTTCTTAACTGTATTCTGAACCTGAAAAAACATAAATCTGTTGGACGTGACAACATCTCTGGAGCCATTCTTAAACGGTACCATCAATTACTAGTCCCACCACTAACGCATATAGTAAACTTAATATTTTCCTCAGGCTTCTTTCCGGATAAATTTAAACAAGCTGAAGTAATTCCTATTTATAAGAGTGGAGACGGATGTTGTGTCAATAATTACAGGCCCATCTCAAAGTTAACGGCGCTATCAAAAATAATAGAGAAACTTCTGAACAAGCGATTAATGAGCTACTTTGAGACGAAAAATATTCTTTCAGCTTCTTAGTTTGGTTTTAGACCGGGTTGCTCTACAAGTAATGCAGTTCATGAATTGACAGACTATATTGTCATGAAACTGGATTGTAGGAAGAAGGTACTTACGATATTTCTTGACCTTGCTAAAGCCTTTGATACGGTCTCTGCCACACTCCTTCTATACAATCTCGAAATGATGGGAATACGTGATGCTCAACTTAGTCTTATCAGAAGTTACCTAAGTGATAGATATCAGAGGGTTCGTGTGGGCAAGCTGGTTAGTGCTGACTTGCCGATAACTCACGGTGTGCCCCAGGGCAGTGTTTTAGGTCCCACATTATTTCTTGCTTTCATTAATGATCTCTGTGAGCTCCAGCTCCCACATGGAAAGATTGTTACTTTCGCTGATGACACAGCGCTTGTCTTTCACGGTGATAGTTGGGAAGAGGCCTATAATTATGCTCAGGTGGGTTTCAACATTGTTACGACTTGGCTTAGAAATAATGGCTTGTCACTTAATATCGACAAAACCAAATATATCCCTTTCTCTATGAAAAGTTCCTCCTCCCCTATTCATAACAACTTCTCTCTAACTGCTCACTTTTGCTCGTTGAACCAACCTTGTCACTGTAGTAAAATTCTTCTCACTTCTAGTATTAAATACTTGGGTGTGATGATTGACAGTACTCTGAGTTTCAACCGTCACGTGGACCTTCTTTCTTCTAGAACCCGTAAGCTAATGTATATTTTTAAAAATCTTCGACATATAGCTGACAACTCTATTATAAAAATGGTGTATCAGGCCCTATGTCAGTCTATTCTAAATTATTGTGTTACTGTTTGGGGTGGTACTTATAAGACAAGTCTGCTGAATGTTGAGAGGGCACAAAGAGCGGTGCTGAAGGTCGGCCTCTTCCCGGCCTATAATTATGCTCAGGTGGGTTTCAACATTGTTACGACTTGGCTTAGAAATAATGGCTTGTCACTTAATATCGACAAAACCAAATATATCCCTTTCTCTATGAAAAGTTCCTCCTCCCCTATTCATAACAACTTCTCTCTAACTGCTCACTTTTGCTCGTTGAACCAACCTTGTCACTGTAGTAAAATTCTTCTCACTTCTAGTATTAAATACTTGGGTGTGATGATTGACAGTACTCTGAGTTTCAACCGTCACGTGGACCTTCTTTCTTCTAGAACCCGTAAGCTAATGTATATTTTTAAAAATCTTCGACATATAGCTGACAACTCTATTATAAAAATGGTGTATCAGGCCCTATGTCAGTCTATTCTAAATTATTGTGTTACTGTTTGGGGTGGTACTTATAAGACAAGTCTGCTGAATGTTGAGAGGGCACAAAGAGCGGTGCTGAAGGTCGGCTACTCTTTGCCATTTCTCTTTCCCACAAAGGACCTTTATTCCATAACCGAGGTCCTTACTGTTCGCCAGTTATTTATTCTAAACATTGTTCTAAAACAGCATTCGGTTACCATCTACGCCCCCACATTATTTGCGAATAAAAGATTGAAATACAACGTCTGCGTGTCAAAAACTCGGTGGTCCACTACCTTTTCAAAAAGATTTTCTGGGTTTTTAGGTCCCTATTTATACAACAAAATAAATAAGTATTTGAATATTTATCCACTCACTAAATACCAATGCAAGAAAACATTAGTTGCTTGGCTTAATTCTCTCGACTATGAATCAACGGAAAAATTACTAGCCATACCTTCATGAGTTAACATTTTTCTTTTTTTCTTTTCGAAGTACCTATAACCCCAAATTACACACGCCCACACACGCCCACACACACACACACACACACACACACACACACACACACACACACACACACACACACACACACGCACACACACACGCACACACACATATATACACAAATACACATTCACTCTCACTCCTCATCATCGTAATACAATGTAGTTTTCTCTAATAATATTGTGCTGCTTCTTATTGTATAAAACAATCTGTTTAATGCTCACTGTGCTAACAATTCCTCAAAAAGCTATCGCACCTTTTGGTTCGGATGTGGAGAGACTGGTAGTCTGTCATACAGGTCTCTTAGTACAGAGACCAGTCTCTCACATAGACTAGATTTTTTATTTACTAAACTGTTACCTAGATAATATGAATATCTGTTGTCACTATCATTTTCTGTGTGAGAGAGGAAATAAAGATTTATTTATTTATTTATTTATTATTTACTAATTACCACAGTCTATTGCTGAATTATCTAAATATAATATAAATTAAAATTGCATGTTAAAATAATATTAATAAAAAAGGTCTACTAGGTTGTTAATGATTATTTAAATAAAAATGTGTGGCATTAAAAGGTCTTAGCTGGCACCAGTCAGTGCCTATAATATGATTTTTTTTTAACAACTTCTTTAGATAGAGGCTGACATTAGTGACCGAGTTTCTAGCGCTGCTTCTCCTCAGCTCTAGCCTACACTTGTCCCGAAACAATGGTAGGATAAAATATTGGGAAATGTAAAATCACCTTCTATCGCCAACTTGCAGAAAAAAACTAATTTAACTGATGATTTTATTTTACCACAACAATCGAAAATATTTTACTACGGTGCCCTGATAAAACACCTTAAATTATAAACTAAAAGAAATTCAAATATAGGGAATCAAAGGTAGATATTTAATGTTTTATAATTTAATACCAACTTCGATATTCCGAAATCGCAAAACAACATAAATCAATACGAGCTACAAGCCCCCTCTGCGAAGCTTTTAATCAAACTAAGTACGACAAAATGCCTCATTGTAGCTGCAAGTAGCACTTGATTGGTTTCGGCACATTTGATCAGTGAAAGTCACGTGACATCCATTATAGGATTGGTACAGTGAATTGTTTGCGGTATTGTTCGTACAATATCCCACGGTTTGATTAATCTGCAAAATCTATAGATGTGTGGTCACCAGATTACCGGTTGGTGGTAGTTGGTAAGCTTTGTTCATTAAGAATTTATTAATATTAAGTGTTGATAAAATCATATACATTGTTATGATCCCAAGACCCAAAGTAACTATTTACAGCTTTTGTTTTGTAAAAACATAAACAACAAGGTAGTTGGTAAGCTTTGTTAATCAAGAATTTATTAATAATAAGTGTTGATAAAATCATATTATTATATATTATATACATTGTTATGATCCCAAGATCCAAAGTTACTATTTACAGCACTTGTTTTGTAGAAACATAAACAACAAGGTAATTGGTAAGCTTTGTTAATCAAGAATCTATTAATAATAAAGTGTTGATAAAATCATATATATACATTGTTATGATCCCAAGACCCAAAGTAATTATTTACAGCACTAGTTTTGTAGAAACAGAAACAACGGTACCACCTACTAATTTTGATGTTCCATGGTCACTATCACTAGAGCTAATGGGGACTACCGTTTCTTTGCTCACCAGTTGGCGCCACTGTAGACTGAGGTCCGGAGGTATAACTGCCAAAGGCGATTGGCGCCGAAACAAAGTGTTATATCTTGAATCTAATTAAAGTTTATTATTTATAAATAACTATCCTGATATCAACAAACGAAACGAAGTAGTTGCTTTTGAAGCCGCCTATTTTTGCGCTTTTTCTTAATCCCTCAACCCCCAGGAGGCACGCGCGTGCCGCGATAACTTGATTTCAATTTTATTGTGTCTGGAATAACTCACGATCGAGGGATTAATTCCGCTTTTAAAGCGTTCACATTAATCGCCAAATAATCCATATTTGTGATATTTTACGAAGGAGATCCAGCAGGCAGATTAAAGAAATTGTAATTTATATAACGAAGCCCGCTAAAACCAGTGAAAAGTGAATGATATTGGACCTCACGCGACACAAGCGCCTCTAGTGGCAAATTCACTAGCGATCACACGCGATTCACACCAGACAAAAGCACGTCAACCTACTACAAAACGTCAAATTTTCTCAATTATTGATATTGATCTCTACTTGTTGGACTTAAAGTTCAAAATCAATTCAATGACCTTTAAATTTTTGGGTAGGTTGACCTGCCGTTGTCTGTACCTTAGTTTGGTTCTTCCATAAAAACTAAAGTACACAGTATAAACCCCATCAATCAACTCTAAAGGTACCATAAACACCCATACATGAAAAAATATATAAAACACTTGAAAAAATTATCGTATGTCCTTTTCAGGGTCTCACACTGTTTCCTGACTAATTAATCTAATTGTTTTCGAAGGTACAACGTTAAGAGGTAATTACAACAACAGACATATAGTCAGACAAAGAGTCCATATGTCAGGGGGTTTGGACGATCCAGCTAAATTTTTCAAGGGAATGGGCTATACAAAAGTTAATTTTATTTTTTTCTTTTGAAAACAGAAAAGGCAGGATATCTATTTTAAAACATGGAATACTTTTATACCAAAATTTAAAACTAAAATAAGATCCCACCTAAAAGTTTCTTTAATAATAATCCCACTTCATTGTTTCGGGATATAAGAACCTATTGGTCTAAAGATATTTCTTAAGACCTATCTCCAATCGAATCGTCAAATGGAGCACCATGTTGCACTAACCTGTTTAAAATACGTTCTGCATTACTCTCTGAATATTTTATATCCTACACTTAGAGTGGAATTTGACCTGCAGCTACAAAATACTAATAAACAGAATTGATATGTCTGTGTATTTTTTCTTAATAAAAGCAATTAATTATACTTTTAATTATACTGAAATTGGTACGTTATCCTTCTATTTTTACACAACATAAACAAAAATAACAATACTAGCTGTTGCCCGCAACTTCATCCGCGTCAATTTCTGTTATGATAATCGCGATCTTTTTGCAACATTTTTCACTGATGCTTCGCTCCTATTGGTCGCAGCGTGATTTTATATAGCCTAAAGCCTTCCTCGATTCATGGACTATCCAACACAAAAATAATTTTTCAATTTAAACCAGTACTTCCAGAGATTAGCGCATTCAAACAAACAAACAAACTCTTCAGCTTTATAATATTAGCATAGATTTAAGCATGAGTAGCCAGCATAAGTAAATGATAATATGCCTGTAAATGGTGCAAAAGTATAATTTTATCATGAAAATCATCGACGATTTTACAAATTTTAAACAAAAATTTACCTTAATGACACAAAATGAAAAACGTGGTCAGGTTAATCATTTACAGGAATCACTAAATTTAAAAGGCCTAAAATCATTCATTCAAAATGGTTTTGTATTAAAAACAAGTTTTGTGATATTGCTAAAATAATATTAGTCTAATGTTGATAATTATGTTGTTTTTCATCTAATTAGTTACATTTCCCATTATTGTCACAAAATTGGTGGATTAATAAAATAAAACGTTCTACGTTCTAATGTTACGTGATAAAAAAAAATATCCTTATTTATTTATTTATTTACACTTTTTTGCACATGTAAAATCAAGTACAAAATGGCGGACTTAATGCTAAAAGCATTCTCTACCAGTCAACCATTGGCCCAAACAGAGATATCACAGGCGGTGCATCAAAGAAAAAGAAATAAAAAAGCAATGTATCAATAAAATAGAAGAATACATAAATAACAATAATTACTTACATAATATACCTACCAAAGATAATATAATATCATAGTAATATATACATAACTACTTACACATAATATAACTGTACAAATCACACATGTCAGAGAAGATCGATAGAGAAGGAGAAAAAATTTATTCAGAGAAGTGGCTCCTCAAAGCCTTTTTAAAGGAAAATTTTGTTGTCGATTTTCTTATTTTGGAGGGCAGTCCATTCCAGAGCCGTATAGCTGTTACCAAGAAAGAGTGAGACATGAAGCCAGAAGAATGAGGAGGAGTAAGTAACTGAAGAGAATCATCAGAACGGAGGTTTTTGTCATGAGAGGTGTGGAGAAAGGAGAATTAACTCGTATCTTTAAGATATGATGGAGATTTAGGGTCAAAAAGTATAGAAAAAAGGACGCACAGAGTACGAACTTCCCTGCGCTGTTTGATGGGGAGCCAGTGAAGCTGGGAGCGAAACTTGGATACATGGTCATACTTGCGAAGGCCAAATATGAAGCGTATGCAGCTATTAAGAAGACGATCCAACTTGTTGAGAAGGTCTACAGAGAGATTAGAGCAGCATACATCTCCATAATCGATAATAGGCAAAACCAGAGACTGCACTAACAAAGTTTTTGTACATGAAGGGAGGAAGTGCTTGAACCGATAGAGTACTCTTAGAGTGCCAGTTACCTTTTTGCTTACTTCTTTAATATGCTGACTCCAGCACAAATTATTGTCTATGATAACTCCTAGGTTTTTAACATGTGAAGAATAGGCAACGACGACTCCATCAAAAATAATAGGAGGAATTGACGTCAGATCCAATTTACACAGCTGTCTAGAGCTGCCAATAATGATTGCTTGACATTTGCTAGGATTCACTTTGATACCGAATTTGTTAGACCAATCATTGATAGCGCGCAAATCATCATTGAGTTGACTAATGACCTTATGGATATCCGACGCGCTTCCCTGAGAATAAAGCTGTAGGTCGTCAGCATAAAGATGATATGAAGAAGAAAGGTGAGAAGTGAGACTGTCTATAAATATTGAGAATAAAAGGGGTGATAGAATTCCTCCCTGCGGCACACCAGACGAAAGATTTTCCCAATCAGAAAGAATTGGACCGAGACGTACCGACTGCTGCCGGCCACGAAGGTAAGATGAAAACCAGTCTACGGCAGAAGATGAAACTTGAAGATGCGAAAGAATGGCTAAAAGAATGTCGTGGTCAACCGCATTGAAGGCGTTGGAGAAGTCAATTAGAACCAACATGGTTAAACACGACTCATCCATGCCAGATCTAATATCGTCGACAATTTTAAGAAGAGCGGTAGTAGTGCTGTGCCCAGGCCGAAAACCGGATTGAAACTTGCCTAACAGTTCATTACCAAGTATAAATTTAGAAAATTGATGGAAAGCCGCAGCTTCAAGAATTTTTGATAGGAAAGTTAGAATAGAAATTGGACGAAAATGATTAGGAGTGGTTGGATTAGACACTTTGGGCAAGGGGATTATATGGGCACGACACCATAAGGAGGGAAAAGTTCCAGAATCGAAAGAGTAATTTATTATGTGTGTAAGAGCTGGGAGAATACTATCCAGAATAAGAAAAATCATAGATCTGCTGATGTCATCGGAACCCACAGCTTTGGACTTAATTGATACAATGATTTTACGGGTCTCGTCGGCCGTGACCGGGGAAAAGGCGAATGAATTAACTGAGGGACAAGAAAGAGATTTTATATACGAAAGAGTGGCGCGCTTGACAGAATTATCTAAGACGGTTGATAAACAAAAGTGATTGTTCAGCTCATTAGGAGAAAACATTAACCTTACTGACATAAAGACTTGCAGTGGCTTTCATAAACCATTTATTTGTAAATCATGAGCCTTACTGGCGATTAAACACTTTCCGTGTCTTTTTCAAACCACTTGTCTGTAAATCAAGCGGTTACAAGAACGGTTTCCACTTTCACTACAACACAATAGAAGTGAAATTTAAAAAATCTTATTTTCGAATGTTATTTTCAATTAAATATTTGAATGATTCTAAATCAGTTCAACAGATTAGATTAATAGTTTCTATTGTTCTTCATACAACATTTCGATCTTGCGGTTTTCAAAGGGTGATAAATACTCAGTTCCGACCGAACAAAGTCGCGGTAATAGCTAGCAGTGAAATATATACACAATTTATGACGCTAATATGAATTATTAACGATCTCTGTTGGACTGCATCCAAATGTAAAACATACCGTGTTAGTGGAAGTAAATATATCGACGGCGAAGTACCAATACCTCCTAACTAACATTTTTCGAGAAATGCACTTTTTTATCGTTTTAAATTTAAAGGCGTTATTCGCATGTTTTAGTAAAATCTCCTATGCGTATACTGATATGCAACCGCATCAAATTAAAATGTGGAAATATCTCTAAACTAAATTTACGTGTTTTTTTACGACATTACCTCCTAACTGTTGTAAGACACGTCTATACGTATTCGTCGTTTGTTTCTGACTGGCTTTGGCGGCGACATGGCGCGATGTCCGTTTGGGCGGGGGTGCGAAGAGGCCGGAGGGAGGGTACCATAACATTGAATCGTCAGTTGCGGAGAAATCGTGTTTAAACGTGTTTGTTGTGTAAGTACGGGGTGAAAATAATTGTGTTTTTGGTGTTATGTACGAGTTGACAAGCTGTAAAAGATCACAGGTAATAAATACAAGTTATTTCATATGATATGAGTAGTATTTTGTTTATTTTGTGATTATAATTAAACATTTCGAGTCTCCTTTGTATAGATAGGATGTATTTCTTCTATGTTTTAATTTGTTTGATGTATTTAGGAGGTATTGTCTTGTTTTTCTTTTAGTAAAATGTCTCGAATGGCAAGGCGTTATCAGGGAGTACGAGCTGGACAGATGCTTAACATGCTGAAAGTCCATGAGAAGATTACACAGCCTCAAGCTATTATTTCTCCTAATCCAGGTAAATTTCCAATAACATGTTGTATTTCTTACCAATCTAGAGATTTATGACTGGTGTTTGTAAAAAAATGCTAGAATTAAAATGTTTTGACATCTTTTCAGATACCCTAAATCAAGTTTCACCAGAAATAAGGTCATTTAAATGCATTAATGAATTTCAAGTAACAAAGAGGTACAAGATTTCTAGATCGAATTCACTTTCAAGCATTCCAAAGCATCATTATTTTATAAGTCAACGACGACGTTGTTCTTCACTGCCACCTACAATTACAGTACACTACGGTAAACGAACCAATATTGATAATTATTTGTCTGATTTGCGTTTTGTTGATAGAGGACGTAGTTTATCATTATCGGCTCTCACTTCCGATGATAACAAAGACTACGGTAAAAAACGATGGTGCTCAGTTCCAAATTCTTTTTTTTTCAATTACGAGTATTCTCCGATATTCGAATCTGAATCTAACTTAATAGAAGAAACGTATTCTTATGATGGCGATTATTCAGGCAATGATAGTGATGTAACTTACTGTCCTGATCATAATCAGGACTCGGACACTTCTGATCCAGATTCAAACAGTTCAAGTCAAAGTTTACTTTTAAATCAGCCATCCACGTCATCGGGTATTTACCACGGTAATCCAAACGAAGGAAAGAAACGTAAAAACGAACGTGACCCGGATAGCTGGAAGAAATTAAAAAATAAGAAACTTCGTATGTTAGGTGAGGAATATTTGGGATACACAAAGCCAAAAAATAGAAAACTAAAACAAGATAAAGTACGACCTGCTAGAAAATTAGGAGATAGGTGCAATTCGGAGTTTTGTAGGAAGAGTAAATTGCGACATTGTGAGAAATTTGATGATGAAAAACGTCAGAAATTGCATAATAGTTTTTGGAAAAATATGAACTGGGACCAGCGCAAAGTCTACGTAGCTGGTCTTGTAAACCGAAAAGTTACAACACGTAAAACCAGTGATCTGACATCGAGACGTGAAGGTACGTTCGATTACTTTTTGCCAATGAACGAAGGTCAAAATTTACAGGTTTGCAGGATAACATTTTTAAATACTTTGTGCCTAGGGTCATACACAGTTCAATCTTGGATCAAAAAGTCGCATGCTAGAGTAATTCCATGTCAAGAAATACAAAATTGTAGCAGGACTAGAACGCAACGGTCTGATTCACAACGCAAGCTTCTAACCGTACGCAACTTTCTAGATAATATACCGAAGTTACCATCACACTATGCAAGAAAGGAAACTACAAAATTATATTTGGAACCTATTTACCGTTCTCTGAGCGATCTATACAGACAGTACAAAAAATATTGCACTGAGAACGAAGAGCCTGTAGTTTCGCGCTTTACTTTCGAGAAACTGTTTCACGAGAAAAATCTTTCTCTATACACCTTAAAAAAGGACATGTGCGATACCTGCTGTGGCCATGCTGTTGGGAATATTAGCACTTCTGATTATGAACAACACATTAGGCGTAAAAATAGAGCGAGGCAAGAGAAGGAAACAGATAAAAGGAAGGCTACTCGTACATCTGGCGAATTCATTTTGCTATCTATGGATTTGGAGTCTGTAAAAGTGTGCCCTTATCTAACAGCTAGCGCACTATACTTTAAAACGAAGCTTACATGTCATAATTTTACAATGTATGACCTAGTTACCCACCAAGCTTCCTGTTATTGGTTTGACGAAACAAGAGCTGATCTTAGTGCTAGTACGTTCACATCTTTTGTGTCCGATTACATCGTCAGATATTGTTTGCCTAAAGGGTTACCTATAGTCATTTATTCAGATGGATGTACCTATCAAAATAGAAATAAAGTAATGGCAAATGCTTTGTTGAATATTAGTGTTGAGCATAATCTGACTATCACACAAAAATATTTAGAGCGAGGGCATACACAAATGGAATGCGACGCAGTCCATGCTGCAATCGAAAGAAAGCTGAAAAATAGGGAGGTACATCTACCCAGTGATTATATAACTATCACGAAGGAGGCACGCATAAATCCTTTTCCTTATGAAGCTATCGAAGTAAATTATGACTTTATAAAGGATTTCAATAACAAAGGACATTGGAGGTACAACACAATAAGACCAGGTCGTAAAGCTGGCGATCCTGTAGTGGTTGACTTAAGAGTTATCCAATACAGGCCAAATGGAAACATTTATTACAAAATAAACTATGAAGACGAATGGTCCGAATTACCTATAAGACCAAAAAAGCTAAATTCTATAGCTTATTCTAGTTTAAATGTTGCGCCAATTCCCATAGCTTCAGTTAAATTTAATCACCTGCAACAATTAAAAGAAGTATTGCCAAGAGATTGTCATGCATTTTATGACAGTTTACCTCATGAGTAACTTTGGCAGAAATGATGTTCTTTATCTGATTTGTTAGAATTTTGATATCTTTTTATTTTCTTTTGAATAGTTCTGTTCAATTCTAATATTCAGCCATTATTAAGCCAAAGGTATTCCCTTTAATGATTAGGATGATTATTAAATGTTTAATTGTTTTTTTTCCGTAGTAATAATTGTAATTGCTTAGTTACATTTTGTTTATTAGATTTAATAATTAAATCTCTTGACAATACCTTTTGTTCATAGTGATTAATTATTTTCTGTCTAATTTGATTCATTATTGATAACCTTTTTCTTTTGCTCTGAATTATTTTATTCAGTGGTAATATTCAGCTATAAATTACTAAAAATAGTTGAATTGTTTTTCTTTAATCAAAGTAATTATGGCTCAGTTACTTTGTTTGTATTTTTTAAATTTAATTAAAGGTTTTTATTCAAAATATCGGTATTTGTTATATCCATTACCTCCTAAATATCGTATCATTATCACATGAAGACGATAATGACAAAATAAATACCTCCTATCTAACTGAAAACACACTATATTATCATAAAATATATGAATACAGTGTAATATATATTGCATACATTATTCTTATTCCTAATAAATAAATATACAATTAAAATTTACACTTAACAAAAAATTAAACGTTTTTTTTAGTTTCTGTAAACTTATGAATTTACTAGTTAGGAGTTATTGGCACTTCGCCGTCGATATAGGGTGTTTGAGTAGATATTTGACATACCCGAAACCATCCACACATAAAGCAAAATTGTTATAAGATTTTTTGATAAATTCGATTGATACGCCACGCCAACTTATTTGAAAGCTCACCTTTTCACTGCACGATGTTGTTTACGGATTAAACTAACAAGGATATATTTTTTTTCGAATAAAGTAGATCATTACTGTCACAACATTAGTTTTTAGTTCACTTCTGGACTTTGGCCTCAAGAAGAGGATTTGGTCATTTTCTTGGATATGCTTGGCAGATGAGTTAGCGATCGCAGTTTTGTCACTGGTGGAACGAAAATGCTGCTGTTTGTCAGAAGACAAATAATCTCTCGACACTCCCTCCTTTTTCTTTATAATCAATGAGCTTGCTCTTGACTACATACTTAACTCTGCGGTTAAGAAGAAGCCTAAGATGGAGCGAGATATCACAGAAAGGGCACTGGTTCTCCCACACACCAGAGGAACACAGAAAAACTGTTTGGCGCTGGACTCCGGCAGGAGGTGGTAGCAGCCAGGCAGCCTCTTACGAAGCCTACCACCGCAGAGGGATCTGTTAGCCGTCATCATTGGTTAAAAACCAAAGATGCCTTTGCCCAGGGTGGACCACTAGGAGGTAATCTCACCACATCAAACCCACCCACCATCCTTTAGTCGCCTTTTACGATACCTATAGAAAGAAAATCACTCCACTATCTTATGAGGGTGGATAATTATTAATGAAAAATATAAATAATTAGCGTCTAGATCGCGAAAGCTACGTCCATGTACACGCTCAAATACATTCATAGACTTCAAGCATTTGTGAATTGATTTTATATACATATAAAAGCTGTTAAAGTTAGATTTTAGTTTTAAACTGTTCCTTACCGGCTATATTGGCATAAGCCTTAATTTTTATTATGTTTTAATAATTATCTTTTGTCAATACTGCAACGTTTAGGGGTTGGAGAGGGTGTTGGGGGTGATGTGGATGATCAGAATGAGGTGGTAAATAAAGAGACGAGCATGAATTAACAGAATATATTTATTTGCTCCGGCCAAGCTTATCACCTCTTAAAAAGCTACACAGAAATCTCAGGCGTGAGTCCTTTGTAAGGCTCTGAATTACCCCTACTTCTGAGCGAGTTGTACCACCAAACTTATCATGTAAATTATACTAAACGGAATAATCTGAATTTAATTATGAACGGAATACTAATAAACGGCAACCGGAATGTAGACTGCTAACTGGATTAAGAAGATGTTTCCACTTACTTCAACAAAGATAGGGTAGGGTAACCTTATGCATCCACGTGGCGTGGTACCAACCCGAATCTCATCGAGACAAGCTTCTTGCGTCTTTCATTTGATCAGCGGAAAGTCAGCGTAAAGCGGACGGTAATGTTCTAAGCCTGGTAGCCAAACCAAGCGGCCATCAAAAGATCTGAAAGAAACCACTTATGTTATAGAACTGCCTGAAGCAACCAAATAAACGAAATCCTCCGAAATCAGCAAATATACTTACGGCACTCAACCGGAACAACATAATATTAAACACGGCGATAAAAGCCGGTATCAAAAAGGCGAGGTAACGGCCACCGTCTTCTCCTTCGGCTTCCTGGCCGACCTCTTCAACAGCAAGAAAGAAAGTGTCTTCCTCGACATTCTTGCAAATCAACCGAAACTCGAATCCAATGAAATTGAATTTGCAAATCATTGTCAAGAAGGAATTTCCGAGTGCTCAGTTCACTAACTCAAATCTCTCCAAAACAATCGAAACAACACAAAGAACTATTTCTTTGTAAAACAGATATTAAACTAACAAGAAAACATTTAAACTTTTTAGGTTATTAATTTACATTATTTTAATATTCTAACTATAATTATAAACTACAGACTGGTCGTTGAATTAATTTGTTTTCTTTACCAGCCAGTTCGTAAGACAAGTATTTTTCCCAAATAAATTCCCAATGTTTGTAAACCTGCAACACTACTATTTTTATTAACTTTTTTAAACATCTGTCTAAGGTCAAAAACGTCATTCTGCCAGGCTCCTGAAAATTACTTCGGCTGCGTGAAGTTTAATTAAATAAGTTATGACTTTAACATACAAATCGTAAAAATATAGAAAACAAATATTATTATATTTATTGAAATAAATCATTCTCGACCTTTGTAAAATGAGTATGTGTTCCGTGCGTTTGCTAAACGTAGACAAACGAACGTAACGTTATTTTAGTCATTCGGAGCATACGGACAGTCGCATGCGCATCTGACAGCTCCTTGTCATTGACAGATCAATAACCAAAACAACGAAACTCGATTATTATTGAAGTGAAATTAAATGTGTTTTAATAATGAAACAATGAATGTATTAACTAAACGTGAGTATTAAGAGATTAGTGCGCAGCTCAGAAATCACAACGTGACAATACTATTGAAGATGGGTACAAGAAATGTTACCAAAACATATTCTAGGAATAACAATAATACTGTTTTGCAGAAGTCAACCGTCTTCCCAATAAAATGAAATTCAAAATCCAACCGATTTATTTTATCAATAATTGCTTTGATATTTTTAACTCTTTCCAAAAAGGAATTCTTATTTCAAATATTTAAATTCCTACTAGCGTTCAAGCCAGTCACCAATGTATTAGATTAGAATTCATACTCATCCTGTATTCTGACCGCATGAACTATATAGGTACATTCATTTATAAACGCGCCTGCTCCAAAGTGGTCTTTACGACTTTTAATTTAGGGGGTGACTTGTATTTTCAGAGGCAAACAAAGTTTGTTTCGCATTCTTTTCTCTTCTTGACAAACTTATGATTAATGACAGGAAAGTCGGTTATTACTGGGGTTAGGTAGGGCTGTCAAAAATATTATGAGTAACTTTTTTATAATCCGGTCTTTATAAATAAAATCAAAATATTTAAAAAAAAAATATTCGCTGAAAAGAAGTATGAAAAGGCCACAAATTTGAAGACATTGATGGTGGAGTGGTGTATACACCGGTTTTCAAGATATAACCAGCTTCAGGGTCCCAGATTTGACACCCGCACGGATTAATATCGAAAACAAATAGGTACCATTATTTTCTCTGATCTGATCTGATCTTATTTGGTAGCTTCATTGTTTCTGATTTTCACAAAGCAAGTTATTGATTTAACAGTTATTTACTTTGGGATCAGAATAGCATAATAAATTTTGTGTTCTGATTTATTTATTGTTTTGTCACTTTAAGTCTGTACCAAACCGATAATCTTTGTGAACCGACTCGAAATCGATAGCTGATTTCATGGTATTCGTCAGTAAAAGTTTTAGGTATTTAGTTTTTTTTTAAATACAATGGGCTTGCTCTTGACTACATACTTAACTCTACGGTTAAAAATAAGCATAGGATGGAGCGAGCTTACCCAGAGGCACTGGTTCTCCCACACACCAGCGGAAAACAGAAAAACTGTCTGGCGCTGCAGTCCGGCAGGAGGGTATTATCAACAGGTAGCCTCTTACGAAGCTTGCCACCGCAGAGGGAACTTTCTTCTTCTTCTTATGGTGCCGATGGCGAACTATATATTTTTATGCGACCAATACTCCGCCACTCGGACAGCATTTTCGGTGGCGCGAAGTAGGTCTTTGCGTGAGCAGCGGATACGCGGGACATGTTATAAGGTGAGCCATGTTTTGAGGAGTAGCACCGCACTCGCTGCTGTTGTTGAGGTCCTGGTCCAGATATCCCCACCTGCATAGGTTGTCCTTGCATCGGCCGACCTGAGTCCGCAGCCTGTTAAGGGTTTTCCAGGTCGGCCACGGCAGATCCCTGCCCGGAGGGAGACTTTCCGATGGCGGGTAGAGAGTGTCGGGATATTTTGCTTTTCATTGGGAAACTCTGGACTGAGATGGGTCTTCGTTAATGGTTTGTGTTTGCGTGAAGAAACTCCGCCTACTTTTAAGTCATCATTGGTTAGAAAACCAAAGATGCCGTTGCCCAGGGTGGACCCTGGTAGATCCCACCACCCCAAAAAATTACTTTACTTGCTATTATAGTTAGATAATTGATTGTGGTAACCCTGTATAGTCATTCAGAATATTCATATTATACCGGGGGATCCGTTTCGTCCGTCACTGAGTTGAATTGATGAATCGCAGTGACACGGTTCGTTAACCCCATAAAAGCAATTTCGAGAATTTTTCCTCTCAAATTATTTCCTACTTTATTAACTCTCTCTTCTCTTCTTTTTTTTTAAATACGAGTAATAATAAATAATAAATGTTGCCAACATCACATACATTGTTCTGATCCCAATTTGAATAACTATTTAAAGCACTCGTATTTTGGAAACCAGAAACAACGAAGGTGCCACAAACACCCAGACCCGAGAAAATAACTTTTTTTCTACATTGACCCGTCCGGGAATCGAACCCGGGACCTCGGAGCCGGCGACACCTTGAGAACCGGTGTGTTCGCCACTCCGCCACGGAGGTCTTCAAGTTCTTAGTCATGCACTGTTGACGGAGTGGTCGTGGTCATGATTCGGTCAGTTCCCGCATCACCGCTGCTCTTGCGACGCGTCGCCAAGTAGCTCTATGTTCGGCAGAGTGGGAACAATCGTTATGTACTTTATGCTGGAGTCGGTTACAGTTTTGATGAGGTCTGTCCACTTTATTAGCTAACGCGTCGGAATTTAGTAGTTTAACGAAATAATAGTAAAGTATGTTTCTTTATGTCTTCCTCTTTTTGCGTGACTATCCGTCAAGGATTATAATAGGGGTTAAAGTATGAAATTGCCGATTATTTTCCCACTTTTTATTTTGTTTATAGCTCTTAAGTATAGTCGTATTATTGCGTAATTCTTTTTGTATTGTATCAAAAACTAAATAAAGTAACTTTTGACTAAAAAAAAAAAATGCAATACTAGTGCCTATTACTTCAAAGGAAGTCGTTGAAAAGACCCATTACAATGTGTCAGCTGACCTTCTTGCTTCAATTAAGTATATTTGTATTATATACTTTGATTTTCAGAAATTTAAATACTATAATGCGTAGCTTTATAACCATCTAACTTTCACCTTCAATTGCAACGAAAACGGTTCAGGCGTTTTTAAAAAAACCAAAAAAATATTAGTATGGAAAAATGACTTTTCTCGATTTCGTCCATACAAAACGGCTATTTCATACTTTAACCCCTAATATTATGGTGTCAGGGTTTTTCAAGCCGCCTCTTACAGGCCTCAGCTGACTTGTTGTTACGGCTTCCATCGTGCGCTAAAACCTAGTTGGTTTAATTCCTTCCACAGCACGACTATAAACCAGAGGGGCATACTTAATACCTTCCAGAACAAATCGAATTTAGGAAATATCATTACCTAAATTATTAATCCAAACGAGAATCGGTCCCAGGTCCCTCGCAATATACTTTTTTTTATAAACAATGGGCTTGCTCTTGCCTACATACTTAACTCTACGGTTAAGAAGAAGCCTGAGATGAAGCGAGCTTACCTAGAGCCACTGGTTTTCCCACCACCAGCGTGTGGTATGTAGATACCTTTTGATATATTATGTAAATACCTTACCTTTTGTTTCTGGTTCATCTCATTATCATCATTATCTTATTATCATCATTTAGCTTATAATTTCTTGTAATTTTATTTGTTTACTAATTTTGACACTAATATTAAAATTTTCTTGTTATTTTGGGAGACATCGTTACCGCTGGCAACCACCTTGTCAAACGTTATATATTTTTTTATTGTGTAAATTCCATAGATATTATATTCTACGTTTATGGTAAATTCATCAAAATTTCGGTTAGGAGACACTGTATTTTGGCCAATTTTAGATTAAACTTACCTTTTTTATGTAATTTTTATAAGCTGCTTGTGTAAATATAGTTAAGTGTAGTTTCATCAATTTTGATATATAAGAAGCTGTCATTTTGACAAGGAGGGATCACTTTTATTCTTGGCATTGAGAGACTCTATTCTCGGCTTTGGTAGACTCACAGCAAATAGTGAAGTGAACTACTAGCACTCCTATCTAGTGCTTTTGGACCCTGGCACGGTCACGTAGACCGCCGGGCCACCTCCATCCTGCGCAGCTGGACCCCGGCTTGGTCAGGCAGACCGCCGGGCCACCTCCCCTCCGCTGCGCAGATCCTGGTGTGGTCGACCGCCAGGCCACCTCCACTTTAATTCTTGTTTGGGACTTTTACAACAAAATTAAGTTACGTGATTATTTTTATTTCTTTTAATTTTAAGTTTTAATATATTAACTGTATATAATCTTATCTTGTTTTATTTCATTCTTAGGGAATAGTTATAGGGAGGAAGGTTCCCTTAACTTCCGCCTTTCTATATTTTCTTTTGTAGCGTAGCAGGACCTAGGTTTCTGAGGGTATTCCTCTTCAAGGGTACCCCAGATATTCTGCTATGTTATAAGCGGAACACAAAAAAACTGTTTGACGCTGGACTCCGGCAGGACGGTGGAAGCATCTAGGCAGCCTCTTACTAAGCCTACAACCGCAGAGGAATCTGTTAACCGTCATCATTGGTTAGAAAACCAAAGATGCCTTTGCCCAGGGTGTACCACTAGGAGGTAGATCCCACCGCCCCAAAAGCATGTTATACCAACCGGGTGGTAGTTGTGACAACTTCATTACTATCAGATTATTGGATATGGACTTCCTCATTAAAGGTTTTGCTATGACACACCTGACAAGCGCGTTGGCGATATATCTTTTTAGATGTTATATATATATTAATTTCATAGCAGTAAAATTGCTCAAAATCGACAAAATCATAATTTTTTTCAGAATTAGATATTGGTTTGCCAGCTTTCAAGAAACAATATAAAGTAATTTTTAAACTAACCAAACAATGAAAACACAAAGCCTGCACAGTCAGTGCTAAACAAGAAATCACCAAAAACCATCATGTTCCGACTAAAAATCTATGACTCGTTTCGGACTTTTTAATATCGTTTATACGTTCTTCCCCCATTAAATAAAAACAAAAATACATAATCATCTACACATTATTATTATTATATTTACCATAGATTTAATATATGATATTTACCTAAACTATTTGTTTAATGATCTGAAAATCACATTTTTGGTTGAAAGATAAAAGCAAAGTTTTAAATAACACTTGAAGCGTGAAAATTGCCCGATTGTTTTCTCTGGCATAAATCGTTTCAATTTAAACCGTTGAGTGGAACCTAAAGGCCGTAATCACATTAAACGATCACCACATTATGACCATAAACTAAAATAATAAAAAACGGAACGAATCACGTTTCCATATTTTTCCCGCAATCGCCGTAACCAGTGACTCGCAAATAATCGTTATTACCACAGCCAGACACATATCAGACTACACAAATTCTTACCCACTTTTCGTTGGAGTCTAAAAAAATAAGAACTAGACTCACAGTCCCATACAATATCTTCTTCTCTGTCGTTTCGCTCTTTGCAGAGCGGTCGTGGTCACGTTGAGGCGTCCGTGTTAGTGGTAGAGGCGGACACAGATCTATTCACGATCTCCCGCCACCCCTCTCGGTTGGCAGACTGTGTGGCACAGTTAGACACGCGGCCTCCCACAGCGAAATTCACTTGGTCAGTCCAACGCATCGGTGGCCTGCCGCGCGATCTGGTTCCTTCCACTTTTCCCTGTACAACCAGCTGCTCTATGGAATCGTTATCACGTCTTGAGACATGGCCAAAGTACTGTAGTATGCGCGACTGTACGAGTACTATGGTTGACGGACGCTGTGTGATGTTTAGCTCTCGAAGTATGGACACGTTCACCATACAAAATAGACACTTTGAAATGTCCAAGTTTCAATATTAGCAGCATACAGGAAGAAATTTTATTCGCCATTCAAAATTTAAAAGAACAATCGACGAGACAAGAAACATATGACGTATTTTTCTTTTGGTATAGTGCAGCACAAAAATGTTAAGATAAAGCACCTAGAAAATATCCGTCAATACGGCCTGCGCGCAACACATTTTTTACGCGATGCGCATCTCATTCTAGTAGTAGCTTCAGCTTCTTAGTAGTAGCTTAGTTTGGAACTAGATGGCTTTGTGTAGCCCAGTGTGGAATGTCTATGCCTAATATTTTTATTTATTTATTTATTTTATTTATTATTCAGTACGATACTTATCAAAAGTTGTTGACTTTCCTTTAATACTATCACAGGCTCGCCGTAAAAATTGAAAGCTATGCTGCGAAAAATATTTTCGGGTGAAAACTTGACCTACATTTTTAATACGTAAATTGTTTTTAAAATGCTTAAAAAACAATTTGACTGTGATGAAAAAGTATCTTGAATTTTGAAGCAATGGTACCACTTGATATTAACTGCATGTATGTAAAATTCTACCTTACGATGATACGTCAGTAACTTAACTTAATGTATGATGCAAGTAAGTTGAAAGTGTACCAAAACGTTCAGTGGATGCTTATTTGGCTTCTTTGACGTTCTTATGTCACTGATTGCTTATCTAGCTTTTGAAGGCCATCAACTCTCATTTATACCCTTTAAGATATATTTTTTATAGGATCAACTTTTAGCTATATTATGATTCAAATAGTAAAACCTACTTCCACTTGAGTATTCTAAGGTACAATAAAATCATCTGAATCTGTAGGTTCACATAAAAAATGGAAATTAGAATTTAATTGGGACGAATTAAGGTCCTCTTTCTTAGTTTTACGGTTCAAAATAAGGGTTGGTGGTTTTATTTATGCTTTTGCGGGTGGGTAAATTTTGAAGTGCCCACGTGGATAATAAATTTGAGACAATGCTGACGTGGGCTGTCATGATTTACAATATTTTATTTTTGATTTTATTACGGCCGCATTTGAAGTTATTACTGGTGACTCTCACGCGTTCTGAAGAAATTATTAACTTTAATAGGTTGGAGTAAGATATGACATTCCACTAACTAAAGGGCCCCAAAACAGACGAACAATGTTCGACAATAGACGTCGACTGGGATGATAATGATATTAATTGGATGGTTGAAAAATTCTCTTTTAGTTTGAACATTGTCATTTCGCAATTATAAAATGCAAAGGGCATTTATCGCTGACAGAATTTAGTAATAATTTAAAATATTTTTGATATGGTAACAGATTTCAAAAGTAGTCTCATTTGAATAAAAATTTAAATTTGAATGCAATAAAACTAACAAAAAGTGAAAGACGTATATTTTTTATTTATTGATCGGCACAAATTTGAGACAATTTGCTAACTTATATCTTACGTTACGTCGATATTCTGTGTTTTTTTTTATAATCTGTTAACTTCGTTTTTCTATAGGAACTATCATCAAACAAGCGAATCTTATAAGCCAATGTTCAATGCGAAAACAAATTGAATGAAGGAATGAATGAGAATATTGTCAACAGCAAACATCCAGTGCAAGTTAAAGACGAAATTTCTCTCATTACTGCGCCATTATGGCACTGAGGACATGCTCGGATTAGTTCACTACCTAATATTGTCGAGACATACGAGCTAAAAGAACAATTTGTAAGCAATTATCGATTTAGATAACTATTTTGCTAATTATTTACGCTTGTTTACACCGGCCTAGGTACCTTCACTACACTACCCGCACTAACACTGATTTGAGCAAGCACATGCACCACACTACCCGCACTAACACTGGTTGAGCAAGCACTATTTCATGCAGGAAAACCGCCCGCCCTCCCTCTAAAATGCATGCAGTACAGTTAATGCAATTATTAGTACCCAACACCGATACAATAAAAACCTCGACGCGTTTCGCCACTTCACGTAGCATCCTCAGGAGATGTTGTCGCCTTCGCTGCGCTCCGACGTCTAATATTTATAACCAACAGCATGATAAATGATTATACTTTCATGGTCACCATCACTAGACTTATTTGATTCGGGATTTATACGCTGTACTTTATTTACTATGAGTTTCCGATAATTCGGCACTGCTGCATGAGCCATGATCAAGTTCTCCCGTGATCATGGCGCTTGCAACAATGCCGAAATATCGGAAACTCATAATAAAAAAGGCACATGGTATAAATCCCGAATCAAATAACTCTAGCATGATAAATAATCATCCTACTGCATGACCAAGGCCTTGCAATCAGCCAATGGTGTAGGAAAGAAGATGATGCCTGGCTAGTTCTTGCCGTACTTCTTTCGCTACCTCTTACGGCACCCAAAGAAAGAGAATGAGTGGTGCTAGTCCATTTTCGTTCCGACACTAAGCGTTTTATCTAGCCTAATAACACTTTAATACTAGCCGGTTTAATTGGCGTAACCGTCAAAATATTTAAAATTACTTGAAAATACACTTTTTAGACACCGCCTGAGACATAATTTTTCAATTTTATATACTTATACTAGCTGTTCCCCGCGACTTCGTACGCGTCAATTTCAGTTTTTAAGATCGCGATTATTTTTTCAACATTTTTCACTGATGCTTCGCTCCTACTGGTCGCAGCGTGATGTTATATAGCCTAAAGCCTTTCTCGAGGCATGGACTATCCAACACAAAAAGAATTTTTCAATTCGAACCAGTACTTCCAGAGATTAGCGCGATCAAACAAACAAACAAACAAACAAACTCTTCAGCTTTATAATATTAGTATAGATTATAATTGCAGTTTAATTGCTAAAATATCAAATAAAGTATATAAATAGCTATTTCATCTTAACTGACTGTCAAACATCTGCATAGATGTTTCTTTCGGGTGTTAAGGGTACAAACTCCTAACATTTAATGAAGCAACTCTGGCTTACAACAGCATTAAGAATATGCTTGAAAAATTCGCGCTAAGTCGCAGTGTCTCGGTGGCTTAATGGTATAGCGCCCGCCCGGCATGCGAGGAGATGCGGGTTCGAGTCCCGCCTGAGACATAATTTTTTAAGTTTATATACTGATATGATTATAGACAGTTACTTTACTTTACTTTTTTTACTTACTACTAGTAGCGTAATATCTACACTATTTTTTTTTCTAACATAGAACCGATGCGGAATATAGGTTGAAGAAGTCAATTGAAAGAACGCTATAAAATTTCCCTAAAAGAATTAAAAAATGTGAAAAATATCTGATTGTTCGCCAACCTTAGATACAATGTGTATCAAGTCCAAGAATCTGCAGCAACATACTTGCATATAATTACCCGCCAGCGTTCAATGGCTCTAATGAGCTCATCTTCCTTAATGAACTGTGTGTAGGCTGAACGTCTATCTCGTTAATTACTTTATTCATAGTCTTAGTACCGTGTTAAGGCGAGAAAGAGAGTTCAAATGGTAAGGACTCACTTTTGATGTTAAATAGTTTGACTTGGTATTTTATTATGTAATTAAACGTAGCTCGCTCTGAAAATTTGGAATAAAAGTTTGTAAAGTGCAGTTTTGTGAATTGTGAGAAATTATGTGTAACACATACCTACACATTTTTTTACTTTATCCATTAGTCGCATTTTTGAAACGACATGCAAAGGATAGAAGTTGTGCTATTTTTTTTATGTGCCAGCAACACACGGTACAAAATTTTTATTAATAAATGTATTACCGCACTCTTAGCTCAATTTTTGTATCTCCCTAAAAATCATTTTATAGTTAAAATTCTGTATTAAGTGTTGCCTATGCGAAAATGTCTTTTACGAAATTCCGCTAAAGCCTGTTGATGACAACACTCTTATAGTTGTAATGAAAACAAAAGCGATGTAATTAGGCGCTGCAGCGCATGAAATGAGTTTAGTTAGCATACGCTCATTACACGCTTCTTGAACTAAACCAAATTAGATGCTGAGACTGAGACAGGCGCTATCTGAATATCAAGCGTGGTGTGCTAAAGTCTTATGAGACTGTTAACGAGATGTGGGCGTCAACGACTAATTGAAGGTGAATAAAAACATTTACTTGGTTTTCAAGCGCAGCGCTACATACAAGTGCAGAACAAAATATTGAAGAAAAGGTAACTTTATGACCATTGACCCGGGACATTAACGTAGGCGGACCACCAAACCACTATGGATTGCCGGGTTCTTGCACTATGGGTTCTGTTATATATTTCGTTGTCATCACATCAGAACGTTGTTAAGAGATTGATTTCTAGCAATGAGAGACTCTCTAGACTTGAGAAAATTGAGCTTCTAACTAAAACATCACTAGTCCATACAATCTTCATAATGAACCAAGTTCTTGCCATAATTAATGTGTTGCAAGTTGCAAGGGCCAAGGCCTTCATCATTGAATTCGAGTTACCACAGCAATTATGGGTGCAGGCATAATGCAGGTTGGCGATCACAAAACCCAGCAATGTTTGTAAATTATGAACTTTTTTTACCCGATCGGAGATCCAAGGACAAGAACGTGTTTATTATATTGTCAGTAATTTAACTTACTTAAAATATTTTTTATAACTGTCGCATTGAACTGTTCCTTTCATGAAAAATAAAAGATGTTCTTAAATAATATAACATAATTTCAGTACGAAATTCCAAATTTCTCTATAAAGTAAGACGTAAAACAGTACACAAAAAAGTTTTCAATTCTCCCAACGTCGGAATTAACATTGAAACACAAAATCTTACTTGCCCTGATATAAATCGTGTTAGACGTCACAATTGTCTTGGATCAAGACGGATGGCTTTGTCCCCAAATCTAGATTAACAGAGCTTAGACAGACTTAACATTGTTGCGTTCTTCTATTGTCTTTTGAATACACATCAACGACTTGATTTTACTTGGAAGATAAATTGCTGGATCGTTTTAGAGCTGTACGAAAAAAGCATGCTAATTTGATCCCAAGTTCTGTCTTAAGATGAAAATCGTAAAAGCAAACTCAAGTCACGTCAGAGGTTTGTTAAAGGCGACTTAGAAAACTCAGATACCAGACTATGCTTCAATAATAAAAATATGAAGAATATAATTATAAACATCATGATCATCACGACCTCCGTGGCGGAGTGGCGTACAGACCGGTTTTCAAGTTGTCGCCTGCTCCGAGGTCCCAGGATTGTTTGTGTGAAAATGAGTTTTTCTACATTTTCTCGGGTCTGGGTGTTTGTGGTACCTTCGTTGTTTCTGGTTTTTAAAATACGAGTGTTATAAATAGTTATTCAAATTGGGATCAGAACATGTACCTACGTGAATGTGATGTTGTCTACATTAATTTATTTATTTATCATCACCAGGCTATATCAGATCTCCGCTAAACACAGGCATGTCCAAAAGAAGAATCTTGCAATTATCGTCACGTTTGGCTGGCAGGTTGGCGAACGTAGTTTGATCAGTGGTGGAGCAAAGACCCTACTGCCAGTTTTCTTCTTGCGGTACTACTTTATTCGCGTTTTACGACAACCATAATAATATGAAGAAAAGAAGTGATGCAACTTTTTTATGTGCCAGTATCACGCCACACTAAATGGATATATATTTTATAGAAAATAAGTTTAGATAGATATACTTTAAAAATCCTAAACATTTATCTTCGCTAAAACATGAAAAAAGATACGCATCCAATTTGAGATCTTCTAATGTTTCGAATGCTTTTATTGCTGAAATCATAAAAACTTATAATTAAGTTCAGAACTGATCAATCCAAAGTTTGTAACGCTTTTGGCAAACTGTTAAATTGGCAATTTAATCTCTCATGTCTTGTACAAATTTGATTCACAAAAATGTTTAAGTTGGTGTATCGATAAGTCTGTAAGTTTATAAATTTGATTACAATCATTTTAATAAGTATAATAAAGAAACAATCCATTATCATCCCAATCCCACCTCAGGACAAAGGCCTCTATCATTGATTTTCAGTTACTACAACAATCGTAGGTATAGTCATGATCTCAACGCTTGAAATATAGATGATCACCATCACGAAAGCAATGATAGGTGGGTACCTCATATAAAGAAGGAGATATGAAATTACTCGTAAATCCTTAGCGAACCCGTGTCTGCGAATTATTTATGTGTGCAACGCAACTACAATGACACTGTTGTAAGCTTAATGATCCCACTAAATCAATTTACAACGCTCATTGGTACGCACACAAACATGGACCCAATCACAGCGGCTACAACCTAGTTTGTGCAAATTAGTGCAGCGACCATGACTGTCCATGAGACTATCGATAATCTTAGGTGACAATGCTAATAAGTTTGCCGAAATCTGAAATCTGTTGCACATTTATATAAAGCTTTTGTAAAAAGAAAACTTTTTTAGATAGAATAATAATATTATGTAATTCAGTTTATCGAAGAAAATAAGATGTTATCTTTGAGCTCACTATTTTTGCACCTAAAATGTAAAACTTTACTAGTAGAATTCTCTTCTCTTATACAAGGTGTCTCCCAGCTCCTCAAATATCTTCAAAGCGTTCTATTAATTAAGGCAGCATAATAAAAAAAGTATAAACAGGGAAAAAACTATCAAAAACTTTTAAATTAAAAGAGATTTTGATTTATAAACGCTACCTACTATGCCTTAAGTGAATACCTAAATGAAAAATTATAAACATTCACTGGAAACCAAAACAGTGGCATTCATTCATTTTTCCTATAAATGAGAATTATTTGGAAAGCTGAAACAGAGTATAGTAATATCAAACAGTGACTACCTATTTAAACTACATGTTTACCACGTTATGTACGATATTACCTCTATTTAATTAATTATCAGGTTTGCAATAACGGCAGTACCCCTTTAAGTGCGTGTTTAAAATACTTAATTTATATCATAAGATTATAATAATAATAATAATTATAATAAATTCGTTTATTGCATGAAACATGGTACATACAAAAGAGGTCACAATGTTAATATTATTTAGGCATCACATAGTTTCGCCAGCTCAACTGACATGCAATTTCTTCACATTAGATTTTATTAAATCAAGTCATTAATAAAATAAGTAAAAGCAATACATTAATCGTCGCAAACATAAATTTTTAATGAAATAATAATATTTTAAATCATTTTTTTTTTAAATATTAGTGTTTTTTTTTTAAATTAATGAATTCACATAGTCATCTCTCATCTGATGTCAAAAAAATCATTTAAGCTGTAGTGACACTTGGATATAAGCCATAACCTAATTTCTTGCCTAAATTTATACAAACACAACTCTCTTAAGGTCTTAGGAATTTTGTTATATATTTTAATTGACATTACATAGCTGTTTTTTCTATTCATAGCTGTTTTAGACAGTGGAAGCATCAATCTGGACGGATTCCGCTTTCTCAACACAGATGTTTGTTGATCTCCGTATTTTTTAAATAAATGTGGGTTCTCTTTTATAACCACACATAATATTTGAAAGACATACATATTTGTTAATGTAAGCAAGTTATGACTTATTAACAGAGGTCTGCAGGAAACTCGAGCGGACACTCCAAATATTGCTCGTATGCACTTTTTTTGGACAACAAAAGCCCTTTTAATATCAGTGGAGTTACCCCACACTAAGAGATTATATTAAATTACAACTTAAATTTTATACACGAAATTATTCATGAAACAGTCACGTATAGAACTAAGAAAACTATCGATAATACTCGGATCGGACTACATACCTTATTAGCTGGCTACAAAGTGTGGTCACGACGCACAAGTCTGGCAGTGATAGCTTCGATTAAACCTCGATACATTGCGCAGTCGCATAGTACTCATAACACAGCTAGTTAGTATTAAACCTTCAATGTATATTGTGCAGATACAATTATTGTTACATGGATGTTTTTATAAAATATTTCGTTTAATGAATTTAGAATTATTACTTAGCAATTGAAATAATTAATTTTCCTTTGACATATTATAATTTTATTTGACATTGTATTTTTGTAAGACATAGTGACTTACTTCGTACTTGGATGATTTTTAATTTGATTGTAATATTAATGTGATTTAATTACATACCTGGTTGACATTTATTTTATTTGAATTATGATTCACGAATACCTCGTCGGGGTCATAATGTAATTAATTTTACCATCTTTTGTACCTAAATGTTTGTTGCCGTTCTAATTATGTTATGAGTGAATAAATGAATATGAATATGAATATGATATCTCACCACCATTAGAACCGGAGATCCAATAGTAATAAATAAATAATTAAATATTTTCAGACATGGCACAGTTGGCCACACCGAGCCATCTAGTCCCAAAAACTAAGCTACTAGTAGTAGCTTAGTTTTTGTCGTATTGGCTACTAGACAATCGATTAACTATCATAAAAAAAAATTTGTAAACATACAGGGTATTACATATACTTATAATACATAGAAAACACCAGACCAGTACAAACAAACATGTTAAAACACAAAAAAATAATATGTGGGGATAGAAACCGCGAACCATGGCTCAGAAGCTGCGTTTACTACCACATCCAAATGGTAGTGTTGCTTTTAAATGCTCCATTTTAACCATACTGGCTTCTAGCAACAACACATCACCCTAATCAAACAATTACGTACATTCAAAACAATGTTTCACATACAAATAGCCAGTTATCGAGAATAAGGGTTGGGGCGAATAGCCCTACAAAGCTAATATCTCAATTTTCATTATAATGCTTAAGTTTACCCTAAACAAACCGAGTAGCAAGTTGCTAAGTGTATTTAGTTAGGCTTAAACCTCCTGATTAGGTGTTGTAAATATGCTGTAAAATTTTAAGATATGGTTGTTTTGGTACCAGTACTAATTTATCCTTGAATCTTTTATTAGGTGCTAAAAGTAAAAATAATAAATGGATATCTTGGTTTGTTGTAATGTTACATTTTAGGCCATTACATTAGCCTTGTTGACCATCATTTTGACATTGTTGAGTGATGTTTGAAACTATAAAATAAGTAATAAGCGATTTGAGCCAATGATTCATTATTTAGCGCAATCTCATAATTGATGGCTTATTTTACGATAAATGCCGGTCCGACTGTAGCTTAAGCCATATCTAACACTAGCTGTCATTTCTGTTATTATGATCTCGATTATTTTTGCAACATTTTTCACTGATGCTTCGCTCATATTGGTCGCAGCGTGATTTTATATGGCCTTCCTCGATTAATGGACTATCCAACACAAAAATATTTTTCTCAATTCGAACCAGAACTACCTGAGATTAGCGCTTTCAAACAAACAAACAAACAAACTCTTCAGCTTTATAATATCTAACATAACTACAATAATTATAATCAGTATACCCGGCAAAAAGTGCTAAGTGATCATACATTTAAATTTAAAAAGGAACAATAAGTATAATTGTTGTTTCAAAAACTTTTTTTCGACTTTTTCAAACACACATAATTATTATTATAACGAGACAAAATTATAGTAAGGCGTGATAATAAGAACAACGTATACTTATACTGATTTAAACTTTCATGGTCACTATCACTAGAGTTATTTGATTCGGGGTTTGTACCATGTACAGGCAACAGCACGTCAACCTACCACAAAAAGTCAAATTTTCTCATTTTTTTGATATTGTATTTTTTTTTTTTTATTTATTCGAAAACCAACAGCGTTTAACATATAATTTAAGTAATTAGAACAAGATATAAAGTAAGGCCAATAACAGGTTTTCCGTAATTAAACTTGAGTGCAAACTAACGAAAATATAATGAGGAAGCACAATTAGTGTTTTAAACTACGTGTTTTATAGATATAATAATATAAGAAATGAAAATCAATAGACTAAACAAATATAAGTACTACAGTATATTGATGATTTATAAATTACATACAATTATTAACATGTGTTTTTTGTAATAATGTTACGAGTATTATCTATTCTTTAAAATATCAGTAAAATCAGACTTAAATTTAAGTTTACTGCTCGCAAAGATATCTATATTTTTATTATTATTTTTATTTTTAATCAGCTCTAGGTATTCCCGAGTAATTCTTAAAATAACTGAGTTCCTGTAAAAATTTGAACGGTGACGTGGAGTACTTAATAGAGGCGTGTTACGAGTGCGATACTTGGGCGTCGCGAAAGTTATTGCGGATATCAAGTCTGGGCAGTCAATTCTACTCGACACTATGTCGTGTAAAAGACCCATGTCCAAAACCACTCTCCTTTGCTCTAAAGACAAAAGGCCATGCTCTATGCAGCTATCCTTATATGATCTAAAACTTTGCCTACATCTGTAATTTAGGTGGTTGATAAAAGTATTCTGTATTCTTTCGAGACGGTTTGTGTAGATTCTGTATTGCGGGGACCATATGGGGCTTGCATACTCTAGAATGCTCCTAACGTATGATGAATACACAATTTTTATGACTGAAACATCAGTGAATGGCTTACAAATACGCATTACAAAACCTAAGTTTTTGTAAGCCTTGCTGGTTATGTAGTCTATGTGTTCAGAAAATAACATCTTGTGATCCAGGCTAACACCTAGGTCCCTAATGCTGTCAGTGCGACCGATTTCTACACCGTTAAAGTTGTATTTGTATTTAATTGGTTTGGATTTGCGCGTAAATGTAATACACTTGCTCTTGTTTGTGTTCACTGTTATCATGTTTTTATTGTAGTATTGGAAAAGTCGATTTAAATCTCTTTGGACAAGTATACAATCGTTTTCCGTGTTAATTTTGCAAAATATTTTTTTATCGTCCGCATACATTAGATATTTAGAAGATTTAATGCAAGAGCCTATGTCGTACAAGTATGCATTGTAAAACAGAGGACCCAAATGAGAGCCCTGTGGAACCCCGGTAGGCGCGCCCACAAAATCAGATCGAAAACCGCCCAACACTACCGCCTGTGAGCGATTAGAGAGGTAAGATTTCGTCCACCGGAGCAAATCGCCGTGAATACCTAGAGTTTGTAATTTAGCTAAGAGGATCACGTGATCCACCCGATCGAATGCTTTTTCATAATCTGTGTAAACCACGTCAACCTGACCTCCGTTGTCCATATTCTTAAGTACAAAGCTTGAAAAAACTGCTAGGTTAGTGATGGTAGATCGCCCCTTCAAGAAGCCGTGCTGTTGCTCGGGGATTGATTGAGACAGCGTTACATAAATTTCGTTGTATACGATGCGTTCTAACATCTTGGCTACAGTGTTTAAAATGGAAATTCCTCTGTAGTTACTTATCTCCATGCGTGAACCTTTTTTATGAATAGGTACGATGTGGGCACATTTCCATCGTAATGGAAAGATACCTTCACGCAAAGAACGATTAAATATAACTGTTAGCGGGAAAGTGAGGGATTCAGAACACTGCAGCCAAAAAATAGGAGGCAGTCCATCACTGCCGGCACCTTTGTCTATTTTTAGCTCTTTTAAAAGTTTTTTTACCATGGAGGTGGTGGTTTGTATGTTAGATACTACATCATTAGCAATTAGCGTCATTGTGCTCTCCTCTTGATAGTTAGTGCTAGGGACCCCAAAAACACTTTGAAAGAAAGCATTAAAGACATCGCATATGTCCTTTCCTTCTGTGTAGACATTGCCCTCTAAACAAACTTTCTTTGGGTAAGATGACCCTCCGCGACTTGCCTTAACGTAAGTCCAAAACGCCTTCGGATTGGTTTTAATATTATTTTGACAATTGGAGGTGTACTTTTTGAAACAATTTTTCTGGATGCGATGTTCTCTTGCTCGTAATAATGCAAATTCGTCGTAATCTAATCTATTTTTATATTTTTTCCATCGCGCATGTGCTTTATTTTTTTCTTTTATTATCTTCACTAGTGCGGGGGAATACCATTTAGGGTACGTTCGCTTTCCCGTACATCTACAAAAAGGGACATACAAATCTACCGCGCTATCAATAATTGAGTACATTGCGTCAACAGCGTCATCCACGGAGCCCGAACACAAAAGTGATGGCCAGTTTTGTTGTTTAAAATACCTATTAAGATTTAAGTAATCGGCTTTTTTAAAATTTCGTCTCGGTACGGCGGCTTCTTGTAATGGACGTACATGCAGGTCAAAAATATCAAAATAAAAAGTTGGGTGAGCGCGATCTTCTTTAAGAAGGGGGTAGTTACAGCGACTGACGCTCAGCGGAAGGTTAGAAAATGCAAGGTCTAATGTGTTACCAGCATGATTTTTCAAGGTATTATATTGAGTTAACCCGTGCATAATAAGTCTACCTATGAATTCCATACTGGCTTCCTGAACTTCCACTAATCCTTTTCTTAAAACTATGTATCCACCCTGGCTCCACGCAACACAAGACAAATTAAAATCACCAACCAAAATAAAATTATCATTAGGACACATTAAAAATACGTTTTGAATTTTTTCATATAACAACTTAAGATTAGATGATATTTTTCGAGAAACGGGGGGTAGGTAAGATACGCAAAGATGCAAATCTACATTTGCACCACAAGCCACTGAGGGTATTGTCACCCACACTATTTCAGCGAGTCCCTGGATTCCTAGATCGCGGCGCGTTGCTCTAAGCGCACGTCGAGTTAATATCATAACGCCTCCACCAGTGCTTTTGTCACTAATAGTCAAATCCCTATCAGCCCGAAAGACTTCGTAACGATCGTCGCAAAACTCACCGTCACGAATGCCGCTATGTAGCCATGTTTCCGTGAATAACAGTGCATCGTAATTATTTCTCAAAATACTTTGCTGTAGCTCAAGACATTTCGTCCTAATTCCACAGGTGTTTTGATAATAAATATTAAGTGTATCTTTATTTTTACTCATACCCCAATATAAAACTAATCGACACCAAGAGTATTATTGTAAAGTAATCAGATATGAGAAACAATATTGTAATCACGGCTAGATTATATTTCACGGGTTGATTGTTTGTGTCATGGAAAGAAACAGTGCGAAAAAATTTACCTTGTTTTTCAGGATCGGCATATGCGTAAAAGATGCAGTACACAACGGCAACATCAATGTTGATCTCTACTTGTTTGACTTAAAGGTGAAAATCAATTCAATGACCTTTAACTTTTTGGGTAGGTTGACCTGCCGTTGTCTGCACCTTATTTATTATGAGTTTCCGATATTTAGTTCTCTCGTGATCGTGGCGCTTGCAACAGTGCCGAAATATCGAAAACTTATAATAAATAAGTTACGTGGTATAAACCCCGAATCAAATAACTCTAACGTATGCTTAAACAAACATGTTAATTTTTTTGGTTATGTCATCACCAAGAACATCACCCTCAGCTACTTACAACAATCTAAAGCTGGAGAAAGCCTCTCCAAAAGCAGGATTTGGCTATAGTCATCATACTTAGCAGGTTGGTGATTTCAATTTCATAAAATTATGTGTACGCGAAGTGAGGGAAATGAGAAAAAGGAATTTAATTTAAAAATAATCATTGAAATAAAAAATAACCTGAGGAAAATGAGAAAAACGAATTGAAAAAATATATAATCATTGAAATATGTAAAAACTTACTCCGTTGAAGCAAAGAGAAGAATTACAACTAAATACTTATACCTACGAGTAAATATTTAGATAGAGAATAATATAAATTAAAGGAGGTTCATTTCGCCACATCATGCTGAAAATGTAAATGGCAGGAAGGTCGTCACGGATATTATTGATAGAATTAAAATCAAATCAATCAAAAAATAACTAGGAGCTGATTAAAAAAAAATCATTTAAGTAACTAAACGATTGATAAAAACAAAATATCTATGCATAACTTACTGACAACTGTCTACCTAATGTGTCTTGTATTAAAATACAATTTCAGAACTCTAGTAAGATTTGCGACATTAATTCCGCTGTTACTAATAAATCATGTCTTCGTTTCAAGATAAATGGGAAACATGTGTTGTGATTCTTTTTTTTTTGTGTGTAAGCTAAAATATCTGGAACTGTTGAATGTTTGAGTTAGTGTCTCATGTAGTTCTATTTGTTTGTTTTTTATTTTATCTTACTTCAAATAGCATCAACTTTTGGGAAAAGGGTGTTTGTTATTGAATTACGCTCAAATATTATAGAGAAAATTTGGCACGCTTATAATTTATAGGCTAAAAAAGCATATAATCTATTTTGTATCCTATAAAAAATTACCCACTCGTAAACAGTCGCAGGCAACAGCTTGTTTTTATTAAATCATATTATAGCAAACATAAGAAAATATTGTTTTCCTGAATTCACTTGTGCTGGAGCCCAGGTCCCTTGCGTGGTAAGCGGACTAGCACTACACCAACTGGACTATGGTTGTTTTGAGACATTTTTACAGTAAATAAATTTCTGATGTGAATTGAAAACAGAATGCCTGTTAAGCTGAAGTCAAGTTCAAGTCCCACCTAAGTATGTATTTTATTTTATTTTTTATGTAAGGAATTGCTGCATTCCGACATAAGTACTGCCACTGATTCGCCTGTTTGGCGATTTGTAAAGACGTACAAAACTCACTAATAGATTTCCGCTTACTTACATCAGAACTTGATAAACTAAGTTATCGTACTTCCGTCCAAGTTTTTGGGTTTGTGTAAGATTAAATTATTCGCTACGGCTGTTTTTTGGGAGACCAGTAACCAGATATTGCTCAAATAAATTTGAAAGGGTAACGTAATCTTAGTTACATTCATTAAAATAATCACTACCTTTAGGTATTCCCAACTGATTCTGTTATTAACAGAATTATATAATATATTCAAACTGTTTTCTAAGAAACTCGTTTGACAGTAAACATGATTTCTTGAGTAGAATAATGTTTGATAAGTTGTTATATTTTATACAATGTTAAAATTTAAAAGCTGTTGCCCGCGATTTTGTGCGCCGTACAATATATAAATTTCAAATTTAAAAAGCTTCTAAATTTGAATTTATCCTATGAGAAATGTTTATTTTAACGGGATTAAAAGTAGCCTATATACACAAGATCCGTTTATAACAACACAGTTAATGTTGTAAAGGAATAATTTTAACGAAATATATAAACCAAGAATGGAAATACACACTTCAAAGAGACTTTCAAAGCCGAATAATTACTTCCGATATCAGTAAGATTCCATTCGGCAACAAAACGTCAAATTAATAACCAGTTTCCCTTTGTTATTAAAGCACGTACCTATATATACAAACTTAGTATATACAAACTGTTTACTATTGAGTTCAAAGCACCCATTC
This sequence comes from Anania crocealis, assembly GCA_949315895.1. Lineage (NCBI taxonomy): Eukaryota > Metazoa > Arthropoda > Insecta > Lepidoptera > Crambidae > Anania > Anania crocealis. The sequence continues at coordinate 5,379,499 of OX438872.1, read as the reverse complement.
ATTGCTTTTGATGTGATGTCACCCTCGTTTTGGTCGATAAATAAGAGTAACAAATTCAATTTGTCAAAGCTCGAGCCACAGTGACGCGAGTAAATTCAATATAACGCCACACGATATGACTTGTGATTTTGTGTGATCTATATGGCAACCCCAACAGCTGGCAAATTACCAGCAATTTATTTATTAATAGAAAAAGGCTGTTACATTGTGCGATTTTTTAATGATCATATTTACTTGAGCTACGTGGCTGTTAAAAATGACTAAAAATATCTCAAAAATTATTACCAATATAATAGAGGTTAAAGTATGAAATTGCCGATTATTTTCCCACTTTTTATTTTGTTTATAGCTCTTAAGTATAATCATATTATTGCGTTATTATTTTTGTATTGTATCAAAAACTAAATAAAGTAACTTATGACTAAAAAAAATATGCAATACTAGTGTACTTACGAGTTATAAACAAAATAAAAAGTGGGAAAATAATCGGCAATTTCATATTTTAACACCTAAAAGTACCTATTAAATTTATTGTAGGGAAGGTATAATGATTTCTACTGATTATTACTTTAGAAAATTTATCAATGACCTATCTGATAAAATTTCTGTCATCGTCGTCACCGTTCCATTTCAATGTTTAGCAGGATACGGTTAAACGAAAATTTTGCCATGATCGCCACGCTTGGCAAGTGGATTAGCGATCACAGTTTGGCCAATGGTAGAAAGAAAACGCTGCTGCTTAATTCTTCTGGCTTCATGATATGGTAAAATAAAACAGTGCCATTTTTGAAACCTTCATGTAATCGTTCCGTGTAAATGCTATAAATTGAAAAGAGAAAACAGAATTTGAAATTACCAGTTCTATTGTACTCAAAGAGCGACATTTGGCTTAAATCGTACACAACATTTACTGCGTGACACATCCAGTTATTATCAGTACGTAAAACCCCTATTTTCTTGTAATTACTGCCTTCCTGGTAACGTAATAGAAAAATGTTCAGTAGCAGAAGGAATAAATGCATGAAGGAAATATTACAATATTTGTTATCCACGTTATTAGTCATCAGACTTGCACAACGTCTCTTGTTATTGGCGGGAACACGCGTATTTTTTTATTATGTTTAACCTCCTTATATTTCACAATGAAAAAAGCTAAAATAGTAAATATTAAGGAGAATCTAGCAAGTCTAAACAATTTTTTTATTCCTGGAAGAAAGGTTAAAGAGTCGGGTGGTATGCAGGTAGCCCTGGTAGCATCATCAAATCGATATCAATACAATGTTGCATTGTTATTTGATACTCGTACGTACGGAACTTTTCAAAACGTAGTTTATTTTTTTTTCCAAAACAAACATGCTTACATGTTTATGTAAGCCAACGACCAAGATTGTAATAAGCCTTTATACCAAGTCGCATTTAAACTTGCCAAAAATGTTGTATGTCTGAGGTTAGAAATTTGTTCAAAGTACTTTTTCTTATTTTAACTTTCAGATCTAAAAGTGGTGAAAGTTTAAACCTACCTCTTCTTGCTCTTTTATGTTAGTAACGCTACAGGACCAGCTTTACCGTGTTAGAAATAAAGTATTATTATAGTTAAGGATTTAATTAAGTTATTATGATCGAACTATTAATACTTTGTGGATAAGCCTATAATTTGAAATATCACAAAAGCGTATAAAATATTCATTGCATGTATATAGCAATGACTAAAAATAGTAGATAATCAGAGTTGGTACTATTAAACATTTGTATAGTCCTGACTAATGCGAAGGTAACTCAGCCTATCTGTTAAGCGTTCACGCCTTAACCCCTCGATGGTATGTTATTCTAAACACGATTAAAATCAATTGTTATCGCGACCGCCGGCGTTCTATGATCCTGTAGGAGTAAACTACTTAACTGATGTATTAACATCAGTTAAGTAGTAATTTGGCACAAAAACAGATTAGATCTTGAAAAAGGGCTGAGGCTATTTTGTACAAGTTTTCAACTGCGCGATATAACCAATGATATTTTAAAGTACAGATGTTACCATCATAGTAATTCGCGTATTAAGCAGAACAAAAGATGCGAAATAGCACGCAAAAGAAAGAGATGGTTGTAATTTTTAATGTTTACTGCTCGTGACTGCACTTGACTGCTATGCAAATATGCATTTCGGTGATGCATTTGAATTTCTATGCTATATTGTTTTTTATATATCTAGTAAAAGACTGTTATGTACTGATGTTTCTTAAGCACAATCATTTCATACAAAAACCCTTGCGCAACTAACGAGAAATGGCAATGTGCGTGTGTCTGTAATGAATAGATAATTTGATTGTCAGGTCAAGGTCCACCTGAATGCGACCACAATTCGGTCACATCTGTGTCGTTCAGAGAGCTTACAGCACTATCGCATTAACATCACTATACTATGGTGCAAGTACATAAACCCAACCGCAAACATTAATTAATTTAACTGTTTTAATTCCATTATAGGCTTTAAAAAATCAGTTCTTCTATGCCAGTGGTTTTGTGGTATAAACGGACTTTTCAAATTAAGAACGTGTTCCAAATTTTGATTTAATGTTCCAAATTTTGATTTAAATTATATCAAAAGGCTTTCAGCAATCAGTTGTTTCAATACAGTGGTAGTGTAGGATTCTCGGTATGAACCATTTTTTCTTTAAATAATGTGTTACAAAGTTTTTGAAATCTAATGTCTTCCTTGCACTACCATAGCAAGATATCTATGTTATATATTTTTAATTTATACACGTCATATGAAATGAATTTGTGCTTACGTTGGCGCATTAATTTTTTTAATTGTTTCTATTTCTAAATTTGTATGATACTTCAAAGTTGACCTTAGCAAAAAAAGGTTGGCTAAAAAATACTTAAGCCTGGTAGAATTTTTCAACTCACTTGCGAATTTGTATTCAGTTATTAGGTCCAAAAACTAGAATACAAGCAGTTTATAAAAAGAATTGCTAAATACCGTTCCATTTAAGAGTTGAAACGGTCAAAATTTGAATTCCATTTTGAAAATGGAATTCAAACATTTGATTTATTAAAAATACTAGGTCTTCCGAAACACACCTGCGTCCGGCATTTGATATGTTTGAGTGCGGACGCAGTTTTAGTAACATTTTTCTCTCTTTACGTCATTCACTGTTATATTTTAACTTCCTGCACACACATTTCACGTGAAGTGTTACGAAATAACTTATAACAATTATAACTCTCCTAAAATATGTTTTACTGTTCCAGGTAGGAATTTACAAATATTTACCATTTTAGTAGTCCAACTATACTTCCTCAAGATAGAAATATTTTGTAATTTAGAATAATATGTTTAATAAACAATTGTATTTTTTATAACTTTAATTAAGGGTACTACTAGAGCTATGTGCTGTACCCAATTGATTTAATGTTATTATTAGGGGTTAAAGTATGAAATTGCCGTTTTGTATGGACGAAATCGTGAAAAGTCATTTTTCCATACTAACAATTTCTTAGTTTTTTTAAAAACGCCTGAACCATTTTAGATGCAATTAAAGGTGAAAGTTAGATGGTTATAAAGCTACGCATTATAGTATTAAATTTTCTGAAAATCAAAGTATATAATACAAATATACTTAATTGAAGCAAGAAGGACAGCTGACACATTGTAAGGGGTCTTTTCAACGACTTCCTTTGAAGTAATAGGCACTAGTATTGCATTTTTTTTTTAGTCAAAAGTTACTTTATTTAGTTTTTGATACAATACAAAAAGAATTACGCAATAATATGACTATACTTAAGAGCTATAAACAAAATAAAAAATGGTAAAATAATCGGCAATTTCATACTTTAACCCCTATTACTTCTAAACAAAATCAATTCCCAACAAAAACTAGAACAGTATAATTTTAGCAAGTTATCTCTAGTATTTATTGAATCACAGTAAACTTTCATTTAGTTGTCTATTAGTCAAATTTGTCGCTAACGCCAAAAGCTGCCTCTTTTAGCAATAATGTACAATACGGAAAAAAATCCAGAATGAAAAGCAGTTAACATTGATTCAATAAACACTAGAGGTAATTTGCTAAAGTGATACTCGTACTGTTCTAGTTATTTGGGAATTGATTTGGTATAGTAATAATAAAAATAAATTAATTGGGGGTAGCACATAGCTCCTCAGTCCCCTTAAAAAGATTTTGAAGAAGAAGATAAAATTTCTAACTGTGCAGGAATTCTAACAGGAAAGCAAAACATTCTCTTCTCATGGGCGTCGTATGAGAAGACCAGAGGAGTGCCGCCGGAAGAAGATGGGCAAGAGAGCCGTCTCTCCACCATTAGACAATCTGCGATCCCAAGTCTGCTTACCAAGCTTGACAATTATGGCAAAGTGAACCTTTGATTATGATGATTCAATAGATCCTTTTTTTTTATAAATAATGGGCTTGCTCTTGACTACATACTTAACTGTATGGTTAAGAAGAAGCCTAAGATGGAGCGAGCTTACCCAGAGATACTGGTTCTCATACACACCAGCGGAACACAGAAAAACTGTTTAGCGACTGACTGTATGGTGATGGTATGATGGTAGCATCCAGGCGGCCTCTTACGAAGCCTACCACCGCAGAGGAATCTGTTAGCCGTCATCATTGGTTAGAAAACCAAAGATGCCGTTACCCAGTCGGTCAACTTATTACAAAGTTATGCGATCTACTAAGAAAACTTGATTCAAATACCAATTGTAACAGGAACCTCATTTTGTTTATTAAAAATTTAATAAGGATTCTATTCTGTCACTCACCAATAACTGTCAATGAGTATCGCATCTGCACATATAGACCTTTACCACAGATCAGTAACTATTCCTCAACCACGTTGTGGTTAAAGCAATCCACCGCATGCCCACTGTCCATAATTGGTAATGTGGTCTGTGCGCCTCACTTACCTAGCTTTAAATGCAATTGACGAAAATTCCACGATAAAATTTTTTCGGACAAGAAAACAACGATTGTCTTACGTTAAAACTTAACACTACACGGGGTTAACTGCAACCGAATGAAATATTTAAAGGTAAAATATAATAATTTACCTTCCCAACGTTTCGATCCGATTACACGAATCATGGTCGCGGGCAGACTGGAGGCGCTCGGCGTCGTCTGGCCGGTTGAGAAGAAACGTTTTCTTCTACCCGCACTTCTTCAACAATTTCGTCACTCGTACAGTCAGCTCGACAAACTACACTAACAGTGTCCGGGGTTTTTTTTTAATATATTTAATATATAAATTTACACTTTGTTAACACTGGGTTCCATGACGATGACAGATGAAATCCATTCTCTCTATTGAAATTTTTATGCTTCCTAATTTCAATAGCTTCCCCGTGTAGTGTTAAGTTTAAAGTGTTAAAAAATGCAACAAGATACGTAGTTTAAAATCCTATGTGTTACGTTAGTTTTAAACTAAGACTTAAGACTAAGAAAATGCAATGATTTCAAAGTCATCCCTGTATATTTGCTGTAATTTTTGTGATCAAAATTTTATCTTTTTTATTTTATTTGTTATGACTAAAAACAGTTTTGAAGTATCCCAATACATTGTGGTAGCATTCAACATGTATTTTTTTTTGACAAAAGTTAGCTTATGTTATCCGGACTGTTACAAGGAATCGATTGAAACCTCATTCACGAAAATTGGCTCAGTAGTTTAGCCGCAAATGTGTAACCCATATAACAACATACGGTATGCATGCAATAAGAAAAAATACCCACATGAAAATAGAATTCAATTTTTATTTCGTAGATTGTAAAAGCAGAAACCGCAATGACGTATCTCAAACAAACAGCGTGGGAGAGTAACTCCAGGTCCAAATCGTCCTTTTGCCCAACGCCAGTATACTGTTTTGATGGGCCGGGTCAGAGGAGAAAACCGCTGCCGCTTGCAACGTCAGTACCACTACTATTGGTTTTTCGATATTATAATAAGTTGTAGGTGTAAGCCTAAATTCCTAGGTTTTTCCTACATTCCACTGTAGGAAAAGACCTCCATTACTGAATACAAGATACAACCAAGCCATTACGACACTTGCCAAACGCGGGATGGTGATCCCAAACCCGAGCATTGTTAAAAAATTCAAAACACTTGTAGCTTGATCAGTAAATTCGAATTCATCTGTCCCTATCACTCATACCGATGTTTTTAATTATCTGAAAGAGATAGGTTTATCCGTTAATACGAGCTTCGTGTTGCTGGTATCCTTGTATCGTCTTGCAACACTACACTAACTGGGTCGTCAGTATCGCGTGATTTGTTAAGCGAGGCAAAACTCCTGGAGATGTAAAAAAAGTAATTTCATATGCAGATAAACAAATATACCATTGGTAGTGGTCATGAAATCCACAGCAAGTCCTCGTTACGGTTCGAAGCGTACGTTTTTTCTATTTCTAACAGCGTAAACTACAATCAGTTGGTGCTCCCGTTGCGGTCGGGCGTTAGATGCTCTCAAGCTCAGGTAAATAGAATGGATTAGAGTAAGAGCGTACTGGCCATGTCGAGAAAAGAATAAAGTTTTCTTCCATTATCTCGGATCTTCGTTAGCATAATGCAGAAGAAAAAAAACTTGTAACTTGCACATTAATTAGTTTTGTACTGGTTTAGCAACTGAAATGCCACTATTCATTAAAGATGAAATATTTTAAGCGTAGTATAGGAGATAAAACTTATAATATATAGTTTAACTCGTCCAATCAAGAGGGTTATTTCAGTTCTATTCAGAAACTATTCCGTTTTCGAATTTTTTAATGTGAAATAATTTTTGATTGTTTTTTAAATTCTGGAGTATATATAAGTTCAGCATATTGCTTACAAAAGTACCAAAGTAATTACGAGTTACTCTCTGTCGAGGAAATTTACAAATAATTACATCCTACAAAATTATGTGTTCATGATACGTATAGGATTGTTGGATTTAACAAACCAATACTTTTATTAAATCCGACGGGATTATGATGGTTCTCTTTGATGATTAATTTATTTGACACTATCTCAAGCTCTTTTCTAACTAACCAAAACGTTTTCATATACATATAATCCCTTAATTCCCAAAAGGGACTTTTGTCACTTTTTGGAAATAACTAATTAGCTTTTGGGAATTGAGCGACATCAAATGTTGTACATTGTTAATATTATATCCCTCCTGATGTAATACGTATCTTAAGCCTCATTAGCTTACGTGTTACATGAATCAATACGTGATACAAACACATAAGAAAGATATTTTATATCAAAAGCTAAACAAATGAAATTCCTCGATTCCCCATTTTACAATACCGTCCCCCGAGTCACATGAATATATTTACTCATGTGCCCGAGTCATGACAAAGAAAATTTGCTTTGTTAAATAGCAATCCAGCTTCCCGCTCAAAACCAAGAGCTCGTTCTAATTTCAAATTTTTCAACTAGTTTCACAAGAGTCGTGTGGCCAATACAGGCCAGTTGTTTGTTTTGTTATTAAATTATTTATGCTCATATTGTAGTGTTGCTGTTTCAATAATAATGCTGGCCGCTTTAACGATCTTAAATGTCAAAAGTGAACCATTCATAGAGCAGCTGTACCTATTTAAAGTTTGTGTCAATAGCCAATCAAAGTTGATATAAAAAATATATAGACAATATAGAACGTTGTCCTTTTTTGAAGTCGGTTGAAAATACTTATGCTTCACAGCGATCAGCACAGCTAGAATATTTATTCGGAACTAGCATTTGCCCGCGGATTTGCTTGCACTAAATTTGATTTTAGTTAGTTTTTGATAAAGTAGTATTAGATTTAAAAAAATTAACGTTGATACGAGTAATTTCAGTATTCAACCTGTGTATTGATAGATGAGTATTTAGAAGTCACTCACTCTTTTCATTAATATTTATCTAACTTGGATGAAATACAGAGTCAATTTTGAGAGTGACCCCCAGTTACGGACGCGTTTTAAAAATAGATAAACGCTCGGTGTTCCGCGCCGAGGTTTTAATTAAACATCGCCGGATTGTTACTCGATTGACATTTTTAGATTGGCAACACTCGGGTGTAACCTCTTTTGTTACGATGATAGTAAGCTGTGGTATGCACGAATTTACTATCATAGCGCATTTTAAATAATCATATACATCCTTAAATCTGTCCTATTTTAACTATTAAAATGTTTGACTTACTTTTTTTCCTGTTAAAGACTGGAGAAGATACTTGCTGGCTCAAAATTAATTTACAGAGGGTGTATTTGTTTCCTAAAGATTTCAATATTGATCATTAAATTTTTAGTAACATAAAGCAGATAACCAATGACCGATAATCAAAATTATTGATGCGTTAGGTTATACGACATAGTGTTTAGACAATATTCCCGTGACCTATTAAAACATAAAACCACTTCGTGTGTTTGTTTCTCAATGTTCCAGTGCTAAAATCTTATTTCACCTGGAATTTCAAGGAATCAGAAAGAATTCCGGATCCCATTACACGCTGAATTCCGGACGTGGCCACAAAACCGGAGTGTAACATCGGACGGGGCCAAGAATCGCTCGTAAATCTTCGACTTGGCGTCGTGACCAAACCAGGGCACAGATCAAGAAGATCAGCCAACATTTCAGTAAACTGATGAAGTAGGTAAAGTAGCTGTATAGAAGATGGTAGGAAGCTGCTTGGGCCTGTGTTTAATTAATAAAATAATAATTATAGTCGAAAGTTTAACTTGTTTTTTTTTTATTACCTTCTGTAGGACAATTAACGATTTGGTCTATCCATTTCCATGAATATTTGAAAGGATTTTCTTTAAACGATGATAATTATCTCGAATTACACAAGTAGTACAAACTAAACAACAAAGAACATGTTTGTACCATCAATAATTGATGGTATAAACATTTTGTTTAATTTGATTATTATTCCGGCTTTATCGCGTATTATTGAGATTTGCATTATTTTTAATTCGAGATTGTAATGATAGATGAATTCATAACGCTAGAACTATACTTTGTATCTTATGTTCCAAATTCTTATTTCTAAAGCTTGGTGGCAACCGTCGCTCACCCCTTCAAAAAGATGTGAAAAGTGACTTCATAACCTGTTTGCATTGATGACAAATAAAAAAAATACTAGATATTTAACAACAACAAACAATTACAAAAAAACGTGTCCATGCCATCTTTTACCTTATTAACATTTATCATTGAGTCATAAATACGTAAGGTTGAATTTGCATTATGACACATAATTGGAAAGTGCAAAGTAACAGTATTGTTTAAGACTGTGGCGTGCAACTGGAGAGGCGTATGTCCAGCAGTGGACTGCGATAGGTTGATGATGATGATAGGACTGTTAGGACTATCTAGTTCTTATACTTTCTTGATGCATTTAATCCCTCAACGCCCAGGAGGCACTCGGGTGCCACGATAACAATTGATTTCAATTGTGTCTGGAATAACTCACGATCGAGGGAATATTAGCTACTTAGGTATTCATATGGTTAAATGAAGTGGCTGTTTTCTCTTGAGCATGTAACTTGTACAATCACTTTCGAAAATTCCAAGCTAAGGAGAGTTCATGTTATATTATTAGGAAGAGTTTTGGTGCAAGAGAATCCAATAGCAGGTTCTTTATTGCCGTTCTGAGTTTATAAAAGTTAAGGAAATCCAATAAAAGTGTGGTTTGTTTTTAAGCTACTATCTTTTATAGTAAAATTCTTGCAAGATTTTCTATGTTAAATCTCAAATTATCGTACCAAATTTTAAATCATCTCTTCCAATGTGTTGGGTGGTACACTTAAAAAGACTCTTTCTGTTCCTATTGGTGTCGTAAGAGGCGACTAAGGCATAAAAAAGATGGGCAATAGCGTTGTCTTTCAATTACTGGCCTAACTGCGATCACCAACCCGTATAATAAACGTGGCGATTGTGACAAAATCTTTTTGAAGAGGCCTGTGTATGACTGTAAACTGATATGTGCTCGTAATGATAGTAATAAATATACATAATAAAAAAAAAATTAGGACATGCCTCACTGGGCCACACAGAGCCATCTAGTCCCAAATTAGGCTACTATTAAGTACCCTGTCGTATGGGGTACTAGACAACCGATAAACTTACTTATATACTTTTTTTTTGTAAATACATACTTATAATATATTGAAAACACTCAGACCAGTACAAATAGACATGTTCATGCACACAAATATTTGTACTGTGCGGGGATCGAACCCGCGACCCATGGCTCAGAAGCAGCGTTTACTACCGCTGATCCAAATGGTCGTCCAAATAATATATCTAATCTTCTTATCTATCTTGTAATGTTCACATTTCAAATCTCTCCGCCGCCTTCCCCTTTCAACTCTGATTCAACTCACCTCTACCTAAAGGTTGCCTGGTAGAGAGACAATTCTGTGTCTTCACATGTGTTATTTTTATTTTGTTTTGGTGTGCAATAAAGAGTATCTATCTTTCTATCTATATCTGAATATAAACGCCCCGTTGGTGTAGTGGTTTAAGTCCCGAAACCTTGAAGTCCTGGTTTAGATCTCTAGGTTTATTTTTTTCAATAATTGCTCGGACCTTTATCCTCCAACTCGATTTCGACACGCGTGGTAATTATGCCTGTGTTCAGCATTTCTGTGGTTACCTGAATTCAATGATGGAGGCCTTTGCCATGTAGTGGGATGATTCAAGACTGTTGTGTTACTATACTTTACTTTTTCTAAAAACTATTAGTAATATGAATTTATAAGAGATAAAGCTATGTCAGCATACATTTTGTAAACGAATTACCGACTCGTACATTACGGAAGAATAAAATCTCAACATACCCCGTAAACTGCAATGCGGTTTCAATAAATCTAACTTAAATCACCTTGTGCGTTTCAGACAATTTATATTGAGGGAAAATAGAATAATGTAACAAATGTTATATGATTCAAAGTTATTTTAAATGTTACTAGCTGTTGGTCGCTTACTTAGTATCGCCTAAATAGTATTTGATTTTGATGTGTTAAATATCATTGTCAGCAAAATTGTTTAAAAAAATATCTTTTTTTTTACGTTAACATTTTTAATATTTAATTTATTATCCTATTCTGGCTGATGACAAATCCAAAAATACCAAAAAAAAACAACATAAAAACCGGTCCAGACGTTTCTGAGTTATAAGTGGTGTAAGAAGTAACACGACTTTTTTACTATTTATAAGCTAGATAGACTAGCTCTTGCTTCCTGCAACTTGGAACTTCGGGAAATTGAAAACTGCCCCACGGGAACCATTCATTTTTCTGCCTATATGCTATTCCAGCCCGTAATCTATCACTGTTCCTAATTTCATCCAGATCTTTAATCCGTTCTAGAGTGATTGGGAAACAAACATTCATACAAACATACGCATTTATTATATTAATGTGATTATCACTTATGCTTATTGGATAAAAATGCAGGGTGAAATTTTAACCACTTTCCAAAATTTTTATAGGCGTTTGGTATCGTATTCAGAGTCCATTTATGAAGTAAAAAATGTAAATCAAGCTTTCACCCGAAAATATTTTTCGCAACATAGTTTTTTAATTTTTACGGTCCTAGGCACAGAACACTTTGTTCTGTGGTCCTAGGCCTGATAAGGTATAAAGGGAAAATCAAAAACGTATGAATAGTATCGTAATGAATAAATGAGATGCAAATCGCGTAAAAAAAGTGTTGTTAGGCGACTGTATCAAAAATTTTAGATTTTTTGAGGACATTTTCTAAGTGCATCTTGACATTTTTGTACTGGGCTATACCAAAAGAAAAAATACGTCATTTGTTTTTTGTTTCGTAGATTGAGATATTAAAATTTAGAAGGTGGTTAAAATTTCACCTGTATAAGAATACTTACAACTTCGAACTTAATTTACAGAAGGGTACTTAAAACTGTATGTACGTTAGTACTGACATATCAGAAACGTTTTTTATTGGGTCTGAGTGACAGGTGCACATTTTATTGTTGATCTGTTTTTTTATGTTTATTTCAAGCACTTATCACAATGACTAGCATTCAAATTTTTATTAGTACTTGCTATTGCCATTAGCAGTAGTCACTATTACTTGTCACAGTAGATTTAAGTATTTATACCTACACCATTTTCATGTTTAAGTTTGGATACATTTCTAAAATTGTTGTTTCAAACCAATATTCTCTAGGACCTAGTTACTAGTACATTATGTGCGGTAATTTAATATTTATGGAACAAGCCCCGAGGTTCATTTGTGGTTCCTACAATATTATTTGGAGCAGTATACTTCATTATTAACATTACAAATTGAATTGTTCTATTAAACTCGTGGTACAACTGAGAACTAAATTACACAGATTGATTGATAATAAATTTTAAAGTTTAATCCCTCAAACCCCAGGAGGCACTCGGGTGCCACGATAACAATTCATTTCAATTGTGTCTGGAATAACACACGATCGAGGGATTAATATAAAAAATACATGAACACTAAAACAGAAACTATTCAATAAGTAAAGCGTCTTTTACGAAACTTCAAACATCATCAAGTTAAAAACGTTCGTGCACCAGAATACAGAGGTTTGGTACCAAAATAGGTAGTAACTGTATTATACTCATCTATTTTATCTCTTCTGGTAGCAATCTGAGGAAGAACAAGAGCAGAAGACCTCTCACCACCACCAAAAAACTTCAGATAACACCAGCACCTTAGACAAGTGGCTCTCTAATATCGTTTACGCTGGACGAATAGATGTCAATGGGGGCTATCGCTAGTGAATTTGCCACTAGAGGCGCTAGTGTCGTGTGAGGTCCAATATCATTCACTTTGTACTGGTGTTAGCGGAATTTGTTGCATAAATTATAATTTCTTTAATTTACCTGCTGAAAAGTGATCTCCTTCGTAAAATATCGCAAATATGGATTATCTGGCTATTAATGTAAACGCTTTAAAAGCGGAATTAAGAAAAAGCGCAAAAATAGGCGGCCTCAAGAGCAACTATTTCAGAAGTTATTTTGTTGATATCAAGATAGTTGTTTATAAACAATATAACCTTAATTAGATTCAAGATATAACACTTTGTTTCGGTGCCAATCGCCTTTGACAGCTATAACTCCGGACCTCAGTCTACAGTGGCGCCAACTGGTAAGCAAAGAAACGGTAGTCCCCATTATATGAAAATGACATAAGCTTACGATCTTTCAGTCGTTTGTTAATGTCATTTTCATAGATTTCTTATATATTTGTTTAGCGAAAACGATTTAAGAAAGCCTAAACGATATATGTTATGTCGGTGTTACGTGGGCTGATGGTTATGATGCCAAAAAGAAGCGATGGAATACCCAATATTTAGAAAAAAGATCATTAGGTATATCATCGAAATCCCAATCAATAGCTGACTTAAACTTTTATAAATTCTTTGAAATTTCTCCTTTATTACATGAAAAGCCGTAAACGCATGACGCGTCTCATAAAGATTTTGATGCGCCCATAAACTGACATGAAAAAATATTACGGTGTTCGTTCAGTAAAAAATATTTTTATTACGCACCGAAGTGGGGCACTTGGAGTAGTAAAAATGATCTCATAGACAATAAATTACATGACACACTTCATAAGCAGGACGTCAGATTTTATTGGAGAAGCCAGGATTTTATTTTCCCGCACCAGCAAATGGGAATTAATGTTGAGTGTCCTCTGTGATACAAGTAATCTCGTAATTCTTCCACATTATTACCATCGAGGGTTAGCCATTGTTTCATACAACAGTGTTAGACATGACCTGTTTTATTTTAACCAACGTAAGTAAAAATATTCTTTGCTTTCTCTTTGCCCAATGCATGCAGTTCCGATAAATAATGTTTTTTTCTTTTATGATAAAAAAACAGAAATTAAAATGGATTTTGTAATAGGGTTATAAAATGTGTCCCTTGATGTATTGACACAGCTGATAATGATCGTCGTCGATCGTATAGGTATAGGTAACGTATTCAATCAAAAACATATAATGATTATTTTCTTCATGAGTGTTATTATTTATTTTATACAATGAAATAAGTCTGAAACGGAAAGGATGCATTTTATAGCTGTTTAATGGTGTGAAAACACGTTACTCTGATAGAGTGTTACTTTGGTTTGTCGGTGTTGCGATGCGGATTATGTATACGGATGTATATTATTATGCAAAAATTTCAGCTCGATCGGTGAAGAACTTTTTGAGTTTTTGAAGCGTGCACAAACCAACATTACATTTATATATTTTATATAGATTACTTAGGGGTAGTAATGATGTCGTGTTGTGCAAGAGACTGGAGTAGGTACCGCTGGAAGCCTCATTTCAATAAATAAAATACACCATAGACATATAGAAAGCTTTACTTACATGGTATAACTAATTACTAACCGTATATACATATTTTTTTATCAACAAATGGTTTGTGTTATAGCACGATGATCTGCCTACTATGCAAGGGTTCCGGGTTCGATGATAATTTTATTTTAATTGGCTTGGTTCGGAAAGGGCCAGGTGGTTATAATTTATGCTTCGTAAAGAACCCGACATCTTATAAACTTAAATCACGCGTTATATGTTTTAAACTGTCATATAGGTTGCATTCACAGTCTTCTTATTTAAATAACCTTTTAATAAAAATAAAAATATGCAAAACTGTAGCTTCCCAAAAATTAAGTAAGCCTGAAAATACAATTCCTAGATTTAAAAAAAATCTAGCGTCCTGAGGCAGGGCTCGAACCCATGAGCTTCAGCGGAAGCAGCTCAGGCTGTCGAAATTTATATTAAAAGAATTGTATTTTCAATTTATTTAGGAATTAAGTTAGTTTACTTGGCATCTGTTGATTATCCTCATCAATATCATAAATGTGAATTTTAGTTTGTTTGTCACGCTTTCACGCAAAAACTACTTGACCGATCATCATAAAACTTTGTACACATATTTTTGGAGGTACTAGAAGATATATAGGCTATTTGGTGTCCCACTGTTGGGCACAAGTTTCCGCATACACGATATAAAAGGAGGTTACGCGGGCAGAGCCGCGGACGAAAAACTAGCACTTTAAATAATTCAAAAAGCATGACAACATGCGACACTCACTGCTGTCATAATTTCAAATTGAAAACGCAAGAGACGCCAGGCGTCAGCGTTTTTAGAATATTGAACAGAGCTTTAGCGAGAACAAAATTGGATCCGAGATTCTGATAGAACGGTCCAGTGGTTTCCAAAGTTTTTCCTTATTAATAGAATATTCAATGTTATTAATTCTTTCATAAATTATACTTATAGTGCATCTTTCTAATTGAACCTCATACATTAAAGAAGAAAGCACTGAATCTTGTTTTGTTAGATAAATAAAAATTTAAAACTTACTTTAAACAACCGCTTTAAGGATATGGACAAGGAAAGAGTTTTTTTTTTGAGAATCCTGCATTAATTTGTTAACTGTAAGACTGTACAGAAGGCGTTTTTCTCGTTATGGCGTGTATAGTAAAACCAATCTCCCAGAAGAGCTATTACATTTATTTAGGTACAATATAATCTACTCTTGATTACATAATTAAACTAGGGTAATACTATTCTATGTAGTTTATTCTACCAGCACTAGGTAATACCAATTTTAATCTACAATATCACTATTGCTAAAACAAGCTACAAAAAGCGACACAAATAATCACAGCTACTTACAGTATATTCGTCCTCGTCGAGCGCTCACTAAAGAATGACCCGATTCACCGTCTTGTCCGTTTTAACTCGTTTCCCCACTTCCGGTGTGGCCAGTAAACCGAATAAAATATAGCTAGGAAATTTAGAATGATGTTTTAAAATCGATTATTTTTACCGGAACCTAACATTCGACCATCCTGACGTCGTGCATGTCCTCATGCACGTAGTAAGATAATAACCTAACATTCGGTGGATCGAGTCATTTTACAAGTTCTACTTAATATTATTTAATATCTAATTATTTCCTTCCGACGACGGGCAATCCATATCGGATGCAACAGAAGTGAACCTTCCTTCTCACTATCCACTGCAACCGACACGACCAACCTTAAGATGACCGTAAACCCTCCTTCTTACGTGTCATCTTAAAGCGTCACTCACTTATACCAATGCGAGTATGTCTGCAATATGGGCAGTGAACCCTCCTTCTCACTCTCCATATGACAGACTATGAACCATGAGATGATAGTGAACCCTCCTTCTCACTTTTCATCTCAAAGCATCAGGCGTCATTTTTCCTACAATGTTCCAGCAGTGAACCCTCCTTCTCACTTACTGTACACTAAATACATACTCAGTGGTCTAAGATGACAGTGAACCCTCATTCCCACTGTCACATATCATACCCTTCATTAACTCTAAAGATGATGGCGCACCAACATTGTCTTAATCAAGTCGAGCAGAATGCATAAGCACCATCAGATATACATCTATAAGCTTTAGTAACTACAAAATCTTAGCATAGTTTACATGATGTTATTTACAATAGTATTGCTACACTATTAAATTCAACACGACACAACCTTTATAATTATTATATCTGCCAAAATAAAATAACCAAAATACAATGCGACATAGATGAAATGAAATACAATCACAAATATTACATAAAATAACTAAATACACAATCAAAGTTCATTATCGTCGTCAATCAGTTCTCTTATTTTATTCCTGAAATCATATGTATAAATTTCCTCTTACAGCTCAATTTCGTCATCGCTTCCGCTTTCACTACAACAATCATTGACGTTCAAGGCTTTAATATGAATCCATGGTAGCATTCGATCAGCAGCTACGGTGGTATTGCGTTTATTCTTAGCAGAGGTCATTCCCGGTATAGCAGATACTCTATAGCGATCATTTCCTAAAACGGTAATCACACGGTAAGGTCCAATATATGACGATACCAGCTTTTTGCTTAACCTGCTGTTCGTCGATCCTATCCTTTACATTTTCCCGGATAGATAGTAAATCTGTTTGTTCCCTGGCTTCATTCACAATCTCATTCATACTGGGGTTAACCTCTGCATTCATTCCAACACCAAACATCACTTCTGCCGGTGTCCTACCCGTAGTTTTATGACACGTATTGTTTATACCCCATTGAACTTTCCCTACTTTGTCTTCCCACTCCTTTTCATCATAATTGAGATTTTGGGCTTTAAGTGAGTTCAAAATAGTGCGGTTATACCTTTCTACTTGTCCGTTTGATCTTGGACTGGCTACCGCATTCAGGACGTGCTTAATTCCCTTATTTAAGCAGAAACGTTTAAAGGTATGCGAAGTGAAGCTTGTACCACGATCGCTTATAATACGGTCAGGATTCCTAAATGTGTAGAAAATATCCTCGAGGAATTTTATGGTAGTCGGGGACTTTGTGTTACGGACCGGCTTTATAAACGCGAATTTGGTAAAAGAATCAACGATTACTAAGAGGTAAGAGTTTCCTCTTCTCGAGCGTACAAAAGGGCCAAGGTGGTCGATGTGAAGGGTGTGGAACGGCACTTCAACCTTTTCTATTGGATGCAACAGTCCCTCTTTTGTACAGACTTTTTTAGCATACGCGCACTCGAGGCATGCTTGCACATATTTCTTTACGAAATTGGACATTTTGGGGAACCAATAAAACTTCTTGATCCGCTCTAGGGTCTTTTCGACACCAAAATGGCCGATCTCATCGTGATTTAGGCGACACACCTGCCACCTTGCCCCCCTTGGCACAACCCATCGCAAATTATCCTTATCTCCTTCTATACAACGATAAAGTTTATCATCTCTAACTAGATAATTATCTTTGATATAATTGAGCCCGTCAGTGTCAATGTTAGAAGTGAGGATATCGCGTATTTGACGAAGTTCAGAATCTCCTAACTGCAAGGTATGAAGCCAATCGTGGTTACTAATCGACATTATGCTTGGGTACTGATCTGAACAACGAAAACTTTCTGAATCTTCAACTGGGTTTCGTGATAGAGCATCGACATGTGCCATTTTTGTCCCGGGACGGTACTCTATAGTACATTCAAATTCTTGAAAAAGAAGCCACCACCGGGCTACACGTGGAATTAAGTCTCGCTTCGAGAACGTTGATCGTAACGCGCTACAGTCCGTGATAACTTTAAATGTTTTTCCAAGTAAATAAACCCTGAACTTTCTCAGCGAACATACCACAGCAAGGGTCTCAAGTTCGAATGCATGAAAGTTTCTCTCTTCAGGAGAGTTTTGACGGCTGTAAAATGCGACAGGCTGGAAAGCTCCACTTTCAATAGAGCGCTGCATCAGAATGCCCCCTATACCAACTTTGCTAGCATCCGTATGCAGCTCTGTTTCAGCATTTGGATCATAGATAGCTAAAATAGGTCTGTGTATCAGTCTATCCTTAAGTTCCTTAAAAGATCTTTCCTGTTCTGGCCCCCAAGAAAAATCTACGCCCTTTTTGAGAAGTTTGTTGAGAGGGTGAGCTAGCGTCGCAAAGTCTCTTATAAATTTCTTGAAGTAACCGACTAGTCCCAGAAATTGGCGTACAGTGTGAACAGTGCTAGGGCAAGGAAACTCCTCGACTGATTTTATCTTTTTGTCTCCGGGACGCACACCCTCTGCGCTGATCTCATACCCCAAATAT
This sequence comes from Anania crocealis, assembly GCA_949315895.1. Classification (NCBI taxonomy): domain Eukaryota; kingdom Metazoa; phylum Arthropoda; class Insecta; order Lepidoptera; family Crambidae; genus Anania; species Anania crocealis. The sequence continues at coordinate 5,360,863 of OX438872.1, read as the reverse complement.
AAAATTTTATTCTGCAGGAAGTTACATTTAGACAAGTTTAATGTTAAGTTGGCACTCTCTATTAGTTTTAACACCTTTTCTAATCTATCTAAACATTCCTCAGCACTTTTCCCATAAATCAAGACATCATCAATATACGCCGTTGCCTCAGAAAACCTAGCAGATCCTAACACCTTGTTCATCATCCGCTGGAAAACGGCAGGTGCATTAGCTAGTCCGAACGGCATACGATTGAATTCATATTGGCCGTCCGGAGTTACAAAAGATGTTAGGGGCTTTGAATCTTCAGATATGGGCACCTGATAGTAGCCTGATGCCATATCCAGGGTGATAAAGTAAGCTTGACCTGATAGACGTGCAATTTCGTCTTCGATAACGGGCATCGGATACCGTTCCTTGACGGTAACGGAATTCAAAAGCCTATAATCTACGCAAAGCCTATGCTTGCCATCCTTTTTACGAACTAAGATTATAGGACTAGCGTATTCCGATGCGGATTCCCGTATTATTCCGGCTTCTAACATTTCCCCGATTATAGCCCTCCCCTGATCACGCTCCACATTTGATAATCTATAGGGCCTATAAACAACTGGACGCGTGCTGTTGAGTTCTATGCGCATTTCCGCTACATTTGTACAGCCTAACTCCTTTATGCATGAAGCAAAACAATGTTTGAACTTTTTCAACAATCCTAATAACCGTTTCCTATGAACTTCACTAATTGCATTACCTATCTGAACCAGATCTTCGTCTACAGTTGTTTGTTCAACCTGATTGTACTTTATTGAAGTGCTAATCTGCTTAACCGCATTAACCTTCGTACCCCTGCCTATATTACTACCCTGACGTAACAAACAACATTCCGTTAATGGATTTACCCTTATGTACGTTAATCCCTGTCTGACCGGATACAACCCTTCGCCTACAATAAGCTGTAGAGTTGGTTTCCCCATGACTTTTCTCCTCAGCAACACGTCACCATCCATAAGATCATTGGTCTGAACCTTCAGTGTTGCTGGTCCATAAATAACTAAGTCAGACAAGACTGTGAACGAGACAGGCACATCATCAACCTTATCTGGTAGAGAGGAAGGCAGCTCAAGATTGATATTATAGAACCTCAGATCATTAACGTTCTTATATACTACCACGTGAGGTTGTTCGGTGAATGTCATGCCCAACAAGTAACGGTAAGTCAAGAAATGCATCGTCTACAACCTGGCATTCTACCTTCGCATTAACACCATCAATATTCAAATCGACATCGACACCGCCATGAGAATATATGACACTATTACCAAAACCCTTTAAATGAGTAGGCATTTTATCGCAAACGAGGCCTAATGTTGACGCAGCGGAACTTGTCATAAGAGTCACTTCGCTCCCAAAATCAATGAAAGATTTCATCAAAACGTTATTAATAACACCGTCCTTACTAAATTTTGAATTTGGTTTCATATTACCGATTCGCATAGTTTTCTGGGCGGTATCGGTCTTGCCTAGTGCTTGCGACTTATATGCATTATTTGCTGTACAGTTGTCACTTTTATGTCCAAATCTACGACATTTGACGCATTGGATTAGAGGTTTTGGACATTTTAAATACGGGTGGCCCTTTTCCTTACAATTGAAGCAAAAAATATCTGGAGGGGAGATATTATTAGTCCTGACAGTTCTATTTGTGTAATGGTTCAATGCGTTATTTGAATCTGAAGCCGGCTTCTCTTTTGTATTATGACGTTCAAAATAATTCGGAAACTCTTTGTTAGTCATAAGAAATTGCAGTAGTTGTTCAGGCTGAGTACAACGTAGAGCATTAGCGCTTGACCTAACAGTTTTATCGGTTAACCCATGAATAATACAATCCACCGCTCGCTTGCCTTCGATACCACAACGGTTCAATAAAGCTAACTTTTCATAATAATAAATCTCTAATGGCTCATTATATCTGCTTTTTCGTTTAAGCATATCCTCCAAGGATTGTCCGTAATTTTGTTCAAATGGGAAAGCACTAATCAATTTTTGCTGCCACTCAGGCCAGGTGTAAAGTATAGAATTCAAACTCTCGTACCAAATTTTGGCCAATCCTTGGAGCTTCTGCATGGCAAAATGTATAACAGTTCTCTCGTCCCATCCGTAGACAGATGCACATTCATTAACTTTACGGAGCCAAACATCAGTAGTTTGACTCTTAGAAGAAGGGTCAAAGTCCGGTAAAATGTTTTTGTGATTGAGACTACTAGATTGTGCAGCTGTCGACGACTGAGGCTGAGATTTAATAGAATTTAAAATATTTATAACATCCCTAGCAGAAAAAGTAGGGAGTAGCTGACCGTCTGTGTTCCTGAGGCGTGCGTGCGTTGTCTCCTCGCCGGGAAGTATCCTGTGTCTGTCGCTCTGCTGGACTGCGCGCTCTAAGTGTACTTCTTTGGCGGCTTCTATCTCGATGTTCCAGAGGCTCTCCTTCTTTTCCTCTCTGCTCACGGTGATCTCGACTTCTATGTGATTTTCTCTCCAACGTGTCACGCTGAAACTGGTGGCGGTCTCTGCGCAGTTGCTCTTCGAGGATCCTCAGTCGTTCACGTTCCTGCTCAAGTTCTACTTCACGAGAAAGTAGACTACCGGTGTGACCTCGTGATCGGCGAGGAGTTTGAGTTCGGCTGCGAGTTCGACGACCTTGGCTGTCTCGACGCGTGCGGCTGCGACTTCGTCGTTCCAGCTCTCGGCTAGGCCTTAGGTCTCGGCGTTCAGGAGTGCTCAAGCACCGTTGGGACGGATATTCATCCTCACGAGGCATGTTTTTCTGAAACTCGAAATAAATACTATGAATACGTTCTTTAGATCCCTAAGGGCGGCTACTGGAGGGATGACCAATTCCACAATGTATTACCAAAAGTGAAAGTGACGGGTTTCAGGTTAATTGCAATTATCTCGAAAACGGGAGCTCGTAGCCCAAAAATAACGAAATTTTACCCCCCGTAGACCCCGAGAACCATACCGTAGTGTTCACTATGACAGACTTTTGAGTGACCTTTCCTTGACCTCTAATGTATTTAATGGTGAATTTGCTAGTTTTTCACTCCTATCATTACGTTAGAATAAATTTATCAAAGCCCTAATACTAGTTCTTTTTATATGTATAATGCAAATGTTAAACTACCCTCAATTACTAAAATTACAAAAAAATAAATTTTATTTTTATTCAAAGTATATGGCCGGTTTAAGCTTAGTGATAGCAAATAAGAAGGCTACGATGGCTTTTTAATCCCACTTCTGAAATATAGTAAAACCAATCTCCCAGAAGAGCTATTACATTTATTTAGGTACAATATAATCTACTCTTGATTACATAATTAAACTAGGGTAATACTATTCTATGTAGTTTATTCTACCAGCACTAGGTAATACCAATTTTAATCTACAATATCACTATTGCTAAAACAAGCTACAAAAAGCGACACAAATAATCACAGCTACTTACAGTATATTCGTCCTCGTCGAGCGCTCACTAAAGAATGACCCGATTCACCGTCTTGTCCGTTTTAACTCGTTTCCCCACTTCCGGTGTGGCCAGTAAACCGAATAAAATATAGCTAGGAAATTTAGAATGATGTTTTAAAATCGATTATTTTTACCGGAACCTAACACGTGCATATATATTCAGAATAAAAATAAAATGGACAAAATCATTTTTAAATTTTACACTACTATGAGATTGATGCTTTTAGCTTATCTTTGCTTTGCAGGTTTCTAACATGACTGAAAACGGACAGTAGCAGAATTCTCTTGATAACCGCTTCCATGTCGTTATAATTTATTCTATTAAGGTGATGGGCTTTATCGTAACGTTGTAAAGATAAATCTAAAACGGGAAATAATTATGTACAGAAAATAGAGTAGGTATCTATGAAGGTAGGTTTATATTTGAACTGTAAAACATGCTTGTACTCGCAGTCATTACATGTTTTGATACTAAGGGACAGGATTGCAAATCTCAACTGTATCAGAATTTAATATGACATTGAAAATATAATTTGAAATATCAGTCATCACCTTAACATTAAGATGGCATATTTATAAAATAGTTTATTTTTTCTTTTCTAAATAATGGGCTTGCTTTTGACTACATACTTAATTATACGGTTAGGAAAAAGCCTAAGATGGAGCGAGCTTACCCAGAGGCACTGGTTCTCCCACACACCAGCGGAACACAGAAAAAACTGTTTGGTGCTGGACTCCGGCAGTAGGGTGGTAGCATCCAGGCAGCCTCTTACGAAGCCTACCACCGCAGAGGTATCTGTTATCCGTTATCATTGGTTAAAAAAACTAAAGATGCCGCTACCCAAGGTGGACCAAAGGAGGTAGACCCCACCACCATAAGTTCTTGCTTATAACTGGGCTTTATACGCAACAGTTTGACAAACCTTGGCGTACATTGGACCAAGATTTAGTAGATGCCGACGCTCACCTAAGATCCTTTCTAAGCCTCAAAGAAAAGTTTCAGCTTTTCGTACCCAGCTTTATAAAGCTTTTTCGTTATAAGGAAGTAAATATTTTTCTATTAGAAGTCAGAAACCGGGATTAAAGGGGATTTGATCATTATTTTAATTAAGTATTAAATATTTTGTTTTTTCTAAGATTGGACACGTTTTCCCGTTTGTTGCCATTTTTTTAAGTTGTTCTTTTATGAAGTAAATAATGACATGAATAACAAAAATGTATTATTTAGGATATTGTGCCGGCATTGGATTTCTAACAGTAGGTATTTAAAATGCCTGTTTTTCATAAAAGAGGACCATTTTTACGATAATTACTTTTTTATTAAGAATTATCTTTTTGTAAACACTTTGCATTGACAATTTACCCATAAAAATGAAAGTTACTTGAATAAATACCACCAAACACCAACTGAAAAAATGCCAAACGTCCAGTCTCATCATTGAAAAAAAAGTTGTTGTAGGTTGTGAAAGTAATTGAAGTTTAAGTATCAATTTGATAAAAAAATAAGTTTTTTCAAGAAACACACAGTGATTTATCGTTCAAAGGTAATTCTATAAATCATCCGGAGCTCGCATTTTGTAATTACAATCTGTTAAAATGTTTTGTACCGCATTGTTGTTGTTCACATTCTGAATTTTAAACATCAAAATACGAGTAGCTTGCACAGAATTCACATATTTCCTGAATTCTGGCAGGCAGGGAATGAAGATTAAATAAATATACAACATTTTCAGCATTATCTGAGCTTTGTAAGCATAGGCGCAACAGATAAAACTTATTTGCGAGCTGCAGCTGCAATGCGTTTGTGCTATTTTTAACCAACAAAAAAAAGTATGTATATTTTTAGGGTTTTACTTCAAAAGGAAAATGTATAACCCTCATAATAGAGTAACTTTGTTTTCCATACGTCCGCCCGTCTGTTTGTCCGTCCGTATCTTTCAAACACGTGGATTTCTAGAGTTGAAATAAAAACTATCAAGTCTACAATCTTTTGAAGATATTAAGACGCTGACTGCAGCCAATGACCTTGAGCAATGACTACGCCCACAAATTTATTCTTCTTTGAATTTCTTTGCAACGCACCGCAGCTATCACTGTCGATTCCCGTAGGAGTGACAGAGAAAAAGCGCATGGAATAGAAGGGCCTAAGTGCCAAACAACAAAAATCGTTGTGCAATTTAAAATTGCCATTTTATTAAAAATCTAAATCAGCCATTTGCTTAAGCAACATGTAATATACAATATAGCAAAATTTTATTATCATTGTTATACGGACTGCTGCGAAAAATGGTAATTTATGTATTTTCAGAGGCAACTTTGAGATTATTTTCCATCGAGAAAAGTTTTTAGGATCGTGTTTTGGAAACAACCGCCTGGTCAAAAATATGATGAATTACAACTACATAGAATTTGGCAACAATACGAGCCATAGGCTTAAAGCAAAATAATCTTCATTAAGCTGAATTTGGCTCATGTCAGCGTCTTAGAAATCTAACTTTTAAAGTAACTTATGTAAATAAAATTAAAAAAAGCAAAAGAAGTGTGTTTCCCCATCACCTAGAACTAATAAATTTGGCAAGTATTTACTGCCTTCTGAAAAAAATCTTGAAGCAATATTTTTATTAGATCATTAAAAAAAGGACGTGTGGCACTCGGAGACTGCCGCGGTAAAGCTATTGCATAGCATTTTTTATCAACTTATGCAATTATAAAACCAAAATTTTTCGTTACGGAGTTTCTGGATTCGGTCTCCACGCTCAAGGTCCGCGATAGAAGCTATGCAATAGCTTAATTTTATAATTTTATGTATTTTCTAATTTTTTTTTTATTTATTTAAACTTTATTGCACAAACACTAAAATGAAGTACAACAGGTGGACTTAATGCCTTAAGGCATTCTCTCCCAGTCGACCATCGGGCCAAGCAGAAATAATTTTGTGGGCGGTGCGACATAAAAAAGCAAATTAACAGACATACAATATCCATCAAAATATACTACATAAATAGCTACAATATATATATAAACTACATACAAGTACTAAATAAATAGATAATTATGTAAATAAATAAGAAAAAGATGACGACTACTGTAGTGGAAGCAAAGTAAATGACGACTATTGCATTTTACCTAAGAAGTAAGACCGTTTCTTAAAAGCAAATTTTGACTTTTGTAATTAAATTTTTCTGTTATTTTGGCAGATATGGTTACCATAGGCAACCATACTGTCAAAATCCTTATTTTCTTCTAAATTCTTTTAAATTTCGGAAATTCAAAATTGTTCGATCGTGCCTCGCCCCGAGTGTTAGGTTAGGTTATATTAATTATTTTTTTAGCTTAAAAAATAATTAATATTACATAATTATTGATTCAGACTTTTAATTTTATAACACGCTGTAGTATTATTTTGCTGCAGCGCGTTCCCGGATGAATGAACTTTACATAGCCCAATCCGTGCGCATCACAGCGTGTTTCAAAATAAATATCTAAACCAATATTTTATATTATTATAAAAAAAAAGAAAAAAAATGATAATAACTCTGCTAAGATGTTACACATAATGGTCAAATAACGTGGACTTCGTTTAACATGTGGTTGAAAATGCACCGTGTATGTGCCGGCACCATATGACACTGATGAGTGACCAAACATAAATCCCAGGCTATAAACCTTCTGTACAGGATGAAATTTAAAAAAAGAATATAACGATCTACGATACAAAAAACAAATGACGTATTTTTTCTTTGGTACAGCCCAGTACAAAAATGTCAAGACGAAGCACTTAAAAATTATCCGCAAAAATCTAAAATTTTTGGTACGGCCTCCTAGCAACACTTTTTTTACGCGATGCGCATCTCATTCATTCATTACGATACTATCCAAAAGTTTCTGATTATCCCTTTATACCTTAACAGGCTTAAGACCGTAAAAATTGAATACTATGTCGCGAAAAATATTTTTGGGTATAAACCTGATTTACATTTTTTACTTCATAAATGGGCTCTAAATACGATACTGAACGCCTATAAAAAAAATTGAAGATGATGAGTATACTCCAACTTAGTGTTAGCACTTTGACATAAAGAGCCTATGTAACCTACTCAAAGTTATTCTTATCGGCGTTCACGCTTCACGCCCAGCCAGCGCCAGATCACGTGACCTCTCTACTTTATGTTACGACTGTTACACACGATTAATCTTTCGACTGTAGGACGTTACAAACTTCCCATCAGTTAAGACGGGTAGATATCAGAGGTATACTGTTGAAACTGGAACACATGCAAGTAAAGAATGTCTGTTGTTAGATTTTTAATGATTTTATAAATTTAACGCTCCGTTGGTCCAGTGGTTTAAACACCGGGCCAAGATCTCAGGGTCCTGGGTTTTTTTTTATAAATAATGGGCTTGCTCTTGACTACATACTTAACTATACGGTTAAGAAGAAGCCTAAGATGGAGCGAGCTTACCCAGAGGCACTGGTTCTCCCACCCACCAGCGGAACACAGAAAACTGTTTGGCGCTGGACTCCGGCAGGAGGGTGGTAGCATCCAGTCGGCCTCTTACGAAGCCTACCACCTCAAGGGGATCTGTAAGCCGTCATCATTGGTTAGAAATCCAAAGATGCCGTTGCCCAGGGTGGACCGCTAGAAGGTAGATCCCACCACCCCAACTCGGCTCGACAACTGGAAACAAGAGTTTCGAATTATCTTTTCGGGTTTTTGGTCACTAACGTGATTGTTATGCCTTAATCATTGCTATGGTAACTTGGATTAAATAATGGAGGCCTTTGCCCTGCAACGGGATGATAAGCCCTTACTTTACTTTATAAATTTAAGAGCAAACTAGATAAAACTCCAGTAAGAAATAATGAGTTACATAACTAGAACATATTATATTAAATATATAAAGATACTATTTTGAATATGAATAGGAGTATGATGCATCTCATAAACAATACCAACATATAATACTTGTCTCCCTTTGAATCGTTGGGTGAGTCTACCGCTTCGGCCGGCGGATTACTCGAAAACTAATAACACCTTCGCCACAGCCAATATACACACAGTAACATATTTTCATTTTATTTTGATAATGCATGAAACTCGCTTACTTCAGTGTATGGTAATCGCCGAATACCAGCCTCATGGTACGAGTACTTTATTCTTATATGTGAGAGGTATTGGTACATCAATGCATAAATTTGTTTTCCAACTTTTCTGTAATATTACATTGTTTCAATGTACCAAATGAACGTTGCCTTAGCTTAAATTATCTTATCCTTAACAATGTGACTGTGACTGTATAAAATAGCATATATCGTACTAGCTTTTGCCCGCGACTTCGTCCGCGTAAAGTAGTAATTTTTGGTATTTTTTTTTACTTTTTGCATGCTATATTTGGGCACTTAAATATAAGTACACTGATTTAAGGTCCCGTTAGTTCTTGATTTATGGATCGATATCCATCGATCGCTTAGTACGGAGAACCTATGCGCACCGTAATTAGTGCCAGTGCGCAACAGTACGGGCCTGACGAGCCGCCGCGCTCACGTATTTTGTAGTTGTTTAAACATAGTAATTAAGTATGTCGCAGCGTCACCACTGTGTTGCCCTTTACAATAATTTAATTTAATTTGGAAACGTCAAGTGATTGACTTGGGCAGAGTCGATACGGCCATGACGGAACTAGCTAGTTGTCATCTTGGCATTATTAGTTTTATGTGCGGTCAGTTTGACATTTTGTTTAGGTGGGAAAATGCACAGCGCGATTGCGGACATTCTGTTACTGACGGTTGGAGTGAACGGACGTGTCTCGTCATTGCCGTACCGAACCTGCCGCGTTTCCGATTGAAATTGTATCCGATAGAATCAGAGTGATCTTTAGTTATTTTGTGTTGAAACTGTATAGATTGTTGCAATAGACGATTGTGCTACATACTTTGCGTGTTATTTAACAACTACCGCCATGTTCGATCCGGCTGATACCGAAAATACAGACCCCTCCCCGTTAAGTATATCATTTAATGAATTCAAACTCAGCAAATATGTCTATAAATATTTAGCAGCTTTAAACACGCATAAATTTTTTATTTAAAATATCTGTAGTTTATTCGTGAAATTGAAAAAACATTTCGAAGAGAGGTAGGTTTGTGATTTTTTTCTATAGAGTGAAGTTAATCAAATCGAGTAACCGTTAGCGACTGTGACAAGAATAGATTCTTAACTAATACTTATATTTTTTACAGACTTTCAAACGCTGTTTTCTAGATTTGAAATGGGTTTTGAAAACTCAAAAACGCTGCCTCTTAGACCTACACCACCTTAAACAACTAAATATCTTACGACGTTTAAATAATTATTTTCTAACTCCTAACTTCTAAGTAGATGAACCTGCGATGCAGGATAGTATGGACATAATGGCGAGGAATTGAATTAATATGGTAGTGGTATGGTGAGGTGTAACAGCGCCATCTGTTGTTTGACGTTGGAACTGGTCGAACTCCTGTTTGTGGCGTGGCGTTAGAGGTCGCCACAAGTGTCTTCGAGTAATCAGGAAATATGACGAAATAACATTATCCCCCTTTCTTTAAGTCGGTTAAAAAGTAGCCTATATCCTTCCCCAAGGTCTAATTGACCTTTGTACAAAATTTCATCAAAATCGGTTTTGTGGTTTAGGCGTGAAAGCGTAACACACAGACAGACAGAGTTACTTTCGCATTTGATATTAAAGTAGGGATGTACTATAAATACAGGATGAAATTTTAACTACCTTCCAAATTTTAATATATCAATCTACGAGACAAAAAACAAATGACGTATTTTTTCTTTTGGCATAGCCCAGTTCAAAAATGTCAAGAAAATGTTCCACTCAGAAAATGACCGCCAAAAATCTAAAATTTTTGATACGGTCGCCTTTCACGATGCGCATCTCATTCATTCATTACGATACTATTCATAAGTTTTTGATTTTCCCTCTATACCTTAACAGGCCCAGGACCGTAAAAATTGAAAACTATGTTGCAAACAGTTTGAAAAATATTTTCGGATGAAAACTTGATTTACACTTTTTACTACATAAATGGGGTCTAAATACGATACCGAACGCCTATAAGATTTTGGAAGGTGGTTAAAATTTCATCCTGTATACGCAACTATAGTAGCCAGTATGTCACTTCACGTCATGTCAAGTCACCTCAAATCACGGCTGATTCATGGTCTAGGACTTTTTCTCGATCATTGCGCGTTTCTCGATTTAACGATTCTTATTGTACGTTCAAGTTAAATATTTCAGACATGCCACACTGGGCCACACAGAGCCATCTAGTCCAAAATTAAGCTACTATTAAGTACCCTGTCGTATGGGGTACTAGACAACCGATAAACTTACTTATATACTTTGTTTTTGTAAATAAATACTTATAATACATAGAAAACACCCAGACCAGTACAAACAGACATGTTCATGCTCACAAATATTTGTACTGTGCGGGGATCGAACCCGCGACCCATGGCTCAGAAGCAGTGTTTACTACCGCTGATCCAAATGGTCGTTCTTTTATGATTTTATTTAATTTGGCAATACGATTTTTTGTACAAAGTTAGAATACTGCAGCAGCACTGCTACTGTGTCAAATGTTTTACCCTAATATGTAATCCTCTGCCGAGAGAACTAAGGCGCTCTACAAAGATATTATTAGGTAACTTCAGAGCTTTGCAGCTTTGTTTTAGTTTAGTCGGTATGTCCAAAGTGTGTTTGTTTATCATATTTTATAATAACATAATATATTTTAGTCGATTAACAAATAAACGCTATAACTTCTTTTAAGTAAAAAAGAGAAGTGAGACCGCCATGTTTTCTTTCTTATATCAAACATATATATTTTTTTTATAAAAACAAGCCTATGTACACACGGTGGCACATCAGACTATACATGTTGACCTTGAGACCGCCTTTATGCCCTACGTAATAAAAGCTGTTATCGCAGTTCAACTGTTTAACTTGATGTGCTGTCGAGCGTACCTAAGCCGTGGGTGAAAAGCTATAAAAGCTAGGTGCGAGATTCAAGCACACGTACATACCTTTATAAATTTAAATATTAAAATAAATAAGAACGAATAATTTAATTAACTTGTTTATCTATTCAAATAATCCTCGTGACTAGCTTATGTACCTACCATGTACATGTACAGTTACATGCATGTATTGCAAGTCTCAAAGATATAAAATTAGTTGATGGATCATTACTTGTGCTAAAAGATATGTCTAATAATAGCAATCATAACATATTATTATTACAACTAATCCAATTACATACAGGATATGAACCACGATGGCGAGGCTCGCTCATTGTCTCAATAACTGTTTCGCGACGTGTCCTGAATCGCAGAGGCGAGATAATTACTGATATCACGGATAAAGGAAGCTGCGCACGACCGATTTGCGACAGCCATCTAACGTTGCCACCGAAATACAAACTATAATCACAGTTCAAGTCTGTATTCTATTCCTTCATCGTCATTATGATTTTACTTAAAACAAGTTTTGACGACCTCCGTAGCGGAGTGGCGTACACACCGGTTTTCAAGCCGTCGTATGTCGCTTGCTCCTAGGTCCCTGGTTCGATTCCTGATTTTTTCTACATTTTCTTGGGGTCGGGTGTTTGCGGTGCCTTCGTTGTTTCTGATTTCTATAATATGATTGCTTTAAATCTCACTAAAGAGCAAACAATGTATGTGATGTTGGCCACATTTATTATTTTATTATTTATTATTAGCTTGCATCAGTTGCATCAATCCACGGCTAGGCTTACAAAGGGGTAGACTTTGCTCTGATCGCCACGTTTGATAGCTGGCTGGTGATTGTAGTTGGATGTTCTTCGTAATTCAAGAACCACTTATTTTTAAACGCCGTTGTCCTTTTAACTCGCTGTGTGAACTTAGAGCGCCCCATATCTTAATAATATCATAGTTACCAAATCTTTTAGATAGAACCATTTCCGACGATCGTTTATTAGCGATGAATCGTTATCAGTTGCTTGAGTCACATATTATAGCAGTTAAAATCAGTTAAAATAAGTTTTATTTCTGCAGATAGGCCCCAGGAGGCGCATTTACACGTCCCAATATTTAAACCTACCACTGCTTCGGGACAAGTCTGGGCTGGTGCCGAGAAGAAGCAGCGCAAGAAACTCCGTCACTATTGTCAGCTTCTTTTTAAATACATTTTTACAAGGTAAGGTAATTTTTACAAGGTTTAAGCGAGTACGAGCTGGGACAACTTAATGCCATACATTTCTATCATTTAAATAATCATGAACAGTGTAGTAGCCCTTTTTCATTAAAATAACTTTGACATACGATTAATGTTTATGTACAGGGAGTTCAGCAATATCCTTTGGTAATTTGCTGAAAATATGAATACAATTTCCCATAAACGATTTTCCTACTTTTCGCAGTCTGAAGCCTGGAACGGCGAGTTTATCTTTATTTCTCGTATTAAAATTGTGTACGTTACTTTTCTTAAGAAATAAATGTATGTTCTTACGAACGTAAATAATATTGTCGAGAATGTTTTGAGAAGACACTGTAAGTATATTAATCTCTTTGAAGAGCTCTTTCAGCGAGTCACTGAGTCGAAGGCCGTAAATAGCCCGTACAGCACGTTTTTGCAATATAAAAATTGACTTAATATCTGCCGCTGAGCCCCACAACAGAATGCCGTATGACTTTGAAATGAAAGATAGTTTACGGATTTAGAACGCGTTTATTTTTGATTTAACCCGACGTTTCGAACCCTTTACAGCGTTCATGGTCACGGGTAGACTAAGGTGTTATTCGTCTTTAAGATGGTAATTTGAAAAAATGTTTAACTACCGCCTCTAATTTACCCGTGACCATGAACGCTGTAAAGGGTTCGAAACGTCGGGTTAAATCAAAAATAAACGCGTTCTAAATCCGTAAACTATCTTTCATTTCAATGTATAGTGTTCGCGTAAACTCAAGAAAACAGTATGCCGTATGACATTATGCTATGAAACTAATCTCACCGTTCCAACATCAGTCAATTGCCTTATCTTTCTCACAGCATAAGCAGCAGAACTAAGTCTTCCAGACAGCCCCCTAATAGCAGCAGCGTTTTGATCCTGAAAGTGGTCCTTATGCGGCGACCCTAACAGTAAATTAATCTATGTTAGTGTATAATACCACGAGAAAAGATTAATTAACTTGTTAATTAACTCTAGTTCCGCAGGTGGATCACTGGTTTTCGACATACACGTGAACAATAGTGACGTGACACGTGATTCTCAGTATGTTTGTTTAAGGCAACGCATCAGAATATCGTTTCGTTTGGAAATACAGGAGCTATTGCCCGCGGCTCTTTATTCGTAGTAATTCTGATATTGTTAGGTACTCCTATCCAGCTTCCATTTTGTTATCAAAATTTTGCTAGCTAAAACCTAACGAATATTTTAAATTATATTTCGTAATGGCAACTAAAGCTCTTATTTGATAGTGTGACCTACTGTCAAGAACAAGTAGCTAATTGAGATATTCTTTAAGATAATCCTCTGGTTCTATTGGTATGGTATTTTATTGCTCTTTTGTTGTTACAGTTTTAAGGCTGCTGTTCTTATTGAAGCTCTATTTAATACGCCATCGAATGTGAAGCGGGTTGACTATTTTAAAAAAATCGGCCAAGTGCGAGTCGGACTCGCGCACGAAGGGTTCCATTCCATTGACTAGGTAAACAACAGTAGGTACCTACTCGTACATTAATTTAGTTAATGTAGTGCCTACCTGTTACCATTTATTGGCGTTTTTTGTATTGTCCCTTTAAATATAAATATTATTTTAATTTTATTACATAGTTTAAATACAACTGAGTGTTTTTTTACCATTTCAAGTGCCTACTTGCTGGCATTATTGATATCGAGCAAAAAAGGGCAAAAATGATCGCGTTTGTTGTATGGGAGCCTCCCTTAAATCTTTATTTTATTTCGTTTTTAGTATTTGTTGTTATTGCGGTAACAGAAATACATAATTTGTAAAAATTTCAACAGTCTAGCTATTGCGGCTCTTGAGATACAGCCTGGTGACAGAGCGACGGACAGACGGACAGACAGCAAAGCCTTAGTAATAGGGTCCCGTTTTTACCCTTTGGGTACGGAACCCTAAAAATATCATGATACCTTTAGTGTTTAAGTTTATTTATTTATTTATTTATTGACATCATCCCTAATATCTATCATGACAGACGCACTAATATATCCAATGCGATAGAAGGGGCAAAACATCATTACAAAACTTAAAAATAACGATTAATTTAAATAGCAAACAACATATAAAATACATTTTGCGAGATCACTCAAGTTATCCCAGAACACGTCGATCCTCTCGTGAACTTAGTTCACAATTACAATTGTACGGACAAGTGGCGTCTTAGAGAGTAGATTGGTCCTGGCCACAGGCACCGCCAGTAGCGGCGGGTGGCGGCGCTTCCACACGTAGCCGTCAGGCACGCACAGCTGTAGCCGGCGCAGTACACCAGGGTTGTGCGCAGCCCCCTGCAGTAGTCTTATCAAATATAAAGCTAGTGTGACATCTCTACGTACTATGAGAGTATTGTACCCCACCATGCCAAGTACGAACAGTGTAGGGTACATTAACGGGTATAAGGGATACACACCATATAGCTGAAAGTACAAATGCCTGGTAAATTTATTTTGGATTCGTTCTAACATTGCATTGTACTTTTCTTTATGTGGAGCCCAAATGGCTGCCCCATACTCTAAGTGGCTCCTAACCAAAGCGTCATACAACACCCTCAGAGTGGTAATATTGGTGAATCCCTTCGTATGCCTTAAAACAAATCCTAAGTTTCTGTACGCCTTTTTGCAAATTTTAATAATGTGCTCGTGAAAAGTAAGATCGGGAGTTAAAATCACTCCGAGATCTCGCACTTGGGTCACGCGATCAATCTGTTTTTGTTCTAGTGTGTATTGGCAGTGCACAGGATTTCGTGCCCTAGTGAATGACATCACCGAGCATTTCGACACATTAAAATATAATTTATTTTCCTGACTCCACTTTAATACTCTGTCTTTATCGTCCTGCAATTGTTTGCAATCCGACTCTTTTTTAACTTCAAGTAATAATTTAAGGTCATCTGCAAACAACAAACATGTACTATGTTTGATAACTTCTGGTAAGTCGTTAATCATGATAATAAATTCTAGTGGTCCCAAATTGCTGCCCTGGCTCACTCCTGATCTAGTATAGTACTGCATGGACTCATACCCATTGTAGTCAACGTACTGTTGTCTGTCCTTCATGTAACTGGCAAAAAACTGAAGCATATGCGGCGTAAATCCAATCCAAGCCATCTTTTGTAGCAGGATATCATTATCAACTATGTCAAAAGCCTTCCTAAAGTCAAATTACGCAGCATCTACCTGTATTCCGGCATCGACTGCTGGTACAACCTGCGCCATGAAGTTCAGAAGGTTAGTGACGGTGTTACGGCCCTGACGGAACCCATGTTGCGCGTCTACCAGCTGCTCGCTTACCTGTGCCTGCACACACCGCTGAATGGCGGACTCAAACACTTTCGCCGCTGTTGAGAGTACAGCCACTGGTCGATAGTCAGACACGTCAGGTCCGGTTTTTCCCTTTGGAACTGGGACGACCCGTGTGATTCTCCATCTGACCGGGAAAGTAGCTTGCTTTAAGCAAACATTAAAGATATAGCGCAATGGTTCAGCCAATATTCCGCCGCAATCTCTGAAAAGAAATGCTGGTATACCGTCCGGGCCAGCTGATCGCTTTGGCTTGAGTCGAGTAAGGGCCTGCTCCACCTCGCGTAGACTCAAATTGTCAACATGGACATACGCGCTGGAGTCGTCCGCCTTCACAGCCGCCGCTTGAGCATCAAGTTGTGGATGGGTCGAACTGTACACTGATCAAAAAAATCCGCGAACTCTTTGGCAGCTTCATCATCTCTAATTTGCTTGCCATTCCTAATAATCCTTTGCTTATTTATAATATTTCTTTTAGATTTTACATGCTGCCAAAATGATTCAGGGTCTTTGGAAAATTTTAATTGGATTTCTTTAATGTATTTCTTATATGCAATTTTTATTTCATTTTTAATATGGGCTCTACATCTAGAAAACTCTTCGTAAAATTCGTAGTCTTAAACTTTTTGTGGAGATTAGCTTTGTTTCTAATTTCATTAATTATCGCTCGGTTATACCAAATGGGGTATACAAATGGACAGTGTTTGTTATTAGGCTTTTTTCTAGATATGCATTGTTCAAAAATATATGTTAGTGTATCATAAAAGAAGTTTAAAATCTCTTCTAAATCACTCACCTCATACATTGGAGTCCAATCATTACATGTTAGCATGTGATACAATAATTGATAATCAGCCTTGTAAAAATTCCACTGCGCTCTATGATTGCAAGCGCGCCTTGTGCTTTCGTTGGCGACTCGCTCGGGCTCCAGTTGCCTGGGGCCAAGGATGGCGCTTGCGGCGCTTACGCTGAGCTGGAGTGGTGGGTGGTATGAGTCTACACTTACTAGTCCCTCGTCCGCTGCCGAAACCAACACCGAAGTACGCCACCCAGTTTCCGACCATCAGTACGATCACATCTTAATAATTTGTATCCTTGTGGAACGATCTCGGCGTCTTGTATTGATTCATTGCAACCTGTTTCCGTGATTGCAAATAAGTCCGAATCTGAAGATATTAAACTATTAGTAAAGATGTCTAATCTCGTTCTCAGACCTCTCACGTTCTGATAAAATATATCTACCACATTATTGCCTTTAATATTGTTTATCGTATAATGTTTTCTCGGAAGATTTACGAAACCAAGTCCATTCATTAAATTCAGCATTAACTGGCCAAACTTCTGCTTTATTCAAGTTTTCGTACGTTTTTTCTAATACACATATTACAAAAGATGAATAGTCACGTTCTGTTTTATATTTGATCTTTTCAATTTTTATTACAACTTCCGATCCACAAATACTCTTAATATGATCTGTTACAGGTTGTACAGTGGTCTCCGGGTGTAAACGCCAAACGTGAAGATATTTCTTTCGATCTGTAGCTTGTATAGACTTTAAATTTGTATTTACTCCAATTTTTACTTCCTTAGGCAATCGGTTTTTCTTTTTGTTTTGGACTATCTTCCAACCCGATTCTTTTGCTCTTCTTCTTTATCCGCAACTAATGGGGTGTCAGTAGTAGTATACGAAGGAGTCTTCGTCGCATTTGTACCTTGGCTAACTATATCCGCAAAAGATGTACCAGGTTTGATGACCCGTTTTTCCGATTCTTGTGGAATAGATCTGTAAATTTTATTATCAATCTTATCCTCAATGACCCTTATTATTGTCAACAAATGATCAAGATCACTCTTTGTTTGGGTGAAATCATTTTGAAGACGTTGAATAGCACTCGTCTGAAAGTCTAAACGAGCCACCATGTCAGATCGAAACTGTCTAAGTTCATTCAGCAATGAGGAATCCAACTCACCGTCTATTATAATAGGATATAGGAAAATCTCTTTTGGCTCCCGCGCAGTGCATTAACATTGGTAAATGTTGTATTGGTACTATTGAAGTCATTTCTGGTCACTCTTACCGGCGAGTCAAAGTTGGATATATCGTTAGCACATTCCACAAAGCAATCATCCATTTTAATCGATGGTAAGCACTGAGCTTTCTTTACATGCAAAAATATGAACTCGCGAAATAAAATTAGAATAAATATAATTTAATTATAAATGTAAATATTTTTGACGCACCTATCAAAGCTGACACCTGACATATTATGGTAGTTAATATTATATGTGATTTATACGGATAATAACATAAACTTAAAAACATAAATTATCGTTTCTATATTTATATTTAATTTTTTTTGTCTAACTTAAGTACAATGTTGAAAACTGATATTTGAGAATTAATGTTTGTTTTGTCCGTATTCGTTTACCTTTTTCTCGATGAAATGAAACTTTGCCGAGTCGCTGAACGCTCGCCGGGAACAACTTTTTTTAAATTAAATTGAATATTTCATTGACTTCAACTTTCTTTTGAATAAACATTTCAACGAGTCGTTTAGAGTCACAGAATCACTTGATCGATGCACGATGAACATCTTTGGACATTTGATTAACACTAAGAAAAATTTAGTTAATTATTTTATATTTTTCTAATTAAATTATTAAACTCGATTGAATGAGACAATGGGTATCAATGTGTTCTCATAGTTTCTCATATTAAAGTGGGAGAATACTTTTTTTTTTCAAAAATCAAGCACAGTTAATAAGAAGTAAATTATTAGTTTAACTTTTATAAATGTCATTGCAACCTCTCAAGAACTAGCATAGCAACTTTGCTAACACACTCAAATGCTACTTGGATATAAAATTACTTCGACGTTATCTTCGTGTAATTTTAAGCTCTATTACTATCCCACAGGATAATAAATCAAATGCCAGCTGATAAATGCAATCGTGTAACGCACGCGAAGGTCCGAGCATTGGTATGGTTTAAATAAAAGCGATTAATACGTCTTCTTTTTAAACCTGTTCTTTCACCAAAAAACAAAGAAGATCCTTTTGCATTAGCGTCTGTAATATTTGAATTAAAAAAACAGCGCAGAAAGAGATATTTTTAAAAGATATGTAAAAAAAAACTAGGATAAACCCGTGATTTGCAATTCTGAAGTATTAAGTAATTTTAGTAGTGGTAGTAGTAGTATTACGATCAATTTAGTGGTGCAATAGCCTTCCTCCTAGGAAAGGGTTTTGGGTTCGATTGTCACTCGGGCCAATGTACAGGCAACGGCAGGTCAACATACCCAAAAAGTTAAAGGTTATTGAATTGATTTTCAACTTTAAGTCCAACAAGTAGAGTTCAATATCAATTGAGAAAATTTTACGTTTTGTAGTAGGTTGACGTGCTGTCGTCTGTACAAAACGATCTTTTCTAAATTGGCTTGAGCCTGGACTTTGTGAAGGTTAAAACCAAGCTTTAGAAGGCACTTTAAATCGTTGATACCGGCTTCTATCTTAAGATGAAAGTCATCAGAAATACGCCAGAGGTCTGTAATCTACGGTTTGTAAAACTCTTACACCTATCTTTAACAGATATCACAAGGTGGTATTCAATAATATCAGTATGTAAACTTGAAAATTTTTTTTTTCCCGCCTGATGCAAAATTTTTCAAGTTTATATACTGATATTATAAGTGCAATTAAGTTGCTAAAATATCAAATGAAGTGGTATTCAATAGTTTTGCTGGCACTAAACATGACAAAAGAAATACTGAATCAAAAGTGTTGCTAAGCTTTTAACTTGTACCATCACTTCTATTATAGCGCCTGGCACCACCTCGCGCAGAGACCAATTTAATAGAGCCGTACATGATGATAACAAAACCTACAGAACTCTTCTGGGTATTTACCTAAATAGGCAGTTTCCTTGCCTAGTTTAAAGCAACTAGGGATTATGGTTACGATTAAAATGAACATAGCAATTTTAGAAGGCTATAAGTAATCTTCTAAAGGGTTAATGGACTGCTCAAAATAACAACTTTTTTAAGGATCTTAACGATTTTTAAAGTACTAAATGCAATGGGCTGTTAATATAAAATAATTAATAAAGTTAATTCTGCAGATACATTTTAGTTACAAGTAACCTTGCGTGTGTTTGTACCGAGTAGTGCTTGTATGAATTTCACCACCCTATCTCGTCTTATGGGCGTTAAAAGAAGTACCTAGGAAGTACCAACTGCCAGTACTTCTACACAACACAACACACATGAAACAATACAGTGTTTCTGGTCTAGGTGTCTAGACGGCCTAGTTTTAAAGATTGCCAGTACTTCTTCACAACACAACACACAAATTAACAAATGAAACACAACAGTGTTTCTGGCCTAGTGTCTAGAAAATAGAGTTTTAAAGATTTTTTAATTACTTGTTTCCCGGTCATCCTAATTTAACTAAAAACTTTGTAGATATAATCCTAAGAATTGTAACAATGTATTTAAGTAAAAATATCACAGCTGATAGAAACATTTAGGTTGAAAATTCCACTCCCATCACCATCTCTGCAGTATTTTACATGATACGTCATGTAGTTATAATTAACAATAATTTGGTGTGATGTAAATGTCTTATGTAAATAGCAAAAGAATTTAATGTGCGTTATTTTAAAGACTTCTCATAAAATACAAATTGTCTACTAAGTTCCAACAGATTTTATTCGAATAAAATCAACAAGAATAAGAGACTGATGGCGAACTGAGAGGTATAATTTCAGCAATAATTACAGTAATTACTCTCAAGAATGTAATTTTGATTCTCCATAAAAGTTAATTAGGCAATTCAGTTAATAATGACCTTAGCTTGTATTAGATTGCTTCGGTTTTGTTACGAGAAATGTTCGCATTAAGTAAGTGAAGTTAATTTTGGTATTTCATAAATTAGGCGTTTGAGATTCAAATTGGTATGAATTGTTTTTATGAATCTGAAAAAATAGTAGTCAATAGCCTTCTTTCTTAGTTTCACAGAAGTTTTGTGCAAAATTTTATTAACATTTGGTATGCAATCAATTTTAACGGTAATAAATCAATTTATAAAAATCATAGCAATTATTTTGCCTATAAAGCCTCACTCGCAACACAAATTCTGTCTATTACACCATATTTCTCTCTTACATGTCAATGTTTTAAAGTATGGGACAGAAGTAAATAGATGCATTTGTATATAAATAAAAAATTAAAGTAGCTGCTGCAGCAGCTGTGTTAAAACATTGACCACACCCAGGCGATCTATGTTGCACTTTATTAACAATTGGTTGGTTTAAACAAATTAAGCATGTTCGTCTGTTAGTTAGTTGCTATCCTCTGATAGTGATTTGTCTCTCTTACTCATGCCAATGTCTTAAAGTATGTGACAAAGATAGATAGAAACAAGCATTGTGTTGTGAAGGAGTCAAGGGTAGGGTAGAGACTCTTTTGCATCATCAGTCATGAAGTAAATTTGAGTACAGTAGACGTGGGAATAAGAGGCAAAGTAGCAGAACCCCTTTCAAACCTACCAAACGAAAACATAATGCCAAAGGCATGCTAAGAACTGCAATGGGTCTTTTACCAAAATAAATGTATAAATGTGAAGGTGAGCTCTGATGTCCATCATAAGAAAGGTCTAAAGTTTCTTTTTACATCAAATTAGTCGAGTGAACTTGCCTTTTCAAAAGTGTACAGCAAACCGAACGCTACGTCGTGGGAAGAACAATATTTTCTGTCCTGATTTAAACTAGCAAGAGTTTGTTAGTTTGTTAGCAAGTTGGTCAACTGATTGCCTTATTGAATTTGTGTTGTTAACGGGTTAGTTGACTTATTCGCGTTTGCTTCTTTTCTAACATTTATCTTAGATTTTTGAAACAGTCAGCTACTAAGTTGAACATATTATTAATTTTTTTTACAATCTTCTTCTTATGAGGAAGTACTTTCGTAGTTTTGATTCCAAGATTCCGAAATTGATATTAATATGATCGCAAAATAACAAATGGCGGTCGGTGGTACTTAGTTCTCTCAAAATAAGGTTTAGTGTCTATTGTATTTTGACATTTGTAGTCGATTGAGTTCCTGTTGACTATACTGTCGTGTTAAATTGTGAAGCGAATTCTCTATATTTAGCTATAGTAGTCATTGTCAGTACCTGGCTTAAGAAGCAAAATTCCGTAACGCTCATATTTTGTATTCGCAATGTAACTTTAATAGCCATAAATGTAGATACGTCTGTAAAAACTTCTCAGCTCTAGTATTTATCGTATTACAGCTTAAGCTAACATACTTAATATCATCATCTTCATCATCAACAGCGTATTAGTCGACTGCTAAATACAAGTCTTTCTAAAAATAAGACTTGGCCATAATCGCCACGCTTGGCGATCGCAGTTTAGCCAGTGATATAAAGAAGACTACCCGTCATATTCGCGCAGTAC
This sequence comes from Anania crocealis, assembly GCA_949315895.1. Taxonomy (NCBI): domain Eukaryota; kingdom Metazoa; phylum Arthropoda; class Insecta; order Lepidoptera; family Crambidae; genus Anania; species Anania crocealis. The sequence continues at coordinate 5,338,337 of OX438872.1, read as the reverse complement.
TCCTTCAGTCCTCTTTTACGACACCCATAGAAAAGGCAGGGGGAGTGGCGCTGTCATTTTAATGTGCCGGCAACACACGACACCTAACACGTCATCTCATTTAAATGCCTTATATTGACTACCTTCTGTCTCTTGCACCAAGAAATGTATAATGAATTTGCAATCTCAGGTACAAAGAAAATGAAACGAAATAAAATTACATGATATTACAAATGAGGTGCTTCGCTTGACTTTAAACATTAATCTCTGGGTTTTTATTAAATCTCTGTATAAAAAGGAATTTAGAAAGATAAACAAGAATTCCACAAACAGCAAAAGTTTAACTTTATACAGTAAATCGTTTGAGAAGTAAAATTAGTTGCTTTAGATATTTGGATGAGAGTTAGGAATACCCAAAGTTATAAGTGTTTGTACATAAGTTATAAGCAACTTTAGAGCAGCATTGTAACACTGAATTGTATTTTCTATTCATTTGTCGGTACGGTCAACTCGGGTACGGGTATACTCGTGACTTACAGGGACCTACTTTAAAAAATTGACAGTTTTACGGTTATCGTCTAGCCTTTATTTGTCCTGCAGCATGTAAGGATAAAATATTGGATAAATAAAACTAATTTCACTGATTTAATTGAATAATTCGTGTAAATTAAAATTTAACATAATATCCTAGAATGTGTATAATTTTTTAAGTATTTTCACCCCATAATCACCATCACCAGCCTACATCAGTGGACTACTGAAAGATCATTCCAAAAGGAAGGTTATAGTATTATGTCCTTGCTTGGCAAGCTATCGCAGTATCGCCAATAGTAGGGAGAAGATATGGCTGCCAGTACTGCTGCCTTGCTTTCAACAATACTCTTTTACAGCTTTGCCTATTACACCTATATGAAAAGAAGGGGACAGAGTATTTTCACAAGAATATGTATTTTCACACTCAAGGCCCATTGAAATCAATTTATGTGAAGTTAAGACGCTGACATGAGCCAAATTCAGCTCAATGAAGATTGTTTTGCTTTAAACCTATGGCTCGTATTGTTGCCAAATTCTATGTAGTTGTAATTGATCATATTTTTGACCAGGTGGTTGTTTCCAAAACACGATTCTAAAAACTTTTCTCGATAGAAAATAATCTCAAAGTAGCCTCTGAAAATACATAAATTACCATTTTTCTCAGCAGTCCGTATAACAATGATAATAAAATTTTGCTATATTGTATATTACATGTTGCTTAAGCAAATGGCTGATTTGGATTTTTAATAAAATGGCAATTTTAAATCGCACAACGAATTTTGTTGTTTGGCACTTAGGCCCTTCTATTCCATGCGCTTTTTCTCTGTCACTCCTACGGGAATCGACAGTGACAGCTGCGGCGCGTTGCAAAGAAATTCAAAGAAGAAAAAAATTGTTAGCGTATTTATTGCTCAAGGTCATCGGCTGCAGTCAGCGTCTTAAGCAGAAATTATTAGCAAAATATAATAAATTGAGGAAAAGCTGCTCTGAAGTTACCCAAAGCGTAGTGTAGTGAAGTTTTTATTTTTTTCCCTTTTCAGTTAACTTAGTTGCTTCAATCCCAGCAGTTCTGACGGTGCAATATTTAGTGGATGACCTGCCATATTTGGAAGATCAAGACTGCGATCAATGCGAGAGAGTATACGTGCCGGTCTGTGGGACCGACAATCGTACGTATGTTAACATCTGCAAGATGCTGTGCTTCACGTTAAATTTGCCAGATAAACAGAAACCCACGATCGATAGGTAAATACATAAAAACTATAGTCTTGAGCTAACACACTAAAACAAATTTACCTTTGTTCTTGTCTAATGAAAAACGGTTTGTCTATGCTGTAGAAGTAGGCGAGAGGTATACCAGCAAATTCTCTCTATAACCTCTTGAAAGACCTTTGCTTGGCCAGAACTACAGCAAGTTTTATACTAGAGCGAGTATCTAAAGCTGTATCACCTGATTCGTACCAGATTTGGCTAGGCAGGGAGAGAAACACGAGTAGTGAAGGTGAGTGTTGATGTACGTTCGAAAGGGGCCCTTAAACCTACACCCGTGTCACAAGTTCCGGAAGCTACTTGGAGTTTCTCTTTCTGCCATACGATGGAACCGGCACGTGCACTGAATACATGGAACGCTAAGAAGTTTGTCTCCCTACAAGGATGATCTGCGGCCTGAGATAAGTTGCTTTCTAATATCATCATCAGCCTATCACAGTCCACTGCTGGACATAGGCCTCTCCAATTGCACGCCACTTAGGTCGATCCCCGGCTTCTCGAACCCAGCTCCTGCTAGCCACCTTGCGCAAATCATCACTCCACCTGGCCTGAGGGCGTCCTACACTAAGTTTGCCGAGACGCGGTCTTAACTTAAGAACTCGTTTACCGCAGCGGTTGTCGGTTCTGCGGCTAATATGGCCAGCCCACTGCCACTTCAGCTTGCTAATCCGGTGGGCTACGTCGGTAACTTTAGTTCTCTGCCGGATCACCTCATTTCTGATTTTATCCCTAAGAGAAACTCCGAGCATATCTCTTTCCATAGCCCGCTGAGTGACTTTGAACTTGTGGACTAGCCGTACCGTCAGTGTCCACGTTTCGGCTCCGTGTGTCATGACGGGTAGGACGCACTGATTAAAGAATTTCGTCTTGAGGTATTATGGGATCGACGATGAGAAGACTCGACGTAGTTTCCCAAATGCTGCCCAACCCAACTGAGTTCTTCTGTTCACCTCATCCTCAAAGTTGTTTCTACCTAACTGCAATATCTGCTCGAGGTACACGTATTTCTGAACAGCTTCAAGGAAGGTACCGTGCATCACAATCGGTTGCGGTAGTACATGTCATTGAACATAACCTTGGTTTTATCTAGGTATATACCTATACTTTTATTTTTTATTTTTTATATTCAATGGGCTTGCTCTTGACTACATACTTAACTCTACGGTTAAGAAGAAACCTAAAATGGAGCGAGTTTACCCAGAAAGTGGCACTGGTTCTCCCACACACCAGCGGAACAGAAAAAATTTTTGGCGCTGGACATCAACAGGAGCAGAGGGATCTGTTAACCGTCATCATTGGTTAGAAAACCAAAGATGCCGTTACCCAGGGTAGACCACTAGGAGGTAGATCCCACCACCCAAAAATATTATATTAATTGTATAAAAATTACATTATCTTCCGATCAATGTTTCGTAAGTAATATCATTTACATACTTTTGTTATCTATTCGTCGAGCGTATACAATATTAGAAAGGAACCTGTCTTAAGCCGCTGGTATCAATGTTTTCTAAATCGTCTATTAAAAATCTCTGTAAAGTGACTTGTTTTTACGATTTCTTTCTTGAAATAGAAGACGGAACTAATAGCTTACCATGCCTGACGAATAGTGTTGCCGCTCGATAGTTCACTTTTGATAGTTGTCGTCATATCAATAGTATCTATAGGCTATCGAAGTATCGATAGGTTATCAATATAAGACTATTAGGTGCAATACTATCAATAGTATCAATAGTACTGAAGCTCAATATCGAAAGTACTATCAGTAGTCTTGATTTAGCAGCACTATTTATAGAGTGATATGGATAATATCGATAGGCCTATGATTTTCAAGGTCAATGCGATAGTACGGCAATATTACTGAAGTAGCACGACCAAACTCACCCGTCCTAAACTAATCTGGAAAAGATCTTTTATCTTAAATTGAGCGGTTGGGTATCATGTTTGTCAAGAAGTTATCAAACAAATTTAAACTTCAAACGTAATCTTAGATTGTAGGCCTCTTCAATATGCTCAAGATAAAGGAATATGGAAAGAGCTTGGCTTTTTGCTTTTACACTTGATGTTACGCTTTAGAAACATTTACCGCCATGGTTCTTCGGGAACCAAACTGAAAGAGCATTCAGGTTTACAGAACAAATAACCGTTTGCAATTAAAGGTTCTCCAGTGATGGTGAGTGGAGATTTCTTTTATTCGCGATGGATGATTTTATTCTGGAGGCTTACTTACAGGTAAGCCTCCCAAGTCCCAATGCATGTATGATCTGGAGTCAAATAGAGGTTGTCTGGAGTATATTAAAAAAAGAACTGCAAATTTGTTAGATATTAAAAAATTTGCAGTTCTTTTAATCTCCAATTAAAGGGTTTGTTGTTCAGCAACAAAAAAATATTATTGTCATTTTGGATTCTAGTTATTTTTCTGTGTTAATAGATTTCTAAAGATTAAAAAAGAAGATTAATATAAAAATCTTATCTACGGTCTATTAACTTAAAGTAAAATGCATTTTAAGTGGGTCATTGTTTTATTTTGTATTTATGTTGTTTAATTATTTGGATGACAAAACAAGTAACAATCTTCTATAATCTTAATGTAGAGCAACTTCAGTTTTAAACTATGTAGATTCAAATCCTAAGATTGTTGACACAATTATTGAAAGTTTTCACAGAAGAATAAAATTCTCAAACTAATGATGGGAGTGCCAAACCCAAATTCAGCAGTCACGATGGATTATCTTTCGGAAAGCAGCTTAACCGACTTTTTTAAAATATTGAATTTAAGATCAAATATAATATCCAAGCAAGGGTTTTGAATTAACACTGCGCTGTAAGAACCGACACATTCGATACAAAGGCCTGTAGTAAGATGACATATTGTTCATATAAATCTGTAAAATAAAGATCTTCATTATGAAATTATTACACTGCATGTTCTTTGTCTTAAGGTTAGTTGAGTGTCGAATTTTGAACCCTAAGTCAGAAGTTTTGTGTGAAAGAAACATTATTATAAATTTTAGGAGATAAATTATAATAAAGTCTTGTGTTGTTTTTAATTATAACTACAAACTTCAAAATATCGATATTGATTATTTAAACTTCATAACATTTTTAACAAACTTTCAACGTCTTTTTTTTTCATCAATAATAAAATTTACAGCCTGCTACTTAGAATCTCAACATTTACAACAATTTTTTTTTTTGAGTTTTTCAGAAGATTTCAAATATTTCTAAAGTCGTTACAATTCGGCACATACTTATTGTCTTTTGGATTTTGTAGGAGGCGACCAAAATAATTCTGTTGACAACGAAAGCAATGGAAATCAGCGTCTATACTCTCCGTCTTGGTCATACTTCGATAGGATGTCCAATAATGTCCATTGTTCAGCAGCAGTGGACTGATGTTGGCTGATAATTATAAAGTCTTTTTACATTTGGAGATGACCTACTTGGTGTACTCGTAGTAGTACTGTGGCCCGCCTTCTAAGCAACAATCATTCCGTGGTTCGATTCTCGGTCGGTTCAATTTTGACAAAGGATTATTTTAAAATCGACTTGGTTCTGGAAAAGGCGGGTATAGCCCTGTTTTTTAACCATTAGTTCCGATGCAGGTTAAAAGTCGTAAAAACGAAATATTAGGTACTTCAGAAGGCAGTAATAGGCTATTTATAAAACTCTGACATCAGATTATCCTGATATCGAAGTTATCCTTAAAGGATAACCTTACAATAATTAAAAGATAGTACGTTAACCCCTCAAAAATGGCTTATTCTATACACAATGGAAATCTTTTTCTATCTCATAATCGCCGTACTAGGTTTGAAAGAGGTAATTTTAATTACTTTTAAACTAATCCTTTCTTGATAGGTGGGTAAGCAATCACGGTTTGGTCAGTGTCAAACCTCCTTTGGCCTCTTACAACAAACATGGAAAGAAAAGGAGTTTATTCTTTTTATGTGAGATTTATCTATTTCAGATATGGTCCCTGTGTAAGTTCTGGAAGAAGAACAGACGTTATAGGCTACAATGAAACGTTTTTAACTAATACAACTGACTTCAAGCAAGTTATTATGAATACTAATGTTACCATCAACCTTACACCTAAATACTCTTCAAAAGAAATCATACATCGGGTCAAAAGAAGAGTAAGGTATATTCACCAGCCAAAGGATTTTGAAGATTATTAAAAGTTTGGTTAAAAGAAAATGTTTTTCATTTATAAATTATTGCAAAGTTGAAAAATATAGGAAAGTAATGATACTAAATACTTTTTATTCTACAAAATTTTCAAAATGTTGTTTCGTAAATTGTATCAACTACATACCTTGCCAATATGTCTTATTTTAATTTAAAAGATATGTTCATAAGTCCTATAATACTTATTTATATTAACATAAACATAAAAACTACAATATTTACATGTTATAAATAAAAATAACGTGAAAAAAGAAATAAATACCTATAGATAAAAAGAAAATAAAACTAGAAAAATGGTCCTAATGGTAAGGTGTTCATAATTTACCTAGTAACACTAAAACTCTATTTCAATAGATAACTAATCTAACTGCGAACTCATTGTTTGTGGCGTTCGAAATTGAGAAAAAGTTGGAAACCGTATTTCCGGTTCGAATTCCAAATTCAAAGTTTGATTCAAAGCCAAAGCAATGTTAGTTAGTATGCGCCCGCAGTCGCCGCTAACAACGTTGCCCGTTGCGTAAAAAACGTAGGAAATATCGTTCGGACCGCGCCCGCTTATTGAACCGGTTTAGGTTGCATCACATTGTACGTTGATTGGAGTCACGCTGACTGTAGTATTTTGAAACGGAACTAGGCACATGCATTTGCATGTAAAATGGAGAAACCGTTTCTTTAATAGATAAATAAACCTACGCTTTTCATATTAGTTTTTTTTTTTATGTTGGACTAAAGCATGACTTTTTGCTGTGTGTCACCTTTTTATCAGTCAATCTCACTCTAATGCAGTAAGAGAATACTGCTTTTGATTGTAGAAGGATTGAGTAGACAAGCTAGAAATTACACAGAAAAAAAAACTGAAAAGATAAAATTCATTACATTTAGAGTCAGTACCAAAAAAGCGAAGACAATCATTATGCATTGCCTTAAAATTTGTTGTTTAATCCCTCAACCCCCAGGAGGCACGTGCGTGCCGCGATAACAATTGATTTCAATTGTGTCTGGAAAAACTCACGATCGACGGATTAAGATGCTTTTTGTAGGTAAAACGGTTCATTTGTTGCGCTCCTTCTTTTATCAGTCTAATAAAAAAGTCATAATTACAAGATAATTTTAATCAAAAAGAGTTAGGTACCTAATCTAACTATAAACTCATTATTTGTGACGTTCGAAAATAAGAAAAAGTTGGAACCCGTATTTCCGTTTCGAATTCCAAATTCAAAGTTTGATTCGGAACAAAAATTCAAAGCCAAAGCAATGTTAGTTAGTATGCGCCCGCAGTCGCCGCTAACCACGTTGCCCGTTGCGCAAAAAACGTAGGAAATATCGTTCGGACTGCACCCGCTTATTGGACGGGTTTAGGTTGCATTACATTGTACGTTGATTGGAGTCACGCTGACTGTAGTATTTTGAAACGGAACTAGGCACATGCTTTTGCATGTAAAATGGAGGAACCGTATCTTTAATAGATAAATAAGACTATGTACGCTTTTTAAACAGTATTTTTTTTGTGTTTATGTGTGTGTATGGATTAAAGCATAACTTTTTTCAGAGTGTCAGATTGTTATCAGTCGATCTCAGTATAATACATTGAAAGAATCCTGCTCTTGATTGTAGCAATATGGAGTAGATAAGCTAGAAATTTAACAGATATAAAAAAAGTAAAGCGAAAAATTCATTACATTTTGAGTCAGTACCAAAAAGCAAAGACAATCATTATACATTGCCTTAAAATTTGTTGTTTATGACGCTTTTGTAGGTAAAACTGTTTATTAGTTGCACTCCTTCTTCTATCAATCAAATAAAAAAACATAATTACAAAAGATTTCTAATCAAAAAGAGGTGAGTAGATAATCTAACTTACAAACTCATTGTTTGTAGCGTTCGAAATTAAGAAAACGTTGGGCACCGCATTTCCGTTTCGAATTCCAAATACAAAGTTTGATTCGGAACAAAAATTCAAAGCCAAAGCAATGTTAGTTAGTATGCGCCCGCAGTCACCGCTAACAATGTTGCCCGTTGCGCAAAAAACGTAGGAAATATCGTTCGGACCACGCCCGCTTATTGAACGGGTTTAGGTTGCATCACATTGTACGTTGATTGGAGTCATGCTGACTGTAGGTTTGAAACGGACCTCGGATTTTTTTTAACTGTTGATAGCAAGAGAAATTACCTATAGAGTAATATTTATGGAGTTCGCCACTGAACAAGTAATCACTACGTTTGAGCAAAGTTCGCATTAAGCAAAGAGTTGTGCCAGAAGTTAAATTGCCGTCATTCGTGTCAAATTGTTTTTGGTAACTCTTATGAGTTTTGCGCGGGAAACGAAAGGTGAAGAACGGACTTTGTTTCTCAGTTTTATAAATTAATTATACTCGGCAATTACTGTAATAATGTGGTATTATTATATTAAGGGTGTCAGCGAGCAAGATTATTTAAATGGAAGTGAGATACAAAGTAGAGCTTGGCTATCCTGTCTGATTCGGATCGACGTTCCCGCGTAAAACTCCAGTGATTATTGTAAAGTGTGAACCACCATCTCATTTCAATGTGTTAGATAAACGCTTGTAGACTTTTTGGGGGGAGTTGTCCCCATTTTAATTGTGTCTGGAAAAAAACCTACAAGCGGTTAAGGTTTATGTTACGTTAGGCTAGTTAGTTTATGTTAATGACATTTTAACTAAAGACTAGGCTGCACGGTCTCGTCCGAAGCCGTTAAAATTATATCAATAATAAGGGAACTCATAAGTCACTCGTTTGTCGATTTTCTTCCTTGCTACTTCATTCACTTACATCAGACGTGTGTTTTTTAGAATAAAACTAATAATTCATTACATATCGTTTCACTAGCTGTTGCCCGCTACTTCGCACGCGTCAATTTCTGTTATTATGATCGCGATTATTTTTGCAACATTTTTCACTGATACTTCGCTCCTATTCGTCGCAGCGTGATGTTAATAGCCTAAAGCCTTTCTCGATATTAAAGTAAAGTAACAGCCTATATTATCCCACTGCAGGGCAAAGGCCTCCATCATTAAATTCAAGTTACCACAGCAATTATGTGTATAGGCATAATTACTACGCTTGCCAAATGTGAAATATATAATCAAATTAATTAATACAATACAATGACAACAAATATAACTTTTTTTTTAAATTAAAATTTATAAAAATGTCTAATAATATAATCTAATAATTATATGAGATTAGCTGTTATTTTGATATAAATTAATAACTCACAAAATTAATCGATATCTATAAATTAAACAAAGTCAATTTTAGAAAGTATGTATACACTTATTATTTGTTCTCTTGTACTTAAATATTATGTAATTATGGCGTCATCCTCTCTGTCTACTACTAATTGTATTGTTGTGCCCGAACAGGGTCTATAATGAACTGTTTATATCATATTTTATAACATCCTTGTAACATTATAGAACGCAATAAAATATTTGAATTGAATTGAATTAATTGAGTTGGTAATAACAAATTCGTGAAATATTTTATCCTAAGTTTATTCTTTGTGAGAAAATAAGTACGTCTGGGGGCCCTGGGATCTTGCTCTCTAAGCATAATCATAATCTGCGCTCTGTCTAACCTATGTGACACGTTATATACACTGCTACTCCAACTAACGAACATTATTACGTTACATTAATTTTACACTTAATGTCAAGCACTATTTCAAACCAAGTTCAGTAGGCAAGCACTAATATACTAGCCCAACCTTCTTAGCTCTTACCGAGATTGCTAAGAGTTGAGACAATTTCTCTTGTAAATACAACAGACGGCCAAGTTAACTTAAATTAACGAGTAAAAAAGTAGGAAATAACTGAAATATATGGCATGTTTAGGTATTTGATAATTATATTAATACAGCAAGCAAGATAAATAAGAAAGGCGGAGCAAACTTACCATTTCAATTGTGTAATCCGTGATATATTTTCTTCATAACCAATTGACGTAACCCAGAAGAAAAAGTTCTGGACCACTGGTACCTAGTAAAATGAAGAAAGCTGACGATCACAAAGAACATTAATTGCACACAAATCACCCTATGAACTGCAAATTTGAATAGTCTGGTGTGTAGCCATAGCTTTAAACTTAAAGAAAAAATAAAAGCTAGAGCGTTTGGTCGAGCCGTGAATTTTTGATCTCAAATACCATTGGTATTAGTTTTTGGTATTAGATAGGAATATATCGAATTTTTATATATCATCCAAAGTAGTCGGTTTCTGGTTACATTTTGGTCTGACGTCACCTCAAGACAAAACTAAAATTAATTATTTACTTAATTATCTACTTAGATCGTTTTTTATAAGTTTTTACCTTGGCTCTTCCCACTACCGTGCGCGCTCATATTTTGAACCCCATTCGTATGCGCAGCTCAGGCTAAAGTTCGGCCTTGTCGCGGCCAATTTTCCGCAGATTTTCGCGAAAACTTCCCTCGACTTTTCCAATACCCGGGTAGCGACAACTTTATTTTGCCGACCAAGACATGTTTTATCCCCAACAGTAGTGCTGGGGTCAGCTTTCGAGGAGATCGATGGGTAATGCTATCGTTATTGAATTTTGTAAAAATTTCTTCGAGTTGGTGTTTCGGTATTCATTTGCGGATTTAAAACTAGTTTTAGAACACAAAATAGCGTGTCCAAATCAGTTTTTAACCCAATAAAATTAATAGTATATTTGTTACAAATAACTATAAGTAAAATTTTTGTAAGTTCCTTACTTGCTTTGATTAAGAACAATAATTAACGAACTTAGTAGCTTATTTTACTATCACTTAAAAAATAAGTAGTTATTTGAACAAACTTTACCTATATACATCTTAGGGGACAAACAAAAACAACTCCTAAAAAATTATTGTCGGTACATTATTTGTAAAAAAAAGTTTTATATAAATATGAACAAAATACTATGCCAATATTGCATTATTTCTGATGTAAAAAATCTATTTTGATGAGTCTGACATAGATGCATGTTGACGTAGCACTCTAATAACCTTCCCATACCATCGATATGGTGTATCGACATGTCCCAACACTGTTAAAAAAAACTGAAAACGCGTGGAACGGGTTGAAAAACTTTCGAGGGTCCAACTTGCCCCGGTCGCGCAAGCAAGAACTAACAAGCAAGCAATTTCGGAGTTGGGTGTCATCTTTCTACACCCTGGATGTATGTGACCAAAGAAAATGTTGACTTCCATACTAATACTGTATCAATGTATAAGACTCTGAGAGAAATGATCAGAATCCAAAGGAAATATTTAGGTTCGATATTGTTAAAGACCATAAAAAGGACGCGGGGTAATGATTTATTTCGGTTCTGTGTTTTTTCTTAATTTTGTTTGTAAGATCAGTTTTACTTATATGTCCCGTCAGTCTCCATATGTGTCAGTTTTACTTATCTCATGCACACACATGTACTATCGAACCCGGGACCCATGGCTTAGAAGCAGCGTTTACCACTACTGATCCAAATGGTCGTCGATATAGACTTGTGATTATGATGACATTGCATCAGTGTTATGTAACTTTATAACTGTTTTAAAAGAGCTAAGTGAGTTATATTTACTCATCTTGTTACTATACAGGGTGTAACAAAAGGCTTGACGAAGCCGAATACCACGTATTTTACCCATTTGTACGATCAAGACACCATACCTGGGAAATGAATCGTTACTAAGATATTGAGGGTCAAAGTGTAATTTTTTTTTACAAGATCTTTGCATGATAATCTTTTGTTTGTTGTCACCAAACTTTTATCTTCAGAGACCAGTTGTAAATTTTTAGAACTCTTTCATAAAAAACGTTTTAAAGAGAGCAACCTGCAATGAACCGCGCGCACGCACATCTAATTGTATGAAGCTAGGTCACAATCCTCGTCTGGTGGCGCTTCATGCGCGCTATACATTGCGGACAATAAATACTTGATTTATTTTAACCCTAAAAAAAGTCGTTTGCCAGCGATTATTTTTGTTGCATACTATTTGGTTTGATGAACCGAATGCGAGGTTGAAGGCTTCGTTAAGCCTTTTGTTACACCCTATATTAACGTCTTGGTCAAACAAATGGCTATGGCTTTGTATTAATGAAGACAATGCGTCCCTATTAGTAACATGGCGTTACATTTCTTACACCAACTGAAATTAATGTCTGCTGTCGCAAAAAGAGTAAGTAGTACTCTTTTGTTAAGCCATAGACGACCCGTTTAACAAAACGCAGATGACCGAGTTAATGTAGTGATGCGGTGATCATGCCTACTATGAAAGGGTTTTACTACTGGCACTAGGGAAACCATGTATTTTTTAAATTGACGAATGGTCTGGAAATGGCTTGTAAGCTATAATCGTGATTTGGGAGGCACATTAAGCCATTGGTTTTATCTTTTGTCGTAATATAGAAGTCGTGTGAAGGCCTTTCTACCGATTTGTTCGATGTGTGGTTTTGTATTGCTTTTGATGACACATTCTTTTAAATGTCAAAAAAACGATTTAATATATTCTCAAAGATTGTTGATTCCAAATCGAGACAAAGACACACGAGACATTAGTACTTCAGCTACACTTAATAACACATTCTGCCCGTAACAAGTTTTAGAAACTTATCGCAGTTAAATTCCCTTAAGGCGACTACTAGAGCTAAGTGATGCCCCCAATTGATTTAAATTTATTACTTCTATATAAAATCAATTCTTGAAAAAAACTAGAACAGTATCATAGTAGAAAATTAGCTCTAGTATTTATTAAATCACAATAAACTCTTCATTTAGTTGTTTATAAAGTCGAATTTTTCGCTAACACCAATAGCGGCCGCTTTTACCAATAATGTACAATACGAAAGAATGCCAGAATGAAAAGCAGTTAACAGTGATTCTATAAATACTAGAGGTATTTTGCTAAAATTATACTGTTCAACTATTTTGAGTACTGATTTTGTTTGTTTAAATAGCGTTGGAAAATCAAATATCGTTATTTCTAAATATAAATGTTTAAGCGCTTTAGGCCGTCGGAAGTCGTTACGAATTCTCAACTCAAACTTTTTGTCCATAATAAACACATTTAGCAATCAATTTAAAAGGGAACAAGTAAATAATGGCCCACCAAAACTGTTTAAAACATCCTAATTGGTTTTTAATTACAGCGCGACCAGGGGTGTACAACTTTTAATTTTTTTTTAACCTACCAATTTTTTTACACAATCTTCATTAAGTATTACATATCTATGGAAATATTTAGTTCTGTTGGTTGAGCTAGAAAACAAAAAAAGTGAATTAAGTAAAAATCTAGATTTATGATTGTGAAAATGGCAGAGTAGTGACATAGATTGGTTGATTTATTTCAAGAAAAAGGTTTTTCAATATTGTTTGATACTCATTGTAGAAAAACCATGAATATAAAATAATAGACAATGTTTTACTAAAATCAAAATGTGGGTGTGCGAGTGTTCTATATTCAGCTACAATCATCATAGACTTAGAATTTAATTTCATAGACCCAATCTTATATGTATTTATTTATTATATTGTATTTGCATTTTGATTTTAAAATTACTTGACAGTTCGTGATGTATTTCTTTGGCTTTAGCCTTTTCTTTACCGCCTTGCGTAAATAAAAAAATGTATGTTATGTAGTCCACATTTATTTATTAAAAAAATACCTACCTTTTACCTATTATGTGGAAAATTTAAATATTCGCTTCTACTTGCACATGCTAATACCTACTATTTGAAAGATTTAAGAAAATTGATTTGTTTGCTGAAATATAAATGATGAAACCAAATCTATGTTGGGAGCCGTGTGGTCTCGGAACATTAAAAGAACAGTTCCACCCCATCTCCTAGGAGTGCCGTAAGACGCGAATAAAGAAGTACTGTCAGAAGAAGACTGGCAGCTTTGATTGTTTGCCATGGACCACACCACGATCACCAACCCGCTTGCCAAGCGTGGCGATTACGACAAAGTCCTTCTGTTGGAGAGGCTCGTATCTAGCAGCGGACTTATGCTGGTTATGATGATAATGTTCAAAATCTGGCCTAAATATTATTTGGCGATTTCTACCCGCCTGGAATGAGAAAAAAAATTTTAGGCGCTGTGAGAAAGAAAGTAAATTAACAGCCTATAGTCATCTTACTGCAGGGCAAAGGCCTCCATGGTCGAACTCATGTTACCACAACAATGATGGGTTAAGGCATAATCACCACGCTCTTGCCAAAATGCAAGTTGGTGATTACAAACCTGAGGAATGTTCGAAATTCAAAAGTCCTGTTGACACGACAAAGCAGGAGAAAAAATCAAAATTCGTCAGTCGTAGCTTGAAAAATGTTTAACGCATCTGCTAAACTTCAAAACCACGCTTCCTGAAGGTAGCTGATTAATCAAAATCCTGTTACGGCAACGAGCCCCAGTAATCTTTTAATCGGTTGATAAATTATTATAATAGCCACAGCCCATGGGGATCCTCTTTCAATCGTTTTTTGATGGAGAAAGCTTGCATTTTTATTTTTTAAGAACGTTAATAATTGTATTAGTTATACCGATGCTCAGGTAGGTCATTTTCAGGGTTTCGTACCTCAATAGGAAAAAAAAATTCGGCCATGTGCAAGTCCATTGACCAGGTAAACAACAGCAGGTACATAAATTTAGTTAATAATAGGCATCAAATGACGTTTTTTGTATGGGTGCCCCCTTTAGATATTCATTTTATTTTAATTTTATTACAAATTAATACAGTTAAAATACAACTGAGTGTTTTGTGAATATTTCAAGTGTCTACCTGTTGCCATCATTGATATCGAGCAAAAAAGGGCAAAAAAACCGGACAAGTGCGAGTCGGACTCATGCACTGAGGGTTCCGTACCAACTTTAACTGAATTAGGGGTCGACTTACTTCCACTTAGCCAAAATACCACAATATTTAATTGACTGCAAAAATAACTTGGTTTTTTATAGTGTTTGTATGAAAGACAAAGTTATGTTTGCGGTTGTTAAAAGTGATATTTCTAAAAAACTACTGGTTTGATCTCGTTCAAACTAATTTTCGTTGTAAGTTTTTGTTAAGATCTACATTATGCATTTTTGTTTAAATTTTCACTTGCTTAGTTTATAAGTTAGAGGGGGGGGGGACCCATTTTACCACTTTGGAAGCATCTATCTTTCAAACGTTAGACTTTTGGAAAAAATGGTTTTAGAAATCTCTATGTCATTTTGAAAGACCTATCCATAGATACCCCATACGCGTAGGTTAGAGTAAAAAAATTTTTTTTTGTTTTTATCTATGTATGGGAAGCCACCCTTAAATAACTTTTTTTTTGTATGAGAATCGTAAAGCGGTCAACAGGATACACCTACTTACTAAGTTTCAACTGTGTAATGCTAATACTTTCAGAATAAAGTGGCTGTGATATACGGACGGACAGACAGACAGACAGACAGACTTGACGAATCTATAAGGGTTCCGTTTTTTGCCATTCGGCTACGGAACTCTAAAAATTGCGTTTGTTGAGCCCTTCTTAATATTTATTTTATTTTGTTTTTAGTATTTGTTGTTATTGCAGCGACAAAAATACATAATTTGTTAAAATTTCAACTGTCTAGATATCGCGGCTCATGAGATACAGCCTGGTGACAAGCAGACGGACAGACGGACAGACAGTGAAGTCTCAGTAAATAGGGTACCGTTTTTACTCTTTGGGTACGGAACCCTAAAAACGGAATCCTTTTTCATAGTCCATCCGTCCCTCTGACCGGAGGCAATTTTACACTCCTAAACATTACCATTCGAGTAATTATTTATTAGCAAAACTTAATACATAATACATGGATCCATCCAACAACACCTAACAGTCATCTGACAGAATCTATGCCAATATTATAAATGGGAAAGTGTGTGTGTCTGTTTGTTTGTCCGTCTTTCAAGGCAAAACGGAGCAACGAATTTACGTGATTTTTTAAGTGAAGATAATTGAAAGGATGGAGAGTGACATAGGCTTCTTTTTGCCTCTTTTTAACCCCCTACTTCTCTTATATGGGGGCTGGAAGTTTTTATGGAGCATTTTGCAATTATCAAGGTAGAAAGCTTAAAATTGGTATGCGGACTATTTGTGACTAACAAAATAATCGTAAATCATTTTTTTTATGCCCCTAACCCGTTAAAGAGGGGGTGAAATTTCATTGTTACCCCGAATTTAACACGAGCGAAGCCACGGTAGTAAGACGCTTGTAGACTTTTTGGGGGGAGTTGTCCCCATTTTAATTGTGTCTGGAAAAAAGTCTACAAGCGGATATATAATAAAAATAATTCAACTCCACCTTAGATGCAGGGAAGGAAGCTATCATGCTTCCTTTTCGGCGTGTTAAATGTTTAACATATACAATACTACTTACAGCTTTCTTAGTATATTTTTAAACAAAAATTTTACGGCTTCGGAAGAGCCTAGTCTGTAGTTAAAATGTCAATTTAAAATCATACAATCTCATCTTATTCTCAATCATACATACTTACATAAACATAATAGCCTATCCTAACCTAAACCTAAAGTAACCTAACCAAAGAACATTAATATTATTTGACCTATCAGAGTCAAATAGCCTTTCCTTGTTTCTCACTTTTTTTTTATTTATCCTACTCACTGACACATTATTATAAAGATGCCACCACTTTATCACAATAAATACCGCTTGGGATAATTTCACAAAATTACGAAACAAAGTTCATCTTACTCTTTTCGTTTCCCGCGCAAAACTCTTCTATAGTATATAAGTCTCTTCTGACGTTACACAAACGGACATATAAGTATACGGACATAGCGAAACTGTAATGGTTGGTGAAACTCTAGAAAATCCAGATATTTTTTGTCAGTACAAAAATCTTAATCATAACAAATACTAAATGGCTGGAATGGTTTTAGCAACTGATTTGTGCTAACAATTCTACGAGTAACATTGCCAACATGGGCTTCCAAAAATTAGCACCCGAAACGCCATTCAAGTCACGTGGCAATCAGTTATATGCAATTTTCGACCTTACTGCAACTGTTTTAAGAACAAATTGTACCTGTGCTCCAAAGTGGGTTAGCATTTGGCAAGTGACCACACTATAGTGAAATAATAAGCCCACTAGGGTGTCCCATTCTGCTTCGCAGCTTCTGAAAATTGAACTGTCATCGGCAGCGGTCCTGGCACTCGGCCAGTCCTGGCCAATAGGAGAGATTCACTTTTGGTAAATTATTTATCAAATAGCCCAGTTCCTTGGATTGCTAGAGGTGTGCATTTTGGTTTGTGAATTATTTAAGAGAGCACTCCACGTGGGACTTCGTCTGCTTGGAAGCATCTTTATAATATCATGTCATAAGTATCGCGTTTACAATTATATCGCTCTGCTTTTACTTATGTTATTCCTTTCAATTGTTAGTTGACTTGAACATTATGAAACAAATATAAAATCTTTCTCAGGAAAGTTAGTACAATTAAATATTTTTATTGATCATGTTTTAATCTGTCGCGTCTCCGAGTGCAAACTGATTCTGGCTTGTAATATCGTTTATCTAAAACTCTGAAAACCTAACCTAACCTAACCTTACCCTCTAAGATTCTGACTTTCAGATGTAACATGATTTTGCAATTTAAAAGTTACCTATTTAAGTTAAAACATAAAGAAAACTATACTGAATGTATCCTTAAATTTCTAAAACAGGTCACAGATATTTAAATCAATATTTCACTTAGCTTTGTGAAGATATACGAGTATGAGTATACTCCTTGCAATGCACAATAGCGACTTGAAAAATACGCAGTGATTTATTGTATTTCACTTCACAAGCATGAATATTACGAGATACTGCTTTGAACCTGCAATCGATTATATAATGATTGATGGAGTAAAGTTGTATGAAAGTGTTCACAGTCGTAGCAGAATGAACTGTTTGATACTGGCTGATTAGTTATTGTTTGAATTTATCTTTGATGATCAAGCAGACTTACTACAAAACTTTTAAATTAATTAAACTTGAAGAAAATGACGAAAAAGTCCACAAATTTTCAGTCGGTGCCAATAGTCCACTACCACTCAAACTCTTGGCTCAGTATTCTGTGCCCAGATTCTTCAATATCATTACATTAACCGGAAGTTGTTCTCGGATGTACTTGTATAGTTTGCATAGGTATTGTCACCGGTAGGTGTCACATTACAAAAATGTTGATATTTACTTGAGTCCCTTCTGTGAGTTGATTTTTTACTTCCAAAGGTTCCACACTCCGTAGGTTTGAGATTGGAAAAGACTTACATAATAATAATCATAGTAAATTTTATTACATGTGCAAAAATACTTTTCTGGAGTCAATTAATACGATCTGATATTGTCTTAATAGAACTTCAAGATATAAATTCCACGAACATCAATAAAATATTAGAACTAGATAGAGCTGATGTAAACTCGTTGGGACACCACGGACTGTCTTGTACGAAGAGCGCTGGGCGGTTATCGCGCCATGCCTGCATTAACGATATACTATGACGTTCCCTTGCCACCATTAACGTGCCGGCTATACTTGAGCCGAATGGTATCGTGCGTGATGATGGCAAGAGACCTGACGGTATGTCGCTTATTCTCTGGTGGATGGGTCATGGATGGATGTATCATTCCCATCGTAATGCAATTTCACCTAACTTATGATGAATTCAAGAATAATGCATTTAAGGGTAATAGATCATCTATATGTTGTGATGATCTTTTTGTTAGGGACGTTTTTCTGTTACAGATTTTGTTTCCATTTTTCTTTTTTACATCAATGAATACGAAGAATAATTTAAGGACAAATTTAATGTTTTGTTTCTATTTAGGTAGACAAAAAATAACAAAACACATACAAATTGGGGTGGTGGGATCTATTTCCTAGTGGTCCACCCTGGGTAACGGCATCTTTGGTTTTCTAACCAATGATGACGGCTAACAGATCCCTCTGCGGTGGTAGGCTTCGTAAGAGGCTGCCGGAGTCCAGCGCCAACACGGCTTACAACTATAGCAAAAAGTGTCGTTTAAAAAGTGTCGTTCAAAAAGTGTCTATACATTTTTTTTCCGTCTAGCAGCCCAGCTCGCGATAAGGAACTTCGTTCCAAAAAAATTGACAAAACTGTAGGTCTTGTTAACCATGCAAATGTAATTTACTCGTATTTAAAGACTAGCTGTTCCCCGCGACTTCGTCCGCGTCAATTTCCGTTATTATGATCGCGATTATTTTTGCAACATTTTTCACTCATGCTTCGCTCCTATTGGTCGCAGCGTGATGTTATATAGTCTAAAGCCTTCCTCGATAAACGGACTATCCAACACAAAAATATTTTTTCAAATCGGACCAGTACTTCCTGAGATTAGCGCGTTCAAACAAACAAACAAACAAACTCTTCAGCTTTATAATATTATAGTATAGATTTCATAAAGCATTCCATAAAAAAAGTTTTCTGTACACTTAAATCATCTTTCTGGTTGGAAAAGGATTTCTTACATACCTACTATATTAAATGATTTCCCTTTCAACAAACACGGGTCCTACATGTCTTAAAATTATATGTATACAAGGTAATAATACATTATCACTGCAAGATAACGATCGCCCTTTGGCGGAGTACCTCTGGGTCATGTATTATTCATGGCTGCTGACTCATGGAATCTCTTTGTAGACGGTAGGAGTGAGGCGATAAGTTTCAGCGTTAATTAGAGACAATGAGGCGGAAGGATTTCTATTAACTAAGGGATTTGCTAATTAGTTACACAGTTTTTAGTACATGACCAAGTCTGGTGGTTTAGGGATTAGAAGAAAACTTTTATCATAAAAAAATTATAGTCGAAAAGCTAAATAAGGTACAGTGCATAATTTATATCGATTATTTGATGGCATCGACTCAAAATTTAGTTTTCTTTTTTGGAACGAAGTTCCTTATCGCGCGTTGCGAAAGGGGGCTAGACGGATAAAATTGTAACGACACTTCTTGAACGACACTTTTTGCTATAGTTGTAAGCCATGCAGCGTGCGCGTGTTTCTCTGTCTCTCTTAGAGAGAGAGAGAGAGAGAGAGAGAGTGAGAGGGAGAGAGGAAGAGAGGGAGAAAGGGAGAGAGAGGGAGAGAGGTTGAGAGGGATATTGAAGGGAGAGGTAGAGGAAGAGGAAGAGAGGTAGCGGGAGAGGGAGAGAGAGAGGGAGAGAGAGGGTGAGAGGGAGAGGGAGAGGGAGAGATAAAGTTTACTTCTTTAAAAATAAATTAATAATAAAATACAATTTTATTACAATTCCTTCTCTAAAAAGGAACTTCGTTCCATACGGGTGTCCCTTGACACCTCTAAAGTATTTATTTTTTATATCTAAAGAAGGATCTATAATAAGGAGAGAAAAAACTAAGAAAACTTGTTAAAAGGCACATCCAGGCTGGCAAACATTGAGCGTCAGTACAAAAATGTTTTTGGGGAACTGAAATACAGGATTTTCGAACTGAAATACAGGATGAAATTTTAACCACCTTCCGAATTTTAATATAGCAATCTACGAGACAAAAAACAAATGTCGTATTTTTTCTTTTGGCATAGCCCAGTACAAAAATATCAAGATAAAGCACATAGAAAATGTCCACAAAAATTTTAAAAAAATTATACAGCCTCCTAGCAACACTTTTTTTACGCTATGCTCATCTCATTTATTCAGTACGATGCTATCCATAAGTTGTTGATTTTCCCTTCGTACCTTATCAGGTTTAGGACGTAAAAAAATAATTTAAAATATTTTCGGGTGAAAACTTGATTTTCATTTTTTACTTCATAAAAAGGCTCTAAATACGATACCTACTGAACGCCTATAAAAAAATTTGAAGATGATGAAAATTCATCCTGTATATTGCAATAACTTTTAATAGTTAATCTGTAGATCCGATTAATCTAAAATTATAAGACAAAACTCAAAGAGCTAAATTTTTGTGTAACTCAAAGATTTCCAAACCAATAAAGAAATAAGTTTTTATTTGGATCTTCCAAATGCACCTGCTTGCTATTGCCCGTGACTTTGTACGCAAAGAAAAACTATTTCACATAAGCCGTACTTTTCCTAAATAAAACGTAGCCTATATCCTATTCCAGTCTTTAATCTATCTCCATATCAAATTTTATGCCAATCCTTTCAGCCATTTTGTCGTTATCATGTTACAAACATCCATCCAAACATTCGTGTTTATAATATTAGTAAGATTTTGCAACTCAATTCATTATCATTATTGAATTTTGTAAACCGTTTCACAAAACCTGAGTTTAGAAACAAAACTGAACAGTACCTTAAATTGCGTTGTTTAATTACCTTAAAAGCATAACACAGTTACTTTGTAGTTGGGACTGCGGAGTAATCAAATTAAGAACTTTGGTATAGACGAGAGTTGTACACTGAGATGTAGAAATTTAGACATTAAAAAATCTTTTACCGACGTAAGATGTGTGTGATTAAAGTCATCAATTTATTGGCTTAAGAGGAAACACAAGGGCCGTTTTTCCATACAAACGTAGTCCCCTGTTTCCTCCCTGGATAAAGCAATAATTTTTATTACAAAAATCTATAGCCACTATTAGCATGTTTCTATGATTTCTGTTTTTTCATAAATTAATCAATAAAAAAGATATGAGCCCTTAAAAATCTAAAAAATTCGCCAGATTTTCCGCTGTGTTCAAACATCCAGAAAACAAATTTGGCTAAATTTTAGAAAAAAAAGGAAAACATACGAACACGGCCAAAGCCTTTCTTTAATTTTAAATGATCGGTTCGAATCGGTCTAGTTGATCGAAATCTGTCTAGTTTTGGAAAAGTAATCGGGGGACTACGAAACGTTGATTTGGTGTGCTTTTAGTAGGTATTTTCGGTCCAAGAAGCAGTTGTCTCTATCACACTCTGCGGTGAATGCGTTTGGCACTGCGCGACAGCAATAGATTTTACAAATACCTATTTTTCAATTCTCTCCTTTCCTCTTAAGACGCTGACTGCAGCCGATGACCTTGAGCAATGAATACGACCACAAATTTATTCGTCTTTGAATTTTCTTTGCAACGTGCCGCAGCTGTCACTGTCGATTCCCGTAGGAGTGACAGAGAAAAAGCAAGTGCCAAATAACAAAGTTCGTTGTGCAATTTAAAATTAAAATTTTATTAAAAATCTAAATCAGCCATTTGCTTAAGTAACATGTAATATACAATATAGCAAAATTTTATTATCATTGTTATACGGACTGCAACAGAAAATATTTCTCAATACGTGTCGGGCTGGCACGTATCTGATGAACTTTCATGTTCCGACCACAGGTGGATCCGTTATCAATTGCACACGTACGTCACTCCTGCTACACCGCGACGCAATCCGCGGAAGATGGACCGCATCAGGTACAAGCCCCTGACCAAGGAAAGTCTGAAATTGGTAGGTATTCCTGCAACGTACGAGTCCACTGCAGACATTGATGCACATGTCAACAACCTAACTCAATCCTTAAACCACTGCTTTGAGCAAACCTGCCCTCTCGAGGTACCGCGGACCAGAACCAATGGTAAATACCAATGGTGGGGGCCCGAACTCGAGAGACTGCGACATAAGGTAAGGAAATTGTTCAACAGAGCTAAAAATACCAGGCAGCAGGAAGACTGGGACAAATACAAGGAATCACAACGCTTACTTAAGAAGCGCATCAGGTTCAGGAAAACCGAACACTGGAGACGCTTCTGCGAAGACATAGAAAGCAACAATCAGGCCGCCAAGGTGAAAAAGATTCTGACGCGTGGACCTGAACGCAGCATAGGGAATCTTAAGAAACCAGACGGCAGCTTTACCAACACAGACGATGAAACCTGCGAACTGCTACTCCAAACCCACTTTCCCGGCTGCCGGATCACCAGTGACACAGGCTGGTCTGGGGTAACGGACTACAGACCGCAGGACTCGGACTGGAAAACCGCCACAGCAATTGTCGACCACGACAAAGTAAGATGGGCAATCAACACCTTCCTCCCATATAAATCAGCAGGCCTCGACGGCATCTTCCCGGGTATGCTGAAGTGGTGTGCGGACGAGCTGGTGACACACCTTGTCACCATCTACAGAGCATGCCTAGCTTTCCGACACACGCCACATAAATGGAGAGAAGTAAAGGTAGTATTCATCCCCAAACCCGGCAAAAGCGACTACACAGAGCCGAAGTCCTTCAGACCCATCAGCCTTACATCTTTCCTGCTCAAAACGCTGGAAAGACTCTGCGACAGGGACATAAGGACTAACGTGCTTGTAAGCGAGACCCTACATCCAAACCAACACGCCTACAGTATGGGCAAATCCACCGAATCGGCCCTACACACCGTAGTCTAAAATCGAGTATTCTCTTAATCACAAACAATCGACCCTAGGTGTTTTTATTGACATTGAAGGGGCGTTTGATAAAACTAACTTTACCAGCATAGGACGGGCACTGTGTAGACATGGCGTCGACCCAACCATGGCGGGGTGGATCGACGGCATGCTAAGAAATAGAGCCATACGATTCACCGTGAACAATACTACCAGAGGTATAGTGGCAAAGGGCTGCCCGCAAGGGGGAGTCTTGTCGCCGCTTCTGTGGAACTTTGTTGTTGATGAACTCATAGAGAAACTCAACAGCAAACACTACTTCACGGTGGGATATGCTGACGACCTAACTATACTCATCAGCGGACCCTTTGAGAACATTTTATGTAACCTAATAGATTCCGCTCTTAGGATCGTAGAACTTTGGTGCATAGATCATGATCTCTCGGTTAACCCAGCGAAAACCGAGCTAATCCTATTCACCAAGAAAATGAAGCTACCCAAACTTAAACTACCAAAACTGTTCGGAATACAACTGTCCCTCTCAAATGAAGTCAAATATTTGGGCGTTACACTTGATGATAAATTACTGTGGGGGAAACATGTCGAACAGAAAATTAAATGTGCCTCCATAACCTTCTGGCAATGCCGAGGTCTAATGGGCAAAACATGGGGTCTATCTCCCAAGATCACACTATGGCTTTATAAAGCTATGGTCAGACCCATCATCACATACGGCGCGATCGTTTGGTGGCCCAGAACCAAACTAATGACAGGGGTGAAAAAATTAGAAAAATTCCAAAGACTTGCATGCTGTGCAGTCACGGGATGCATGCAAACTACCCCCACCGCGGCCCTTGAGGCACTACTTGGCTTGCCGCCGCTGGACCTCTTCGTGCAGCAGGAAGCAGCCATAGCGGCCACAAGACTGAAACACCTAGGCCTGTGGAAAAATCTTACGAATAGTCACAGCGATATCTGGTACAGAGGACTAAAATCCACTCCCCTACTAGAAGCACCCTGTGACAAGACACCGAAAATCTATGTGTTCAACAAATCATATAGGATTCACTTATTAGAAAACAATCCAAACACATCGGGAATACATGAGGTCCAAATCTACACTGATGGTTCCAAAACCAAATCAGGTACAGGCGCCGTTCTAAAAGCCCTGGAGAGCAACATCATCACATCCAGCCTTATTTACGAGTGTCACCTGGCCCTTGAGGACATTGCCACAAGGAACAGTGTCACCTTACAATGGATCAAAGGACACAGCGGCTCCCTGGGCAACGATGCCGCAGACCAACTCGCTAAAAGGGGATCGGACCTTACGGTTTTTGGCCCCAGGCCACACCTGCCTATTCCCTTCAACCAATACAGGTCATGGCTGCGACATCAAACCCTAGTCAAACACAACGACCGCTGGGCCAATATCAGCAACTGCAGACAGTCCAGAGAGGCCGTACCGGCTCTTTCACCGCGTCTGACTCGCAACTTAATCACCCTAAACAGAAGTGACCTTCGAAGTGTAGTGGGATCACTGACTGGACATATCCCCCTAAATAAACATCTCTTCACCATTGGTGCCACAGACAGCCCTCTATGTAGGGGCTGCCTGGAACAGGAAGAATCGGCTGCCCATGTGATTCTGGAATGCACAGGGGTAGCCACCCACCGGGCATCTATCCTCGGCACACCGAGTTCCCTTTCAGAAGCCTGTGAACGTCCTAAAAGACTTCTGTGCTTCTGGAAGGAGTTGGGGTGGTTGGACTAACCACCCTAATACCCCCTACGCATAATGGGCCAAATAGAGCCTAAATGCGGAAAAGGGAGCCCGTTACCTTACCTTACCTTACCTTACGGACTGCTGAGAAAAATGGTAATTTATGTATTTTCAGATGCTACTTTCAGATTATTTTCTACCGAGAAAAGATTTAGAATCGTGTTTTGGAAACAACCACCTGGTCAAAAATATGATCAATTATAACTACATAGAATTTGGCAACAATACAAGCCATAGGCTTAAAGCAAAACAATCTTCATTGAGCTGAATTTGGCTCATGTCAGCGTCTTAAAGAATTGTTTCAAATAAATAAATGTGGGCAACATTACAACATTGTCTGATCCCAAGGTAAGTAACTATTTAAAGCAGTTGTATTGTAGAAATCAGAAACAACAAAGGTTCCATAAACACCCAGACCCAAGTTTTTTTTTTTCTAATTTGACCCGTCCGGGAATCGAACCCGTGACATCGGAGCAGGCTACACCTTGAACACCGGTGTGTACCTACGCCTCCCCGCCACGGAGGTCGTCAAAAAAAATTAAAAGCCTTTTCTTCTTACTGATTGTTAATGGAGTTATGGAGGCCTCGTGTCCTTAAAGGATGATACTTTTAACAAAAGTCGCCTGTGTGAGGTTCTCAACATCGCTCCAGAATTAACTAAACGGTATTAAAAATCTAGCAGCCCCTCTTTTATAAATTGCAATAGTAAAGGTACAAAACAAACTTTTTTAATTTTTTCTTATATTGTAAATGTCTGTGCCCGGCTGGGATGGGTAGGATGAATAAGATCCACCTCCTAGCGGTCCACTTCGGGCACCGTCAACATAGTCTGTACCGGTCTCTGGTGACGGCTGAATGATTCCTCAAGCGGTGGTAGACTCTGAAGAGCCGCCTAGCTTGCAACCTTCATCAAGCGTGCGATTTGCAGCACTCAAAATTCCGCACAGCGACGGAACTCAACGTTCCGTCGCTGTGCGGAATTTTGAGATCGTTTCTAGGTAAGCTTGCTCTGTCTTCTCGGTACTAGCCCACACTTGTCCTGAAGCAGTGGTTGGTTTTAATATGGGACGTGTAAAAGTCTCCAGGGACTATTTGCAGAACTACCACCATCAAACATGCCGTTTGCAGCACTCGCTGAATTCCGTCGCTGTGCCAAACTTCTAGATCGCTTCTAGGTAAGCTTGCTCTGTCTTCTCGATACAAGCCCACACTTGTCCTGAAGCAGTGGTTGGTTTAAATATGGGACGTGTAAAAGCCTCCAGGGGCCTATTCGCAGAAATAAAACAGAACTGAACTGAACTAAACTATTAAAGGTTTCCTCTTAACTCCAGAATGCAGTGTAAGACAAGAGCAAAACAGAACTGAACTGAACTAAACTATTGAAACTTTCCTCTTAACTCCAGAATGCAGTGTAAGACAAGAGCAAGCCCATCATTAATAAAAAAAATATAACTGGTTTTGGTGATAAATATTGGTAGTGTTTATTAAATTGGATTTCTCAGTGAGTTTAAATGCAATTCTTTTGCATTACTTTTGGTATTACTTCCTTGTTTTAACATTTTCAAGATCTACCCCTTGAAATGAGCAACACTTAGGCTTACGTTTTTTACTACAATACCAAGTCTTTTGCAGGTTATTTCTCGCCACAACCTCGTATCGTGATCGCGTCGGTTCCCAATAATGAGAGCGCTAATGGAAGCCGTCGTTAGGTGAGCACGTGATAAGAATCCACACTGAAAAACCATTTATGTATTAGACGAAACATGTATTTAGTGTTAATATATAGTTCTGTAAAGATGGCGGATAGAAAATGCTTTAAGTATCATCACGATTTTCAGCAGATTGTCAACTGAATTCCCTTAAGATGCTTTTTGCATTTTTAAAGGGTTTCTTACAAAATGTGTGCACATACAAAAGATAAATCAAACAACATTTGCTAGTATAAGCTGAACATTAAATTTAGTATCAGTATTTCTTCTAGGGTCGTATGAATTTTTATGGCAATGCAAAAAAGATACTATTTTATTTTGTGCTAATTATCGCCTATCAGGCTAAACCCTTGTGAATTATTTATTTCTTTTGTATATCTTATGTAATTATAATAGATCTTAATAGGACTTTTCTGATAAGCAGGCTATAATCGAAATTTAAAAACATTATTACTTTACTTTTTACAGTTGAAATTATTTTACAGAACACAGATGTTTGATTTGTCATATATGTGTATACATGCTACTTTCAAACCTACATGCTTTTTTCTTGCCATGTTGTTTCAAACGACACGGCACGAAAAAAGCATGGTTGGTTTGAAAGTTAGGGTGAGTGTGTTTGTGTGTTTATGTACCTCCGAAGCGGAGTGGCGTATTCACCGGTTTTCAAGGTGTATGTCGCCTGCTCCGAGGTCCCAGGTCCGATTCCCGGACGGGTTAATGAAGAAAAATGTGTTTTTCTACATTTTCCCGGGTGTTGGTGTTTGTGGTAACATCGTCATTTCTGATTAGAGGTGAGTGATAAATAACGTCACGGTGAAAAAGTCACAGTGATCCGGCGTCCAGAAGTATCACTGTGACTTGTCACGGAGGAACAACGTTACAAAATCACTTAGGTTCCTACTGTTCCTACCGGTATCGCCGAGAACTCCCGTCACTCATGTGATCATGTCACGACAATACGTATTAGATTTTGATACGTATAGCGCGGTCTGTGGCACTGGCACGGCGCAATGTGATTAAATCACATAAATTTATTTCAGCGTCCTCTATTACGTGTGTAAAGAACTATTTACTTATAAAAAATAATAAACACGCCGTACGATTATTTGAATTTTGCGACAGTCCTAAGTCTGTAAAAGTGTGAAGGTTATTTCGAATTAACTGTACTCAAGTCAAATTCTAAGTAAAAAAATATATTCCGCTCGCGACATATATCGTGACATTAGTAACAGTATTGACAAAATCCATATACTGTACCATGACATTAGTAACCGCAGTTACAAAGTCACTTTAAATAAAAATATCATTTCACCGTTCGGAACCGCGGAACGTCTATTGTGATACGAGTAACGGGAGTGACAAAGTCACGGTGATATTTCACAGTGACATTTTTGGAACTGGAACGACGGTCACGGTGATATTTCACAGTGTCATTTTTGGAACTGGAACGACGGTCACGGTGATATTTCACAGTGACATTTTTGGAACTGGAACGACGGTCACGGTGATATTTCACAGTGACATTTTTGGAACTGGAACGACGGTCACGGTGATATTTCACAGTGACAATTTTGGAACTGGAACGACGGTCACGGTGATAGTTCACAGTGACATTTTTGGAACTGGAACGACGGTCACGGTAATAGTTCACAGTGACATTTTTGGAACTGGAACGACGGTCACGGTGATATTTCAAAGTGACATTTTTGAAACTGGAACGACGGTCACGGTGATATTTCACAGTGACATTTTTGAAACTGGAACGATGGTCACGGTGATATTTCACAGTGACATTTTTGGAACTGGAACGACGGTCACGGTGATCGAAAAGTAACGCTTTTCCCCAAGTCTATTTTTGATTTCTACAATACGAGTGCTTTAAATAGTCACTCACCTTGAGATCAGGACAATGTATGTGATGATGTCCAAATTTTGTTTAACCTATTGCATAGCTTCTATCGCGGGCCTTGAGCGTGGAGACCGAATCCAGAAATTCCGTAACGAAAATAACCTAACCTAACACTCGGGGCGAGGCACGATCGAACAATTTTGAATTTTCGAAATTTAAAAGAAGTAAATAAGGATTTTGACAGTATGGTTGCCTATGGTAACCATATCTGCCAAAATAACAGAAAAATTTAATTACAAAAGTCAAAATTAGAAAATACATAAAATTATAAAATTAAGCTATTGCATAGCTTCTATAGCGGGCCTTGAGCGTGGACCACTCCGACCGGCACAGCGGTGATACTTTTTAGTTTTATAATTGCATAAGTTGATAAAAAATGCTATGCAATAGCTTTACTGCGGCAGTCTCCGAGTGTCACACGTCTTTTTTTTACGATAATAGCAACAAGTTTAGACATGTTTATGTTAACATCATTATTACTAGCCCACATCAGTCTACTACTGGGTACAATTTTCTCCAAGTCTTCCAAGAGGTGATTGCCGCAATCCTTTGGTCTTCAGCAAACAGTGCGCAAGACCTCTGGTAACACCGCTCCTGCCACTGAGATTTCGGCCTGGTACTTACTAGACCAATGCTCCCATAGTAAATTGTCCTGATCTGAACAAACTCCTCAGCAGTCCGCTTTAGGCCGAGTATATGAAAAATTTAGCGTGACATCCATCAAAACAACGGTCCATTGTTCTTAATACTTAATAAGCGTCTTAATACTAAGCCAGACGTCTTTAGAGGCTTATATGGAAAACGACGTCAGAGCTTTTAATAACTGAAAAATACATTACTCGGAAACATAAAATATTATTATTGAAACTGAATTCTTGAATTTAGGCTAACGCCAAACAGATTACAATAAGGTAAAATTAAAAAAATACCTAAGAAAAGCATATTAAAGGTGATTCTTTTACTTACATAGGTAAAATTACTTTTTTCATAAACAACGAAATCTTTACAACACTGAAGTTTTTATCTTTTGTAATAAATTATGATTTTAATTTAATTTAATTAGAGTTGATTAAAGTGATTAACAAAATATATTCATAAAAATTTCGTTTAGTAAATAAGGATAAAGTTGTTGAAAATATCCATAACAATTTAAATTTTACTTTATTAAATTTATACTGTTTTAAACTTTCATGGTCACTATCGTAAGAGTTAGTTATTTCGAGATTTCTACCATGTACCTTGTTTTTTATGAGTTCCCGATATTTCGGCACTGTTGATCGCGGAAGAACTGCGATCATGGCGCATCAATATTTCTGAAATTACCTTTAAGACAAAATATTGTCTACCGGTGACCACGGCAACTTTGAAATAAACAAATAAATATTTACACACACCTTTTTGCAGTGTTTTATTTCAGCATAGCTCTGTCTGTTTAGGTTTCGGTGAAATCGCATTCCAAGTTATCCTTGCTTCATATTTAATTGCGTAAAGCCAAGATCTCTGGATCCTGGGTTTGATCCCCAGTTCGAGCAACAAGAGTTTCGAAAATTCGAACATTACTTGGGTTTGTGATCATCAAAAACCCACACTTGACATTATTTTCTAAATACCCATCATCGCTATGTCAACTTGAATTGGCTTATGGCTTGGCTATGGCTTTTTCCCTGCAGTGGGATGATTGCAGGAAGTGAGTTTTTACTTTTTCAGACCCAGGTTCTTCTCGTTACAAGTTAATATCATTCTGCTTAGGCGCTCACGGGCCAACGGCCGCCACAGCCACAAAACCGTACTTTTCACACATTTTATAAATGGATTCGCCGTACATGGTTAACGCTGGTGGCCGCCATTCTTATGTCACACAGACAGACAGACTGACAGACAGGTTTTTCTATCGCATTTATAATATTTGGAAGAATTCCATTAATAATATTGTAAGGATAGATTTGGTTTCACAATACATAGCTTTACAAGTAGAACATGAAAATCAGAAGTATTACCTCTGTTACCTCTCTGGCGATATTCCAAAAGTCGTAATGAAGTTTCAGTGCATTCGAGCGACATCAGAATCAGTCGTTTATTTAATTTTCTTATTTATATTCGCCTCAGAGGCGGAGCGTGTGCGATTTGCGAACGCTGTTACGTTTAGATTTTAAAAATGCGAAGCTCGTGTAATATTTTTTAATTCCGCGAATCGTTATTTCAATTTGGTTGGGGCTTTAGAGCTTTAAGTTTAGTTCATAGTACAAGTTGTAATCCAGTGTTGACTGTAGAATTGAACCAGATTTTTAACTGAGCTTTTTTCGTGAATAAACCGTGTAAAGTTAAGAACATTTGCAGTATTGACCATTTCAAATTAAAATATTTTTTGTTTGGCTAAGAATTCTAATTCCAAATTATTTTTATTTTAAAAACATGCAATTCTTCTTTATTTGATATTTTAGCAACTTAATTGCACTTATAATATCAGTACATAAACGCGCCCGCCCGGCATGCGAGGAGATGCGGGTTCGAGTCCCGCCTGAGACAAATTTTTTTAAGTTTATATACTGATATTATAAGTGCAATTAAGTTGCTAAAATATCAAATAAAGTATATAAATAGCTGTTTCATCTTAACTGACGGTCAAACATCTGCAAAGATGTTTCTTTCGGGTGTTAAGGGTGCTAACAACTACTCCTAACATTTGATGAAACAACGCTGGCTCACAGCGTAAGAATATGCTTGAAAAATTCGCGCCGTGTCGCAGTGTCTCGGTGGCCTAATGGTATGGCGCCCACCCGGCATGCGAGGAGATGCGGGTTCGAGTCCCGCCTGAGACAAAAAATTTTTCAAGTTTATATAATGCAATTCTTCTTCCAGAAGTAGTCATTTGTTTATTGATTAGTGTTACATTGTTACGGGGTTGGAAGCTCTCCGTCATCGGCCCTACTCACCAGACCTTGCGCCTACAGACTACTACTTACTTTTTCCAGAATTTGGATAACTTCTTGGCGGGAAAAAAATTCAATACCCGAGAGGCAGTACAAAATGCCTTTGAAGAATTTGTTGCCTCCCGTCCAGCTGATTTCTTTAAGAAGGGCATCAATAAACTGCCACTTTGTTGGCAAAGATGCATTGATTGCATGGGTGATTACTTTAATACAAATAAAAAGTACCTGAAAAAAATTAGTTTAAATTTCTTCATACAAAACGGCTATTTCATAGGTAAATACCCAATAAATATTCTCTTAAATAAAACCAATAAATATTCTCTTTCAAATGTCTAGTTTGCCAACTTGGAAAACTTGAGAGATTAAGTTCACACCAATCCTAACAAACTAAAAAAAAAAACATAAACATCTGTCAACACCGTCAAAAGTGTTCATATAATAAAGTACGAAATTGCCGATTATTTTCCCACTTTTTATTTTGTTTATAGCTCTTAAGTATAGTCATATTATTGCGTAATTCTTTTTGTATTGTATCAAAACCTAAATTAATTAATTTTGACAAAAAAAAATAATGGGTTAAAGTACGAAATTGCCGATTATTTTCCCACTTTTTATTTTGTTTATAGCTCTTAAGTATAGTCATATTATTGCGTAATTCTTTTTGTATTGCAGCAAAACCTAAATAAAGTAATTTTGACTAAAAAAAAATGCAATACTAGTGCCTATTACTTCAAATGAAAGTCGTTGAAAAGACCCCTTACAATGTGTCAGCTGACCTTCTTGCTTCAATTAAGTATATTTGTATTATATACTTTGATTTTCAGAAATTTAAATACTATAATGCGTAGCTTTATAACCATCTAACTTTCACCTTTAATTGCATCGAAAACGGTTGAGGCGTTTTTAAAAAAAATAAAAAATTGTTAGTATGGAAAAATGACTTTTCTCGATTTCGTCCATACAAAACAGCAATTTCATACTTTAACCCCTAATATTATAAAGATTGACAGTCAAACTAAAGTTCATAGTTCAAAGTTCTTTATTGCATCATGTTAATTACAAATTTAGACTCAAACATGACCCTGTAATAAGGGCTCAGCAATTTCTT
The DNA here is from genome assembly GCA_949315895.1 of Anania crocealis. NCBI lineage: Eukaryota > Metazoa > Arthropoda > Insecta > Lepidoptera > Crambidae > Anania > Anania crocealis. Next base: position 5,305,570 of record OX438872.1, on the reverse strand, counting down.
ATATACTAGGTATTAACTAGGAACAATAAAAAGGTTTTTTGGTGTAAAAAAAATTTCTTTAGTCAAACACAACCCTATTTCAGCCTCTTTAGTCTAAATAACCCAATTTTTAATGTTAAAATGCGGCACAAAACAACAAATTGTATGAATTACCACCCGATGAAGGCAATTAGACAGCTCATTCTTAGTGAAGATTCTAGACAGAACTTTCTTAATAACAGTTAGCTTTAGTTTTGGCTGAAAAAGCGATATGCCATCGCTGCGTCTGGGGAGTTTCTCCGTTTTTAGTTTACTCGTAATTTTATTATATGAAGTCCCGCTTGTTCTTTTGGTAGTAAAAGAACAAAAAACAAACTAAGACGAAATTTCTAGTAAAATACAAAACTGTTCTTCCTTGAAATGCCGTAGGTAGTATGTAATGGGGGCTATCGCTAGTGAATTTGCCACTAGAGGCGCTAGTGTCGCGTGAGGTCCAATATCATTCACTTTGTACTGGTTTTAGCGGAATTTGTTGCATAAATTATAATTTCTTTAATTTACCTGCTGGAAAGTGATCTCCTTCATATAATATCGCAAATATGGATTATTTGGCGATTAATGTGAACGCTTTAAAAGCGGAATTAAGAAAAAGCGCAAAAATAGGCGGCCTCAAGAGCAACTATTTCAGAAGTTAGTTTGTTTATATCAAGATAGTTATTTATAAACAATATAACCTTAATTAGATTCAAGATATAACACTTTGTTTCGGCGCCAATCGCCTTTGAAAGCTATTCCTCCGGACCTCAGTCTACAGTGGCGCCAACTGGTGAGCAAAGAAACGGTAGTCCCCATTGTAATATGGCTGTGATACCTTTATGTCTTACAATCAGGCTACGTCGCTTGATTGTATTACCATAATAGACAAAGAATTATTTTTTGTCTATGGCCAAATAAAATAGTATAATTAATCTAGACATTTTATATTTCAGATCGTGGATCTTAGTAGTATTTCCCAAATAGTGGGTCTTAAAATGTACATGGAGATGACAATAATTATGCCAAATGCTCATGTCGTATCCTCATTCATATTGGGAATGCTCTATTGTTCCTAAAGATTATTGTATTGTGGAGTACTACATGAAACAGATAGTCCAGGTAATTAAGTCAAATTTCGACAAAGAGTCTCTCATCAACCCCAACTCTGATGGGTAGCGTTCAGAAGCAACAAAAAATCTTAGCGTTCAGATTACCTCAGGTACTCAAGACGAAAGCTTTTAACCAGTGCGTGTTGCACGTGATGACCAATGGAACTAAAACGTGGTCTTTTAATATGGGTCTCATAAAAAGAAATGGAGACAGCTGATTTCTGCTAGTAACACGATTTACTGAACACTTTACACTGGATGAAATTATAACCACTTTCCAAATTTTAATATATTAATCTACGAGACAAAAAACAAATGACGATATTTTTCTTTTGGTACAGCCCAGTACAAAAATGTCAAGATAAAGCAACAAAAAAAATTCTGAAATTTTTGATATGGCTGCATAGCAACACTTTTTTTACGCGATGCGCATCTCATTCATTCATTACGATACTAATTAAACGGCCTAGGACCGTAATTGAAAACTATATTGCGAATAATATTTATGGTTGAAAACTTGATTTCATTTTTAACTTCATAAATGGGCTTTAAATACGTTACTGAACGCCTACAAAAGTTTTGGAAAGTGGTTAAAATTTCATTCTGTATAATAATTAATTTGTTACCTTTGTAACTTATAAATTATAAATTATAAATTTACCATTTCAGATCCTTCATTACTCACTTTCAAAACAGAACATTGTATTATTTTATTATGAAGATTAATGAGGAGTACAAGTAAATTACTAGGTTATTGTGCTTCGTTTTAATACAACTCTTTCTTGAACATTCAGCCATAGTTTTAGTATCTCGGGCGAACAATAAAACAAACTTTGTATAAACAATATTATATTATTTTTAGATGAGAAAGTACACATACATAGTGTTAATTAAATAACAAACGCCTTAAACAAAGCTATGTTATATGGTATATTCAAAAATGTATTGCTTCTTTATGGATGTGCATTTACTAAATTTACTTAAGTTATAATAATTATGAATGTGTATTGTGTAGTTGTTTTTAAGATAGTATTTATCAGATTGTAAAAAAATGAGCCCCCTTTGTCTCAGTAGTCTTCGCAGAATACCAGTGTTTGTGACGCACTTGCTGACGTTACTGCCTTATACTGAGTCAAGACCGTTTTGGTACCATAAACTAAGTATTATTCAGTTGTATGTCATGTTTTTTTTTCTTTTAGTTTTAATTTCCATTTTGCTCTTTATTTTGTTTCGATTACTTTATTGAATGGTACTAAATAAACGTTTTTTTCTTTCTTTCTTTCTTAAAGTAGGGGATAGCTGACTATAGTGTCAGGTTGTCTAACTGACAAGAGCTTATACCCTACTTGAAAACATTGTATTAACTAGTTGGTGAGTAAAACTGGTTGCCACTTCTGATTCGCTACCAGGAATATAGGGCCGCATTCACAGAACGCCCCGTTGGTCTAGTGGTTTAAAAACCGGGCCAAGATCTTGGGGTCCCGGGTTCGATCCCCGGGTTGGGCAACCAAAAAGTTTCGAACTATCCAACATTGCTCGGGTTTATGATCACCAACCCGCATTTGGCAAGCGTGGTGATTATGCCAGTAACCATGATTGCTGTGGTAACTTGAATTCAATGATGGAGGCCTTTTCCCTGCAGTGGGATGATTATATGCCTAGAAAAGGTAAATTTGTAACCAATTTATTGACCTCGAAGTACTGACATTACTGTATCTTTTGTTACAAATTTAATGTGATTAAATGAATATGAATGAATGAATGAATATGAATATACGAGTAGTCTGTTACTATACAACGTATTCATTTTGATATTCCATAACTCTAGGGTACTAGACAGACCATGGAATAATCAAATTGCATAATAATATGAATTATTTTTCAATTATTAATTTTTTTTGTTTAATTTTTTCATACAAAATATTTCTAAAAAGTCACGACTGTTTATGTAAAACACCCTTACCTTGTTATGAATGAACTTTTGAATGAAAAGGATTTACTCGTACCAATGATATTACAAAGATTGACTCGTACCTACTTATCAATAAATCACCCACACACGTCAATGTTTTTTACAAGTTACGCTCTCCCGCTACTTTACTACTACACTTTAGTGTAAGTTTGCCAACGTCTCGCAAAACTTAGGATTCGTCATACTGGTTAATTTTTTTTAACAAATTTAACTAAAATTGATGTTATATTCGAAACTATTGATTTTTGAACCACATGTTCTAGGGCGTTTTATATTATATTTACCTATAGAACATAACCTTAAAGTTATGGGATATCAAAAGGAACACGTTGTATAATCACAGAACAGACAAAGTATTATCTGTTCTGTGGCCGCAATTATAACTCATGTTTATAACAGTCTTCCCTACTTTGGGATTACTACAATTTACGTAATGATGTCCACTTTCATTTATTTAAAGACAAATATGTTTCGGGTAACGAAATTCTATATAAAAGGAAAGTTTCCCCTAAGTAGCTAATAAGCACCGGTTTCGTTAAAATCAGAAACAATGAAGGCATCACAAATATCCAAATACGAGACAATATAGAAATATTGTTTTTTCTACATTAAACAGAGCGGGAAACAAAGCCCCGGATCTGGCGATAACTGCAAAACCGTTGTGTACGCTAGTCCACCAAAGAGGTTGTCAGAATACTGTTTTCTTGAGTTTACGCGAACACTATACATTGAAATGAAAGATACGTTTACGGACTTAGTACGCGTTTATTTTCAATTTCACCCGACGTTTCAAACACTTTACAGGGTTAATTCTTTTGCCCGTAACCATGAACGCTGTTAAGTAGGGTATATATCGGGATGCTTAATTATTTGTACTCCTAATTGTCATTGACGCACAAACTATTAGCCTAAAATTTTTCCGCACTTTTTTACTATTCCTAAACGTGTTTAGCCTATTTTTACTACGCTTAACTTTATATCGCCGTATTATAATTTTGCCGAATATATCATAACACCTACCCTTTTGCAATTCCAAATTTTTATTCGCAGAAAGTTAAAAACTTTATCAGCATGCATGCATGCTTGCAAAGAAGTAAGCATGCATGCAAGCAAGCAAGCATTAATGCATGCAAACAAGCATGCATGCATGCAAAGAAGTAAGCATGCATGCAAGCAAGCAAGCATTAATGCATGCAAACAAGCATGCATGCATGCAAAGAAGTAAGCATGCATGCAAGCAAGCAAACAAGCATGCATGTATGCAAACAAGCAATCATGCATGCAAACAAGCAATCATGCATGCAATCAAGCAGACATGCATGCAAACAAGCAATCATGCATGCATCCAAACAATCAGACTTCGATTATTTTTAAACAGAAAAGTTTAAGAAACGAATCGCTCACAAACCGACCCCAAGCAGTCTTGTCTGCCCTACCCCTAGAGTGTAATTCAAAAGCGCGTAGGCGCGGAGGGGCGAGGCGGCCCGCGAGCTGAGGAGCAGGAGGCTGTAAGCGAGGCGCCGCGGCTGAGGCTGGCCGGCGCAGCCGGCCAGAAAGCCGAAGCTGCGGTGGTGAGCACTCTAGGGGTAGGGCAGACAAGACTGCTTGGGGTCGGTTTGTGAGCGATTCGTTTCTTAAACTTTTCTGTTTAAAAAAAATAGAGCGTAATGTCAAAAAAAGTTGCTTATACATTTTAGTGCTTTCGACATTAGACATACTGAACTTAGGGTTTTCAATTTTTAGACCAATCTATAATAGTGCGAAAACAACTGTTAGACTAGACAATAATTATACGTTATAAGTTTAGGCCAATACGGTTCGGCCAAATGAAATTAGGACTTTAAATTTTAGGCGAACCGAAGAGCACCCGTTAAGTGCTCGAAACGTCGGGTTAAATAAAAAATAAACGCGTACTAAATCCGTAAACATATCTTTAATTTTAAGGTCAGAACTTTCAGTAAAACTACCCTTTTGCACAGATATGGTAATACAAGTAAGTAATTGCAATAAGGCTTTAAACATACCACTTTTTTTCCGGGTGCGTCTCATGTTATATACAATCATTTGATATAATCAAACTTTAATACCGATCACTTTACATAATAATCATTTGTTACAACAACACATGATATAATTTTGTTTGACATAACGATTACTTTACATAACATACAGTTTATTTAATATTTAGTATAACATTCATAACAAATAAAACCGTTTGAAATAAAACTCATTTTATATATCGTTCATTTGATATAAATAATGTTTGTTATACGCATCATTTCGTATACCTATAATTTGAGATAGAAACGTTTTAAATATTGATTAAAAGAAATAACGGTACTGACATACATTGGTAAAATTAAGAATTTGGTTGAATCCCGACTCGCCGTGGTCTTTTCGCCGTGGTACTTGTCTGCCCTACACTAGAGTGCAATTTAAAAGCCGGAGGCGCGGAGGGAGTGCAGTCCTCGCTCGCAGTGACGAAGCTCGGGCGCCCGGGCGAGCTGTAGCGGCTGAGACTGGTCGCCGAAGGCCAGCAAGCCGAAGCTGCGGAAGCGAGTGTGGGTGCCAGAGATTTGTTACGCAAGGGCGGAAGGACTGCACTTCCCGCAGCGCCGGAGAAGAGCAAAACAAATGCATGCATGCTTGCCTATAAGCATGCTTGCTTGCCTGCATAAATGCATGCATGCTGCTTGCCTGCGCATGCATGATTGCATGCATGCTGCTTGCCTGCATGCATGCTTGCTTGCCTGCTTACGTGCATGCATACCTCCTTGCCTGCGTATTTATGGCATTTAGTACTATTAAAGATTAGGAATTTACACTATTTGGTATTATTAAATTCTGCATTCTGACGATTTTGTATCAAGTAATCATTATCTGTTTTAAATTTTATAAAAAAGGGGTATTATTGTTAATGAACGTTATACCAAATGTTATTATACTAAATAAAATGTATTTGTTTTTAGCTTTATATCATGTGAATGTTATAATAAAAGGTTGTTATACAAAATGATTTTATCCCAGTTTTTACTTATACGTTTTAAAATTATGTTATTTAAAATTATAATTTTTCATTATTATATTAAAAAAGTGTTATATTAAACAAAATTATATCATTTGATTGTATATGTATTGATCATTATACGATATGGTGTTATACTATATATTACAAACCCTTTTTTTCCGTTATCTAGTGTAGCTTTGAACTGAATTATAATCATTTAGCCAAAACCATGAATAACAACAGTTATACATTTTGATGTCGGTGTAAATAACGCAAATATTTTGCTAATGCGAGTTTCTCAGAAGAGTAATTTTATAACTCATTTATTTGAGATTCAATTTAGGTAGCGAGATAAACATGATACTTAATTACTACCTTCAAGAAATTTAGCTAGTGGCCTAATTAAAATTACCAAAATAATCTTACCGAGAAACTCGTTTGTATTTTCAAATCAATAAATTAGTAATCTCAACCATCAGCACGTTTTAAATTATCTCAAACCACAGATAGAAGACTAGAGTTAATTAATTCGGGGTTTATACCCTGTGTTCAAAACCTTATTTTGATAATCTTTGGTTGGTATTCCTTTTTTAATTTATATTTTAAAAGGTACATATTATTGTTTTTGTTAAGTTTGTTTGTCATTATCGTTGTAATTTCGTTTTTGTGTTCGTTGCCTGTCACCATATTTCTTGTACTTTTCCCATTAGTTTTGTATTGTACCTATCCATTACCTGTTCATAATAATATTACATTACATTTACGCCTATCATTTTATTTATCAACATACAGTCCACCCTTTTCACCGTGTACCTTATTGTTTCTGATATTTTGGCACTGTTGCAAGCGCTATAATCACGGAAGAAGTTTTTCGTCGGAAAATCGGAAACTCGGAATGCCGGAAACGGAAAATCGAAAACGCTTAAAAAATGAGGTACCTACATGTTATAAATCCCGAATCCATTAACTCAAGTGAAAGGGACAGAAAGTGTATCACACATAGGAGAGTTGATTCCTATTTTAAAGACTAGATTAAAAGCAGACTTAATGATGCTTTTAGCTAAACGTTGGTTCCTCTTTAGTTTGTATAAAAACCGAATGGTTGAACCAACGAAAACCGTGATATACTAAACAAGAAATTACTGATAATGATTATTGTTTAGCATTATTATTAAAATTGGTGGCTTAATTTACGCTTTTTGTAAATTGGTGTGCGATGACCCGTCCACTCTGCAATGGTCCTAAGGGTCCACGGTTCCAAGCCCGGTAAGGAAATTATATTTTCTAAATTTGATTGCTCTGGAAGGGGGTCCCAATCGTGCCTCGGGTGATTCATTAAGCCGTTTTGGTTTCGACTTTTGTCGCACGATGTATGCTGTCAAATCAAGTAACTTTAAATAACACACAATTCTCAATGAATTACATGAAAATATATAAGATTAGTAGCTGTTATACGCGACTTCGTACGCGTGAAATTAAAATATGAAGCTATACTTTTTTTGGGATACTTAAAAGCCTTTTGTGCTAAGCCTATGATACTTTTGCTACATATTTCCCCTTTCAACTTTACAAACTCACAATGTTTACCTTTTTATGATATTGTACCTATAGATAAGTAGACGACTCTATAACTGCTTCGTCTCGGCACTAGCCCACATTTGTCCCGAAAAGCAGTGGTAGGTTAAATATTGGGACGTGTAAAAGCGCCTCCAGGGGCCTATTTGCAGAAATAAAACTGATTTTAACTGACTGATTTTAACAGGTTAGTAAAAATAGTTTATTTTTTCACATAAACAGCACGGTACTTGAAGATAGTTTCGGGGGACCCCCGACGAAACCACGGACGTCCATGATCCACCCGCGACGGCAAGCACTTAGCAAATCTTGGTACAGCACGTGTAGATAGTGATGCATGGACAACAGCATCCGCCACCGCAGCAAGGTCCACCGCAGCAGGGTCCGCAACCTCCGCAGCACATCTTGGTTCTGGGGATTAAGGAGTACTTGACAAACCTAAAATACCAGGTCTATTAAGACAAGAAAGTTAGTATGTGGAAATAATAGGTTAAAATACTGGAAAGTTTTTTTGGTTCTTTTTGTAGTTATGTGTATAACGCAAAGGATTTGATTGTATTGACAAAATGCTAGTAAATAAATGAACACATAATGTTCAAATAACAATTAATTAAAAATAATACCTATATTAAATGATTACCTAGTCTAATCGTCAATAGACAAAATTAATAAGGCATAATGAAACAATATCGGTTAAACTTAAAAAAAACATTTCTAAAATCATATTTTTGCCATAAAATAATCCTGCAACTCATAATACCTCTTAACCCTAGCGGGCTATCAATAATAATTGTAAGCTATCGCCTTCAAATTTATCCAAGTCCAAGATAGTGTGCCGGACATGACCCGGACAAAATGGTGGACGATCGAAGCGGAGTGACGGCGTCAAACATTACTGCCTCACTTTGGGCGGTACGTGATCGGAATAACAAGCGGGTAACGTAGCGATAGCAAGATACGCTACGGTTTAGTTAAATGTTAGAAGGCACAAGAGCTTTCTATTTCGAGTGGGCTTAGATACTGGGCTTTTTAGGGTTCCGTTGTCAAGACAGGGAACCCTTATAGTTATAACATGTCCGTCTGGCCGTCGGTATGTCTGCCCTTCACTAATTTTAAACCACAGTACGTCCAAGGTAGTGCACGCCTCTAAGTATTGTGCTTATAGATAGTTATTTGGTATGGTATGGGTGACGTATAATCACGGTAAATAAGTCGTAATATTAAATGTTGTAAAAACAGATTGCACAAATCATCGTCGCGGGCATGATGATTATGTAGTAAGTGATCCCGTGAAGAGATAAATATTTAGGTTAAAAATATCAATACGCAAATTTTAAATCCTATATACGACATTTACGACGAAGTAGAAACATACATTTCTAACAAACTTCGATGAAAATAAATTAGATAAAGTCGTTAGGTACTTAAACAAGTACTTATGAAACCCTAGGCTACTCTTAGTCCGAAAGGTACTCCAAGGGTTCGCTCCGCTTTTCTAGAATAATCTAGACACGTAGTAGCGTGTCACGCCAAGTTCAAACTAAAAAAACTGGCGAGCGGCATCGTGTGTAATATTACACAAACCATTCGGAGCCACGTTAGACCCCCCTCATAAATCGAATAGTATGTATGGTATTACACATATGCATGTGAAATTTTAAGTTGTAAAAAATAAATATCAGGACTGACCATTGAACTTGGCACCCATTTAGATCTCACTTCTTTTGTCGCTAACGTGAACAACTACGGCATATGTATAGCATAATGTTGAACTTGGCTCACATTTCACATTAATGATTTTCGTGGGATTTCATATTTACAGTAGCTTTTACTAATTGAAATTTTGTTTTAAAGTTTATCTCGTTATCTATTTGTTGTACGGAGATCCTTTCAATTTTCCAGCGTACGAGCTTGCTGTCTGTACAAGAAATTGAATTTATGACAACGCAATTGCAATATCAGTTACCAGCACAATAGCCGAGTATTGCTGTTCAATGCGACGCAGACCACTGGGTTATTATTTATAAACCGTGTCTGCAATATATTTATGTGACATGAGTGTGGATATTTCAGATTGTTATGTTTATTTAACACTTGCAAACTGATGAAAAGTAAGGGTTTAGTAGAAGTGCGTTATTTTGAAGCTGCCGGGTTTTAAAATGTTTAGAATAAGGAACGTTCGAAGTTTCTAATTTAATATAATAAAATAACTTTCAATAGCACCAAGATCATGAATAACCTCTTCTTCTGATGAATTGTATTATTTAAGTCTAACTAAAACCTGGTCACATTAAAAAAAAACTAACGTGCAGAGGTTTTACTGTCAATACTGCCTAGCCGCAAAAAAATTAGTAAGTAAAGTATTAAGGCATTCCAGGTAGATTTTGCGAAAATTCTAATCCATCATCTTTACAAAATACAAGTAATACTTTGATTTAATTTAAATTTAGAATAAATACATTGTGAATTGGTGATACACATCAGTAGATTTATCAAGGATCACATCATTACAGAATCTCTCTAATTCATAATCATTCAGGACACGTTTAGTCTGAGCCTAAGTTTCTTAGTTAACAGGTGGGCTAGAACTTCGGCTAAATACCGGAGTATGTGAATGTGTTCCAATCAAAACTTATTTCCGGTCAAAGTTAGTTTTGACTGATATAGTGATAGGCTGGAGGCAGTGAGTTTGTACAACACTATGCTCGTATTTTGAATTAATAAAAAAAACAGAAAAGATTATAAGTAAACTCACTTTCACTGACCTAAGACTAGACTATTAACGATTATTAATTGTTTCATTCTAATCATTCATTGCTATTTGAAATATTCTAGTAATCACTTTCACTAAAATGATTACATTTTAAATAGTTTTTCATAGACTTGTTGCATTGTTCTACCATTGTACGCTTTCGTGATAAAATAATGATATAGAATTGTGCACAAATATACTTTGATGGCTGTCAGCTCGGTTTTCATTTAAGAAATGGTTTTGCTTGTAAAGTCAAACCTACAGTGAAGAATTACTTAAATCGGATGTAGTGTGTACGTCACACTTCCCCTATTAGGATATGTATGACATGACATATGTATATAACACAGTGTCATTAGTTGTAAGAGTTCAGTAATAAATCAGACTTCCACCAGTTAACACCGTCTTTCATTGGTCGTCCCGGTTCCCACATTGTTTTTCCTGTAGTAATACAATACTAACACATAGACTAACAACATATTAGATTTTAGTTTTCAACCTTAAACGTAAACTCCGGTGTGCTATCGTACCTACTTTATTTACAACATTAATGTTTTGTTTTTGCTGCTTTTTCTCTTTTGTTTTGAATTGCAATTCTTTCTCAACACTTATGATTGTTTAATTTTAATTGTTTTTGTCAATCTGTTTACTTATTATATTATGATACTTTTGAAAAAAAATTGAAACCGTTTTTTTTCTCAAAAAAAAACGGGGGAGGTGTAGTGTGTACGTCACACTTCCCCTATTAGGATATGTATGAAATGACATATGTATATAACACAGTGTCATTAGTTGTAAGAGTTCAGTAATAAATCAGACTTCCATCAGTTAACACCGTCTTTCATTGGTCGTCCCGGTTCCCACATTGCACGGAATAGCAAACGTTTAATTAGTAATTTCAATAGCAGTTGGTAAACTTGTTTTAGACTGATTGGAACTTGATGTAGTTTTTGATAAACTTTTACCATTGTTTCAGGAGCAATACGTAAAAGAACAAATGAGAGAACATCTATTACTTATTCCGTGAGTACCTACAATTAGAGAAGGCAGTCAAGTCAAGAATAGTCAGTCAGTATTGTTTGAAAAAATAAAAAAAAACGGTTATGTAATTTAACGTTTAAAACATCATGGTTAGTTGCCATGGCTGTTATGTCTAAACCTTTTCATAGGTATACAATTTTCCTTAACTTTGATAAAAAAATATATAAATTATTTGTAGGAAATAAAATTACTTAAAAGGCATTGAGACTAGTTGTGTTTATAAAAAAATTGGTGTGCGTTATTTTTAGTTGCTTAGTTTAAACTGAGTTATATGCACCGTGCATTTTCAACCACCTGTAATACAAAGCCTACGTTATGTAGCCATTGTATACAACATTTTGGCAGTGCTATTTTCATTTTTGTACCTTTTTTTTTTAAATATATAAATATTGGTGAAAAAAATTATTTTGAAACACCCTGTGACGCGCACAGATGTAGCTGTGTAAGGTGCATTCAACCGAGACCCCGCCGCAGCAAAATAATACGTCTGTTCGCATCACAGCGTGTTATAAAATTAAAAGTCTGAATCGAAATTTAATATTTTCAAAAAACCATTTTTAATTAATAAATAAATAACACTGCCATGATGTTATACATAATGGTGGTCTTCGTTTTCCAGGCACGGTATATAATTATAACATAGGTAATACTTAGATAGGTTTGATTTCTTTTTCTTTGACTATTTCACTGGTTTAGGCCAACAGCTAGTCAGGTAAAATTTAATTTTTTCTGTTACATTTAAATTAACTTTTTTTTTATTTTAGTATGTAAGACAACACAGGCCCATAATGTAATACTAATCATTTTGCCTTTCCTCTAGACATGCGTCTTGTCCATGTTGACATTAAGTGAAAAAAAAAGTTTATAACTGAAGAACGGTCACAAAATGGCTTTTATCAACTGCACTGTACGTTGTGCCTTGCTTGCCATCATTTTATACGTCAGACAGTTTTTGTCATTCATTCATTCCTACACACTGGAAATGCTAACGATAGTTGAAATAAATATTGGTGGAGCTGTATGCTGTATCAGATAATCTGGGTATTAAAGATTGCAAGTATTCATAAATGGTGTTGTGTTAACACGAGAGAAAAAGCAATTTTTATTTCAACTCATCATCATCATTATAATCAAGACTTATGTAGATAAACAATAAACGCCCCGTTGGTCTAGTGGTTTAAATACCAGGCCAAGATCTCGGGGTCCCAGGTTCGATCTCCGGGTCGGGCAACAAAAAAGTTTCGAATTTTCGAACGTTGCTCGGGTTTGTAATCACCAACCCGTGTTTGGCAAGCGTGGTGATTATGCCAGTTCCCATCATTGCAGTGGCAACTAAAATTCAATGATGGAGGCCTTTTCCCTGCAGTGGGATGATTAAGGCTGTTACTTCATTAGATAAATAGTCTACAGCTCTCCATCCAGGAGACTCTTGTCACGATTTCTACGCATTACAGGCAGGTCGGCATACGCAGTCTGGCCAATAGTGAAGATAAGACGATTTTTTTCTCTGGCAATACCATAAAAGTGTGATGCCAGAAAAAAATTGTCGCCTCTTAAAACACCCATAGGCAGATAAGTGGTGGTATTGTTGAATTGTTTTTCAGATTCGGATGATTTCCCGGGGTAATTCCGCCTGGGGCGCTAACCCGTAGTGCGTGCCTTGTTTTAGTGGAAAGTGTCTAACAGTGATGATAGTGATAGTAATAGGACAAGCCACATTTAGTGACGGCCCCGACATCGTAGAGGGTCAAGCCACATTTAGTGACGGCCCCGACATCGTAGAGGATCATTTATATTTACTTTCTCAAAAAATAAAATAAAGGTCATTTTATTTTAACTAACCACATTCGATTGTGAACAACTGCCTTATCTAGATAGAACTTAACTTCATTTTTACGAAATAAATTGCACTTGTAAGAGAGCTAAATCCCGTTTTTTAACCGACGAAAATAAGGTGGTCCAAGTCCCTCTTAAGGTAGCCGAAATTAAGTCAAAAATACGGATTTTCCGAAATGAACATTTGGCGGTTTTACACAAGATTAACTAAGAGACAGAACATAATTATAACTTTAATATTTACCCTTATAGTATCGTGTCAACAGACTCTTTAGATAGGCCCTCGGTCAACAGTGGCGTCAATGAGCGAAAAACAGAAGTCTCCATCCAAAATTAGCCCCTAAGTCAGGGTTTTAATGCTTACTGTCGTGTATCCGATGACGCCATTACTTGTAATAACAAGTGTTTATAGGCACTCTCTTTGATGTCTCGTGCCTCTCAAGTGCGAGGACACACATCCTTCTTATAAGGGTGCGTATACTTATGAGCTTGACTTGAATTTGAACCTGACGCTGTTTTAACTTGATCCATCTATTTATTGGTTTTAGACTGATCTAAGGTTCGCACTTCGAAATATAATCCTCAAAGGTTATTAAGGCAGTTAGCTAGGTATTCTTTTTGTAGTGAATAAACAGGTGGTCCTCAATATGTTTGGTTTTTGTTTTTGTAGACACGACGACATAAGTTTTTTCGTCAGTTTAAAGCATAGAAAGAAAGAAAGAAAAGAAAGAAAGAAAGAAACATTTATTTGTCGAGACCCAGAGTTCAAGGCCGATTAAGGTGTACAAAAAAGGTAGCAAAATAAAAACATTAGAAATACGGTAAAAAAGAAAAGCACACACCCAATACAGTAACATAAATAAATGGGACGGGCCTACGAGTCTCAAGGTCCCGGCAGAAAGGCATCCACCTCAGCATAATATCACAGTCTTTGAACCATACAGTCGTTCGACGAAGACGTCTAGACAGGGCAATTGTGCGGGGTGTGAGGGGCGAGACGCGGGAAGGCCGAGCCCGAACTGCGAACAAAACGATGTTAGCAGTTTGGGACACAGCATTCAGGGCTAACAAATGTTTGTGTTTTAAATTATTTTATATTTGTTTGTTGGAATTTATTGGAATGCTGATATCGAATGATTCGAGATGGTGAACATATTTTTTTTAACAAGAAAATAGTTGTCAATTTCGAGGTTCATTGGGCTGCTGATTACGAAAATGCTATCCTTTTTTAAATTCAAGATGGCGGACTTTTTTTTTAATTTGATATGGGTGACAATTTTGAGGTTCATAGGGGTGCCGATTACCAAAATGCCATCATTTTTAAAATCCAAGATGGCGGACGTATTGTTTTATAATTTGATATGGGTTTCAATTTTGAGATTCATTAGGGTACTGATGACGAAAATGCCATCCTATTTTAAATCCAAGATGGCGGACGTAATTTTTTATAACTTGACATGGGTGTCAATTTTAAGGTTCATTAGGGTGCTGATGAACGCCCCGTTGGTCTAGTGGTTTAAATACCGGGCCAATATCTCGGGGTCCCAGGTTCGAATCCCAGGTCGGGCAACAAAAAGTTTCGAAATTTCGAATGTTGCTCGGGTTTGTGATCACCAACCCGCATGTGGCAAGCGTGGTGATTATGCCAGTACACCCATCATTGCTGTGGTAACTTGAATTCAATGATGGAGGCCTTTTCCCTGCAGTAGGATGATTATTGGCTGTTACTTTACTTTTAGGGTGCTGATTACCATTATGCCATCCTTTCTAAAATCTAAGATGGCGGACGTATTTTTTTATAATTTGATACGTGTGTCACTTTTGAGGTTCATTGGGGTGCTGATTACGAGTGTTTATCTGCAATAAATACATATTTTTATATGTATATTGTTTACTTTTGACAACCCTACTGTTTAGACGTTGTCGGCATTTTTCATGAGATCAAAGGCATCGAACGACTGCATGGTTCATAGACTGTGATAATATGTTGTGCGCGGGCACACAACGCTGGTCTTCCGATGTAGCCACCGATTGAAAACACGGACAAAAACAACCAAAAAATACAAAATTAATAGTAATAATAATGTTAAAAAAACTTTATAGCCTTACAAACACATGCTTAAGCCGTACATAAAAATACTCGTAGTATTTTAGAACAATGCTTCACATTATAGATATATTTTATAATATTTAGTAGAGACGTACACAGTCTGATACGTAAATACGAGTAACACTTAAAACTGTCCTTGATTGAATTTTGATTCGAATTGACTTTGATTTTATGTCAGTGCCAACTTTATGACCCAGCCAAATTATGTCGGCATGCCATGGTACGGATATTATGTCATGTTATAGCTATTCGAAAATAAATAAATAAAAATAAATGTGGACAACATCACATACATTGTTCTGATCCCAATTTGAATAATTATTTAAAGCATTCGTATTTTGGAAACCAGAAACAACGAAGGTACCACAAACACCCAGACCCGAGATAATGTAGAAAATCTTATTTTTTCTACATTGACCCGTCCGGGAATCGAACCCGGGACCTCGGAGCAGGCGAAAGCTTGAAAACCGGTGTGTACGCCACTCCGCCACGGAGGTCGTCAAAATAGGTTGTACTAAAAGTGCAACCTTATGACAAATGGGTGCACAATTAGTTGGTAGACTCTTTTGAACTCTCTCTCTCTCTTTCTAACTCGAGTATCTCATTTTTAGGGTTCCGTACCCAAAGGGTAAAAACGGGACCCTATTACTAAGACTTCGCTGTCTGTCCGTCTGTCCGTCTGTCCGTCTGTCCGTCTGTTCGTCTGTTCGTCTGTCCGTCGCTCTGTCACCAGGCTGTATCTCAAGAGCCGCGATAGCTAGACTGTTGAAATTACCACAAATTATGTATTTCTGTTGCCGCAATAACAACAAATACTAAAAACAAAATAAAATAAATATAAAGGGGGCTCCTATACAACAAACCCGATTTTTTGGCCTTTTTGGTACGGAACCCTTCGTGCGCGAGTCCGACTCGCACTTGGCCGGTTATTTATATTACCTACATCAATGGTTAAGCAGTAAAATTTTTGTGACTTTTTAAACATCTTCAAAATTTTTTATGGGCGTTCAGTATCGTATTTAGAGCCCATATATGAAGTAAAAAATGGTGATCAAGTTTTCACCCGAAAATATTTTCCGCAACATAGTTTTAAATCTTTACGGTCCTAAGCCTGTTAAGGTATGAAGGGAAAATCAAAAACTTATAGATAATATCGTAATGAACGCGTAAAAAAAGTATTGCTAAGAGGCCGTATCAAACATTTTAGATTTTTTGAGGACTATTACCAAAACAAAAAATACGTCATTAATTTGTTTTTTGTCTCGTAGATTGCTATACTAAAATTTTTGGTAGGTGGTTAAAATTTCATCCTGTAGATCAATTAACTGAAGGCGTTTCAAATCAACTAATCTGTAATTACAAAGGGCGTAACCAGTTGATAGCTGAAGCGATTGTTATCGGCGAGTCTATCGGCAGACAGATCGCGTGATCACGCGATCAGAATTGAAAGTTCAACCCTGTATTGGGTCGAATACAGGCTATTACCAAAAACATATATATTTATGAAGTTGGTGATATTTTTGTATATTTTAAATAAAATACTTAACATGTCAAGTTAAGACATTAAGACATAAATTCATAGTTATTTGATTTGGTTTGACGTATAACAAGATAAAACGTGAGTAATCTTAATACCAGTAGCGTACTACTATGTCATGTTTTTATTTAATAAATGATCATTTCATTTCATTCTATTTAACTGCATTTCATTTTGTTTTAATTTTATTCATTTCATTAAAAGTCAAAACCAAAATTTTTTAAAATACTATTGCGAACTCAAAAATATTATATCATCATTTTAAAAATAGCAGTAAACGCCTCTTCTGAGCCAATGGTACAAATATTTGTTTGCATGAACATGTCTGTTTGTACTGGTCTGGGTATGTATTATAAGTATAATATATTTATTGAAATATATTTACAAAATAAAAAAAATGTAAGTAAGTTTATCGGTTGTCTAGAAGCCAATACGACAGGCTTTTTAGTAGTAGCTTAGTTTGGGTCTAGATGGCTCGGTGTGGCCCAGTGTGGCATGTCAGAAAATATTAATTAATTTATTATAGGTACTTTTAGACAAAATTGTTTGTGAGTAGTTTTTTGTGAGAGTTTAGTACGGAAATGAATATCTTCAAAATGATGTCATCGAATTTTATGTCATACTAGATGATGCTAGATGCTATAAAAAGGGTGTTAGACAGGGATGTGTAGCGTCTCCGTGGCTGTTCAACCTTTTCATGGATAATTGTCTGACAGATCTGAAAGAGAGTGATTTTGGCCTAAGAATGAATGAGTTACGCGTCAAATGTCTTCTTTACGCCGATGATCAAGTATTACTTGCATCGACGGCTAAGGATTTGCAAGCGATGGTGACTATTATGAATGAAGCTTTGGAAAGAAAGGGAATGAAAGTGAACACAAAAAAGACAAAGTTATGGTGTTTGAAAAGGAAGAGAGCATGACAGAAGTATGTATTCGGATTGGTGGTAATGAACTGGAGCAAATGAATGAGTTTGTATACTTGGAGTCGGTGTTTACTAGGGACGGAAAGTATGAAAGTGATATTGAAAGGAGAGTAAATGCTGGTAACAGAGTGAATGGTGCGCTGCACGCCTTTGTGAATAGCCAGAAGATTTCTATGAAAGCTCGTCTGACTGTGCATAGAGGGGTGTTGGTTCCAACACTCATGTACGGAAGTGAAAGTTGGGTAAGGCAGAAAAAGCATGAAAGTAGAATAAATGCAGTAGAAATGAGAGCGCTAAGAAGTATGTTAGGAGTGAAATTGAGTGACAGGATAAGAAATAGTGTGATAAGAAAACGTTGTGGTGTGAAAGAAGATATTGTCACAAGGATTGAGAAAGGGATGCTTAGATGGTTTGGGCATGTAGAGAGGATGAATGAGAGAAGAATGACTAGACAGATCTACAAGACGAGTGTGAAAGGGAACGTTGGAAGAGGAAGGCCTAGACGAACTTATCACGATCAAATCGGGGATGTTCTGAAGAAAGGTCAGGTCAAGAGTACTCTAAACCGACGAGCATGCATGAAAAGATTGATGAATGTGGAAGAAGCGAAAGATGTATGCCAGGATCGTAGTAAAAGGAAGGCCTTGGTCTCTGCCTACCCCGTTGGGAAGGAGGCGTGATAATATGTATGTATGTATGTATGTAGATGATGCCCGTGACCTAAAATTAGTAAATATCCCACGGGAACCTTTCAGGGCGTTTTATTTCTAGATAAAAAGCAGCTTATGTGCTAGGTATTCCAGAATTTTTATATTTCCGTTAAAAATTTAATTCATATCTGTCAAGGCGCTAAGTTACATACATCCTCTAAAACTATCGCATTTATAATATTAGAAACATGCTAAAATAGGCTGGTAGCTATGAAGCCCTTTACCTAAACTCTATTTATTACATACAGGACGAAGAATTAAGGTGAATAATATATCAGGTTGTAATAAAGCTCATAAAATAAACCCTTAAAAACATTGCCCGAAATATGAGCAGTCATTTGGAACATCCCATTATTAACGAGTGTTTATTATGATTGTTGACCGGCCAGTTTGTAAAAAGAAGTAAAAGCAATATGTTTTGTTAATTCCATGTTTCTATGGGGATGTTGTTTAGTTTCATATAAGCATAAGTGTACATCGAAATATTATTTCTCCAAATTTACACCCTGGATACAGAATGATGTTTTGATGAGTGACAAAATGCTCTAAAAACAATTTACTGATCAGTCAAAGAGCGGTTCTATGAAACTTAATCCCTCGATCGTGAGTTATTCCAGACACAATTGAAATCAATTGTTATCGCGGCACGAGCGTGCCTCCTGGGGGTTGAGGGATTTAACCCCTCATTGTGGTAAGACCTGATTATTTTACATTAAATTCCGCAATAGATCGCCAGCACAATCAAAATACTACCTTTTATCTTGAAATAAAAGATATACTTACGGGTCACATTGTCATCAAATATGGCGTGGTTGGATAAAAAAAAAACTAGAAACACAATATCTTATTTTTTTTACGTTTAGTACAAGTAGCACAAAAATCGGTCCAGCCGTTCTCGAGTTATAAGTGGTGTAACTAACCCGACTTTCTTTTTAGGATTCCGTACCCAAAGGGTAATTTACAAACGAGCCCCTATTACTAAGACTTTGCTATCTGTCCGTCTGTCCGTCTTTCCGTCGCTTTGTTGGCTGTATCTCAAGAGCCGCGATAGTATTTCTGTTTCCACAATAACAACAAATACTAAAAACTAAATAAAATAAATATTTAAGGGGGGCTCCATACAGCAAACGCGATGTTTTTGGACTTTTTTGCTCCATATTAATAAATGGTAACAGGTAGGCACTACATTAACTAAATTAATGTAGGTACCTACTGTTGTTTACCTAGTCAATGGTACGGAACCCTACGTGCGCGAGTCCGACTCGCACTTGGCCAATTTTATATATACGTAGGTAAGTAGGGAAAGAACGCGAGCTGAATTAGTAAAAATATCTTTCATTTCTATGTATTCTCTTCGCGTAAACTGAAGAAACCACTACCTACTACCAATTTGAATTGACTAAACCAAATATCGAAATAAAATATCAACACCAATTCTCCGAACAGCTCTTAGCTTTTAAAAGCAGACTGCAAACTTCTTATAAAATCACAAGTAGGTACGTCGCGCACGGCTGTCACAAAATGACGTATGAAACGTCATGAAATGCAATCTGGGAGTGCAGGAAATATTGCGCACAGACCGCATCGGGCTCGTTCGCGGTGCTGTCGGCGTAGTAAACACTCGTTAAATGCGACTTGGCAAAGTTCAGGGCATAATAAAACAAAAAGTTTTAAACAACAAATAGAATAGAATGACAAAAAAAACTACTCAGGTTTCTATATCTTTATTCTCAGAAAGATTTAATACTTACTACACTTACCTGAAAAAAAGGCTGCATAAGGAAGGGTACCTAATAAGCGTTCGCTGTTGTAGTTATACAAAAGACTTCAATAAATACAGAAATCGGTAGTTAATAACTTTCAGATACACTTTCTTTAACATATATTTATTTAAAAGGTTAAACATCGATTAACTTTGTAAATAAGCGTGCAGGTTAAACACATTAAAAACATAAACGCCCGCTTTATGAATATTGAATGTAGTTGCACTCCGATTTTTAACCGGATTGGTAGCCTCAAAGATGATGCACATACCTACTAATCATTTCTTGGCTTTTACTCTTTTGGTGTAGTAATATCCCAGCGATATGTCCAAATTGAGCATGGCAGAATCTATACGAGAAAAAGGTATCCTTTTTCGTTTTTGTGCACATTCCAAAAAATTTTGTCTGTTGACCCAATACTGTGTCCGTAACGAAAATCCGAGCAGTGAGGCGACTCGCGATATATATCGCACATTTTTTGCCGAACGAACAATGCCGTGCTCTGTCGCCACGGCGCGCAATTATTGTACACAGGGTTAAAACCTATCTCGATAGAGTTCAGGGGCTACATTTTTCGAAGAGATGCGAGAATGGAACCCCTTTGTTAGTGACTTGATAGCTGCAGTGTGCTGGCGACAGAATTTTCTTAATTAAACCGAAATGTTTTCGGGTATTCTAAATTCACAAACCGCACTCATATAAATTTCGTGGAAAATAAATACGGAGTGGAATTTTAATTAGTGTAGTTTATAATCGAAATTGCTTGTGGTAGGAGTTCATTTTTTATTCATATTAATAGTCATTCTTATGACAAAACAGAACCTGAGTTGTGCAAACAGTTTTATTCTCTAATTCAGAAAATTTTAATTATATTTAAATCGAATCTGCATTTTAATTTTGCATGATGAGACCGGTGAAAAGTAATTTAATTAGGTATTTTCCACATATATTATACCTACAAAAGGCAAAACTCGCATTATTTCAATAATTTATTAATACCGGGCCTGCCACACTCTAATTGCATACTATTTTTAAAGTTTTTTCAGTAAAATATTGCAAAACAAATACTTATCTAGTAACTTTTTTGAACTTACTTTATAAAAAGGTCCTTTAAGTAAAACAAATATCGACGGAAGAAAACGTAAAGTATCAAAAATTCAACTTTACAACAAAGCCAAAAATCAATTTGATAATTGAAAAAAATAATAATAACATTATGATAATAATTGAAAAAAAAATCATAACATTTTGACTATTCGTAATAGAAAAATCATTTTTTTGTACACAATTTTGGGAAAAAAGTACGCAAACAAAACAATAATCAATTTAGTGCTAAAGTTATGATACACAGGTTTTCAACTACTTACAGCAATTGACTTTTCATTTTCATACCTTAAAAATGCTGTAAATAATTTAAAGGTTTCTATGAAGAAGATATTTTTTTCACATTTCTAGAACAATAAATTGATTTATTTGCAGTATTTTAATTATTGTGTAGCAGAAAAGACATTGTACAGCTAGCTTAAAAATAGTATTGATAAAAAATAAAGCTGTGAATAAAGAAGATAATATGGATGTGTCATTAAAATAAAATGCTGTTATTTATTAAATTGTTTAGTTTTTTATAGGAAGACAATCATACAAAAATTAAAGAATTGGAATCAAAACGTTGATTCACCTACTACGCAAGAGTACCGAGTTTGATTTCTACTCGGATCAGTTTGGAAGGACCAGGCGGGCTATAGTTATTAGACTAGCTATACTGGCTAATGTACTTGCTTCGGAAGGCACGTTGAGCTGCTGATTTTATTAAGCTGTCGCAAGATTAATATCGTAAAAACATGTCACGCCAGTTGAGCAATTAGCACTTTATATCCAGAAATTTGGGCACATCCGTTGACATTTCTCTATAATTTGTAAAATGGCCTGCCTAAGTTTGAGGAGAATCACTTACAATTTAATGCATTAGATGAATCGTATTTGACGAGAATGTTGTAGCACGCAAAAAAGATAAAACGAGTGAACGAATATATTCGAAAAAAATGTTTTCAATATTTTTATACTAACTGTAATGACTTTTAAGTGTTTGTAATAATGAAATAAGATAAGCAAAAATTTTTTTTTGTGCTATAATGCCTATTCTCTGCTAAACAAAACTAATTTATTTTTAGACATATACTTAATTTTTTGAGCACACTGGCCATAAATTTGACGTAACTATAAAAGTTTTTTAATAAATAAATTTTATAACCTCTAAAAACTTACAAAAACTTAACTTGGAAATAATTTGATTTGTTTACGATCAATACTTGAAACTTGACACTTAATGTGACCATGATCAATGCAACCCGATCGAAACGTCAGGCAAAATAATAGGGTATGATTGCGTTTAATTTCCCATTACATTTAAATATTTATTTCTGTGTATTGTTTTAAAAGTTTTTCTTGAATCAGGACATGAATGCGAGAATTCCGTTACAGTCGCAGCTATACCCCTAGTAAAAGTGGTTCCTATTCCAGGTTAGCTTTGTGGTACGTCTACAGCTTGGACATCATGACATGTTCGGTGGGATGCTCGCAGAACGGTTTTCATGGAAGGCGGAGTTTGTTCCAGGAATGGGAAACATACTTAAGAGGAACAAACAAGTGTAAGAATGATGTACCTTGACTGTTACTATATTTACAAACCTGAAAAAAGGTGTATGTGAACTGGCATTCAATATTCATCCCTAAAGAGAGCGACGAAAAGAAAGCTGTATGTAAATACGAGTATGTACCAAAATCATCATTTTCTGCAAGACTTACGACAATTTGAACATGCAAATTTTCCAAAAATTCTCCCCCAAAATGATTTTTTTGTCGTCGTAGTAGACATGAGACCCGGACCATTCGACGAAGTTTTTTTTTCTGATTTCGACTGCGTATTTAGTCTACTTACGCCATTTTTGGTACTTACAGCAGTTACGTTTTCTGCCGTCGATTTGGAAAGTCTTAAAATAGTTAAGTTAAATTAAAAACCTCCTTGTTTTTTGTCAGTTTTAAAACAACTAGTATTTTTAATGACATAACGAAATAATGACAAAAACACATACTTTGAACTGTTATAAAATGTAAGATGCTCTGTCGACTTCACAAGCAATAAATAATTACGGCTAAGGTCAGGTCCATATTATTATTTCGTCGCGTATTTTTCTCTTTCTGTAGGGTTTTCAGTTTATAATTTTTAGCTCTTGTATACAATTAAAAATTTCAATACGAAATATTTATTAATTTAGCTGTTTTTCTACATGGAACGGTTCTTTCCATTAAAACCATCATTTCCTTAGCGAAACGACGTCCACTTATTGACAAAGAACCTTAAAAATCGTAAATGAATGTGGACATCATCACATACAGTGCTCTGATCCCATAGGAACTATTAAAAATTACGCCTCTTTCAACACCGATAGGAAAAGTCACGACATAAGGGACAATATTATAATCACAATAAGTGCGTAACCAAAATAAATATTCCCTAAATCCGTTCATAATCTTCCATTTTTTTTCTGTGGCACAAAAAACTGAAACCGACACACAGCCAACCAATCAACCCAATGATATTTAAAAAGTAATAGATATGTTACATGCGCTCTCAATATGCGTCTCTAAAACGTCACAATTGTGACGTCTTTTCAAATCCATGAAGGAGAAAGTATTCGTTCATTTCACGAGTGTGACAAGGACAAAATAAGAATTACGCATGGGTGCAGTTGTTCGCAAGCGGCACATATATTTCGATAGTTTTGTAAGGGCATAACCTATCTATACTTTTTAAATATCATTGAATCAACCAATGAAACTTGGGCCCTTCAAAAATCGGATTTCCCTATCATAAACCGGATACACAAAAACGGTTTGTCGACAACCCTGGCTCGGGTCGGACGTTGAAAAAACGCCGCGAGCTCGGATTGTGGGTGCATTTATCAAAACGAATCCTATCATATTTTTCGTTGGGATATTCGAAAGAATGCGTAATGTCTTTTATCTTTATTTAGAGTGTAAACATTAAGATGTCAGATTTTTTTCAAGATAATTTTGGCTATGTAGAAAATCTATCTTTTGTTTCGGAAACTGTTTTAAGCAATTTAATGTTTTTGATACTGTTTTAAGCATTTGAATTTCTGGTGTAAATTAAATATGCAATTAAATATAATAAGAATGGTTAGGTGGAACTGCTCTGAACGATTGAACTACCAAGACTTAAGATAAAATAAATCACAAATTACAGTCGACACATGGCATACGTTGATAAATTTTTTCACGGCTCCGTCTCAAAAATTATACACATTTAATCCTCTTCGGTGACAAAAGTTATGGGTCATGCAGAAAAAAGAACTAGAAAAGAACAGACTCTGGCATCTCCAAGAGCAGTACTTTGCAATAATCGCCATGGTTGGCAGGCGGGTTGGCGACCGCAGTTTGGCTAATAGTTAAAAAAAGTCGCTGCTGCCCATCTTGTTCTGCCAGTGCTAAAAGACTAAGAAGAGATGATGTGATGTTATCCTTTTAATGTGCTGACACGGCTAGCCGCTCGCACCACACCACATATAGAATCTAATTTACTAAATAAATAAATATTACTATAAATAAATATTATAATATAAATCTGCTAATCGCTCCCAGTTATATCGTTTTTTATTATATTAGTCTTTCATTAGAGATCCTGCACACGTGAACTACTGGTCTATCGCGCAGGTGAAAATCTATGCCTAGCAGTGTGATACAAAAAAGCCCATGTCCTTTATTAAGGTCTAAACTATCTTTGTACAAAATTTAATTAAATCGGTCCTATAGTTTAGGTCTGCATTTTTATCTTTCGCGTTTAGTATATTAGTAAGGAACTGAACATTATTTCTTCTTCATACACTTTTCCCTCATACATCCCTTTCAGGCAAACAAACTAGTCAAAAACTATATCATTTTGTTTTTAGGGTTCCGAGCTTTTTCCAAACGAAATCGAAAAACGAAAATTAATTATTTCTCATTCATACAAAATTCCATTATCCTTTTCACCCCTTTAAAGTATCGCAACTTAAATTAAAAAATATATGTACAGACGAACTAAGAACCTTCTCCTTTTTTGAAGTCGGTAAAAAACTATTCTATGTCCTTTTCCGGGAATCATCATAATTGCAAACCAAAAAGCATATCAATCAATAAAGTAGTTTTTGAGTTAATTCGTTACTAACATACAGTACAAACCTTTCCTCTATTAGCGAAGATGTATTATAGAAATATTTATTTACCTATACTAAGCATAACGTGATGTGTCTGACATTCTTCAAAGGTAATTAAAGTGTTCTGATCTTTAATGGACTCAGACGAGGGCTTTGCGTGCTTTTGACTATGATGTCTATGATACAAAAGTCTAGACGAATGTTTTAAAGAGCCTAAATAGGTGGTTTCCAGTCTGCCCAGTTATCTTAAAAATCTTGGTTGGATATCCATTTTTGTAATCATGATCAAAGGCAAAGCAAACACTCAAAAAACATTAGTTTGTTTGAAGTCATCTTGAATATGAATTGCAGAACATTTGAATTTATATAAATGAATGATACTGTAAGTTCTAAAGCTACTGCTTATTTTAAGCTTATTACGATTCCAAAACGCCCTATTATACTTACGCCACTCATAGCCACGTACGCCATTCATAGAATTAAGAACATTGCTATAATAATAGATTACGTCATACAAACTTGAAAGAAGAACATAGGCAATTCCTCTTACCAAATAACTTGTTAAGATTGCCGGCATTACCTATACTTAAGCTGAAGAATTTGTTTGTTTGTTTGAACGCGCTAATCTATGGAAATACTGGTTCGAATTAATTTTTTTTTTGTTTTGGATAGTCCATTTATCGAGGAAAGCTTTAGGCTATACATATAACATCACGCTGAGACTAATAGGAGCGAAGCATCAGTGAAAAATGTGGCAAAAAATGCAAATATAATCACGATCATAATAGCAGAAATTGACGCGGACGAAGTCGCGGGCAACAGCTAGTTTACTATTAAATTTAATCAATTTAAGTTAAATCCTCACTTCAGATCCGCTAAGCCGTTCAGTGATCCATGATCTCGAAAACAAAACAAAAATTAATTCGATACTGTTTACAGTCGGTTCAAGGCTTCCTAAGCCTATCTCGATTTGAATTTTAAATCCCTTGTTGTGAATTCGTTACATAGCAAATGGACAAAACTTCAGTTTAGTGGTGTCAAAACTATCGATAATTTAAGTATCGTCGACTCGTCTACTTTTCTGAATATAATGGTAGTCTATCATAGCACTTAAATGTAGCAGGTAGTTCATAAAATCAGTCAGTCACACCTGGATGAAGTTTTCCAATTATTGTGCAATTTTGTAATCTGTGTAGTAACTACTTAGGTAGTTACAAATTACGAAACTGGCAGAACTAGAACAAATTAATAAATAATATATGAAATAGAATAAATAATATGTGAAATCTTACACAAACAATGCTTTTTTGACTAGTATTTTTATTTTATTTAATTGTATTTTGGATGCGTTAATAAAATTTCTTACATTGACTATTGACTTACCTAGAATGCACAGTTTTTATTCTTAGAATGTTTTTGAGTAGCTGTCATTAATATTAATCACATTACATAGTCTAATTCACAATTAAGTCGACGAGATAATATTTTAATGAGTCAATCAGCTAAGTGTTCTACGTCATGGATAAACAAACTGATTTCTTTTCTTGTTCACTGAGTAGGTAGTAATTAAAAGGTCGGAATAAAATAAAATCAATGCATCATATATTAATTGTACTATTCGCATTCCATCATATTTTAGACCCGAGTTCACCAACAGACGTTTAAAATTTAAACAGCGTTTAAAATATTATTTGACAAATCAAATCAATCAAAATCAATCAATCAATCAATGTGTCAAATTAATCGTCAATCTATGTTTACCGGCTGTTTAAATATTGGTGAACTCGGGTCTTAGTCAACATGTGTCAAATTTCGAAATAAGAAACCGTACCTATCTTTTTGTCTTTAAAGTCTATTTCGAACGTAGCATTTTTTTTTTAAATTGTGACCTTTTTCCTGGTCTACTATGAATAACAGTTAAAAGCGTCAATACTATCGATATATAGAAACAACATTGATGTCAATACAGGCAACACTGATATATAATTTGTGCGGCGTACGCATTCGTTTACATAAATAATTTGCAGCGAGTTTTTCGGCCCGTACATAGTTAAACTTCATGTTGTATACGAATGAACTAACAGACTAGTCGGATGTTTTGGACTTCCCTTAAGTTGGGGAACTAATTTGAATAACAAAAATTAAACCCATTAATACTTAGCTATCTTTCATCAAAGTATTCCTGTAAAGAGTAAAAACATTTCGTCAGTAGCCAAATATATGCCTCTTAAATATTGATAAATTTTAAAGGTTTATGAAGCAATGTTAGCAACAAAACAAAAATATAGACTGTCTATTTTTAATTAGTAATAAAAAAGGCGGAGGTTTTGTACCTACTCGATAGGTTTCTTCATCGATTACTCCGGGTATATGTGATGATTTTCCAATTAAATTTGTAAAATAAATGAAAACTGATTTTATAAGCAATTTAAATGATTTTCAGGTGATCGAAAGTATAACAGAGCAGATGTATTTCTAGTCAAATCCAAAAGCCAGGCTTTTTCATAATAACAATAGATAACATCAGTATATAAACTCGAAAAATTATGTCTCAGGCGGGACTCGAACCCGCATCTCCTCGCATGCCGGGCGGGCGCTATACCATTAAGCCACCGAGACCCTGCGACTCAGCGCGAATTTTTTCAATTATATTCTTTTCGCTGTAAGCCAGTGTCGTCTTATCAAATATTAGCCGAAAGAAACATCTTTGCAGATGTTTACGGTCAGTTAAGATTAAACAGCTGTATATATACTTTATTTTATATTTTTATCAATTAATTGTAATTATAATATCAGTAAGTATATAAACTTGAAAAATTATGTCTCAGGCGGGACTCGAACCCGCATCTCCTCGCATGCCGGGCGGGCGCTATACCATTATGCCACCGAGACCCTGCGACTCAGCGCGAATTTTTCAAGCATATTCTTTTCGCTGTAAGCCAGCGTCGTCACATCAATATGCTTGCTATGTTTACAAATCTAAAATTGACTGGTTTTCTTTTTTTAATTTATATCCGTAAGCTAATTTAGTGAACTAAATTAAAAAAATACTATATCGACATTGTTATCACTATAAAGTTGATTTGTTTTCCGAGCGCATGTAGTGCCCGTTAAGTAAAAATGACTGCATGCTTTTTAACGATTAGAACATCATACATAAAGCTAAGCTAGCTATACCAGTCCAGATTGCGCAAAGTAGGAAATTAGTTCATGGGAAATTGCATTCGCATTTTCAACAAATTATTACAGCAAAATATTACCTAAATAAGACTTGTAATTATTTTGCTGCAATTCCGCTGATTTAAATTCTTTTTAAACGATAAAACCGTATGTAATCAAAAATGTTCTTGCTTGCACAGGTATTATTATTTTAACTTACTTATTTAAAGAGTCCTAAACATTAGGTTGTATACAAGCGCCTTCTGAGACCTATTTATAAAAATAAACCTGATTTCACTGATTCTAATATGTGTATTTGTAATATCACAGATGATAATCTTTAATTAGTGTCTATGATAGCGTATGATTAGTATCAAGATTGGATTCGCCACCTAATTGTAGGTCTAAGCGCCGCAATCACAGACGTTATTTAGACTTAATCACCTATTAAATTGAAACGTCAAACAATGTCGCCCTTAAAATTTCATATATAAGGTTGACATTATTTGACGTGTCATATTAATAGACGATTAAGACTAAATAACGTGCAACGGTAAGACACTCAGATATTATGCATATATGAGATTACTACATCATAATTTGAGTGTTACTTAGACAATATTTAGCACTAATAAGTTGAGTGAACACTTATTTTTTCCTTCATCACATGGATAAAAAGGAAGTTCAGCGGAATTCCCCTCTAAGTTTATATTAAACCCATGTCGCAGCGGAGCTGAGAGTAAAGTACAGCTAGTTTGCAAACAAAATTGATTACAACTCTTAACAAAAGACTGCAGGCTCTTAGTAACTCCACCTTCCTCATCTCGTGCTGAAATACTGTTTAGTGATGAAAGAAGAAAATTTAGAAAAAACCTGTCCGACAATCTTTTTGAATTTAGAATCACTCTAATAAAACAAGCGACAGAGATAATACACTAAAGGTTTTTTTTTAATTTAGATTAGGTTAGGTTGATAATTTAAAAATATATTTTGAAATTAATAAAGACCTATTTTAAATTTTTAACTGATTACTTTTCTTTCGACACTCAGTCGAAAATATTATGTACGTACATTGTGTTCCTTCGGATATACCTAAATCTAAATCCTCTAAACTGTTTGAACCTGTAAAAGTTACTGTTGAAAGTTTAAAATATGAGATACCTATAAAATTCGAAATCGCAATTTATTTCAAAAATTAAAAATGTCGACATACAGTCAATAGTCATAGATTGGATATTTAAGTTTATTTAAAATCATTTTTGATGTATCTATGCTTCATCTTTCGCTACAAACTAAGTAATTATTATTTAAAACTGAAGGGAAAGGCGGAACATGTCGAGAGGAGAAATCCTATATTTCTCGCCGTCACGTAGCAGAGTCTAGACTTTTGCGCATTCTAATGCTTGCTCATTTTCTTGTGAATTGCAGGGACGGATTTAAAATTTGTAATTTATTTATTTATTTGTTTAATATTCGGAAGACCAACAGCTAATGCAACATAAAAAACAATAACAGATAGGTATCAGAAAGCCAATAACAGGTCCTCACAATTAACAAAAAAAAATTAATAATGTTTGTGATTTAATTTAAATTGTTTATCATCATAATATTACATATTTTACTCTAAACCAAAGAATGTTAAACAATAAAACTATACTAACTTTCCGCCCAGGCTTTGCACGGGTTTGCCAATTAAATCTGTTTATAAACATTTTTACCCTTTACACGCTTTTTACATAAACGTTTTTAAAACAGATTTTTTTTCATACAATTATCTAACATTTTTGCTCATACAAACCTTCTCTTGCCTGACTATTACATCTTATCTGTGCTATTACAAACATAACCAAAAACATAAATATTTAAATAGTTGCCGTTATTCTGAAGTGATGCTCATACAAATATTTTGGTAATAGATTTGTATTGGTAAAGAAGATAGTTAAATAGATAGATAGATTTTGGTCGTCAGCATAAATGTGGCTTAACCTGCACTTTTTGCATTTGTCTCCGCGCAGGCTGTGTCCCTGGTATCGAAGGGGTATGTGAGACGCACGGAACGTACAATTAACAAAATGCGACAAAGGACAGAGCCAACGTTCGGTTTGCGCGCAAACACCGATGTTCTGGCGAACACTCCCTTCAAAATCTTTCTAGTGCGTGGTCGAAGTTGCTGTACTTGTCTTTGATTCCTACTTAATAGCTGAACCTTATAAAATTCAGTCCGCTTTTAATCCATCTCGTTAACTATCAAAGACAACAACTCCTCTTCCGCAGTATACATATACAATATGTGTAACGTCTAATTGAGAAAATAAACTACGTATATTAGGTCAAACTGAAAACTTCTTTGAATAAAAATCTCGACTACCTTAAGTGGGACTTTACATAAACAATCTTTTAATGGCCAGGAGAGTTTTTCTTTTTAAATTTTTAGCAAACATGTACCACTGTTTGAACTGTAGGCAACAGTTAGGTTTTGAACACGAAAAATATGAGTTACGTTATTGTAGGGTGAATATGGGGTAAATTCAAAGTTACATAGGAACAAACATACAGCATAACTGATATGGGATCATAGTTTCGACAATCAAAGCCATCATTGTGTTTTCAAAGAGCAAACTATACCAAGGTCCCAAAACTTGAGTGAACCACTTACAAATAATCACTACACCGTGACCTACATACGAATAGAAGTTAGATTATTAAACTTGTCGTTATACAAATGAAGAATATCTGACGTATTCAACAATTATTAGTTTGTGGGTCACTTTTGAAAGGATTACCGATTGTTTTATTAGCTAGTAATAGATTTTGTGTAATGTAGGTAGTGCCGGCATATTATAAGACTTGCACCATCTCCCATATTCCTATGGGTGTCGTGAGAGGCGACTAAAGGGGTACTGCTGAAAAAAGCCGGGCAGCAGCGTCTTCTCTCTGCCGCTGCCCAACGATCGCCAACCCACCTGCCTTTTGGGGTGGTGGGATCTACCTCCTAGTGGTCCACCCTGGGCAACGGCATCTTTGGTTTTCTACCCAATGATGACGGCTAACAGATTCCTCTGCGGTGGTAGGCTTCGTAAGAGGCCGCCTGGATGCTACCACCCTCCTGCCGGAGTCCAGCGCGTTCCGCTGGTGTGTGGGAGAACCAGTACCTCTGGGTTAGCTCGCTCCATCTTAGGCTTCTTCTTAACCATACAGTTAAGTATGTAGTCAAGAGCAAGCCCATTATTTATTTAAAAAAACCTTCCAAGCGTACCAATGGCAAAATCTTCCTTTTGCGAAAGTCTCGTGTCCAGCAATGTATTGATATAGGCAAGTGATTGCGTTAATGACTTCAAATAAATTAGAACGTATTCAATATACTTAGTATTCGTTAGTTGATCAGTCTTGAAAGTCTTTGCCGATTGGGAGTGTTCGTTATATCTCGAATTTTCGTAAACTTTTTTTAAGAATGAAAAGTTGTTTTTGATTTACGGCGATGCATAATTACGTTACTGCTCTATGAGATTTTAGGCGTATCTTAGTTTCTCGTAGACAATTCCTACTTACTTTATTTTAACCACGATTTAAAATGGTTGATCTGTAAGTAAATTATCACAGAGCTAAGTTACAGGAGTCACTATAGACAACAGAGACTTCAGTAATGACTGCCTTTTCTTTCACCAACTGCGCATAATAGATTCAATTTTATACAAAATCGTAACAATTAATTTTTGTAACGCCGAGTACGTCTCTGTGCATAAAGAACGGTGCGAGTTTGTGTAGAGACAGACATAAATTACCCTCCAAGCCTTTATTATAGTCGTTGGAAGCTTGAAACTTTGAGAACATTTTTTGAACGAATTAACTTAAATCATAACACTTTTTGTACGTGTCGACGAGGCGTGAAAATAATATGATGTTAATATGTTATTTGTAAGATAAGGATTTTTATTTACCTAATGTAGGTAGGTACTGTTTTGTAGAGAACTGAACCTCATTTTAGAGAGGGTGAATCTAATACTTACAATCCCTTTTTTTTTGTTTACGCTAGATAAAATGCATTACGCATACCTACTGCTTCAGGAGCAGCAGTAGGTTATGTGGGACTCTCTTGTCGGTGCCCGACAAGCATACCCACTAAAAAGACCTGCGGTGTACCTTGCAACGTATGTTGGCAGAATATGGGTTTCAATTAGGATGCCCTCCATGCACCGCCTACGTACGGCCTATGCCGGGCCTCAGGCATAAAGTATGGGTGATCCTGTACACCAGGAATCACCCCCAGTCTGGCAAGCTGTGCAATGCGAGCGTTGAGCCCCCCGGCCCAACGCCCACTAGCCTGCTAGAGGAGGGAAGTTGAGTTCGGCGTATGCCTTCGTCGTCCTCCTCCATCTACGACTTCAGGTCGGGTCCGCAAGCAACCTCGCGGACCCGAACCGTGGCCACCCTTTGCAACGACAGTGCATGTCGTTCCAAGGGGCCGCCAACGTCTCACGCCCATTCGCCGCCCAGCATAGCTCAAACCATACTGGGAAGCGAGCGACTACCGTCCTGTGCGGGGCTAACGCCCCAACGGCAACACCGCCGTCGCGCCCTCCAGCGCGAACGGCCACAACAGGCCACGGGCCGAAGCCCGCTACCACCGTCTGGAGACGCATTCAACAGCGGGCTGCCCAAGCTTACAGGAAGCGCCTCCCGTGTGGGTTTTGGTCCGCGTCGACCAAATGGCCGGTACTCTCCATATCTGGAGAGCGTTCCCCTATCCGCCACCTGGGGCGCGCCCGGTAGGAGACCCAAACCACCCTCGGGAATACTTACAATCCTAGCTTAATAATATAGATGTGAATGTAAGTTTGTTTGTTATATACGCTTTCACGCTAAAAGAACAGACAACAGCACGTCAACCTACCACAAAATGTAATTTTTTCTCAATTAATACTGATCTCTACAGGTTGGACTTAAAGTCGAAAATCAATTCAATGAACTTTAACTTTTTGGGTAGGTTGACCTGCCGTTGTCTGTACACACGGCGGCACATCAGACTATAAATGTTGACCTTGAGACCGCCTTTATGCCCTACGTAATAAAAGCTGTTATCGCAATTCAACTGTTTAATTGGATGTGCTGTCGAGTTTACTTAACCGATCATCATGAAACTTTGTACACATATTTTCGAAGGTTAAGAAATAGTGACATTTAATAGGCTATTCATATTCCACTGTTGAGCACAAGTTTCCGCACCCGCGATATAAAGTGTAGTTTACGCGGACAGAAGCGCGGAAACTTTAAAATAAATATCGTAATCTTGTAAAACCGGTAACTGTATATTAGTAATTTAATAAGTACTAGCTGTTGCCCCCGACTTCGTACGCGTATATTTCCGTTATTATGATCGTGATTATTTTTGCAACATTTTTCATTGATGCTTCGCTCCTATTGGTCGCAGCGTGATGTTATATAGCCTAAAGCCTTCCTCGATAAATGGACTATCCAACACAAAAATATTTTTTAAATTCGGACCAGTACTTTTTAAGATTAGCGCGTTCAAACAAACAAACAAACAAACAAACTCTTCAGCTTTATAATATTATTATATTATATAGATTAAAACATTTTTGCGGCTTCAAATTTGACAACATAAATTAAGCTGCTTTATTCAAAGTATATGGGCCATCAACAAAGAACAATGAATACCCTATGTGCAGGTCACTGTATATTCATCATTCATCATCATCATCAGCCTTACCTACCTAACAGCCTATAATCATCCCAGTGCAGGGAAAAGGCCTCCATCATTGAATTCAAGTCGCCACAGCAATGATGGGTGTACTGGCATAATCACCACGCTTGCCAAATGCGGGTTGGTGATGACAAACCCGAGCAACGTTCAAAAATTCGAAACTTTTTGTTGCCAGACCCGGGATCCGAACCCGGGACCCCGAGATCTTGGCCCGGTATTTAAACCACTAGACCAACGGGGCGTTACAGCCTTATCTACCAGTCTACAAATGGACACAGGACTCTCAGAAAGGATGATTTTGCCATAATTGCCACGCTTGGCAGGCGGGTTGGCGATTTGCCACACTTGGCAGGCAGGTTGGCGATTTGCCACACTTGGCAGGCAGGTCGGCGATTGCAGTTTGGCTATTCAAAGTGTCACACATGCTCCGAAGTCCCGTTTTCTAAATTGTCTCCTATCTGGCTGTTTGTGATGCCTTCATTGTTTCTGATTTCCAAAAAATAAATACTTTAATACAGCGTTTCCCATTTGCCGAGTCGCAAACCGGTACCGGGCCATCAAAATAAAATACCGGGTCGCAACATTCCCGCCTTGTTTATAAAATAATACCTACTATCGATCGACGCATGGTAAAATATTCTTCTTAAACTTTCGTCATTTTCGGGGAACTTGAATTCTTTAGTAAAACATAGGCAGCTTGGGAAGCACTAAAATTTAGTGACTAAATAGTTATAAATAAAACATTTTTGCTATTACGAGGGCGGCACTGAAAATTTCGGGAATCAAGGAAGTGACACAACATTACTATTTAAAAATGTATTTATTGCTTTTCAAAGTATTCTCCGCGAAATTTGACCTATTTTTCCATACGACGGAACCAATCATTAAAGCAACCATTCCATTCGGAAGTTTGGGTCTCCAAAATGTCTTTTGTAGGCGTCCACAGCTTCTTCAGGTGATGAAAATCTCTGATCACGCAATTTATTCTTTATTTTAGGAAAAGTATAGAAATCATTAGGGCTTAGGTTGGGGCTGTACGGCGGATGGATTTTCTTGCTCTAAAAACTCTTTTGTTCTGTGCGCAGTGTGAAAACTCGCATTGTCGTGATGGAGGATGATGCGGCGGTTGCAGTTCCCTTTACGGAGTTCAGAAACGACCTGTGGCAAACAAATGCTAGCATACCATTCTGCATTAACCGTTCTTTGTCCCTCAAGAGGAATAGTCGCAACATGGCCAGTTTTGGAGACAAACGTGGCCACCATTTTTTTTGCAACACTCCGTGAACGAACAATTTTTGTTGGCTTTAACTCATTTTCGAACACCCAAACTCGTGACTGGTTTTTTGTTTCGGGTTTGTACGCGTATATCCAGGATTCGTCACCTGATATGATGTTGTATACAGCATTGGAGGATCCTGCGTGGAATCTTTCGAGAGTTCTGACGCACCAAGTAACGCGAGCCGCTTTTTGCTCTTCACAGAGCGAATGCGTATCCATCGGGAAAACAACTGTTTTACACCTAATTGTTCATGCAAGATTATTTGTATGACTCATGCCAATGTCTAAAGTTGCCTGAATTTCGCGGTATGTCACATGTCGATCTCCCTCAATCAGCTTACGCACAGCATCAACGTTTTCTTGGGTGACTGCAGTTTTTGGACGACCTTGACGGGAATCATCACTTAGCTTGACACATCAACTTGAAATTCAGCAAACCAGCGATAAATGATGGTTTTGGATGGGGCTTCATTACCAAATGCAGAAATCATCCGGTCAACACACTGTTTTTGTGTTAAACCACTTCGAAAGTCATAATAAATCATCGCTCTTGAATTTTCTCGAGTCAATTCCATTTTCTCAAATTACTTGCTCAGTGTTCTCAACGACTAAACAAGTTTGACAAGACCTTGTGAAAAGACCGAGAATCTTTTTTTAAATAAATCCGATACTTTTAGTGCAGCCTATGTAATAAATGTGTATTATTTTACCTAATAGAAACAGTTTGGTTTTAAAAGTATTAGTGGGTTACAAAGGGGCAGTGTTAAAATGACCGGGTCATGGCAGAACAATGTTTGGGAAACACTGCTTTAATAGTTACTTACCAATGTAAGTTCCAATGAATTAGGCATAACAACTTATGTAAGGTTGTATCAATTATACATAC
This sequence comes from Anania crocealis, assembly GCA_949315895.1. Taxonomy (NCBI): domain Eukaryota; kingdom Metazoa; phylum Arthropoda; class Insecta; order Lepidoptera; family Crambidae; genus Anania; species Anania crocealis. The sequence continues at coordinate 5,268,957 of OX438872.1, read as the reverse complement.
ATACATACATACATACATACATACACTCACGCCTTTTTCCCGGAGGGGTAGGCAGAGACCACATCTTTCCACTTGCTACGATCCTTACAGACTACTTTCGCTTCATCCACATTCATTAATCTTTTCATACACGCTCGCCGGTTTAGGGTACTCTTGACCTGACCTTTCTTTAGAACTTCCCCGATTTGATCAAGATAAGTTCGTCGAGGCCTTCCCCTTCCAACATTTCCATTTATACTCGCCTTATATATCTTTTTAGTCAACCTGCTTCCTCCTCTCAACATGTCCAAACCATTTAAGCATTTCTTTTTCAAATACTGATCACTACATCCTCTTTTATCAATTATTTATATTTTATCATTTAAAAAAACCCAAATGGTATTGAAAACATTCTCCTCCTATCGATAAATTGCGATACATTCAAGAAGAAAATCAAATAATCTTGTGGCTGCAAACATTCTCGTAGTATCGATTCGTTTGAATCATCAATCACTGCGATGTTGCATTGTCCGGGGTTAATGCGGATGATGTGTTTGACGGGAGGTGACACACTGCCGTATTATTCAGTGAACATAATGATGAAATTAAGGATAAATTGACGGTAAAGTAAAGTAACAGCCTATAATCATCCCACTGCAGGGCAAAGGCCTCCATCATTGAATTCAAGTTACCGCAGCAATGATGGGTACTGGCATAATCACCACGCTCGCCAAATACGGCTTGGTGATCCCAAACCCGAGCAACGTTCGAAAATCCGAAACTTTTTGTTGCTCGACCCGGGGATTGCCCCGCGATCTTGGCCCGGTATTTAAACCACTAGACCAACGGGGCTTTATTAGTTTTGTGTTAAATTGACGGATTATAATAAAACAAGTTACATAGATACAAAAATGACACCTAAAACTGTCCCCTATAACATGATCCAAGGAATTTTTAAGCTATTGCATAGCTTCTATCGCGGGCCTTGAGCGTGGAGACCGAATCCAGAAATTCCGTAACGAAAATAACCTAACCTAACACTCGGGGCGAGAAACGATCGAACAATTTTGAATTTCCGAAATTTAAAAGAATTAAGAAGAAAATAAGGATTTTGACATTATGGTTGCCTATGGTAACCATATCTGCCAAAATAACAGAAAAATTTTATTAAAAAAGTCAAAATTTGAAAATACATAAAATTATAAAATTAAGCTATTGCATAGCTTCTATCGCGGGCCTTGAGCGTGGAGACCGAATCCAGAAATTCCGTAACAAAAATAACCTAACACCCCCCACTCCGACCGGCACAGCGGTGATACTTTTTAGTTTTATAATTGCATAAGTTGACAAAAAATGCTATGCAATAGCTTTACCGCGGCAGTCTCCGAGTGCCACACGTCTTTTAATTCCTTGACATGATCCCACAGACATTGATAGGCTAGATGCCCAAAAAAAGAGTAGAGTCAAAAAAAGGTTGAACATGTTCAACTTTTGACCGCGCTTGTTATTGAAATGTGCGTATTTTATTTAAAAAACAATTATTCTATCATAATTGTATCTATTACGTAAATACATGTACCTGTGTGCATACTACATGTTTAAATTACATTGCTGCATTTAGTTTTAAAGGTGTTGTACCTGTTCATTGAAGCAAATAGTGAACGCAAATTTCGGTACGCGCGGGTTTTATAGAAAAGAGTGCATTTGTTGCATCTAGGCCTATCAATGTCTGTGCATGATCCAATCGCTAGTGAATTAGCCACTAGAGGCGCTAGTGTCGCGTGAGGTCCAATAACATTAACTTTTCACTGGTTTTAGCGGGTTTCGTTACGTAAATTATAATTTCTTTAATTTACCGGCTGAAAAGTGATCTCCTTCGTAAAATATCGCAAATATGGATTATTTGGCGATTAATGTGAACGCTTTGAGAGCGGAATTAAGAAAAAGCGCAAAAATAGGCGGCCTCAAGAGCAACTATTTCAGAAGTTAGTTTGTTGATATCAAGATAGATATTTATAAATAATAAACCTTAATTTAGATTCAAGATTTACACTTTGTTTCGGCGCCGATCGCGTTTGAAAGCTATACCTCCGGACCTCAGTCTACAGTGGCGCCAACTGGTGAGCAAAGAAACGGTAGTCCCCATTATTCATGATTTATTCGTTCATTTTATGACAATGTCTGTATCAACTTTAAACCCGGCCAAATTATAACGCTAAGCAATACTATGGATATTTATGTCATACTAGCTGTTGCCCGCGATTTTGTCCACGTCAAATTCTGTTATTATGATCGCGATTAAGAAGTTTTTAAAATAGCCTAAAGCCTTCCTCGATAGATGAACTATTCAACACAAAAAGATTTTTTCAATTCGAACCAGTAGATTCAGAGATTAGCGCGTACAAACAAACAAACTATTCAGCTTTATAATATTAAGTAAAGATTGTATCTACGAGTATTTCATAGACATAGGTTGTCTTTAAAATGAACCCTTATATCATATGAGTCCATACCATTATTCAGTTCCAGTAAATGAACTTTAGTGTTTAGTCTTAAGTGTTAAAATGCAACAAATGAAATATGAAAATTCCTACTCAGGTTGTCGTTTGAACTTTACGGGCGTGTGTCATACGTTTTCAGCTTTAATACGAAATTATGTGTATTGGAGTTTAGGTGCGAGGTACACCTCGACTGCCTCCTTACTGTAAATATTAATCCAAAGCTGACAATTATTTACAGTCAAAGTTGAGTATAATGCAGGAAGTAAACCAATTTGAGGTCAAAAACTTCTGTCACAAAGAAGAATTTTAAGAAGTTACCGATTTCTGTTTATAGCTGAGGACCTACTACGCAAACTCCTGTTAATACGGATATGTCTATCTCTATCATATACTTTAAGATATTGGCATAAGTAAGAGAGACAGATGAAGTCGAATATACAAAGTAAATGAGGCAGATGGAAAATATAAGGACAGTATGTTGCGGAGTAAGACCTTACAAGCCCTACTACGTGATGCCAGTAAATATAGATGTAGAGACTCTGTCACATAGGTACTTTAAGAGCTATGTATGAGTAAGAAAGACCGATAAAAAATTATACTTAGGTATACGGACATTTTCTTTCGGAGTAGGGTCTTAAAAGTTCTGATTTCCACCAAATAACTAAGACCCTTGCGTATTAGGCATAGTCTTAGTTCCACTACATACTCAACTCGATTGCAATCTATTTCTTATGTCAAATACAGTAAGTTTCAATTAATTCCAGAGAAATATAAATACGTATTGAAATCAATTGAAATCAATACGTTTTGTTGCTAGTGTAACGTTCAATTTTAATCCTAATCCCAGAAGAAATCGAGTGCCAAGTATAAAATGACCTGCGGTCTTTGAAGTCGTAATTGAAATCGTAGCAAATTATATGGCGTATGCTTTCCAGTTATTTTTAATCAGTAATCGGAATCGAATAACATTGTAACAAGCTACTTTTAAGGTAATATAAAAAAAAAACTATATACACAACTGGCGTCAGAAAAGTGTCCAAACTAAAAGAGCACCCCGTTGGTCTAGTGGCATAAATACTGGACCAAGATCTCGGGGTCCCAGGTTTGATCCCCGGGTCGGGCAACAAATAGTTTCGAATTTTCGAACGTTGCTCGGGTTTGTGATCACCAACCCGCATTTGGCAAGGTGATTATGCCAGTTCCCATCATTGCTGTGGTAACTTGAATTCAATAATGGAGGCCTTTTCCCTGCAGTGGGATGATTATAGGCTGTTACTTAAAAGAGCACCCATTTGACATAAGTTTTCACTTTTCGTACAACCCATACCAATCGAATAGTTACAACATGACATAAATATCCATACTATTGCATGTCGACATAATTTGGCCGCGTTATAAAGTTGACACTGACATAAAATCGACGTCAATCGTTTAAATAAGGCCGATTTAGTTTCCATTTTGGTAGCGGACAGTGAATCTAGTTCTTATTATACACCGTGCTTTTTGAACCACCTGGAAAACGATGCCCACTTCATTGGACGGCTAGCTGTTGCCCGCAACTTCGACCGCGTCAATTTCTGTTATTATGATCGCGACTATTTTTGCAACATTTTTTACTAATGCTTCGCTCCTATTGGTCGCAGCGTGATGTTATATAGCCTAAAGCCTTCCTCGATAAATGGACTATCCAATACAAAAATATTTTTTCAAACAAATTTTGCTGTGGCGGGGTCTCGGTTGAATGGATCTTACACAGTCATCTGTGCGTGTCACAGCGTGTTTCAAAATAAATAGCTGAACCAGTATTTCAAATTTTTACTAACAAATTTTTGTTAAAAAAATGAAAATAATACTGCCAAGATGTTATACATAATGGTTACTTAATGTGGGTTTCGTTTTACTGGTAATTGAAAATCCACCGTGAATATCGGTGCATGCTACGCTTCATCTATACTTACTAATATTATAAAGCTGAAGAGTTTGTTTGTTTGTTTGTTTGAACGCGCTAATCTCAGGAAGTACTGGTTCGAATTGAAAAATTATTTTTGTGTTGGATAGTCCATTTATCGAGGAAGGCTTTAGGCTATATAACATCACGCTGCGACCAATAGGAGCGAAGCATCAGTGAAAAATTTTGCAAAAAAAATCGCGATCATTATAACAGAAATTGACGCGTACGAAGTCGCGAGGAACAGCTAGTCAATAAATAAGTTTTAAAATATTGAATGCTGCTCTAGGAGTGTTTATGGCTTAGTTCATCATACCCAACACTCGGCTAAACTGAAACGGAATTGTTCAAGCGACTTCGCTTGACCCACATACACCACACTTAGTATGCCAACAACATACAGGGTGTAAGGTTAAAGCGATGACAAGTTAAAATCAAATTCTGTATCATACGCATTATTAACACTTTGGAAACGTCGAAAATTTTGATATCATCATTGTAAAAGAGAAAAGTTTCGAACAGAATTTTTCCTTAGATTAAAACAAGAAGTGAACCAGTTACACATTAGTTTATTTTTTTATTTATTTTTATTTATTTATTTAAATCAGGCAACAAAAGGCCCATACAATATATACCTTAAAGTCTAACATACATAATATACACATTATTGGTTGGCTTTTACGTGCCGACCAATCAACGTGCTGCCACTTGCCACTTGCACGCCTTTCAATTTTTTTACTAGGGTGGTGGGATCTACCTCCTAGTGGTCCACCCTGGGCAACGGCAACTTTGGTTTTCTAACCAATGATGTCGGCTAACAAATCCCACTGCGGTGGTAGGCTTCGTAAGAGGCCGCCTGGATGCTACCACCCTCCTGCCGGAGTCCAGCGCCAAACAGTTTGTCTGTGTTCCGCTGGTGTGTGGGAGCACCAGTACCTCTGGGTAAGCTCGCTCTATCTTAGGCTTCTTCTTAACCGTATAGTTAAGTATGTAGACAAGAGCAAACCCTGACTAAAAAACTAAATATTTATAAAACTAAGAGACTATAATTAAAATGGAAAGACAGACATGGTAAAACTGTAAGAGCCTTATAACTACAAAACCTCACCAGCTTAAATCGCTGAGTCTTTGCATACCACAAACACATAACCAATCCACTCTTATGTTTAGATCTTTTGCAAATTATATTCCACAGAAAGAAGTAATCAGCAACCTTAATTTAAAAATTAATGGTTCTTGTAAATTAGTCTCTTCATGCCTGTCATAGCTCGCGGTTCAAAGTAAACTAGGAGACAATTAATTAACTGCAGAAAATTCAGTACATAGCTAAACAATTTCAGGAAGCTCTCTCTGAATAAAATGACACTTTTTTTTCTTATTTCGAAGTGATGGGCCCCACACACACACCATTCCACTGCAGGGCGAAAGCCTTTATTCAAGTTACCATAACAATGATGGGTACAGGCATTATCACCATGCTTGCCAAATGTAATATTAAAAATTCGAAACGCTTGTTGCCCGACCCGGGGATCGAACCTAGGACCGGTACTTAAGCCCCGTTGGTCTAGTACCAACGGTGCGTCATAACATAAGTACATCTATTAGAAATGACGAAACTTATTAGCTTTCTTATTTATTACAGTATGCGAGCAGGTTCTTAGTAAATTGAAAAGTCGGCCCATTTGCACTGAACCCTGCAGTTTGAAACAAACTGACCGTAACAGAAAGTGCGCGGGAAATATTTCATCTAAATAAATAGGGACGGGGCAAAGAGTATACAGAAACATCGCAGAGTAAATTTGTCTGCTGAAGCCGCTTTGATGCCTACTTGGAACGTCATTTATACATTTTCAACATCTCAGCCAAATGACGCCCACTGTAGGAGAAATGCCTCTACAAATATCTCCATTTCACCCGCCACCAGTCTTTAGCAGCTTACCGCGACCTTTGCCTTCGTTTTTGTTTTTATTTTGTTACTATCACTTATTTAATTAGAAAGTCTGTGCCCTGCAGTGGTATGATTATAGGCCGGTACACTACTAGGTGACATTTCGTTACTACGATAGTAAAATTTTCTAATTATTACTTATGATTAATCATCATCAGTACATAAACAGTACATAAACTTGAAAAATTATGTCCCGCCTGAGACATAATTTTTCAAGTTTATATACTGATATTATAAGTGCAATTAAGTTGCTAAAAGATCAAATAAAGTATCATCGGTTTTATTAAATTAACTGCTGGACATGGGGCTTTCTGAGAGGAGAAACAGAAATTAATACTTAGACCCGAGTTCACCAACACTTAAGCAGCCGGTAAACAAAGAGTGACGATTAATTTTACTCGGGCCTAAGGGTAGAGTTTACTAACAGACGTTTAAGTTTTAAACAGCGTTTAAAATATTATTTGTCATATTTTGTATGGGAATTGTGTCAAATTAATCGTCAATCTATGTTTACCGGCTGTTTAAGAATTGGTGAACTTTGATCTTACTATTTAACTAGCCTAGGTATTATCTAAACTCAGTTTAGTGTGTACCACAATACCTTGATATCAATTAAGTATATCATTTTTTGGGAAGTTGTTAACTTCACTCATTCTACACCAAGGCCTTAGGTGGATAGCACTAAGTACCGGCTGGCTATAATACTGTGAACAGGTTTTATAGGTATAACTAGATTATTGGCACTTCTACTTTCACACATCATAATCTTTGACAAGAAATTCACTCAGCGACCTTGGCAGGGAAGTGGTACTAGCTTCCAGTTTCCTGTCTCGGGAAATGAGCTGAGCTTTGACGGTCGCCGACCGCCATACCCGAAGCACAAACCATTTATTTACAGCAAAGTGTACCATCTGTAGTTTATATTCTTTAGGCATAGCTACTACTATTTCTATCTTTGCTTCTAAAAAAGAGATCCAATTAGAATGAAAAATATGCACTCTCCATGCCAGCCATGGTTAAACTAAAATTGAATTTGAAATCTTCTGTACATGCCATTAATAAATGTAATCTGAGCGTCTAACAAGTTTTTTTTTCTGTTGGATCTAGATTTAACAATTTCTAGTGAATATAATACCTACTGTAAGAGCTTGGCAAAACTGTTTTTTTTTTTTATAAACAATGGGCTTGCTCTCTTGACTACGTACTTACCTCTACGGTTAAGAAGAAGCCTAAGTGGTGCGAGCTTACCCAGAGGTATTGGTTTTCCCACACACCAGCGGAATACAGAAAAACTGTTTGGCGCTGGACTCCGGCAGGAGGATGGTAGAGTCCAGGCAGCCTCTTATGAAGCCTACCACCGCAGAGGGATCTGTTAGCCATCTAGCCTGTCATCTTTAGTTAGAAAAATCAAAAGATTTCGTTGCCCAGGGTGGACCATTAGGAGGTAGATCCCACCACCCCAAACTGTTCAGATATCAGCCTCACCCTAGTTAAGTGTGGAGGGCGATACTTACTACTTATTTATAAAAGGACCTGGAGGATTTACGCTGTTGGCAGATGGCCATCACAGCTTCAACGGGCAGATTAGGTGAGTGTGGAAGTCACTCAACCTAACTACGTATACTAATCGATTTGGTCTAAAGCCATAGTAATATCTACACGTATTGGGGAATCCGCAGTTCTATTGCGATGTAATAACCGTACAGTGCCATCTCTTGGTGGTTGCATGTTGATCAACTTGTTATTAATGCATAATGCGGGTTGCAACACTTCACCTACTTACGAAACAGTTTATTGTTTGTTAACAACTGTACACCTTTGTAAATACTGTGGTAAACCTAATAATTAATTCACTAATTGCGTTCCAAAACACCACAGAAGTGTAGGGCTTAATTAGAAACAATAGCATTGTGTTATCGAGACAGTATCGCGCAACTTCACTGAAGTTATAAGTTGGCCAATTTCCCTAGTACTTCGGCAATTTCCTAAGATATCTTTGCTAGTGATGTGAACTCAACAGAACTTAAACGACAATTATACTGATTATATTTAAATTCCTATTTTCCCAAAAAGTTTAAAACAACATCTTATAAACTAATTTAATAAGTATAATCAAGCCGTACAATGATGTCATTAACGAGCCATCAGCATTTGAAATGTCGCAAAAAAAACAAAATATAACATACTAGCGGCCCGTCCCGGCTTCGCACGGGTGGACATAAGATTTTTGTATAAGGATCCCTAATTTTTTCTAACTATGAATATAACCTATATCACTCAAAGTGAATGTAGCATTCCAATGATGAAAAAATTTTTGAAATCGGCACAGTATTTTTTTAGTTTATTCATTACAAACATACACACACAAAAATACAAATAAGTATTTCCTCTTTATAATATAAGTGTAGATGTCGATATGCGAGTTGAATCTGTAAATTTATTTTTAATTTATTACAAGCCATGAAGTCGATATTCGGGCTCTAACATTATTTAAAAAATAAAGCCACGAGTAGACGAAACGTGATTATTATCAACTTTTAGAACTACTTATTGTATGGTATTTTGAAAATTATTGTAACCGTGTCTAAACTAAAAATAGCACCTTTAAAAAAGCACCACACGGGACAACACATCTTCTCATATTATATTATGGGTGTGGTGATAGACAACTATAGGAAAACTGGCAGAAGAAGAGTTTCTGCGGTTGCCAACTTAGACCACTGTGGACTGTAAGGATTGATGACGACGATGAAAATAAAACAAAAAATTGTGCCTAAAATTTTTCAGCTCTCATATTATCTCTGTCAATTATTTTGGCCGTTAAAACATTGACATTTCCATCTTATAAAGTTGAAAATACATAAGACCTACGTACATCACTAGTAGCGCGCTTGGAACCAAACTGCCCCAATAGGATTACCCAAGTGCTATTATATAACATCTTTGCTCTGACACGTCTATGTCAGTTTACATACAAAATGACTGAGAGTTTCTTGGAATTCGAAATCAGTGTGGAGTGTACTCTGATGACAGGAAAAAGTTTCAATATTTCAAAAAAAAAAAGGCCGATCTAGGACCTGCGGCCATACTCCGCAGCGGTAAGCCCGTATTCACAGATCAATCTGTTTCTTTCTGATATACTAAGATATTGGTTTGAGTGAAAGAGACAGATGGAGTCGATTATACGGACACTTTGTTGCAGAGTAAGGCATCTGAACCACTACCCTTGCGTAATAAGTTAGTTCTCGCACTCACACCAACGTAGTCGTCATTGCGTACATTGACCAATAAATACGGACTTAGTCATCAATCAGCATCACAAACCTTTTCCAGTCTTCCACTGACAAGACTTGAAAAGGGTTTAAGATGACGTGACGACATAGAAAACAAAGTTTATTAATAGGATCAATCGTCTGGCCCTCATCTGATCACTTGTTAAACTTCAAGTCAATCTCCGCCGAATTGTTAATTGATTAGCGAAACGGGATTAGTAGACTATTCAATTATCGCCGAACTCGAGCCAAATTTATGTAGGTCATGGATAGCACAGTACTATATTTGTGCATTTGCATCAAGTTTGGGTTAAATGGCTTTTTAATAGATACTAGCGCTGATCAGAGAATGTTGTATATTTCACTCTTGGTTAATTAGCTAGCACCCACAATACAGGACGAAATTTTAATCACCATCCGAATTTTAATACAACAATCTTCAAGATAAAAATGACGTTTTATTTCTTTTGGTATAGGTAGCCCAGTACAAAAATGTCAAGATTAACCTAGAAAATGTACGATAAAAGTCTAATATTTTGGATGCGGCCTCCTCGCATCACATTTATTACACGATGCGCATCTCATTCATTATGACACTATTAATTAGTTGTTGATTTTCTCTTCATACCTTCACGTTCTTCTTCACCTTCATACCTACAGGCTTAGTACCGTAAAAATTGAAAACTAAGTTGCGAAAAATGTTTTCCGGTGAAAAATACCTACATTTTTGGAACGAAGTTCATTATCGCGCGTAGCGAAAGGGGCTAGATGCAAAAAATTGTAACGACACTTTTTGCTATAGTTGTAAGCCGTGCAGCTAGAGAGAGAGAGAGGGAGAGAGGGAGGTAGTTAGGAACTGAGGGAGAGGGAGAGGGAGAAGGAGAGGGAGAGAGGGAGAGAGAGGGGGAGAGGGAGAGGGAAAGGGAGAAAGAGATAATTTAAAATAAAATAAAATTTTATTACGATTCCTTCACTAAAAATTAACTTCGTTCCATCCGGCTGTCCCTTGAGACCTCTCAAGTTTTTTTCAATTCATAAATGGCCTCTAAATACGTTACTTAAAGCCTAAAGAAATTTGATGGTGATAAAAAAGTCATCCTGTTGATTGATCATTATCATCATGGACGGCAAAATCAGAGACAGAAGATGTTTTCTATCTCCGATATGCCAAAACTGAAGATAGATAGTTTATTGGGACCGGCCGTAAGATGTTAAATTTAGTGATACCAGCGACATCCACTGCATTTTTTCCGTTTAAAAAAATGCTATTAAATGCTACTCTACTAGAGCTAAGTGCTGCCACCAATTGATTTAATTTTATTACTTCTAAACAAAATCAATTTTCAAAAAACTAGAACAGTATCATTTTACCAAATTACCTCTAGTATTTGTTGAATCACAGTAAACTTTTCACTTAGTTACATTTGCTCTAGTAGTCGCATTAAGTGTTTTAAAATAAATATATAGTCGATTTTAAATTAGAACACAGAAACTACTTACAATGAGTTGGCATTTTGTAAATTACACCAATTAGACTTTTAATTATTATTTCTTTAGCTTAAGCATTCTTTACTTGGAGATTAATGGCTTAAAATGTTAGACCATGAAAATCTTTAACAGTATCAGCAACATATAAAATGAGTTATAAAACATCCCCATGTTCAAGCATTCAAAAACTGCAGACAGCCGCAAAATCTGTTGGATTACTTTAAAAGATGATCCTAGAAGGGTGAGCGACATTTTCCGGGCCTCAAGACAAATTCCATCGGATTAAGGAAGGAAGGTAATGTATTTTTTAACTTATCCTCTTATAGAATTTCCTCGTGTTATTATTAAATTTGATTTCTTGATAGCTTTAAGTGTCTTATGTTTTTTCTTTTTATAATTTATTTATCAGATTAACAAAATTACATGAAGATAAAGGAAATATTAACATTTAAAAACCACGGAGGTTTACCATGATGCTTATAAGTTAAGTTTAAGTCAGTAAGTAAATCCAAAAAAAACAGTAGGCTAATAACAACTCGCCAATTATTGTGAGATGAGCAGATAGTAAAAAAATCAATAAAAATACTTTTTAAAGTATAGACAAGAACCAGGCAGGTATTAGACCGAGGGTCTGTATCACAATCATTAAGTAAAGGCTTAAGTAGTTACTCAACAAGTTAATTACATAGAGCTTAAATCCTTTTGCTAACTTTCTTTGCATTTCACAATCATCCAATCAGTAAATTAAAGTGAAGATTATTTATTTAATACTTACTTACTAGTTACGTTTCGTTTCAAGGTAAGAATAATTTATGTGTTTCTATAAAGTATAGTAATCACAGAATTATCATTAAAAATATTTTTTGTTGTGATTATAAGTAATAAAAACAATAAATTCGTACAAAAACTGTTTACACTGTAATGTAAATGAGTCATTTCACCTTTTCTAAAATCAATGTTTCTGTAAGAATGGAACGCAGCAAGGTTTTAAACAAAAAGTCTATGTCGAGGCAACGTCAGTTAGTCAGTAAATGACAAATGTCAAATTTGCCGACGTTTGGTACTTTTTGTGTGGTGATTTTGTTTGCATTACGAACATTGTGTTATTTTGTAATGACTGCAAAACTGTCCATTTAAATAATAAAATAACTTCTTGTTGATGAAAATTTAGAAATGACGTATTTGAGGTTATCTTTTTAAATTTACTTGTCAAGTAAAAGGCTAATTGGCAGTGCATCCGGTGATTAACTTAACGAGCAGATAAAGTGGTGATTAACCATACGCAGGGATTGTGAAACCTGAAAAATAGTTTACTGAGCAGATAGGGTCGAAGTAGCTTACCCAGAATTTTACTCAGCGATTGTGTAACAGGCCCCGAGTTTAAAATATAAATCTAACATGAGAGATCACTAAAAGGCTATTTTATTATTATGTTTATTTTATATCTAAGCGTGTACACTTCGGTACGTAGTTAATAAGATTTAGATAATAAATAACTTTTGAGTTTGGTTTTTAAGTTTTCTGGCGATATTTTTTTGCATGCAGCTGAAGGTAAAAATAGATTTAATACAGCAGTATATTAAATCTATGAGGTAAACTATTTATTAGCCGCGGTACCTGATAAGCGGCCGTCCGCTGGCCGTACACTTTATTTGCAGTGGTCTGTCGGAGCCGGTTGTGTTATGGCGCGTGTGCGTACAGGGTGCTCCACATATTTATAAATAAAAATAAAAATAAAAATATCTTTATTTTTCACCACAATATTACACGTTCGCTTAGTATTCTAGAGAATAAGCTGTACTAGAAGAATATTAACAGATATAAAATAATAATACAAACATATAACATTGGGGAGAACTGGAGCCTAAGCTAGGGATAACCTGAATTTCAGGACTCCAGGAACCCCCACCCAGACTATATATTTAAGTCAATATCATCACAAAAGAAGTAATGTTTTAGTAACATCAGTTCAATTTGGTCATAAACTGGTAAAATTTTACAGTGTTCGATATTAGAGGATAATATATTTTTAAGAATTCTAATTTGAAGCTCATAGATTTGTTTGATATATGATTTATACGTTCGACCATAGCTTGTCAAACCATACTGAATATATGATTCCGCCAATGAGTTATAAAGCATAAGCCTAACTTTATTCTAACCCTAAGGGTCTGTTTCACAATCATTAAGTAAAGGCTTAAGTAGTTACTCAACGAGTTAATTACATAGAGGTTAAATCCTTTCGTTAACTTTCTTTGCATTTCACAATCATCCAATCAGTAAATTAAAGTGAAGATTATATAATTAATACTTACTTACAAGTTACGTTTCGTTTCAAGGTAAGAATAATGTATGTGTTTCTATAAAGTATAGTAATCACAGAATTATCATTAAAAATATTTTTAGTTATGATTATAAGTAATAAAAACAATAAATTCCTACAAAAAATGTTTACACTGTAATGTAAATGAGTCATTTCACCTTTTCTAAAATCAATGTTTCTGTAAGAATGGAACGCAGCAAGGTTTTAAACAAAAAGTCTATGTCGAGGCAACGTCAGTTAGTCAGTAAATGACAAATGTCAAATTTGCCGACGTTTGGTACTTTTTGTGTGGTGATTTTGTTTGCATTACGAACATTGTGTTATTTTGTAATGACTGCAAAACTGTCCATTTAAATAATAAAATAACTTCTTGTTGATGAAAATTTAGAAATGACGTATTTGAGGTTATCTTTTTAAATTTACTTGTCAAGTAAAAGGCTAATTGGCAGTGCATCCGGTGATTAACTTAACGAGCAGATAAAGTGGTGATTAACCATACTCAGGGATTGTGAAACCTGAAAAATAGTTTACTGAGCAGATAGGGTCGAAGTAGCTTACCCAGAACTTTACTCAGCGATTGTGAAACAGGCCTCTATATTAAGGGTATTCGATTTTTAAATATTTTAATTAAATAGGTGCTATGTGTAACTATGATTTAAAACTTACTTTTTTTAAGGTGATTCTGATATTATAATATTTTTTAATGTTTTTATATTTGTTTGAATTTATGTTTTTTATATATGTTTGATTATTTGATTGTGCCGAATTTTCATTGGTATGGGTTTATTCGGGTTATAAATATGGTTCTGTTTAGTTTTTCATCATCTGGCTGAATTCACCCCGTGTTTATGTTTAGACTGAGGCTCGGGACAAAAGAAGGATAGGTGAATTCTTTTAAATTATATATATATTAAATATTTTATATATAAATTATATACATCTAAAGGGAGACATCACCGAGTACGCGATATACCTTAGAATGTTATTTTTAACCACCTGTAAAAAGAAGCACACATATGTAACCATTATATATAACATTTAATTTTTTTACCATTTCGCATACCATTCAAAGATTGGCGCAGATATTTATTTTGAAACACGCTGTGACGCGTAGCTGTGTAAAGTTCACTCCTCTGGTACCCCCCCCCCCTGCAGCAAAATATTACGTCTGAGCGCATCACAGCGTGTTACAAAACTAAAAGGATCAATATGATAAAATAATTAACACTGCCATGATGTTATACATAATGGTCCAATAGCGTGGGCTTCGATTTCCATCCAGGTGGTTCAAAAAGCACGGTGTATAACCGAGAGCGTGACATAATATCGAAATATCGGGCAATATCTTGGGGTCCTCTGTTCAATCCCCAGGTTGTGCAAAAAGAGTTTCAAATTTCCAAATATTGCTCGGGTTTGTGATTACTGACCTGCATTTGGCAAGCATGGTAATTATGCGTGTACCCATAATTAATGGTAACTTGAATGGAATCGTTTTAAATGTATGATTTATGAGTGTAAGCCATTGCAAAATTGCATGATTTTGCAAAATGAAGTATACTTTCTGTTGTCATGCATAGTACAGCCCAGACTTGTCCTGAAGTAGAAATATTGGGAAGTGTAAAACCGCCTCCTGGGGCCTATTTGCAGAAATAAAACTGATTTTAACTGATTTTCCGCGACAAAAGATAGACCCGACATATCTGAATTCCAAGTAAACCAAGTCGTGAGTGAACTGAAGAGCACTAGCCACTGAATAACCCTTTAACCGATTTTTATACGGTTCCTAAACCGGCTTTTGTTCTACTCGTATTATTAGTAATTATTAAATTAATTAGTTTATCCCACGCGCCACGTACGTACGAGTCACTCCAGCGTGCATTGACGGCGCGTCACACGTCACTCAGCTGTCACTTCACTTCAATGTCTATGCTCATGCAGCTGGCAAATTATTTGATGCGGAAAATGGATTCGGGTATGTGTTGATAGGCCGAAAGATCGGATACAATGTTTTAGTTCTGAAAATTTTGGTGTATATACAGCACTAGCTGTTCCCCGTGATTTCGTACGCATCAATTTCTGTTTTTATGATCGCGATTATATTTGCAACATTTTTCACTGATACTTCGCTCCTATTAGTTGATGTTATATAGCCTAAAGCCTTCCTCGATACATGGAATATCCAACACAAAAAGATTTTTTCAATTCGAATCAGTACTTCCAGAGATTAGCGCGTTCAAACAAACAAACAAACAAACTCTTCGGCTTTATAATATTAGTATAGATATAAATGGGATGTTTGAGATGATTGCAGAATTATTGTTGTTTTGGTATCAAATAAAACGATTTAAAAAGAACCGTCAAGTAAAGCGTGTTCTTTTCACTATTGGACAAACTGAGATCGCTAACCCGTCTGCCAAACGTGACAGATATTACGAGTATGACGAAAACGTACTTTAGAAGTAGCTTTTGCCTAGTAAGCGTCGTTTGACTGAGATAAGGATATTAATAAAGAAGCTTGACTGGGTGTGGACCAAATGCTCCCATGCATGTGAATACTTAAATTTATTTTCTTACATGACATCTTTTACTTTTCTTCAGTAACGCCACCAAAATAACTCTGTCACCAGTAGGTTCAAATCACAAGGAAACACCACTAACAACTCAAATTAGTACTCGACCAAAACAAACAGGAATATAGTTTCGGTGTCCGCACCGAGGCTGTTTCCACTATCTCGTATAATAACACTCAATCGTGTACCAGCTTTCAGCATGTATAACATGGTTACATACACACAACAATCTACGAGCCAAAAAATAAATTACGTATTTTTTCTTTTGGTATAGCCCAGTACAAATATCCAAAAATCAAACATTTTTAAAACCATCTCCTCGCTACACTTTTTCTACGCGATGCGCATCTCATTCATTCATTACGTTACTATTTATTAGTTGTTGTTTTTTTTATAAATAATGGGTTTGCTCTTCACTACATACTTAACTATACTGTCAAGAAGAACCCAAAGATGGAGCGAGCTTACCCAGAGGTACTGGTTCTCCCACACACCAGCAAAACACAGAAAAACTGTTTGGCGCTGGACTCCGGCAGGAGGGTGGTAGCATCCAGGCGGCCTCTTACGAAGCCTACCATCGCAGAGGGATCTGTTAGCCGTCATCATTGGTTAGAAAACCAAAGATGCCGTTGCTCAGGGTGGATCACTAGGAGGTAGATCCCACCATCCTAAAAACTTCTTACCTTCACAGACTTAGGACCGTAAAAATTGAAACGTAAAAAGTATAAATACCACCCAATAGTAATGACGCCATGTTGCTAGATTATCAAGAGTGTTGCCAGAACTGTCGCCTACATTCCTCACACTAAAAGATAAGATATTAAAATATCAAGTGGACCCGTGGGTCTTTATCTCATAAGTGGCTTCGCTGTCGTATACGTGTTTGATCAGTTTATCGATAAAAAGTTATACCAGTTTTAAAAACTCGTATTACAAACATATTTAATAAGATATAAGATTTTGATTTCCAGGTCTATATCCGGGACTCCGGTCATGGATTACCGGGACACGGATACCGGTTTGAACCGGTTTTACTGAGCTTAAATATGTCAGGTTAGTCATCCTTTTTGAGATGGACAGATTATATGCACAGGTGTGAATTTTATTAAGTGACATATTTATCAAAATGCTATCATGAAAATGAAAGATTTATTGAAGTACTAGCTGTTGCCCGTGACTTTGTTCGCGTCGAATTTTTAATTACAAGAACCATAAACTTTATTGAAATCAAAGTTAAGTTTTTTGGGATTAAAAGTTGTGTAATAGCACCTTCATATTTAAGGCTGTATCTTTTTAATTATTTCCTTACCAAGACGCGATTTTACAAATTTTTATACTATTGCTTATAAAGCCCTAATAAAAGTACTCACTTGAGCAGTTATCTTTCAGTATTCACAATCCAAAATAGCCAAATTGCTATTCCAGACATTTACAACATTTGTCAACTCGTTCTGGAGTGATTGAATAATAAATATCTTTCCATACTTTCGCATATAATCAGTACATTTAACAACACTTGAAAATATTTTACATTTCAGTTTTATTTATCCTACTGTTGAATATTTCACATCGTTAATGAAGTGTGCAAAATTGCGTGCAAATTGGGATGCCGCCGTCGCAAATTTAAAACATGAACGCTAATGTCGAAAGTAGCAAGACGCTGAACTCCATACCCATATGTATTATTCCGATTCTTAAGCGCAATAATTTTTTTATGTTTGGCATAAATATTTCATTATTATGAGCTCAGTTAAATGACGAACACTGTTTCCCTTATGGATCTCCACGATGATTCCCGAAACTTTCATCAGCCCTTGCATTCTCTTAAATGCGCATAAGTTCTGATCGCAGATGTGTCAGCCATCACATCAATCACTGTTGTCACATTTTTGATAGCTTTTTGTTTGGTGCTAGTGTCGATCAGCGTTAAATGAAGTTACCAATCGTGCGTTCATTGCTGTTACAGCTGCAGTATGACATTTGCGCTAAGGCAATCGCACTGTTGGCCATAAGGAAGACTGGTGACTGTTGTAACAGAGGACAATTTTATTGTTAGAAACATTAGTGATAGGTTCAAAAATTTTATTTTCTCAAAATAATTACAGATAATTCACTCTCCGAGAAATCATCAAATTATATTTTGAGCAACTAATAAATTCAACTAGGACAGTTTAAACTTAAATTAAAATTTATAGCTTATGTTTATACCTATACGTCTTTTTTATAACCATTTTGTACAAGTAGCATCAGAAGTCAATGTGTAGTAGGTTCAGCTTTAAACTTTTATCAAACTTATCTTAATATTACATTTTCCAAGTAGGGACCAACTTAGACCCCAAAAATTCCCCCATCCGAATATTGAATACGATTAATCATGAGCAATCCCATTCAAAATAGGAAATCAAACTTTCATACTGAAACCCAAACTAAAATAGATCTAGTAGGCTCAGTTCATACTCCTATAAGGTCACTCTTACATTAAAGTGGTGCCATTTTTATTTTATTTATTAAGCTATTGCATAGCTTCTATCGCGGGCCTTGAGCGTGGAGACCGAATCCAGAAATTCCGTAACGAAAACAACCTAACCTAACACTCGGGGTGAGGCACGATCGAACAATTTTGAATTTCCGAAATTTAAAAGAATTTAGAAGAAAATAAGGATTTTGACAGTATGGTTGCCTATGGTAACCATATCTGCCAAAATAACAGAAAAATTTTATTACAAAAGTCAAAATTAGAAAATACATAAAATCTAAAATTATAAAATTAAGCTATTGCATAGCTTCTATCGCGGGCCTTGAGCGTGGAGACCGAACCCAGAAATTCCGTAACGAAAATAACCTAACACCCCCTACTTCAACCGGCACAGAGGTGATACTTTTTAGTTTTATAATTACATAAGTTGATAAAAAATGCTATGCAATAGCTTTACCGCGGAAGTCTCCGAGTGCCACACGTCTTTTTTGTTCTTTATACTTATCTGCAAAACAATTATTTTTTCTCAGCATACAGTTAAATTATTTGTCGATCGGACTAAAAGTAAAGCAAGTGATAGTATTTAGTTTTTTTTTATGACAATAGTTTTTCCCCAAATTCATAAATAAAGATATCGTTCCGGTAATAAATTAAGTGTGAGTGAGTTGTTTTTGAGATTTCCACCATCTATGGTTTTTTATGAGTTTTAATTATTTTGTCACTGTTGCAAGCGCGATGATCACGGTAGAACTATAGGTACTGACCCCACATCAGAATATAAAAACAAGGAAATTTAAAAACTCATAAAATGATAGTTAAAATATAGTTAGTTATTTTTTAAATGCAGACTTTACAGCTTTTTTACGACTAAAATATAAGTTTTAGCCACTATATTTTGCATTAAATAAATACCTCTTCACTCTTTCTGACCTAGCGCTATTGCTATTTACAGTCGTACCCTTTTTTTTTTACGTGCCTAGAAAGATTACCTACTAATACTACTACTACTTAGAAAGAGCTAGAAAGAGTCAGTTTTTTATAGCTCGTACTCCAAATTTTATACGAGTAGCTTTCATCTTTGCTATATTAAGCAGTTGGCTATAAAATAGTAACAGTGCCTACATAGTGAAAGTAAAGCCACTGAGCATTATTGCGTTATGCCTGAACTAAGTAAAAGTGTAGTCACGTATCAAAATTTGTTCAACACAAGATTTATTTGAATAATGATGTCACTTCGGGTCCGCAACTTTGCAATACCGTTGGAATATTAATATGGGTTACCTAGCTAAGTGATTTATCAATGAGAATAGGTTATTAATAGTAGTAGCAGAAACGTCATAGGAGGATTTTCAAAGAACTTATGGCGAAAAATTATACAAGATAAGTAACAAATCGACCTCGAGGAACATGATCTCATTCAATAAACACAATGAAAAATTTTTGAGAACAAATTATTCCATACTAGTCGGAATCTCAAAATCTCAAGATGACTTCACCATAGTATACAGGGTGACTTTATCATCACATTCCAAAAAAATTTTTATATGCGTTCAGTATTTAGAGCACATTTATGAAGTAAAAAATGTAGGTCAAGTTTCAACCCGAAAATATGTTTCGCTACATAGTTTTCAATTTTTACGGTCCTAAGCCTGTTAAGGTATAAAGGGAAAAATCAACAACTTATGAATAGTATTGTAATGAATGAATATGATGCGCATCACTTAAACAAAGTATTACTAGCGGGCCGTATCAAAGATTTTTTGATTTTTGGCCGACATTTTCTAAGTGCACATTATCTTTTCATTATTGTTCTGGGCTATATTTTTTGTTTCGTAGATTGTTGTATTAAATTTTGGAAGATCATTAAAATACCTAACTGTTTAGTTGCGAGCAAAATTTACCTGTCTAAAAAATATATTGTATAGCTATTTTAATAAATAACAACAAAAACATAAAAATATTAAATTTCTTCTTTTCTTTTCATTTAGTACTAACATGGAATATATTTAGAGCAAACTACAGGTTGTGGCGACCTAAGCTTGCTCTATAAAATTGATTGCACTGATATGCAGTTTGCAGAGTACCTAGCTCAAATTAAAACTTAATTTCTGTAGTATATTTTGAACTAAAAGACATTAAAAAGCATGCAATGTAACATCAAGCACTCCAATACAGGGCAGAGGCCTCCATCATTGGATTCAAGTAACCACAGCAATTACATAGTCATTGCATAGGAATAATCACCACTCTTCCCTTAAGCGTGTTAGTGATCATAAACCCGATCATTGTTCGATATTTCTATACTCTTGTTGCCCGACTTGGGGATTGAACCCAGGACTTGGGATCTTGGCCGGTACTTAAACCACTGGAGCAACGGGGCGTCATGGTAGTTCATAATTATCATTATTGCTTATAGTTAAAAAGAAGCAAATTGGTGCAATCTGCATAATTTAAATTCTTGCTATTTACTACTCCGAATTGTGGAACATATTTCCATTTATTGAGGTCGCTTATATTATGTATGATTCTTCACCTATAGAATAAGGAAAACAATAAGCCTGTCAAATGTTTATTTACAAGAACCGTCTCCATTTTTTATTTCACGCCGCTGTCTTGGGTCGGTTTTAAACCAGAGGGCTTGAAATAACGCTTAAATATGTATCGTAATAGCTGCTTGATATGAATGATGTTAATAAAAAATAACAACGTTACACTTAACGTTATTTCTGAAATGTTTAAACGTTAAAATAAAGTAAGTTTATTCCAAACTTTACCGCTGTTTTAGCTACAACATAAAACATAGAAGTCATTAGAAATTTTAGAAAATATAGAAGCACTTTCTTTGGTGTATTTTTCAAATGATATTTATCTATTACTACTAGCTGCTGCCACGACTTTGAATGCGTAAAATTTGATACTATCCTTGGGCACCAATTTTGTGCGAAATTAAAAATAGCCTATTTTTGGAATACGTACCTATATTCCAGTGCATAAATTATTTTCTTGCTAAATAATATTTATATTTGCTCCGATTTTGGCGTGGCTGTGTAACAACCTATATCTATACAAACGTGTGTAACAATATAAACATTCACATTCATAATACTAGCTGTTGTCCACATGGACTTCGGAATTGGATGTAGAGATAATCAACAGGCATCGCTATCTTTCTTAGGTATCATGCGATTTCTCACAAAATACAACTGTTATGTCATGATATAGCAAAAACTGTAGGTACTGAATTTTGGGATAAATTATAGCTTTTATTTTACTCTAATGCTTAAACTATATCTAAAAAAACTAGACTATACTATATCACTGGAATGTTTCATCAAAATGCGTTCTGTAGTTATTGCATGAAATAGTTACAAATATGTACAAACAACAGCACGTCAACCTACTACAAAGCGTCAAATTTTCTCAATTGATATTTAACTCTAATTGTTGGACTTAAAGTTGAAAATTAATTCAATGACCTTTTACTTTTTGGGTAGGTTGACCTGCCGTTGTCTGTAATGCGACTATCATAAATCTTTTCACATTTATAATATTAGTAGGACAAGTAACATTTCTGAAAACTCTAAAAAAATTCAAAAAATGATAACGTCACTTTATATAACGTTAAATATGTACTTCATAATTGCTGATAATGTTAAGTATTGCTACCAAACCATATCAATATACAAGCTACAACAAACACTGTACGTTCATTAAAATACTGTTACTCGTTAGACTTATAATGTGAAGCGGTAACGTTATCAAGCTCAGTTTTAAACGACAATTTACATTGGTTACCAGTTTCCCAAACATTTCGGAATCCCTCACGGGCTTAACCGGGCTTTTCCAAAGAATTTTAAGAGTACCCTTGCGTTCTCGCGAGTCGTGACCCAAATTGTATGAAAACTGAGTGACACGGTTCATGTTTTTTCGCTTCGTGCTTTCATTTAAGATGTCTAAGTTAACGTCGGGCTTCTTTGTTAGTTTAATTTACTGCGCATTTGCTGAGTAGAGATGTTGATTTTAATAAGAGCAAAAGTTTTGAAATGCAAACTTGCGGTTGATCTTAAGACCAGCATTTTGAAAGTGTCAAGTGCTGTAGAAAATTGTGTTTAGGATTAATAATAGTAACACACACAGTAGTTCAAATATTGATATTTTAATTGCAATTAAATTGCTTAAATATCATATAAAGTATAATAATGGTAAACTCGAAAAGAGGTCTCAAAGCGAGAATATTTTTGTGTTTTTGGATTTGTCTTCCTCGGGATTAGGATAATATGTTTTAAAAACATTGAAAAGGCAACATCACAAATGAAAAGTATTTTTTTAATTTTTTTCCAACCACGCCATATTTGATGATGATGACATTTAAGACGTCAAAATCAATACTATTCTGAGGCAATACGAAGTTGGGTCCGCTCGTATCATAAAATATAATAATGGTAATCTTAAAAAGAGGTCTCAAAGCGAGAATACTCTTGTCTTTTGTAATTAAATCAAATAAATAGATTAGGAAGAAGTAGAATTAATTAGGTACCTGTAATTTGAAGGGATTTTACTACGTAATCCTTTTTTTTTCTTTTTTTCTAGCTTTCATTTAGTATATTATTATATCGATTTTCGTAGTCATTACAAAAATGACAATATCAAAAAATACGTATTAATACAAATATCCGCCGATAAATCTTACTAAAACGGTAACTGAAACGATAAGTAAGTTGAAGTACTAGTGGGTTGGTCACAAACCGATAACTAAGTAAAATTGATACCGATAACAAAAGAAACTCTTGAGTGAACTACTTAGATTAGCAAAGACATTGACATCTTTAATAGCAACTTCCCTCAATACAAAAAAGCCATATCCAATATTACAAGAAATGACTTACCGTAATTTCCCAAATGCAAACACCTTTCCTGTTCGGAATCTAACTTTTCGTTGTCATGTATTCTTTCAATTTAATCTCAAGTTTCGTTTTCGTTGTTTTTGAATAAGTTTAATGTTTATATTTCATCTCATAAGTTTTCTTTTATTGTCTTCGTTCTATTAGCATCATAAATATCAAGCTGTGTATACTATTTATGGGCTACGGTCTAGTTACCCTTGTAAACTCTCCATGTAAGCATGCCTGAACTGTAACCTGTCAGTGTACCTATTATAAATAAATAAATAAATAAAAAACAACTCCAACAATGTGCAATCCTCGCAGAGAACCACGAAAATGGTTTGCAAGGCACAAATAATACATCAAGATTTTGCTATAGCACTAATAATGATTGATAAATAATAATAATAACAATGTTTTCAGAACTTGTCACTCTTTCAGGCAGAAACTACCTAGTAATGCAGTTTTGATGAGGGAACTTGACTTGAGAGGTGGCCCTTGTCTCTAGCTAAAATAGGCACTTAATAAATAACTAAAAATTACACTCACCGAAAACGTTCCTTCTCATTCGTTCACAGAATCTAAATATTTTTGAAAGACCTATTTAACGACACTTATAGGGTGTTTTTTTTTTAATATTTTCTTTTACTGTTTTGTCAGTGTTATTAATATTTCATGCTAATTACAAAACTACAGCTTTCTAGTACTAAGAGTCTGCAGGTTAACCCAATACTAAATCTATAAGTTAACTGCAGATGGACAAGCAGATAAACAAGCGGTAGTTTAACAAGTTTTCCTATTGTCTGGATCCCTGGAGTGAACTTAGGGTTTACTCAAAATCACTTTATTACAACGTAACTCTTGATTTCAAAGAACGAGTAACCCTGTATAATCGGAATGCCAATACACAGCCAATCAGAAATTCCCTTCTTTATACATTCCCGAGGGAATCATTTATTATGCACCGCAAAATCACATTACATCCCCTCGGAATTTCCTCCCACAATTTAGGGTCTAAATAATTCCTAGCTGTTGCATTTAATTTGGAACCTTAGCGGAAAGAATCGCGCGATATTATTCTATGTTCTGTGAATGGACTAGGAGTGGAGATGTTGCAGTTCAAAAACAAACCTTATGAGTAGACAATAAGAACCACTAGTAATCGACTGTGATGACATCTGCGAAACTTTGTAGGTACTTTGATCACAGTTCATGTTGAACAGTTAACACGTTTAAGACTTCTTTATTATCAACCGACGAAAATAAAATACATGAAAAGAAAAACACCATTACACCCTCTCTCTTTTTATAGGTGTCCTAAACAGCGACTAAATGAGTACTGCCAGAAGAAGGTGTCTAACATTGGACAATAATGGTTATTAATGTAGTGATGATGATATATTTTTGTAAGTACCTACAGAATGACCTTTTCATCACATTCAAAAAAAAATTATATGCGTTCAGTATCGTATTTAGAGCTCATTTATGAAGTAAAAAATGGAAATCAAGTTTTCACCCGAAAATATATTTCGCAACATATTTTTCAATTTTTACGGTCCTAAGCCTGTTAAAGTATGAAGGGAAAATCAAAAACTTATGAATAGTATCGTAATAAATGAAAGAGATGCGCATCGCGTAAAAGAAGTGTTGCTAGGAGGCCGTATCAAACCTTTTAGATTTTTGGTAGTTTTCTAAGTGTTTTATCTTGACATTTTTATACTGGGCTATACCAAAAGACAAAAATACGTCATTTGTTTTTTTTTTTCTCGTAGATTGGTGTAATAAAATTTGGAAGGTGGTTAAAATTTCATCCTTTATTAATTAATATTTTATTATGTATACTTTTCACGAAGTTATCTAATTTCAACATTATTTCACTTCAGTTGAGTAGTTTAAGGATGAATACATGTAGGTACATTTGAAACAAAAATGATTTTTGTTCGTTACTATTAGTATAATTCTACCAAAAAGCAGTAACCGAAATGCGAAATAAGTCACCAAACTTAAATCCACACAGAAATTGCCAAAAAGCCATCACAAACTTTTGATTAATATTTTTTTATAATGAAAATTTTCATTCGGTGACAATTTTGTAATTAAAAAGCAAATTCTGATCTAACCTAAAGTTTAACTTAGTTCAGATAAAAAAAAATGCCAAAATCAGATCAGGGAAATAGCCAAAAGGATATTGTTTGAAAAACTGGAGTCAACTAAAGCAATCACATTGTCATTAACTAATTTTGAAAACAATTTATGAAAACGATGACAAATAAATACTATCTACATCAGAGCAAAAAAACTTAGATATTTATGTTTGATTCAAAAAAAAAACGTCACTGTCCTAATATGTTATTATACTGTTCTTGCCCGGGCTATGTCAAACTAAAGCAATAACACACAACATTAGGTCGTTTGTGATTCAAATTTGGCGGCAGATGGCGTTGCATACGTTTACCTTTATTAGGGGGTGCAGTGGACGGAGGGGAATTATTTTCGTAAGAAAAAATGTTTACAGCCGCTCGGAGCCATTTTGAAAAGTCTTCCGAGATCTCAGTTATTAAAGCAGTTTCAATTGACATACCTACTTAGAAAGAAATATATGTAAAAAATAATGTTTACGAACTATTTAATTATTTCTATACAAAGAAAAATGTTTTTGATTTACATCAACGACCTCCCTAGGAGCATGGAGGAACCTTGTATTTTGTTTGCGTATGACATCTCACTACTTGCGTAATGTGACAATAATAAAAATGGCCAATTGAACGAAAAACTTACCCTTCTCCTCTCGAATATCTCAAACTGGTTGGATGACCATAATTTGGAAATAAACTTCCATAAAACTAAAATTATGTCTTTCCACCCATACCAAAAACAGGCACTAAACATAAATTTCACTCACAATAGCACTAAATTAGAACATGTAGGCACTTTTACGTTACTCGGTTTAGAAATAGATACACATCTAAATTGATAAGCGCACATCCAAAAAATAAAATCAAAATTATCGAGCTACGCGTATGCACTTTACGAGGTGAAAAAACTACTGACCTTGAAGCGGCACTAAGTACCTACTACGCCTATGCAAACGCGTGGCTTAACTATGGCATTATTCTATGGGGAAATAGCATCGACGCATCCAGCCTTTTTATTTTGCAAAAAAAGCTAATTAGAATTCTCGCCAACACACTGAAAGATGCAAACCGTATTTTAGAAAATTTAACATACTTCCCCTTCCATGTATGTATATCTTGGAAATATGTAAATTCGTCCGAAAACATCCCGAATTTTATACAAAGCGATCGGATTTACCCTCGAACCACTCTTTGAGAAGTGTTCGTAAGAACAAATTAATGTTACCGCCTGTCCATCTAAAGCTTCATTCATCAAGCCCACTAATCATGTCTATAAAAATTTACAATAATTTACCGGAATTTATAAAAGAAGAATCAAATAAAATTAAATATGGAAAATCAATAAAATCTATTCTTTTAAAAAATTGCTACTATACAATAAATGAATACCTAAATGACGAAAATCTAATAAAATTAAAAAATATACAATCAAATTAATTAATACAATGACAACAAATATTACAATTTATTTTATTTCTCAAATTCAAATTTATACATATATAATGTTTAATAATATAATCTAATAAAAATATGTAATTAGCTATTATTTCATATAAATTAATAACTATCACAAAATTAGTCGATATCTATAAATTGAATATAAAGTCAATTTTAGAAAGTAAGTAAAGTATGTATGTAGTAATAAGAGGTGTTTATTTGTTCTTTTGTATTGAAACATTATGTAATTATGGCGTCATCCTCTCTGTCCGTCTACTACAAATTGTATTGTTGTGCCCGAACAGGGTCTATAATGAACTGTCTACTTCATACTTTATAACATCCTTGTAACATTATAGAATGCAATAAAATATTTGAATTGAATATTTGAATTGAATTGAATTGAAAATTATTTGGCCTGACTTTTGGTTTTGTAACTAAGATTTTCTAATTTTACAATTTTGTAAGAGATTTATTTTTAAAACTTTATAAAATAGGAAATTTTCGATCTATATTCTTTTAAATGTAACCAAAACTGAATAGGACACACCTACCCTTTTTTCTCGGTTCAAATGTCCAGCTGTGACACAACAGCTGAAACGCTTTACGGATTAGCTATAACAGTAACGTTTTTCCGTTACATACGCAAAGCAAAACTGCTAAAAGCAACGGCCTGAAACGCACGCACCACAACGTAGAATAACGTACAAGGGCCACTTAGTTTGTATCCCATGTGCCCTAAATAGTGTTGAGGGTATCCACAGTGACTCCCAAAACTATCGACCTTGAGACTTCTTTCAAGCATTTGTATTGACCATTACAGACCAACGTTACGAGGTGTAATGTACTCGTAACATGTTACACAGCGAGCAACGAGCCACCATCAAACCACCACATAAAACTCTGTTTTTATATAAGTTTGAAGTCTGGTTACGTTTTTTCTTCTTCTAATTTGGATGAAAATATAATTATGTAGAATCAAAGATACCAACTCATATACATCTTGAGTGAAATGGCGGCGAAAGCGGAGCACAGAGTTTTGACGAGCATGTTACGCCGATTTTAGAACACAGCGTAACATACTCGATGCGTAACACGCTCGATGCAAATGTTACATTACACCTCGTAACATTGGTCAGTATCCACCTTTAAAGATGATCTGGTGTTACAGATTTCCAAGCCACCTTTTTCTATTTCTGACTTCCATTTTGACAGAACCGACTAGGAATCGAACTCTTGCGGGATAGGCGGGATACCGCAGTACTGCGCCTTGTCGTTTTATTTATCTGTGCAGAGCCAAGAAAAAATACTAGATAGAGAGACTTTTTGCGTTAAGCGATGTCAATGCCTTTTTTTACTTTGAAATATTTAATAGGGTATGGTTAAAATATATAATGTTGCTTGTTTGCCACTAACTTAGTGATTGTTTTGTCGAATAACAGTCATACTAGTAGATAATTTACTTTAAACGAATGATTATTGCATTATTTGAATAGGCTCTAACATATTATCTTGTTCCGAAAGTCTATTGATCGATTTAATTCTGACCAAATGAAAGAATCGATTATCCTTTTAATGGCAGCACTATTCAAGTTTAATAATGAGGAGTGGTAGTGTAGAATACTAATAATTACTGAATATTTCTGTGAAAGTTCTTTTATATTAATAAGCACGTAATAATTAATATTTATTTATTGTGTGATTAATATATATTTATAAGATTAAACGAACTTACCTTAAGTGAAGTTCAATCTTAATTATACGAAGATACTTGTCCGAGATGGATTTTTACATGTAGTAACGGCGAAGCACTAGCGCAGAGCCACAATTTTTTCAAAGCTAAAAAAAAAAAAGAGAAACAGAACGTGTTCTATGGCAACCTATCAAATGTCATTACGTTTAAAGCAATGAGAACAACCCAACTAATGGGATAATACTATAGAATTTAGTATTAGTGGGTGGGTTTTTGGGATTGCCATCTCGGACAAGTATCTTCGTATAATTAAGATTGAACTTCACTTAAGGTAAGTTCGTTTAATCTTATAATTATACTTAATACTTGTCCGAGATGGATTTTTACATGTAGATGTTTGAAGATGGGTTGTGAATCATTAGTACAATTTTTAAAGAATGAAAAATAATATGTAATTAAGTATAATAATAAACCTTAAAACTTTGTAATTTATAAGATAAACAATTTGAGAGAGATTAATAGTAAGTAAAAACATTTAATTTTTTCACTCTGAAAAATACTATTACACACTGTATTATTGAATTCTGCTACAATTTGAAATATTGGCCTAGAATATAGAAGAATGTTGAGATCACCCTGCAGTGTTTTTTATTATAAAATCATTTCTAACACGTGACCTCTGCTGCACAGCAGATGTTGTTGTATGTCTTGTGGTATAATCCAAGAATATATGTATCATTAATACCAGCTTTTCTCAAAATCTACTTAATCCACCAACTTATGACTGGATTTTTGATGGTTAAAATCAAAAGGTTATCATTTTTTCCTTGACAAGTTGGTCTTCTCTATATACGATTTTATTGTAGACACAATATTAATTTATTTTTACTGAACAAAGGTTTCTAATTGAAAAGAAGACTGAGGATTTTCTTTTCTTGAAGTATGTGTAATATTTTGAACATCAAGAACGCTTGCAAACGCCCACAGAGCCAAGTAATGCGTCCCGTTTTTCAATTAACTCTTTTAATGACACATTCTGTCATCTGATCTAACTGTAGGACCAATCAGTAGAGACAGAGCTGATCATTCTCATAGATCTGTGTTTAAAAAACTAACAATGAGAGGAATGGGAACCTCCTGCATGAGTATCAATATTGTGCTTTTCTGCAAAATAGTCACCATAATTTTAAGAGTGAGTCATATCGCTTTTAGATACCCAAATGGAATACTCTTTATTGCACACCAAATAAAGGAATAACATACTATTTTATAATATTAAGATGTACAATTTTGGGGGTCTTATCGCAAAAGAATGATGTTTACCAGACTACCATAATTGTGTACAGGGAAAAAACTATGACAATATTTAGGGCATTTTAGAAAAGAGAATTTACCATTATGTCAAGTGCTAAGTTTTGAAGGGCACCACCTTATAAATTCTTGTCTGTCAACAGCCCTACAGCCAGGGTAAGCTGCTGGTATAAGTGATAGTAATCTTTGAAATTAAAATAATGTTCTATTAAGCTCAAATATATTTGCATTTCTGTTTAGCCCGATGGCAGAGAATGCCTCGTGGCATTAAGTCCACCTTTTGTAAAATAATTTTTGAATTGCTAATTTTCATATTGTTTTTCCCCAAATTAATTATATCTTTATTTCCTTAATGCTAGGCATAACTTAATCCAGTTTTCATGTGATTTTAGTAATTCTTTAAGTCTGTGTTTTTCCATTACTTTTGTATATAGCCATCTATACAACAGCTGGATAAATTGTCTTAAGTGTAGGTACCAAACAATTTCTCTGGATTCAATTTTTTCTTAAAGTAACAGCCTATAATCATCCCACTGCAGGGAAAAAAAGGCCTCCATCATTGAATTCAAGTTCCCACAGCAATGATGGGTGTACTGGCATAATCACCACTCTTGCCAAATGTGGGTTGGTGATCAAAAGCTGAGAAACGTTTGAAAATTCAAAATTTTTTGTTGCCCGACCCCGGATTCTAACCTGGGACCCCGAGATCTTGGCCCCGTACCTCAACCACTAGACCAACGGGGCGTTGTTTTTTCAAATTCTTTCTTATCCAACTGTATTTACTTTTTAAGAATAGTCTTGCTCTTATGTTTTTGTATAACTTTTTAGACTATAAGTCCAAAAAAAAAAAATACAGGGTACTCCAGTTCAGACACAAAGGTTACTTTTGAACACTCTGTATTTTTAGATTTAAGTTAACTTCTCGACTGAAGGTTTAAATAAATAAATTTCAAATCAGTCTGTGGAATTTTAAAATAACTCATAAGTATTTGCAATTTTAATTGGGAACAATGCACTTTTCTCAAAGTTCATAACTTAAGATATGTAAGAGTTTGCATGCAACAATAATGTTGTCTTTGCAATTGTTTGTTTCCTTCAAATCGTTGAGAAGGTAAATACGATGTTATCTATAAATATATTATATTTAACATTACATTGGAAATCCCGGTTCAGTAATAAGTTTCTTTCAAATCTTTTGATGCCATATAACAGACATAAGTTTTGTAAGCAATTATAATATTCTCTGTACCTATAATTATTTATAAAAAGTTTTTTCAAGTTCGAAATAAAACTGTAAGTACCATTGGGTTTTGCAACCAAGAATACAGCAAAGTTGTTGAGAAATTATTCTGTACATACAGTATGGGCACACAGATTATGCTCCCTGAATTTTAAGTTACTTTATCTCATAGGCAATTATATTTTTCTCTATGAAAGGCAATTGCTGTGGTTCTAGGAAATCGGAGGGTGGAATGGTGCTGAAAAGGATTTCATATTCCCCATGATTCATCATTCTTTGTAATCTCAAGCCATTTATAAATAAAATATTTAAAGCTGTAAAAAGGAAGGAGTTTGTATTTTCCTAGATATTGGAGCGTACTTCTTTACAAAGACCTATATTCATAATTTTCGCCCGTGTAGGGAAACTTCTGGTCTGATAGTCTATCCAATTTTTTCTTTTCTCAGAGCCAAAAAATAAACTTTTTTGTAAGAGGGTTGTCATCTCAAAGGAACAATTATTATTGTTCAGTACAAGGAAGCAAATTGCCTACCCGCAATGTGGTACCACTATGTGAAGAACACTAATAAGCCCATGTACTATAAGGGTAAGCAACTGGCTTACAGCGTTAAGATTATGTTAGAAAAATTTTGCACTGAGTCGCAGTGTCTCGGTGGCTTAACGATACAGCGCCCGCCCCGCATGCTAGGAGATGCGGGTTCGAGTCCCGCCTGAGACATGATTTTTCAAGTTTATGTACTGATAACATGAAGGCGTTCTAGTCCCATCGTACTAGCCTGTGCCCTTAATGTAAGCATGTCTCATAGGCCTTCTCTCGTTATATTCGCCCCGTATAGGGAAAGAATCCGGCCTGATAGGCTTTCCCATTTCTGCTTTTCCTACACCCTCTTTTTCCCGAGCCAGCAGAAGCTCTTCTGTAAGATGATTGTCATCTAAAAGGAACAATTTTCATTGTTCTGTACAAAGAAGCAAATTGTCTACAAAAATGTGGTAGCTCTCATGCTCATATAATATGAAGGCATCTAGATCCAGCATACTAGCTCTTGCCCTTAATGTAAGCATGTCTATCTTCGAGTGATAGCACTTGCCTAATAGAAAACTCTCACATTTAGCATGTCTAGCCATTGTTTGTGATTATTCAGAATATCTCGCACAAAATTAGAGCTTGTGGTTCTGTTCATCATACATGAAACTACCCAGACGTTTAAAGTTGTTATAGGGAAAAGTCATATTTGTTGAAATATGTTAGCCTCACCTATTGGTGTATGTGTCATCTTCTATGATAACACATTTAAGAGGGTGTGGTCAAAGATGTTTCCTCATATTGCTCTGAGAATCTTGAAGTTTCCTTTATTAGCTTCCATTTTTCGAATCTTCCTCTTGTTTCCTCGTTTCTTTTCCTTTCTTGATCTTCTTTCTTGAATTTAATTTTCTTCAAACACTTGGATTTTAATGGTGAGATTTTTAAACAAGTGAGTAAAACGGTTACGAAAAGATAAACGTGCTCTCCGAAAAGAAATTATGAAAAGCAATCTTGTTTTTACCGTAACCTAACCGAAGGTTTATGCACTAGGAATAAATATTGAATCTGCAGAATGCTTTATATCATTGCTTTCGTTGTAACGCTTTTAGCCCCAAGCGACAACCGGTTGTTGCGATAACAATTGATATTTAATTGTGTCTGGGAATATCCGAACGTCAAAGGTACAACGAAATGAAAACAGAAAAAATGGTGGAAGGTGATATTATAGGTTATGAATTTTTTCTGAAGTTTCAACTCGAAACCATCCTAACTACAACATTGCTCTATATGTGAAAGTAAGAATAAATTGAATCATACCTGTGATTAATGTTATAAATCCCTTCTATTTGCATAATAAGCCTTGAACTTGATTAGGCTTCTTCTTGTCATTTTCCCAAAAATCACAATTCGACATAAGTATTGTAAACACTTTGCACCTTGACTACCTAAATTCTAAAGCCTGATTATAAACTTTTATGGTATATTTCTTAAGAGTAATAGATATTTTATCCATCTTTTATAAAACGACGATGTGACCGCGCTCGCACAAAAACCGTAATGACATTTGATAGGTTGCCATAGAACACGTTCTGTTTCTCTTTTTTTTTTTAGCTTTGAAAAAATTGTGGCTCTGCGCTAGTGCTTCGCCGTTACTACATGTAAAAATCCATCTCGGACAAGTATTAAGTATAATTATCCTTGTTAGGTTAGGTTTAGACAGTCGTTTAGCCATCTCCTTTGGTCTCATTTGAATTTAAAACCAAATTTACACCAATAGGTAAAAAGTTAGAGTAGTTAACAAAATCAAAGTGCATAATTTTATTTTCCAACAAAAAGTTTAAATAGCAAAAAACACAATATACATTTTATTACATACCTACCAGACGCTATATGCGTTATTTTGTCTGTTAGTCACTCAAAGCTTTGATTTAATTGAAATACTTAGTGCCACTGTACCTAACTCTAGTATGCAGATACGCTAGATAAATGCAGTTCAAACTCACAGCTGCAAAAATGGACACCTATTTCTATAAACTCTACTAAAGTTGAATGCTGTTAGTCTTTTACTGACTCAATATATCCAGAAACGCTCAAACTATATCTATTTGTCTTTCACAAAACACAAAAAAAAAATCTTACCCGTACAAATATTTACGTCAATCAAAAGTTAAAAATAGATTTTTCGAAATAGCTTTTTCTAAGTGCAAAGTCTTTCAGCTTTTAGTATAAAAGAGTAACATATACCTACTAAGGTAAGGCCTATGAATCACACGACGCGTTTCCCGTGGGTTCCAGAGGTGACAAACCGCTTCCGACCTCATCAGGGTAATTGTGGCACGCTCTTGTACTCGGTGACAGCAAGTGAATTATTACACACTTTTTTGTGTTCCGTCGGGGGACTTTGAATTTCAAGTTTAGTATAATTCGATGTCTACGTGCTTCTGATTATTTCTATGATTTCATGTTCAGCGTTTATAAAGGAAAATGGAAATAATTTTGGTTAATGTAGTTTACAGTTTTTACAGTATCTTTTATGTATTTTATATGTGATATTTTGTTTATTTTTATCGTTTTGCTATTTACCTCTATCATCATCATCTTCATTCATATGGATCTGTCTACCAAATAATGCATACTGCTGTGCATAGACCACCTCTGAGGCTACGATTTGTCCATCAATATATTTTTAAAGTATATAGTTTAATTTAATATTAATTCACTAACATGACCAGCCTCTTACCTCTGGTTACGTCTTCAAGAGAGGATTTTGCAATAATCGCCACGCTGGGCAAGCGGATTGTTATTGGTTTTCTTGCCACCATTGGCCATACTGCGGTAACCCCAAAGAGGAGAGTGAACTGCTGGTCACCTCTTTCACTTCGTCTCTTATGACATCCACGGTGCCAGCAGTAAGTAGCTAGTTATCAAGGCGCTTATTTTTATTTAATCAGAAAAAAGTAACATATCACAAGCATAGCATTCCCCTTTCACCATCTATTAACGGTACTTATAAATCGTTTTCCTTATAACAGAGGGATGCGCATTGCTATCCTTGCCACTCCGAAGCATTCAGGTGGTAAATCATCGAGACGTGTCATCCGGAGTCGGTCGGTGCCGGCGACGTCTGACTGATGACTTCCGACCTTCACTCAGTTCATTGTTGAACGTTCTTTGGATTCGCAAGAAGGTGTGACAGGTTTTCACCGCCTTTTATATGACATTGTTGTTAAAGTTAATGAATATAATGTTATTTGGTTACAATGCAAACAATTTGTTTTTGATCATTTTGGTTTTATTTTGCGTTAAATTGGCGCTGTTTGATATTAATATTGCTACAGAGCATAACAAATAATTTTGGGTTTTATGCATAGTTGGTTGATTATTGTTAAGGACAGTAAAAAAACAGAAGCTAAACATTAAAGTGAAAGTATATAAAAAAAGTAATTGTCTGTATCAAATGGTACTATTACTATTTTGCTTAATGGTTTTTGATCGCATTACTTCTACTTAACATAATGTTTTATTAAGCTATAGAAATAATTTCGTCAGCTTACAAAACCGACTTACTACAACATCATTCTTGCTTTACATTTCCTCATAAGGGAATCTTGTATAAAGTTACTTCCAGGCTTCAACTTAAGACCGCTGCTTTTCCTAGTTTTAAATCTATAACTTGGTCGAATTTATTTAATTATGAAGCCATTTGTACCAAAAGCTTATTTATTTTAACCACACTTTAAGCTGCCTGCTGGTTTCCACGTCATATCCGCCTCATTTTAAATAACTCCCACATTGCCGCAACGCACTGTTGTTAACTCTACAGTAACCACGAATAGAATTGGTGAAATTAATTATGGGAAATCGGAGCATATTACCAGAATCGGGTGCTTACAGTATGGCATTTACATTGTACGTTTAAAAAACGTGTGAAACTTAGTACATTTAATGGTTGAACAGATGAAAACAAAAGAGCTGACGGACCTAGTATTCTATTAATATTTGGAGGTTGTCATGGTTTGTTTAAAAAAATATTATTTCCGACTATAGTTAGACGTCATTAGGTTTTATTAACAATCACCACACAGAATTATGTACAGTCTGGCTATTCATATTATACACGGTGTGATTTCAACCACCTGTAAAACGAAGGCTACGTTATGTAAACATTATGTATAGCATCTTGGCAGAGTTTTTTTTTGTTTTTTTTTATATATAAAAATATAAAATATTAGTTCAGATATTTATTTTGAAACATGCTGTGACGCGCATGAATGTAGCTGTGTAAGGTTCATATATCCGGGACACTATAATAATACGTCTGTGCGCGTCACAGCCTGTTACAAAGTTAAAAGTCCGAATCAAAATTGAATATTTTTCAAGTTTTTTTTTTTACAAAAAAAAACACTGCCATGATGTTATACATAATGGTCCAATAACGTGGGCTTCGTTTTTAGAACATTTTTAGAAGGCAATTAGAAGGCAACTTTTATAAGGCTGCTGATTATAAATTTTTGTTTGTAGCAAACTCGCACCTAATTCAAAGAGGTTAAGATGCCCCAGTTTGTAGCTGTCGTCAGTATACGAGTAGTATTAAAAAATGTAAATAAAAAGACTATTCATTTGGAATCATACTCTGACGTGCACGGACGTATTATTTTGCTTAGGCCGGATCCTAGATAAATGAGGCTTACACAGATACGTTCGTGTTTATCAAAGCGGTTCTCAAAATTGATACCGGAATCCATATTTTTTGTTTTTATGATATTTTTTTTATAATAAAAAAAAACACTGCCTTTAGTTATACATATTCGACGACCATTTGGATCAGCGGTAGTAAACGCTGCTTCTGAGCCATGGGTAGCGGGTTCTAACCCCGCACAGTACAAATATTTGTGTGCATGAACATGTCTGTTTGTACTGGTCTGGGTGTTTTCTATGTATTATAAGTATGTATTTACAAAAAAAAAGTATTTATGTAAGTTTATCGGTTGTCTAGTACCCCATACGACAGGGTACTTAATAGTATCTTAATTTGGGACTAGATGGCTCTGTGTGGCCCAGTGAGGCATGTCTTAAATATTTATTTATTTATTTATAGTGATAATATAACGTTAGTTTCGTTTCTCAGGAGTTTCAAAATGCACGGAGTATATCGTCTCGTGTAAAGGGCAATAACGTCACGATTTGCGGTCTCGCAGCCATTTTGATCTACCAATATCATAATTTCGACTAATCTGTACACAACAAATCGCGAACACTGCGTTCGCTAATACTCGGCTGTTTCAAACCGTGTTAACAGTAGGGGTAATGCTAAAATGTTAATGTGTTTACTAGCTATATGTGGGGATGGTTCGGTTTCATAGGACTTGCGTTTCTGATAGCGTATGGCCTCATTTACTCTGGAAAAGCAGTCAAAATCATCGGCCTTGTTGCAAAACTTATAGACAAAGTGCCTCAACATCGTACGTGGAATTTTGAACTTTAAACTATATACAGGATAATATTTGTTCCATCATCATCATAATTTTATATAATACTATCAAAAAAAAGTTAATGTGCCAAAGAGTCCTTAACTCAGAATTATCAAAGTAGCCCATTTACCAAATTTCTTACAGACTAGTTTAGGTATTCTGACGTGATTCAGTACCTAGCTAACACCAACCCAAACTTTCGCATTTATAATTTTAGCTGACTCCCGCGACTTTGTACGTATGTTTTTTAAATAAAATTTCACTGTCATTTTTCATTGAGAGACGGTGTTTTCATGAAATAGTACCTAATGTTAATAACATATTAGTTTTTCAATAATTTTATTGCGTCGTATGATTATTCTGCTAGTGCAATCTAGTCTCACAATTTTGGAAGCTTTTACGGGTCTCTAAAA
The DNA here is from genome assembly GCA_949315895.1 of Anania crocealis. NCBI lineage: Eukaryota > Metazoa > Arthropoda > Insecta > Lepidoptera > Crambidae > Anania > Anania crocealis. The sequence continues at coordinate 5,231,346 of OX438872.1, read as the reverse complement.
TAACTTGTTTTCACATATTATTCCTTACAACAGAAGATGTGACTAATGGCTTAAGGAGATTTCCAAAGCACGACTTTAACCCACCCGCCTATTCCAGACTCAAGGCAATTTAGAAAATCATTGTCCTAAATTGGGCCGACTGGGAATCGCACCTGAGACTTTATGTAGTAGGTACGTGGGCACCTTGAAGTACACAAAGCAAGTGGATATCTATTAATATGTATGCTTACTGCGAAAATTGTCTGGTAATCGGATTTAGTATACTGTAATAGTTAATTTGACTACGTGTGGAAACTTCCTTGCAATGAAGCTACAGGTTCTAACATTCATCTATGGTCCGACTTTGCTTTGTGTATGGTGGTGGAAGATTTGTTTGAAACATTCGAACTAGTTCTAGGAATAGTTAATTTTCTACATACATTTCCGTGGATTCATTTAGTTTAGCTTAAAATGAATATTCTAAACTTTTTAGGGTGTCTTAAGCACTATGAAATCCTTAGAGTCTTGCCACGTCTGTTTTAGGCAAGGAATTTATTATAAATGCTTTGGTCTAAGGTAAATTTCGAAGGGGTTCACAACACAAATACGAAAATCTTAATTCCGATATTGAGAATCACGAATTTCAAAATATCGATTTTTATAATTCTGAATGATACAGATTACAGAAAATCACAAATCCGATCTATCATAATTCCCAATATTATAAAACCTAAATTTCAAAATCAAATTTTTTTAAATACTATTTTTAGAATGCAGGATTTCACATTGTTTAGGTGCTGAACCAGGATCCAACCAACTTGCTGAGCGCTTGCGGTTATCAAACAGAATCCATTTTTCATCGCAGGTAACAATGCGGTTCAAAGTTCCTTCATTTGTGTGTCTGTTGAGCAGTGCAAGGCACGTCTCGACGCGTACTTCGCGCTGGCGATCATTGAGTTCGTGGGGCACTTGTCAATTTGACCTTGCCAATTTGACGCAAATGGATCAATATTGTTTTGACGCTAACGTCGAAAGCTAATGCTTCAATTCAGCCGTAGATTGTGTATCATCAGCTTCCACAATCGCCTTTAATTCGTCATTGTCGACCAAAGTCTTCAGACGACCGCGAGGTTCATTTTTCAGGTGGAAATTTCCAGAACGGAAGCGAGCAAACCAATAACAGGTGGAGAGTTAGTTTGTAGTGTTAGCTCCGTAAACGTCGTTGATGTTGCGTGCCTCTTGTGCCGCGTTGCTGCCACGGGGGTACTCATATTACATTTACTCGAATTTTTGACGTATCCATGATGACGAAAAAGATTGAAATGCTTTTAAAATGTAACACTGATCAATAAACAAATGACTACTTTTGGAAAAAGAATTCCATGTTTTTAAAATAAAATTAATTTGAAATTAGAATTTTTATACAAACAAAAATTGTTTTGATTTGAAATGGCCAGTACTGCAGAAAGGCAATTTCATAGGTAAAGACCTATTATCATAAATACGAATTCTGAATATTAATATTCCGAAAACACATAAAACCCAGAAATAAACGTTTGGTTGTTTTTTTATTGACAAAAATACATTTTAAAATTATTTATTATTTTCCCGAACCTAAGAATCTACCGACTTGATTTTGACTTGCCGAATTTAGTTGACTAAATTCTTTATTAAAACAATGAATTTTCGGAAATTTAAAATTCGTAATTAAGTTTTTCGGGTCAATAACACAACGGATTTTTAATCCTTCGTATTAATGAGATTCGAAATATAAAAGATTTGTACTTTTGATATTCTGTAAAATGTTAGTCATGGTTTTAAATAGTCGGAATTTTGATTCTTCGGAACTTTGATATTCGGAGGTTTGAAAATCGGAATATTCAATTTCGGAATTAAATATTTCGGAAATTTTAGGTGTTCCCATTTCAGAGGATAGAAATCTATGTAATTAGCCTGAAAGGAAGAATATTAAGATTAAAAAAACACTGATCTACCAATTTTACAACTAAATTAGTAGTATCAAAACAAACTCTGAAAATTGGTCTAACTCTCATTCAAGAGGTGATCGGAGAGATGAATGCGTGACTTCTCGGTGTTATATTACTTTTTCTGAAGAGATGAATTTTGTTGTTAAACTTGCTTATAGTTATAATAACGTACAAAATTACGATTTATAATAGTTTACAATTTATTATTGAGAACGAAATAGTTACAATAATAAAACACTCGATCTTGAGTGAGGTCACCGTGAATCAAGGCCGCACGATAAATTTCCGATGATTTTTGTATCTTCGAAGATGCAGAGGTTTTACTTTTTTTTTTTTTTTTTTTTTTTTTTTTTTGCACACGGACGACCGGTCGTTTCCTATTGAAACGATCGCTCGAACGGCAACCCTCCCACGGGGGAAGGAGGTGGTGAATCCTCATGGATACCTCACAGCCGGCTGTGAGGTTATGTGAGACTTCTACTCACTAAACACCACCCTTATTCGCTACCACCAAAGGTGCCGTTTTCCACTCCGTTCGGTGCAGACGTCCGTCTGCCCGTGCGCCCCTTCCTTTCCTACCGGTGATAGGCGAATGCCATACACCAACGCTCGCACTCGCATTATTTTGCATCGTTGTGCAATTATCTGTTATTGACTGTACTCACTGTTTGTATCAAAACAGTGATACTTTAAATAACCGATCGCGTTTGAGTTGGTTGATACCTTACGGTGGCAACGAAGCCAACTGAGCGCACCCGGTTCGCTCTCCGGGGCCTCCAGGCCCTGGCAAAACCGCAGTCCCGGACCCACTGCACTTGGGCCTAGTCCCAAGGGGAAGGGAAGAACGGCTATCCGTTAGGGATACCTGTTCGCTCGCCGCCCCCCCTCCCCCCTGCCTCTGGCGGGGGGTGTCCCTTTGCTCTGTTTTTTTACTAGTCTTGTCTTGTTTAGTATTTTCAAATATGGCCGATCGATTGGCCCAACTCAATGACTACCTAGACGCAAATCCAGGGTTCCTGGATGAAATTCTGGCACTTTTTAAAGACAGATTCCCCTCCTTAACCTGCAAGACCCCAAGTGGTCTCACAACCCCCGAAGATGGCCAGTCCACAGACGAAATGGATGTCTGCTCAGCACCACCCACTCTCAAGCGCACCCTGTCTGACAGGTCCGCTTCCCCGACCCTATCTCAGGAGTCCTCCACGTCTCTCCCTTCTGACGAGGCATTCCAGCCTGTCTCGAGAAAGGGGAAGCGCGGTAAACGCGCCAAGAACCGGGGCTCTCCGGTGCTTGAATCGCCAGCGTCCCCTTCCCCCGTTCCATCTCCGGCCTCCCCGGCCACCCCCGCTGTCCCAATCCCTCTGCATCGAGCAGGGACTGCACCAAAAGAGGTTTTACTCTGCAACTGTCCTTATATTTGACTGCATCTGTCTCTCTTACTCATGACAACGTATTAGCATAAGAAAGAGATAGATATATCCATATTTATCGGGCGTAGTAGGACCTCAGATTACAATCAGACTAAGGATGGGCATCTTATAAAGATGAAATAAGTGCGACTTTGCAAAAAAAACTTATACTCTGATGTGCGGGCTACTGTATAAACCGTCCAGCGGATAAATATGGCTGCCAATCGCGCTGAGGAGCTTGTGCGACATACTACCTGATTTATTAAGATTTAAAGACAATTAAAATTTATAAGAAAAAACACCATCTTTCATCTTCTATGGGTGTCGTAGGAAGCGACTAAAAGATGACCACCAGAGGACGGGCAACGACGTTTTCTTTCTACCATTGAGCAAACTTGACTATACCTGCCAAGATTTGCGATTATGGCAAAGCCCTCCTTTTGGAGAGATTCGTGTCTAGCTCCGGTGAACTAATACTGAATGGCGAGGATGATGATTAATAGATAACAATTCAGTTTCTTCGGGGACCCTATTATGATTTCCTACTTTAGTAGTATAGCACTGTAGACAAGTTATGGAAGGTGTCAACCCTACCGCTTACGTTTGATGTCGCAATACTCGAAATAGCAAACGAGTCGAGTGGCAGGCAAAGCAATTCAAACTTTCTTCGTGCTTCGTAAGGTACGTTTTCTCTCGCTACGATCGTTTGTTGAGATTTTTAGTCGAAACGTCTAAATTGAAAACACCCTAATAATATCGGACCGATGCCGCACGTTTACCGTGCCGCGCTGGTTATAGCCCGCTGCCGTGCCGCCGCAGTACGGTAGCAGTCCGACACCAAACGCCTATATTGAAAGCGTATCTGACTGCCGTGCGTTTGTATGCTAGTGATGTTTTAAATTTATATGACAGCAGTTGAGCCATGGACTCTGACGAAGAAACATTACTGCTACTGATCTTGTTGAAAAACATCAAACAGAAACAAAAACGACGCCCCCGTAAAAGAGCATCACCGATGTTTTCATTAACATAATATAATTTTGGTGATTTCCATAATCTTTATCCTAGGTTGAAACAAGATCCAAGCAGTTTTTTTAATTACATAAGAATATCTAGGAAATGTTTCTACGAATTAACTAATTGAATTAGTTGAATGTAAAATTCAGCGGCAAGAAACTATGTTCAGCAGACATACTATATCAGCTGAAGAAAGACTAGTACTGATTACTGTGTTTGTCGCTTTTAGAGTTCCATATAGCAGGAGGTATTTCAATTTAATTTATAAATTCTTCTTAGTATATATCATCCATTTTGAGCAAATAATAAACATGAAAATTTGATGAAACTACTAGGTCTCACGTATTCACCGCACTATTTAACAGCGAAATGAACACGTGGAGTTTGCGACGTTGTCGTCCTGTCATCGAGCGTTCTCGGTAGGTACCGATGCCGCACTGTTGCCGCACCGCGCACTTTGTATGAGAATAAATGACCGTCCGTGCACTATACGACACGAGTGTCGTAGCTGTCATCACTATTATTTAACATTCTTGCGTAGACAATTATATCTGCGGTCAAGGTTAAACAAATAAGGCAGGTGGTAAGCAATTTTTGGTTAAGCACTAGCTTTTTGATATAATAATATCAATTATAAAGTATTTCAAATAGCTGTTTTATCTTAAGAGGAGGCCGAAGGGCCGTTTTTCCATACAAACGTAGTCCCCTGTTTCCTCCCTGGATAAAGCCAGTAGATAAATTATATTTATTACAAAAATCTTTGGCCACTATTGGCATGTTTCTATGTTTTCTGTTTTTCATAATTTTATTAATAAAAAAGATATGAGCCCTCAAAAATCGAAAAAATTCGCCAGATTTTCCGCTGTGTTCAAACATCCAGAAAACAAATTTAGCTAAATTTTAGAAAAAAAGTAAATTATACGAACACGGCCAAAGTCTTTCTTTAATTTTTAATGAAAAAAGTATTTCAATCGGTCTAGTTTTGAAAAAGTAATCGGGGGACTACGAAACGTTGATTTGGTGTGTTTTTAGTTGGTATTTTCGGTCCAAGAAGCAGTATTGTCTCTATCACACTCTGCGGTGAAGGCGTTTGGCACTGCGCGACAGCAATAGATTTTACAAATATCTATTTTTTAATTCTCTCGCCCGTAGTGTTTCCTCTTAACTGTCGGTCAAACATCTGTAAGAATGTTTCTTTCGGGTTTTAAAAGTGCAAAACTCCTAACATTTGATGAAACTAGGCTGGCTTAAAGCGATGAGAATATTATGCTTGAAAAATTTGCGCTGTAACGTAATGTCTCGTTAACCTCATTGGTAAAGCACCGCGCCCTGTGGAAATGCGGGTTCGAATCCCACCTGAGACAAAAAATTTCAAGTTTATATACTAATAAAATATGAGCGCTAGCTGTTAAGAAGGTATATTTTTTTAACTAGCTGTGTCCGCGGCTTTGTTCGCGTAGTCTACTTGATGCTTAGCATGTCTCTAGTTCTCAATAATTTCATTAATATATTTTTTAAACTTAAAATAACCTAAATTATTCCTCCTAACATTAGCTATCTGCCAGAAAAAGTCCCATCAAAGGTAGTCCAGCCGTCTCAGAAATTATTTCTATGTTGTCTTATTGAATTAAGATGTTTTTTTAATATGCTTATCTATTACGAGTTTTGAGCCATTGACAGGTCAGTCAACTAGTCTGCCCTAGGTATTTCCTTTTATCGAGTGTCAATATCTATCAGATACTGGACAGATAGGAAGAGAAGGGGTTTTGCTATTCTTTTTGTGCTGTGACGGCAGCACAAGATTCTATAGACTAAACAATTGACTGTTATGCGTGCCCAGTTTGTTATCTACATTTAAACGTAGTTTTTGCTTGCAACTTTTTGTTTTACTAGCATGTTTTATTCACGACCTAATGACAAGGTCAAATTTTAATGCTTAAGTGCAGTGTCATAGGTACAAGATGATACCAGTTTATAAAATTCGCTTGGGTTTAGGAGGGTTTTAATACGTTAACAAGTAGTCAAAATGTGTGGAGTGTTAAATTGCACCGAAATAATAGTTCAGGTTGATCATACCCATGAATATAATATTTTTCTTTTTTTGAAATCGTAGAAAGAAAAAAATTTTCACTTGTCACAACAACTATAACATTTAAGAAAAAGGTTAATATGACATTAATTTTGACTAACCATACTCTCACTCCAACCATACTCACATGTTACTTTCTGTAAAAACTTTTCTGACTCGTTTATTTGTAAAAATATTTTAAGAATAAGTTTTTTTAAATATTTTTTCATCAATGGAGATTTTTTTTTTCTATTTTAAGAGGAGGGACTCACTTTACGTAGTGCCGGCACTTTATTATTATTTAGTTACCACTTTCAGTATGCATGTAAAATATTTACGAACGTCATACAACCTTTGGAAAAACAATTTTTTTAAGTACACTTCAAGAAATTGGGTTTTCTAAGATGACGTGCGGATCATGATAGCAACTCTAAAGTGGCATCATTGATATAAATTTCAAATCATTTGATTATTTTGTCAGTTTATTTCAAGCGCGCAATCATGTTTTTAGTGTTGCTCGCTAGTGTTTTGGTCGTGGGAGCTCACGCGAATACTTCAAGAGTTGTAAATTTGACTCAAGGACCTGTGCGTGGATATAAAGCTAATGATGCTGATATATTTGAGTTCTTTGGAATTCCATATGCAACAGGACCTTCAGGGAGAGATAAGTTTAAGGTTTGTGAAAGTTTATACCGTATCATCGTAATAATCGGGTCTGGGTGTTGTTGATATCTTTATTGTTTCTGATTTCCATGAGACATGACGTGCTTCGAATAGTCACTTACTTTAAAATCAGAACAAATCATTTCCCCCGAGAATGTCAACGCCAATCGGTCCCGCGACACCGCAATCAGTGGCTTTCCGGCACCTGCACCAAACTGTTGGTCTATATATAGGTAGTTGGTCCAAGAGAGCCTAAATGCGCATTTCCCATTAAGTATTCCATATCTGATAGGCCACATTTTTTTTAACAGAATTCCGACCGACTTCAATTTAAATTGTGAAGCGCAACACAAAGAACATACAAAAACAATATGGTTATATGATCTCTAAAATTGATATTGAGTTGGTTGATAAATCAGCTGTATCTATGTAAATTATGTAATGTTTGTTCCAGTTTTGTAGATTCCAATTTAGTTTAGTACATAGATACTAGTACATAGATACCAGCTAACCCGGCGAACTCCGTATCTCTCATCGTAAGTAAATATTACGATTTTAAACGTTCTTATTTATATGAAAGATAATATAAGTTTTGAGTTGAATAATTAATCGGCCCAGTAGTCGGTTACAGTTGGTTAACGTAACAACGGTTATGGGTTGATAGCATCTTAAAATAATATACTCCTCCAAAATAGGTTTGGCTTATTTCATTAAAGTACAAGCGAGGTTGGTTTCTATTATGTCATATTAGTAAAGGTTCCCACCATACAACGACCTACACCGAGCTGGTTATTGAATGAAAAGTATTCTATATGCAATTAAATATGCCAATAAATATATTGCAAATGGGTTGACTAAAAAATTTCAGTCCAGCCTAGAATAGAATTTTTAAAATTGGACAACCGAATTTCAGATCTGGTTTTTCGCATTCAACCCTATATTTATTCATGTGCCTATACCACCGTGTTCATAATTTAATAATATTTATTTGCATTTAACTTTGGTACAACTTAAGGTGCAAGTTACTAGTATCGATTTACTTGTTTATACCTGCCTACTCAAGGGTTGTAACGGGAAAAAAATAGTCAACCAAACGTTTGCATATTCTATGGGCTTCATACTTTTTTTTGGTATGGAATTTGTCTATTAACCAAACCAGTGAAAATAAAAAAAAACTGTTAATTAATCATACTCTGGACTGATTTTTTTTAGGCAACCCATTTGTAATATATTTATTGCCATATTTAATTGAATAGCAAATACTTTTCATCCAATAACCAGCTCGGTGAAGGTCGTTGTGTGGTGGGATCTTAGACTAATGTTTTCACGTGATATGCTGCATAAATAGTGTTCTGCATTTTGACAAATCAACATGATGCACTTATTCATTGATTTAAATTATTGATAAGTTCTCGCACTCATATTGGATTGAGTACTTGTTTGTTGTTCACTTGTGACATTTATCTTCTCCTTGACAAAATATCAGATATTACACGTAAAAGTATGAAATCTATTTTTAAAATCTTACTTCATGTTCGTCAAAGATTAATCAAGATTTTTGCGATAAGGTTGATCTTTCCGTCTTCGTAGGTACTTACCTACTACATATTTCTGACAAAAACTTGTAAGAATTAAAAAAATATTTTATTTCTAAGTTAAACAATAAAACGAATATATTGTAAAAGATCGCAGCTTGTAGCATTGTTAAAAATACTGTAAACTGTTATTCACAAAGTTCAGGATTCTATAGGAACGAATTAGTTAGAATATCAAATACATATAATGCTCAGTCAAACGATATCATTTCATTTTGGGGTTATCAGATTGATAAATGTTAACAAAAGCATTATTCGTACTTTAAAATTTTAAGGCGGTTCAAAGTTTGCAAAGAAATAAAAAATTAACTTAAACCTTAGTAATTAAATTAAATCTAACAGCAACCAAACATAAATCTGTTTAGAGACTAAGTTTAGTGAAATAAATATTTTTATTACAGGGACCGCAACCCGCCCCTGTGTGGACAGAAATTTTCGAAGCAGTAGATGAAGACACAATGTGTCCACAATATGGGCAGGTGGGCGAACATGTTAAAGAAGATTGTCTTATTGCAAACGTTCTTGTGCCTGATACTGAATCTAAAAACTTGCCTGTAATGGTTTGGGTTCATGGTGGAGCGTTCCAAAATGGACGTGGAAATACTAACAGTAAAGAACTGGTAAACAGCAAAAGAATTATCTTTGTCTCTTTTAACTACCGCGTAGGCCCTCATGGATTCTTATGCTTAGGCACAGAAGAAGTTCCCGGAAATGCCGGCATGAAAGACCAAGTGGCCCTTCTTCGCTGGGTTCAGGAAAATATTAAAGCTTTCGGCGGAAACCCAGATGACGTCACAATTGTAGGATGTAGTGCTGGTGGGGCATCAGTTGATCTTCTTTTGTTATCAAAAATGACCAACGGTCTCTTTCACAGAGCAATCGCTATGAGTGGTGCTAATGTTGGTGTATTTGGAGCTCAAGTTGATCCAATAGAAAACGCAAGAAATTACGCTAAGAACATAAATTATGATGGGAACGATTACGATTCGCTTGTAGAGTTTTATAAAACCGTACCACTTGAACAACTGACATCATACTCCTTGCTAGAAACAAAGGATTTAGCCGTCGTATTTCAACCGTGTGTTGAACGTGATGTTGGAGGTGAAAGATTCTTAGATGACACTCCTGTTAATATTATTAAAAATGGCGATTACGTACGATACCCCTTGCTTTACGGATTCGCTAACATGGAAGGTCTTTTCCGCACAATGTTTTTTGAATCATGGAAAAATGGAATGAATACCAATTTCTCTGAATTTCTGCCAGCTGACTTAGGCTTTAAAAGTGAAGAGGAGCAACATGCAGTTGCTCGTAAAATCAAAGAATTTTATTTCGGTGATAAACCTGTCAGTAACGAAACTGGTCTTAATTATGTTGAATACTTTACAGACGCCATGTTTGTTTATGCTATGCAAAGATCAGTAACCTTGCAAGTGAATTCGGGTAATAACGCCGTATACCTATTTGTCTACTCTTTTGTGGATAAAGATACACAGTATGTACCATATTCAGATATACAAGGTGCTACGCATTGTGCTCATAGTCGGGCAGCTCTGGATGAAGACGAAAGTAATATTTCACCAGAATATAAAATAATGAAACAAAAAATGCGAGAAGTTTGGCTTGACTTTATTACAACTGGGTAAGATTCTTAACTATTATTCTTTTCACAGTATAATTTTTAGTAACATAGATTAAACATGATAAGTAATTTAAAAAAAGTCCCAACCACCACAATCCAGTTGGTGTAGTTGGGCGGTGGTTTGTCTACTACTTTAGGATCCTAATGTCTTCGAATCTCGATCAGGTCAATTTTATTTAGAAAACGATATTTGCTACCTTCGCTTGGGTCTGTACGGTAGGGCTTTCATCGCTCTTTAGAAAACCGTTCAGTCCCATCTTATGTCGCAAGATTAAAGTCGATAAAATAAGTCACGCCACAGGCCTAAAATAAGCGGTTTGCAAAATTATTTTTGTGTGTGTCATGCTTATTTTTACTGTCGTATACCAATCATACGACAAGGTGAAGAAAAGGCCAAGAAACTCGCTTACTAATTTTGTCAAAACTTTATGTATACCTAAGTGAAATAGAGATAAGGTGGAACTAATGGATTTAGAATACTTTTTAACTATGAAAGAGATGCGCAGATATGACGTATTAGTATTGGTAGCTGTCAGAATATTTTTGCATGGATAAATAATGCTGTTGTTCTGACGCGCGAATGATTTTCAACGTTATTGTGATAGACCATTTTCTTGACCGACCGTGTCTATAGCCTGAGTTTGATTATGTCTATTGATAATAACAATCATGACGTAATCATCTACGTAGATATATAAACCAAATTACTGTTCGCTTACAATTTAACCGTTCTTCTTCTTCTTTGACCTTTCCCGCTTTAATCTAATTTCTTAATCGGTTCTCCTAATTTTGCGGCGCCATGATAATTTATCCTGGTTTCGGTATCGGGCAGATGTTCTTTAATTACTAGTTTGGTTATACTGCCCCACCACGTAGTAGGAGGGCGCCCCATACCAATAAAATATTACAATTTAATCTTTAATTATTACTATTTTATTTAGTAACCCAACTCCCTCGGGATCTTCACTGCCAGTGTGGGAGCCTTCAAGAGCAGACAGAGCCCCGTGTATGGACTTTGGAAAAACCATTAAAGTTTCGGGGCCTTTCGAGGAGAAGAGAACACTGTTTTGGGACGACATCTACAACCAGTACCATCGTCAACCTGTAGAGCCATACAGGTTTTAAGAATACGTATTAAACACTGATAAAGAACACACGACTTTACCGTCAAGTTTTTCTTTTCGTCATACTTGTTTTCATCTTACATCATACTTTGGGGGCGATGGGATCTACCTCCTAGTGGTCCACCCTCGGTAACGGCATCTTTGGTTTTCTAACCAATGATGATGGCTAACAGGTCCCTCTGCGGTGGTAGGCTTCGTAAAAGGCTGCCTGAATCCTACCACTTTCCTGCCGGAGTCCAGCGCTAAACAGTTTTTCTGTATTCCGCTGGTGTGTGGGAGAACCAGTGCCTATGAGTAAACTCGCTCCATCTTAGGCTTCTTCATAACCGTAGAGTTAAGTATGTAGACAAGAGCAAGCAAGCCCATCGTTTATAAAAATTTTAAAAATATTTAGGCTAAACTTAAACGTCATAAAGGACATGAAGCTAAAGCCAGTTCAACGATAGACCTTACTTTTGTAAAAATAATAAACAGGTATAGCTTAAAACAAATAATGTTTTTTGGAACGAAGTTCCTTATCGCGCGTTGCGAAAGGGGGCTAGACGGAACGACACTTTTTGACCGATACTTTTTGGCGAGAGAGAGAGGGAGGGAGAGAGAGAGGGAGAAAGAGGGGAAGAGGGAGAGGGAGAGAGAGATAGAGATAGAGAGAGAGAGAGAGAGAGAGAAAGAGAGACAGAAATAAAACTAAATTTAAAATTAAAAAAAATGGTTGCCTGTAAAGTCGGTTTTACGGGCGAAGATTTTACGTGACAACGTCTTTTTCTCACTATCAACATTTATCAATAGTATGACATAACCTATAAAGTCAGTTTCTCAACTTTTGTGTCAATCTAACAATTAATCAATCAATCATAGTTTACGATAATGAAATATCAGTGTACAATTTTTACCTTTATTGTTGTAGTTGTTGTAAATGACGAATCTAAGCACTCCACATTTTCACTACAGACACAGCTGACGATACTTTAACCACACGTGTGAACTTGTATTATGACGCTTTCTTGTTTTTCCAACGCCAAGAACGTTCGAGAAAGACAAAGACAGAGACACAAGCATGCGCCGATTCAATGCGCCTAATTCTCTAGTGCTGCGCGCGCGGCAGACCGATCATAGTTGAGTGGGAGAGAGACGCAAGGCATTCGGCGGGCCTCTCTCTCGTTCGGTGACTCATCGTAACGTTACCGAGCGTTACACTTTTTCATAAGTGACTCCCAGCCGCAACCTAATTTAAGACGTTGTCACGTCAATAAAATTTTATTACAATTCCTTCACTAAAAATAAACTTCGTTTGATCCGGGTGTCCCTTGACACCTCGCAAGTTTTTTTATTGTTTCAATAGGCAGATCATGATAATAAAAAAGCAATTGTAGGTACTTAATGGAAGAGTCATGTTTAACCTATGTCTATTAGTCTTTCAGCAGGTTACACCTTACCAAGCGTACGCGAATTGCCAAATAAACATATTTTAGGTTAAGTAAGGTAATATGTTTATTTGGTAAGTAATTAAGGGAGTTCCTGGCTAATCTGGTCTTAAGAACAAAAAAATAAAAATCCAATATTAGTCTGACTGTTAGATTATTGATTTCACTGATAAATACATGTTTATGTTAAATTATACGTAAATCTCTAATCGTTATCATATTGATAGTTTAGATCAACTATCAGATTTGTTGCGTTAACATTAGAACGTGGCATTATGAACGTTGTGTTTATTGTGTTAAAACCAAATTTATTCGTACACATGTAGCGCAAAAAATTTTGCTATGATGAAATTGTAATCTATAATCTGGATTTTTACATTTAAGAGTGTTTATTGATGCTATCACGGCTAGATAAGGTATTAGTTTTACGAAAGAATACTTTTAAAATATTCATGGCCCTGTTTTGATAAATCTTACAAACGTTCCTATCAACAAATACGAGCTAACTGTATACCCGAAGTCCTATTTTCTTATAATTTTTGATTTTTGTTGATGATATAACACGACTTAGACGACCATTTGGATCAGCGGTAGTAAACGCTGCTTCTGAGCCATGGGTCGCGGGTTCGATCCCCACACAGTACAAATATTTGTGTGCATGAACATGTCTGTTTGTACTGGTCTGGGTGTTTTCTATGTATTTACAAAAAAAAAGTATATAAGTAAGTTTATCGGTTGTCTAGTACCCCATACGACAGGGTACTTAATAGTAGCTTAATTTGGGACTAGATGGCTCTGTGTGGCCCAGTGAAGCATGTCCTAAATATTTATTTATTATTTTTATTTTATTATAACAGGGTCCCAAGTGATCCTGTTGCAGCAATCTGTGAACATAATTAAAACAAATTTTATTTCATACAAATGTTACCCAGTGTCTTTTGATTCTATTCATTGTAAAACAAACAAAGAAAAAAACTAATTTTCGATTGTTTTAATGTCTTCTTTTGTGCAATTTCAAACAAATCATTGAAATCGACTACCTCTGCAAAAATATTTGTTTTTACCATTTACATTCGTTAGTTAAAAACAGATACTCGATTTTCCTTTTGATGCACGAAGCCTTAAATTTCCAAGGATACCAGAGCACCCGATTTTTCACCCCTAATTTAATTCAATTCATTTCTTTTATAGAACCATTGTGCTTACTGCTACAATGATCGTCGTTGAACTCCTAAGATTTCATTTCTTTTTAATTCTATTCCGATTTATCAATGATTCGTTCGATGTTATATCCACTTTTGATCTGCAGAAGGAAATGGCTGAAAGATTATGTACTTTTAATGCCTTTTTGATTATGATGACAGTGGAATATTTCAATTGTAAGGTAATCGTTTTCACAACTTTGCATTCTACCGATTAGATGATAACCAATTTTACTAAATAAATAAGTAAATTCAATTGACAATAAGTATCTAAATTTAGATCTAAGATGATATTCTCTCAATGTCATTAAACATAATTTGTTTCACACTATGCTTCACCGCAAGTAAATTGTATGCCATAACATGAACATAGCGAACACAAACATGAACATTTGGTTTGTACGTATTGACGGCATATCCGAACACGAACGCGAACATGGAATCGAGTTCGCGCACAACAGTCGTGAACTCTATCTCCATAGCCATGGCGGCGATTCTATAAGGTATTCGAACACCGTCTATACAGAACATACAAATAGGATCACCGCAAACATGTTTGCTGAAGAGAGTGTTCGATGTTCGTCAGTGGTACACATGTGCGAACAAAGTTGTTGCGTATCATGCAACGCGACAAATTTTTTTGTACGTGCGTAAACGGCTTTAGGCACTGCTGCGGTACCTCTCGCCTTACAAAACTGTCATGTCTAATATATTATTAAACATCCATGTCATAATAGACAACCAAGAGTTCGAAGAAACGTTTATTATTCTATATCTCATCATCATTATCATTGTCAGCCAACATCAGTCTGCTGAAGGTCACAAACCTCTCCTAAATGAGGATTTTGTCAAAATAAATTTTGACAACCGAGGTCTGCCTACTACGAAGGATGTCACTTTAGGGAATTATCTTTTTTAATTGGCGGGGTCTATAATCGTGCTTCGTAAGAAAGCTAAGCTGTAGGTCCCGGCTATGTCGCAAAACGAAAGTGGTAGAGACAAATCACATCAGAGGTCTGTAATAGAATGCTTGAAACAAACTCTAACACCAGACATTAGAGGCAGTCATAGTCATAATAGTCATAGTCAAAATATTTATTGCCACATGTTAGTATAAAGAAAAGTAAAGTAACAGCCTATAGGTAATTATCCCACTACAGGTAAAATGTCTTTATCATTGAATTACCACAGCAATGATGGGTACTGGCATAATCACCACGCTTGCCAAATGCGGGTTGGTAATCACAAACCCGAGCAATGTTCGAAAATTCGAGACTTTTGTTGCCCGACCCGGAGATCGAACTCAGGACACCCAGATCTTGGCCCGGTATTTAAACCACTAGACCAACGGGGCGTTGACTGGACTAACGCGACGGGGCGTTGTAGTTAATATAAAGATCTGTGCAAAATACACGGTTTATAAAACAGCCCTGTAAGGGCATTACAAAAGTAAAACAAAAATAAAAATAAAATATTATCATAACTGGTCGTACAATAAGAAGAAGCCACGTATGCGAACGGATTGACGTTCACAGTTTGATGGTAAAAAGTAGACGGTGCCTGCAGTTTTTTTCAATCAGTTAAAATCAGTTTTATTTCTGCAAATAGGCCCCTGGAGGCACTTTTACACGTCCCAATATTTAACCTATCACTGCTTCGGGACAAATGTGGGCTAGTGCCAAGAAGAAGCAGCGCAAGAAACTCGGTCACTATTGTCAGCCTCTTTTTAAATAAACATGTTTACATAAGATATATGCCAGTGCAAGCTGGTACAATTTAAAGCCAAAGGTCCCTTCATTTATATAATCGATAATAGTATAATAGCTCTTTTTCATTAAAACAACATTTATATATAATTTGGGTTTATGTACAGGGAGGTCAGCAGTTGACAGTGGTTATTGGTTGAAAATACGAATACAATTTCCCATGAACGAATTTCCCACTTTTCGCAGTCTGAATCCTGGAACGGCAAGTTAATCTTTATTTCGGGTATTGAAATTGTGTACGTCACTATTTTTGACAAAAAATTATAGGTTTTTACGGACGTACATAATGTTTTCGAAAATGTATTGAGATGCAACTGTAAGTATGTTGATCTCTTTGAATAGCTCTCTTAGAGAGTCACGGGGTCAAAGGCCGTAAATAGCCCGCACAGCACGTTTTTGCAGTATAAAAATAGACTCAATATCTGCCGCTGAGCCCCATAACAGAATTCCGTATGACATTATACTGTGAAAGTAGCTAAAATATACTAATCTTGCCGTTCCAACATCAGTCAATTGTCTTAATATCTTTCGCACAGCATAAGCAGCGGAACTAAGTCTTCCAGACAGAGACCTGATATGAGCACCCCATTTCAGTCGAGAGTCTACAGTTATACCTAAAAAGGTAGAGGAGTCTATAGAAACTAATGGCTTATCTTTTACAATAACATTTGTAGCGGCAAACCTTACATTAAGCAAAGTAAATTTAACACATTTTGTTTTTCTTGCATTAAGCAAAAGATTATTCGTAGCAAACCAATGCAATAATTTAGAGAGGGTATTGTTAACATCGTCAAATGATAATTCGCCCCTCTTAAATTTAAAAATTATTGAAGTGTCATCTGCAAACAATACCATCTCACAAAGATTATACATATAATATGGAAGGTCGTTAATCTATATTAAACATAGCAAGGGTCCTAATACTGATCCCTGAGGGACACCCATGATAAGGGGCGACCCTGAAGACTCAGTTCCATCAATGCAAACTTTTTGTGTTCTACCTGTGAGAAAAGAGTTAATTAAATCTAACGAATCATTCGAAACACCATAATGTCTGAGTTTTTTAAGTAACGTTTTATGGTCCACACAATCAAATGCCTTTGACAGGTCACAAAAAACACCTATAGCATCTAACCTACTCTCCCAAGCATCGAATACGTGTTTTAAAAGTGCTAACCCCGCATCAGTGGTATTTCTACCTTTCCTGAATCCATATTAATTGTGATGTAATAATTTATTCAAACTAAAATGCAATAAAAGTTGACTAAACATAATTTTTTCAAATATTTTACTTAGTACTGGCAAGACAAATATTGGTCGAAAATTAGCGGGATCACATTTGTCGCCGGATTTAAGTAATGGAATGATTTTGCTAAACTTCATTTAAGTTAGAAACTGTCTATCATCAATACATTTGTTGAAAATTATTGCGAGATGAGGGGCTATTAAATTTATTTGTATTGACAATATGGACGGAAATTCCCCATAGATCTTCAGTTTTTTTCATATTTAATTCTCTAAAAGTTTTTATAATTAAATCAGGGTTTATATGTCTAAAATTAAATGAAAATTTACACTCATCGACAGCCGACTTAAGAAGGGATTCAGCTAGATCAGCAGAAGAAGCAAGCCCTGCAGTAGTGGAGGAAGCTATGTTTGAAAAAAAACCTCAAATGTATTTGCAACCTCTGTGATCGTGTTTATTAACTTATCCCCTAATTTGAGAGAGTAAGCAGGATTGCTTGGTTTTAGTCTACATGTTTCTTTATTTATAATATTCCAAGTGGTTTTCGCTTTATTTTTTGGGAGCCGAAATTAAATTATGAAGATAAATTGACTTTGCTTTGGCGCATACTATTTTAAATAATTTAGAGTATTTTTTAACATGGTCTATAATGTTGTGGTTTTGAGTTTCAGCTTTTAGACTATACAAATGATATAATGTTTTTCTACTTTTGTAAATAACAGGTGTAGCCCATTCATTAAGTTAATTAAGTGAGGATGATGATAACTAGATAACCATTTAGGTTCCTCGGGGATCCGATTAAGATTTCCTACTTTAGTAGTAAGCACTCTAGACAGGTTATGAAATAAGTGTCAACCCTACCGCTTACGTTTAATGTCGCAATACTCGTAATAGCAAACGAGTCAAGTGGTTGGCAAAGCAATCAAAACTTTCTGCGTGCTTCGTAAGGAACCTACGTTTTCTCTCGCTACGATCGTTTGTTGAGATTTTTACGGCTATATTGACGTTTGTATAAGAGTGACGTATCTGTCGTAACTATTATTTAACATTCTTGCGTAGACAATTACATCTGCGGTCAAGGTTATTTTTTGGTTAAGCACTAGCTTCTTGATATAATAATATCATATAAAGTATTTGAAATAGCTGTTATATCTTAACTGTCTCTCAAACATCTGTAAGGATGTTTCTTTCGGGTATTAAGAGTGCAAAACTCCTAACATTTGAATAAACTAGGCTGGCTTACAGCGATGAGAATATTATGCTTGAAGCGCTGTAACGTAATGCCTCGTTAACCTCATTGGAACAGCACCACGCCCTGTGGAAATGCGGGTTCGAATCCCACCTGAGACAAAAATTTTCAAGTTTAAATACTAATAAAATATGAGCGCTAGCTGTTAAGTATATATTTTTAACTAGTTCTGTGATTACATCAGTTCTCAATAATAATTATTATTATTATATTTCATCAAATCAGACAACGCAGGTCCATTTATTAGTAAAATCTTATAAGCTACATTAGTAACAACAAAAACACAAAACAATAAAACAGATAGAACTACAGATGGCAGCGGCGGGTCAGTCAGTGTTCCTCTTGACCCTGGCATAATGTAATTAATATATTTTTTAAACTAAAAATTACCTAAGTTATTCCCCCTGACATAAGCTATTTGCCAGTAAAAGTCCCATCAAAGGTAGTCCAGCTGTTTCAGAAATTATTCCTATGTTAATTGATGTCAATTTAGATATTTTCAATCTTTAAGAGTTTAAGAGGTTTAAACCATTGACAAGTCAGTCAGCTAGTCTGCTCTATTTCGTTTTATCGAATGTCAATATCTATCAGTTATTAGACAGATAGGAAGAGAAGAGGTGGTGCTATTATTTTTGGTCTGTGTCGGCAGCACAAAACTCTATAGATTAAACAATTGACTGGTATGCGTGCCTATTTGTTATATACATTTACCTATACAGAGTTTTTGCTTGTAACTTTTTATTTTATAAGCACGTTTTACTCACGACCTAAAATGACAAGGTCAAATTTTAATGCTTAAGTGCAGTGTCATAGGTAAAAGATTTTCAAGATGATACCAGTTTATAAAATTTACTTGGATTTAGGAAGATTTAAATACGTTTACAAGAAAACAAAATGTTAATATAGAGTGTAACATTGCAGCGATATAATAGTACAGTTTGATATTATATAAACACATGAATATATAGGTATATATTTTTTAAATCGAAGCCTTGAATATGAAAATAATTTTGGACTAAACATAGTAAATTACAAAAATCACACAGTTTACTGGCCAGTTTTTTATGTACGAGTATAACCGGTATAACCTTACGTGTTACTTTCTGTAAAAACTTTTTTTTTTTTCATTTCTTTGTATCAAATTGGAGAATTGTTTTTGTTTCCATTTTATTCGCAGAGATTCACTTTACTTGTAGTGCCGGCACGTTAAAAGAATGCATAAGTTACTTTATTAAAATTTTCATACTACTGAACTTAACAACACTTTTAATATGCATGTGTATCTAACTTAAATATTTACGAACATCATTTGCGAACCTTTAGAACACCTTTGGAAAAACCTAAATCTTTAAGTACACTTCAAGAATTGGGTTTTCCAAGATGACGTGCGGATCATGATAGCAACTCTAAAGTGGCATCATTGATATAAATTTCAAATCATTTGATTATATTGTCAGTTTATTTCAAGCGCGCAATCATGTTTTTAGTGTTGCTCGCTAGTGTTTTGGTCGTGGGAGCTCACGCGAATCCTTCAAGAGTTGTAAATTTGACTCAAGGACCAGTGCGTGGATATAAAGCTAATGATGCTGATATATTTGAGTTTTTTGGGATCCCATACGCAACGGGACCATCAGGGAGGGATAAGTTTAAGGTTTGTGAAAGTTTATACCATATCAGCATTATTTTTAAGTCTGGGTATTTATATTCCTTCTGATCTCCACGAAACATTGCTTCAAATATTTACTTACTTTGGGTTCAGAATAAATCCTCTTTGCTAAGAATCTCTTTGTCAATCGGTCCCGTGACACCCGCATCCAGCGACTTCTCGGCACCTGCACCAACTTGTTAGTCCTTAAGGTGGAGAGCCTCGATGCGCATTTCCTATTCAGTATTTAAAATCTTCTAAAAAATATTTAAAATAAATGTGAGCCAACTAGAACTGAAATTGTAAAGCGTAAACTATGTGGTGTAAGAACAACCTAATTTTATGCCGGTCATACAAAAACCAGTATGGTTATGTGTACCTACTCTAAAACTGAAATTGAGTAACATACCTAATTTTTGAATCGAAGTAAAGATAATGTTGATTAATCAGCTATATTTATGTAAATTATGTAATGTTTGTTCCAGTTTTGTAGAGTTAAATTTAGGATAAAAATATTTGTTTACATAGATACTAGATAACCCGGTGAACTTATCTCTCATTGTAAGTAAATATTACATTTATTAAACGTTTTTATTTACATGGAAGTTAATATAAGTATTTATTTATTTATTTATTTATTTAAACTTTATTGCACACATTTACGAAACAAATGTACAAAAGGTGGACTTAATGCCCTGCGGCATTCTCTGCCAGTCGACCATTGGGCTAAACAGAAATGTTTTGTGGGCGGTGCAACAGATAAGAATAAAACAAATATTTAAAAACAATGTAATACATAAATACAGTATATAAATAAATGCAACATATAAATAGATACAATATATACCTAAATTATATTATATAAAAATATACATAACAAATAATGACGAAAATAGTGGAAGTATAAGGTCTATGATGACGATTGCAACTTATGTAGAAAATGTGACCGCACATATTTCTTAAAAGCATATTTACTAGAAGCGTGTTTAATACTCTCGGGCAGTGAATTCCAAAGCCGTATGGATTGAAGAAGAAATGAATTGGAGACAAAACCGGTTCGGTGAGAAGGGATAGAAAGAGTGAGTTTATCAGAGGAGCGCAATTGGCGCGAATGTGTCGAACTAAGAAGAGCGAATCGGGATTTAAGATAAGTGGGAGAATTAGGATCGGTTAAAATAGAAAAAAGCGAACACAAAATTCTCACGTCGCGCCGAAAAGAGAGAGGAAGCCATTGGAGCTGCAAGCGGCGCATGGAGATATGGTCAAATTTACGCAAACAGTAGACGAAACGAACGCAGTTGTTAATTAAACGATCCATTTTGTTTAGAAGAGATTGGTTCAGGTCTGAGTAGCACACATCAGCATAATCAATAAGAGGGAAGACAAGTGACTGAACAAGAGAAATTTTGGTCTTAACGGGAAGAAAATGTTTTAGCCTGGAAAGGGAGCGCAGTGTGGCATTGACCCCTCGACTAACTTCAGCCACGTGAGTTGTCCAACTAAGCGTAGCATCCATGTGTAGGCCAAGGTTTTTGACATTCGAACAAAATGGAATGACTACACCATTATAGCTAACCGAAGAAACACTGGATATATCAATGCGACAAATTTGTCGCTGACTCCCAATAATAATTGCTTGGCATTTATTAGGGTTCACAGCAATGCCATAACGATCAGACCACAAAGATATGCGCCTGAGATCATCGTTAAGTCGCCGCACAGCAAGATGTAATTCATCAAAGCGACACTGTTGATAAAGTTGTAGGTCATCCGCATACAGATGGTGTGAAGAGCCAATGTCAAGAGTAATAGAGTTAATGAAAATAGAGAACAGCAACGGAGATAGTATACCTCCCTGAGGCACACCAGTAAGCAGATTACGCCAATGGGAAAGAGTCTTATCTACACGAACTGCCTGCTGGCGATCCCGAAGGTAGGAGGCAAACCACTCCAGCGCGTCTGAAGAGAAATTGAAGTGAGCTAATAATGATAAAAGGACATCGTGGTCAACAGTATTAAAAGCATTAGAAAAGTCAATAAGAACAAGCACAGTGACCATACCGTGCTCCATTCCATCCCTGATGTCCTCGGTGACTTTGAGCAGAGCGGTGCTGGTGCTGTGGCCAGGACGGAAGCCCGATTGATAATCACTCAATAGATTGTTGGCTAAGACGAACTTTGAAATTTGGGAATGGACAACAGCTTCAAGAACTTTGGAAAGGAATGGGAGGATGGAAATAGGTCTGAAGTTATTGAGAGAGCTAGGATTAGAAATTTTGGGAAGCGGGATAACGAAGGCTTTGCCCCACATTATGGGAAACGATCCAGAGCTGAGGGAGAAGTTGATTATATGTGTTATGTAGGGCAAAACCTCGTCGAGGATCATAAGAATCATAGGGCGACTAATATCGTCAGAACCAACAGCGCTAGATTTTAAGGACATGATAGTTTTCCTGACCACATCAAGAGACACCTGCGAGAAAGAAAAAGACTCAAAAGTAAGAGGAGGCTTGGAAGCAATTTCGGAGACTGTGAGAGATCTCACACTTTGATCTAAAGCAGTAGTGCAAGAAAAATGTACATTAAAATCATCCGGCGAAAAAGATGAGGAAAAAGGAAGTATATTTGTATTATTGCCTATACCCAAGGTATTAAGAAACTTCCACACGTTGGCAGAAGAGGAATCAGAAATGTTATCGTGGATGTATCGACGTTTGGCTGATCTCACCATCTGATTACAGCGATTTCTGGCACATTTAAAATTGCTCCAGTTAGCATCTGAGCGGTCCCGCTTAAAACTTCGAAATGCACGGTCGCGACGGGTCATAGCCATCCGCACCCCTCTGGTGATCCAGGGAGCGGGAGGACGTTTTAGCTTAACTGGACGAAGTGGGGCATGGGTATTAAAAAGCGAGAGCAAGTTGGAGTTTAAATTGGAAGCCTTAGTGTCGATTGAGGTTGCTGCAAGAAAAGGCTCCCAGTCTAGCGCGACAGCGTCCCTTCTCAAAGCAACTACATCCACCCTAGCGAAATTACGCATGAGCACAGTAACAGGTATGCGTTTAGTCGTGTGAAGATTGTAAGATGCAAAAATTAAATCATGGCGAGAGAAGCCTGGGGCGGCAAGTTGCCCATGGGAGATTATATTTGATGGTGATGAGGTTAGAATAAGGTCTAACCATGTATTGGGAGAGTCAATGTTGTGATGTGTGGGTTGTAGAAACAGATTTGTAAGATCAAGAGACTTAACCAAAGAAAGAAACTTAGAAGAAGTTGGGGACTGAACTAGTAAATTAGTGTTGAAATCACCCATGATCAGCTGATGTGCGTAATCGGAACCAATTGACTCAAGGGCAGACTCAAGATCCACCAAGTAATTGACGCCAGGAGGGCAGTAAACCACCCCAAGGACAGCAAAAGTACCCCTGACGTTTACCTCAATAAAGATATATTCAGCTGATGCATTATAAGGGGCTGGTGACATACGAATCACTTTAAAAGGTATGTTAGAACGAAGGTAAATGGCAACGCCACCACCCCCCTTATTGATGCGGTCGTTGCGAATTAAAGTATATCCAGGGAGAGTGTACATTGCTGAATCTAAGCCAGGTTTAAGCCAACTCTCGGAGATAAGGACAGCGTCAAGGTAATCGCAAGAGAAAGAGTCAATTAGTTCCGAATAATGGGAGGGAATACTCTGCGCATTAATATGGCAGACGTTGAGAAATCGTTTGGAGTTGCTAAAGCTTTGTTTAATTTGGTCACTGAGAGTGAAAGTGTCGCAAAAAGAATCATCATCACTTGAAGAATGATCTTGAGCAGAATAAAATGAATCGTCATCCATATACTACGAAAGAATAATGAATAAATATATATAAATAATTATGCAAGTATTTAAAACTAGCTAGATAAAAAACACTTAAAAAAAAAAACATTTCTGCTCTGACCTGCCGGCTTACAAAAAAAAAAATATATATATTAAACAATATAATTAAAATATTACATAACCAATCCAATAAAACAAATAAGCATTTCTAATGACGATTGGCTGTGAAACAAGTAAAGCAAAAAAAAAAAAAAAGAAGTATCAGTGTCCTAAAATTTGATATTAGGCTGTATGGATACGTCCATGGCCGTAAAACTAGGACTTACTTGATAAGAAAGAAAAATAGTTTGACATTGACAATTTGACAGGAAGTTTCAACAAAATTAAATTTAAACATACGAAAAGCAAAAAAGAGAAAAAATTAAAGTAAAGAGGGTATACATGAAAGGTCAATTAACAATTAAATTACTTAGACCTTAGTTTTTTTAGCCGTCGCCGCTCGTTTAGGTCGGTGCGCCTGCGCCATTACGGAGGGGCCTGGCTTAGATCCACTGTTCACTATTGCAGGGCTCCCCCCTTGGGGCAAATCAGGAACACATGGCTTAGGACTTAAAGTAATAGCTCTGTCAAGGTCCTCATCGCTGTAGATTTGGCGGCGGTTACCATCAGGGGTTTTGATGTATATACTCCCATCAATTGTCCAACAACCAGAAATGCCGAGACGCTTGCGAGCTTCCATAAATAGGGCCTGTCGCCTTCGAGTGAGAAACTCTGACACGACAATAGGCGTGCCCTTAAGAGCTGTCTTCTTTTTCCACACCAGCGACTTTGTGGAATAATTGGTGAAGCGGACTAGTATGGGCCGAGACCGACCTTCCTTATATGAGCCCAGCCGATGACATGATTCAAATGTCGAAGGACTGGTATCGCTAATGAAGAATTTCTCTCCCAGAATACGGCCAATAGATTTGGATACATCCTCATTAGGTGCCTCTTGGATCCCACCGAATAGTAGGCATTTCCGTCGGTACCTCATTTCCAAATTGTCGGTGACTCTTGCAAGTTCACCAATCTGTTGCCGAAGAAGCTGAAGCACACTATACACATTGTCACGGAATGCTCTAAATTCAACACTGAGAAGGCTAATAGATGTAGGTTCAGTTGTGGAATTCAGTTGTGCCTCAAACTCACTCATTCTCTTGTGCAGTGAGGCCTCCAGAGATGATTGCATCTGATGAATGTCGGAATAGTTGCTCATCTTGTTAAAACGTTGTGCGAGAAGAAGTTAGCCGGGGTCAGGTGCAAGTGCTACAGAATTACACCATATAAAACTTTGCAAACACTATAGTGAATAAGTGGTAATGTGCACACTACAAAACTTTCATTAAAAGGTAAAAACTATTGTTTATACTATTTTTTAATTAAGTTGATGCAGGAGAGTGATGTAAACTGTTTATTTGCCTACCGCCGAAAAAAAAGTAAGTATTTAGTGGAATAGTTAATCGGCCTACGTGGCATTTTTTGTGGTGTTGATAGCATCTGAAATTAATAAACTCCTTCGAAATAAGTTGCCTTAGTTCATTTAAGTGAAAGCGAGGTGCTTGGTTTCTATTATGACGTATGTCACGTTGTTCACGTGATATTGCTGCAAAATAAAGTTCAGCAACAATATGTACTTATATCCATTTATTTCAACTTTTGCAAGTTCTCAAACCTATATGAAATCAGTACTTGCTGTTTACTTGATATTGAAGTGATATCCATCTTCGCCTTGAAATAATATCAAATATTACACAATACACCGAATAATAGTATGAAATCAATACTTGAAAGTTTACTTCATGTTCGTTAAACACTATCAAGATGTTGATCTTAGCGATAAGCTCAACTGACGCGGAGCGCTTATTGTACAAGTTTAGTTAATTTTTATTTCTAATATTTCCTAGTTAAATAACAAAACGGATACGTTGCAAATAATTGCAGCTTGTAGCATTGTTAATAATAGTAATAGGTACTGTAAAATTATTCACACAATAATTCATTAATGTATAGAAATGAATTCACTTGAAATATCAAATAAGTACATTATATTATACACAGTCAAACGATAGTATTACATTTTGGGGTCTGGTTATCAGATTGGTTAATGTTGGTAAAAGCATAGCATTTTAATGCGGTTCAAAGTTTGCATAGATATAAAAAAATAACTTAAACCTTAATTATAAAATTAAATCTAACAGCAACCAAACATAAAGCTGTTAAGTGACTTAGTTTAGTGAAATAAATATTTTGATTACAGGGACCACAACCCGCCCCTGTGTGGACAGAAATTTTCGAAGCAGTAGATGAAGACACAATGTGTCCACAGTATGGGCAGGTGGGCGAACATGTTAAAGAAGATTGTCTTATTGCGAACGTTCTTGTACCTGATACTGAATCTAAAAACTTGCCTGTAATGGTTTGGGTTCATGGTGGAGCATTCCAAAGAGGACGTGGAAATACCAACAGTAAAGAACTGGTAAACAGTAAAAGAATTATCTTTGTCTCTTTTAACTACCGCGTAGGCCCTCATGGATTCTTATGCTTAGGCACAGAAGAAGTTCCCGGAAATGCCGGCATGAAAGACCAAGTGGCCCTTCTTCGTTGGGTTCAGGAAAATATTAAAGCTTTCGGCGGAAACCCAGATGACGTCACAATTGTAGGATGTAGTGCTGGTGGGGCATCAGTTGATCTTCTTTTGTTATCAAAAATGACTAACGGTCTCTTTCACAGAGCAATCGCAATGAGTGGTGCTAATGTTGGTGTATTTGGAGCTCAAGTTGATCCAATAGAAAACGCAAGAAATTACGCTAAGAACATAAATTATGATGGGAACGATTACGATTCGCTTGTAACTCTACAAGCGAATATATAGAATAGAACCGTACCACTTGAACAACTGACATCATACTCCTTGTTAGAAACAAAGGATTTAGCCGTCGTATTTCAGCCGTGTGTTGAACGTGATGTTGGAGGTGAAAGATTCTTAGAGGATACTCCTGTTAATATTATTAAAAATGGTGATTACGTACGATACCCCTTGCTTTACGGATTCGCTAACATGGAAGGTCTTTACCGCACAATGTTATTTGAATCATGGAAAAATGGAATGAATACCAATTTCTCTGAATTTCTGCCAGCTGACTTAGGCTTTAAAAGTGAAGAGGAGCAACATGCAGTTGCTCGTAAAATCAAAGAATTTTATTTCGGTGATAAACCTGTCAGTAACGAAACTAGTCTCAATTATGTTGAATACTTTACAGACGCCATGTTTGTTTATGCTATGCAAAGATCAGTAACCTTGCAAGTGAATTCGGGTAATAACGCCGTATACCTATTTGTCTACTCTTTTGTGGATAAAGATACACAGTATGTACCATATTCAGATATACAAGGTGCTACGCATTGTGCTCACAGTCGGGCAGCTCTGGATGAAGACGAAAGTAATATTTCACCAGAATATAAAATAATGAAACAAAAAATGCGAGAAGTTTGGCTGGACTTTATTACAACTGGGTAAGATTCTTTACTATTATTATTTTCACAGTATTATTTTAAGCAACATAGATTAAACATGATAAGTAATTAAAAAAAAGTCCCAACCACCACAATCCAGTTGGTGTAGTTGGGCGGTAGTTAGTTTACTACTTTAGGATCCTAATGTCTTCGAATCTCGGTCAGGTTAATTTAGAAAACGATATTTGCTACATTCGCTTGGGTCGGTTCGTAGGATGTTCATCGCTTTTTAGAAAACCGTTCAGTACCGTCTTCTGTCGCAAGGTTAAAGTCGATAAAATAGCGGTTTGTAAAATTATTTTTGTGTATGTCATGCTCATTTTTACTGTCGTATACCAATCATACGACAAGGCGAAGAAAAGTTTAAGAAAGTGGTCTACCAGTTTTGTCGAACTTTCATGTGTAAGTGAAATAGAGATAAGGTGGAACTAATGGATTTATAATCCTTTTTAACAATGAAATATCTAAATATATATCCTGGTTTCGGTATCGGGCAGATATTCTTTAATTACTAGTTTGGTCATGCTGCCCCACCAGGTAGTAGGAGGGCGCCCCATACCAATAAAATATTACAATTTAATCTTTAATCATTACTATTTTATTTAGTAACCCAACACCCTCGGGGTCTTCACTGCCAGTGTGGGAGCCTTCAAGAGCAGACAGAGCCCCGTGTATGGACTTTGGAAAAACCATTAAAGTTTCGGGGCCTTTCGAGGAGAAGAGAACACTGTTTTGGGACGACATCTACAACCAGTACCATCGTCAACCTGTAGAGCCATATAGGTTTTAGGAATACGCATTAACCACTGATATAGAATACTAATTTACCGTGAAGTGTTTGTTTTAATCATACTTAAAGTTAAAATTTAGCGTCATAAAGGACATGAAGCTAAAGCCAGTTCAATGTTAGAGCTTACTTTTTTAAAACTACTAAATAAGTACTTGTAGAAGCATGATGTTTAACTCATGTACTTCCGTCTTTTAGTCTTTCAGAAGGTTACACCTTACCAAGCGTACGCGCACTGCCAAATTAACATATTCTATCGCCTGCAACCCCGGGACCTGGTTTTAAGACTAAAGAAAATGAAATCCTTACATTACTCCGACTGTAAGAGTATTGATTTTACTGATAAATATATGTTTATGTTAAAACTAGCTGTTCCCCGCGACTTCGTACGCGACAATTTCTGTTTTTATGATCGCGATTATTTTTGTAACATTTTTCACTGATGCTTCGCTCCTTTTGGTCGCAACATGATGTAATAACTTCCTCGATACATGGACTATCCAACACAAAAATAATTTTTCAATTCGAACCTGTGCTTCCAGAGATTAGCGCGTTTAAACAAACAAACAACCAAACTCTTCAGCTTTATAATATTAGTATGGATTTACGTAAATCTCTTATCGTTATCAAATTGACAGTTTCGATCAACTATCAGATTATTTGTGTTAACTTTAGAACGTGGCATTATGAACGTTATGTGTTTTTGTGTTACAAACCAAATTCATTCGTACAAATGTTTAATCTATGATTTGTATTTTTACATTTAAGTCCTATTTTCTCATAAATTTTGATCTTTGTTAGTGGTGTAAGCATGATCCTATTAGCAATCAGTTAATAAAATTAAAATAATCTTATTTTATACAAATGTTAGGTACCCAGTGTGTTTTGATTCTTTTCATTATAAAACACACAAAGCAACAAACAAATTTTGATTGTTCTAATGTCTTCTTTGGTGCAATTGCAAAAGTAATCGTTGAAATCGACTATCTCTGCAAAAAGCTGTTTTTACATTCGTTAGTTGAAAACAGATACACGATTTTCCTTTTGATGTACAAAGCCTTAAATTCCTAAAGATACAATAGCAACCGATTTTTCATCCCTAATTTAATTCATTTTTTTTATAGAACCATTGTGCTCATTGCTACAATGATCGTCGTTGAACTCCTAAGATTTCATTTCTTTTTAATTCTATTCCGATTTATCAATGATTCGTTCGATGTTATATTCACTTTTGATCTGCAGAAGGAAATGGCGGAAAGATTATGTACTTTTAATGCCTTTTTGATTATGATGACCGTCGAATATTTCAATTGTAAGGTAATCGTTTTCACAACTTTGCATTCTACCGATTAGATGATAACCAATTTTAATAAATAAATTAGTAAATTCAATTGACAATAAGTACCTAAATTTAAAGATGATATTCTCTCAATGTCATTAAACATAATTTGTTTCACACTATGCTTCACCGCAAGTAAATTGTATGCCTAAAGCCGTGTACTCACGTACGAACATGAACATAGCAAACACAAACGTCAAACATGAACATTTGGTTTGTACTTACGTATTGACGGCATATCCGAACACGAACGCGAACATGAAATCGAGATCGCGCACAAAAGTCGTGAACTCTATCTCAATAGCCATGGCAGCGATTCTATATAGCTACTCGTATTCGAACACCGTCTATACGGAACACACAAATATAATCGCCGCAAACATGTTTGCTGAAGAGAGTGTTCGATGTTCGTTAGTGGTACACATGTGGGAACAAAGTTTTTGCGTATCATACAACGCAACAAATTTGTTCGTACGTGCGTACACGGCTTTAGGCACTGCTGCGGCACCTCTCGCCTTACAAAACCGTCATGTCTTATATATTATTAAACATCCATGTCAAAATAGTCAACCAAGAGTTCGAAGAAACATTTATTATTCTATATCTCATCATCATTATCATTGTCAGCCAACACCAGTCTGCTGAAGGTCACAAACCTCTCCTAAATGAGGATTTTGTCAAAATAAATTTTGACAACCGAGGTCTGCCTACTACGAAGGATGTCACTTTAGGGAATTATCTCTTCTAATTGGTGGGGTCTATAATCGTGCTTCGTTAGGAAAGCTAAGCTGTTGGTCTCGGCTAAGTCGCAAAACGAAAGGTAGAGACTAGGCACATCAGAGGCCTGTAATAGAATGCTCGAAACAAACTCTAACACCAGACAATAAAGACAGTCATAGTCATATAGTCATAGTCAAAATATTTATTGCCACATGTTAGTATAAAGAAAAGTAAAGTAACAGCCTATAGGTAACTATCCCACTACAGGTAAAAGGCCTCTATCATTGAATTCAAGTTACCACAGCAATGATGGGCGTTGACGAGACCAACGCGACGGGGCGATGTAGTTAGTATAAAGATCTTAACAAAATACACGGCTTATAACATGTACATAGCCCTGTAAGAGCATTGCAACAGTAAAACATAATAGTCGTACAATAACAAGAAGTCACGTTCGCATGCGGATTGACAATCACAGCCTGACTAATGGTGAAAAGTAGACGGTGCCTCCAGTTTCTTCTGGCTATACATCTTTAATCATACCTTACCCCACACTTAAGAAGAGAGAGGAAAGAGCTTTTATGTTTTTGTGCACGCAGTTTTCTAACTAATGTGTACAGCCGTCTATATAAACCATTTTATTTCGATTTATGGCTTGCTTTCAAGCAACTTCTTTTGAAGTATTTTTATCTTATCAATCTAAAAAAACCTATAATTAAAGGTACTATTTCATGACAATATATTTCGGTGAAATGTGTGTTATGGTCCGTCATACTTATTAGACCATCTTGTTCGTACTCGTATGATTCTCGAATGATTCTAAAACTGAAATTACGTTTTGTAAACCGATAAAATAAGAATGCCATCAGAAACGAAGATACAGGCAACAGAAAGTCTGTTATAAATTATCAAACAACCAGCAATCAATCGTACAAACAAAAGTTTTAACGAGGGAATGTCAGTCTTAGAACTTAGATACAATTACCGAAAGTATAAAGTATTAGTATATTCATAAGATTCGGTTCCAATCGCAAGTAAGTTTGCGAACGCATGACGAGACGTGACGAGGCTTGCGTGTGGGACAAAGTTTTTGACAGTCTCGTTACTGTGGCTGATTTAGACATTGAGAACGAAAACTTTCTGGCGGGTAGCGTATGCGCGTGATGTATGCGAGACGCGTGAGCGAGTAAATTATGATGGTACCAGAGTTACTGCTAAACGCGCCGACGACAGTGACCGACAGTGACCGAGTTTCTTGCGCTGCTTCTTCTCGGCACTAGCCCAGACTTGTCCCGAAGCTGTGGTAGGTTTCAATATTTGGGCGTGTAAAAGTGCCTGGGAAATAAAACTGATTTTAACAAATTTTGACGAACAGCGAGCGCTTCAACAGCGCTCTTTTAAACGATGGACCAATGTGGAACAATTTACCTTTTTTTTGTTTTGAGAATGTTTCTAAGCAAATAAATTGCTGGTGTAGATTGAAAATACAATAGCTTAGATAAAAATCTTGTTCAGCTCAGTCGCTCGGTACGCGAAAGGTGGTGGGTTCAAGTCCCACCTAAGACAGTCGAAAAATGTAATTTAAGGAATAGTATTGCTTAAAATATTAGGTATATTCTCAAATAGACGACCATTTTGATCAGTGGTAGTAAACGCTGCTTCTAAGCCATGGGTCGCGGGTTCGATCCCCGCATAGTACAAATATTTGTGTGCATGAGAATGTCTGTTTGTACTGGTCTGGGTGTTTTCTATGTATTATAAGTATATATTAACTTAAAAATATATATATATATATAATTAAGTTTATCGGTTCTCTAGTACCATATACGACAAACTACTTACTAGTAGCTTAATTTGGGACTAGATGGCTCTGTGTGGCCCAGTGTGGCATGTCTGAAAAATATTTATATTTAATATTTAAAAGGCAATATCGACTTTTACGATTGTGTAATATATGTAAAAATATTTTTCTCGGATGTTGAAATAGTTATTTAAACAAAAGTTAGGTATTTTTAAGTTAGACCACAGGAAACCTACCCGATAAATCGAAAAGTAAAACGATACCATATATTATTTATCTGTCATTGAAGGGGAAAAGTTTAAGTTATGATTGGTTTTCTCGTATTGTCTAAGTGTCCTTTATAAGTCTCAAATGCTACAACATTAACAAGACATCTCCAACTTGCTAACTTTGAGTTTGATCTGATCCAATAGTCAAGGACAGAATCAGGTCCGCTTTGATTCGTAAAGAAAAAATATTTTGAGGCTATTTCTTCTCTCCTTTCCACAGTACTCTTTGCTTTATTACGTTTGCTTAGAGTGTTTTTTGGTTTGAGTTTCTGGTATCAAAGTTTTCATTTCATCGTGAAAGCACCAATCAGGTCGCTTTCAGTCAAAGATATAGGCAAATTACTTATTCTGTTTAACGTCAGACAACTTTTAACAAGCCGTTTCAAAGGGCTAAGATCGCATTTACTGGACTATTGCGAAAAAGGAGGAATATTTTGGAAGGATTTTGTTGGGGTCGTCCGAACCTAGTGCTTGGTAGTTATAACATAACAGACTATCTGGGGTACCCTTGAAGAGGAATACCCTCAGAAACCTAGGTTCTGCTACGCTACAAAAGAAAAATGATAGGGAAAATGTTAAGGGAACCTACCTCTCTATAACTATTCCCTAAAAATTAAATAAAATACAGGACAAGATAAGATAAAGTAAATATATTAAAATAAAAATTGTAAAAATAAATAATTACGTAACTTAAATTTTGATGTACAAATCCAAATTTGATAAAGGAGATGCCCCATAATAGGCCCAGACATAGTACACCATTTTCAAAAATCAAGAAAAATCTACTGTTTCCGGGAAAAATACATAAAAAATTATTTCACGTATAATTTAGTGGATCAAAAATAAATAAGATCGAATAATTTATCAAACTCAATTAGGCATTCCAAGATGGCGTCAATCTATAAAAGCTTTAAATGTCAGAAGCTGTCAAATAACGCTTGTCACTTTGGCATAATCATTCACTTCAAGGTTTTGTTCTGCTTGTCGCGTTTATGTATTTTGAGTTCTTTATAATGACCTCTTTTAAAAGGAATGAAAGGTAAGGTATTTACATATATCAAAAGGTGTCTACATAACACATAGTCCGTTTAAGATTTTCCAAGTATTTTTAATATTTCTGGAAAAAGTATTTTGATATTTGATTGCTTAGTACCTGCAATACTTGAAAAAGGAATACAGTTTTCGGTTGTCTGTTTTTGGTGTAAGTAGAACGTTACATGTTTTTTGTGCAATTCATATCGATTTATTTAAAAAGAGGCTGATAATAGTGACCGAGTTTCTTGCGTTGCTTCTTCTCGGCACTAGCCCAGACTTGTCCCGAAACAATGGTAGGTTTAAATATTGGCACGTGTAAAAGCGCCTTCTGGGGCTTATTTACAGAAATAAAACTGAATTTTAAATTGATATATTTTTAGAATACGAGAAGAATACCCTATCCCGATGTATATATATATATATATATATATATGTAATGTCAATAACCGATCTTCCGAATACAAGTAGCGAAGCATCTGATGCATACTTTATTTCTCTCTCAAGTCAAAATAACCAGTGCAAATTGAAAATACACGTCGAGACGTGACTACGAAGGACTCGCGAACGCTCGCGTAAACAAACAGCCCATTTGCCCGCGTATCGCCGAACCAAAACACTGGCAAGATGGCCTGATCCGTACGTTGGGTTCTGTAGAAGTTTTTTTTAACTTATTTATACACAGCATAAATAGCAATGTTTTGAGTTCCCTTTTAATGTGTGAGTTTGAAAATAAATGTAACGACTTCTAAGGTCAAGCAGTCATAACAAGAGGATTGTAAATTCTTGTCTTTTGGCCTAAAATAGAATGACATCTTCTGCTCCTATGTGTGTTAAAAGTAACGAAAGAAGTACTGCCATCAGAAGACCAGCAGTAGCTACTTTTTAATACCTCCAGACAAACAGCGATCGGTTACTTTTCGAAAAATCGTCTAGACAGGTCTAAAATCATGTGGTGCTGGCACAAAAAATGAATACCACAACACCTTTCAGCAGATCTGAGTATTATCTATCCAACATAGGTCAAACTGCCTGCCACGTGTGGCGTTTATGGCTAAATCCTCCTCTCAGAGAGTCGTATTTCTAGTTGTGGACTATACGGGCTGATGGTGATTTAATTAAGTTGCTCCACGGTTATTCAACTCAGTGGACCCCCACCCCAAAATATGGAAAAAGGAAAGAAAGGCTGTTATGTGACATTGTATGAGAACCGATGTCGTTGCACGTCAAAGAACGCCAATCAAGCGAATTCTTTTAACGTCGCGCTACCAATAGGGTCGCAGAACGTCAAAAGAAAAGAAACCAACCACAGCGCTTACGTTTGGATAGAGATATAAATATTTGCTCATAACATCTGTGACGCGCCTGCCCAGCCTACATCGCCTTTCTAACCTTTTCCCATGTTCTGTGACCCCCACCTTGACAATTGGTATAGTATCTATTAGATCGTTTGGTGGATTTCAAGGATTTTAAATGTCTGAGCGGATCCCCAAAAAGGGTGAAGTTCATACAATCCCTTTGATACACGACCCGACTGCCGGCTTGAATTTTTCACTACTCACAACCTTTCTTTTGCATAATGGCGGCGAGAAGACGTGTTTTCTCGTTCACGCTTCTAAAAGTGCCATTGCCAAAAACATTGACCGTATTTTTTTCAACTGCAAATATTTCTACTTGTTTTGTGTAACTAACGA
This sequence comes from Anania crocealis, assembly GCA_949315895.1. NCBI lineage: Eukaryota > Metazoa > Arthropoda > Insecta > Lepidoptera > Crambidae > Anania > Anania crocealis. The sequence goes on along the minus strand of OX438872.1, from coordinate 5,196,306 downwards.
TTTTATCCAACTAATTTTCAAATGTAAAATAGTAAAGTTACGCCACTGTCATTCCACTGCAGGGAAAAGGCCTCTATACTTGAATTCAAGTCACTACAGCAATGATGGGTACGGGCATAATCACCACTCTGGCCAAATGCGAGTTGGTGATCACGTACCCGAGTAAAGAACGAAAATTTCAAATTCTTGCAGGACCCAGAGATCTAACCCAAGACCCCCAAGATCTTGGTACGGTACTTAAGACGCTGACTGCAGCCGATGACCTTGAGCAATGAACACGCCCACAAATTTATTCGTCTTTGAATTTCTTTGGAACGCGCCACAGCTATCACTGTCAATTCTCGTAAGAGTGACAGAGAAAAAGCGCATGGAATAGAAGGGCCTAAGTGCCAAACAACAAAATTCGTTGTGCAATTTAAAATTGCCATTTTATTAAAAATCTAAATCAGCCATTTGCTTAAGCAACATGTAATATACAATATAGCAAAATTTTATTATCATTGTTATACGGACTGCTGAGAAAAATGGTAATTTATGTATTTTCAGGGGCTACTTTGAGATTTTTTTCTATCGAGAAAAGTTTTTAGAATCGTGTTTTGGAAACAGCCACCTGGTCGAAAATATGATCAATTACAACAACATAGAATTTAGCAACAATACGAGCCATAGGCTTAAAGCAAAACAATCTTCATTGAGCTCAATTTGGCTCATGTCAGCGTCTTAAACCAAAACGCAAATTTACCTAAATCAAATACATTTTACCTATAACTTAATCGATTACGCTTACAACTTGTGACTCTTACTTAACTTTGATAGTTTTTTATATGTTATTTATGCATTTAATATAATTGCAGTGTCAGTATATAAACTTGAAAAATTTTGTCGGGACTCGAACCCGCATCTCCTCGCATGGAGATGCGGGTTCGAGTCCCGCCTGAGACAAAATTTTTCAAGTTTATATATTGATATTATAAGTGCAATTAAGTTGCTAAAATATCAAATAAAGTATATAATTGCAGTGTATGTATAAACTTGACAAAATTATGTCTCAGGCGGGACTCGAAACTCGGGACGCGGGAGATTTACCATTAAAATGACAAAATTAAATCTTCTAAACAATGACATTCCTTGAATGCTACACCCTATTCAAGTGTTTCATCGCATTGACATACTACACAGCATAGACTGGAGTCACAGAAGTACTAGAGTACCTCTAAATAGTTTATACGTGGCTAAAGTCATAATTGATTTCTGGGGCGGACACTGGAGACGAATTGGTGTTGGAGCGGGCAGATCGACTAAAGTTTCGATCAGCAGATTTAATACTTGTAAGTATTTCGAGAATGCTTTTATTTGGTAAATTTTATGTCATTTTATATATATTTTATGTTACATTGAATTCCTATCAAAGAAGTTTTTACATGATTTCAGTTACGAAGAATTTTGCGGCGGACATTTAGAATGATTTCTAGTTTTTATTTTTACGATGCCTGGAACATCTATGTCATTGTTAATAATACGAAAGTTACTCCTACCTATCCTACACGATTTCTCAAATAATTCTAATTATTATTATTAAAAACCCTTACTAACATTATAAATGTGAATGTATATTTTTTTATTACGCTTTCACGTGAAAAGGTATAAGAGATAACATATGTTATTTGGTATCCCACTGTTGGGCTTACTTTTCAAGGATCCGCAGACGCAATATTAAGTGTAGTTTACGCGGGTTAGCCGCGAAGGAAAAGCTAAAGATCTTATAAAAGGGAAATCTAGCTGTATAGCTATCATCCACACAATGAAAGAATTCATGATGAATTAGATTCGTTCTATTAAACTTTTTTTAATATCCTGTAAGTATGTGAGAAAATAAGTATTATTCACAACATCTAATCAATACTTTTTATTAAGAGTAGACCTTCAGTCGTCCCTTTGGGTGTGCTTATTAGGTTAAAGCATCGGAATATTGGATTCTACCTCCATCATCAAGTGTATTACGGCTGATTGGATTGGGCGACGCAACGGAGACAAGTTTAACGGGTATGCATTTGTTTACGTTCCGATACCAGATTTTGTTTCTTCACAAATTTTGGCAAAAATGAGTTATTCTGGCATAAAAATATATGTAGAAGAGCGCCTCCCTCTGAGATGTGAGTAACGAGTAGAGACAGAAGATTCTTCAACTTTGGTTTAACTGCGAATACCAACCTACATCTCAAGCGTAGCTCAACATCACTGTTACCCCAAATACGCGTTATCGCATGAGACGATATTTATACCCTGTCTTCAGCTTGTCACTGTCTACTTGTTCGATTCTAAATAATTACAAAATGCAACAAGCGTTTACATGTTCCTCTTAATATCAATACGTTACTTTTCCATTACCGTCTGACAAAAAGCCAACTTTCAGGAATTTTTATTGTTATTGTTGCATGTATCATATAATTTTAGAGCAAAGTTACCCCATGTTCCGCTTCAAAAGATTTGTGTTCAAATTGGACAAATGATTAAAAGCAACCTTGAATGGAGAATGGACTTTTGACACTACGAGTATAACTGGGCTCAAGATCTTCTTACCATTATAAATCAGCTTGCCTTGTTTATCTGATAGCGTATATACGTGCGGTTTTATTAATTCTGATAAAAATATAATTTAATACATTTGATACCATTGGCGGAAAATGCATTACAAAAAGGCAAATTATATATATTTTATCACTACTTTTTCAAAATGGGCATCAAATGAAGAGGCTCGAGAATTGAGTTTTTTATGAAAATAAAATGAAAATCCAATATGGCCGCCAACTAAATAGCAGGTTCATTTTTCTTCACACGACCCCTTCAATTTGGGTACATACTAAAAGATCTTGACTAGCAGAATAGATTACACTATGAAAAAAATTGATAAGCCAATATGCCCGTAAGGCTCCAAATTCTTTGAGGAAAGAAAAGCTTACGTGGGCCTTGGTCGAGTAAAGTCTTTAGAAGGATTAGGTATTGTATTGAGGAGTTAGATTGTAACAAGTGATTATGAGGAATAAACCTTGTAATACGAGTAATAAGGCACTGAATGTATCAAGAAGAATGAGAAGTATGAAACATAATTAAAAAGACGTGTGGCACTCGGAGACTGCCGCGGTAAAGCTATTGCATTGCATTTTTTATCAACTTATGCAATTATAAAACTAAAAATGTTGGGTTAAAAGTGTTGGGTTATTTTCGTTACGGAATTTCTGGATTCGGTCTCCACGATTAAGGCCCGCGATAGAATAGCTTAATTTTATAATTTTATGTATTTTCTAATTTTGACTTTTGTTTTTAAATTTTTCTGTTTTTTTGCCAGATATGGTTACCATAGGCAACCATACTCTCAAAATCGGGGGGCACGGCAGTGCCTCCGCCAAGTCGAGCGCGGAGCAAACACTGCCGTACCATCCTTTACGGGAACCATTTCGCCGCATTTTAAGGCCCCTATTTGAGAACCTCTGGATAAGACCAGAACGCAGAAATTTTCGTCATCCAGTAAGCTATAATTATATACTTTAAATCCAAAATTTCTAGTCTGTAGGTGATTTAGTTCCGAAATTAAGCGAAAGCAAAGTTTCGCATTTATGACACTCACTCACTCACTCACTCATGATCAGCAAAATAGAACTAGTACTTCCCATGAACTCAGAGAGCTGAAATTTGGTACAAAGTTAGGGTTTAATGGCCACATAAAAGGAAAACTATAAAAACTAGGAAAATCAAAGATCTGGAGTACTTGGTGACCCTGATTAGAAAACACAAGAGCCCAACCAAACTATAAGAGCGCGACATACCGCCTTTACAAAAAATATTCAACTTTGTGGGCCGCTTTATTTGGTGTCAAAAATCGAAGGTCTGAAGTATCCGATGAAGAACCCCTTAGCTGATCTCAGCTGTATTAGAGATATGGTAATGCCCCCTTCTACTATTGGTGCATAAAAAAATCGACTGTCATTGCAAAAATCCAGCGTAGTGGGACACATCTTCTAATTTTATCTAGCCTACAGCGTCCCACTGCTGGGCGAATGCCTCCCCTTCTGCTTTTAATACGCATAAAAATAAAATTAAAGGAAAACTCTGAATAAGACTAGACTGGCTTTTATACTTATACTTACAAGTTTACAAGAAGAAATAGTCGAACGATTCACTTTATTCTACTCGAACATTACACAAATTGTTTATTAGTCGCAATAACAGATTGGTTTTCTTTCAATAAATAATCTGCTTATGAATGTTGATAAGACACAATTAACACATTTCAGACTTGGTAATCAAGTTACGCCTCTATGTGTGAGTAATACTATTGACGATCTTGATTTAAGTAAACAAAATAAAGTAAAATTTCTCGGAATTGAATTAGATAATAAGTTAACTTGGGCATCTCATATACAGCAACTTTCACTGAAACTTGGTGCAGCAACATAATATGCGATTAGGAAAATTAAAGAATTAGGAGGTATAAGAGCAGCAAAAAACGTTTACTTCGCGTATTTCTCATTGATGTCGTATGGAGTGATGTTTTGGGGCATAGCAGCAGATGCTCATAAAATCTTTGTCTTGCAAAAAAGAGCTGATAAATATATTTTAGGATTAAAATACAATGACACTTGCAGGGACAAATTTTCGGCAATTAGGAATTATGACGGTAACTGGTGAATTTAAACATATATCAAAGCATTTTATACATAAAATAGAATGTTAATAATATGACTAAAAAGGGTGACTATCACAAATATGCAACACGATACTGGAATCAGATAGCACTTCTTAAACATCGTCTGGTTAAATAAAGAAAGAGTTTTCTTGTTTATGGGCATCAAGTTTTTAAATAATATACCATCTGAAGTAAGAGATCTACAAGGTAATGAATTTTGTAACAAAATTAAAACAATACTTATTCTTAAAAGTTGTTATAGTATGAATGAAGCTCTTTCGGATAATGACATTTTTAAATTCTAATTTTTAAATTAATTAATTTATAAATTTTATAGTTTTTTCTAAAATTACTACATTATGGATTGCTGAGGCGTATATTTTATTGACATTTTATTATTCTATTTAATAATTATGTTGAATTAGACATAAAATATAAAAGTATAAGTAATTATAACGATTAAGTATTTTAAGTAGTAATTTTATTTATCCTGCTTTTTTTACTACATAATTTTTAAAATTGACGATCCTCCTAGATTGCTGATATTGTTTTAATTTTTAATTTTATGACATTTGATACATTAATTAGGTTAAAATTGACATTTAAATTATAACAAAAATATGTGTGTCCATTTGAAATTGTAAATTGACGTAGGTATCTAAGTGTAATGTTAATACGAAATATTGAAGTAAATGAATATGAATAAAAATTAAAAAGACAAAACAAAAAACCTGTCAAATAAGAAAATCGAATAAAATAAATCAATATGTTTCTACAAAAAGAAGTGAAATCCCACCAAAAACATTCTGTAAAAAACTAGCCAAGTCTCGATGGAGCTGCTTGTTTGTCTCTAAAAAGTAATGAAATCTAAACAAAGTCGTGCCAAGTCTAAGGTTCCTTACTGCGATTTCTTTATTATTATAGTAAATGTTGTGTGACTTGGCCGTTGATAGGTACACAAGGGTAGGGTACTCCATGACACCATTGCATCAATCTATCGCCAGAACCAACCCATTCACGATCAAAAATTGCCACTTGAAAAATATTGATTTAATAACCAGTCAATTGTAGGCTTGATAAAGCTGCGTATTTCAATAATACTTATGTACAGACGGAAATCTAATCATTGATAGAAGTCCGTCTGTACATCTATTTTATGTTCGATCGGTGGTCGATTTGACGCTCCAAAAAGAAGAGAGCAGAAGTCAGCATTATCAATGGTGAATGCATGTGTTGCACAATCAACAACAGCCTAAAATGAGACACTAGCGTCCAATTACCAATACCAGTATGGGCTATTATCTCGCTTAACAAACAGGTAGTTACAACTGATATCATTACGTGTAAACTAAATGGACTTGTACCCACTAACATATAAAGAATGTTCAACGGCCAAGTCACACAACATTAACTATAATAATAAAGAAATCGCAGTAAGGAACCTTAGACTTGGCACGACTTTGTCTAGATTTCATTACTTTTTAGAGACAAACAAGCAGCTCCATCGAGACTTGGCTAGTTTTTTACAGAATGTTTTTGGTGGGATCCTTATTTTCTTTTAAATTCTTTTAAATTTCGGAAATTCAAAATTTTTCGATTGTGCCTCGCCCCAAATGTTAGGTTAGGTTATTTTTGTTACGGAATTTCTGGACTCGGTCTCCACGCTCAAGGCCCGTGATAGAAGCTATGCAATAGCTTAAAACTAAATACTGAAAAAAAATAGTAACTATATTTTTATATATAAAGAATTCTTCTCCCTCCTCACATTACTCTCCTCTTCAATGAAGGGCATTGATCAGACAAAATAAAGGATTTTTTGAAATATGATTGTTGACTTACTAATATACAAACAGGGCAAGCTAAATAAAACCGTTTAAAAATTTAACACGCTCAACGAATTATTTTACTGTCTGATCAATTACTATTACCTATCACAAGAATGTTGAAATCAGGAAATGACTCTGTATTTACCATATAGGTACTAAGTCTGGTATTTACCACACGCAAGTTAACAAGACGCCGCACAAAAGATAAGGTAGCTTTATACAGATATTCGGTAACTTATTACTTATCTTTTATCGCCTCTATTCATTTTATCAGTTTACACAAATCCGTAATTAACAATATGTCTTTTGATTAAGTGAGTTTGATACTCACTTAACCACCAAATAAATAATAAGGATATTGAAAGTAAGCAACCTTTAATAATCTTCCTGTAGGGCAAAGACCTCCATCATTGAATTCAAGTTAGCACAGCAAGATAGGTTTGGGATATACTAAAATACAAAATAATATGGATAATGTTTGAAATAACAGAGATTTTTGATGATGTTGATAAGTTTAAAATAATACGATACTATGGATCTAGCAATAATTTTAAATAAATAAGCTTTTTCAAACAACGGTGGAGGAACCAACTACTTTAGACGCAAACTGTCTACTTTTTGGATGCTTAAACTCTTCTATTGATCACCATACTACAAAACAATTGGCAGCTTTTTCAAATTATTATGTATATTATAATTTTTTCTTATTCTTACGACATTCAACCTCAATCTTTTTTCCTAAAACAGCTCCCTATACGTGAGTATAACTGCCTTTATAAACGCAAAACTAACTTACATAACTGACTATTGTCGTGTGATGCAAAATTTTACGCAATAGAAAAGACAATCCACGCTAATAAAAAAGAAACATTGATATGCCGGTGCAGCAGTCTCTAAAATAAAATTGTAAATTTTATTTGTATTATGAACAATATAAGAGGGACAAATACACATGGCCCTGATATTAACTGGGCCCGTTCCACGACAATCAAGCTTTCCAATCATCTACACTAAAATGTTACATTCTTTTCGATATCATATATAATAATAATATATCAAAATTGATTTAAATATAGGAAATAAAACTTAATTATTTCAACGCAGAACAGGTACTAATCGCAAAAGTGCGATGAGACTTATAAACAATAGAAGATTAACAGAAGCTGACGCAGATGATGATGGGGGTGCGGGATGGCGATAATATTTATCGTAAATGCTATTCCAGAAGTCCGTTCTGTTCTTTGCGTATGTTCCTTGGAGCTCAATAGTTCTTCCAAGGTTCATGCAGGGTGCTCTGTTAGATCTGGCTGGTGGCCATTTGGGTATCGATGACCAATCTGGCGTCGGATTTCTAAAAAAAAGGATATTTTAATGTGTCATTTTTATCCATAAGTCAAACCAAAAAAAAGGCCTTCAAAAATAACGTACAATAAATAAAACCCTAATATGATTTTACTGGCTGTTGGCCCGCAACTTCATACGCGTAGAATTTTGAAAAATTAAAACTCTCCCACGGGAATCGTAAGTTTTTCCAAAATGCGATATGCGGCCTTTGTGCGATTACAGCCTATAATTTATCTCTGTGCCAAATTCTATCCAGATAAATTTAGCTGTTATGGCGTGATTAAGTAACGAACAGCAATTCAAATATTTTTACTTAAAATAATATGAAGATTAGTGAGATACTTCAAAGTTCAAAGTTCTTTATTGCATCATGTTGTTTACAAGATGGTAGTTAACAATACATGATGAAATTGTAACCACCTTGCAAATTTTCCTATAACAATCTACGAGACAAAATACAAATGACATATTATTTCTTTTGGTATAGCCCAGTACAAAAATGTCAAGATAAAACACTTAGTCCACCAAAAATCTAAACGCTTAAAAGAATGAAGGTGATGAAAATATCATCCTGTACATATATTATTTATTTTTCATTTTGTACATGTGCTACTTAATCTACGTAATATAGGTACTTGTTATTTTGTACGCTAGATTTTATTTAAGAATTAAATGGAAAAGTTTTTACTATGATGGTGATATACGAGTAGTTATGATACTGCATCAGAAAAGTTGTGTAAAACATTGAATGAGAACATACCCTGTTCTTATGAAGTCATTCCATATTTCTCGCATATTCTCTTTCATTTGAACGTATTCCGGAGTAAGCTTGCTGTAATCTTCATCAAAAATACTTCTAGTATGAAGGCAATGAGCAACTCCTTGCACATTTGTATGTGGCACATTTGGCGTATTTTCGTCGGTAAATGAATACACGTGAAGATATATGTCATCATTACCAGATTCCACCTGCAAGGTGACAGATCTATGCATTGGATATATAAACATAGCATCGGTAAAGAAATCAACATATTCCAGAACAGTTTTATTGCTAACTGGATCTTCACCAAAATAAAAATGTTTGATATCTTCTGCCACTTCTCCTTTTTTTTCAGCACTTTCAAATTGTAAGTCACCTGGAACGAACTGAGTAAAATCCTCATTCATTATATATTTAAATTCTTCGAATTTTCTAATTCTCAGTAAGCCGTCCATGTCCGTATACCCATAAAGCATTGGATATCGCTCATAATTGCCACTTTTCATGATATTTACAGCATCATCATCTAAAAATGTTTCAGTGCCTACGTCTCTTTCCACGCAAGGAGAAAATTTGAGAGCGTGATCTTTGTCAATGTCTAAAAAAAAGGAAAAAAGTTGTTCGAATGAAATAGATTTGTAAAATTCTTCCATTGCAGCCAGATCACCGCCCGGAAACTTAATTTTCTCAGCATAGAATTTTGCATTTTCAATTGGGTCTACTTGAAGAGCGAATGAGGCAACGTTGGCCCCGCTTTGGCCGATAACTTTACTAAAAAGACCTTTCGTTGATTTCGAGAGCATCAAAAGATCTACTGCGGCCCCTCCAGCGCTGCAGCCTGCGATAGTTACGTTATTAGGATCACCACCAAATTTCGCTACATTTGCATTTACCCAGCGTAGTGCTGCTACTTGATCTTTAATACCGGCATTGCCTGGAATGTCTTCAGTCCCCATGCATAAAAAGCCATGAGGCCCAAGTCGATAGTTAATAGTGATAGTCACGATTTTCTTGCTTTCCACAAACTGCTTGGGAGTTTTAGCGTTTCCATATCCCATAAGAAATGCACCTCCATGTATGAAGACAAGTACTGGTAGGTCTTTTTCTTTTGTATTTGGTACAAAGACATTAGCAACAAGACAGTCTTCTTTAACATTTCTTCCTGGATGATATATGTCTACTTCAAACTGGGGACAAATTATGGTTCCATCTACAGCTTCGAGTGTTTCATTCCAGACTGGTCCTGGTAAAGGGCGCTGAAAACGAAAGTATTTAGTAAATTTTAATATAAAGTTAATGTAAGATAAAAAATAAATAACAAAATTTTAAAAATAATTATAAAAATTTGATTAGTAATGATAACAGTCAACAAATTCAACGGAAAATATAATTACTAACAAGTACCGCAATTCATGAATCTGAATCATCACATTTAACTACATACATGATAACACTACAATACACATTATTTGTTTATCCTTGTTCGATCCATCAAGTTTGCGTATGCGTATATACTACCTACTTGTTTACGCCAAACTTGTAAATTGTTATCGGGCTTACCGGGCCAGTCATTTTGTGAAAATGCGCTACTAATGCCTAAGGAATATGATCAATATGTCTAGAAAGCTGCAGTTATTATTTCCGAAAGAAAGTCTTACCTTGCCATAACGCAGTCAGAGGTAATGAAATACTTTATCTAGGTTATCGACAAAAAGTACTTTAAAATAAAATTCCTAGGTTGTGGGTTCGAGTCCAACGGCAGGCAGTCGAATTTTTTTATACAAGATATCGTATTTTCAATTTACAGTAGCAATTTAATTGCTTAAAAAACACTTTTAAAGGCAAAATAATTTTAAGCTAATATACGATTCATACTTCTTTAATCAAAAATTTCAATGTACATAGTCAGGTCATAAGTTCTGTCACACAGTAAAAACTTTTGAATTTAAAATGCTGGCCACAAAAAAATTTTTACCGTGGAAGAGAGCTAAAACAAACAAAATGATAAGGTGTATGCACACAGCAGTAAAGAAGCGAGCAACCGTATTCCGCGTGTCCAACGAGGTCATTTTCCATCCTCGCTCATGGTTTGGTTGGGAGTCTCTTATCGGGGCTTAACTGAGGTTAATTTTTGTGAGAAAGGCGTAAAAACGAATGCAGTTGTGTATCAAAATACAGTCCTCAAGAACCTCGTGAACCTGTTTCTCATACCATGTTTAATAACAAGAACTGGGTTTTCCAACAAGATTCTGCGCCAGCTTATAGAGCAAACAGCACACAAGACTGGCTGGCGGCGCGTGAAATCGACTTCATCCGGCACGAAGCTGGCCCTCCTCCAGTCCAGATTTGAGTCCGTTAGATTACAAGATATGGCAACACTTGGAGGAAAAGGCCTTCTCAAAGCCTCATCCTGATTTGGAGTCACTCAAGGCATCCTTGATTAAGGCAGCCGCCTATATTGACATGGACCTCGTTCGTGCTGCGATAGACGACTGGCCGCGCAGATTGAAGGCCTGTATTCAAAATCGCGGAGGTCATTTTGAATAAACTTTATTACCATATGAATCTATGTTTTATTCAGTTTATTTTGCTATATAAATTGTTACATAAATAATAAACATGTCTAAATTATTTCATATTACACATGTGACAGAACTTATGACCTGAATAGGGTGTCGTAGACGTTTAAGCCTCTTGTTTTTATTAAATTTTAAGTACATTTTTACTATCAGCTACCTACAGACTACAGAAAAAGGAGAGAGATTAACAGTATTACCACAGTTCATAAAACTGAAACAAGCTAGGATGTCGGGTGTGCTTTTCGAAGTAGGTAATGAGCTCGTGGGTTCTTTTTCCGCGTTTGGAGAACTGTACTAAGAAACTGTGGAGGGCGCCACTTGGTTAAACTCAGAAGCAAGAAAGAGTTAATTAAATATAAAAAAGAAAACAAAATTTTTTCAATTTGTCTCCCTTTGTTTACTCGTATTTTAAATTTATGAAATAATAGGTATTACATTGGTGCACATACATGAGCTTGGCAGATAAATAATGAGCCACATACAATAAACTTACATTAGTGTTAAGAATAAATTACCACTATGCAATTAAACAAAGTTCTGTACTTAACTAGAAACTTAGTCTTAGGTACAGTGAAGGAAAGCTGAGAAGCAGGCGTTCCTTCACTCACAAGTAACTAGAATAAAGATTGGCCTAACCTATGAGCTGAGGAGTACCACCAATGTATGAAAACTATCAAAAGAATAAATATTCATAAATACCTAGTCGCATGATATTAGATCAGGTCACCAATAATAATTAAAACGTCACCGTGGAGAACCACACATATCCCTTTGTCCCCGGAGCAGAGATTTCACATGCGCGCAGGATGCAGGAATATGTCCTAGTAGCTAGGAGCGAGGAGGGCGATATTTCAAGCCCATGAAATTGCAGCAACAATCGCCAAGATTAGCCAATGCATCATGTATGTAGAACCACCAGGAGTCAATGCAAAAATATTAGTCCATAGGAGACAAATTGAGGAGAGAAAAACAAAAAAAAATAGCCTTTTGGCTTTACATGCCTACAGGCATTTTGGGAGGCTTGAGCTCCATCACGAACTTCTTACAGCTTAAAATTTCGGGAAGCGTGGGAAAAAGAGCTGGCCACGAAATGGCGTCCGCTTATAAAGCGACTCCCCTCTATGACAAGTTAGTTTTTTTTTTTAATTCGTTTCATTCACGACTTGGAACCAAAGCTTAAACTTGACACATAAAGCCAAACAACGCAGGAAACTACTCAGCCCTGAAAATAGTAAAAAACTACGTAAAAAAAGTCAACACAAATAGACATTTGCCTATTAATGTAATAATATTAGAAAAATGACAACATTCAAATTATATGATAAAAAAAGGAATTATGGGATGACAGACACAAAGAACTTGCACCTATAGTGTTCCATCAGCTGGATAGATGGCGTTATCAGTTAAATCCTTAGCTGCGTACGAGCTGTTGAAACAAAATAAAGACAAAAAAATGTAACGACGTGTTACAAAACCATACAGTCGTTCGACGCCTTTGATCTCATGGAAAATGCCGACAACGTCCAGACAGTATCGTGACGGCCAGAGTTGTCAAAAGTAAACAATATTTAAAAATATTTATTTATTGCAGATAAACACTCGTAATCAGCACCCCAATGAACCTCAAAAGTCACACACATAAAAAATACGTCCGCCATCTTAGATTTTAAAAAGGATAATATAATTATAAATAATAAATGTTAACAACATCACATACACACGGCGGCACGTCAGACTATACATGTTGACCTTGAGACCGCCTTTATGCCCTACGTAATAAAAGCTGTTATCGCAGTTCAACTGTTTAACTTGATGTGCTGTCGAGTGTACATTGTTCTGGTCCCAATTTGAATAACTATTTAAAGCATTCGTATTTTGGAAACCAGAAACAACGATACCCAGACCACAAACACCCAGACCCGAGAAAATGAAGAGAAACACATTTTTTCTACATTGACCCGTCCGGGAATCAAACCCGGGACCTCGGAGCACCTTGAAAACCGATGTGTACGCCACTCCGCCACGGAGGTCGTCATCTTGGATTTTAAAAATGATAGCATTTTGATAATCAGCACCCCATGAACCTAAAAATTGACACCCATGTCAAATAATATAAAAATACGTCCGCCATCATGGCTTTTAAAAAGGATGTCATTTTGGTAATCTGCCGATTGGGATGCAAGATGGCATTTTCGTGATCGGCACCTCAATGAACCTCAAAATTGACACCCATATCAAATTATAAAAAAATACGTCTGCCATCTTGGATTTAAAAAAGGATGGCATATCCGTAATAAGCACCCCACTGAACCTCAAAATTAACACTCATATCAAATAAAACAAATGGTCCATATTTTATGGCTGTCAAAGTTTATAATCATATGCCAAAATATGTAAAGGCCCTCCAAGGTGGAAAGTATGAAGGTGCAATAAAGGATTTACTAATCCAGAAAGCATACTATGGCATTAAAGAATATTTTGAAGACAAATTATAATTAATTAAATACATGAATATAATTTATTTTCTTTTTTTGACATTTTTTTTCTTAATACATTTGTTTATATAGATTCCTTCTTTGACATGTAAATTTTATTGTAAATGAATTAATTATTGTATTTAGTAATAGGTATTGACATTTTTATAATGGTTGCATGATTTCATTTACGTGTTTACATTTGAAATCAAAATTCACAATGCCTAGAAAAGGTAAATTTGTAACCAATTTATTGACCTCAAAGTACTGACATTACTGTATCTTTTGTTACAAATTTAATGTGATTAAATGAATATGAATATGAATAAAAAATATTACGTCCGCCATCTTGAATTTAAAAAAGGAAAGCATTTTCGTAATCAGCAGTCCAATTAACCTCGAAATTGATAACTATTTATCTTATTAATCCCTCAACCCCCAGGAGGCACTCGGGTGCCACGATAACAATTGATTTCAATTGTATCTGGATTAAGTCACGATCGAGGGATTAAAAAAAAATATGTTCATCATCTCGAAATTCATCCTTAGTAAATAATAAAAAAGTCCGCCATCTTAAATTAATATTATGAAGATGTTATTTTCATTATCAGCATTCCAATAAATTCCAACAAACAAATATAAAATAATTTAAAACACAAACATTTGTTAGCCCTGAATGCTGTGTCCCGAACTGCTAACATCGTTTTGTTCGCAGTTTGGGCTCGGCCTTCCCGCGTCTCGCCCCTCACACCCCGCACAATTGCCCTGTGTAGACGACTTCGTCGGACGACTGTATGGATTCATAGACTGTGGTATTACTATCGCATTTATCTGTTAACTCGCGATGCCAGTTATATCGCGCTCTCGGTTATGGCTTTTGGTTTTACCCAACCCTTGGTAAATTGCGTTCAAAGTTATATTCAGTTCCTTGAACATACTTAATATTTTCGCAACCACTATCTTTTTAAATTTTCTATCCTTAGTTCAGCCCTGTCACAAACATTTTTTGCAGCCATAAACCTGTCATATTTTCATCTTTTTACGTCCAGCGGTAAAAAAATTATGGAGGTGCGAATTAGCGTTCGCTACGTGTCAAATATCATAACAAAAATAGATTTATAAAGTAATTATTAGGTTGTTAATTATAACATTTATAAGTACCTTGAACTTATCCCGCCCTTTCGGAACTGTAGCATAAGGGATTCCATAAAAAGAAAACACGTCGGCATCGTCACTTTTGTACCCCATCACCGGTCCCTGGGTCAAATTTACCAGCATCGAATCCTGTGCAAGCGTGGCTGCAAGGACCGTCAAAAGATAAGTCCATACAAACATTTTCGATTCTTCAACCATCGAGTACAATCTGAAAAAAAAAAACATAAACACAACACAATTGAGAAACCTTGAAAAAGATAATATAGCCAAAAGTTCATACATTTTATTGCCCAAGAGGGTTCTAAGGGAGAATAATATGGATCAGAATAAGATAGATGTGACCTCCTGTCACTTCATTAATGTATGATTATAACTGGCACACTAAAAATAATCATAACACTATCATGTACGAGTACGTTTGGAATTGTTTGGGGCACTTCCAGTTAATTGTGTATGTGTGGAATTAAAGTGAGCAAGTCCAATTTCACTATTAATATCGTTTATTCACAATACACAGAACATACAAGAAGGAGTACATTTAGGAGACGAATTTACATAGTAAAAAGCAAAGTACGATGCACAAAACATAATTAGATAAACGCGCACAATGAAACGACTAAATACGAATTAGGTAACCGAGCGCGTAGGCATCGGCGGCGCGCGGCGAGGAGCGCAGGTTATGCGTCTAACGATGTTCTCTCGACTGGCGAGCATTCGCAATGCGCAGGAGTCAAACGAACTTCCGATCGGTGCGCAGTGTTCGCGCGTAGCTATAGCGCATCGATATACAACACTCACCGCATACTACGAGTATCGTGCGGGTTTGCTCGTGCAATTAATTATATACATATATTTTTTAGTGTTTTAATGTTAATAATGGTGTGCAAATGTGATGAATGAATGTATTATGTGTAACATTGGAATGAACTGTATTTTGCATTGTAAATAAATATTTTAGTATATGTGTTTAGTGTTATATTATGTAAATAAATATGTTTATTATTTTAAATATGTTGTTATAAATATTATGAGTGTAAATAAGTATTGTAATAAATGTGTTGCCCACAAACGCACCTCACTATAACAAAAATGTCATAATTAATTTCAAACATTGCGCTATTTGCGCAAAATTCTCAATACATTTTGTAAGTTCTTACGATGCAGTAGGTTCTTCTTTAAATTATCACAAAACTTTTCTTCAAGGATAGTCTGGTCATCTGGTGTCAGAGCTTTCCAAGCCGCCAATTCCAGGTATATGACGTGAATTAATTTGTTTTTACTCCATCCATCTTATGACAGACGCTAGGACCAACGGATGATCATACCTTTCACGACTATCACCTCCCAATTTTTAACCTAAGCTAGTTTAAAATAGATCGTATCAGTATAAACTTGAAAAATTTTGTCTCAGGCGTGACTTGAACCCATGCAGCTCCTCGCATGCAGGGCGGGCGCCATACCATTAGGCCACCGAGACACTGCGACACAGCTCGAATTTTTCAAGCATATTCTTACGCTGTAAGCCAGCGTTGTTTCATCAATTAATGTTAGGAGTTTGCACCCTTAACATCCGAAAGAAACATCTTTGCAGATGTTTGACAGTTAAGATGATAAAATTTATATACTTAATTTGATATTTTAGCAACTTAATTGTATACTGATTTAAACTTCCATGGTCACTATTACTAGAGTTGATTGATACGGGGTTTATACCATGTACCTAGGAGTTGAGACCTTGAGTTCTCCCGTGATCATGGCGCTTGCAACAGTGCCGAAATATCGGGAACTCATAAAAACTAAGGTACATGGTATAAACCCCGTATCAATCAACTCTAGTAACTTAATTGTACTTATAAGATCAGTATAAACTTGAAAAATGTTGTCTCAGGCGGGACTCGAACCCGCATTTCCTCGCATTTGATAAAACGACGCGGGCTTATAGCGTAAGAATATGCTTGAAAAATGAGCGCCGTGTCGCAGTGTCTCGGTGGCCTAATGGTATGGCGCCCGCCCGGCATGCGAGGAGATGCGGGTTCGAGTCCCGCCTGAGCCAACATTTTTCAAGTTTATACTGATATTATAAGTGCAATTAAGTTGCTAAAATATCAAATTAAGTATAAAAAAGATGGTGTCCAAAACTAACCGGGAATCGAACCTGGAAACCTTGAGTAGTAGTAGTAGATGCGAATAACCGCACTTCAACAACCGGGTTGTCAAATGCGGCAGGTTTCCAAATAAATGGCTATTACACGGTATGCATCACGCAAGGAACATTATTCTTCTAAGGCTTTTGGAGCCTTCCAACTAGTCTTTTAACCTTCATATCTTATAGTCTAGAGAAGACTTAGACCAGAATCGTTTAATTTCAGATATAAATAAACTAATTTTCTACTTTAGGGCTTAAAGGCTGATAAGACCTCTCAAAATATCAAGCCTCAGATTCGTATAGGTTTTTTTTTCATTTAAAGTAAGGCACCCAAAACATTAATCAGATTAACAATATTCATAGATAAGATTAGAGTTATCAACGCAATCAATACATAATATCCGAAACAACAATTTATCTTAAACCATCTCTCTTTAAAAACATCGCAAACTAAAAACTTGAACTGTATTGGATAAGAATCATGGTTTGAGTCATAGTCTTAAAGAAACTGCTGGACTCGTTTAAGTCTTTTGATATAACGACTGAGTTTTATTACGAACTAGCTGTTCCCCGCGACCTTGTACGCGTCAATTTCTGTTTTTATGATCGCGATTATATTTTTTGTAACATTTTTCACTGATGCTTCGCTCCTATTAGTCGCAGTGTGATGTTACATAGCCTAAAACCTTCCTCGATACATGGACTATTCAACACAAAGAGAATTTTTCAATTCGATACAGTACTTCCAGAGATTATAGCGTTCAAACAAACAAACAAACAAACTCTTAAGCTTTATAATATTAGTATAGATAGCTGGGCATTATAGCATACACTGCCGAATGGCGTGGGTAATGTTAAATGAAGTTGAGTATTTACGAAAGACCTTAAAATACTCAATAGGTTTCGCATATAGGCTCAATCAACTAACGTCGCTTTAACTGAGACCTGCAAGGGACCCATCGCGTCGGGTTTGTTGTTAGTAAGAAATCATACTACGAGTATCAAATGGTAGTTCTTTAAGGTTACTCTGGTGACAGAGTTTGTTTTCACTTATATCTTGCGTCGGCGGGACCAACTGTTTAGTCAGGCTTCCAAAATACAAGTAGTTATCACCTTCCAGATAAAATCGAATTTAAAAAAGAAATTTTCCTGAATTGTCTCGACCGGCAACCGAACCCTTTGCGCAGGAGGTAACTGCACTGTTAAGTTTGCCCCTTTTTGCATCGGGGAATTCCACGGTTGAAGTATAAAAATGTCTACTTACAATTATTTTTGTATTACGTCCAGTTCCACTTAGGTGATACACTTTGTTCCATCAGTAACTATAAGTATGAGGTTCAAAAGTTGTGATGGTGGTAAAAACAAAAAACAGAAGTTATGTTGTTTGCGCGTACGCAGATAAATAAGGTCGATAGTGACATGCGCTCCGCGTTGTGCCTTTATTAGGACTGGCTACCGACGTTTTTATCGATTTTGTTAGTCATCATGACATTGAACGCGTACAAAAACATACGATTCACTAAAAGGGCTTTTGGGCACTGCCTTGTCTTAGTTTTGGAAGAAGCCTTTTACAAAATCTTGAAAGATACAAAGTAATTAAAAGATTTCTGAACATTTAAATGATAAATCCAAAATCAGTGGCTCCAGAACTACAAAAGCCACGTGTATGTCATAAATTATAAGTGTTAAACTTTCAGTTTTACTTTCTTTTTTTTACCTTTCCCTTTCTATACCTATACCGTGCATATTTGACCACCTGACAAACGAAGCCCACGTTATGTAACTATTATGTATCCTAACATTTTGGCAGTGTTATTTTATTTTTTTAATAAATAATATTGTTTTAGAAAAATGCAAAAAAAAATAAGATCATTTATTTTGAATCATGCTGTGACGCGCACGGACGTATTATTTGCATCGACCGGGTCCTGGATGAATAAACCTTAAAAAAATACGTCCGCGTGCATCGCAGTGTGTTTCAAAATGAATATCTGAATAAATATTTTATATTTTTCTAAGATATTTCTTTTGATAAAAGTAAAAAAAAACTGCTAAGATGCTAAACATAGTGGTGACATAACGTGGGCTAAGTTTGTCAGGAGGTTCTAAATGCACGGTGTGTAGTGCTAAACAACTCTTGCA
The DNA here is from genome assembly GCA_949315895.1 of Anania crocealis. Taxonomy (NCBI): domain Eukaryota; kingdom Metazoa; phylum Arthropoda; class Insecta; order Lepidoptera; family Crambidae; genus Anania; species Anania crocealis. The sequence continues at coordinate 5,177,196 of OX438872.1, read as the reverse complement.
GATATACATGGGGACTTATCATAGAAAACCGACAAAGCCTCCTGGCGAGTTAGTACCATAATACCTTTATTTATCGCTGATAAACGTCAACCTCATTACTAAAATCTACATCAAAAACAGATAAACTATCACAGACTATCACAGAGATAAATCGGAAAATGTTTACTACATTTTGTAACTATTCCATCTACTTTTCAACCTTGTGGTGAAATGGTCCTAGTTTTTTACAGAACGGCGAGACAAATTGGCCAAGGAATTCTAATAACAAATACAATGAGAAACACGACTTACCTGAATTAGTCACTTATTCTATCGCTCTTGAGAATAATTCAAATTCTGATTTCATATCTACATTAATAAAAATAAATCAAATTTTAAATAATTACAAAGATAAATGGCATATGAACAAACGATTCATATGCAAAAACAAAACTAATAAATTAAATAGTAATTTATCTTTCAAGAACTTCAGAATGCACTTAACATAATTATTCTGAAAACACAATGGGAAATGTTTCCTTCAGAATATGCAATACTAAAATCTAAAAAAAAACTTTCAAAGAAAAATCGTCTTATTTCATTATCTCTTAGAGTATAGAGCATTATAATTGCTCTAAGCGTTATTTCCATTTTTAGACGTTATTAACCTTTTTCAATCAAACAGTAAAAGTTATGTACTAATTGATAAATCATCACGCTGTCCCGTACAGTTATGATACTAAACACCCTATTTTACTTTGTGCAAAGCATCGTTTCGCGAAAGTTCTATTTAATTATTTTTGTTCAGTGCACTGTGTGCAACTGAACACCTCAGCATTTTATTTGGCCTACTTTGTGTCATTACATGTTAAGTAGAATATCGTTTACACTTTAGTACGTAATTAGCTACCATACGCGACGCGTGCTCAAAACCATTGTACCATTTTTATAATATAACTAATTTAACCATACGCAAAGACTCGTTATTTCAGTACCATCTTAAGCAAATAGATCTGTTAGTCAACCATAACACTGGCAGAACTATTTTCATGGTCCTTCAAGAAAAAAGGGACCTCGGTTCGCGAGTGAATAAATTCGTGTTTCGTGTGATCGAGGACTGATAACCAGTAACCAGTGACTATTGTGAATAGTGTACCAAATAAGGATTGCAGTGACCATTGCTAAGGAGTATCGTAAGGAGATTTCAAGGTCAGATCATACCATTTTAATTACCATTTTACCAAAAGTTTACCACAAACCAAACCAATATGGATGTTCTATTTACCAACCAAACTGAAATTTTTGAGTCTATGCAAAAACTTTTGATCAACTTCAAGAAAGATGGAACTGATCGAAAAACCATTGATTATTATAAAAGAAAGATTGGTTTATTGGAAAACTATTGGACAGATTATCAGGAAAATCATAGAAAGCTTTGCGAAGTAGCGGAATTTGACCATGTTTATTTTACCAAATGTTGTTTCGATACAGCACAAGAACTTTATAACGTCATTTATGAGTTAATTAACCAAACTCTGAAACGCTTGACAACTCTGCAACCACCACCAGTCAAACCAGCAGCAACTATACCACCACCAGCCAAACCCGCAACTGTTCAACCACCACCAGTCAGGCCAGACGAGCAGAAACCAGCAGATCGTTCCCAAGGTAGACCAGATCCACCAACTCGTTCTGAATTCAGTCAACCAAATACTTCTTCGACTTACCAAAATTACAGTAAATTAGATGAAATGATTAAAAAGCAGTATATTAATTTTAAAGCCTTTATGCGAACAGTGAATACTATACAGATAGATCTATTGCAAAATAAATGGGAATTCGATGATGCGCTGCGGTCAATCCAAACACGATGGAACACCATCGATAACTTACATTGGGAGATAGAAGGTGAAATTGATGATGATGAACTTAGTTACCAAACAGAGTTTACTAGATATGAACAGATATACAACGATTTAAAAAAGAACATCAACACAAAGATGTGGTCTGTATCCCACCGCGAAAAATCAACACCGCAAATGGAGATACCGACTTTCAGTGGCAATTACCAAAGCTAGACATCATTTAAGGACTTATTTAGTGAAATTATCCACAAAAACCCTTCGTTATCAAACGCTCAACGCATGCAGTTTTTGAAAAGTAAGGTGACTGGAGAAGCTGAACGCCTTATTCACCATCTGCAGATCAGCTCTGACAATTATGAAGTGTGTTGGGAACTACTAAACCATCGTTACGGCAACAAAAAGTTGATATTCACGTCTCATCTTAACACTTTATTAGGGCTTCCCAATATACACCACCAATCAATTAATATGATCAAGAAACTACATGACGTAACCAAGGAATGTTTACATGCTATCCAAAACCTAGGAGTGGACATAAGCAGCTGGGATCCACTGCTAGTACATTTACTATCACAGAAGTTAGACGGCGAATCTTTTGCTGAATACATTGAATCTATAAAAAACCCTCGGGAACTACCGATTCTACAGGAGTTCCTAGATTATTTAGAAACCAAATTCACCACGCTAGAAGCTACACGATGTAAACAGGAACCAAATAATCAAAAACCAACCATTCAACCCCAATTTCAAACGGCACCACGTAGCTTTCCATCAAATCACAAACCATCATTTTATTCTAATGCCAATAATAACGCGACAAAAAACACACAAATTGAAGGAAAATATGCGAAAACTTTTCACGTGTCGCGATCATCAACCTGTGCATTGTGTAACGCCGACCACGGATTATGGCAATGCAGCAAATTTTTGCAAATGACGGACGAGCAGAAATTGAAGTCGGTCAACCAGCTGAATTGTTGTCATAATTGCTTATTTAATCATTTAAATAAACCTTGTTTTTCAAATAAGCGATGTCGCAAGTGCTTTGATAATCATAACTCGCTATTGCACGATGCATTGACTAAACAACGCCCGAATGCGTCATCATCAAAACCAAATTTTAAACCATCTGCTCCAATTCCAATAAAAAGAGAAAACCCTTCTACGTCAAACCATGCATCTTGGGATGATTTATCGGAGATACTTCCTAGCTACTGCGTTAGTGAAAGTAACTGGCTCAAATGGAGTCAACTACACCATGAGAGCATTAATTGACCAGGGCTCACAAATATCTTTAATTAGTGAGTATGCTGCACAGCTTTTAGGATTGAAACGAAACCATTGTAGAGGAAAAGTTTTTGGAGTGGGCGAAAAGGAAAGTGACTGCAAAGGGATGATGTCTATCCAGATTCAGTCAACTTATAATAGTTTTTCTATAAATACGAATGTTATAATTATGAATAATTTAATTAAGAACTTACCAAACAAGACTTTTAAGCAACTACATGGGCTCATATTCAAAATATAAATTTAGCCGATCCCGAGTACAACGTAAGTCGACCAGTAGACTTACTTCTGGGTGCCGACGTTTACAGCAGAATAATGTTAGGAGGCATACTAAGAGGAGAGAGTGATGACCAACCAATCGCTCAGCAAACTCACTTCGGATGGCTTCTATGCGGTTCAATAAAACCACATTATTTATGCAACGTCATCCTCCACAATACCAGTGATTTAACTAAATTTCGGGAAAATGAAGACATTAGTCAGCAAGTTGAAATGTCCAGTGAAGACCACGAGTGTTTACAATATTTTTTATCAACCACCAAAAGACTAGAGAATGGAAGGTACGAAGTCCGGCTTCCGTTTAAACCAGGAAATAAAGAAAGACTTTGTTCAAGTGTTGATAAGCATAGTAATTGTAATTTAATCATTTTACAACAACAGCACGAGTTCCAGGAAATCAAATACTACAATGAACTTATACTTACGCAGCATTTTGATGTACACGCCAGACACCGGCGCAGACGCGGCCTTATCAACGGTGTCGGATATCTTGCTAATGACCTCTTCGGCGTATTGGACTCTCGATTCGCAGAAAAATATAGTCAAGATATAGCTACTATTCAAAGGAACGAGAAACACTTACTAAAACTATGGAAAAACCACACGTCTGTTATTGAAGCTGAGTTCAATTTTATGAAAAGGCTATAATCAAATATAGACAAACAACATAAAATTGTAAACCAAAAATTTAACATGCTAGAAGCAGCTACGAACACTCTACAAAAGGAAATTCAAAACATGTCCTTCGTTCAAGAATTTACCTTGTCTGCCATGGCCGCAAATAAAATACTTCAAGACTTAAAACCGTTACAAGATACACTGCTTGATGCCATAACTGACGTTTACCAGGGCCACATAAGTGTACATTTACTAACACCAGTGCAAATAAAAAGAGAACTTACAGTTATTATAGGAAAGATACCTCAAGAACTTACACTACCTATAAACGATATTGAGTCAGGTCTACAATACATTTACCAGCTGTTAAAAGTGAAAGCTAGAGTAACAGAAAGTTATCTTATTTTTGAAGTAACGTTCCCTCTCATCGACAGAGAAAATTACCAGCTGTATAAATTAATACCAATTCCGAAACAAATTGGTAAAAACATGGTTAATATATTACCTGTATCAGAGTACGCCGCAGTCAACCTACAGAAGGACGCTTACTTTACTATCACCAAACCAGAGCTAAATGAATGTCAATTGCACAAAGAGGCATACATGTGTCATCTAACTCAACCAATCATTAACTTGGAAAACGACGAAAGTTTTTGCCAAAAATCAGAAACTAACCACAAATGTGTGGTGAATCAGTATCTATGCGAAAACTAACTGGAACTGGATTCATCGGGATGAACAATAAATGCGCAATGAAGAGCAAGGATCTCACATTGCATTTTACAGAAAAGAAAGTAAACCAAATTAACTACTCTCCCAACATCTTTTTGCCAGAGTTGGACCAGATAAACCACCTCATAAATATTCAGATTCCGACGGAGACCAAGTCATCAGCAGAAGATGAAGACCTCAAAGCAGCTATGGTGAAATTAAAAAATCAAATCGACGATCTAAAATCCGCAAAACCAGAACTTGATGACCTATCATCTCACGATATTCATCATTACACCATTTCGTATGGCCTGGTCATAGGAGCAATTTTTGCAATAATTATATGGATCTGGCGAAAGAAGCGATGGTGTTTCCGAGCGAGTGCAGGATCAAGCCTGCAGCCGCCGCGGCGCCGCACCCGGCACGAGCAGTCGCAGACTCCGCCCGCGCCCCTCCCGAGGGCGCTCCGCCGACCAGTATACAGTGTAGTGCAATCGCGAAAGCAGAGTACAGCTGACCGTCAGCTTAGTGCAAGTGCATTAGGTGAAAGCAGTCGAGTCAGTGTACATTTGCAAAATTTAGCCGAGCGATGGCCTAATATTAAACGCAGTACGCGCGATGGAGACAAAGCTGCGCCCAATCAAAGTGTTTTCACTATAGCGGACTCCTTAGTACAAAATAAGTGAAATATTTAAGTTTGAAATTTTTAAGAATTAATTGTTAACATAAAATATTAATAGTGTTGATAAAATTGTTTACACAAATTATTTAAGTTAATATATAATCCTGATAAGATAAATATCATCTTTTCTCAGGCTCCCGAATATGTTCAGTGCACTGTGTGCAACTAAACACCTCAGCATTTTATTTGGCCTACTTTGTGTCATTACATGTTAAGTAGAATATCGTTTACACTTTAGTACGTAATTAGCTACCATACGCGACGCGTGCTCAAAACCATTGTACCATTTTTATAATATAACTAATTTAACCATACGCAAAGACTCGTTATTTCAGTACCATCTTAAGCAAATAGATCTGTTAGTCAACCATAACACTGGCAGAACTATTTTCAATTTTCATTTAAAATGTTTACACCTCAGCTTCTTTCATCCACCATTAAGTAGACATACTGGCATTTAGGAGGCAGAAATTTAGCCAAGGCCACGGTTTGCAAATTTAATTTGTGTTCGATGTTGTAGATTTAAAGCAGACACTGTTCAACCCATTATGGGACAGTTGCCAGCATCACAAACTGAAATAAAGTGTTGATAGCTGATCGTAAGGGTCGTGGATGTATATGCAGTTCGATTAAGAAATAGAAATAACTTTATTTGCATAAAACATGAAAAAATGATAAAAATATTGAAAAGCCAATATGGCCGTCAGGCTCCAAATTCTTTGAAGAAAGAAAAGCTTGGTCGAGTAAAGTCTTTGGAAGGATTATGTATTGAGGAGTTAGATTGTAACTGATTGTGAGGAATAAGCCTTGTAATAATAAGGCACTGAATATATTAAGAAAAATGAGAAGTATGGAACATAATTAAAAACTAAATACTGAAAAATAAAAAATAATTAATATATTTTTAGGTTAAACGGTTTTATAAAAAACAAATTTACCATAAAGGTACTAAGTCTGGTATTTACCACACGCAAGTTAACAAGACGCCGCACAAAAGATAAGGTAGCTTTATACAGATATTCGTTAACTTATTACTTATCTTTTATAGCCTCTATTCATTTTATCAGTTTACACAAATCCGTAATTAACAATATGTCTTTTGAATATCAAACTCACGTCGATAATTCCACCAAATAAATAAGAAGGATATTCAAAGTAAGTAGCCTATAATCATCTCCCTGTAGGGAAAAGACCTCCATTATTGAATTCAAATTAGCACAGCAATGATGGGTTTGGGATATACTAACATACAAAATAATATGGATAGTGTTTTTGTCTCTGAAATAACTGATTTTTTTGATGATGATGATAAGTTTAGCAGGACGTTTAAAATAAAACGATACTATGGATCTTGCAATCATTTTAAATAAATAAGTTTTTTTCAACCACACGGTGGAGGAACCAACTATTTTAGACGCAAACTGTCTTCTTTTTGGATGCTTAGACTCATATACTTATATTCTATTGATCATCTTACTACAAAATTAATTGGCAGCTTTTTTAAATTATTATCTATGGTATATTTTTTTTTTTAATCTTTCGACATCCAACCACAATCTTCTATCCTAAACCGCTCCCTATACTTGAATAAAACTGCCTTGATAAACGCAAAACTTACATAACCGACCACTGTCGTGTGATGCAAAATTTTACACAATAGAAAAGACTGTCCAAGCAAATAAAAAAAGAACAATGATAATATGATAATGCAGCAGTCTCTTAAACAGAATTGTTAATTTTATTTGCATTATTAACAATATAACAGGACAAATACACACGGCCCTGATATTAACTGGGCCCATTCCACAACAATCAAGCTTTCCCATCATCTACACTAACATGTTAAATTCTTTTCGATATTAAATAAAATAATAATATGTCAAAATTGATTTAAATATAGGACAGAAAACTAAATTATTTCAACGCCGAACAGGTAATAATCGCAAAAGTGCGATGAGACTTATAAACAATAGAAGATTTACAGAAGCTGACGCAGACGATGATGGGGGTGCGGGATGGCGATAATATTTCTCGTAAATGCTATTCCAGAAGTCCGTTCTGTTCTTTGCGTATGTTCCTTGGAGCTCAATGGTTCTTCCAAGGTTCATGCAGGGTGCTCTGTTAGATCTGGCTGGCGGCCATTTGGGTATCGATGACCAATCTGGCGTCGGGTTTCTAAGAAAATAGGATATTTAAATGTTTTATTTTTATCCATAAGTCAAGCCAAAAAGTAGGCCTTAAAATAACGTACAATACAGAAACCCTAATTTAATTTTACAAGCTCTTGCTCGTGACTTGATACGCGTAGGATCGAGAAAAAATAAAACTTTACCACGGGAATCGTACGTTTATCTGGAATAAAAGGTAGCCTTTGTGCGATTACAGCCTATAATCTATCTCTGCGCCAAATTTCATTCAGATCAATTAAGCCGTTATGGTGTGATTAAGTAACAAACAGCCATCCAAACATTCGTATTAAAAATATTAATAATAATAAATGTAAATGCATTGTCATTTCACAACGTATACATTCATCATAGATTTCGGAGAGAGTCCACAAACCTGTCATACCCTTTCTTTACAGATACATGATTTTTAGATTGAATTAAATTAACCTAACACAAATTTTAGCCCTGCTTGGACACCACGGCTAAGTAAGAGTAAGGAGTAAGATTAGTAAGAAACAATTTCTCTTTCATTTTATGAATGTACTCATACTCGTTATTTTGTACGCTAAATTTTTAAAAGAAATAAATGGAAAAGTTTTTACTATGATGGTGATATAGTTATGATACTGCATCAGAAAAGTTGTGAAAAACATTGAATGAGAACATACCCTGTTCTTATGAAGTCGTTCCATATTTCTCGCATATTCTCTTTCATTTGAACGTATTCCGGAGTAAGCTTGCTGTAATCTTCATCAAAAATACTTCTAGTATGAAGGCAATGAGCAACTCCTTGCACATTTGTGTGTGGCACATATGGCGTGTTTTCATCGGTAAATGAATACACGTGAAGATATATGTCATCATTACCAGATTCCACCTGCAAGGTCACAGATCTATGCATTGGATATATAAACATAGCATCGGTAAAGAAATCAACATATTCCAGAACAGTTTTGTTGCTAACTGGATCTTCACCAAAATAAAAATGTTTGATATCTTCTGCCACTTCTCCTTCTTTTTCAGCACTTTCAAATTGTAAGTCACCTGGAACGAACTGAGTAAAATCCTCATTCATTATATTTTTAAATTCTTCAAATTTTCTAATCCTCAGTAAGCCGTCCATGTCTGTATATCCATAAAGCATTGGATATCGCTCATAATTGCCACTTTTCATGATATTTACTGCATCATCATCTAAAAATGTTTCAGTGCCTACGTCTCTTTCCACACAAGGAGAAAATTTGAGAACGTGATCTTTGTTAGTGTCTAAAGAAAAGGAAAAAAGTTGTTCAAATGAAATAGATTTGTAAAATTCTTCCATTGCTGCCAGATCACCGCCCGAAAACTTAATTTTCTCAGCATAGAATTTTGCATTTTCCATTGGGTCTACTTGTAGAGCGTATGGGGCAACGTTGGCCCCGCTTTGGCCGATAACTTTATTAAAAAGACCTTTCGTGGATTTCGACAGCATCAAGAGATCTACTGCGGCCCCTCCAGCGCTGCAGCCAGCGATAGTTACGTTATTAGGATCACCACCAAATTTCGCTACATTTGCATTTATCCAGCGTAGTGCTGCTACTTGATCTTTAATACCGGCATTGCCTGGAATGTCTTCGGTCCCCAGGCATAAAAAGCCATGAGGCCCAAGTCGATAGTTGATAGTGATAGTCACGATTTTCTTGCTTTCCACAAACTGCTCGGGAGTTTCAGCGTTTCCATATCCCACAAGAAATGCACCTCCATGTATGACGACTAGTACTGGTAGGTCTTTTTCTTTTGTATTTGGAACAAAGACGTTAGCAACAAGACAGTCCTCTTTAACATTTGCTCCTGGATGATATATGTCTGCTTCAAACTGGGGACAAATTATGGTTCCATCTACAGCTTCGAGTGTTTCAGTCCAGACTGGTCCTGGTAAAGGGCCCTTAAAACAAAATAAAAAAAATATATAATAATTTGATTATTAATGACAATAGTTAACAATTTCATCATAAACACGAAAATATAACTAATAAAACCGGCCAAGTGCGAGTCGGACTCACGCACTGATGGTTCCGTACCAACTTAAACTGAATTAGGGGTCTACTTAGCCAAAATACCACAATATATAATTGACTGCAAAAATAACTTTGTTTTTCATAGTGTGTGTATGCAGGACAAAGTTATATTTGCGTTGCGTTAAAATTGTGATATTTCTAAAAAACTACCGGTTTGATCTCGTTAAAACCAATTTTCATTGTAAGTTTTGTTAAGATCTACATTATGTATTTTTTTCAAAATGTGCACTTGCTTAGTTTAAAAGTTAGAGGGGGAGGGGACACCCATTTTACCACTTTGGAAGCGTCTATCTTCCAAACGTTAGACTTTTGGAAAAAATGGTTTTAGAAACCTCTATGTCATTGTGAAAGACCTATCCATAGATACCTCATACGCGTAGGTTAGAGTAAAAAGTAGTTTTTTTTAGTTCTCGTATGTATGGGAAGCCCCCCTTAAATATCATATTTTTTATTTTTTTGTATGAGAATCATAAAGCGGTCAACAGGATACACCTACTTACTAAGTTTTAACTATATTGTAATACTAATACTTTCAGAATAAAGTGGCTGTGACATACCGACGGACAGACAGACAGACATACAGACAGACAGAGAGACAGACTTGACGAACCTATAAGGGTTCCGTTTTTTGCCATTCGGCTACGGAACCCTAAAAAGTACCGTAATTGCTGAATCATCACATTTAACTTTATACGTGATAAAACTATAAAACATATTATTTTTTTATCCTTGTTCGATCTATTAACTTTGCGTATGCGTATATAGATACTACATACTTGTTAACGCCAAACTTGTAAATTGTTATCGGGCTTACCGGGCGGTTCATTTTATGCGAATGCTCTACAAAAGCCTTAAGAATATGATCGTTATGTCTAGAAATCTGCAGTCGTTATTTCCAAAAGAGAGTCTTACCTTGCCATAAGACAGTCAGAGGTAATGAAATACTTTATCCAAGTTACTGACAAAAAGTATTTTAAAATTCAATTCCTAGGTTGTGGGTTCGAGTCCTACCGTATGCAGTCGAAAATTTTATTCAAGAAATTGTATTTCCAATTTTGTACTAGCAATTTCATTCTTATTTAATTTATTTATTTTATTTATTTATTTATTCTTTAATGCACATACAAAGCTGTACAAATGGCGGACTTAATGCTAAAAGCATTCTCTACAAGTCAACCATAAGGCCAAGCAGAGAGGTTACAGGTTAGTCAAAAATTCTAACGTATTCGTTGTGTCGTAGACGTAAGCCTCTTGTTTTTATTAAATTTTAAGCACAGTTTTGTTATCAGCTACCTACTACAGAAAAAAGGGAGAGAGATTGACAGTACTTATTACTATCGCATTTATCTGTTAAATTGCGATCCCAGTTATATCGCGCTCTCAGTTATCGCTTTAGTTTTACGTAAGTAAATTGCGTTCAAAGTTATATGTAGCTCCGTAAACATACTTTAAATTTTCGCAATCACTAACTTTATAAATTTGCTATCTTTAGCTCAGCCCTGCCAAAAATATTTTTTGCAGCCTAGACTTCTTTAATACGGTAATTTGTCAAAAATCCGTTCTTTGCAAACGTTTACTAGCGAATTAGCGTTCGCTACGTGTCAAGAATCATAATAAAAAACAGATTAAGGAATTAACTTATTAGGTTGTCACAATAATATTAAGAAGCACCTTAAATTTATCCCTTCCTTTCGGAACTGTAGCATAAGGGATTCCATAAAAAGAAAACACGTCGGCATCGTCACTTTTGTACCCCAAGACCGGTCCCTGAGTCAAATTTACCAGCATCGAATCCTGTGCAAGTGCTGCTGCTAGGACCGTCAGAAGATAAGTCCATATAAACATTTTCGATTCTTTAACCATCTAGTACTATCTGAAAAAAAAATTAACAGGTATTGTCAACAAAACACATTGAAGATACCTTTTAAAAGACTACCGGCCGGTCCCAATAATCTATCTATTGCCAGTTTTGACATTTCTTAGATAGGAAACAGTTTCTATCTCTGATTTTGCCATCCAGAGAAATAAAGACAGAAGTTGTTTTCTATCTCCGATATGCCAAAACTGAAGATAGATAGGTTATTAGGACCAGCCGAGACTTTAACTTACTGGCACATTATAAAAATAATATTAACACTATCATGTACGTACGTCACTATCACAATAATTTGATAATTAAGTCCATCTTTATTTTCGCTACTTGCGCAAAATTTTTAATAACATTTCGTAAGTTTGTACGTTGCGGCATCGCGGCAGATTTTTTTTAACTTATCACATAACTGTTCGGCTGAACCATTTCAGAACCTAGTATGTTCAGTGGAGTAAATTTTACAGGAAAGCGAAAAAACACTTTCTCGTTTCTTACTGGTACTATAATCAAAGTTTTTAAAACTTTTTGATGTTTATCTTTAAGCTAGATAACTGAACTATATTTAACAGAATAAATAAATGAATAAATCTCTTAAATAGTAAGTTTTGTGGCCCTTACTAACACTTAAATGGTTATTTTAAAATTTTGTACCTCGTAAAAACCAGCTGTATAGCCAAAACCTAGTATTAGTCAACAACCGGGTTGTCAAATGCGGCAGGTTTCTAAATAAATTGCTGGTACATGGTATGCATCACGCAAGGAACATGATTCTTCTAAGGCCTTTGGCTCACTTTTGAAGACATACAACTAGTCTTTGAACTGTTAAATCTTGGAGTCTAGAGAAAACAAAAACCTAAATCGTCTAACCTCAAACAAAAAGGAACTAATATGCTACTTAAGGGCTTAAAGGCTGATAAGACCTCTCGTAATCACAAGTCTCAGATTCATATAGGTTATTACAATTTTTCCTTTTGAAGTACGGAACCCTGAAAATGAATCAGAATAACAAAAGACAAAATTAAAACCATCAACGCATTCAATACATAATATTCGAAACAACGATTTATTTTAAACCATCTCTCTTTAAAAACGTCGCATTTTAAACTAAAAGCTTTATCTGCATTGGATAAGAATCATGGCTCAAGTCTTACACCCGAAGTAATACTTATTGCTTAAGAAAGTCATAGCAATGGGGACTACCGTTTCTTTGCTCACCAGTTGGCGCCACTGTAGACTGAGGTCCGGTGGTATAGCTGTCAAAGGCGATTGGCGCCGAAACAAAGTGTTATATCTTGAATCTAATTAAGGTTATATTGTTTATAAATAACTATCTTGATATCAACAAACTAACTTCTGAAATAGTTGCTCTTGAGGCCGCCTATTTTTGCGCTTTTTCTTAATTCCGCTTTTAAAGCGTTCACATTTATCGCCAAATAATCCATATTTGCGATATTTTACGAAGGAGATCACTTTCCATCAGGTAAATTAAAGAAATTATAATTTATGCAACAAATTCCGCTAAAACCAGTACAAAGTGAATGATATTGGACCTCACGCGACACTAGCGCCTCTAGTAGCAAATTCACTAGCGATAGCCCCCATTGGGTCACCATTCATAGTCATATTATTAGGATGAGAATGCTAATTTTTGATAGTTCTCACTTCAAGTAATAACTTGAATAAGGAATAATTATTGTCCCTTAAGTAATTACTTTTAGTCAAGTAATTACTTCTACTTGTTTATTAATACGGGTGCTAGTTCTTTGGAAACAGCTTGACTTGTTTAAGTCTTTTGGAATAACGACTGAGTTTAATTACGAAATACTGGAAATTATAGCATACATTGCCGAATGGAGTAGTGTTATATGAAGTTGAGTTTCGAAAGACCTTAAAAGACTCGAGCCTTGCATCACTGGGTTTCGCATTGCTTCTATAGGCTCTATCAACTAACGCTTTAACTGCGACCTACCAAGGGACTTGTAGGGTTTGTTGATAGTAAAAAATTTTAGGTACTATCATACGGTTGTTCTTTAATTAACTCTGGTGACAATGTTTGTTTTCATCTATCTTGCGTCGCCGGGACCAAAGGTTTAGTCAGGCTTCCAAAACACAACTATCACCTTCCAAAAAAAAAAAAAAATTAAAAAAAACCGGCCAAGTGCGAGTCGGACTCGCGCACAAAGGGTTCCGTACCAAAAAGGCCAAAAAACTGGGTTTGTTGTATGGGAGCCCCCCTTAAATATTTATTTTATATTGTTTTTAGTATTTGTTGTTATTGCGGCAACAGAAATACACAATTTGTGAAAATTTTAACGGTCTAGCTATCGCGGCTCTTGAGATACAGCCTGGTGACAGAGCGACGGACAGACGGAAAGACGGACAGACGAACAGACGGACAGAAAGCGAAGTCTTAGTAATGGGGTCCCGTTTTTACCCTTTGGGTACGGAACCCTAAAAAGACCGGCAACTGAACCCGGACCCATTGCGCAGTAGGCAAAACACACTGCACTGTTAAGTTTACCCCTTTTTGCAAGGGGGAATTCCGAGAGGCGGCGAAGAAAAACAATTGATGAATAAAAATTTCTACTTACGATTATTTTTGTATTACGTCCAATTCCTTTTTTGTTGGTAGACTTTGCTTCATCACTACCCCACTAGTATATGGTACAAAAGTTGTAAAGGTAGTTAAAAAAACCGAAGTTATGTTGTTTGCGCGTACGCAGATAAGGTCAATAGTGACATGCGCTCCGCGTCGTGCCTGTATTAGGACTGGCTACCGACGTTTTTATCGATGTTGTTAGTCATCATGACATTGAACGCGTACAAAAAAAAACGACGCACTTAGAGGCCTAGTGGGCACTGCCTTGTGATAGTTTTGGATGAAACCTTTTACAAAACGTGTACAGTTACACATTTAAATGATTAGTGACCATATTTTAAGTGATAAACCTAAAATCAGAGGCTCATGAACTAAGAAAACACTCAACTCCTACAGGATCATAAGACCGCCGCGCCGGCGGTCGCGATTACAATAGATTTTAATTGTGTCTGGAATAACATACTATCGAGGGGTTAACTAAGAATAAGAATAGGAAATATTTATTGACCACAAGCACATTACAGACACAAAGACGATATTAAAGAACAAGACAAAATAACAAAAGACACAAAAAAATAACTAATTAACAACATAAAGTAAGTGCCTAATTAGGCCTCAGCATGTCATTGTGCTGTAACTATCCGAGGGCCGCTGCAGCGGTGGTGGGACCAATAGCAGTGACACAACTGACGCAGGATAAAATAATAAAATTAAAGGAGAAAATAATAAAAAGAACAATAATATTGACATTAGTGTAGGGCAACAAAACAAAGTTTCGAATTTACGTTGCTCGGGTTTGTGATCACCAACCCGCATTTGGCAAGCGTGGTGATTATGCCAGTACACCCATCATTGCTGTGGTAACTTGAATTCAATGATGGAGGCCTTTTACCTGCAGTGGGATGATAATAGGTTGTTACTTTCCTTACTTTAATGTAGGGCAAATTTTAAATTAAGAATCCCATGTTATATTAAGATAAAAGTACATAATTGAAACTTTTAATTCTACTGTTGTATCATCCATCGTCTATACCTTCCCCGTTCTATTTAATTGTAATAACCCTTGCAGATAAACATGCTACTTATCACAGATAGCGCATTAAAAAACCGACAAATCCAGTTATAAATCAAAAAATTTTTACAGCAGTGCCTCCTGGCGAGGTATTACCATAATACCTTTATTTGTCGCTGATAAACGTCAACCTCATTACTAAAATCCACATCAAAAACCGATAAACTGTCTCAGAGATAAATCGATAAATGTTTACTAGGCCGCCCTCTGGCGGGTTTATACCATAACATTTAATTTTATCTTAGAACCATTGCCGATACAATACTGACCTATTGCAGAAAACTGCATGTAAATCTGTCAATTCGTTCTGAAGAAAATAACGGTAACATTCAAAAGTAATTTTACAAGCGAAAGAACATAATGCTTTTCTATGCATGCCCGGTAGTTCAGCATTTATAGATCGATATCCATCGAACGCCTATTACGAAGCGCCTATGCGCTCCGTAAGCGCAAGCGCGCGACAGAACGGGCCTGACAAGCAGCCACGCTTACTTATTTTGCAGTTATATACGAGGGTGGGTCAAAAAGTTCGCGGAATGGAGGGTAAAAAGTAAGAAATAAAACACAAAATTATTTTTCCTTCTCAATGTATTCCCCCTTAACTCTAATACATTTAGTAGACCTATCAATTAATTTATTAATACCTTCGAAAAAAAATGATTTCTCTTTGTTGTCAAAATAGGCCGAAATTGCGCTCTTCACTTCTTCATCGCTGGAAAATTTCTTCCCTCGAAGCTCTTTTTTCATTTTTGGGAACAAATAATAATCACTTGGGGCTAAATCTGGGCTATAGGGAGGATGTTCCAAGATTTCGAAGCCCACTCTTTGAACAGCAGCCATCGCAACTTGCGCCTTGTGTACGGGTGCATTGTCGTGCAAAAGGAGCACACCTTTGGTCAATTTTCCCCGTCTTTTCTCCCTCACAGCATCTCGCAGACGTTCTAATAGTACAGCGTAGTACTTTCCCGTTATAGAGACACCCTTTTCTTTATAATCAATAAGGAGGATTCCTTCTGAATCCCAGAAAACAGTAGCCATGAGTTTTCCAGCCGACGGACACACTTTGAATTTCTACGGGGGTGGTGTGCCCTTTTTGTGCCACTGCATAGAGTCTTGTTTGGACTCAGGCTCATAATGATGAACCCAAGTTTCATCTCCAGTCACAATCCAGTTCAAAACTTCATCCTTTTGTTCACCACAGAGCGCCAAAAACTCGCGACAACACTCAACTCGCCGCTGCTTCTGGTGTGGCGTGAGCATTCTCGGCACCCACCTTGCACACACCTTTGACATGCCAAGATGGTCGTGTAGGATGTTGAAAATGGTTGAAGCTGATACTCCAATCATTTCTGCAAGCTGCTTTTTCTTTAAACGGGCATCTTCCAATATGATTTTTTCAAGTTTTTCGACGTTTTCTGCCGTGGTTGCCTTGACAGGCCGCCCCGGCCTCGGATCATCTTCAATCGAATCCCTGCCTTGCTTAAACAGGTTGTGCCACTTGTAAACCATGGTTTTACCAGGGCAAGAGTCCCCGTAAACAGAAAACATCTCTTCCGAAATAGTCTGGGGAGGTTTTCCTTGCTTGGTAAGGAACTTGATGACTGCGCGAAACTCAATTTTCTCCATGTTGCAATTTTTCTTCCGGATTGACTTGTTGATTGATGTGTAGCTTAGTGAATTATGACCAAATTTTTTTGAAACTTAGTATTTATACTCTTAATGAGTGTCGCAACTAGTGTAGGTTATGCATAGTAATCAAGTATATCATTTATATAAAACCCTGTTTTTTAAGTCTCAGATAGGTTTTAAAAACTCAAAAATGCTGCCTCTAAGGACAACCAAGCCTAAAATTACGACTCCAATCAGAAAACAGCATGTCAATTGGTCAAGTCGTAACTACTGGAGATAGTTTAGATTTTTTTTTTCCGGGTTCACTACTTAAATCCCAAAAAACTTAATTCCGATATGTCACGAATTTCAAAATACCAATTTTTATAATTCTAAATGATACAGTTTTCCGAAAATCACAAATCCGATCAATCTATCATAACTCCTTATATTAAAAAACCTAAATTTCAAAATTCCTAATGTTTAGAAGTACTGTTTTTAGAATGCAGAATTTCATGATACCGTATCATACGAGTATTATTTCCGAATATTCAAAAATCCGAAATATCAAAAACACGAATGCCGTATATTAAAAATCCGGAAACACGTAAAACCTAAAAATAAACGCTTGATTGTTTTTTTATTCAAAAGAATTTAATTTTTAAATTATATATTACTTTCCCGAACCTAATAAATCTACCGATAATATTAAATTATTACACAATACTTATGCATATTAAATGCTACTCGAAATAATTTCTGCCAAGTGCAAACGCAAACATGCAGATAACATGAATGCATGTAGAGTAGCATGCATGGATGCATGCATGCAAGCCAGCATGCAATCAAGCATGCAGGCAAGAAGCATGCATACAGGCAAGTAAGCACGCAATGCAGGCAAGCATGCATGCATTCAGGCAAGCAGACTAGCATGCATGGATTCAGGCAAGCAAGCAAACATGCATGCATGCAGGAAAGCAGGCAAGCACGCATGCATTTAGTTTTGCTTTTCTCCGGCGCTGCGGGAAGTGCTGTCCTTCCGCCCTTGCGTAACAAATTTCTAGCGCCCGGGCGAGCTGTAGTGGTTGAGGCTGGTCACCCAACCCCAAGGCGAACAGCAAGCCGAAGCTTTGTACTGCGAGCGAGGACTGCACTCCCTACGCGCTTTTAAATTACACTCTAGTATTGGTCAGACAAGTACCACGGCAGAAAGACCACGGCGAGTCGGGATTCAACTAAATTCTTTATTAATGCAATGAATTTTCGGAAATTGAAAATTCGTAATAAAGTTTTTCGGATCAAAAACACGACGGATTTGTAATCCTTCGTATTAATGAGATTCGGAAAATAAAAGATTCGTACTTTTGATATGCTGAAAATTGTTAATCATGGTTTAGAATAATCGGAATTTTGATTCTTCGGAACTTGGACATCCGGAGGTTTAAAATTGTATTCATATTATATTCAATTTTGGAATTAAATAATTTGGAATATTTGGGTGTTCCCCTTTTTTTTCACAAACACACAACCTTTCACCCAAAACGCATACTCCGTTCTGTCATGGTTAATAAAATAAAAAAAAACCATCCCAACTTTTCAATTTGGTTACCTTCCAGACATTTCGATCAGACTGCCCGCTATGATTCGAGCAATCGAATCCAGAAATGCTAATCATCTGTAAGTAATTAAAACAAGTGCATTTAATCCCGTTTAATGTAAAGTTTTATCTGTAACAATCATAAATATAAAACAAAAAAAATTAAGTACCTGTGTAGGTACTAATTTTTTTTATAATCAGTGACAGAAAGACGCCACCAAAGAGCACCCAATGGACGTTTGGAAACCACAGAACATGAAAAATGGTTAGAAAGGTCATGTAGGCGGAGCAGGCGCGCTACGGAGGTTATGAGCAAATGCTTGTAAGTGAGTGCTGTGATTGGTTTCATTTCATGTATCGTTGGTCGCGCGACGTCGCTTCAACGACGTTCGCTTGATTGGCGTTCTTGGAACTCGTTTATGTGTAGAGAAGCGCAAGCGGAGACGATCGGTTCTCATAGAAATGGCGCATGACAGCCTTTCTAACCTTTATCCATGTTCTGTGGTTTGGATGCTCTTTCAAATTATATTTAATTAAGCATTTTAACTTTAAGCCATATGTACCTAAGGTTGAATTTTCATTAGCTACGGCAGTTTAACATATGACACCACGCACGTGCTTAAATTTACACTTTGACAGTCCAGAGTGGCATTGTAATATGGAGCTACATAATCAGATTTTTATATTTTATCTATAATAACAGTTAGAAATGGATCTTATTCCAGTTTTTCTGAGCATATTGGATAATAACCGCGCAGAAAGCCATCTAGTAATTTGTTAAATTAATAGTATAGCTTAGCTCTATCCTATTAAAATTTCTTATACATCTGATTAATGTTTATAAACAATTAGCTCACCAATTGGGTGTGTTATTTTATTGAAAATGTAAATGCAATATAATTTAAACTTCAATATTATATTCAATGCAACTCTTTACCCTTGACTGTCAGAGAATCAGAGTCCCTCGATATGTTTAGGTAAGGCTAATAGTCAAAGCACTATAAATTCTCGTCAGGCTGATGCTGTGTATCGGTCTGGTTTTACATAGATTATAGTAAGTATTATACATAAGTTGTGTGTATCTATGCACTATGTATTTTATCTCTATCTTTAAATTTTGTATATAAAATATTGTGATTTATATGTAATATTGTTGATATGTTATTTTCTCTCTTTATGTTGCACTATGTAACCCTTTTTTCCACATAAACATAGTTTTCCTTCGCTTCTTAGCGATAATACTGCCTATTTGTATATTTGTTTTGGTTATTTTAAATACCTGTGTCTTTTTTGTCATATGTTTTATGTGCAATAAAGTGTATTGTATTGTATATTGAAACAGCTACGGAACCAGCGGCTAAATTACCACAGCATATTAGTAAGCTACGTAATTTCCGGAGGTTAAGGTATTTCAAGCGATGACTATAACATTTTAAACGTCACCCTTGGCTGACCTGGCAAATCACACTATAAAATAATTATAATGTGACATAGTTAAACTCAGGTTATGTGTTTTTAATAGATGCACAAATGATTGTTATATAACGAAAATAACAATAAATAATCTACGTGTGTTTGGCGGCCAGAATTTATTGTCCGGCCATCTTTTAAAAACAAAATGTCTGTACTCTAAGAGTAAGTTGTTTGGTAAATCAGTGAAATCAGTAAAATCCGTTTTATTTCTGCAAATAGGCCCCTGGAGGCGCTTTTACACGCCCCAATAATTAAACGTACCACTGCTTCGGGACAAAATGTGGGCTAGTGCCGAGAAGAAGCAGCGCAAGAAACTCGGTCACTATTGTCCGCCTCTTTTTAAATAAATATGTTTACATAAGATAAGTACCAGTGCGATTTATATAATCATTAATAGTATTATAGCCCTTTTTTCATTTAAATTACTTTGATATATGATTTGAGTTTATGTACATGGAGTTCAGCAATTGATAGTGGTAATTTATTGAAAATGCGAATACAATTTCACATGAACGAGTTTGGAGTTTCTAACATCACGTACTACTTTAGTATTATCTTATCTGTGCTATCATTTACCTATATCTTTTTAAGTTCTCGATATTTCGGCACTGTTGCAAGCTCACGTGCCAAAATATCTACACACTAGCTGTTGCCCGCGACTTCGTCCGCGTCAATTTCTGTTATTATGATCGCTATTATTATAGCAACATTTTTCACTGTTTCTTCGCTCCTATTTGTCGCAGCGTGATGTAATATAGCCTAAAGCCTTCCTCGATAAATGGACTAACTAACACAAAAAGAATTTTTCAATTCGTAACAGTACTTCCTGAGATTAGCGCGTTCAAACAAACAAACAAACAGGGTGTAAGGGACACGGTAAATTTTAAAGGAAGCATGAATGTTGTTATACGATGTCGAAATTAGTTACAAAATGTATTACTACAACATATTATTTTAAAAGCTATTATGTTGAGACTAATATTTAATTAAGCTGATTTCTATATTGCTTATAGAAATTATATTATTTGAATAAATAGTAGGTACAACACCATTTAATTTTTATTTTTATTATGCACAGAACATTACAGACCTTCAAACATTCTAAGTCTTATATTGCATAACTTCGAAAATTTAGGTCGTGTGACAAATCTTACTACACTTTTCATTCTGTATTATTAAGGCCACCGTAACTAGATATATTTTTAATTTAAACTAGCAGTCAATGATGCAGTTAGGCAATGATGACAATTCAGCAAATAGTCTCTGTGGCCACCATGTTTACCTTTTACCCACTCTTCATGTGGATATTTCTGATATTATCAACAATTTCTTCCATGTACAGACATCGGCAGGTCAACCTACCTAAATAATTTAAGGTCATTGAATTGATTTTCAACTTTAAGTCCAACAAGTAGAGATCAATATTAATTGAGAAGAAATGACGTTTTGTGGTAGGTTGACGTGATGTTGTCTGTACACCTGTACACCTTTTACTCATTATCACAAACATAACAATAACCGTCCAAGTGCGAGTCGGACTCGCGCACGAAGGGTTCCGTACCAAAAAGGCCAAAAAAACGAGTTTGTTGCATGGGAGCCACCCTTAAATATTTATTTTATTTTGTTTTTAGTATTTTTTGTTATTGCGGCAACAGAAATACATAATTTGTGACAGAGCGACGGACAGACGGACAGACGGACAGACGGACATACAGCGAAGTCTTAGTAATTTAGGGTCCCGTTTTTACCCTTTGGGTACGGAACCCTAAAAAAGAAGCATTATCCAAATCGTTGCAGTCATTTTTCGTTCCTACACATCGGTAGTTGATTTTTATTTATTTAGATTGGTAACATTTCCCATTCAATTTAGTTACATCATCAAAAGTTTTTGATATTTATTTTCTTGCGAATGGCGTTCTTATAATGTATTCGCATTTTACCTAATCCTTAAGTACAATTTCAATCAATATTTTCCGCAGTTCGGCAGCAATATGATCGATGGTACAATATGAAATATCGTTCACTCCAAAATGGAGCTAATCAATCTTACTAGTGTTGTCCGATAAGGATCGATCAAAATTATCGATAAACTCGTCAACCGGTTTCGCCGTTATTTGTGCAGTAATACTTGTATATTGATTGGATTAAAACGATTACATTAAATTAAAATGTTCAAAATTTCTTGTTGCTCAGCACTATCTATCTTTTAAGCGTGTTACCTATATCAAAATGCCCTAATATAGGAAAACAGTGTCATGATTAAAGTTTCGATTTCATAGTTAAGATGTAAAAAAACTAGATCTATTAATAGCTAGATAGACAATCAACAATCGAAAAACGTCCTTACTCAATTAGCGCCCACCAAAACATTTGGGAGCTTATTAAATTAAAAGAGCTTTCAAGTTTATGACGTCTTGTACGTAATGTTGATTTTCTATTTGTGTATTTAGATATCCACGTATTTAGACATGACAACAGCCACGTAGATTTAATCGCGGACAATTCAAGGTACTTTTGTAGGACTATAAAATATAATAGAATATGAAGTTTTTTTTGTTTTTTTGTTTTTACAGGCACAGAAATAAAATTTAATATCTAGAAAGCATTACTATGATTCAGCGTGTAAGCATACGAAAATTGATATAAATTCACACATACACTTTGTAGATTATTTTGATCCATCTTGTAGGTTTCAGCCAGCGTTTGCAATGTGTTTTTTACGACATCACAATCTAAAGTGTATAATATGGTAGGTAGGTATATGTTTAATAAAGAGGTTTCTAAACCTCTAAAACTATCAGTGTTTCTATACTATATTATACTTACTTTGAAACACTTTATCTGTTAAAAATATTCGCATCAAAATCCGTTGCATAGTTTTAAAGATTTAAGCATACATAGGAACAGACAGCGACTTTGTTTGATACTATTTAGTGATATACAGTAGGGCCACCGGGCTATTGGCGGCTCTTGTAGCCTTTAAATATTACGGAGCCATCCCAGATCAAATAAATCTAGTAGACATGTGTAGATCCAGTAGAAATATGACAGCGACACAGAATCTACGTTTCCGAAAAATAAAATGTCGGACTTTAATAATTGTGTTGTGTTTATGATACGTTTTCAACTCCAATACCATTTTAATCGCGAAGATAAAAATCTACATAATTAATTTTTTATAACATGTAGGTACGAGCTACTTAAACATATAAAAATCCTTAAACTGATCAAATCTTATCACAACAAAAATTAGTGGCAATGATAAGTGTCAAGAAAAACATTATACCTATTTTATCTTCAAATTAATAATTCAATAGCTTCGATTTAAGATGAGAAGTTTAAATGTCTTTCCGTACATGTTACATGAGATTTGTGAAATTTAGGAATTGTTTACAATTTCTAAAAAATCTGTTTTTTTTGCTTAAGAAAATGTATAAATTCTTTATCTATATAAAAATGAATCCCTATTTTCCTTGGTCATCGCATCACGAGTGAACGGCTAGACCGATTTCGCTAATAATTTTTTTGTTTTGTTTGTTATTGTCAGGAGAATGTTCATAAGAAAATTGCACAGAAAATTAGAAAATTTTAGATAACTTAATCACCATACTAAATAATATGTAACCTCAGCGCTTTTGACAATTTAAACTTTTTTAATGTAAAATTATAACGTCTGACATAACATTGACAGAATGCGTGTAACAACAAAACTTATGAAGTTATACAAGATCAAAGTTATAAGATCTTTAATTTTGTATAAGATTGTCGTCAGTCTTCTCAGGATACATTTACAAAAAGTTTATGATATAGCCGAAAAAAATATTATCTAAATATTAGTCTATTGTTGTTACAAACTTTGTGTCTAACATCGACATCAGCAACATTCATTTCATCGATGTTGCGCCAACTCTAAATCTCACACATACTTTGCGAGTTTCGTTTCGTTATTTCTCCACTGGGCGTTATAAATCACGTATTACATTTGATTGCAAGCGAAAACTGAATAGATGCTTCAAGTTTACGTGTGATGAATTAATATCCACTGATGTCCACTGGTGGACTTCTCCGAAAGAATGTTGGCACGTATTGGCTATCTCAGTTTGGTACTTTGGTCAATGGTGGAGAGAAAACAGTGCTTCACCTTCTTTTAGTTGCCATTTACGACACCCATAGGAAGAATTCCGAGGCCCTACTACGCAACATTAAGCACGTATTTAACGATATATCCGTCTCTTTCAGATACTCTTAAAACATCGTTATGAGTGATAGAGAGAGTTGGATTCGAATATGCGGACATTACACGGAGAAAAGGGTCTAGTTTTACTAACCAGAATTTTGAGGAAGTTAACTAGAACGCATAGTGCTATACGTGACAACTATACATTTTTTAATGATATTTTAAAAATCTAGTTTTTAGTAACGTGATTTTTCTGGTACATTAAACACATTTTTCGGTAGGTACACTTTACCATCAAATTTGTACTGCTAGCAATACTTAAACATAGTTGTGCCCATTACTAACTCATTATTTTGATCTTTACAAAAAAAGTTGTAACTGATACTATTTGACATGTTTCGTACACTTAACTTATTTACCAGATTTTTTTAGTATTTGCAAATAAGCGACTATTTATCCTTAAAACTAATTCTGATAGCACTCGCAGTTTTTTGTTACCTGTTAATAGATTTTTTTTTAAATAATAGTCGTTCTGGTAGTATTGTAAAATATTTTTTTCTCCGTGTATTATGCGGAGTAAAGCCACTGTATGTTGCTTTTTTACCGAGACCACTCGACAGGAATTCAGTTATTTCATCTAAAAGACTACCTACTCTTTTTCGGCTTATAGGTATGGTAATTATGTCATGGTGATTAAAAGAGCCTTCTCCTTACCATAGCATGAACGCCATAATCAAGGAATTTATAAACAATAATTTATGGTGTAAATTAAAAACACAATTACTACCTATAGAAAAGATTTTCAAGAAATTGTACTTACGCGGAAACACCATCTTGTAATGAGTCCTTTTGTGATTATGGCGCTCAAATATTAGAAACCCTGTAGTCGAAATCTGAAATCGTTTCATTCTTAATAAGTTAAAAGTTGCCTTACATGATTTTGCTTTTATTCGACGGCATAAATCATATACGTAGGTATAAATATTTTGTACCTACATCCATCGATTGACATTTGACCTAATTTTACTGGTTAACAATTTTACTTGATCAGTCAGTAAATGTGGTGATACGTCGTTTATTAAAGCGTTTCGACTAAGTATGCCGTATTGGTCTCCGCCCCGTAGGTCTAGTGGTTTAAATACCGGGCCAAGATCTCGGGGTCCCAGGATCGAATCCTGGGTCGGGCAACAAAAAGTTTAGAATTTTCGGATGTTGCTCGGGTTTGTGATCACCAACCCGCATTTGGCAAGCGTGGTGATTATGCCAGTACACCCATCATTGCTGTGGTAACTTGAATTCAATGATGGAGGCCTTTTCCCTGCAGTGGGATGATTATAGGCTGTTACTTTACTTTACTTTACTACCGTATTGAAAACATATTCGTTAATTGTTAATTAGAGACCCGTATGAAGTACAAAATAACAGCTTAACATTTTATTCAGTAATAGCGGACCCCGCGAACTTCGTATCGCCCTTGGTATCGCTTTACTGCCGTTTTCAATATCCTATCTATCTTCAGTTTTGGCATATCCGAGATAGAAAACAACTTCTGTCTTTGTTTCTCTGGACGGAAAAATCAGAGATAGAAACTGTCTTCTATCTCCGATATGTCAAAACTAGCGATAGATAGGTTATTGGAAATGGCCGTATAGTCATACGGCCGGTCCCAATAACCTATCTATCTTCAGTTTTGGCATATCCGAGATAGAAAACAACTTCTGTCTTTGTTTCTCTGGACGGAAAAATCAGAGATAGAAACTGTTTCCTACCTCCGATATGTCAAAACTAGCGATAGATAGGTTATTGGAAATGGCCGTATAGTATTTAATTTTGACATCTTAAATGTCATTGTCATTAAAAATGGCGAGGTTAGATAATGTATGAAAAAAAATCAGTTCCTTGTTAGTTATTTTACTGGCAACTTTCAAAAGTTTTTAATAGTTACTATCCTATTCCCGACGAATACGAATACAAAAATACAAAAATCATAAAAATCGGACCTTTCAAGTTATAAGTGGTGTAACTAACACGACTTTCTATATATAATAAAGAAGATAGAATAGATTTACACTGGCTGTTTTTATTTTACTAGGAACTATGCGAAGTAAAATGAAATACTACATTGCTTAGAACAAAATAAGGAAAATAAATCAATTATAATTACATTGGTACTATTACTTTTCGTTATTGTATCATACCGGTCTTTCGTTTACAAATTTCAGAATTAATCCGCTTAAGAGATTTCGATATGATTCCTAATCTTGATTCTTGGAATTTTTTCTATTCAATCAGAAAAAAAAATGTCACAAAAGTTTTATTAAATATGCTTTTCCAGATCAAAACTAGAAGTTTTAAAGTGGTATAAGATTTGCGTTCTCATAAATAGACAAACCTTGACAATATTTAAACTTATATTAAGTCACTTAAATTTTGCAAATAAATCAAAGATAGTGCTCCAAACTGTTGCGCAATAAATTGTTAAGGATACACTTGGGGACAAGAATTTAGTAAAAGGTACTTGTAGCGAGTTAGTTACCTTAGACTTCAATATTACTTGATAGGGAAATATTTGAGTAAAATACGCTTATTAGTACTATACTTTTTATCTAAAAGCGTTCTGGCGTTTTTAGTCAGTTAATTAGCTTTTAACTTCGATATTACTTGATAAAAGGAAAGATTATTTATTATTTAGTTGGATTTCAATGTTTCAACTTAACAGTTACGTTCTCATACAAAGGCTGGAAGCATGATAAGTCATACGAATAATAACGAAGTTAGTTCAGCCTGCATCTGTATAGTTTTGGTCTAAAATCAATTGAGGTGTGAATAACTGAAGTCAGCCGAATCAAAGACACCACGGATTGTGTTGGAGCCTAATCTACTCTAGACATAGCATGTCAACAAAACTTGTATTGGAAATCCAGTTGACTAACAAATAATTTATAAATGTTTATCTTAGAAAAAGAGTCAGATTCTGAGAGATATATCCTTCATGAGGAGAACTTTAGTTGGTACATTAGGTGTATGGAGAAACTATCCCGCCGGAATCGTACTTCTTTCTAATATGCAAAGTAGCCTTTGGGGTGATGTAATCTACCTTCTAGTGGTCCACCTTGGGCAACGGCATCTTTGGTTTTCTAACCAATGATGACGGCTAACAGATCCCTCTGCGGTAGGCTTCGTAAGAGGCTGCCTGGATGCTACTACCCTCCTGCCGGAGTCCAGCGCCTAACAGTTGCAGTGTGTGGGAGAGCCGGTGCCACTTTCTGGGTAAGCTCGTTCCATCTTAGGCTTCTTCTTAACCGTAGAGTTAAGTATGTTGTATGTGGTCAAGAGCAAGCTCATTGATTATTAAAAAAAACCTGTGTTATTTTAACCGCTAATCTATGTCCTTGCCTTATTTCATTCAGAGCTGTTCGGCCATTTTTATGTGATTGAGTTGCAATCATCTATACAATCTTTCGTATTAATAATGTAAGTAAGATTAGTAAGTTATAAGTAGAAATGCTACTAACTGTTAGTACATTGAGGAAACTTTAAAATCCAATAAACCATGCATTACTGGCATAAAATAATTACAAACATACAAGAAGAAGAAGGAACTCATTAAAACACATCGTTAAGGTAAAATTTATGAAACATTTTTTATTAGGTCAAACTCATTGTGAAAGTTTCTTTGCTATTACGTTTACGGTCGGGCAGAAATTGGTCTATCACCGTAAGGTTGAAAATCATTTGCGCGTGATAGAATTACACGGTTAATTTTCCCTTGCAAAAATATTCTGTCAGCTACTAATACATCGTCATACCTGCGCATCTCTTTTATCGTTAAAAGGTAATAAGACCATGAGTTAAACTTTATCGCTGTTTTACTTACAAATGAAATTTTGACAAAACTAGTAGACCACTTTTCCGGCCAACTGTACATTGCAATTCGCAGTACAACTCTCATAAGTCACTGGCGATTGGTGTTGTGGGTTACTTTGAAATTGAATTTGCTTATTTTATGGATGGTACCGTGTAGTGCTAGAATAGAATAGTGTAGTTCCTACATTGCTCACCTCATAGGTCTCTCCTAAAGGAGTACTGAAGAAACTGAAGCGTCTTTTTTAGGGTTCCGTACCCAAAGGGTAAAAACAGGACCCTATTACTAAGACTTCGCTGTCTGTCCGTCTGTCCGTCAGTCCGTCTGTCCGTCGCTCTGTCACCAGGCTGTATCTCAAGAGCCGCGATAGCTAGACAGTTGAAATTTTCACATATTATGTATTTCTGTTACCGCAATAACAACAAATACTAAAAACAAAATAAAATAAATATTTAAGGAGGGCTCCCATACAACAACCTCGATTTTTTGGTACGGAACCCTTAGTGCGGGAGTCCGACTCGCACTTGGCCTGTTTTATTTCACTATTGACCAAACTTCGATTGCCGACCCAAACAATTATGGCAAAATCCTTTTATAGATTTTTAACTGCAATGGACTGTGATGTTTTTACAATATTGTCGCAGACATGCTAAAAGGCACAAGATATCGCTTGAGGAATGAACATATACCTAAGTTCGACCAAAAAGTAATAACAAGATCTTAGTGCAAGCGACATTGAACTTTAAGTTTACAGATTAAGGCTCAAAATTGCAAAACTCACTACTGTTGTTTACGTTTAACGTCCTTGTTATTTTTTCTGGAAAACTAACGTTATAGTATTTGCGACCGGCGTAGATTTCGAGTTATAAATGACAGGGGCCTTATTCAGCTATTTCAATTGCAGTTCGATCGTGATTGAATTGTGTGATTTTGACATTAAGCCCATACTAGAACTGCCAAAAACCAGCAATTTATTTACGATTGTGATACGATTTTGTTTGCTGAATAAGGGGCCAGGTGTTGAGACGCCGCAGTTCAGTTCATTGTGAGTTTGTGTGCGAATAGTGATCAAGTGCGAAGTAACGACGACCTTAGCGATACCAACGGATAACGGCCATTTCCAATAACCTATCTATCTTCAGTTTTGGCATATCGGAGATAGAAAACAACTTCTGTCTTTGTTTCTCTGAACGGCAAAAACAGAGATAGAACTGTTTCCTATCTCCGATATGCCAAAACTGAAGATATATAGGTTATTGGAACCGGCCGTAAAAGTAGGTACATACTACTCTGCGGATTGGCTAATAGTGTATTGGAACCAACGCCCTCAGCGAGCAACCGGACTACGATTCTTGTGATTTGTTTTGTGTGATAGTGATTGCGACCTGGTTCATCACCAAATAAATTCTTCTAAAAAGTCAACGGTGTTTTATCCAAATCCCGAACTCCACGTTCGTAACAATATCTACTACATCAATGACTGTGATGGATGGAAAAGATTTTAAACAGATAGTTTAGAGTCGGTGTTTTAAAATTTTGAAAGGAAATGTTATCTAAAACCAGATTATTAAAACATATTATTTCAATTGATTGAAACATTGACTAATCAATTGTGTCACTTTTGAAATTAACATATCAAGAAAAGTCCGCTCCAAGATCAATCCTCGGGTCGGGCAACGTAAAGTTCCGAATTTTTCATAACAAGGTTTGTATAGCAGAATATATTTGGTAATTGTATGGGAAAAAATCTGTTTTAAAAGATAAAGGAATATAGAAGACCATAGAAGAGATCATTTGCTTGCATTTAGTATCACATTAGTAAACCCATGCAAAGCCTGGTCGAACAATTAATTCTTAACAAATACACATGCAGTTATGAAAAGTTTCAATTCAAAATCATTTTCGAATTCCGTTTTTAAATCCCAAAAAACGGTTTTACAAAACGCACACTTTAGATTCAAAGGCGAAATGCGGCAACAATGACTAAGGACTGTCAGATGAGATAAAAGATGTGAAAAATGAGCGCACGGTACTTTAACAAATTGACAAAAGATGCTTGGTCCGGCTAAATGGATTGGTTTGAGGCGTTAATGGCGTTTTAGCTGGTGAATGAAACCAATTATGAGAAAGCTTTGGACACCATTTAGGGGGATACCGACCCATTTGACAGATAGATATTATAAGTTGCACAGATTTTTCATGAGTATTTTCAGGTAATATTATAATAATTTAATTTTCAGGTTATGCTACTCGTATTTTCATTAAAATAAAATGTTTGTTAAGAAAGTCTGCGTAGATACTATAGCTTTTCAACAGAAAAACAAACAATAAATATACGGAACTGTTCTTTGTTGATTTCAGAACACTAAAAATACTTCACTGCATCTGAGGCCTTACTCCTCTATACAATCCTCGTATATTTTCTTTCTCTCTTATTCTTACAAATGTGTAAAAATACGTGTCAGAGTCAGATAGACCCCTAATTATGGGTATCGAATAGTACTATGGGCCTTAGGTGTAATTTGTTTAGGAACTCCTTGGCGGCTAGTATTATGTACAGACGACAGCAAAACATTATGTACAGGGGCACCTTAATTTCTTCGTTAAAGGAGCGAGTTCGTAACAAAAATTTATAGCCCACAGTACAAACTTTATACTGCTTAAAAATAAATCAGTGTTAATGACATTTCGTTTCCATAACATTGAAAATAAAAAGTCATCATCATTGACATTAATACCTACTGAAACAAAAAATATTGAAATCATTACGCTAACAAAATACCTACATGTTAAAAATTGACATAATAAATTTACATCATGAATCTTCAAAAAATCTTATTAAGCAAGCAAAATCAGAATCTAGTCTATGTAATCTCAAAGAGCAAAGCAAGTCAATCAGGGCAGATGTAGCAAAAAATAATAGAGATATTACCAGAAAAGAAGCAATAAGTGAAATTTTAAGAGTAGAAATGGCTCAAGAAAACCATAAAGAGATAATGCCTCCAGGCCGTCCTCAGTATATAGTGATTAATGTGTTCAAGCAACAAAATTTAACAAAGCGCATAGGAAGTAAGTGAATAAAATTTTTCAATTACCATACCATACTTATAAATAAATATTTTAATCGTGAGTTTTGTGGATATTTTTTAAGCAAATAAATTTCTGGTAGAAATTGAAAATACAATTCCTTGAATCTATACTATACTAATATTATAAAGCTGAAGAGTTTGTTTGTTTGTTTGTTTGTTTGTTTGTTTGAACGCGCTAATCTCAGGAAGTACTGGTTCGAATCGAAAAATTATTTTTGTGTTGGATAGTCCATTTATCGAGGAAGGCTTTAGGCTACATAACATCACGCTGCGACCAATAGGAACGAAGCATCAATGAAAAATGTTGCAAAAATAGTCGTGATCATAATAACAGAAATTGACGCGGACGAAGTCGCGGGCAACAGCTAGTTATTAATACGTTTAACCGTCTTCTTCAACAAAATAATAGTACCATCTTTTTTTTACGCTAAAACTTCCACAAATTCACTTTCAATATTTTCCATCTCAAACTGTTTTTTCTTTTTGTTCAAATGTTAACCATCAAACGAATACAGTACAACTCAGTAATAATGTAAACCCGATTTGTAACACAGAGTACCTACCTTATTTCCGTTTATTTCTAGTGCAGTGCAAAATGGCGCTATCTCCAAAGATAACAGAGTGTTTGGCGTTCTGCCAACTCTACAGCATCAAAAATTTACCAGCAAAATAATTATTTTTTGAATTTCAGATCCGAATACACTAGCCCATAGTAGTGCTTTGCCAGAATGTACCCCACGTTCGTTGAATGTGTTCATCCAGTGTCTCATGTTGATGGTTTTCACTATGTTCATGTTCACAGGAATTATAGTGTTGTATGTTTTAGTCACGTAAGTAATTTATTTGGTCATATTTACAAAAAGACTCTTACAGTAGGGACAAGCGCTGATGCGCGTGTGATTAAAGGACATTCCCTAAACTTTCACCTGGATGGAGAAATCACTATGAGCTGTGCTTAAGTTCTCATTGAGTATTTGGTTCAATAAGAACTTAACGGTTAATAGTGATTTGTAACTACAACGGTGACCTAAAAGAAGAAAAACATCCTTAGATAAAGAGAGAAAATACTTTGCCACTTCCTGCTTGTTTAATTGTCAAAAGTGGAAATAATTTGCTAGTTAACTTCAGCTTCCTATAACGTCACAATAAACGGCTCTGGGATCTTATCTAAAGGCTTTCCGTAGTCTTAACCATATATTTGATCCACTTGGCTAACCTACCTTCTTAAAATTGAAGTGTTGTACTGAACATCAAAAACAAATTATTGTCTTCCTATCACAAGCAATGTGGAGCTTAAAAAGAAATTCCGTCGCTAATTCATTATGAGACCAAGCTGCAGAAGTTTTTTTTTATTGTTAAACAAATTGATTTTTTTTTCTAGGCCAGACGTAAAAATATATTTAGCTAGGCACGCATTCTACGTAATCGCCTTATCGTTGTAAGTACTGAATTATTATTTTATCTTCTTCAGTTATAGCAGGTTAACATTCAGTTATTTCAAAATGGCCTGAAGATGTAGATAAAAGTAAAGTAAAGGCCTATAATCATCCCACTGCAGGATAAAGACCTCCATCATTGAATTCAAGTTAGCACAGCAATGATGGCTACAGACAAATTCACTACGCACCAAACCACGCATAAATGCAGGTTGGTGATCGCAAACCAGAGCAATGTTGGAAGATTCAAAACTTTTGTTTTCCTAGCCTGGGGATCGAAACCAAGATCTTGGCCTGGTAATTAAACAACTAGAACAAAGATATTAATGATAATACCCAATATTCTTCTTTTTTCAGGTTTATATTCTTATTCATAGACTATGCGTTTGTTTGCACGTACTGTTCCAGACGAGCTCCTTGCAACTTTTATTTCTTATGTGTAACGGTAAATAAGTCACTTTTATTATCAACAATCGTCAAATTACAGCTATAGATGAATAAGTACGAACATCATCATTAAAAAAACCGAAGAGAAGGACTATCTAATTACTATGTGATGTAGCTTCTGGCGTCGGGAAGTGACGACCCCACCGCCCGCTCCAGCGCAGTCAGTCAACCGACAAATGGCGGTCAAACCATTCAATCGCAGCAGAGGAAAATACCTGGCACGGGATGGGCAGCAGCATCCTGTTGTTGATTCTCTGCCCACTGCGATCGCCAATCCGCTTGCCCCGCGTGGCGATTAAGGGCAATTCCTCCCAATGAGCAGTAAAAGTTGCTCAGAGAGCTATGAAGAGAGCTATGCTTGGAGTATCTCAAAGGGATAGAATCCGAAATGAAGTAATTCGACAGAGAACCAAAGTTACCGACATAGCTACTCGGATAAGCAAGCTGAAGTGGCAGTGGCCTGGTCACATTATTACAAGTAATATCTACATAAAAGAGGGTGCAGGTACCAAAATGGTATCCGCTCAGTGTACGGTCACGACGACTAGAGTCGTCATAACCACTGGTATTCTGCGGATGCCAATTAAGAAAAGAGGGGACGCAGCCCACACATGGACAAACAGTCTATAAATAAAACAATTTAAATAAAACAAGGACATATTCAATAATAATAATTGAGTCATAATTCCTGCTGAGAACTCTGATAATATTTTTCAAAAGAGTAGCGCTAATGTACAGACTGTCCTGTTTTCATCTTATTAGAATCAATAAAATAAATGGCTAAAATATGAATTGCAATTCCTCGTAGATCTGGCACTCCATTGTCTTTGATCAGTTACTTAGCAACAGAATATTATCAATATAATTGTTTTGGTCCATCTTACAACTCACGGAATTTGTATACAATTTAAAAAGACAGGTCCGTTATATAAAATTGTTTCATTTTCAATAATGGAGACGGATTTCACTTTTGTACAATAATATGATAATATTAAATGATAAGTAACAGCATTTCTGCGATGAATATTATTTAAGCTTTCCAATTTCAATCTCATCGATTTTTTTTATATTGTTGACAAAATTATCTACCATTAAAACAACGACAGTTTGTCGCCTCAGTAAAATCACACAAATTCCCACGGCATTTTAGGCAACGATCCCGATTGCAAACACAGTAACTTTTTTTAATTTTCTACTAGAATGGCAAAAGTAGAATGTGAAAAATGCACATAAAATGTAAGAGATCCGATTTTAAAGGTGCCAAATGTCTAAAAAAATTAATATTATCAACAAAGCGTTTTAAAATTCTGCACTATTGAGATTCTGCTTGTTTGAAAATTGGCATATGTTGTCATTTTGAGCTATTGCACATCCTATATGTACCGTATTTAGAGAAAATAAACAATCGAGTTGAATTGATTTCGCAAAATTTTGTAACTGGTATCACTCAGCTGATTTAATGAGACTGTTTTTATCTTACTCAATTTTTTAGGTGTTTGCTTTAAGCGCAATCTTAGCAACAGTGAGCGCAGTACTAGACACTAAAGTATTGTTGTACGCAATTTTATCAGTGGCAGTCACCGTGTTAGTTGGTGCATTCATATCATGCACTAAGGTAAGTTTATTGGTAATATAAAGTAAACTAAGTAACGGCTTATAATCATTCCACTGCAGGGCAAAGACCTCTACCATAGAATTCAAGTTATAAGGCAACTTAATTCTTATTTCAGTTCGACTTCGCAAGCCACTTCCTCTACGTAGTGTTCCTTGGAACGGCATTGAGTGTGATTATAATATTAGTTGCTATTATTGGGCTTGTTACTGGCAACTTTGTCAATGTACTGTGGCTACTCGTTCTCATCATTGCTACTTTTATCCAAGTTGCGGTAAGTGTGAAGTGTTCTAGATTTCATAATTAACATATTTACAGTAATATCAATATCTGGGTTATATCGTGCTTAACTGTTGTTTACTCCAACTCTTAACTTGCCATACTCCAAACGATACAATTGCCATACAATGGTTTAGTGATCTAGTGACCAATCAAACCGGAAACTTAACCTTAACATGATAATGGGGTGGTATATCAAGAGTTTAAGTTGCATTGTCAAAATAATCAAGGTCCTATGAGTTCCAGTCCGACGTTATTGAATTTCACTATAACTATTTATGGTATTCGAGCTTAAACAACACGAATGTAAACCGCAAATTACTAAAATATGTCTACTTGTTAGTATACCTCTGTATGGTAGAATTATTGTATATTGAGACGTTAATTGTATTAATACTAAAATAGGTTTATAACTTGATACTCAACTAACATAGCAGAAAAACATTACTGGACATCAAATAAAACTCTATTTAATTACAGATGTTAACTCTGCAGCTCCAAACTATACTCGGTGGTAGAACAATCCAGATAAGAGAAAATGACTTTGCGATTGGTGCATTTATGCTTTACGCTGCCGTCATCGATGTGTTTCTTAAAGTACTTCAAATAGCTGGAGTCACTAGAGACATTGACGATAATAGATAACCTCTTATAAAGTACATTAAAGACCATAAAAAAGTAAATTATTGCTTTTGTATTTTTTTATTACCTCCGTGACGGAATGGCGTATACACCGGTTTTCAAGGTGTCGCCTGCTACGAGGTCCTGGGTTCAATTCCCGGACGGGCCAATGTAGAAGAAATGGAAATAAATAAAGTGGACAACATTACATACATTGTTCTGATTTGAGTAATTATATAAAGCAAATCAGAAACAACGAAGGTACCACAAACACCCAGACCCGAGACAATGTAGAAAAAACAAAAACTGGTGTGTACTGTGTACGCAACTTCGCCACGGAGGTAGTCAAAATTTATTTAATCATGAATATCACACAAACGTCTAATTCACAAAATGCAGGTGTAAAAAATTATACTGTAATACTGTAGTTTAGTGTAGAAGAGCCTGGTGATGGTGGTACCACCACTGTATTAAAACTATTATTCCTTCCTATTCTTTCACTTCGAGAGTAAGTAAAGCAAGGCCACACTTTCCAATTTACCAAAAGTCTTTCAGAAGTAATATACTGATTTAAACTTCCATGGTCACTATTACTAGAGTTGATTGATACGGGGTTTATACCATGTACCTTAGTTTTTATGAGTTCCCGATATTTCGGCACTGTTGCAAGCGCCATGATCACGGGAGAAGTGTCAGTTCTCCCGTGATCATGGCGCTTGCAACTCATAAAAACTAAGGTACATGGTATAAACCCCGTATCAATCAACTCTTTCAGAAGTACCTAACAGAGGCATCACAGCAACTGGCTGGTCTACTATTCTGGACACTGGTCACTACTTATTTCATCACATATCAGGACTATCCATGGTTAACTTCCTTCGCCACAAAAGGATTCCTTCGAAGGACAAATTTTATAAACTACCTTCATTAAAAATTACTTAATAACATGCTCTTTTTCCGAATGGAAATAGACCTATAATAAAGGGACTAACAAAAACTTCGTGGCTCATTATTTTCATAATTAAAGATACTCCACCGTAAAAAGTACTTTTAAAAGGACCTGTCACAATCAATCCGATGTTCTTGTTTTTGTCTCTAACCTTTTTCGCCGACGCGGAGGGAGCGATAAAATATTCCCTTTAAAACAAAGTTGTTGAAAGCGCGACTGCCAAGAGTCAGAACATTGTATAGGACAAATTCATAAATTGCTTTTTCATTCCCTCGCCTTGTTTCATACATCCCAGATTTATAAACTGCCGCAAATACTTTTTCTATTATGGCGCGTAATGTTTTCAATTTGAATATGAATTTCAAGCCAATGCAACACATATATTCCGTTTCCAAGTTTCTTTTAAAGAAACTCTAATTTGAAGTATTTTCAACATATAAAAAAGCGGTTTAGTCGTTTTCAAGTGCGATTCATTTTATTGAAATATCTAACCAAAGGAGTTTTATTTTATTTGATAACAAAATCGACAGTCTTAGTACAAAATAAAATTAACTTAGAGCCAACTTAAAATTTAGCAAGTCATACACGTTTATTGAGACACTGATCATAACAACCCAAAAACGACGTAAGCTTTGCCACTGTAAAGATAAACTGTTTTCGTTTCACAGAAAAATAATGAGTATTGATTTTTAAACCGAGTTCCAAATTGCAGGTAACGGACCGTAAATTTAATCTTCAAGGTTAGTTCAATAATGATCATCATTGTCCCCTGGTCATATCAAAGACAAGTATAGACATATTATAGTCCACTTCTGATTAAGGGATTCCCAAAAATATGATTTTTCCATAACCACCGCGCTTGGCAGGAGGGTTCGTAATTTTGCCAATGGAGAAGAGAAGACGCTGTATTTTTCTTACAGTACTTCTTGAGCCGCCTCCAAAGAAGGAGTGGCACTATTACTCGTATTTTTATTCTTAAAAGAAAAGTAAATTTATCATTTTCTTGGATGGATGGATGGATTTTGTATGGAAATACGGCCCTTGTGTTTCCTCTTAAATGTCTACCAACTCTATTTTTAACACGTACAATGTTCTACAGTTAGCGCGTCGACAGTCTTCAAACAATCCCAGCTTTTATTGTTGTTATTATCTCGTGAATTCCGTTGATGGCTGCCCTTCGTAAGCGGAAAAAGTTTAAGAATCCCGTAGTTAGATAAATTAAAGGGATTTGTACGCGGGGCGATTTTTGACGAGACATTATTTTGCGGGTTGGAGATTTAGTATACTCTTATCATTAACAAGTTTATACCAACATGACTGAGTATTTAAATATGTTGGAGTATTTTTAATGCGACTTAATAATGACCTCACAACAAGAAAAGTATCTAACAAAAAAAGATAAATGTAAATAATATACTTTTTAATTAAAAGTCAAACGTAATCTAGACTAACGGCCGTTTTCAATATCCTATCTATCTTCAGTTTTGGCATATCCGAGATAGAAAACAACTTCTGTCTTTGTTTCTCTGGACGGAAAAATCTGAGATAGAAACTGTTTCCTATCTCCGATATGTCAAAACTAGCGATAGATAGGTTATTGATAATGGCCGTAAATGTAAACTGTCATTTTTCATCTTTCTATAGATATACTTCTTACCTAAGCTTCTTTCCTATTATTCTTATCTAGACTTCTACACTAATATTATAAAGAGGAAAGATTTGTATTTGTGTGTGTGTGTATGTTTGTAATGGAATAAACTCAAAAACTACTGTGGAGATTTCAAAAATTGTTTCACCATTAGGAAGCTACATTTATTTTGAGTGACATAGACTATTATTTATTGCTAAAAAGATTAGGGATCCTTACTAAAACTTATCGGGTCCATCCGTGCCAAGTCGGGACGGGCCGCTAGCTATTAAAAATGAGAGAGGATGGATATTTGTTACTAAATCACACAGATCTAGATAAAATTTGGCAGGTGATAGATTATAAGCGGGAATAGCATGTAGGCTATTTTTTCTTTCAGGAAAAAAATTCAAAATAGTATCATAATAATTAATCTGCAGCCCACATTAGTCAACCGATGGACCAACCTCTCTCCAAAAGTAGGATTTTGTCATAATTTGTTGCCTATCTTTTTCTAGCAGTACTTTTTAAGTCGCCTTTCACAGCACAGGACGAGAAAGGGTGGTGCTATTATACTTTAGGTGAAATTAATAAATGTGTTGTAAGAAATCCGTCATACGCACGAGAGTCAGGTTTAATACGTTAAAATCTATTAATTCAACGTAACAGAAGTT
Source organism: Anania crocealis (assembly GCA_949315895.1). NCBI lineage: Eukaryota > Metazoa > Arthropoda > Insecta > Lepidoptera > Crambidae > Anania > Anania crocealis. The sequence continues at coordinate 5,138,555 of OX438872.1, read as the reverse complement.
TTTTGATAGCTAGTCAATCATTTCCATCCTTCCATACTTAAGAATTCTAGTAATTCATTTAAAATTACGGTAATTTATCATCAATATTCCAGTCATAAGTACGTTACATTCTAAGAAGCTATAAAAATGCAGAGCTGGACTTAGGATTCCATTGCATCGTATTGCTCGATAATGGAAATGCATTACGCAAGAGGTGTAGCAGGTGTAGGAGTTAGTGATTTATTAATATTATCTTGAATATACAATGTGTAATTTCAACCCTACTCTCTGTCTGCATGTTAAAGTTTGAAGAACTCCGCGGATGAGTGCCGTATACACCAATTTGCTATCGCAAGTACCAAGGTCTCGGGTCAGATATATGGGCTAGTATTAAAAAAAATGTGAATACTGTCACGGGTCTAGATGTCTGTGGTGTGATGAATGTTACTTTAAAATTGAAAGATTCTGTAGATGAATACTATTAATCCCTACATATTTTTTTTATATAAATAATGGGCTTGCTCTTGACTACATGCTTAACTCTACGGTTAAAAAAGAAGCCTAAGATGGAGCGAGCTTACCCAGAGGTACTGGTTCTCCCACACACTAGCGGAACACAGAATACTGTATGGCATTGGACTCCGGCAGGAGGGTGGCAGCATCCAGGCGGCCTCTTACGAAGCCTACCACCGCAGAGGGATCTGTTAGCCGTCATCATTGGTTAGAGAACCAAAGATACCATTGCCCGGGGTGGACCACTAGGAGGTAGATCCCACCACCCCAAAAGCTACATTCTTTAGAATTAAAGCGACATTTGTTATGTCCCATTTTATTTATTCATATTATCAGCAAAAATGCTACTATTCAAATAAATAAACTTTCACACCAACTAGAGTTTTTTTGTCTGCTACTAAGTATATTTCGTTGTATGTTTTCTGGATATTTGTAATAAACCTGTGACACCTACCTAATTCTGCCACTTTACTGATGGTGAAAACAAATTAATAATAACATAAACAGCTAAGAGAAGCAATGAAATAATACGTCTTGTTTTATGGTTTAGACACACAACTAAACTAACATACTGATTTTAACAAAAGTAGTAATGAATTATTTTTCATTAATAAAATTCAGTACGTAGGTACTCCTAAGCACTGAAAAAAATTATTTTTAATTAAGATTAGCAGACTTTTCCTTTAAACTAGATAATCAGAATAAATTAAAGAGATTACAAAAACAACTACACGAATAAATCGCCTCAGCCCTAACTCCGTGTAAATTACATGGCCTAACTGTAATTTCGGGCGCAAACGACCCCCATATATTTTTTCGCCTGAATCCATCCCTGATAAGTCGCGTTTCAGCCTCCTTAGCGTGGCACAGTGAACAGATACCAGCCAGTAACTTCGAGATGTGCCGGACAAAAGTCGAGTAACACCTCCTCCTCTCCTCCTGCGAACTTCGTATCGCTTCATTTGGATTGACGTCTTTAATGTCATTGTCATCAAATATGGCGTGATTGAATAAATGTATAAAGAAAAACAGTTCCTTATTAGTTATTTTAGCCCAAACTTTGTTAAGATTTTAATAGTTATTATAATATAATAAATAAAATATAATATTATAAAAATCGGTCCAGCCGTTCTCGACTTATAAGTGGTGCAACAAACACGACTTTCTTTTATACAGGGTGAAATTTTAACCACCTTCCAAATTTTAATATTAAAAAGGGTAGGTCTATAAATTCTAACCTTGTTACATATGTAGAGGACGTTGTTGGCCATGTGGATTGCGGTGAGCAGGTTGATGCGATTTACACCGACTTCAGCAAGGCATTCGATAGGGTGTCCCACCAACTGCTTCTGAAGAAGTTATCAGCGTACGGATTGGCGGGTAATCTGCTTGCTTGGTTGGGGTTCTACTTGTCCGAACGTTCCTTTTATGTTGTGGCTAATGGGTATTGCTCAGACTTACATTATGTCACTGCTGGTGTTCCCCAAGGATCCCATCTGGGACCAATTATTTTTAATATTTTTGTCAATGACTTACCAAATTGTTTCAAACACTCGTCCTCGTCAATGTTTGCTGACGACCTTAAAATATGGAAAATTATTAAATCATGGAATGACGTTTTACTGCTTCAGAGTGACCTCAATGCATTAGTGGAATGGTGCTGGTCAAATGGTATGGAACTTAACGTAAAAAAATGTTTACATATTAAGTTTACAAGGAAATTGAAACCTATACCATCAAACTACAGCATTGAAGGATCTCATCTAGAGGAAAAGACTGTGGTGCGAGATCTGGGAGTGATGATGGACCGTAAAATGTCATTTTCCCCCCATTTGGATCATATTGTTGGTAGGGCGTCTAAGATGCTTGGTTTTATAATCAGAAATGGCAAGGTATTTAAGCGAAGTTCCACTAAAATTGCTTTATTTAATGGCTTAGTAAGACCTATCCTCGAGTTTGGGAGTGTAGTTTGGAGACCCCACTATGCCTCCCACATACTCCGTATAGAACGCATCCAGAAGCGTCTTGTTAGACATCTGGTATTCTCACATTTCAGAGACAAAAGAAATAATTCTTACGATAGCATATTAAGTGACCTGAAAATAAAAAGCTTGGAAATTCGAAGAGAACTACTCGACCTTTCCTTTCTATATAAAGTTATTAGGCACCACGTGCGTAGTCCATCCTTGCTCGCAAAGTTTAACTTTAAAGTGCCACTAAGAATACCACGCAAACCTATTGAACCTCTCTCTCGCCCATTTCGAAAAACTGTTTTAGGCGCCAACACTCCTATCTCACGGATCTGCAAGGTTTATAACAAATTAAGCGGTCCTCTTGACGTAAATTTCATGTCCCTGCACAAGTTGAAGGCCACAGCAGCTAATTTTTACATTTAAAACTGTTTTTCAGATTAATTCAAACCTTTACATTGTTACATAAAGATAACCTTTAGTTTTAAGTTGCACTATTCATAATAGCCTATACTACCAGGCAACGATTTATATTTTAAGCAAGTTGTGTATACCTTTAAATGATAGTGCATTTAGCTTAAGAATATGGTTTAAAAATGTAATTGTATTATTGTAACTGTCGTTGGTGTACCTAAATAAAAAAATAAAAAAATAAATAAAAATAAAATAATATATCAATCTACGAGACAAAAAACAGAGGACGTATTTTTTCTTTTGGTATATCCCGGTACAAAAATGTCAAGATAAAGAACTTAGAAAATGTCCGCCAAAAATCTAAAATTTTTGATACGGCAATACTTTTTTTACGCGTCGCGCATCTCATTCATTCATTATGATACTGATACTGTTCATATGTTTTTGATTTTCCCGTTATACCTTAACAGGTAACACTAGGATCGTAAAAATTAAAAACTATATCGCGAAAAAAATTTTCTGGTGACATCTTGATTTACGTTTTTAACTTCATAAATAGGCTCTAAACACGACGATACTGTACGTGTATAAAAATTTTGGAAAGTGGTTAAAATTTCATTCTGTATAGATAGATTAATAAATTTATCGGGTTTATCAAGTTATCTTAAACTCTTTTTCCATAAGACGCCCATTATTTTTAAGCTATTTTCTGATAATATTTGCAAAGAAACATCTCAACAATTTTTGGACGGGGGAAAGAATACCGCCGGACATATGGTATCTTTCATGGCGTTTTACGTGTAAATAAGTAAAGCACCGTCAGAAAAAGAAGAGCAGCAGCGCCTTTTCTCTACTATTAATTGGTCAAACATGGGTCAAACTACGATTGCCAACCAGCCTGCCAGACTTGACAATTATGGAAATGCTTTAAAAAACTTCTTCAAAATGTTATATTTAACTCAAAAACTCTGATTTTTCATCATCGTTTTCAAAATAGGAATATGAAATACGCGTTGCTATTCCAAATTTCGAACGGACGCTAGTCTAATGTTTTGGTTGTTTCGTTCTATGCTGTGATAGTAGGAATAATAGAATTGTTTCTCTAACGACCTTCAGGACACTTTAACGGCATTCCCTGAAATTTTGTCCCCATTCCCGATTCTAGTTAATATCGTTTGCATGTTTGGACTGCTTCAAAGGTTTTTGGAACTGTCAAATATTTCTATTAGTGTCGAATCGAGAAACAATTTGCCTAATACGAATATAATGATGAGACATTTTTTAAAGGTAAAAGAAGGAATGGTTTTAACAAAAAAGTTTTAGTTAACTTTTCTCATGTGATATCTATGGAATCCATCTAATTGCAAGCCAGAGAATAGAAATCTCAATATTAAATCTAAAATAGAAGAAATGGTTTTCACGAAAAAGTTTTACTTCACTTTTTCGTTAAACCCATTTCTTCTGATAATTTTTTTAAATTATTTAAAAAGGAATAATTTTTTCATACATATTTTTTGGGTTACTTGAACCGTTTATGGAGCGCACGCGACGGAAGCCTTCAAACATGAATAATATTTCCCGTTTTTTTGCTTCATTTTTTACTGATGCTTCGCTCCTATTGGTTGCAGCATGATGTTATATAGCCTAAAGCTTTCATCGATAAATGGACTATCCAACAAAAAAGAATTGTTCAATTCGAACTAGTACTTCCTGAGATTAGCGCGTTCAAACAAACAAACTCTTCAGGTTTATAATATTAGTAAAGATAAAAGATGGTAAATTAGTTCCAAATATCTTTTCACTATAACTTCTAAAGACGAATGACACCCTAGTCCACCCTTGACCACAAACCTGAGCCAAAAACGCTGTAAAGTGTTCCAAAAGTCGTCATACTCGTGACTCGAAACACAAGACGAAATTCTAATTTATAAGCCCCTGAATATTATATTTATTTTAATTCAATATTCAAATTGTCCAAAAAATCCACGATTATTAGGCGTATGATGATCGTCACTGATTGTTTCAAAAATTGTTTTTCTGTTATGATTTTGGTCGACGAAGTCTACTAAAATAAATTTTGATTAATAAATAATAAACAAAAAGACTTACCTGAAAAAAAAAACTCTGTATAGTAGTATTAGTAAAAATACCGGTTCCTGGGTCCTAGCGTATGAATATGAAATTTTTGTAACACATAATTTCTGTAATCAATTAAATTACTAAATTTAAATGATACCGTCTTCGAGCAAAACATAAACATCACTGATCACTAGTAAAATATAATTAAATTTTTTATTCAGGTAAATATTTTAAGGTCAAGCATTCTTACCACTGTATTTTAATTCGTATTGCCATTTTGTTTTAATAGTTATGAAATTGTTGTATGCCTGCCTTGGCGGAACATAGTGACACTGTTAATACCTTCTATTTTATCCACAGAACATAGAAACCTCTTTCCATGTTCTGTGATTGTATCTTTTAATTGGCTATGATTCACAATCAATTTTTCTGATTTCTATTTCTGATATTTGTTTTCCGATTTCAAAATAATTTGCTTATCTATTTAGAGACTTGTACCAGAATGCATGTCATTGTAGATAAATTCAGATGACAAAGTGGTGAAATGCATGCAAATTCCAATAACAATCGTTTGCTCGCTCGCTCAGCTCACTCGACTCAAACGGAAAATTTGAAAGTGTTCTAATCAAGATTTCGCTTATGAGCTAAAGCGAATAATATTAGTTTATTAGTTGTAACTAAATTGTACCAGTTAATAACAGGGTTAGCTCATATTTTGATATAATTATATATAACACATACTCTTTTAGTAAAAAAGGGTACAAAGTTTTAGAATTTCGGACCTCGAAACAAAAAACAGTTAGGTATAATTACTATGTTGTCCGCTTATCCGTCCGTCTGTCTATTTCTACCGTTTATCTCTGGAACGCGTGGAGGTATCGCAATGAAATTAAAACCATAAAATATAGTCTACATAAAACATAGTGACCGAGTTTCTTGCGCTGCTTCTTCTCGGCAATTAGCCCAAATTTGTCCCGAAGCAGCGGTAGGTTTAAATATTAAGACGTGTTAAAGGCCTATTTTCAGAAATAAAACTGATTTTACTGATTTTACAGACCCTTGTAACAGTATAAACATTTTATTAAGTGACGTAAAAAAAAGAAAAACAGCCTTTACTGCCGCAAAAAAAAATTATGCTTTTAAAGTACCTCAGAAAAATATATAGGGCACTTATCGTTGACCTAGAACAGTAGAACCCCGGACGAACAGATGTCTACAATCATCAAACTGAAATGCCGAAATATAAACTTCCTTGTTTTAACGTTTTAAAGATAAACAAATATCAATTACCATATCACACAGAAATCGTTAACCCTATTCCCAACAAGCTCGGTTCAATACCAACTGGAAGACGTATACACCGACTCGCTCGCATGCCCGTGCATACTTAGTGCACAATCCGGCCATCCTGATTGAAGAATCCTCGCCCCGGCGTGTAATGAGCCCGCACCTTCTGCAGCCGAAACAAATGTGCACCACGCCGTGGAGCGATAGCAGAACAGCAAGTTAATATTTAACAATGATTACAAAACTATGACAATAAACAAATTTACAGTATTTATACGTGACTAAATGTGGTTCGCAACTTCGAAAAAGTTGGTTTTTGCCATTGATGTAATATAAAAAACTAGTTACCTACACATTGAGCGACAAAAATGTGTCCCAACTAAATGTGCACCCATTTGACAATCATTGAACTGGCATGCCGAAACCAGAAAAGTTTCTTTTTTGACTATGAAACTAAAGAGCAATATAAGTACGCTATCATACAGAAATCGTCAACCCTATTCCCAACCAGCTCGGTTCAATACCAACTGGAAGACTTATACACCGACTCGCTCGCATGCCCGTGCATGCTTAGTGCTCAATCCGGCATCTTGATTGAAGAATCCGCGCCGCGGCGTGTAATGAGCCCGCGCCTTCTGCAGCCGAAACAAATGTGCACCACGCCGTGGAGCGATAGCAGAACAGCAAGTTAATATTTAACAATGATTACAAAACTATGACAATAAACAAAGTTACAGTATTTATACGCGACTAAATGTAGTTCGCAACTTCGAAAAAGTTGGTTTTTGCCATTGATGTAATATAAAAAACCAGTTACCTACACATTGAGCGACAAAAATGTGTCCCAACTAAATGTGCACCCATTTGACAATCATTGAACTGGCATGCCAACACCAGAAAAGTTTATTTTTTGACTATGAAACTAAAGAGAAATATAACTACGCTATCGTACAGAAATCATCAACCCTATTCCCAACCAGCTCGGTTTAATACCAACCATGCCCGTGCATACTTAGTGCTCAATCGCATCTTGATTGAAGAATCCGCGCCGCGACGTGTAATGAACCCGCGCCTTCTACAGCCGAAACAAATGTGCAATATGTGAGGAGCGATAGCAGAACAGCTAGTCTATAAATAGTTTTATTTTATAATGTAAAGTAGAGTAACGGCCTATTCATCCCAATTCAAGTTACCACCGGAACGATGGTTACAGGCATACGCTGGCCTAATACGGGTTGGTGATCACAAACCCGAAACTCGTTCGTAAATTTGAAACTCTTGTGAAGTGTGAGCAACCCAGGGAATAGTAAAAACGTTTATCTCATATTCCCTTATAAAAAGTTCTACATCAAATTTTTTTGTCATTTCAGCGAATGGTCGGTTTTAATGTTGTTAGGATAGGTAATACGAAGTACACCGGGTCATCTAGTTGCAAATGTTTTTTAACAGATTTATTTTTCTAAAACCTATGTTTTATATATCTAATATTACCGAACTGTATTTAAATGGCGAGTCATGATTTTCATTATATTATTATCCATCTTATTATGCCTACCGTGTTAGGGGCCGTCCACAAATTACGTCACACATTAAGGGGGAGGGGGGTCTTACTTTTTGTGACATTGGGCAAAATAGCTCCCATACTAATTTTAATTTTTTTTTTCGTAAAAATTCGTGACAAGATTCAGAAAATCTCAAAAATTGTGTGACGTAATTTATGGATGACCCCTCACTATGTAAATAATTGAATTTGAATTTAAATTTATAAATCGATTGGTGAATAGTGCAGCATTTTTCTTCTGTTATTAGTTTTAAATAATTTAACAATTATTTCTGCCTACGGTACGTATACGTGCCACAATCGGTATGCGTGGCGGCAGGCAGGTGGAGCTGGCGCAGTGCGAGCGTTCAATCGCATTCGGAGCTAACCACATACAGAGATACAGGGTAATTAGTAACACAACAATCTTAGGGGTATTTTTAAACTGTTTTAGTAGAATTAAAATAAAACGAGGATCGAACCCTGGACCCCGGGATCTTAGCCGTTACTTAAACCACCACAAGTAACAAGTAAGTATTCCTATTTCAAATATTAAATTCTTACCATTGAAATCTATCGGTTGTAACTCCTAATAGACCCAAGAAGTGGATAGGAGGGGTTTGAAGCTAAGCAACCTTTGTAAACGATCTAAAACCCCTGCAAAATCCCCTTTCTATCCTCCGCACCGTCCACGCCTATTATAAACCGCCTTAACATCCCATAAATCCTAAGACAGCGCCAGCAAAAATGCGGGGAGTCCGCACAAACTAGCGACAAACAGATGGGGGACGAAACGAAGATTTACTCGCTGCCAAGAACCACATCCTTTATCGGCACAGCAAGCTGTGGAGATGCTACGTTTTTTAAAAATACATTATTACTTCCTAGCTAACAATCGAATAAATACTAGCTTGAATACTATTCCACGCGTGCATATACTCGTAGTCGCGAATTTTAAATTTATTGCTGACCTACGTGAACCTTCAAACAAGCATTTTTTTAACAAATACAAGTACTTTGTCGGGTATTTTTAATTTCAAATAGTTCCACGCGAATCATATTTTTTTAGGAAAAAAAATATATTTAAGACCTACCAAACATTAACAAAAACACTTTTACACGAGATATCTGTACAAATTTTTTTTGGATCAAATTCAGTTAAAATCTGTTAAATATTCATGAAAATAGTAAATACGATCATGATTTGATCATCCTGATCAATGTTATACTCGTACATTGAAATATCATTGGTCCTGATAGAATTTTTCATTGGAGTATTTTCGATGGAGTACTAAATTAATCTTGGAATGAACAATAAACTATTTTCAATACAATTTAAAACTTTCTTCGTCAGTAAAATAAGTTGGTGTTTAATAATTTAACTGTTGTTTTAATTTTTTTTTAATATTTCACTTTATTTATCCTGCAGCTAAGATGTTATTCGTCTAGAAATAAATTTAAAGAACATGTCAAACTAACTCTTAAAGATTTTTATTGATACTCTTAATACTTTTTTAACTGTTAAATCAGTGTGCCTTAAAACTGCCAGTCAATAACAAACGATACGAGTTCAAACAAAAAGATTAATGTTTAGGAGCAATCATTGCAATTCTGGTTTATAATGATAATTGCAATTTATGATACTCGATAAATGCCGTATTATCACAAAAGAGATAAATTTAATAAATTACGCGACTCCACGAGTCCTGTTCCTGCCTTTAAATTGATCTGTGTTGCCAGTTACTGTGATTGTTAGGTACACCCTTGAATGCCCTTGGTCCACCTCCTGGCCGTTACGGCTTTTAGAGACCCTTTGCGCTAGCGTTTCTACACCGATAGGCGTGTATGCTCAACGCTAACGTCACTCGGTCGCTATTATTATTTAGTTCTCGCATTCTATCCATTTTTTTATTTTATATACTAGCTGAGGACCGCCACTTCGTACGCGTAAAATTTTGATTTTTTTTACATTCCTACGGGCTTTGTATGTTTTTCTAAAACAAAAACCAGCCAGTTAACGATTCCAGTCTGTGATATATTTTCTTTTTAAGTTTAATCTAGATACCTATGTTTAGCTTTTCGATGTGGTTGATTCACAAATTCCTCACAACTTTTTGTATTTATAATATTTGTGAGATTTAAGCAGATAACTTGATAACGGAGTAAGAGGTTTTCACCTTTGTTGTTAGTAATAATACCCAACAAAACAATCGCATGACACAAATTTAGTCATTTTTAGGGTTCCGTACCCAAAGGGTAAAAACGGGACTCTATTACTAAGACTTCGCTGTCTGTCCGTCTGTCCGTCTGTCCATCTGTCCGTCGTTCTGTCACCAGGCTGTATCTCAAGAGCCGCAATAGCTAGACAGTTGCAATTTTCACAAATTGTGTATTTCTGTTGCCGCAATAACAACAAATACTAGAAACAAAATAAAATAAATATTTAAGGGGGGCTCCCATACAACAAACCCGTTTTTTGGCCTTTATAGTACGGAACCCTTCGTGCGCGAGTCCGACTCGCACTTGGCCGGTTATTTAAAATACTATCTATTGAAAATCTTAAGTATATGATCTTAATGATAATGATGTAGGTATGTACGAGTATGAACTTATTTTATTCATACCATAACTTCCAACAAGTACCAGAAAGCAAAGACAAAGTCAGGTGTGTACCAGAAGTTTATATTGGTATTAGCAAACATTTCCAGTCTCCGGTAAAAGTGCGAATTCACTAAAACCCCAACAATACCCACAAGGATCCGGTGATTATGCGAAATAACCGGCAGTCGCAAATGGAAAAAGAAATGGGATTGCAATCTATTTCGGCTATTGCTTGCGTGGATACCTATTTACTTACGTCCCTTTTACCTTTCATTCGACGCGTAGACAGGTATTTTCTAATACCCATTTAGGTAACTATGTGAAAAAGCCTGAGAAAACTAACGTAAGACGTTTTCGGATTAGAACTCTTGGAAAAAACGTTTGACTCTTAAAATCACTTAGCAACGCAACACTTATGGATAGGTGTGTGATAATCTTTTATTAAAATAGGCTTATCCTAACGTTTTACTGTTATTATTATGTTTAAACTGTTAATCAAATGTAGGTGTAGCCTTTTTTCAGCGTCCCAGACAGAATCAATGACTGGATCAATTTACGAATCATACTTATTTTACACTAAACATTAAATCTTTTCACATTAGAGACAGAAAACAATCATATTTTTCTGTGCTATTGTTTTCAGTCCATGGTTCCTTCCACCATTAGATCACAAGATGAATTTGAGAAAATATAAGTACCAACCTTTACATACCGATAATATTTTAAGAATTATTATTGAACTCCTATTTGTTTAGGAATTTACCTTCCATCGTCAGCTTGGCACCATACCCACTAGACATTAATGCTTGAATATCTTTAGGAAAAATACAAAACACGTCAAAATACATACCTGCCTATAGCATCTGAGGGTTGCCCTCGATTTTTCCGGTACCCCATCATCAGATGGATACTAATCTTAGGGTATGTCAAAATCCTTCTTTTGGAGAGACTTATGGCCAGAACTGGGTGAATCATGAAAATGATGATTATGTTAAGGGTACGTAGAATACGTGGTCACTTAATGTGAAAATCAATTAACAATAGCAACCAATAGAGAGAGCGATACTTGGTATTTCCCGCAATCCTAATGCAATAGATTCAGAAGAAATATGTTACTTAAATAAAATACTTTGACGGATGGTAGACAGTTGGCTGTTCTTAACAACCGTCCATGCAAAAACATCAGTTCTTCTGTGATTATGGCGCTTGCAACAATACGAGTATTTAGAAGATACAATATTTACAAGATACAAGTTACTACTATTATATACGGATTCGTTAAAAGAAGATGTCGTAAAAAAACAGTAAAAACAATTCACGTCAGAAACCTGTGTACTAATCAGTTCGGAAATATGTCACCAGACTATACGACAGGAAGAAGTACAAATATGTGGCATTAAACCCATTACTAAACTAGTACTATTTGTCTGCATGTGCCGCCTACCCTTGTCCAAAAGTGTATGGTTTCGTTCGACCACTGATTTATGTGGCGCTCTGGTAGATTTTATTACCATTTGTCGGTTACATTGGTCAGGTATAGCACAGCCAGATTGATTGCCAGCCACATATTTTAATCATTTGCTAAAACGTGTAAAACCAGTCGCCACATTGGTTTTTATATGAAAGTACTTGACACATGAATTTTAACAGAACAAATTAAAATGATGCTGTCTTTTGTTTTCTTAAGCATTGTCGCGATAGTTTTGTATAAGAAAAAAAATGTCCAGAGAATTGTTAAAATATATAAATAAAATATTGAATCATTGAGCCAGAACTTACGTGATCGTAAAGGAAATGAGCATAATTAAAGGAGGAGCTTCAAAACATCTTTGGAGGACAGAAAAAAATCTATTGCAAAAAAAATCAAATTCGATCGGCAACGAATAAAATTCGTTTGGAAAACTTTTAATATTATTGAAATATTTATGAAAGCTTTTACATGATAATTCTTAAAATTAACTAACCCACATTTGGTAAGGGCCCATCATTGCTATGGTAAATTGATTTCAAACTTGGAAGCCTGCAGTGGATTGGGATGAAATGCAATGCAGATTAAAAATAAAATCAATTCCACATCCGTGAGACCGAATGCGAGACATTACAAAAGTTGAATTGATATTTTTATTGATTGAAATTGTAATTTCAATTTGAAAACTTTATTTTTCAAACACGTTTCTTTACCAGCTTATTAATTTGGTACTTTTTTGACAATCAGTATACAGTCAAATATTTGCCAAACAATACACAAAACTTCTTAGTATCTCATATAATATTCCACGCAGTCCAGGATGCGACCCGTTTTATACAAATTTCCCGGTCGGAATTAATTCACCACCTGTGTACGCTTTTATGAATTACTAATCCGTAGAAATCCCTGAATAATGAGTTACCATACATCTCTATAATTTAACGTGAACGAATTTCGCTGAGTTTCACTGAAATATAGGCCTTAACGTTCTCAATATCGATCTATTCTATGGCATTCATTGAACCACACATACGAGTAGAATAGCACAACCCTATTTCATTCCAAAGCACCTACGAGGCATCTAAAGGAGTTCTACTAGAAGAGGACCGTCACAGCATATTCTCTTCGCTACTGACTTATCTGTGATAGCTACTAACCTACCAAGCGGAAAAATTGGCAAAACCATTTTGGAGCCGACTACCTCCAGCAGAAGACTGATATGCGCTGATAATGATGATGATAAAATGCAAAAGTTTTCCGACTAACAAGAAAGTCAAATTGGGTATCACATTCAAATTAGACCTGAGTAGGTACACTATTCAAATATCACTTAAACATGTCGAATCTTTCTACGAATTTTATCGCTTTAAGAAACCGACCTAAAAAAGTTATATCACATATACAAAATGATAAAAAAGGATCTTATTACATTATACGAAGGCCGTTAGGTAGGGAGGGATTTGGGAGATCGAGCCCCCTTTCCCGTAAATCCTTAGAAAACCTATTTTTAGACACTAATACATTCATTTATGACTCATCTTCAACTTTTCTCCAGGATTTGTGATACGCTAATTTAACCTTTTGTACGACTCTTTGAAACATAAGGCAAGCATTAAAAATTTAGTAAGCGATAAACTTTTTGATTTGATTTGAATAAAAAATCCGCCCAACTTTTAGCTAACACGGTGACTGACCTTCCCGATTTATTGAGCTGTTAAGACATAATTTAATTTAGTTTATACATTTTCATTCAAGTTCTTTTGGTTGTAAGACTTATTTCTTGGATTGAGTGCCCGCAACTTTGTTTGCGTAGACAACATGTGCTTGACATGTGTCACCCTCTTTTTTTAGGGTTCCGTACCCAAAGGTAAAAACGGGACCCTATTACTAAGACTTCGCTGTCTGTCCGTCTGTCCGTCGCTCTGTCACCAGGCTGTATCTCAAGAGCCGCGATAGCTAGACTGTTGAAATTTTCAAAAATTATGTATTTCTGTTGCCGCAATAACAACAAATACCAAAAACAAAATAAAATAAATACTTAAGGGGAGCTCCCACACAACAAACCCGTTTTTTGGCCTTTTTGGTACGGAACTTTTCGTGCGCGAGTCGGACCTGCACTTGGCCAGTTATTATTAATTAAAGTGCGAGTCGGACTCGCACTTGGCTGGTTTTATATGAGGAACTAGCTGTTCCCCGCGACTTCGTACGCGTCAATTTCTATTTTTATGATCGCGATAATTTTTACAACATTTTTCACTGATGCTTCGCTCCTATTGGTCGCAGCGTGGTGTTATATAGCCTAAAGCCTTCCTCGATACATCGACTATCCAACACAAAAACAATTTTTCAATTCGAACCAGTACTTCCAGGAATTAGCGCGTTCAAACAAACAAACAAACAAACAAATTCTTCAGCTTTATAATATTAGTATATGAGGAATTATATGAGGAATTTCCATTACGGTAAGTTATCTATGCTTTAGCATGACATAATATTACACTTACTACATTAGTTGCTTATGTTTAAACTTTGACAGTTCGAAGTAACTTTTTAGGGTTCCGTACCCAAAGGGTAAAAACGGGACCCTACAAGACTTCGCTGTCTGTCCGTCTGTCCGTCGCTCTGTCACCAGGCTGTATCTCAAGAGCCGCTATAGCTAGACTGTTGAAATTTTCACAAATTATGTATTTTTGTTGCCGCAATAACAACAAAAAACAAAATAAAATAAATATTTAAAGGGGGCTCCCACACAAGAAACCCGATTTTTTAGCCTTTTTGGTACGGAACCCTTCATGCGCGAGTCCGACTCGCACTTGGCCGGTTATTCTATCACATGTATAGTCTCTATGTATTCGAAGTGTTTGATTGTTTTGATGATATTATTATCTTTGTACCATAAAGAACACTATAATGTAGTCGGATTTTGAGTTTTAATTTTGTTTTATTACATAAAAGTACCGCTTTAATTAATGTTGAAACAGGTCCAAATACTACAGAGATCGGTGGCGAATTCCGTCAGGACAAAGCTGAAAAATGTTTAAGCGAAATGAAAAATACTTTCGCCAAACCGCGATCTCATACGATTAAAAAACAAAAGTTCACAAAACATATTACCGCGGTCGTTAGGGGTGTCACTGACGGACATTAGCAGAAAAAATGTTTGTGCCGACCATAGACTGTGTATGTGGTAGACCAAGTTTACAAAAACTGGCAATCGCTGTTTTAAATAAAATTTATTTATTTATTCCTTAAATATTTATAAATTAATCCTTAAGCCTTTGACGATCGGATATTCCAGACACAATTAAAATCAATTTTTATCGCGACAACCGGTTTGAAGCGTAGCCTAGTTGTACACTAAAAACATTTAAATCTTTCGAAAAATGTGCTCAGAATATAAAGTGTTAGCAGGTGGCGCTATCTAAATAAGTACTCTAAGGATTTCTTAACAATAAAGATTATTTAACGTCCAAAATCTTTTAAACTTTTGTCGTCTGATAATTTGCGTCTGTCTCCTTTGTTGTTAGTGAGGGAGACAAATAGATACAAAAATACACAGAGAAAAAAATGACAGAACTACCCTTACCCACTAGCAAGTTCAACATTAAATATTCGGGAACACTAACTATTACTTGTTTTGTGAGCCATTGCAAATAAATAACGGCCAAATCAACACACTGCAGGGTAAAGGCCTCCATCATTGAATTCAAGCTACCATAGCAATGATAGGTCTAGGCATAATCACTACGAAAATGGTTGTTGATTACAAACCCGAGCAATGGTCAAAATTTCAAAATTCCTATTGCCCGACTTGGGGATCGAACTCAGGACTCCGAGATCTTGGTTCAGTACATTAACCACTCGACCAATGGGTCGTTAAAGTAAATAATTATAGTCTAAGATCCCACCATACAACGACCTTCACCGAGCTGGTTACTGGATGAAAAGTATTTTCTATTCAATTAAATATGCCAATAAATATACCTAGTCATAAGTTCTGTCACATGTGTAATATGAAATAATTTAGACATGTTTATTATTTATGTAACCATTTATATAGCAAAATGAACTTAATAAAACATATATTCATATGGTAATAAAGTTTATTCAAAATGAACCCCGTGATTTTGAATACAGGCCTTCAATCAACGCGGCCAGTCGTCTATCGCAGCACGGACGAGGTCCATGTCAATATAGGCGGCTGCCTTAATCAAGGATGCCTTGAGTGACTCCAAATCAGGATGAGGCTTTGAGCAGGCCTTTTCCTCCAAGTGTTGCCATATCTTGTAATCTAACGGACTCAAATCTGGACTGGAGGAGGGCCAGTCTTCGTGCCGGATGAAGTCGATTTCACGCGCCACCAGCCAGTCTTGTGTGCTTTTCGCTCTATGAGCTGGCGCAGAATTTTGTTGGAATACCCAGTGCCTGTTATTAAACATGGTATGAGAAACAGGTTCCAAAAGGTACTTCAGGACTGTATTTTGATACACAACTGCATTCGTTTTTACGCCTTTCTCACAAAAATGTACCTCAGTTAAGCCCCAATAAGAGACTCCCAACCAAACCATGAGCGAGGATGGAAAATTACCTCGTTGGACACGCGGAATACGGTTGCTCGCTTCTTCACTGCTGTGTGCGTACCGCCTTATCATTTTGTTTGATTGTTGTAGCTCTCTTCTACGGTAAAAATTTTTAAGTTTCTGCTTACGTATGGGATTTCTTTGAATTCGCGCCTTCACAGCTTTTATCACTGCTGGAGTCCTAACAGAGCGAGGGCGACCACTTCTTGACCTGTCATCTACACTTGAGTCTTCATTGTATCGTTTTATGGTACGATAAACGAATCTTTTGGTTACATTAAAAATTTTCTGTAAGTCGAAAATTTGAATTGGCGCGTAACCGCAACGATGCAACGCAATAACCACGACACGGTCTTTATTAAGTGTCCACTCCATATTTAAAAATGAGGAAAAATTTAAAATATACACATTTTTATTTTCATGATAAATTCGAAATTCAAATTCAATAAACTTTTTAGTGGCCAGCATTCTTTCAGCATTTTGAGTTTTGATTATTTTAATTATTTTAATTTGGATGGTGGGATCTTGTACTATTATGCTTAGTAAAAAAGTACGTCAATTGATTACAATGCTCTCCCTATATCCGATTCTAAGGATAACAAAGTCTGTGGTACTGTTCCTAATTACCTCGGACGCTGGTTTTTGTCTACCTCGGCAATTAGGTCAGTGTAACTATACATTGGATGTGCGATTGATGGGCCTAATGCGGGCTTGGAATCCCGAGACCTTTTACGTATTCGATTAACAATGGAACTAACTAAACTTTAAGTACCTTGAAAAAACAATCCCTTGAATATTAAAAATGTTTCGACTAAATAACCAGAAACATTTATGAAACTCATCTGGCTTTATAAAGCCTTGGAATAAATTCATCGACACAAACGACCTCCGTGGCGGAGTGGCGTACACACCGGTTTTCAAGGTGTCCCTTGCTCTGAGGTCCTGGGCTCGATTCCCTTACGGGTAATAGAAAAAAAGGGTTTTTCCACATTTACTCGGGTCTGGGTGTTTGGGGTACTTTCGTTGTTTCTGATTTCCTCAATACGAGTGCTTTAAGTAGTTAGTATAAAAAGAATGTACTATGTGATGTTGTCCACATTTAAAAAACAATGTCTTGGTAGTTGAATTGTTTAAAGCAGCCGGTAAGAGAAGGTTGCGGGTTCGACTACCACCTCAGACAGACGAAATTTTTAATTTAATTTTATTTTATTTTATTTATTTAATATTCGGAAGACCAACAGCTAATGCAACATAAAAACATTAACAGATAAGTATCAGAAAGCCAATAACAGGTCCTCGCCCCTAATAAACACTATATTCGTTGCGTAACTGGTAATACTATCACTTGTCTCTCACTTATATTTAAAGCAAATTATTTTGACAATTATAAAATTATGACAAACGCAATATTTGTTGCGTAATTGGTATCTACTAGTACATGAATACTTGTTTGACGTTTCCTTCGAATTATAGTCCCAAGTTTTCAATGAATATCTTGTTTGGACCCGTTTTTATATTTTCCAGATACAATGAAACGTGAAAGTCTATTAACAAAATATTGTGTTACGGGTTTAAGCTGCGTTTCATTAAACTTTTTTTATTTTTATCCCTTCGTTTGGGACGCCTTACGGTCTCCGTTATTAAGGGAAGACTCAAATATCAGCTCGGTCCGGATAAATTAATGAAAATCGCTCGACTTGCTCAAAATTTTGGGTGTGCGTCATCGGGAAAACAAATACAATAAAAATTATGTCTGTAAGTAATTTTATCGGTCACCAACTTAATAGTGGTGCTTTATTATTGTCGGTAATTTTTTTCTACTATTTTTTAGTTTTTTTTAGTTTCAATAGGATCAACTTTAAGCTATACATCATGAAACAAAGTTAATTATTGGAATTGGTGCAACTAGTAAATAGCTATGCGTAATACATAATTATGAACTTCGGTTAAAAAATGTTTGTACTTATAATGCGTCTTAATGTAAAATTTTGCTATTCTGATAATCACAACCACAGACGTGGAAAAAGGTTAGAAAGGCGATGAAGGCGGGGCAGGCGCGCCACTGAAGTTATGAGCAAATGCTTATTAGTGAGCGCTGTGATTAGTTTCTTCTGACGTCGCACGACTTCGCTTGATTGGCGTTCTTTGAACCCGTTTATGTGTAGTAGGGCGCAACCGGCGACAACGGTTCTCATATAAATGGCGCA
The DNA here is from genome assembly GCA_949315895.1 of Anania crocealis. NCBI lineage: Eukaryota > Metazoa > Arthropoda > Insecta > Lepidoptera > Crambidae > Anania > Anania crocealis. The sequence continues at coordinate 5,119,917 of OX438872.1, read as the reverse complement.
TGACAGCCTTTCTAACCTTTTTCCATGTTCTGTGATCTCAACGGTCTAGCCCTTATGAGCTTTTTGCCAATATCAGCACGCTTTGCACTTTTAGCCAATGATGGCGAGAAGACTTTACTGTCTGTCTAATGGGGACTACCGTTTCTTTGCTCACCAGTTGGCGCCACTGTAGACTGAGGTCCGGAGGTATAGCTGTGAAAGGCGATCGGCGCCGAAAAAAAGTGTTAATCTTGAATCTAATTAAAGTTTATTATTTATAAATAACTATCTTGATATCAACAAACTTACTTCTGTAATAGTTGCTCTTTGAGGCCGCCTATTTTTGCGCTTTTTCTTAATTCCTCTTTCAAAGCGTTCACATTAATCGCCAAATAATCCATATTTGCGATAATTTTACGAAGGAGATCACTTTCCAGCAGGTAAATTAAAGAAATTATAATTTATGTCACGAAGCCCGCTAAAACCAGTGAAAACTGAATGTTATTGGACCTCACGCGACACAAGCGCCTCTAGTGGCAAATTTACTAGCGATAGCCCCAATTCTAACAGTAGTCCTTTAGACGCCTCTTACCTACGACACCCATAGGAAGAGAAGGGACGATGCAAGTCTTTTAATGTACCTGCAACACACGACAATCAAATTATAAAAAGATTAGAGCCTATAATCATCCAACTACAGAGCAATCACTGAATTCACGTTACCACAGCAACGCTGGGTACAGGCATATTCACCACGCATGTCAAATGAGGGTAGGTGATCGCAAACCCGAGCAATATTCGGAAATTCGAAACTTTTTGTTGCGCGACCCTGGCATCGACAACAGGACCCCGTGATCTTGGCCAGATATATTTGAATCACTAGACCAACGGGGTTTTATCAAATTTTATTAACCATACCAAATCTAAATCAGTTCATAATTCAAGCGTGAAAGTGTATCAAATAGCCAGCGGTAATTATTAATGTAGGTAAATAATTTTATGATCGTCCATAAATTTTCTGTCAGCATTTTCAATTTTGATTTAGTTCGCTCCTATCCAGCAAAAGCCAACAAAGTTACACAAAATGTATAAGTAAAATCCAGTTGGGCAGAATCTTTGCGGATCGAGTTTCAATCCGCGAGGGAAATCTAGGATTCAGGGAGGCTTCGCAGTACTCGTGTCGTGTTATTGTCCTCACTCCGTGACAGGCGGAAGAATCGCGACAAAATATCATATTAATTACTTTTGAAGGAGAGAAGTTTAAGAATTATTGGCACAGTTCGCCAAAAAGCTAAAATTTATGTCTCTGATATTAGAGGTACTTACATGCGTAACCGAAACAACGGTATACACCATGCATTTTGAACCTCCTGGAAAACGAAGCCCACGTATGATATCACCATTATGTATGATAGTTTGGCAGTGTTTTTTTATTTTTATTAATTAAAGTAGTCTTGGAAAAATGAAAAAAATAAGACTATTCATTTTAAATCATGCATATTATTTTGCTTCGACCAGCACCTGGATGAATGAACCTTACACAAATACATCCGTGTGCGTCACAGCGTGTTTCAAAATGAATAACTAAATCAATATTTAATATTTTTCTAAGAAATATTTAAAAAAAAAAAAATATGCCGATAAGTATACCTATACCAAAGCCATTACGTTTCCTTGTAGACTACTAAATTAATGAAAGCTACACTACCTTTTTAAGCAACTTCACAAGAATGTTTAAACGTCCAAACTTAAGAGGAAACACTTGGGCCGTTTTTCCATACAAACGTAGTCCCCTGTTTCCTCCCTGGATAAAGCCAGTAGAGCAATAATTTTTATTACAAAAATCTATGGCCACTATTAGCATGTTTCTATGTTTTCTGTTTTTTCATAAGTTAATTAATAAAAAAGATATGAGCCCTCAAAGATCGAAAAAAATCGCCAGATTAATTTTAGGAAAACATACGAACACGGCCAAAGCCTTTCTTTAATTTTTAATGAAAAAAGTATTTAAATCGATCTAGTTTTGGAAAAGTAATCGGGGGACTACGAAACGTTGATTTGGTGTGCTTTTAGTAGGTATTTTCGGTCCAAGAAGCAGTTGTCTTTATCACACTCTGCGGTGAAGGCGGTTGGCACTGCGCGACAGCAATTGATTTTACAAATACCTATTTTTCAATTCTCTCGCCCTTACTGTTTCCTCTTAAAGACTCCACAAATGCAAAACCTCATCCAGTAACTTATCAACTGTCGCCCCGTGTATTATGGTAATACGTACATTCATTTCACCATTAAGTTGTCGGGAAAGTTAAACTTATATTTCAACCCCGTTTACTCAGGGCGGAGGCTGCATTTTATTTTTCCTCCTCCGACTCATTTCAGATAGCGTCACTCCGTGTCTGTAGCGCTTACCGGTGAGCTGTGGGCCATTAGATCCGCGGTGAGACGAATGGAAGATTTATGAATCTGATAGTTATTTTATTTAGAAAACATTTATTAAATTTTTTTTACTTGCTTTTTGAGTTGGATTTTTGTACGTTTTTAATTTTTAACCCTTTTTCTTAAATTTCTGTGAATTAACTAATACTACAAAAAAAAAATTTATACACTTAATATATTTTAATACACCGTGCAATTTTAACCACCTGTAAAACGAAGCCCACGTTATATAACCATTATGTATAATGTCTTGGCAATGTTATTTTTTTTTTTACTTTTTTTTATTAAAATATTGAATATCGGTTCAGCTATTTATTTTGAAACACGCTGTGACGCCCACAGATGTAGCTGTGTAAGGTCCATTCAACCGATACCCCGCCGCAGCAAAATAATGCGTCTGGGCGCGTCACAGCGTGTTACAAAACGAAAAGTCTGAAACAAAATTTAAAATTTTTCAAAAATTATTTTCAACAAAAAAATAACACTGCCATGATGTTATACATAATGGTCCAATAACGTGGGCTTCATTTTGCAGGTGGTTCAAAAAGCACGGTGTATTTTTTTTTAATTGTACAGACAAGAAGCGTCTGATTTTAAGCCGGTACTTGATAATTGTCAGTAATTTCTTGTATGGTTATTTATTTCACGCTTTTCGTCGATTCAATATTATTTTGTTGATTATACAGAGCGTTAGGTAAATAGTATAACAAGTTGAAACTAGCCCATGGTAACATTTGCATATATAATTTCATTCAGTCATTTGATTTAATTTATTTTTCATACGAGCTAAAATTTTGTGATGCCTATTTGTATATTAAGCTATAGCATAGCTTCTATCGCGGGCCTTGAGCGTGGAGACCGAATCCAGAAATTCCGTAACGAAAATAACATCGAAAGTAAAAAATCATCGAAATCGGTCAATCAAGTAAAAATATATGCGTGAACGTATAATTTTTGCGTTTCAGCCCTTTCTAACAGTTTTGAGTTTTTATTCATTTATGCAGACAAAGTGATGTTATACTGTGTAACTAAACACGAATATTAGAAGTATAAGAACCACCAATACTCTCTTCTATACAAAACTTAGTTCAGATAAAGATAAAGGCGCGTAAATGCCACTCCCTGACTATCATGACCCAACCAAAGAAAAAAATGGCTTAATAGAGAACGCTGCGCTTATCAATGAGACTGTCACGAAAAATGATTTCATGGCCTCACCTGTAAAATGTATGTACGTTCGCTATAAGAATCCTATTTAGACCGTGTTCAAATGCAGTAATAATTCCAAGAGACGTATGAGAAAGAGGATTGTCAGGTACAATAATTTCAGGTCTGTCGCCTGGCGCATTACAATATTTACAGAGTGAAATTTTATGTCAGTGCTATTTTAAATGTTTCTGCAAATTGTCTGGCTCATTGAAGACATATTATAAATCACACCTAAGTGTTATGTAAGACATTATAACATGTTTACGAACAAACAACCACTGACATGCATTATCTATTTTATCAAAATTAGTCCTTATCTGGCTCCTGGTTCGCGGTCCCAGATAACGCGCAGTACAAACAGTATGGGGTTTATCCTTTTTTTAGTGTATCTTTTTTATGTTTTATATTATTCCTTAAATCACCTTTGGTATCAATGAGACTTTTAAAGCTAATAACGAGTATGTACACGTATCTGTAAGGTAATTAAAATGTGACGAATTGACATTTGGGGAAAGTTAAGAAACACATTGTCCGTCCTATGAAATATTTAAGGCTCATTTAGGCCAGATCAATCTAATGTTCTTACAGTTGTTAATGCACGAATAACCACTGAACAAGTAATCGCTATGTAGCCATTGTAAACATTGACAAACAGGAAACGTTCAGTGGCATTTGGCATTTCTAGAGACCCTACACTGCACTGGCTCTTCGCGACCGATTCAATTAGCTAGGTTAGCTATATTCTAGAATACCGTGGCAGGAGCTAGTACCTACTAATTGCGTTATCTTGTCTACCTATATGTATTAAGCTCTCTACACACCAAAGCTCTGAGGCTGCGACACAGAACGGTTTATTGTTAGAAGGCTTTTCAGTGGCTTCACATTGCAAGTCGCAAAACTTCGTGGTTGGTACAAAAGCTACGTTTTTGGCAGTTAATTATCGCAATTAATTAGCAAGACTAAAGCACAGGGATAGATGAGATAAGGAGCTTTGTCGGGTAGAGTGTGAATTGCTCTCCTATATTGTTCTCTATTCGTATAATATCATTTACATTGACAGCACCACCACGATCGTGTGGAGGCAAGATAAGTCCAACATTTTTCTAAAGTTAAAAGCAAATTGCCAAAAGCTGTTTCAACTAAACAGTAAAATTACACATCCCAAACGCATCGTAGGACATGAAAACACACACACAAGCTCGCCCAAAAGCTCATAACAAAAGAAGCCACGATATTCGTCGCTTTTTTTTTGTTTGGAGAGCTAAATCAAAAATCTAGCCCGATTAGAAAAGAACAAAGAAAACGATTTCATTCTTAGATAATAATTTTAAAAATTCCAGTCCACAGCTGCAATGAACCAAAACCCAATGTCTTGACAATTTACGTATCCTCTAAAATAAAAAATAAAAATTTCAGTTCCTAACAAAATTTCTGCATTATCATGGAAATCTATTGAAAAGTAACTTTTATGAAATATAAGACGTCAAAAAGTATGTTTACACAATAATAGTTTTATTATTATGACTTCTTGAAGCTTTCTGAGGAAGGTATAAATTCAAAAATATTTCTTTATTGCAAAACCCGGTTGAGTTTAAACAGGCAGATCGCCATGTCGCGTCATGTCGTAAGAAAGACACAGTAGACTCGTAAATGATGGATGAATGAGGATCTCCACAAATAATCTGTCCCATACCACTTGCATCCAGTGGCTTCTCTCAACCTTCGGCAGATCGTTAATTCACCTGGTTGGGACACCTACCCACAGATCGTCAGCCAGTGCACGGTTCCGCAATTACCCGGCAAGCGAGAAGTTGTAAATCGAGTCTCACGTAAGGCATCGATTGCCTTATTTGAGTAAAAAAAATAACCCGTTGTTAACCCGAGTCCCACAAAAGGCAATCGATGCCTTACGTGGGACTCGGGTTAACAACGGGTTATTTACTCTATTTGATATTTTAGCAATTAAATTGCAAGTATAATTTTTAATATTATATTATTAATATTGCCCATGCGAGGAGATGCGGGTTCGAGTCCAGCCTGAGACATAATTTTTCAAGTTTATAGACGGGTTATTTTTTTTAAGTAATAGTATTTTCAAGTTATCCTAAATCATTTTTAAAGTACCCCAAAAAAATTTAGAACTTTAATATTTCGTAAGCACATGACAAAACATAGAAGGCGCTAAGCTATACACACGATATTGGTACCTAAGCATAAGAAACCGCATCGTATGTCTTAGTAGGAAGATATGATTCTACTATTCCTCCCTCCATTCTGTTCGTGTTGGAGGATAAAAGTATTTTCCAATATTGTACCTATTCATCCGATTTTCATTTTTCCGACATCAGAATTGTGGTATTTTTATTGTAGTTCAAAAGTTTTCATCCGTTTCAATATTCTGTTCAGTTGTTTATTTTTTTTATATATAGGTATTATTCAAAACATCCTTACAAAAATACAATTGCAAATACAATAGTAGTTGTATTCACACACGAATATATCCGTGTGCCGTCCACAAAAGTTTTAAGGTTTTTACATTTGCTTAATGTCAAGCGTGGTGATTATGCCAGTTCCCATCATTGCAGTGGTAACTTGAATTCAATGATGGAGGCCTTTTCCCTGCTGTAGGATGATTATAGGCTGTTACTTCTAATGTCATCATTACGACCCTATGATTTCGTCTTCGGAAATAGATTTCCTCCCGAACCTTTCCATCCCTGTCTGCTTCTTGCCGCTTCTCCAGTTTGTTCTGATTATTTTAGTAATTTCGTCAGCCTCGTAGTCTTTTTCCCTTGGTTCCCTTTTAGGTTATTATTCATTATATATAAACTTAAAAACATTTCTCAGGCGGGACTCAAACCCGCATCTTCTCGCTACCGGGCGAAGCTTTACGGTTTAGCTAAATGGTAATCAAATAAAGTTATTATTGTATTGTTATTATTACTATGGTGTTAAAAATTATCCAAAAGCAATAATAAGTTTTGAGTGTGAACAATTTCATGAAATAAAATAAAACAATAAAATATTCATGCAGTTCAATATCATAACGCGTTCCAGGTCATAATATCAGATTCCATACAATGGTCTTTGTTACCACTCAAATATCCTGTTATGACAAAATAAGCCCTATAATGTATTAATAAGGACGATGACTGGTCGAAAATTGCTTGTGCGTTTGTTCCTTTGCGGCAATTGCAAAAGGTTGGAGGCTAGACCACATTTCAGTAAGAGCAGTAAGCCTACTTCGTAAAATAATCGTTGTGTATTAAATTACTTTAAGTATTTATGTTTAACCGGCATTTAAGCTTTAGATGTGGTTTTGTTTAACTATGATTACTTTCACATCAAGTACTCTACTTCACCTTCCCCTTCCTTTGTGTAGTATCCAATGTCTGACGGATGTCTGGAAGAAATCGCTGTTGGCGATAAGACCGCCGAAGTTGTATATCCTTTTTTCAAATTATTTACTGTAAACTTTATTTTTATTTCTGGTGTGCAATAAAGAGTACTCTATCTATCTACGAGTATCTAATCATATAAAATACTTCTTAAAAGATGCTACTAAAAGTTATTGTTTACGGATTCAACTATATTTAAGATTAAATTTTGATTGTTAAACACTACTAGCTTTAGTAATAGTGTGAGAGTACATTTATGAAACTAATATACTAAGGTAACATAAACTTTCTGTAGCACACAAAATTTGTGAACATTGTTACCTTATAAACCATCGCAAAATTGTAAACTGCATCAAACAATTTTATGTAAAATAAAACGAATTACTTTTCGATGTACAATTTGTGTTCAATAAATCAATCCATTTTCTGCAAAACATTAATTTGTGGACTCCTATCAAACTTGCATGCAACGAAACGGCTCTTGCACACTGCTCGGTTGAACATCGAGTATCCTTTTTTTAATTCAAATACCTAGCTTTCGGCTATGCTCTCTAGACGCGGCTGTAAAATATAAAAAAAGGCTGTTCGTCCGGCAGAATTAAATACTCTTTTACCCATAGCTTTTACCTATCAAGCAAATTTTTTTTTTCAGTTTTCCTCATGCCCAAAAAAAGTATCCGTGTAGGTAGCCTGACCCCGGATGATCCACGGCACTGCAGTGTGCATTTGTATTGGCAGAGTATTTCTAATTTTTATTGAAGTGAAACTTTATTATGGGCGTTGGAAAAAATTTACCGTCACTTTTTGCGTCACATTGACGCGTCAGATTTTTCGGTTACGCGCCATCTTTTTCTTGCCCCTACCACGGTTGGTTCAGACGATAGCAAAAAGGTAAAGTGAAATAATATTTAACCAATTTAACCAATTTAACCAAGTTAACCAATTTAACCAATTTAACCAATTTAACCAATTTAACCAATTTTACCAATTTTACCAATTTTACCAATTTAACCAATTTAACCAATTTAAATTTAACCAATTTCTGGAAAGTTGCATGTAGATCATTTTTCGAAAAATAAGGCCATAAAGAAGTTTTACTTCTTACGTGTGTACACTAGTACACGCACAACTTTTTTTATTTAATTATTTAAATCTGTCAACAAAAGCCCATACACAAACATTTAATATACTCAACTAATGCTTCTAGCCAGACGGCAAGTTGAGCTTGTTGGTTACTACTGAAATCAACTCTTACTAGGTTTGTGCTATTAGATTGGTTTAAAGCGTGAAATTTCTTGGGCATTCAGTATCAATTATTCGTTCCTAAGTAATATGTCTTATAGTTTGTACAGACTTGTTTAAAAGCATTCGTAAATTTGAAGTATTGGTGTTGCCACAGAAAAATAAACAAGGTTTTCGCCTTGTCTAAATATAAGACTGCCATAAAACGTCTTAAGTACATTTCATTTGGTCGATTATCTAATATGACTTATACCATATTTTTTTGTAAGACTGTAAATTCTTTAGGTAAACTTCAAGCAAAGCTTCTGTGTCTTCTTGCTTTATGACAAGATCCAGTTTTCGATTTCTGTGGCAAATTAAAATTGGGACCGACGTCTCCCCAAAGGTCCAAATCCAATCCGGTCTTTCATAATAGGTTGCGTCATCAGGCTGCATGTTTTTCGGTTTGTACGTTCTCGTACTAGAAGATTAAACATCACAACACAGATAGCGAATATACAACGAGTTCCTTTTGATATCCCATAACTCTAAGGTTATGTTCTACAGGTAAAAATAATATAAAACGCCCTAGAACATGTGGTTCAAAAATCAATAGTTTCGAATATAACATCAATTTTAGTTAAATTTGCTAAAAAAATTTTACCAGTATGGCGAATCCTTAGTTTTGCGAGACGTTGGCAAACTTACACTAAAGTGTAGTAGTAAAGTAGCGGAAGAGCGTAACTTGTAAAAAACATTGACGTGTGTAGGTGTTTCATTGATAAGTAGGTTTGAGTAAATCGTTTTTATTCAAAAGTTCATTCATAACAAGGTAAGGGTGTTTACATAAACAGTCGTGACTTTTTAGAATTATTTTGTATGAAAAAATTAAACAAAAAAAAATTAACAATTAAAAAATTATTCATACGCAATTTGATTCTTTACCATGGTCTGTTTAATACGGTACTGTTATGGGATATCAAAAGGAACACGTATAATAGCGTCGACCCGATTGCCATAAGGCACCAGTGGTGCCGCTGTAGGGATACCACTGGTTTTTTAGTGGGTATACGAACTTCGTGCGAGGTCCAGAGTCCCACATAACCTGTCACTTCCCCCGGGGTGACAGGTATGCGTAAAGCATTTTCCCAGCGACAAAAAAAAGGTCCACCTACTAAGCAATTGTTTGGGTTCGATTCTTAGTCAAGACAATGAAGGATAAGATCTTTTCTAAATTGGCTCGGGTCTGGAGGGTTGGGGGTAATGGTCGTGCTTTAGAAGATACGTTAAGCCGTTAGTCACGGCTTCTGTCGCAATATGGAAGTAGTAAAAAAAAACACGTCAGAATCGGCGATCAAGATGAAAGTCGTAAAAACAACTCATGTTTGATCCATAATGAGCGGCTTGAAAAACTTTGACACCAGACTATACTTCAAAGATACAGGCAGGATATAAGCATACGTCAAGAGAAGTTTTTAGTTAGCCAATCAATCAAATCAAATCAAATCATCAGCCATTGTCCGTCCACTTGTTGTAGGAAAGATAGTTTCATAGCCAGTAGACCAACTGTTAAAATGTGGTAATAATAGTTTATTATGATAATTATTTAAGCAATGTAATTGCAATTATAATATTAGTATTTAAACTTAAAAAATTATGTGTCAGGCGGGACTCGAACCCGCATCTCCTCGCATGCCGGACGCGGCGCTTTACCAATTTAGCCACCGAAACACTACGTCACAGGCGTAAATTTTTCTGCGCCCGGCATGCGAGGAGATGCGGGTTTGAGTCCTACCTGAGACACAAATCTTCAAGTTTAAATACGTGGTAATAACATGTTCAGGGCTAGATGTCGCAGTTTTTTGTGATGCAACCTGCAACCTTAGAATATGGAAGCAAGAGTAACCTTAAAATACTAACATAGAACTTTTCATAGTTATCACACACATTAAAATTTAGAAATTGAAAGGACATTGCCAGGGTTGGCCCAAATGCTGCCCAGGTATTAATGCGACTAAATTGGGATCATGGTATTATATTACTTAAAAAAAAATAAAGAAAAAAAATTGGCCCCAGAAAAAAAAAGAACAGGTCATGTTATTAGTGAATTTCATAACTATACTATTACAGTACAATAAGTAATAGTCACTGCCACTGCTGTTACCAACTGATTACTTATGTTAATTAAACTGATTATTAATTGAAAAATATTACTGTTCCTGATTAATTATGTAAATTAATGTAATTATCGATTGATTAATAATATTGCTTTAAATTAATACACGTAAAACTATAGTAGTGGACGTTCTGTGGCTGATATGATGATGATGATGTAAAACTAAAGTAATAATTATTCAATAGTTGGTTTTTATTGTTAAATTAATTGTTCGTACATAAATAATTCACTGAAAACAATTTTATTTTCTCTTGACTCCTGGGATAGATTTTCGAGCGCTTTGGTTTACAGGTTAGGGTTGGCCTGAGGAACAAAATGCTCCATGGCTTCATTGTGGGCAGCACTTGGGCCAACTTCCAAACAAGGATTGGTAATGTCCTTTAGATTAACCTTTAAAAGACAATGGTAATATAATAGCTGCCGAGATGTGAAGTTAAATCTCGTGTCTCAAGGTCAGAATTTTAATATTTTAACAGCTTTTCGAGGATCTTAAGACGTATTTCTAAAGCACTCGATGTGAATTTAGAAAAGACGGAGAAATCATTTTATATTTATATAAAGGGATATAGGAAGAGCGAACCGAATTTAATTTTTGCCTTATTTTTTTTATAAATTTTTTCGTGTCTCATAATGTTATTATCAGTTTAGCCTTAATTCATTACATTCTAATTTTTTAAATCACTAGCGGTTCCGCGTGACCTAATACGGGTGAATTACGAATTTGACCTTCAGGACTGTATATTTTTTCAAAAGTATCATAAGTGCCTCTCCAGCCAATAATCTATCTCCGTGCCAAAAAAAAAGACGTGTGGCACTTGGAGACGCCGCGGTAAAGCTAATGCATAGCATTTTTTATCAACTTAAGCAGTTATAAAACTAAAAAGTATCACCGCTGTGCCGGTCGGAGTGGGAGGTGTTAGGTTATTTTCGTTAGGGAATTTCTGGATTCGGTCTCCACGCTCAAGGCCCGCGATAGAAGCTATGCAATAGCTTAAAACTCCTACTATGTAGGGCAACAAAAGATTTAATGATTTTCAACTTTGTCGACATGATTAAATTACACGTTTATGTCAAATTACAATACCTCAAAATTACCGCAGATAGACAGACTGAAGCTATAAGGGTTCCTTCTTTATTAGTACTAAAACCACACGAATTACTCATGTGCTAAAACCCTAAAAACAATTGCTTTTAGAATTCTCAATCCATCCTTTCAATTTCGTACGCGAATCGAAATTCGAACGCTTCAAAAATAGACCTTACAGCTCCACAATCTACAAAAGTGGACCAACTCCAAAATTATGAAACGGCAAACTTGTACAGCATTTGTATGAATACTGGATATTATAAATTAAAGTCTGTCCGTGTGGAACGGTGGTCTTACCCGCTGGGACGTACAAAGCTGTAGGTAGAAACTCCACAAAGATGAAGCCTTCAAATTATATCCTTTAACTTAAACTTAGTCTGGACTGTAAGATTCTTGGGAAATTCAGAGTCGGTTGCTAAAGGCTTAGTGGAAACGCTAACGATGAATTAATTATATTATAGTATATTGGATAGCAAAGAATGTTACAACTACAGCTTATTTTTATGCTAAAACTAACGTTTATCAATTAATATTGAACTCTATTTTTTCGGTTTTTGAATTGAAAATTATTTGCGTAAATTTGACATGGAAATGTTAGGTTCATAATTTGTGCATACAGATTTATTTCGAACTGATCGGCTTAGTGATGCAGTGATTCGCTTTGAAGGTAAACGGATTACGTTTTGCGGTTTGAGTCAATATAATATATATTTTTATTATTTTTACTGATCTGGGTTCGCTAGTATAATGCTATATCTAGTACATATCACAAGGTTGCTGCCCGTCTCTTTCTTGCAGCAAAATATAAATCAACTAGCTGTCCCGGCAAACGTTGTTTTGCCATAAAAATGATTAAATTATTGAGTTGTGGGTGGCTCTAAGCAAATTGCTAGGATTGATTGGTCGGCCTTGCAACCGGTTTCATTTGACGGAGTGCAAATTCCTTTCAGCCATGTTGTGAAGAACCTTGGCATCCACATTGACAGCGCACTTACTTGGGGTACACAGATTGCAGAAGTTAGTAGAAAAATATTCGCTGCGGCTGCGTCACTTAGAAGACTTCGTAATTTCTTACCTGTACCTACCAAAATTGCTCTTGTCCAGGCTTTGCTATTTCCCATCCTTGACTATGCAGATAGCTGCTACTCTGATTTAAGCGGAAATCTACTCGACAAGCTGGAGCGCTTACAAAACTTTTGCATCCGACTCATTTTTGGTCTACGTAAGTACGACCACATAACAGAATTTCGGTCTCGGCTCCAATGGCTTCCCATCCGACTTAGGCGTGAATATCATATCCTTTCCTTATTATATTCAATTTTGTTTAACCCTAAATCACCTCTGTACCTTAAAGAGCGCGTCCAATTTCTGCAGTCATCACAGGATTGTGAGATACGGTCATCCAAAAACCTTATTCTCAAATGTCCTACCCATTCCACTAACTACTATTCGCAGTCATTTACCGTCCATTCTATCCGCTTATGAAATTCCCTACCCCCGCCCATAAGACTATCTGATACATTATTATTTTTTAAGCGTCGACTCAAAGCACATTTACTAGCGCTCTGACATTGACATTTATTTATTTTGTAACCATAATAGATTGCTGTTCAATATTTTGACACATCTTAAGTGTTATCTAGTGTATGTATGTTATATTGTATATATATTTATAATATGTATGTATATTATAAGGTATTTATGTATTGTTGTGTTTAGGTTTATATTTTGGAATATGTATAATAATATGTATGTTTATGTAGAAATTAAGTTTTTTAAATTAATTTGTTTTGTTATGTTTGATTATTTTTACATAAAGTACTCTGTGCGCACCTTCCCCTTTCTTTGTAGTATCCTGCACCCAAAGGTTGTCTGGAAGAAATCGCTACAGGCGATAAGACCGCCCAAGTTGTACATCTTTCTGTAACATTTCCTTTAAATTTATTTCTTCTGTAATGCGCAATAAAGAGTATTCTAATCTAATCTAAATTACTAAAATGGCCATGAAAAAATAGGGGTTGGTTATAAATGGGTAAAAATAGGCTTGTATGTATTTTTAATGCCACATTATAGAAAAATAAAAACAAAAAATATTGTACAAAAATAAAAATTAAAATTTAAGGTTGAACAACCCTTATCACTTAGGGGTATAAAAAATAGATAGTAGCCGATTCTCAGACCTACTGAATATGCATATAATATTTGGTGAAAATCAGTAAAGCCGTTTCGGAGGAGTAAGGTAACTAATAATTTGACACGAGAATTTTATATAAATAAATAATTAATAAATGTGGACAACATCATATAAATTGTTTTGATACCAATTTGAGTAACTATATCTAAAGCAATCGTATTTTGAAAATCAGGAACAAGATAGGACACAGACAACCAGTGCCGAAAAAATGTAGAAAAACACGTTTTTTTTCTACATTGACTACGCCACTCCGCCACGGTGGTCATCAAAGAAAAAGATATGTATTCTTGCAGTACTCCTTTAACGCTAGTTTTATAAAACAAAAAACAAGGTACAAGAAACAACGAAGGTACCACAAAACCAAGACACGAGGTAATATAGAAAAAATCTTTATTCCCTTAATCGACTCTTCCTGAATCGAACCTGGTACCTGGAAGATAGCAATATTTTGAAAACCGGTGACTATCTACGCTACTCCTCCACTTAAGTCGTCAATAAACCTGGCTCTACATATAAAAACCTTATAAGATCTTAACAATAGAAAAACTTCGTAACAACCGAGCCCTAGCAAACTATCGGCTAACCATAAAACGCAAAAAGTATACTAAAAGCCGTAAAAGCCGATCAAGACGGATTGAAATCTAAACGATTGTTTAGATCTACTCCGTCAAGTGATAAACGTAAAATAAAAACTTATTATATAGCTGAACCTTTGCCTTATCAAATCCAAGATTAAGGATGACTCCAAAGATTGCGAGATGGCGCTGCTACCCGAATGTATAGGTTTTTTTTCTATTTCACGTCTTTGGAAACTTATATTGTTGGTTGCGGCTCTGCCCGTGTGTACTCGTTATATCGCTCGGGCGGAAACCTGTGTCCATCAGTGGGATACAACATAGTTTATGTCCTTTCTTTTGGTCTCATCTATCTTTGTACTAAATTTCATCCAAATAGTTTTAGTAATTTAGGCGTTAAAGCGTAACAAACAGACAGACCGACAGACAGTTACTTTAGCACTTATGAAGTTGTATGGATTACAGTTTTTCTAGTACGAAGAGTATCTGAGATTCTTTCGTCATCATCCTCATCATAGTCACCAGCCTGTACCAGTCCAAAAGAGATACTCTACGATAAAGACATTTTGCGAAAGAGACATTATGAGAAAAAGACATTTTACGATTGGTAGACGTTCTGCGAAGTAGACATTTTGCGAAAAAGCCGACACAGGCCTCTCTTAAAGGAGGATTTGCCATAATCGCCACGCATGACAGGAGGGTTAGCGGTCGCACTTCAGCCAATAGAAGAGAAAAGACTCAACTGCCTCTCTTCTTCTGGCTGAACTCTTTTAATCGCCTCTCACAGCATCCATAAGAAAATAAGGTGTTTAACGACGAAATTAAAAGAGATTGAATGAGAAAATTTCCTTGACCACGGTATTAATACACGATGTACACCTATGGTGTAAACGGTTAAAAGCTAGCGACATCTATATTTGGAAACAAGCTTTTTGATACAAGCAACTTACGTTGCTATTGCGACAGATGACGCTGTTTAACAGAAAAAGTAGAGCTACAATATTAGCAACAAAGGTTTTTTTTATTCATTTATTATGTAATACATGAAAAAATGTTATCTAAAGCAAACACAACTACTTGTCCAGTTTAATTATTTTCATCTTATCATAAAAACATTCATGTCGATTGTCTGCACCGTATAAATATAAATATTAATAGTGCCAAAATAGCTAACGCTAGCACAATAAAGACAATACCAACAACACTCATCGCTAATAATATTTAGCTTTATTGAAACCACATTACTTTGATTCAATTAATAAAATAAAGCTAAATAAAGAACAAATGTCACTTTTTAGTTTCTGATGGCACGAGTAACGTCAAATATGAAGGTTATTTTTTTTAAATTTAAAACTAACGGAATGAAAACTTATTCAGACAGCCTGTTCTCAAAATGTAACTAAAACGTAGTGATTACTTGCTCAGTGATGTAACTATATGTTATAAATACGAAAGTAAGCTTGTTTGGGTGTGTAATATATAGTATAACAACATATCGTATAAATATCAAAACATGTACAATCAAATAATATAATTTTGTTTAATATAACAGTTTTTAATATAATGATGGAAAGATATAAATTTAAATTACATAATTTTAAAACGTATAAATAACAGTTGGTATAAAATAATTTAGCATATTAACCGTTTAATATAACAATCACATGATATAATGCTAAAAACAAATAATTTTATTTAGTATGATAACATTTAGTATAACGTTCATTTACGATAACACTCTTTTTATATAACATTTAAAACAGATAATGATTTCTTGATACAAAAGCGTCAGAATGCAGAATTTAAAGATACCAAATAGGGTATACCGAATCTTGAAGAGTACGAAATGCCATAAATACGCAGGCCAGGAGGTATGCATGCACGTAAGCAGGCAAGCATGCATGCATCCAGGCAAGCAGCATGCTTGCAGGCAATCATCATGTATGCAAGCTAGCATGCATGCAATCATGCAGGCAAGCAGCATGCATGCAGGCAAGACGATATATAAAATGAGTTTTATTTCAAAATGTTTTATTTGTTATGAATGTTATACTAAATAGCATTAAATAAACTGTATGTTATGTAAAGTAATCGTTATGTCAAACAAAATTATATCATGTATTGTTGTAACAAATGATTATTATGTAAAGTTATCGTTATTAAAGTTTGATTATATCAAATGATTGTATATCACATGAGACGCACCCAACTTGTTTGTCTGTCTATGTCTGTGTGTCATTTTGTAAAGCTGTCACGCCTAACCTACCTTTTTTATCAAAAGGACATAATTTTTTTTGTACCCAAAATGAACTGACACAGTTTATATACAACTATAATCTAAAGACTAAAAGCTATCATTCTGCAGAACTATAAGATTTTTAAAGACCTCCGTTTTAGTAAAAAATAATAATGTATTAACCTAAGCTACGAGTTTTACTTGGCATAATGACAATTATTTAACGGCTTTCAGCTGTCAAACATGTATTTGTCTAAGGTTTTGTGCGCGGGACTTCACGCGCACGGACAAGTTCGTAGCATTTAAAATCCACTAACTTCTAGATAGTTAAATCAGAACGAATTATTTATTAATCGTTGACAGGATTTTAAGCTCTGTCCATTAAATTTACTAGACGGATTATCAAAGTTAAAGCATAGTAAGATTGGGTCTTAACCCTGTACATTATCAGTCGTTACACGCTACGTAATTGTTTCCGAACCAAACCGCCGTTAGCGCTGTACAGCAAACATTCTGAGGAACATAATCAGACAAATAATCCCAGGCCTTAGGCAGAATGAAGAACAATAATACGGACTTCCTGCGGTAACTAAAACAATTGGGCCTACGAAAGGTGCGGTCGCTGTAGCAGCGTTTTAAGACGTTGATTGATTTGTATGCTATGATTTTCCTTAATTTGTCTAACCGCTGTTATTCGCTACGTTTATTATCTACTCACATCAGGCCACTGGTTACGGTCTCTACATACATACTGCAATACATACATTCTATATTCTTGGCCATTCTTTTCCTTTTTCATCGCCTTGCCGTGATTAGGCGAGCAATGCATTTAAATAGTTCGCTAGGGTACATCACTTGCAAGTGAGATTGACTTATATTTGTACATATTATTCAGAAATAACCTAAAACTAATATCGTCACGGTTTTTTTACTAACAGGCTATGGTGTTTCAGTTGAGAGACTAATTTAATTTTTTTGTTGTGGTAACATACAATAATTAAAAGAATAGGCGTCGGAGACAGGTAACTAAAAACATTGATTAAAATTATGCTGTGTTAAAGCATAAACCGCTTAGTAAATTTTTCAACACAAATAATGTATCAGTAACTCGGTTTAAAGAACTTTCGTCCGGACTGCGAAAGGTGGTGACTTAAAATCCTATGTTTTTAAGGAGAGTACATTTCTTTAGTGACGGATGTAATTACAAGTTGTCGAGCTGAATGTACAACACGTATTACTATTATAACTGCGAGTCTTCAAATTAAAAATCTTCGATTTCCCGCTCATACTGTGACTCCACATCAGAGGCATTCGGTACGCACAGAGCGTCGTTTCATTTGGCGCCCAATAAACAATAGTTAAAGCTCTCATTGCTCTGCGGGATTAGCAATCTGGGCATAGATCCGGGCGAGATCGGCTTAGCCCGTCTTAATGTTATTCCGCAACGTTTGACAGATAGACGTCAGATGAAGAAGAGTCAAATTGTTTCACAGATTTATGTACGACAGTTTCATTAAGGCTAAAAGTATACAGGATGAAATTTTAACCACTTTCCAAAATTTTTGTAGGCGTTCAGTATCGTATTAAGAGCCCATTTATGAAGTAAAAATTGAAATCAAGTTTTCACCCGAAAAAAATTTTCGCAATATAGTATTAAATTTTTACAGTTTAGGCCTGTTTAGGTATAAAGGGAAAATCAAAAACTTATGATTAGTATCGTAATAAATGAATGTGATGTGCATTGCGTAAAAAAAGTGTTTCTAGGCGGCCGTATCAAAAATTTTAGATTTTTGGCGGATATTTTCTAAGTGCTTTATCTTGACATTTTTGTACTGGGCTATACCAAAAGAAAAAATACGTCATTTGTATTTTGTCTCGTAAATTGATATATTAAAATTTGGAAGGTGGTTATAATTTCACCCTGTATAATCAGAACGATACATGGTCTGATACATAAATGATACCTAAAACTGGTTATATTATATATATAATATAATCAAAGCCTAAAACTGTCCTCGATTGAATGAGTGTCAACTTTATAACCCGGCCAAATTATAGGTATGCATTACTATAGATATTATGTCATGTTTTATCTATTCAATGGGGGCTATCGCTAGTGAATTTGCCACTAGAGGCGCTTGTGTCGCTTGAGGTCCAATAACATTCACTTTTTACTGGTTTTAGCGGGCTCCGTTACATAAATTATAATTTCTTTAATATACCTGCTGGAAAGTGATCTCCTTCGTAAAATTATCGCAAATATGGATTATTTGGCGATAAATGTGAACGCTTTGAAAGCGAAATTAAGAAAAAGCGATAAAATAGGCGGCCTCAAAGAGCAACTAGGTATTTCAGAAGTTACTTTGTTAATATGAAGATAGTTATTTAAAAATAATTAACTTTTTAGATTCAAGATTTAAAACTTTGTTTCGGCGCCGATCTTATAAAATCGCCTTTGACAGCTATATAATACCTCCGGACCTCAGTCTACAGTGGCGCCAACTGGTGAGCAAAGAAACGGTAGTCCCCATTGATAAAGGTTCTACCAAAAGTGCAACCTTATGTCAAATGGGTTTTGTTACACTATGTTGTTACAGTTGATACACTTTTTAGGGTTCCGTAGCCGAATGGCAAAAAACGGAACCCTTATAGTATCGTCAAGTCTGTCTGTCTATCTGTCCGTCCGTATGTCACAGCCACTTTATTCTGAAAGTATTAGCATTACAACGTTGAAACTTGGTAAGCAGGTGTATTCTGTTGACTGCTATACGATTCTTATACAAAAAATAAAAAAATATGATATTTAAGGGGGCCTTTACTACATCCTATACATGGAACTACAACAAAAAAATTTTTTACTCAAACCTATGCGTTTTGGGTATCTATGGATAGGTCTTTTAAAATGACATTGAGGTTCCTAAAACTATTTTTTCCAAAAGTCTAACATTGGAAGATAGACGCTTCCAAAGTGGTAAAATGGGCGCCCCCTACAATCTTTAAACTAAGCAAGTGAAAATTTGAAAAAAAAACTCAATGTAGATCTTAAACCAAAGTTAATTTTGCAGTCAACAATCTATTGTGGTACATGGCTAAGTGGAAGTAAGTGAACCCCGAGTCCGACTCACACTTGGCCGGTTTTCTGACGCTCTGATTGTGCACCTGTGGGCATAAGCCTCCATTTGGAGCGGGCCTTGTCCAGCCGTAGACTAATACCGAGGTGATGAATTTTGCTTTATTATAAGCTCATACTTGCAAGTATATTATTTATGGCAAGCATATGACATAATAAATTCACAGTTCGGCAAAACTCTAGTGACTTGAATCTGCTAGATCATGTACCTTGACTATAGGTACAAGAAAATTATGCACCAATTTGAATACAAAATGCTAAAATTAATCTTAATATATAAAAATTTCGTGTCACGTTGTTTGTCCGCGATGGCGTCCTAAACTATTCAATTGATTTTAATCAAATTTTGTACACTGTGTGCAGTTTGATCCAACTTGAAATATAGGATAGTTATTAACTCAATTTATTGGCGCATTTTTTTTTAATTGCACATAATTAAATAAGAACGCCATGTTTGATGACAATGACATTTAGGACGTCAAAATCAAAATTCGAAACTAAAAAAAATACTAAAATCAGTTAAAATTCAAAATCAGTTTTATTTCTGCAAATAGGCCCCAGGAGGCGCTTTTACACGTCCCAATATTTAAACCTACCACTGCTTCGGGACAAGTCTGACTAGAAAAAAGGAACATTCGAAACTTGTTGTTGCCCGACCCGGGGATCGAACCCGGGACCGGGGATCTCCCGGTATTTAAACCACTAGAGCAACGGGGCGTTATTTATGTAAAATATAATATTATACTTAAATTTAATGCTATAATACAATTATTAACAAAATAAAATAAAATAAAATATAATGAGTTTAATATGCCCCAACGGACACAATTAATGTAAAAAAATATTAAAAACTCAAAAATTAAAACTTAAACTAGAAAAAAAAAAAGACTAAAACAGACGGAACAAAAATAAATTCTGATCATATAATAATATTTACATGGCATACAAACATACTTAGAGATTGTTACAAAATAACGATTTATATGTAAGTATGATGGTTCCCTTCGCAGTCACTGTATTTGTTATTCTAAAAACACTTATGTAAAGATTATAAAATATTTCTGTAGTTTATTAAGCAAACATCTGGATTGTGCTCAGTCAAAATGAGACGAACAAATATTACTTGTTATACTAGGTTCCCAAGCTCGCTTATTTTCGCAAAACTCTGTCATCTTTCTTGAGAAAGTCTTTAGGGAATCTGTTAATAATCTGAAAGTTATATGAAGTTTGATTAGATGTTCGTAAGGTCGAAAGATAAATCAAACAATAGCTTTTATATTCTTGAACATTTGAATATTAATGACAAAAAAAAATATCATCTTAGCCCAACTAAGATAATCGAATCTGTTTTTTTTTGCTTAGATATTATAAATCCAAGAAGACCAAAGGACAACATTGCCAGGGCCGCGTTTACATGGAGGCCGCGCGGGAGCAGGCGCCGGGGCCGGCCGGCGCACACATGGCATCGCACCGTCGACGCCGAGCTGTGGGCGGCCGGGCTGAGTTGGAGCTCGGTCTGCGTCCCGCAGACCGAGAGACGCAGGATAGGAGCGGATGGAGACGTCTCACGTAGGCCGACAACATTATAAATCTGATCCTTAAAGAGAACTCACATTGAAAATTAAAATTACTTTCCCTTTTTTTGTTTGTCTCAACAATCATCTACTTAATTATATAGGTAATTGGCGAATGCCCTTGTACTACCTACCTATGGTATATTAAAAATGGTACCTATATTAAAAATGGCCATTAATAATTTTGGCAGAATAGTGTACCCAATGCCGTGAAAACAATATTCATCGCCGTAAAAAGAAAGAGCGGATGACAGTTACATTTAATGTAACTGTCATCCGCTCTTTCTTTTTAAATACCATACAAATTTTGTATATAATAACACTGGATAACGGATTCGCTAAATTGGCGGAATTCGTAAAGGCTTTTGCCAAAATGCTAATTGCTACAGTGTAAAAGAAAAAGAAGGAGGCTACAGAGCGATCCATGTTTTTTTAAGTACATAAAATATTTAGATCTTAAAAATGGAAATGCAAAAGACGGTGGCTATTATATTGGGTATCACGTCGGCAATAGTGTCAGTTTTCATCTTGTATTATTTGTACCGACGTCGAAAACTTAGAACCGGAGTGACTTCAGAGCCGAGAGGCCAGGTGGCGGGCCGCTTCGTGTGAACATCCATAGAATATTAAATGTATCTTGTATTTTTCTAAGAGGTTATTTTACTTGAAAAAAATCATTCTGGTGATGATGGGACCTAACCTTTCAATATCGACAGCTCTTTGAACTATCCAGGTTCCCATCGCGAGTTTTACTTGATGAAGCTACGCATTACTTTGAGTTTGTTTGAACTTGTTTCGCTCACTTGTCATTATCATGCAACATCATTATTTTTTAGCCTCTTAAGAGTATGATTTTGCGTCGAATTGAAAGAAAAGAAGAAAATATTACGGCACCAAAGCTACAGCGTTACTATATCCAACACAATATCTGGTGAATTTGGATCTCAGTTTGGCCAATGCTGGATGAAGACACTGCTGTCCGTTACATCACCCATAGGAAGAGAAGGCTTGAAGGCTTTACACTATTTTTGTAGCGGCACCACACGATGCAAATGACACAAGTGGGTGCAATTCACCTTTGGCTTTTATAATAATTCATTTAAAATCTCGAAAAGGAAATAAACGCAATCGCTTCATCTTCATCTGTTGACTGCGACCTGCTTAGTCTGACTACGGTCACAGTTGACTGGTAAAGTAATACAGATACTCTGTGTGATTCTTCTAACACTACCCCAGATTGTCTATTCTATGAGAAATAGATTTGTCTAAAGATACACCTAATATTTATTTCCCTGCCATCACCATAAGACAGATGTGTTTTTCTATATATAGCTGTTCCAGTACTTCCAGTCGTCCAGTGATTGGTCATGATTGGTCTATGATTGGCAACCCATTTAAAACGTAACTCTTAACGATAGTTAAATTAAAAAATAGCCTAATAGGGTTGCAACAGAGTTTATTATCGCTTTGCGTAGCACAGATTGACCTAGAATTAGATTATACGAGTACAACAAAAATTATTGTATTACTAGATGTTGCCCGCGACTTTGTAGGTACGCGTGGAACTTTGAAATTATTTATAGTACGTATATTGATTCCACAGGAACCGTACCTTTTCCCGGGATGAAAAGTAGCCTATATGTTATTTCAGCCAATAAACTTACAGCGTGCCAAATTTCATTCATAATACATAATTTCATTTTATGAATTTTGTAATAATTGTTATGCATTATTAGTAAGCAATTTTTGAACAAGAAAGCTTATGTAAGCTTACGTATCAAATAATTGGATTAAAATCAGTATCATACATACTTAAACCAAAATACATGTAACTAAACATATGTAATTACTGTTTGTCACATTTATGTTACGTTATTGATATTCGTGATTTTATTAAACTAGAGTTTAGTCCTAATAAATAACACGATTATCTTGTAAAACATTAAAATGTTATTTTCTGTTTATTATAAATGTATTAAAAACGAAAGACTTTTTCAAATTTTTAACAAATAAATAAATAATAAATAAATAAATGTGGACAACATCACATACATTGTTCTGATCCCAATTTGAATAACTATTCAAAGCATTCTTATTTTGGAAACCAGAAACAACGAAGGTACCACAAACACCCAGACCCGAGAAAATGTAGTAAAACACTTTTTTTCTACATTGACCCGTCCGGGAATCGAACCTGGGACCTCGGAGCAGACGACACCTTGAAAACCGGTGTGTACGCCACTCCGCCACGGAGGTCGTCATGTTGTGTCTTGTGAATTATAAATAACCAGGTTTAATACATGAAAATAGAACTCAAAATTTATTTCCATCTCATTTTTATCTGTTAAAAAATTATGCGAATATGCAGGCATAGTTATTTCAAATAAATTTATAAAATTATGTTATTCCCTCAGTTCCCAAAAGCTAATTAGTCATATAATAAAGGGACTATAGTCCCTTTTGGGAACTGAGGGTGAATAAAAAATAAATAAATAAAGTTCTGATAAACTTAAGACGACACATTTGTTTAATTATGTTTCGTACAATCTACAAACACAACAACATATTATGTAACTTGTTTCTACAATTTAATATGTTTACCGCATTAATTTGCTGTAGCATACTATTACGGCATAATCATTTGAACACTCATAATTTTCAAACAATACGTTATTTTACTAAACCTTAACCTTAATCTTAGATAAATATTTGAACCCAAAGAGTGCGCGGACCATGGATGAGCCTTTAAACCTGTCTTCACATTTACCCTAAAAGCACTGCAAGCTCCTTAATTTCCGTTACACATTTTAAACGACATGAGTGGGTTCCAAGATGTGACGTGTTAAGTTCCAAGCTAAGGTCGTTAAGCGCTGCAGCGTCTAATCTCGCTGGCTAACTTGATTCCTGGCTAATTTGGCTCCAGTTCCGCGTTGGGATTGCCCCGGTAAACGTTGCTATAGTGAGAACTCCACTTATTGTATTCGAACAAGCTGATAGAAGACTTACAGGCTAGACTTTTCAAATTGAGATGAAACAACAAAATAATAGGGTTAAAGTATGAAATTGCCGATTATTTTCCCACTTTTTATTTTGTTTATAGCTCTTAAGTATAGTCGTATTATTGCGTAATTCTTTTTGTATTGTATCAAAAACTAAATAAAGTAACTTTTGACTAAAATAAATGCAATACTAGTGCCTATTACTTCAAAGGAAGTCGTTGAAAAGACCCCTTACAATGTGTCAGCTGACCTTCTTGCTTCAATTAAGTATATTTGTATTATATACTTTGATTTTCAGAAATTTAAATACTATAATGCGTAGCTTTATAACCATCTAACTTTCACCTTTAATTGCATCGAAAACGGATCAGGCGTTTCTAAAAAAACTAAAAAATTGTTACTATGGAAAAATAACTTTTCTCGATTTCGTCCATACAAAACGGCAATTTCATACTTTAACCCCTAATATTAAATAGCAGTTTACGTTTAACGATTAAAGAACTGAAAAATATTGTATTATTGTAACGCGTTTAGGGGACTACTAGACCTATGTGCTGCCCCCAACTGATTCAATTTTATTACTTCTAAACAAAATAAATTCTCAAAAAACTAGAACAGTAGGTATCCTTTTAGCAAATTACCTCTAGTATGTATTGAATTATTGTTAACTGCTTTTCATTCTGGCATTCTTTCGTATTTACATTATTGCTAATAGCCGGCCGCTTTTGGCGTTAGCGATAAATTCGACTATATATCATTATAAACGACTAAATGAAAAATTTTATCAATTGGGCAGCTAGTCCCTTTAAGTGACTAGAGCTTTTATAATGTGGACGGTAATTTGAAATGGTAAAATAAAATAGATGTATTACAATTTATAGTTATATTTCTAGTCTAATACAAATGATTGAAATTCAAATTATAATGCATTCTATTTTTTAATGCCAATGGTTATGAAAGAAAATATTAAGAAAATAGCGCGGAAAATCAGAAAATTTTAGAAAACTTAATCACCATATTAAATTATTTCTTAGCGCTTTTGACAATTTAAACTTTTTTAATGTAACATTATGGCGTTTGACATAACATTGACAGAATGCGTGCTGCAAACGGTTACAGTTTCCGCGGATAGCATTTGCAATGACGATAAATAAATTTGTATCTGAGTTTTTTTTTTAATTAATTATACAAATTTGAAACCAATATTCATAGTTAAGACAGGACAACGTCTGTCGGGTCCGCTAGTACAAATATAATTATGTATATGTTAGAGACTCGTTGTAGTTATTCTAAGCCAATTATTTACGGTACCCAGTGTTCGTTATTGACGCATTACGCATTAATATAAAACCGTTCAGAAGACATTCAGTATTGCCCGTCACGCTCACCTGGGCGGGTTGGGGCGGCCGGGACAATCCGTGCGAACTGTGTACAAATGAAAGCCTGAGCCCTTTTACCATGATAATAATGTTACACTGGAAGCGGTGCTACCATTTTTATCGCCATGAACAACAAATAAACAGCAACTTAACATTCCAAATATACATATATACTTCTGCTTCCCAATATTTTAACTTTACCTTCCACTCTGCTTCGGAAAGAGAAGGGCTAGTGCCGAGGAGAAGCAGCGCAAGAATCTTGGTCAGAAACATACAATGCCAATTCGAGCTAGAAAATTTTAATGCCATATACATTTCCATCATTTATTTATTATTACTATAGTAGCCCTTTTTCATTACTCAATCATACAATTTAGACGCTTGCGACAGAAGCTGAGTCCGTCGGTTAAACGTGCCTTCCGAAGCACAATTTTTAAAAGATCGTTCCTTCAATTGACACGACTGTGAATCGAACCCAGAAAGTGCACGTAGTAGAGAGACCACCTCCCCAATACACCAACCGGGCGTCTACTTAATTAAACAATTATTATTAATGTTGCCAAATAAAATAATCCCTAAAATCATAAAAACATTCATTCAGAAGCCATTGAGTCCATTTCCTATTAAAAATGAAACCTATCAATGCATTTAAATCGGTAATTGGTGTGACACTTCCATAAAGCCATAGTTCATGTGTTTACGCTTTACAGTTTTTCGTAAAGACGGCTTATTATTTAGCCCGCGTATTGTCGGACATGATTTAATTTCAAACATCCAAGTCTCACAAAAGCCTTTGATATTTTCCCATTTTACCCTTATTTTCTACTCTGCTATTTTATTTCGTTCTGAAGTACCTTCCCTAAATGAGTTGAAAGTGTAATTGCTTTACGAAGACATTTTTATTTGGAACTCGTCCTGAATTCTGATTGGTGGAAACAACGTTGGTTAGATAATGACGGATCATTTTACCGCAATTTCGATTTGCGTAAAGTGTTGTGCCAATAAGAAATGATTTTGCACACTGTTTTTGTATTTTCGGGATGCGCAAGAAAATAAAGTCGTTTATGGGAAATTTCATTCGCATTTTTACGTACTGTCACTGAACTTCGTGTATATGAAGTTAAATCTTAAGGCGACTACAATAGCTAAGTGCTGCCCCCAATTGATTTAATTTTATTACTTCTAAACAAAATTAATTCTCAAAAAACTAGAACAGTATTACCTTAGCAAATTACCTCTGGCATTTATTGAATCACTGTTAACTGATTTTCATTTCGGCATTCTTTCGTGTTGTACATTATTGCTAAAACTGGCCGCTCTTTGCGTTAGCGACAAATTCAACTGTATTAACAACTGAATGAAAAGTTTACTGTGATTCAATAAATACTTTCAATTTACTATATTGTCATTGAAATTTAATTCAGCTTTTGTCTTAAAAAAATTTGCATCCAATTGCCAGTTGTTTGCATCAGTTTGTATGATACTTAGTAAATATAACCGTGTACATAAGAACAGACATATCTACAAGGATGTATCTGTTAATACAACAAAAAAGTAAAACATAGTCTCGCGCTAAAATAATTTATCACCAAAATTGTTTGTGAATATAAATTCACTTGAATATTTTCAATTGAAAGACATTCAAGCGAAACATGATACATTATAAAAATAATACTTGTTTATTCTCGTATTAGTTCAACGACTCCATTACACGTGTAACCAAATGATTTGTAACACGATATTTGAATTCGTTTTAAATATTTATTTACAAGTTACAAATGCAAATGTAGACGACCATTTGGATCAGCGGTAGTTAACGCTGCTTCTGAGCCATGGGTCGCGGGTTCGATCCCCGCACAGTACAAATATTTGTGTGCATGAACATGTCTGTTTGTACTGGTCTGGGTGTTTTCTATGTATTATAAGTATGTATTTACAAAAAAAAAAGTATATAAGTAAGATTATCGGTTGTCTAGTACCCCATACGACAGGGTACTTAATACTACCTTAATTTGGGACTAGATGGCTCTGTGTGGCCCAGTGAGGCATGTCTTAAATATTTATTTATTATCGTAAAAATAATAATTGAAAAGGTGTATATAGGCCAGGTAAACACAGGGTTTATGTAAATCCTAACTAATATAATAAACAAGCTGTTGCCCGCGACTTCGAACGCGTGGGAAATTTAGAACTATGTATTAAAGTTATCCCACGGGAACCGTACCTTTTCCCGTACTAAAAAGTAGCTTATGTGTTATTCCAACCAATAAACTAACACCGTGCCAAATTTCGTTGAGATCCGTTGAGTCGTAAGCGTGAAAGAGCAAGAAACATCCAGACATCCAGATATCCATATTCACAAACTTACATGTCACGAAAAGAGGTAAAAATGAAGTTATAGTTTTAGGTTAGGGAAATTCTTGGGAATTACTGACCTGCACGCGGTTCCTGATGCTGGAGGTTTCCAGATGAAGTTCCCTGGTGTTCGTGGACTTTATATAGGTGCTGGTAGCTGGATAATGTTGCTGCACTATATTTTGGTTTGGTTTTTTTATATTGGTTCGCGGAGCGCGCACGAGTCCGTTAGCTCGGAATTTTGGTGGGACTCGACTGACAGTTGGCCGCCATGATGCGATAATTGTTTTTATATCTGCGTTTCGTTACGCAGGTTGTGTTGTGCCTCAGACAATTCCCAAGTATATTAATTGAAATTCAAATAAACAAAAGAAAAAATATTAGTAAGATAGGATGCGATAGTAACTCTGTCCGTCTATCTGTCTGTCTTGTACAAAGGTAGATAAGAGCTTGATAAACCACATAGGCTTATTTGTATCCCAGTGCCGAGTACAAGTTTTCGCCCACGCCATATTACTTGTAGTTCATACGGGCAGAACCGCGGGAAAAACGCTAGTAGGTATGAAATACGAAAAACACGGTGCATTTTCAACCACCTGTAAAACGAAGCCCACGTTATGTAATCATTATGTATAACATCTTGACAGAGTTATTTAATTTTTATAACATTTTTTTTTTAATTTTAGTCTATACTCTAATATTATAATGCTAAAGAGTTTGTTTGTTTGTTTGTTTGAACGCGCAAATCTCAGGAAGAACTGGTCCGATTTGAAAAAATATGTTTGTGTTTGATAGTTCATTTATCAAGGAAGACTTTAGGCTATATAACATCACGCTGCGACCAATAGGAGCGAAGCATGAGTAAAAAATGTTGCAAAAATAATCGCGATCATAATAACGGAATTTGACGCGGACGAAGTCGCGGGGAACACCTAGTTATTAATAAATAAATAAAATAAAATAATTCGTCTGCGCACGTCATATCGTGTTACAAAACTAAAAATCGGAATCAAAATTTATCATTTTTATAAAAAATATATTTTAATTCAAAAATAAATAACACTGCCATGATGTTATATATAATGGTCCAATAAGGTAGGCTTCGTTTTCCAGGTGTTTCAAAAAGCACGGTGTATTAAGCAGACAAAGTGCGTGGAAGGAATAAGCGGACAATTTTGAGTCGGTTTCGTGATGGTTTTTGGCAGCAACTCAATATCAGGGGATCATTTCAAGTTTTTTGTCGAAAATAGTTTGTTTGAAAAGTGTTTTTCTTTGTTTTTTTTATGGCTATCGACCATAGTGGTTTTTTACACTTACATACTTTAGGTGTTCCCAAAAGGACAAACATCGGTATATCTAAGAGTTCTACTTGGCCATAGGCCATACGTTAAAATGTGTACAGATCCATAATGTTGGCCTAAAATGGAAAAAAACAGTCATACCCTAAACACCCGTATGAAATCGTGCTGCTTAATTAATAGGTTCATAGGTTCATCAACAAACTAAATATTTACATACATTTATGATTTGGACAATAAAATCATTAATACATTCATACATACAAACTTTCAGGTTTTTTTTTTTCAATTATAGTAAAGATGACGTAGAGCTAAACTTTACCATTATTTTAACATTAGACAGTTGCTGAATGCCCTTCGAGAGAAACCATCAATAAGGTTTCACTTATATTGTATAGTATAGTAGTAGCAATATTGCACAACCTAATGACAAATTTTCTAATTACCATTCTAGTTTTGTTTTACAAAACTTATGAAATGAATAATTCAATAAAACTACAACAAACAAAATATAATCACAGTGCCATTCGCGTCCAAACTATACTCATTTATGCATGAGATAAGTTTTGTGATCGTATTAAGTGGTATTAATTCATAAATCCATTTTCAGCAACGTTGTTTATATACAGGCTGAAATTATAACCACTTTCCAAAATTTTTATAGGCGTTCAGTATCGTATTTAGAGCCTATTTATGAAGTAAAATATGTAAATCAAGCTGTCACCCAAAAATATTTAACGCGATATAGTTTTCAATTTTTACGGTCCTAGACCTGTTAAGGTATAAAAGGACAGTCAAAAACTTATGAATAGTATCGTAATGAATGATTGAGATGCGAATCGCGTAAAAAAAGTGTTGTTAGGCGGCTGTATCAAAAATTGTAGATTTTTGGCGGACATTTTCTAAGTGTGTTATCTAGACATTTTTGTACTGGACTATACCAAAAGAAAAAATACGTCATTTGTTTTTTGTCTCGTAGATTGATGTATTAAAATTTGGAAGGTGGTTAAAATTTCACCCTGTATATGATGTTGCATTTCAGGGTTTCGTATCTCAAAAGGGAAAAACCGGATACTTGCATTACATGCACTTTGTAGTTCGTCCGTTTGTATGTCCACTCGTCCGTTCATCTTGGGAACGCGTTAAGTTATCGAGTGAACATTTGAAGGTTTAAAGGGTAAAATCTAAATTTTTCAGTGAAAAAAAAATTACGCCCATTCTTACCGCAACGTATATATTGTCATTTTTGAGAGTATCAAAATTTTTAGGTTTTCCATGGGCCTAGAACTGTATGGCAGGTAATACCGTAAGCCACAAGTAAACCAGAAAATCATAAATTTGTAATAAATCCTTAATATTTTTTTTATTAAACTACATAATTGCATTTTTAGATCATATTTTGTTGCTGCGTGTCTCAACACGAAACTATACAGGATGAAATTTTCACCACCTTCTAGATTTTAATATATCAATCTACGAGACAAAAAACAAATGACGTATTTTTTCTTTTGGTATAGCCCAGTACAAAAATGTCAAGATAAAGCACTTAGAAAATGTCTGCCAAAAATCTAAAATTATTGATACAGCCGCCTAGAAACACTCTTTTTACGCGTTGCGCATCTTATTTATTCATTACGATACTATTCATAAGTTTTTGATTTTTCGTTTATATCTTAACAGGTTTAGGACCGTAAAATTGAAGAAAACTATATCGCAAAAAATATTTTCGGCTGACAACTTGATTTCAATTTTTTACTTCATAAATAGACTCTAAATACGATACAGAACGCCTATAAAAGTTTTGAAAAGTGGTTAAAATTTCATCCTGTATATTAGATTTTCTTTTAGAGGGTTCTATCTGAGCTGTTTTTAATACCGTCTCAGTCACGAGATAACATTTATTTAATAGATATGGCCTAAGTATATACTCTAGTTTATACTCGTATGTAGTAAGGGCCTATAAATCATCTCACTGCAGGGCAAAGGCCTCCATAGTTAAATTTAAGTTACCATAGCAATGATGGGTATACCCAATATAAATTCATGGGTATACCAATATATCCCCTCTTAATTTCCGAGCAACATGTATTTATAAATATAACACATACCAGTTCGTAAGGAACTAATATTATTTCAACAGTCGTAGACGCCTCGTAGTTTGTAGAAGTTGATTACTAATACGCGAAGTTGCTACGTCGTAGCTGCTATGTCGTAGCCGCGGGCGGCAGCTTATTCCGGCGTCACATTTGTATTAACAATGATGGAAACGTAGAATCAGCTTTTCCTATGTAAATAATGCGATTCTTAAGAAGTTTAATTTTATTGAAACTAATTACACATTCACAGATTACACTACTGCTTATTAGGATTATAGTAAATATATTTTATTTCAATATCAAACAAAATGTCTAAGCGGCTCAATGGTAAGACTAGCCCCCGGTGAGCGGATGGTTCAATTCAATTCAAATAATTTATTGCATTCTATAACGATACAAAATATATTTAATATAGAACCCTTTTTGGATACAGCAATATAAATGGTAGCAGTGATAGCAGATCATTAAAAGGGTTGGATTCGAGTACCACCTAAGGTAATCAAAAATTTAATTCAAGGATTATTGTAATTTCAAATATTTATTTCTAATCCAATGGTTGATAGGTTGATAGGGCCTCATTTGTACTATTAATAAGTGATATACTATCGCATGTCCACCCACAGAACCGATTCAAGAAAACCCCACCGATTATTTTCAGCTCATTTCAAATTTTCCAAAATATCCTGTATAAAATGTTGATAAGGAATAAATTTATTATTACTATTCTTCAAACATTATAATCTTTTTTTAAAACATTTCCGCGTGAACCTAGTCTAGGTTGAGGGTAGCAGCTAGTATATTTATCAATTTACAGTTTACGGCCCGGTTCCAATAGCCTATCTATCTTCAGTTTTGGCATATCGGAGATAGGAAACAGTTTCTATCTCTGTTTTTGCCGTCCAGAGAAACAAAGACAAAAGTTGTTTTCTATCACCGATATGCCATAGCTGAAGATAGATAGGTTATTAGAAATGGCCGTTAGTCGGTTATGACGCTTCTATGTTTCTTCTCTTGTTTGATGCGAGCTTAAAATGCTACAGAGCTAGAAATGTGCACTAGTATTTTAATCCTCCCCGTCTTTAGTACTTATTTAATTAGGATTAGTGCATTTTTAATACGAGGACGAGTAGTATAAAGCTATACTGGTTCTTACGTTGAGTTTATTTTTAACTTGATACTAGTGACGTACATTTTACCTTAAATTATGTAATAATAACTTACATCAACACCTTTTTTTAAGTAAATAGGTTATTTGTGATCAATCAAATAAACCAAGACGTTATTGTTCAGGGTTTGGGTTTCTTAGATAGTATGTTCTCGTATCCTATTTATTTTTACTTTGAATTAAAAGGGCAAAAGGCTACACATAGACAAAAAATAAAAACTTAATTCACAGTCCCATACAAAATACGAATTTAATATAGTACCCAGACTTTCATTCGGTGTTGAGGTTTTCTCTCATAGATTGTGTATCTAACAAATTTTTTTTTTGTTCATTTATATCAATGGCTGCATGTGTTGTGTAGTAAGGCAATATTATTTTAATATGCTGACGTCAATGATATTTTAAAGTATAGTTTATTACGTTCATAGTAATTCGCGTATTAAATCTGTTCAGAGCAACACAAAACTGCACACATTGACAAGTTACCCTGATAAACAGAACAAAATATGCAAAATAGCACGCAAATGATAGAGATGGCTATAATTTTTAACGATTACCGCTCGTGATTGCTTTCCAAATTTTAATATATCAATCTACGAGACAAAAAACAAATGAATATATTTTTTTTTTTGGTATAGCCCAGTACAAAAATGTCAAGATAAGGCACTTAGAAAATGTCCGCAAAAAATCTAAAATTTTTGATACGGGCCGCCTAGCAACACTTTTTTTACGCGATTTGCATCTCATTTATTCATTACGATACTATTCAAACGTTTTTGATTTTCCCTTTATACCTTATCAAGCCTAGGACCGTAAAAATTGAAAACTATATTGCAAAAAATAATTTCGGGTGAAAGCTTGATTTACGTTTTTTACTTCATAAATGGGCTCTAAATACGATACTGAACGCCTACAAAAATTTTGGAAAGTGGTTAAAATTTCACCCTGTATACAAAACTGCCTAATTAGGACGTATTTGAGTCTTCACAATGCGTTCGCTTATAACATCTCTGATTCGTTTTGCTATTATATAATTAGCTGACATATTAAAATAAAACGCCATCTCTCCTCTTTCTATAAGTGTAATAAGAAGCTTAAGGTACCTTCTGCCAGAAGAAGATAGGCAGCAGAGTCTTCTCTCCACCATTGGCCAAAATGCAATCGCCACCGCCGCCAATCGTGACAAATATGGCAAAATCATCTTTTTGAAAGGCCCGTGTCCAGCAGTGGACTGACATAGGCGGGTGATAATGATGATAATGATAAATGGCTGCAACCTAATTATTTTCAAAAAACTTAACTATATAAAATATGTAGAGACAACGGCAGGTCAACCTACCCAAAAAGTTAAAGGTCATTGAATTGATTTTCGACTTTAAGTCCACCAAGTAGAGATCAATTTCAATTAAGAAAATTTGACGTTTTGTAGTAGGTTGACGTGCTGTTGTCTGTAAAAACTTAGTAAAATTCGAACCTAAGTGGTTTGCAATGCTGAGTCAAATACGTGATTGTTGTAATTTAAGTTCTTTATGCGTTAATAAATTTAAAAAAAATGTAGAAAAACTTTCATATGAAATTCGAACGTTTAAATTCGTCTTTATCGGACACAAAGCCCTGGAGGCCTTCAGACGGCTGGAAAAACGTCCAACGGCCTCGCCGTCTACCAAACCATACTGGCCAGCGTAGTGGAACTAAGGACTTAACCCTTCTCCTTAAAAAGGAGAGAGACCCGTGCTCAACAGTGAGCGGAAATGGGTTGTTACTTTCCTTTTTTTTGAACACAAACCTAAAACACAAAATATCTACATGTGAAAACTACTCAATAATATTTTGTACTGTTAAAAGCATTGCCAAAGCTATTAACTAAACTTTTGCCATTTAAAACCAAGACCATATAAATGAAATTAGGTATAATTAAATCGAACTAAATTAAAGTTACTTAAATCGTGTCAAAATTTATGTTAAACTATATAGGGCTGCTTTGCTATTTTAAAAAAAATATTTGCACTAACAGATTTTTATCAATAAAATTTTTAGTAGTCTAACAAATATCTTACTTCTTAATAACATTACTAAGAAATCATCAATCATCATCATCATCAGACTATATCTATCCACAGCTGAAAACGGGCCTCTCAAAAAGGAGTGTTTTGCCATAATGGCCTCGCATGGCAATCGCTAAGAAGACTCTGCTACCCGTATTCTTCTGGCAATACTCCTCGTTTCTCGTCTCTTATGAAACTACTACTAGTTGAGGAGGAACGTTGCTTTTCTTTAATGTGCCGATTCCACACGACACCAATCGTCTTTAGTAACAAATGTATTCTACTCGTATTTGCAGGGGATTACAAAAAAATACGCTGAAATACTCATCCCCGGGTCAGTCAACAAGCGTTTGAATTTTACGAAACATTTGGAAAGCGTAGTCATTAGTCCTGTGCCCGTGACTGTAGTAAATTGAATTCAATTCTGAAGGCCGTTACCCTGCAGTGGAGAGATTATAAGCCGTTACTTTATAAAGAAAACTCGAAATAAATTATTTGTCTTTATTTGCCAGGTTGCTTCAGTCTTCCCTCATATATTTTTTGGAATAAGCCGTTCAAATTCAAGAAAGTAAACTGGGCAACCCTACGTACCATCCGCGATAGAATCAACGTCACGCCCCGATCTCGTCCAGATAGCGGCAAGTGAACGTTACTGTAATGAAACCCGTTTAATGTATCACGCGATATGATTCGGTTAGTCGGTTTAAATAAATGCGATTATACGGCAGACATGACGCCAGCTTTAGATTTTAAGTAGAAAACGTTTGTGTTGACTTCGCTTTGTCAGTAAAGAAAACATACTAATATTATAAATGCAAAAGCTGTTCTGTCTGTCTTTGACGCTTTTACGCCTAAATTACAAAATTTAGGACAAAGATAGATTAAACTCAGTATATAAACTTGAAAAATTATGTCTCAGGCGGGACTCGAACCCGCATCTCCTCGCATGCCGGGCGGGCGCTATACCATTAAGCCACCGAGACACTGCGACTCAGCGCGAATTTTTCAAGCATATTCTTAACGCTGTAAGCCAGCGTTGCTTCATCAAATGTTAGGAGTTTGCACCCTTAACACCCGAAAGAAACATCTTTGCAGATGTTTGACAGCCAGTTAAGATGAAACAGCTATTTATATATTTTATTTGATATTTTAGTAATTAAACTGCAATTATAATATCAGTATATAAACTTGAAAAATTATGTCTCAGGCGGGACTCGAACCCGCATCTCTTCGCATGCCGGGCGGGCGCTATACCATTAAGCCACCGAGACACAGATATTATAATTGTAATTTAATTGCTAAAATATCAAATAAAGTATATAGATTAAACTTTTAGAGAGAACATAGGCTTTTATATATCCCACTGCCGGGCACAGATTTCCGCCCGCGCAATATTACTTGTCGTTCAGAAATAGAGCAGAGTCAGAGAGCAATAAAATCTCATCAAGAGCAATGCATGGTATTTCCCCGCGTGATACAATCAGAATTGAGGAAATCCGTAGGAATAGTAAGATAACGAAAATCGCTCGAAGAATTACAGGCCTTAAGTTGCAGTAGGCGAGATATAGTGAGAAGAACCGACGTCAGTTGGGGCGAGAAGGTTCTGAAATGTCGTCTGCGCACTGGATGACGATCTAGGGGTAAGCCCCTCACTAAGAGAACCGACAAGCTGGTGAAGGTTGCAGGATGCAAGTACCACGAGAGGTTATGGAGATCCTTGGGGTCCATGTCTAGCAGTGGGCATCGTTCGGCTAAGATGATGACGACGGTGATGGCTCAATTAATTTAACAAGCTTTTCTTTTAGATATTACTATCTCATCAAATGAGAGAGTTTCAGTTCTTGTCGTTATGTATCTCGCCATCTGACACTTTAGCTAAGTATTGCTTCGAACTATCTCGGTTGTTCCTCCTATTTTATCGCGTAAGCAAATACCATCTTTTCTTCCTTCTTATTATACGTTTTGAAATATTGACCTCTTAACATATATGCCATACTCTTAGGTAATCACTGACGCCATAGGATCCAATTTTATGTAACCTTTTCTATGGAGTACGTACATATATCGGTTTTCAAGGTCACGCCAGGTCTAAGCCTCCAGGTTTTTTCTCAAATGTAATAAAAAATCCATATTGGTATATCAATACAATATGGAAAATTGGTTACATTTCCATCGTTTCTTTGTTTGAGGCACCTTCGTTGTTTCTGATTCCGTGAAATGAGTTTCTTTGAGATCGCGTATGTAATATTGTTGACATTTATTGATTTGTTACAATACCTAATATAACGAGAAGTACATACTTTATATGAATATGATTTTAATTTTCCAACTAGCATAAAGATTAACAACCCTCAAGGAACCATTTGGGACACTTGAGACCAAACGACCCTTGAATTTCACTGCCCCACTATAAAGCTGAGTTCAAAGTTAACCGTTCGTCAATTTAATGCCCGTCTTAGTTTAGCGGAGGTCGTAAAGCACGGTCGTTTTATAGTTTTCTAGTTCGCAAGATGTTAATCAAAGGTTACGAGAATTTAAGGGATAGTTTAAGTGGGGTGATGACAGCCGTTACAGGGTTATGGGAGTATGGATATGCATTATCTATACAAGTTATAAAATTGAAGTTTCTGTTTGCAATTTAATTTCAGTTTTACACTAAAATTACGAAAGGATATACGGTTTTTACATCAAACTAGTAACTTAGACTTTTTATTGTTGAAATATGGTTTAAATTTATGAATAAATGAACTGGGTGGGTTAGTGAATAACTTGCATACTTATAGACCAAAATAATTTGCCACGTGATAGGAATGCGTTCCGAACTGCATCTTATTCCCTGATCCCACCTATAGTATGGTGGGATCAGGGAATAAGACGCGGGTACGGTTCTCGTTTATTAGGCTAAGAATACAATCAATACGTTCTGTTGTGGTTTACCTTTTCAGTTTTTTATTCTAATTAGGTATAAAGACCTTCTTTAAGACTTTTCTATAATGCTTTTATTGTTATTTCGACACTATTTTCAAACAATTAAACTACCGGGTGGTAATTGAAAAAATAATTCTTGAAATAAAAAAAAATCTATTGGTTACAGCAGCTCAACAAATCTACAACCATATTACCGCTTACCGGGAATACGCGAATGGGTGTAGATGTTTTTCTTCAAGAAATTGTTGCCTCCTGGAAGAATTTACTGTAAGTATACAATCTATACGTCCTGTTGTAGTTATCTTTTCAGTTTTTATTATATTTCAGTAGCACGCATCGAATTTGGAATTTTAAACCTTGTTTTTCTTTGCTTATTTTTTGTAGCAGTGATTCGTTTTATGCAGTCAGTAAATTCTGTGAACCTAATTCCTAATTGCACTCGCGTCCTGTAGCTATGTTAAAGACAATAGGAAGTTTAAGCTTGATTTACCGCCTCCTTATTATGAGCACGGTAATGAGCAAACAGCACACTCGCAGCACAGTATGTTTTCATTAGAGCTATCAGGGGTCCAGTCGTATGGCGCGACGCGGGGTACTAGGAATAATAATCCTGTAGATATGACTCTACCTTTAGATTTTTCTACATAGCTTTTACTGTTGTATTTTTAGATAAATATTTTTACAGTTATTTTACAATGGGTAACATGAAACAGCTTTGAAACTGTTTTTAAGCAATAAAATTTCTGTGTTATTTGAAAATACAATTCTTGAATAAAAATTTCGAGGATATTTTTAAGGAATTGTAGTTTGAACTAGCTGTTGCCCGCGACTTAGTACGCGTAATTTCTGTTATTATGATCGCGATTATTTTTGCAACATTTTTCACTGGTGCTTCGTTCCCATAGATTTAATACAGCAGTATATTAAATCTATGTTCGTTCCATTTGGTCGCAGCGTGATGTTATATTTGTCTATTAATACAGACAGACAGGCAGTTGTTTCTTAGATTTAGACGAGTGAGAACTTTAGTAATGTTTCAGTCGAAAATAAATAAAAAATACTAAAATGCAAATGTAATATATAATTTTCTTTTTGTAAAAATTATTATCTATTCATTCACGATTATTTTGTTACATCTATATTTTATACAAGTAGGTACTTAATGGTTCAGTTTTGTCGTAGGAAAGGCTTTGTAAATAGTTGTCTAGTACTTTTACAGTAAAAATATTTTAGCTCATATAATAATAGGGGTTAAAGTATGAAATTGCCGATTATTTTCCCACTTTTTATTTTGTTTATAGCTCTTAAGTATAGTCATATTATTGCGTAATTCTTTTTGTATTGTATCAAAAACTAAATAAAGTAACTATTGACTAAAAAAAAATGCAATAATTTTCAACGACTTCTTTTGAAATAATAGGCACTAGGCCTATTATTTCAAAGGAAGTCGTTGAAAAGACCCCTTATAATGTGTCAGCTGACCTTCTTGCTTCAATTAAGTATATTTGTATTATGTACTTTGATTTTCAGAAATTTAAATACTATAATGCGGAGCTTTATAACCATCTAACTTTCACCTTTAATTGCACCGAAAACGGTTCAGGCGTTTTTAAAAAAACTAAAAAATTGTTAGTATGGAAAAATGACTTTTCTCGATTTCGTCCATACAAAACGGCAATTTCATACTTTAACCCCTAATATATTTAGTCTATTGTATAGAAAAGCAAGAAAAGCACATAAAGAAAACGCCATATCCAACAAAGATTTTCATAGCCAAATGTTTCCGAAAGCCGAAGACAAACATGTAAATAGGAACGAGAAACTACATAACAAGTCCCGACTTCAGTGTGTTATTACTGAACAAATATAATTTTTGCTTGTTTCTTGTTACGTTGTATGTATTGTACTATATAAACATGTGTTTATCAACCAATGTAAAGAGTAAGTTATAAGTAAGAAGTCATTAAATAAATTAATAAATAAATAAATATTTTAAGACATGCCTCACTGGACTACACAAAGCCATCTTGTCCCAAATTAAGCTACTATTAAGTACCCTGTCGTATGGGGTACTAGACAACCGATAAACTTACTTATATACTTTTTTTTTGTAAATACATACTTATAATACATAGAAAACACCCAAATATATGTTAAATATATCTCGACAACATCACATACATAAATTTACGATGAGAAAATTTAGTTTATATCAATGTTTCAATATTGAGTCCGCTTCACAGAGAAGCCAATACCAATCTGAAGGGTTGACTGATTCTGTATTTACTAACCATTAGGTTCAACGTGTTAGTTAGTCGGGCAACAGAACATAACATACAATATTCACTAGTTAGCGAACTATTTATAGTCCTGACCTTACAGTAAAGTAACTATTTGATGTACAGGCAACAGCACGTCAACCTACCACAAAACGTCAAATTTTCTCAATTGATATTGATCTCTACTTGTTGGACTTAAAGTTGAAAATCAATACAATGACCTTTAACTTTTTGGGTAGGTTGACCTGCCGTTGTCTGTTTTTTTTTTTTGCAAATCAGACACAACAAATATACCAAAAGCACTCGAGTTTTTTTTTTTTTTTTTTTACTTTGACTCATCTGGTACTTCATCCCGGGACACTAGAGCAGGCGACACCTCAAGGCGATGTCGTCTAAATAATACTATTGATAATACTAACTAATTCTTATTGCAGTTATTAAGTAAATAGCCTGTTGCCGACTCATAGCGATAATTTGAACGATTACAGTTATTGACAGCAACGACTAATCACGATATTATTTAAGCAACGTAAATTATTATGTTAATTCAGTTATTTAAAGTTAAAGTGAGATAGCTGTATAAATATTGTATTCCTGCATATGATTTTTTTTTCTTAATTTTAAGCAATTAAATGAATTATGTACTTAATAATTTTTTACAAAGAATCGAGAAATAATAATAAAAATATTAATATTTACAATAGCAATTAAATTGCAATAACAATATCAATATTTATTTTAGCATATTTTTATCGTTGTAAGGCAGCGTTGTTTCATAAAATGTTAGGAACTTAACTAACTGTGAAACATCTGCAAAGATATTTATTTCGGGTGTAAAGGCTGCTAATTCCTAACATTTGACGAAACAACGCTGGCTTATAGCGACAATAATATTTTTCAAAAATTTAAGCCAATAACGTAGTGTCTCGGTAGGGGTAGGGTAGGGGTAGGGTAGGGGTAGGGTAGGGGTAGGGTAGGGGTAGGGTAGGGGTAGGGTATGGGGTAGGGTAGGGGTAGGGTGGGGGTAGGGTAGGGGTAGGGTAGGGGTAGGGTAGGGGTAGGGTAGGGGTAGGGTAGTAAAATATTAAAATTTTATAAAATATATACAACCCTAAATTTTTACCCTTTTACCACCAACCCCTATTTTTTGTTAGCCATTTTAGTAATTTAATCATTTTTATGGCAAAACAACGTTTGCCGGGTCAGCTAGTAATAATTTAAAAAACGTCTTAAGAGTTAATTATTTCGAGATTTCTACCATGTACCTAGGTTTTTATGAGTTTTCGCGATCCTAGATCCGACATCCGCACAGTGCCGAAATATCGGAAACTCATAAAATACAATGTATATGGTAGAAATCTCGAAATAACTAACTCTTACAATAGTAACCGTGAAAGTTTAAATCAATATATTATAAAAAGTGTTACCTATTTCGAAAGAAAAAAATGCCTATGGGATAGTATACGCAATCGCAGGCAACAGTGTTATATAATACACCGTGCTATTTGAACCACCTGGAGTACGAAGCCCAAGTTATTGGACCGTTATGTAAAACATTATGGCAGTGTTATTTATTTTTAAATAAAAATCTTTTTTGGATATTTCTTATTTTTGTTTCAGCCTTTAAATTCGTATCACGCTATGACGTGCGCAGACGAATTATTTTGCTGCGGTGGGGTCCCGTTTGAATGGACCTTACACAGCTACAACTGTGTGCGTAAGATCGCGTTTTCAAAATAAATAATATACCAATATTTTATATTTTTATTTAAAAACAAAATGGTAAAAAAAAAACTACCAAGATGTTATACATAATAATTACATGACAAGGGCTTTGTTACACAAGTGGTTAAAAATGCACCGTCTATAAAATCCCACTTTAAATACTTTCTTTAATAATCTTTATACGTGACTGCTGAACAACAACTTTATAGGCGTTTTATGGGATGAACAACCTCTCATCCCAACTTGCTTTGCTTGAAAAATAGCTTTACCAACGAGTAAACACTTCCCTTGTTCACCCTCTTCAAAGCATTCTGTAAATAACATTAACATGGAATCAACCATAATTCATAAGCCCACTGCACACAAACATTAACCATAATATCTGACAATAACAAATTTATGTCCACCATTCTTATTAATCACCCTAACTAATCAACAAATGAACTCATCCGGACATACGATCAAAGAATTTATGTCAATGTATCGACACAACATAATTGAACATAGCAGGGCTACACCGCACTGGTTCAAAGAGGTTTCTAAAGTATATTAACGGCCTATTAGTCATCCTACTGCACGGCAAAGGCCTCTATCATTATATTCAAGTTACCACAGCAATGGTGGGTGCTGGCATTATCACCGCGCTTGCCAAAACCAGTGATAAATTGAGTTTGATGTAACTTTTCAGACGGTTACTACTCGTACCCCAGGGGCCTAATTCGCGTAACCGAATCGCAGTTCGATCATGATTGAATTGGACGATTTTGACATTTAGCCCATACTAGAACTGTCAAAAACCTGTCGTTCAATTACGATTGTGATACGATTCGGTTACGCGAATTAGGGGGCTGGTCTAAGAAATAGACCCGGTACTAAAACAACTACACCAACGACAGTTCTTACCAGAGGCATATTGACGCATTTGTTCTGCTTATGAATAAATCTGCCTTCACTACTCCGTGAGTCTCCGTAAGCCTCTTGCAGGGCTTTAAATTGGAAGTCAAACCTTTTTTATTTGTATTTGTATGCCGCTAATTCCAGACACAATAGAAAACAATTGTCATATGGGCCTCAGATCTGTGACTAGGCAGCCGACCGGTTAATCTATAAAAAGTAATGTAATTTTATATGATATTTTAGCAATTTAATTGCGATTTTAATAGCAGTATATAAACTTGAAAAATTATGTCTTAGGCGGGACTCGAACCTGCATCTCCTTGCAAACTGGGCGAATTTAAGTGTTTGGTTTTTAGTTTCAAATGATCAGCTTTTAAATAAATGCAAATGAAAGGTTATACGGTATTGGCATAAAATATTAATTTAAAAAAAATGTCTGGCCGATTGACTGATTTGACGATTTGACGGGACTTTCACTCGCAAATAGTTAATGGTGTAAGGTAAGGAGTTTCTTACTCTAATTTTAAAAGAGGGTAGAACTGAGAAACTGCTAAGCATAGTGTAGTAGTAGTAGTAGTCAGCCTATAATCATCCCACTGCAGGGAAAAGGCCTCCATCATTGAATTCTAGTAACCATAGCAATGATGGGAGCTGTCATCATCACCACGCTTGCCAAATGTGGGTTGGTGATAACAAACCCGAGCAACGTTCGAAAATTCATAACTTTTTGTTGCCCGACCCTGGGATCAAACCTGGGACCCCGACATCATGGCCTGGTATTTAAACCACTATACCAAAAGGGCGGAAGCATAGTGTAGTTCACGCGAAACGAAGTCGCTGGCAAAGCTAGTGGTTAATAAATATTTCTTTCTTTCTTTCTTTCTTTCTTTCTAACTGTGTAGGTACCTATGACCTAATTTTGATGTGAATTAATGAGCAAGATAGAGCCCACTGTATGAACTTATGTTGCGGGCGAGGATGTTTGCGATCGGACGCGTAAGCCCGATTACATGGGCTACCAAAGATTGCCGTCATAAAATGTCACCATCTTAGTAAGTACCAACCATCAGCTTACAACGAAGGCGGGGCCACTAAAACAACGTTTGAGAACTTATAACGGAATATGGTATTATGACGATGGTGTTTATTGTCAAGATAGGATGTGATGTCAAATTCAATATGAAGTGATTATTTAAGATGCGGTACTTTTCACATGACAAAATCCAGGAGCATATTGTAGATGAAATTTGCTTGAAAACTGCATTTAAAACTTTATAACTGATATCATAAAAGTCTGTCTAATAAGTCTGTCTGAATATTTTTTTCAAAAAGTAGTGCTACTTCTTTAAGGGATTGATTTAGCGGATGCGGCCTGCGTTTGTCTTACTTGCGGCCCGTAAATATTTTACAAATGAGTTGTAAATATCAAATTAAATGCATGAACGAACCATGAGGAGAACTTGAGTGCCATTCTACGAATTACAACTACAAACATGACAGATAACATACAAAAAATAGCCTGCATTGCGTGCAGGATCTCAGACATCCCTTTTTTTTAAATTCTTTTTTTTAGTTTTTTAGTTTTTTCTGTGGGATATGACCGATTATACGTTTATATCACAAATGC
The DNA here is from genome assembly GCA_949315895.1 of Anania crocealis. NCBI lineage: Eukaryota > Metazoa > Arthropoda > Insecta > Lepidoptera > Crambidae > Anania > Anania crocealis. Next base: position 5,075,909 of record OX438872.1, on the reverse strand, counting down.
AGCCCGCCATTAGTTTATTTCGCCACCTTATGACTCTAACCTACTTTATGGTTGCCGACCGCTGGTCTACAGTATACTCGTACAATCCATTGAATCACATCAAAAAATCGTGATTTTAAAAAACCCAAGCCACAATAATTTATTTTGCATTGATTTACATACTGTAACACTGTAGAAGCAACATTGCTATAGCCACTTGTCTATTATGTTTAAAATCGTACTAAAGTTTTATCCAATCAATGCCCGCTTGTTACGTGGCCATACACCCGAGTTCATCTTCCATCGCGCTAAGGGCACATAAACTGGCGCCTACTATGTCCCCACATAAAACTGACCCTGGACCGGCTACTGAGCCACCCGCTATCGGAAGTACTCTCTACCCGCATAGTGAGAGTGTAGGCGACTAAATACTGCCGTTTGTGAATATAACATAGTATGAGTAGTGTTTGCTACATTACTAGTATTATTGTTGAGTTATTTGGTAATTAAAAGTCACACAATTAGAACTTGCATCATATTTAAAGTAAAACATTTCACAAATTTCATAAAAATATATATATAAATTACGGAAAATCAGCATCAGTTGATATTAATGTCAGAAAATCAGCGTCAACATTGGCAACAGCTCATGTTAAAAATCTTGCATCGGCAACAACTTTAACTTGTATGCCATTAAATATTTTATAACACCAAAAAAGCAATATTGTCATAGACATTTACCAACTTATGTTTTGTGCTTTGTGCTTAAGTTTTTTGCCCGCTAGATACTTGGACATACACCCGAGTTCATCTTCCATCGCGCTAAGGGCACATAAACTGGCGCCTACTATGTCCCCACATAAAACTGACCCCGGACCGCTAACGGAAGTACTCGCTACCAGCACAGTGGGAGTGGAGGCGACTAAATACTGCAGCTTATGAATATTTATTTAATTTTAACCTTGCTAGTAAACGTGGTTTGAATACCGGTTCAAGATCTTGAGGTTCTGGGTTCTACGTCAAGCAATAAAAGTTTTGAATTTTGGAACAAAGCTTTTGTGATCACCAACATTTGGCAAGCGTGGTGCTTATGCCTGTACCCATCATTGATATGGCAGCTTGTATTAATGATGAAGGCCTTTGTCCTACAGCGCCGGATGATTTTGCCCTGACTTTCTTCACCCTAGGTGAAGAAACAAAATTCGGTGATAGAATAGATAGGTGAAAAAACATTAAACTAAAACAAAATACGTACCCACTCAATAGTGACCGAGTTTTTGACGCTGCGCTGCTTTCCGGCATTAGCCCACAACTGTCCCGAAGTAGTGGAAGATTGAAGAAGTTGTTAAGGCGGTGTAGGTCTAAGAGGCAGAGTTTTTGAGTTTTTAAAACCCATTTTAAATCTAGAAAACAGCGTTTGAAAGTCTGAAAAAAAAAATGTATTAGTTGAGAATCTATTCTAGTCACAATCACTAACGGTAACACGATTTGATTAACTTCACTCGATAGAAAAAAATCACAAACCTACCTCTCTTCGAAATGTTTTTTCAACTTCATGACTGAACTACGGACATTTTCAATAAAAATTTTATGCATGTTCAAATCTGCTCAATATTTATAGACATATTCACTAAGTTTGAATTTATTTAATGATATACTTAATTACTATGTTCAAATAACTACAAAATACGTGAGCACGGCGCCGCGGCGGCTCGTCAGGCGCGCTGGCGCTTACGGTGCGCATAGGCGCTCCATACTAGGCGATCGATGGATATCGATCCATAAATCACGAAGTAACGAGGCCTTAATATATTTATTTAAATTGTCGATCAATGAGAAAGAAAATCGGTCAACTTCGTAAGAATAAATACGCGTTGAAAATTTTTAAATATGGCGTTCATTTTAGAAAATCTTCCTTTTAATTGTTACTAACGCAAATTATTCTATAAAGTATTTAATCTAGATACAAGTAGGCAGTGTTTAATTAATGAAAATAATTCATTCAAAATCAACCATGTGAAGCAAAACACATGAAAGGAGTGTAGCCTTTCTTATGAGCCTCACTTTGGCGGAGATTTCCGGGAATTCATCTCCTAAGGGAATAAATGAAGGAAACAAACGTTGAATAGCAGGGAATTTAGTGAAAATAAACCAAAGTTGTAACATTTCGGTTAATAAAACATTGCTGAATAGCAGTTGTAAAGTAAATTTTATATCAAAGACTCAAACTTTTCACTATGACAACATGACTTAAGGGTGTATGATAAAAAGTTCATTGGTAATCGCCTTAAATTTTCCATATATCGCTTAAATTTATGCTTAAAACAAATTCAAAATCATGGAAATTATATTTAAAAAAGTATTATAAGTTTACGAATTTAGTTCGCGTTTATTTTTTATTTAATCGACGTTTCGAACACACTACACACGGGCAGTCATTTATATCAGCTAAAGCATGATCTGATTTAAGTCTAAAAAGGTTATAACTGAAGTCAATAAAACGCTTGGTTGGTCTGCTTCGCGTGTACGGAACCCGATAGTGGCTGACCGAAAGGGTACAATCGAGCGAGAAATTACTTCAGGATTATATTGGACATACTCAATGTGATTTTAAGGCTCCGCTGGATAAGAAACATATTGCTGTAGTCAGTGTAATTTCTATAGCTGGGATTTGGAACTGTTCAGGAAAATCCAAGTTAAAATAATTTGCAAGTGTTAAAATCGTTTATTAATGTCATTTTCATACATTTGTTATCTACTCGTCTAGCGTAAATGATATTAGAAGGCCACATGTCTACGGGCGCAGTCCTTGCATTCTCTTGAATAGGATTCGTCCCTGCACTTGTGGCTGTGTTCACGAATGTCTCAGCCGTCAAATCGGCTTCGGCTGCTGTTAATAAATGTCATGGCTTTTTGACAGCTTTTTGTTTGGTAGCACCTGGTAGCACTAATGTCGATCAGCGTTAAAAGAGAATAGATAGATAGATAGATAACACTTTATTGCACAAAATACATGAAAACCAATAAATTACAAAGAAGAGAATATGTACAAATAGGCGGTCTTATCGCTTTAAGCGATCTCTACCAGACAACCTTTTACCGAATACCAATCGTCGTACCAAAATATTCTTTAAAGAATACCAATCGTGGCTTCATTGCTGTCACAGCAGATGTAACCAAAGTTGTTATGAAATTTGCGCTATAAGAATAGCACTGCAGCACCACAAAGCTTGAGTCCTTCAGAAATCTTTATAATCCTCATTGTAAATATGGATTATGAAAATTATATTGCTTATGATTTCCGCTTGTTAACACCGACTAAGCAAGGACTATTTCCTGCAGGAAAACCACCCCCGCCCTCTCTCAAAAATGCATGCAGTACAGTTAATGCAATTATTAGTACCCAACACCGATACAATAAAAACCTCGACGCGTTTCGCCACTTCACGTAGCATCCTCAGGAGATGTTGTCGCCTTCGCTGCGCTCCGACGATCGGCGAAACGCAACGAGGTTTTTCTTATATTGGTGTTGGGTAAATGGGTACTAATAATTGCATTAACTGTACTGCATGCTTTTTTTGAGGGAGGGCGGGCGGTTTTTCTGCATGAATTAGTGCTTGTTTAATCAGTGTTAGTGCGGGTAGTGTGGTGGAGGTGCCTAGGCCGGTGTTAACAAGCGGTAATCATTAGCAAAATAATGTTCAAAATCCATATTTAGTTATGGATTTCCGAAAAGTAACGCCTGAGTCTATTAATTTAATTCACATTGTATCCGACCCACGCGGATAGCTTATTTTCCCGCTATCTCCTGCACCACGACCACTGTGTCCGGACAGCAAATAAATCGCTGTTTATTGGCCGATCGATGTTGTTTTACGCACTACCAATCAACAATAATGGCACACTGGTTTACTGTCAACACTTCCAACTTGGAGTGATAAGCTGCTGTCGTTTCAATAGATGGAAAGAGTATTTTTTTTAACGTTTTAATAAAACTAACCTTGAACAGCCGTGTGTCTGCCTTTTGTTAGTTGATCGGCCTACTGTAGTTCGTGTAAATTTTGTTAACTTATTGGGTTTTAAATATGTAGATTAAAACTTGTTTCATAATAAACATAATTATATTTTTGAAGTAAAGGTAACGCTTTTGAAGTACTTACTGCCAAAGTACCATTGATGTTACATCAATGCAAAGTACAATATAAACTTCAAACACACCAAAAGTTTTACGCATTTCGCATGCAAAATAAAAATGTCTTCGGAATGCTGTTGGTAGTTGGGCCAGTCTCGTTATTGTTGTGCAACGGGATTGTTTGCGGCGTTTCGAAATACTATAGGTACTGATGGATTCAAATTCATCATAATAGCATTCATAAGACCATTACCGATAGTTACACATCGATCGCCATTTGGAGACGTCTAGTGAAGAGAGCAATTCCGGGACCTTATCTTTAACATGTTTATTAGAGGTAAAAATTGATTGTTGCATTATTTAATCTTAACTACAGTTTTAAAGTTTAAAGTCACTCATACATTTTGGATGTTATTGTCTGCAATAAATAATTATATTTATTATTATTAAAATTTCAGAGATACAGTATTTATATGCTAAACAAGTGCGGCGTTACGGCAAAATGGCCGCTACATAGGAAGGGCTAGCTGTATGAGGCGAGCACAGTTTAAAAAAAAATTAAAATATTAATCTTTTATTTCCCAGGTTACTGCCAGAAGAAATCCAGCAGAAGCGTCTTTCCACCACTGTTCAAACTGCGATGGACAACCTGCTTACCAAACGTGATAATTATGAAACTATTTATAGCAATATGGGGATTTAGCAGTGGATTATGGTGTGGACTGATAATAATGTTGAGACAGTTATATACAAAGTCATCTATAGTTACTTGTAAAGATGCGGAGAGAAAATAAGGCATATAACTTTACATTAAGTAGAAGAGACTAACGCAGACCGGCAGCTGACGTTCTAGTTAAAATTCTAATTTAGTGCCGCATTAATTCGCATAATGCACTCCGCTTAAGATATGCGCTCACGACCGCCCCTGCTCATAATTTAAGGAAAATTTAGCCTGAATTAAATCCTGCGATGTTTTCACACATATTGTAACAATTATAATAATTTCAATATGTATTAGGGGTTAAAGTATAAAATTGCCGTTTTGTATGGACGAAATCGAGAAAAGTCATTTTTCCATACTTACAATTTTTTAGTTTTTTTAAAAACGCCTGAACCGTTTTCGATGCAATTAAAGGTGAAAGTTAGATGGTTATAAAGCTACGCATTATAGTATTTAAAGGAGATGTCCCAAATTGTATGGAGGCCAGGCCCAGAACCTGTACACCCCACCAAAAGATAGACCAATACACCTACAAGATTTTGTTATTATCCAATTCTTTTAAAATGGCTTCGTTAAGTGGTTCAAATAAAGAGATAAGTAAGAAAATAGCAATACAAAACAACAAAACCATCATGACGGAAGATGACATTATGATGACGTCTGTCAGTTTCAAAATCGCGCAGCTAGGGGTCGAGTGCCATCGCTTACTGTAGTAACAACAAACATTATGAAAGTAATGTGTCGATCAATACTAAATACAGAAAACTAAAAATAGGTCGTTATAATGAACTACAATAAAAGCGCGACAAGCAGAACAAAAACTTGAAGTGAATGATTATGCCAAAGTGACAAGGGGTATCTGACAGCTACTGACATTTAAAGTTTTTTTAGATTGACGCCATCTTGGAATGCCTAATGGAGTTTGATAAATTATTCGATCTTATTTATTTTTGAACCACTAAATTATACGTTAAATAAATTTATATGTATTTTTCCCAGAAACAGTATTTTTTTCTTGATTTTTGAAAATGGTGTACAATGTCTGGGCCTATTATGGGACATCTCCTTTCTAAAAATCTAAGTATATAATACAGATATACTTAATTAAAGCAAGAAGGTCAGCTGACACGTTGTAAGGGGTCTTTTCAACGACTTCCTTTGAAGTAATAGGCACTAGTATTGCATTTTTTTTAGTCATAAGTTACTTTATTTAGTTTTTGATACAATACAAAAAGAATTACGCAATAATATGACTATACTAAAGAGCTATAAACAAAATAAAAAGTGGGAAAATAATCGGCAATTTCATACTTTAACCCTTATTATTACTAGCGTTAACTATAGGTACGCGCCTTTTCGTACAAACCATCATGCCAAATATCAAAAATATATGTAGGCTTGCATTATGCACTGGATTGATCGTGACCGGTGAATATACTACTAGGTATCTGGCTAAAAAATCTAAATGCCATTGCGATGTAAAGTACAAGCAACGCCATCTGTTGATTTTCAATGAACTACTTGTCATATTGACATATTGTTCTTGATATTTCCACATAATAATATAGTAAAGAAACAAACCGCTTTTACCATGACTTTCAATGCGTTAGCAAGTCAGGCTATGTCTATAAAGATGACAAAGGATTTCTCAAAATTAGAATATCTCCACCACTTTTGTCCTGTGGGATCTAAACGGCTACCCCTAGAAGAACACAGACAGCAGCGTTAACTCTTCAGCATTGGTCGCATGATCGCCAGACTCTAACACGCTTGCCAAATGTGACAATGATGCCAAAATTCTCCTTTCAGAAAGTACTGGCAGCGTAAAATATAGTTCAACGGATAAAAAGTTATTAGAAGAAGACGTTGCATGTTGAATTGTCATAGATTGCCATGAATATGAAACCTACCTATGAACTTTCGAACCACCAACCTATTCTTTACTCGAAGTAGGACAGAGTTCTGTGAATTCTTGTGCGTATTTTATTTGCGCAAACAACTGGTACAACTAGTTGCAAAGTTTCAAGATGTTCCGTCTAGCGTTAGATAACTAGTGATGGGCGTGATTGGACCCAATTAGGAACTGTGACCAGTAAGTAATGTAGGTACATTTTGAACTGTTTATTGAAAGAAAACCATCTCGTTTTAGGAAGTACTAAATATATTTTAATAGCTGCGAGAGCAGTTCTACAGTGAAGCGGATTTGTCTTATTTTTATCCTTCGTCTTAGTGTTATATTTTATTTTAATTTTAAACATAATATAAAATTATATAACATTAACACTGTGGAAGGGGGATAGAAATGGTAAAAGAACTGAATATTAGGTATATTTTTTTTATGTTTTAGTTTTGCTTAATCAATTGAAGATATGTATTAAGTAATTTAAATACCTACATTAAAATTGTGTGCCGACTGATAAAAATTATAAAATTAATATTTAGAATACTTAAGGTACGTAATTTCTTTTTTAAATTTAATAGTCAGAGTACGCCAAATCTCAATGGCGTCAACTCTTTCTACCTGTTAAATTAATTTGCTTGTGTATCAATCGCTTTAACTTTTAATCTAGACAATTTTTGGGCTTCCGCTAGGTGTCTTCTTACGTTACCTAATTGAAATTCTGTGATGATGTTTTTCCTAACCGCCAAGTAATTAATATAAATTCAAGTATCACACACAATACGTACGTATTCCAGAGTAGAAAACGTGAATTTGAAATATAATATTCACTCGATATTTATCACAGTGACAACCATGAAAGTGCGTCCCATCCCTAATGAAAGTTATGTCCTGTCCACCGCGGTCCTCTGATACTTACCCAGTCCTTAGCTTCTTTACTTGGCAACTTCTGTCGCCTGCATATAAGTTGCCCGAGGTATTAAATGGTCTATCACTTAGGTACTGGCAAATTGTTGGCAAATATGTACTAACTTAAACTCTAAATAGCAGAAACTAAAAGGTTCTGCACTATAACTTTGGCTTTTATTCGATTGACGTTAGAAGCTATTTTCTCTTGAAAGCAAAAGGGTCGTAGTAATTGTCTTTGCCTGATAATGAAATATAATATTTTCATTTAACTCTGGCCCCAGAGCACATTCTGTGCTCGCCAACCGGTAGTACAGGCAGGTCGTCACAGGTGGAATACTTTTATATAATTTTTTACTACCTTATACACCGCATTTTTATCATTATGTTTAGGTACACATAACGGTTGAATAATGTGGGCTGCGTTTTGAGGTGGTCGAAAATGCACTGTGTATAAAGTTATGTGACACGCATTTTAAAGGATTTGAATTTGAATTTGTAGCTCTACAACAAGTAATTAATATTTTTTTCCATTTATTGACATGTTTATATATTTTTCCTTTTCTTGTTTTTTTGCAATTCCACTGATTGATAATGTAGGAATATTTCTTTTTAACTTGTTATTTTTTTTACTTATCATCAATCATAATGTATTTTAATAATAATTCGTGTTTTTTAAGTACCTCTGGGCTCTCACTGAAAATCAGCGTCGCGGAATGCCTTTGGCTGTTGCGACCATGGCACTTTAATCATTATAATCATAATTTCTTGTTGTTTATTGTACTAATTTTGGAAGTGCTATATGTATAACGTGCATTATGAACCTCCTGGAAAAAGAAGCCTACGTAATGTTACTACTATGTATAAAGTCTTGGCAGTTTCTTTTTATTTTTTTATCAAAAAAATATCTAAAAAAAATATAAAATATTGATTTAACTATTCATTTTGAAACACGCTGTGACGCACACGGACATATTTGTGTAAGGTTCATTCTACCTGGGCCCCAATTCTGCTAATTTATAAATGGCTCAATAGCATCGCAATCGTATATTTTGACATTACTTCCATATTAAATGTGTCAAAATATACAGTTGCAATGCTATTGAGCCATTTGTAAATTAGCGGAATTGGGGGCCTGGTCCTGGACGAAGCAAAATAATACGTCAGTGCGCGTCACAGCATGATTTAAAATGAAGTCTTATTTTTTTGCATTTTTCTAAGACATTTTTAATTCATAAAAAATAACGACAAGATATTATACATAATGATTAGATAACGTGGGCTTTGTTTTCCAGGAAGTTCAAAATGCACGGTGCATAAAATTATATTTTATTCTATTCTGTTCTATCATAAATCGGTCACACAAAGACTGTGATAATTCGTCTTTGGCCAACTAAACGTTAAATTATTACTATACACACTATACATATGTGCTGGCAGTCAAAATCTAGCTTTATATTTGACGAGTAGCACCAGTTTCTAGACGCGATTTCAGCTAGCTAGCTACAACTATCATCAAAACGCGAATAGACTTTAACAAGTGTGGTTAAACCAAGTTAGTTTCCCGCTAGGGCTGTGGTTCTCAACATGCGAGTTACATGCCCATGGGGGGACAAAAAAGATTTTTAGCATTCAATGTTTAAGTGATTCTATGCTTAATTTCATCTAACATTACTTAAATAAAATTTGTCGGTTGTCTAAACTTGAGTCGTTGTTTTTCTTTCACCGTTTCATTTAATGTCATCGAAAGCCTTTTGGTACCTACAAATCAATAGAGCTAGATTCATTATAATCATTATCATCACCAGCCCATTTTAGTCCACAGCTGGACAAAGTTTTCTCCAAGAAAAGGAGTTTTCTATAATCACCAGCTTTGACAGACGAGTTGGCGATCTTCTGGCAATATTCTTTCAGTCGCGTTTTATGACACCCATAAGAAGAAAAGGGCGGGATTGAATACAATGCCGTGAATAAACTTTTTCCACTACCTGAGGTGGGACTCGAACCCACAACCTTCTGCTAGTACCGCTGGTAACATTCACTAGTCCTTCGAGCCCCACCTCAAGCAATCAAATAATATGTTTATTCAAGGAATTGTGGTTTTAATTTATGCTAGCAATATATTTGCATAAAAAAACATTTTAAAAACAAAGGGTAGATGCCATTATATTTTGGAGAAGACACACTTTACATGCTTAATAAAAATGAATTTCACATTAAATCTCACATTTTATATTAGTATCAAACGATGTATGTTAGGCATACAACAGCACGTCAAGCTACCACAAAACGTCAAATTTTCTCAAATTGATATTAAACTCTATTTGTTGGACTTAAAGTTGAAAATCAATTCAATGTCCTTTAACTTTTTCGGTAGGTTGACCTGCCCTTGTCTGTACATTGTATTAACATTTATCATGATGAGATGCGGAACAACAACTTAAGGACCAAATCCTCTGAACGAAACGGAACCTAGTTAAATGTTTGAGAACCTCTCAGCTAGAGCATAACGCTACAGAAGTTAATTAAGCCACTACAAGACGGAGATATTAAATGGGAATTTATATAACTTTGAACACACATTCAACTTATCTGTACAAGCAAGCTGAATACAGTCTTGCAAGGCAACATTAGTACTACTACCTACTTCAATTTTCTTTACGGTGTTGTTACACAGTCCATAATTGTAATTTGTACTAGGAAATGAATCATAAATAAGAAAAGGTCTTTTCGTTATTCCTTGCAAGTAGAATAAATTTTATGATATTGGACAGGTAGTAAAGGGTGAAATGGTTCATTTTCCATTAAAAAAATCGTTATCGTGCACTTTATATGAAGAGTCTTCCATATATTTTTCGTTTAAAAAGCACGCGGTCAATTGTCATAATAACGACCTCCGTGGTGAAATTTCTTCCACATTGTTTAAAATCTTAAACCAAGTCTTCTATCCAAAAAATTTAAAGCGTTCCTTATTCCAAAAAATAAAATACATTATTAAATATTCCTTTACGCCTCACAAGCCGTGAACATGTCATAATTATGCTCAGCTCATGAAATATGCATCGGTTGCACACCTCGCTCAAATATGCAAGGCCTTTTAATATTTTTGAAAATTTGCGCGTTCTAGTGTTACCAATTTAGGACGATTTCCCTACGTTTAAGGAGAGATCAAATGGTAGGATTTGGAGAAAGTAACCGTAAAACAATGTTATGGAGCAACGAATGGGATTCCTTTTGAAGAACAGCTCTCCCTCAATGACAGCTTTGATTTTGGTTCTTACGCATACAAGACACAAACTACCAATAATTACGACTTTGTTGTTATAGTGGCAACAGAAATAATTTATCTCTGAAATTTTCTAATGTCTGGCTATCACGGTTCATGAGATACAGCCTGGTGACAGACAGACAGTGGAGTGTTAGTAATAGGTTCTCGTTTTTACCCTTTGGGTAAGAAACCCTAAAAACTGTAAGTAATCTGCAGGAAAAAAAAAACAATCCGTCAATGGCAGCTTCGATTTCAGTTCGATTTACGCACACAAACTAACAGTTTGTAACATGAATTATGCGCCGCCCTGTCCCTTTTTTACGCCCTCCGCCACGGGCTATATTCCGTGGAACCGTTTCTTTTTTTTAACGCTTCTCGAAAATCACTCTTTTGTTTTTGTTGTACTTTATATGTATTCAAGTTTTATACCTGCCTACGTTGATTTCATTACAGACAGTTCAAAGTGTAAATTTTGTATATGAAAGGTTTTTTTTAACTAGGTCTTGCAACTGTATTCCAGCCTATAAGATTATAGGCCGTAGGGTACTAAACATAGGGTACCTTATAGTTTTAAATTTCAATGCCCAATTTCATAAAGATACGTTGTCGTTCTGGTGTGATTGATTAACCAACATCCATTCATACTTTTACATTAAACTTTAGTATTAATAAGATTTGATGACCAAAGTACGTACTTTTTTTCATTTTGATAGTTTGTGAGTAAGGTTTAATATGTTTTAGTACTGGCAACATTTGAATTTTCCCTCCACACGACCTTTAGTGAAGAGTCACATAAATCACAGCATTGGGAGATAAGATTGCTTTGACACTATCCTTTTTAACGTGTACCTACGTAAAGATCATCTCTTCAAACGATGTTGGATAATTTGAACCCGAAGTACAGTTAAGGAATTAAAGAGTCTTGCTAGAGGTTCAAATATTCCCTCGATCGTGAGTTATTCCAGACACAATTGAAATCAATTGTTATCGTGGCACCCGAGTACCTCCTGGGGGTTGAAGGATTAAGTAAATTTATGAACCTTTTCTTGTCTTATCAAAACAGAAAAAAAAGGGTATAACTCGGTAAAATTCAGTTTTCGCAAGGAAATTCCTTAGCGTAGGTACTAAGAACTGGAATATTTTTTAAAGTTTATTTTTCGTTACACGTGCAGTTAAAGATCGCGCTTGTTACAAGATACTCGTATGTTTGAAATTTAAGGCATATTTCAAGCGATCACAGAGGGAAGCTATTTGCGAAGCGTTAAATGAAATAGTTTCTTAAACAAAATTACTTCTTTTTTACACTGCGTCAACCGCGTATTTTTCAAGCGGTTTAGTATTTAACAATATGTAGTTAACGCTGTAAGCCAGCTTGTTTCATCAAATGTTAGGAGTTTGCACTATTAACACCCGAAAGAAACATCTTTACAGAGATTTCACAGTTAGTTGAAATGAAAATTGCAATCATAATATCAGTATTCAAACTTAAAAAAAATATGTCTCAGGCGGGACTCGAACCCGCATCTCCATGCATACCGGGCGCGGCGCTATACCATAATTGTGTCGACGAATTTATTCCAGGCTTTTGAAGCTGTTGTAAGCCTGTGGTGTTTCATCAATGTTTTTGGTTATATGCCATCAACATCCGAGATAAATATTTTTTCCAAATATTGTACAATTGATTAAAATAAAACAGCGTTATAAATGTTTAGACACTTTTTATGCAAATAAATTGCTACTATAACTGAAAATTTCATAACTTCATTTAAAAAAATTCGACTGTCTTACGTAGGTCTAAAACCTACCTCTTATTGTATTAAAACAGTTGAACAATAAGGCCCCTAGCAAAGGAGGTTTGTGCTATAAACTTCAGCCTTGTTGGCGATTGCAGCTTGACCAATGGCGAAGAGGGAAGCAGCTTCCCATTTTTTCTCCTCATCAGTTCTCTTTCAGTCGCCTCTTACGATATCCATAGGACCAGAAGAGGTAGTGCTATTATACTGATTTAAACTTTCATGGTCACTTTCGTAACACTTAGTTATTTCGAGATTTCTATCATGGGGATTACAACAGTGCCGAAATATCGGAAACTCATAAAAAACCTTGTACCTTCACGGAGAAAAAAATATTTTACAATACTACCAGAACGACTTGTAAAAACAAATCTATTAAAAGTTAACAAAAAACTGCGAGTGCTATCAGAATTAATTTTAAGGATAAATAGTCGCTTAATTGCAAATACTAAAAAAAACGGGTAAATAAGTTAAGTGTACGAAACATGTCAAATAGTATCAGTTACTATTTTCTTTGTAAAGATCAAAATAATGAGTTAGTAATGGGCACAACTATGTTTAAGTATTGCTAGCAGTACAAATTTGATGGTAAAGTGTACCAAAAAATGTGTTCAATGTACCAGAAAATACACGTTACTAAAAACTAGATTTTTAAAATATCATTTACAAAATGTATAGTTGTCACGTATAGCACTATGCGTTCCTCAAAATTCCGTTTAGTAAAACTAGCTCTTTTTCTCCGTGTTTACATGGTAGAAATCTCGCAATAATTAACTCTTAAGGCAGTGCTATTGTTTTTAAACCGCCACCAGAAAAAACGGCAAATATTATAAGGTCTTTTACATTTAAATAGACTTGTAAAGTTACCTTATACATATACAAACTCTGACAAACTCCACTTTAGATACTTATCTAACTTGTGCGAAACTTGAGATTTAGCCCAGAGGCGCGAAATATCGAACTTCAGATAAGAACATGGAAGATAATTGAAATAACTTTAAACGTATTGCCGTGTTCTGCCGGCATAAAATTGAAGCACCACCTCATTTTGTTTTGTGGATGTCAAAAATAATTATTTTTGAATTCCTCATTGGTGTTTATCGCGAGTACCGTGTGGAGTCACAGAACACTGAGCAAGTAATCACTAACATAGAAAAAGGTTAAAAAGGCTGCATTTGTATGAAAACCGATGTCGCCGCTTGCCGGCCACTACACATTAACGAGTTCAAAGAAACCAATCACAGCGCTCACTTACAAGCATTTGCTCATAACCTCTGTGGCGCGCCTGCCCCGCCCACATCGCCTTTCTAACCTTTTTCCATGTCCTGTCTGTGGAGGATAAAGTGGAATAGCACCACACTTTCCCAACAAATGGGTGTTGTAAGAGGCGATTAAAGGTACCACTTCAGATTAAAGGTACACCAAAGAAAACGTACATTATCCACTATTGGCCATTCTGCGATTGCGCCCGCCAAGCGCAGAATGGCAGAATCTTTCTCTTGGTGAGGTCTTTAGCCAACTGTGGACTGATGGGGGGATGATGATAAACTTATTGACTTTCACGTGTTCTTTATAAACTAAAGTATGCAATCATCGGTAATTGTTTGCAAAAATTTTAACCATCTAGCTATCACGGTTCATGAGTTACAGACTGCTGACAGGTAAACAGACCGACAGTAGGATCTTAATAACAGGGTACCATTTTTCCCTCTGTGTTTGGAATCCCAAAAACATTAAAAAAACTCCAACAAATAGACTCTAACCACTTAGACTACAAAGAAAACTCATAATTTCTTCACTAACGCAGTCTTATTATCTTCCAGATGAGCACGACAATGTTTAGAAGCAATTAGCGAGTTAACAGCCGCGAATGAGAACGACTGCTTTCATAAACATGCATTGTTATGACTCCTTTGTATTTGAACGACGCGCCGAATGACAAAGTGGAGTAGATTAGCAGCTAAGTTAGTTAACTATTAACATACTTTAGGGTGCGTTTCCATCAAAATATTGCGTGTAAGGATTCCCTGTACACAACACAACTAACCTAGCTAGCTGACTCTGCATTTAGGTTGTCATTTGGACAGCCAACTGGAACACCTCAAAATTCTGATTTACTCAAACTCAAGTTTTTGAATGATTTTAGCTTGAATATCAACAATAAAAGTCTCTGCTTTAAGCCATTTAAATTCAGGTACTTTTTTATTATAATATTTAATATAATCCAAACTTATAACCAGACAAAACTACTTGTTTTAACTGTTAGAATTTTAACCGATTCCACCAGTTAAAACAAATTTGGGTCTAGCTCTTTGCCGGCCGCTATCGCGTTATTACCGATACCGCTGATGCGGCTGATGTTATAAACTAATCTAACCTAACCAAAAGTATAACAATGAAACTTAAAGTGGTATAAATCAACTATTTTAACTAAATTCTATCCAAATGTTGTCTGAAAGAAATCATTTCTAGAAATAAGCTAAATTGTGCAGTTCCAAAATAGTTTTACCGTGATACATTTATTTTTTATGGGATTCAACAAAGGGTATCTATATACTACATATATCTATGTGTTGTGTCTCCAGTTATGAATATTGATTGTAACATATACATGGCTCCTAGCAAGCATTCATCAAACCCAAATAATTGACTGAGAAAATTCCGAAGCTACTATTCTGTCAACTAAATACTGAATATCAAAACTATATTTCCGCAGTTACCACTGAAATATCACTCAGTGACAAAACACGGCACCCTCTTTATTAGAGAAGCGTTCCACTCATTAGATAGAACCACCCTCTAATCTAATACGAAATAACATAATAAAGTAACCCTTCTGTGAGGATGGAACGCTGTCTCATGGCTAGGGCGACCATACAGTAACGGCCTATAAGAATCCCACTGCAGGGCAAAGGCCTCCATCATAAATTCAAGTTACAGCAATGATTGTGTACTTAGAGACAAATACACTACTCTTGCCAAATGGTAATCATAAACCCGAGCAATGTTTGAAAATTCGAAACTCTTGTTGCCCGACCCGGGATCGAATCCAGTACCCCGAGATCATGACCCGGTACTTAAACCACTAGACCAGCAGGGCGACCATACCTCGGAATAAATGTCCTTTGAAAATCCCCGATTTCGATGTCGCTAGTCAAAAAAACTACTTAGTTTTTCAGTCAACGAAAAAACAAACGTATCAACCGTAGATCAAAGCACATATTGTATTTACCTACTAAGTATTATCCTGTGACGTACCTAACTCAAAAATCAATGTTTATGACACATTAACGTCAGCTAACGTAGCTATATTGACATCAGGGATATTTTTTCATACCAACATATTTCTTTGAGGTGCAAAATCACGATTTATTTTTCTGGGGACTGTAGTTGAATTGAAAAACTTTAGATCTGTTAAAAAGTTAAGAAGCTTTCTGAATTAATTATAGAAATACTTAATAGTAATATCCCAAATCAACTATTATCATCCCAATGACGAATCTTTTTTTGAGACTGTTTTTGAAAATACAATTCCTTAAATAAAAAAATACTGATTATGAATGTGCATACTTTTTTTAAAATTAGGAACAACATTTCCTACCCTCGCACTTACAAATCAAATGACAAACCGTGAACCAGACAACCGTTATGAACATGCTGTCCCAGTTTTTAAACCCTTTTATAGGTCACCCTATTCTTGTTAGCAATTTCAGCACGTGAAACCTAGTTTTGTAATTAAAGTCCGCTTTCAACCGAACTGTGAAGCTTTTGGTAACTTAGTTCTTTTGTTTTACTTTAATTTAACTCAACCATTTTTGGTTATATCAAACAGCAGAGGTAAGTAGGTATCTTAAATAAATGAAGTAAAAAGTTTGCCGTGATTGGGCAAAGACTGCCATATTTAATTTGTGTAGTTACTTTATTACCATAATATACGTGCCCCTGCCAATATTGCTATAGATAAATATACATTTTAATCGTTGTGAAAATATGGACAACATCACATACATTGTTCTGATCCCAAAGTAAGTAGCTATTTAAAGCCCTTGTTATGTAGAATTCAGAAACAAGGGCGGTTTCTCAAACACCTACATCCGAGAGAATATAGAACAATCCTTTTTTTCTACATTTATCCATCCGGCAATCGAACCCGGGACCTCGGAGCAGGCGACACCATGAAAACCGACGTACACGCCGCTCTAGTATAAGGTTAGTCTAGTGTCAGTCTTTTCAAGCCGCCTATTACATACAGGCCTTAGGAACAGATCAGAGCAGGAGATAACAGTCTATAATCATCCCACTGCAGGGAAAAGGCTTCCATAATTTAATTCAAGTTACCACAGCAATGATGGGTGCTGGCATAATCACCACGCTTGCTAAATGCGGGTTGCTGATCACAAACCCGAGCAATGTTAGAAAATTCGAATTTTTTTGTGGTCCGACCCTGGGATCGAACCCGGGACCCCGAGATCTTGGCAGGGTATTTAAACCACTAGACCAACGGGGCGATCAGAGCAGAGAGATAGTGATAAACAGATCAGAAAATTAACTCATTAACAAGAACATAGGTGCTATACCCTTATTACATAGTACATAACCGCTATTATAGCTCCAACAGATTATATCTCAAATGTGATTCCATATTAAAGGAGATCATACATATTAAATAAGCTGCTTGTTAAATATCCAAGATTAGACCGGTACCGTTCGGGATAGGGAAACTTTGCCTATTTTCCCTACTGATTCTATTTACATAAACATGACCCCATCCTTACGTGCGAGTTCGAGTAATAATGTAGTTCAGTATAGTTTGGGCTACGTTGGAGACCTAAGTATTTTATTGTGTTACGTTAAAACTATTATTTGGGGCAGCCATTAAGGGGGTAGTAAATATAAAAGCCTAACCTTAAGATACGACTTTAATAGAAGTGTTGATGTTAAAAGGTTAAACATTTTACTTTATTGCAGAAATTAAACGTAAAATGTTTGAAAGGCACATTAACACTATGTGACACTATCCAGTATTGCTTAACAGAAATGGTGAGCCAAAATCCCTGATATAATTTGTCACCATCATCAATATCCCATATCTATCAGTTCACTACTGGATATAGGCCTCTTCAAAAGAAGGAAATTGCCATTATAGCTACGCTTGGCAAGAGGGTTGGCGATCGCAGTTTGGCGAATAGTGGAGAGAAGACGATCCTGACCGTTTTCCTTAGGCAGGATTATTTTAGTCGCCTCTAACGACACCCCTAGGAAGATAAGGAGTGGTGCTAATCTTTTAAAGTGCAGGCACCGCACGACACTAAAGTTACCATATTTTGAAACTTTTCGCCGCCTTCCAAGTTCTCTAAGTTCCAAGTGTCAAATCCAATAGATACCCCTGTTATCTACGCTCATAGGGACCTTAAATTGTACTTTCCTAAAAATGTATTTCTTGTGCAGTAGTATGCAATGGAGAGTCTATTCATCTATTTATTTTCAATAGATTTTTAAGTAGACTACAAAATTCCGAAAACACGGGATTATTCCAAATGCACACCATAATATTCCAAAAACACTGAATTATTTTCGCGACACTGAACCAAGTCACTGGCAATTAGGTGTATTTTATTTTGTTAACCTAAATTAAGGCACTTTTTGACCTTCTCATATTTCCAACTATTACGTGTTAAGAAAAAATTAAAAAGTCAGTTTAATCTTCTAAAAATGTTAACTCCTTTTTACTCAACTTTCTTGTAATCTGTTATACAAAGGAAACAAAGAAGATGTTAATAACCATCCTATTTTAAACCTTACCTTACAAAGTGAAGAGGGAGATTTATAAAAAGTTTTGAACAGCGGTAATTAAAAGATCCCTTATTATTGTGATAATTAGACGAAATAATTTAGTGGAGAAACTTTCTATGAACGCTTAGGGTTGGCTCTTTGAATAAATTAGTTTCCCAAAATAAGGAATTAACATCTAGGATTGCGCCCCTCCAGGAGGTGTGGTCGCCTCAGATACGCTAAAGCACCCTTGTTGATAGCGAATACAGGTGGTGTTTAGTGAGTAAAAGTCTCATGGATACCTCACAGCCGGCTGCGAGGTATCCATGAGAATTCACTACCTGCTTTCCCCGTGGGAGGGTTGCCAGACGAGCAATCATTTCAATAGAAAATTGCCGATCGCCTGTGAGCAAAACGAAAACATCTAGGACAGATATTCAGGTCTTCGCCGTCATCGTCTGCCTTCTACAGTCTTTTGGGCATTAGCGTCTTCGAAAGGAGGGTTTTGTAACAATAGCATCTCTAAAAAAAGGGCAGCACCCTTAGCCAAACAAGACCTAACTTTCTTTTTGTCGCCGGAAAAATGCGTTACGCATACCTGCCAACCCGGGGAAGTGACAGGTTATATGGGACTCCGGACCTCCACATGAGGTCAGTATACCCACTAAAAAACCAGCGGTAACCAGTCTGATAAGCGTGGCGATTATGAAAAAACCTTCCTTTTGGAGGTGCCCGTTTTCAGCTGTGGTCTGATGTATGATGGTGATGATGATGAAATATCAGGGCTTCTTCGTACAGCTTTCTGCATAGCACTGATGGGCATCAGCCTCTTCAAAATGAGGATTTTGAATTTATCACGCGTTTAACGCTTACAGTTTGGCTGATGATGGTGAAAAGACACTGCTGCCATTTTTCCCGCCTAAGACATAATTTTTCAAGTTTATACAGGATGAAATTTTAACCACTTTCCAAAATTTTTGTAGGCGTTCAGTATCGTATTAAAAGCCCATTTATGAAGTTAAAAATGTAAATCAAGTTTTCACCCGAAAATATTTTTCGCGATATAGTTTTAAATTTTTACAGTTTTAAGCTTGTTTAGGTATAGGGAAAATCAAAAACTTATGATTAGTATCGTAATGAATGAATGTGATGTGCATTGCGTAAAAAAAGTGTTGCTAGGCGGCCGTATCAAAAATTTTAGATTTTTAGCGGACATTTTCTAAGTGCTTTATCTTGAGATTTTTGTACTGGGCTAAACCAAAAGAAAAAATACGTCATTTGTTTTTTGTCTCGTAGATTGATATATTAAAATTTGGAAGGTGGTTAAAATTTCACCCTGTATACTAATAATAAATAAATATAAATAAATAATTTAATGGCGGAGAGAAGATCAAGAGACAATGCTGCCCGTTGTTTTAGAATAGAATAGAATAGAATAGAATAGAATAGAATAGAATAGAATAGAGTAATTTATTGCTCAAACTGTGTTCAATGTGCAATGTGCAAAGGAGGAATTTTCTAAAGGGATTTTTTTCTTGGAAATGGTGAAGCGTCAGTGGCTTGCGACGCTGATCGTACCTTCTTAAATGAAATAACTCAATTCAATTCATTAATTGCATCATATTATTTTAAAAGTGATAAGATCTTAGATCTATAGGCACATGAATCTCGCCAGGGTATTGTAGCATATTTTAGGCAGTAGCCATTTAAGAGTTGGGATCAATAATTTATAAAGGATTTAGTAGGTACCTATGCCTTTTGAAAGTAGCAGCCCTAGACTCGGTATGCTGATTCCGCTTTAAAATGTGCTGTTGGTGTTAAAGGTGTAAATATGACGGGTTCTTATGCTAATGCAAGCTTTTGTTCTCTCACACCTACTTTTGTAAACTTTATGATATACTCGAGTTTTAGTTTGACATTATTATATGGTTTAAAAAGGAATTTTGGTGCTGACTATTATTTTATGATTAAAAAAGTAAAAAAGTTGAGAATAAGAGAATATTTTTTTGATAAACGAACAAAAGAGGTTTTTGATTCAAAATCTTTTCTATCCGACGAAAAGGAGTCTCCTCCTTTTGGAAATACTCCTTTAGTCGCCTCTTACGGCACCCACAGGAAGAGATAGGTGATGATATTCTTCTAATGAGGCCGACACCACACGACACAAACATACAGCCAACAACTTTTTAACTCTATACAGGTGCTGAAATTTGCGCAACATATATTTTTGATATTTAGGAGTATATTTTTAAATATTAATATTTCGGCTACTAATAAGTTAGGCTTGGTAAGTCACGTACAATATTTATTGACGTAATTCTTATATAATCTTTGTAGGAGAAGGCTGTCTTCATGTAATAAATGTAATTAGGTAAGTATTATGTTAGTAAAACTGGGTTGGCGAATAACAATTTACAAATACAGACACTACTTAGTAGGCAGAAGCTAAGAATAATGTGGGCACGGCAGTGCCCCCGCCAAGTCGAGCAAAAAAAGCGGCACGGCCGTACTATCTTTTCTCGAAGCATTTCAGGCCATTTTCGACCTCCTGTAACTTCGTTGGGAATGAAACTAGAAGCCTGAATTTAGTGACCAAGCAGGCATTGCAACAGTATGCTATATTCCAAATTCCATTCAATTTGAGCAAGTAGCTTGAGAATAGTAACTAGTCAAAGTTCTCAATTTTGTCACTCACTAACTGACTGACTAAATGGTAATCAAAATGTTATGGCACTTCTAGCCGACATAGAAGCTTCAAATTTAGAACACAAGTAGTGTTTAACGTACAAACCAAGGAAAAACTATAATATTTTCCAATTTCAATCTAGTTTTTTAGATTCAATAACTGCATAAATAACTTTGTAATCCCATATAAACATATTAGGTTACAAAGTTACATTTGCAGTTATTTAGTACGTGTACCTGTTTATATCTATAATATAATGGAATAATAGATATCTTGATATAATTATGTTAAACGTAACTCTTTACATAGTAAAATAATAAAAAAAACCTCTTACCAGAATACTGACTACGCTGTCGCGATCATGAGACCAGCAAGCTTGCACTATCTTAATAGACTCGCACCAGCTGTGCGAGATCTTTAACGTGAGTACAGGATAGTTGTATAAGCTATAGCTTATAGGCTGTTTATGGACTAGCTCGATCCATCATAGGCTTCCTCTTAACACTAGGGTTCAGATTGAAATCAAGAGCATGCCCATCAACAATAAAAAATGTGTTTATAAATCTGATTCTAAAGAACAATAATGAGTTGAATAAAAACATTATTTAAAAAAAACTTTGTACCAGCCTATAAATAATCATGCCACTACATGGAAAAGGCCATCATTGAATTCAACTTACCAGAGCAATGATGGGATACAGCTGGCATAATCACCACGCTTGCCAAATGCGGGTTGGTGATCACAAACCCAAGCAATATTCAAAAATTCGAAACTTTATGGTTGCGGACTCGGGTTCGATTCCCTGGTCCAAAATCAACCAATGATTTTGGACCAGGGAATTGAACCCGGAACCCCAAGATCTTGCCTGGTATTTAAACCACTAGACCAACGGGGCGTTAAAAACTTTGAATTTGGCAGTAAGTGCTATATATTAGAATGACATAAACGCATGTTTTGGGAATGTCACAAGACGAATTAATTACATCTCTCCCAAAAGACAAAAGTACCAAAGAACTTGAATCTAGACTTCAATTCCACAAGCAATTTATAGCAGGTGCACAAGTAAATAGGGCTAGGTTATGTACGAGAAAGAAGAAGAAAGACCGAGGCATAGTAAAATACTTTCTACGACGGGATGAAAATGACATTAACAAAGTGCACGCTATGAATTCAGAAATGCAAAACGAGTGGTTATCTATTGATGAGTTTTGTATCCCATTAGCTATGTAGTGGCGCATTTTGCTGCATTATTGGTCTCCTGTCTTATTAAAACTTTATTTAAATGCCTTCCAAATGACTCTCCCTGACCAGAGTAACTTTGTAAGGTGGGGAAAAGCCTCTGAAAAATGTTGTTATACTTGTGGAGAGGCGATATGTACAGCAAGTCACTTAATCCCTCAACCCCCAGGAGGCACGCGCGTGCCGCGTTAACAATTGATTTCAATTGTGTCTGGAATAACTCACGATCGAGGGATTAATGGAGGGATGCAAGGTACTCTTGAATAGGGGTCACTACTCACATCGTCATGACAGATTACTTCAAATCATACGATAAGCTTTTCAATGGATATGGCCCAAAAAGGATTGACCACAAACAAAAGACTTTATTTTATTATAGAAGACTTCACTACAAGTTCTAACTGGGCAAATCACCTGACTGGACTATTTAAATGGACACGTATGAAAAGCACTATAAAATCTCAGAGGGCGTTCATTAACGAGACCGGCAATTTTTAATGTTTTTAGAGCTACAAAACTTATAGTTGTAAATCTTACCCTTGTCGTAAAAACCTAATTAATCTAAAGATTCGTACTAAACAATCAAATTTAATATAATTTTGTATTACTTGGGAGGTACTTTGTGTTTTCATGCGATTGCCAAGTCACTTTATTTATTTAAAACGTAAGATTTTTTAAATATTGATTATGATATGGTTTCTAAAAGATGTTGACAGGTTAGCTAATTACATTATAGGTAACTTAAGACAAAGATCCCTTATGTAGGCACTGGCTAATGAACCGACTTGGTATTACATAGATTGCAGAACTTTTTAGGGTAGAAAATCTTAGTTGCTCGACTTTGGTTTTTTACAAGTTATGTTTTTGATGGCATTCACAATATTGCTAAAAGATTACCAAAATTTGCTCTATAACACTTAATTTTAAGTGCATATACCGCAAAACTCAGTTCCTATTTTCTTGTAGTTCTGGTTAACTAACAGTTATCGTCAATTAAAACCTGGTTTTTATCAAGTTAAGCAACGCAAAATGTTGTACCAAATTCAATATTTTCGAGTTAAAAACTTTGTCCATAGCTGAGCAACATTTCATCAACAGTTTTTTGAGCCAGGGCAGACCAATTAATTTGTTGTTAAACATTCATAACTTCTAAAGAATTTAATCGCGATAAAAGTCTAATTAACATTCTTAATCATTTCTTTCCTTTTACAAATCCTCCTTTGAAGTTTCGAGCGGCCATTTTAACATTGTTTCTTGTACATTTAAAATTTTCTTGTTCTTAAGTTGTTAAGCTTTTTTGCGTTTAATGGGACGATCAGAAGTAAAGAGTGAAATGGGTCGCAAATATTTTTTTTCGAAATCCTTATTGATATTCGTCGCAATGTCATAAATTAGATGATAGCCAAAATTTTAAAAACCTTATTATTTTAGCCATATTCGGACAGAGTCAAGCGATTTCGGCAAAGTTCGTTAGCAAACACTGTGACCTGAGAATTGTATATATTGAGATATAAAGCCACTTACCAAAGTAATGTAACCGCCTAAATTATCCCACTGCAAGGGCAAAAGCCTCCTCCTCATTGAATTCAAGTTACCATAGCAATAATGGGTTATTTAGTACCAGTAATTACTTGCAATTGACTGCCCAAACCATGCCCAAACACATTCTCCTGACCCGCTCATCCTAACTAAGGGATAAAGCACACAATTATTACGGAGCAATATCCATAATAATTAGTCATAATCTCATAAAACCTAAAACTACACAATTACATTAGAAGTATATATGTATTATCATGTCTCACTATTAAGATTTATATCATGCGTCTTTTGATTAGGGTTCAAATAAAATTGCTTTACATTGCAGGCAAGATCATTTTGTAAACCTTTCCCCTACATTTAAATACTCCAACCATGAGATGTACCTGCTTACAACAGGACGCAAAAGGCCATTGTTACAATAAGCAAAAGAGGTAGGCACCAATTTCTTCTCACAATAATATTTCTAACAAAGACCTCTTTTCAGGAGACCCCCTTAAAACCTTTCCGTTTCCGGGTTGGATATTGTGAGAGAGTTTTTGTCGGGATTTCTGTCCGATTGTTGAAGTTTTTACCCAATTTGATTGAAGATTTTTTAATTGAAGCCAGAAAATCGACCGTTACTCGTGAAAAATTGGAGACCATTTTATCGGGCCGATACCGTATATTTTGGAAGTTTCGTTTAAAGCTTTAGGTGTATTTTAACATAGGTAAAAAACTGAAAATAGGGTTATATTTCCACATTAATTAGATTTTATTTTATGCAAAAGGCACAATAGTTTCTCATTACAAAAATACGATCCAAAGTATTTTATTTATTTGAGCAGCCGTCTTGCTATCCTAGATATTTCTATCTCCAAGTTTCCTTGGCCTTCTTCTGCCACTGTCTCCTATTAGGTCTTGATATCTATCAAATTTACAGCCAAACTGAATTTGTATGCTTGGTAGACTATTTATAAATAATTTATGCATGAAATATAAAATAAGCGCATAAGTAAAGCGGCAAACCACCAACATAAAAGACATCAGTTCTTCCATGACGGTTGCAACGAAATATCGGAAACACATCAAGGTACAGTGGCCTGCAAATAAAACTTCTAAAAATTTCTGTTCGAAAATCACATCTATTTCAACTACATAAGATGCCCTAGAATCTGGCCTGATGTGAAGACAAACATCCGTACGTGATACATCCAAAAATAAAAAGTCTATCAAAGGAAATAACAAGCAAACCGAGCTTCGGAGGTTGTATTCGGCAAACGCGACCTCCGCACTGGATATTCATTTCATTTTTCTTTGTAGCCGCCGCGCCGACTGCCGCCCAAATTGGAATGTTTTGAATTGCTGAGTCCCGACCACAGGTGCGCTCAAAGGAAAGCCTTAATAAACCATTTCCGATAGAAATAATATTATAAGCAGGTATTAAGTTATTCTGGTGACTTATATTTTGTGGGGTACCCAATGTACGATTGACAGATTGAGATTGGTTGGTAAAAAAATTTTATAGCCGAAATATTATTTTGTTGCCATCCTACTTACAAAAGTTTTTATTTCTCGGATAGTAGGTAGGTAATAATTTCACGAGAAGAAAAAATTTGATGAAACTTCTTGCGAAGGGTAGTGGTGTACAGGTTTATGGTGGCTTCATTGACAAATTTTTTAACCCACGGGAATCAAACAGTGTTTGATGGAAAAGGTATTTAAGTAAATGAAAAAATTAAGCTTGACGAATAATCACTGGACAAGAAGAGGAGCACAGTTATTTTAAAACTCGCTTTGCGTAATTATTTGAACCTTAGCCTTTGACCACGGTCGGTGTAATATTGGGACGTATAGCGCGTTCAGGGGCCTGTTATTGCAGAAATAAAACTGGTTTTACTGATTTTACCTTCTTTTCATAAGACCCTCTCAGTCACAAGATTTTACTTTTAAAGAAGTGGCACTAGTGTAAGTTTACTCTGCCTCTTGAAACCTCCTGAAGAGGAAATACAACGGCCGTTTTTCCATACAAACGTAGTCCCCTGTTTCCTCCCTGGATAATGCCAGTAGAGCAATAATTTTTATTATAAAAATCTATGGCCACTATTAGCATGTTTCAATGTTTTCTGTTATTTAATAAAAAAGATATGAGCCCACAAAAATCGAAAAAATTCGCCAGATTTTCCGCTGTGTTCAAACATCCAGAAAACCAATTTGGCACAATTTAAAAAAAAAAGAAAAACATACGAACAATACCAAAGCCTTTCTTTAATTTTTAATGAAAAAAGTATTTAAATCGGTCTAATTTTGGAAAAGTAATCGGGGGACTACGAAACGTTGATTTGGTGTGCTTTTAGTAGGTATTTTCGGTCCAAAATGCAGTTGTCTCTATCACACTCCGCGGTGAATGCGTTTGGCACTGCGCGACAGCAATAGATTTTACAAATACCTATTTTTAAATTCTCTCGCCCGTAGTGTTTCCTCTTAAAGGGACTACTAGAGCTAATTGCTGCCCCCAATTGATTTAATACAAAAAACCAGAACAGTATCATTTCAACAAATTACCTGTAGTATTTATTGAATCACTGGTAACTGCTTTTCATTCTAGCATTCTTTCGTATTGTACATTATTGCTAAAAGCGGCCGCTTTTGGCGTCAGCGACAAATTCGACTTTATAAACAAATAAATGAAAAGTTTACTGTGATTATGTCCTAGTTTTTTGAGAATTGATTTTGTTTATAAGTAATAAAATTAAATCAATTGGGAGCAGTAGTGGCAGTACTTAACTCTGCTAGTACTTACCCTTAAGGAGAGCGTAGAATCTGATCACTTACCCCCGTATTTATAAAGAAGTAATTACTTATTGCTTAAGAAAGTCATAACTTAAAGTGTTCATACCCAGTGCTTAAGTGAAAGAAATTGGTCACCATTAATAGTCATATTATTTGGCTGAAAATGCCAACTTCTGGTAGTTATAACTTCTAGTAATTTCTTGATTAAGGCATACAAATTGTCTCTCAAGTAATTACTTGTAGTCAAGTAATTACTTTTACTTGTTTATAAATACGGGGGTTAGTTACATAAGTAATCTAGCTACGTTCGTACGTGGTTGATGAAAAGTTGATGATGATTTTGATTTTAATTTTAACTGATTGGCGTAGGCGTAATAGGCTTAGATAGAGTTTAACAACATTACCTGCCATTGCCCTTGTGTACTTACTAAGAAAAATATTGAACAAAACAAAGCTTAACGAGTGTTTTGAACATTTTTAATTCGTAATTACAAACAAAATCACCGCATCCCTTAAAAAATCGCCGGCAATAATGCAATAAAAATGACCCCGAGTCGAAAAGACCCTAAAGATGTTTATTAGCTAACATTTGCACCCTTTTCACCTTGCCTGGTCATTACGCGTGTCGCAAAAACACATTAACCCGCAAATTTAACTGTTTTTCAGACCCCCTAATTACTTGCTTAAGCTTAACGGCTGTAGTGATGGGTTGCTGCTTTTGGTCGAAACAGATCAGTTCACTATACGAAATACTTATGCATTATAATATCAGTATAAAAACTTGAAAAATTATGTCTCAGGCGGGACTCGAACCCGCATCTCCTCGCATGCCGGGCGGGCGCTATACCATTAAGCCACCGAGACCCTGCGACTCAGCGCGAATTTTTCAAGCATATTCTTAACGCTGTAAGCCAGCGTCTCTGCATTATTCAAACTAACCGTTGAATATCTTCCACATATTATGGTGGCATTGGGCAAAATAGTATGGGAATTTTCGTAAAAATGCTTGACAAAGGGGGGGGGGGAGGAGGGGTCTGAAAATCTTAAAAATCGTGCAACGTAATTTTTGGATGACCCCTTAAAAAGCAACATTAGCTCCATCTACATATTACGTAGTACGCACTCAGATCAGAAAAGCAATATGAAGCAATACTATGCAGAATAATACAGAGAGTCAAGGACTTAAAATAATAGCATCAACCCTTGACTTACTATGGGTGTCGTAAGAGCAGGCAGCAAAAGGATTAAGGCGGCGGCAGCTCTCGGGAGGCTACTCCCCAATCTGGGTGGCCCGGACTCCTCGGTCCGAAAATTGTATGGGGGTGTCGTGCGCAGCATGGCCCTCTACGGAGCAGCCGTTTGGGCGGATGCCCTCACCGCAGACAATATCCGCCTGCTGCGACAACCGCAGCGGGTGATAGCAGTGAGGGCTATACGTGGCTACCGGACTGTATCTTTCGGGGCGGCCTGCCTGCTAGCGGGGTCCCCACCCTGGGATCTAGAGGCCCACGCCCTCAGCACTATTTTCCAGGCAAGGGAGGGGTTGCGGGAACAAGAGGGAGAGTCGCCCATTGAAGAAAAAAGAAGGCTGCGTCAACGAGCACGCGACGACCTCATGGCGGGATGGAGGTCGGCTCTCGCAGAGCCGGAGTTTGGCCTCCGAACCATAGAGGCTATCCGTCCGGTTCTGGATGAGTGGGTGGACCGGAGGCATGGCACCCTGACTTTCCGGTTGGTGCAGGTCTTGACCGGACACGGCTGTTTTGGTCACTACCTGCACCACGTCGCCCGGAGGGAGCCAACGCCCCGGTGCCACGAGTGCGGTGCTGACGATGATACGGCGGAGCATACGTTTGAGATGTGCACCGCATGGTCGGATCAGCGCCTCGCCCTCCGGGCGGTTGTGGGACCCAATCTCAGGCTGCCAAGGGTAGTCAGGGCAATGCTCGGTAGCCAGAGGAAGTGGGAGGCGGTGGCCACCTTCGCTGAGGAAATCATCTCAGCGAAGGAGGCCGCTGAGCGGGCACGCGAGGACAATGCCCTTGCGGACCCGGTCAGACGCAGGCGAAGGGGGGTTAGGAGGAGGAGGTATGCACATCTCCTCTCCCCCCCTTAAGCAGGTCAGTGGCACGGGTCGGGGGACCCGGGACACCAAACGACCTGACTCGTCTGGGGGGCGATCCACGTGCACCGGACTGCCCCTCCCTAGGCGTGGAGGAAGCCCTGGCGTAAGGCCGGGGCGCACCGCCAGGGTCCGGAGATTGCTTCGGTCAGCCCGGACCCAGGAACGGCGGTTTCGTGCAGGGGTGCACCCCGGGGGTTATTTTAGTGGGTATGCCTACCGGGCCCTTCTTTGTACGAGAAGGGTTGGCGGTGGGAGAGTCCCACATAACCCGTCCTGCGTAGTGACGGGTATGCGCAAAGAATTTCCCCCCGGGAGACCAAAAAAAAAAAAAAAAAAAAAAGGCACCAAAAGCAGAGTAAACTAAAGTAAAAGTAACAGCCTATAATCATCCCACTGCAAGGAAAAGGCCTCCATCATTGAATTCAAGTTACCACAGCAATGATGTGTGTACTGGCATAATCACCACGCTTGCCAAATGCGGGTTGGTGATCGCTAACCCGAGAACTATTCGAAAATTCTAAACTTTTTTTGCACGACCAGGGGATCAAACCCGGGACCCCGAGATCTTGGTCCCGTATTCAAACCACTAGCTAGACCAACGGTAAATAGTATCTTACAAAACAGTTACTGTATAATTGAGCTTTTTTATTTTAACGAGATTTTTTAAAGTAATTCCAATATTTGGTAGGTTTGATAGGCTATTACCTACATTGCTTTGCAAACAAGTAGGTATATAAGCAACAACATACGAAATATAAGACAAGAATCGTAAAATGAATGTCAGGATTAAAATTACCTTTTTGCTCGCCTAAAAATAGAATTTACTTTACCTAGAAGTGTTATAAAGAAAAGAGGGTCAAGCGACACCTAGGTCGGAAACAGGAATCTAGGGCGACTAGACTATAGATATAGGATATTTTACGTTTATGAGGGCGACATACCGAAACGTTGATTGATGTTGAGATGACTCATGTTTGTTTTGCGATTCTGTTTACTTTGCACGGTGGGTTATCAAAATGTCGAAAAGGTTTTCCGACAGAATTTTTTAAAACATTCTTCCAACTGAAAACGAATTGCCATTTTCAATAACGATCGAAGACAACGTTTGAAGATGTCATCCTCTAATTTGGTCGAAAAGCAGTCGTCAATTTTTATTAAATAGATAATAGAAGAAATTGTTTACCATTGTCAGAAAAAATTAAAGCCACATAGACATGTACCAATTTTTTTTTTATTATATAGCTCAGTGTTATGTCATGTTTTTTTAAATGTTAGCATTAAATTATCACCACCAGTTCATGTCAATCGACTGCTGGATTCAGGCCTGTCTAATAGGAGGATTTCGGGTTACCTATCTTATGTCCGAATTTTTTTTACCGAATTTTATTTTACCGAAAACTTTACATATACTTAATTTCGTTTCGCCTTTTTTCATTTCGTCGAAATGACGTTTCGGATTGTATCAGTTGACCTAATATAAATTCGTTTTTTGAACTTGTTACCGAACTTATGCTTGGCCGAAATAACATTTGTTCGAAGTATTTTTTTCCTGAACATTAGTTACACCACCATGATACTTATGATAATACTATAATATTACTTAATATTATTATAATAATACATAAAACTCATTAATGAATTCGAAGGTGAAATTGGAACTCAAAGGTAAACGCATGAAACATTCCAGCAAGCATGCAGCATGCCAGCAAACATGCAGCATGCAAGCAAGCATGCAGCATGCATGCAAGTATGCAGCAGCAAGCAAGCATTAAGAGTTCCTCTTCTCCGGCGCTGCGGAAAGTGCAGCCTCTTTGCCCGTACGTAACAAGACGCAATCACCCAGGCTCGCCTCCGCAGCTTAGGCTATATGGTCGCCTTCGGCGACCAGCCTTAGCCGCTCCAACTCGCACGGGTGCCTGTGCCGCGTTACAGCGGGCAGAGGCTGCTCTTCCTCCACGCCTCCAGCTTTTAAATTACACTCTAGTATTGGGCCGACAAGTACCAAGGCAAGGGACCACGGCGAATTGGGCTGTAGGGCACCTACTACATATAAAAAACTGTAGCCTAAGAATATTCGGTAAAATGTGATTAAGGTCAAGTTAACGTATGGCAAATAAGCCATCTGGTAAATGAAAAAAGTTCAAATGGAAATTCGGCCAACAATAAAAAGTTATCATGAAAATCGATAAAACGTGGTTCGGTAAAATATCGATGGACTAAAAATATTTCAAAGGATAACTATATGTATCATCAAAAGAAATGTCGGTCTATAATTTTCGGAGAACTGAAATTCTGTCAAGTAAATTTTGGACAAGTAGGTAGTCGGTTCCCAGGATTTCGCCATAGTCACCACACTCGGCAGTGCTCATAGCCCAATGCTTCTTAGTGATCAGTCTCCGTCACTAATGTTAAGCAACGCTGGGAGCGGTCACTAGTTAAATGGGTGACTGTTTGTATCATCATACCATAGATATCCAACGGTGGAATAATGTTGCCACTGCGTCGCCCTTGCCGTTCACTAACCCGCACTAGGTCAGCGTGGTAGAACTAGCATAGCTGCAGCGTCACACTTGCCGCCCACCAACCCGAACTAGGCCAGCGTGGTGGGACTAAGGCCTTAACCCCTCTCCATAAAAAGGAGAGAGACCCGTGCTCTGCACTAAGCGAAATGGGTTACTTTACTACGCTGGGCAGGCAGGTTGATTATCGCTGTTTGACCAATGATGGAGAGAAGACGCTGCTACCCCTCTTCTTCTAGCAGAACACCTTTAGTCGCCCCTTGTGACACCCATTTAAAGAATAGGGGTGCTGATATTATTTTTATGTACCAGCACCGCATGATGACGCGTGTTGACATGTTACCATAATGTCAAGTACGTTTATTACATGAAATAGTAAATCCCTATGAGATAATAAATATGGCCAACCTTTTTAGGACATTTACTGTAATGAAAGTTATGTTTAAGGATTATAGTACGCGTTTTTTGGCAACGCTGTAAAGTATTCGAAACGTCGGGTTAAATCAAAATAAACGCGTACTATAGGTAATCCGTAAACATATCTTTCATTACAATGTATAAGTATTCACGTAAACTCAGGAAAACAGGACATTTAGGTAGGTAGGTATTGTTTTTTTTTTAATATGCCTTGTTTTTGCGGTACCTAAATATCCACTTCTATCATCGTTTAGCGCCATGAATAAAGCACTAATTCAGAATAATAAGCTCCCGTAATTATTTTTTTATGTGCTGACATTATCTTATACTGCCATGATGAGGTCCTTATGACCTTAAGGTTCAACAAAAAGGCCGAAAGCATTGGGCTCCGGCCGAAAAAACATTCAACCTACATTATCTGTATTTGAGATTAGGCACATAACATAGTATAAATTGTTCGCACCCACTGAAGGGTTATTTTTATCAAGCGATTATTTTTCGCTTTTCTTTCTAGTTAATTCTTTGTTGGCGGAAGATTAACGACCCCAAAAGGATGTAGCTTTTTTACGACTGAAAAAGAGAAAATAATTTCTCGTTTTTCATTTCAATTGTGTACGAAACGGGCTTGTTGTTTATTTTTTATCGATGAGCTGTTTCGGATGAATTTTTGATAGCACACAATTTATAAATGGCTCTTATTTATGTAAGTACGTATTTTGTTAACTTATTGGCTTTATTCGTAGTTTGATTATCGAATTATGTAGGAGACAAACTTCTTAGCGTTCCATGGATTCACCGTACGGGTACCGGGTCCATCGTGTGTCGTAAGACTTGTAAGTTCATGTAAAATAAAGTAAATAGTAATAATGTTCGAAAACTTTTATACATTTATAATATAATACGAGTAATTTAGAATTATCACGTACTGTGTGTTTGTCTTACCATAATCAGTACATTAATGATCTAAAAAACTTGTTTACCGAACTATTACGAACATGGCTAAGAATAAATTTGTATGCTACTAAGTTAATAGAAGAAATCCCTATTGGCGGTAAGACCGCCCAAGTTGTACATCTTTTTTAATCATTAACTGTAAACTTTTTTATCTATTGTGCTATAAAGAGTATCTAGGTACCTATCAATATATCGAACGTTACAACAATCATAACAACATATTATGGTCAACGAATTTAATTAATTATCAGTTTCATAAGTCACTTATTAGTAAATAAGTAGGTAAAGACATTTGCTTATGTCCAGTACTTCTTAAACTTGGCCTGGATAAATTTCTTAAAAAAAAATTTGACTGTAGTAGCAAACCAAATATGTATTCGACAACACATATCTTGAGTTTCTGACATAATCTCTGCTTCATAAAAACCTCACCATACGAACCAAAACATTTTCCGCTGATCTGCTGTCGGGAAAAAGGGGTTTCATGAGATCCCCGAACAAAAGTCATGAACAAGAAAAGTAATTAGTTAGGTAGGTACTGGGAAATTGAAAAGTTCTTCCTTGTAGACGGAAGTCCATGAATCTAGATTAAACGCGCTAAGAGGCTAACTAAATTAGAACAAAGCGAGTACCTATGTCTTAGTCTAAATTGGAACTAAGGAAGAAGGTACTATGATGTAGTAGAAGTAATTAGTTTGGGGCCACAAAATGTATTCTAACAAGAAAGAAATGATCCTTTGTCCCGCTGTTGTAGTAAGGGTGCCATAATAGAATGGTGCTGGTCAAAAGTAGAATATATCCACCTCTTTTTGTTCTACGGGTGTGTCGTTAGAGGCAACCTACGAAGTGCTGTCTGAAAAAGACAGTGTCTTCCATCCACCATAAGCCAAATGCGATTGCAAACCGCGGGGTGATTATTGGGAAACCCTCCTTTTGGAGAGGCCTATGTCGAACAATGGACTGATGATTATGCTGATGATGTTATGGGAACAACAATAGGT
This sequence comes from Anania crocealis, assembly GCA_949315895.1. NCBI lineage: Eukaryota > Metazoa > Arthropoda > Insecta > Lepidoptera > Crambidae > Anania > Anania crocealis. The sequence goes on along the minus strand of OX438872.1, from coordinate 5,042,185 downwards.
TGTAATTGATTATAATGTTAATGATAAAATTTACCCACATCATCAAATATTTTTGTAGTGGCTTTTGCAAGCAGACTGTAAATTACTTATGTAGGTACGTGGTTTCTACTTTACTACGAGTAACATAAGAGTAAACTTATGAACATTGTTTTTTGGTTCAGGCTAGCTTTACTTATCAACGCAAGAATAAATTGATTAGGGGCTAATACCATGTGCCTTGTTTTTAGGAACATCTGATATTGCAGCCTGTTGTAAGCGGTTGACCCCGAATCATTAAACTCTTATGATGGCGGGCGACCATGAATGAAAGTTAAATTCAGTTTATTAGGTACTTATCGTCAGTTTGGTTTTTTTTTAAATGTTTTAACGTTTTTTAAAATTTTTGTCGCACCATAGTCTATATTTCTTTCTGCTCTTATTAAATACAATAGTAAGTAGGTATTCACTTATCTGAGGTCATAAAAAAAACAAATATATACAGGGTGTATCAAAAAAATGGGTAATTACTGAAGGGTGTTGCATAATCTCCTTTGATGAGTCCTTAGTAAATTTCTTATATTTATAGCACTAAATTTGAATTTCGAGTAAAAATAATGTTTAATAATAATATCGATAACGTGCAGCACACCACTAATTCGGGTTCATTACCCTACTAAGAGTAATAATAACCAACCACCTTCTTCCTCCTGGTTATCTTTTTCGTATTCAGAAACATAGAATAGCCGACAATAAGTCATGTTTGCCTAGTACATTTTTATCCCTATACACAGTACACACACGCACATCTCAAAGTTCTCTTTTTTACGTACGAGACAAAGTCAAACAAATCAAACAAATAAACGAAAATAAGTAGCACAAAACACAATCATTTTATCATGACGGTTCCGTCAATTCTAGTTAATAAAGTTTATTTCGAAAGAATTAAGAAAATTTAGGTACTTTACCTACAATAGTGGCTCAAAATGCTGTCCGCTTTCTTGGATGCACAATCTTGCCCGCTACAGGTCCCGCGCGTCCGATCCATCCTCCTGGGAACCGAGAAGATAGGAGGTGCGCTCGTACATCACGAGCGAAATGTGCCGGGGCACCGTCGTGCTGTAACACCATGTCTGTTTGTTGGTCGAAGTAATCGGTTTTGAATACCGGAATATCATCAATGGCGTCTTCGAACTCAGTTTGGAGGAATGTTAGGTAGTTATTACCGTTTAACCGCGCGGGTAAAATAACCGGACCGATGACATGGCCGTTGTACACTCCTGCCCACACATTGAGTCGCCATTGGTGTTGAAAGTTCCCCTGCCGTGATGCACGGGAATTTTCGTGGGCCCAAACATGTTCGTTGTGAATATTCGAGATGCCGGACCTGGTGAACGTGGCCTCATCCGTCCAAATTACCCAGTTTACGTAGTTGGGGTCGGCCTCCAGCTGAGCGAGATACCACTCGCAAAACGTGATCCGAGGCGCGAAGTCATTCGGAATTAGTTCCTGGGTACGACGATAGTGGTACGGGTGTTGACCATCATCCTTGAGTATTCGCCACACTGACATATGGCTCATGTTGAGTCTCGCCCCGGCACGCCTTGTACTAGTCGTCGGTTCACTTTCGAAAAGCTGCAGAACCTCTTCTACACGTTCTTCATTAGTATTCGGACGCCCACTGCCACCCAAATGATGAAAGGAACCCGTAGAGTGGAGACGAGTTACCATGTTGTGAAAGCACCGATACGACGGCAGGCGTCGCCTTTCAGCCGCCGGCCTACCATCGATGAATCTTTCCCGATAAAGACCCCGGCTCGAGCTAAATTTCCATCAGCTCGACCTACACACAGCATCATTTCATAGTATTCTGCATTAGTAAACACAGACATTTTCATAACACACACGTAAACACAGATTTCGCAACGAAAACGCTGGTAAATCACACCGAACACGCACAAAGCAAATGAACGACTGAAGTAAAGTACCTACTTTGTTGCCAACTGCTACTTAAAAATTTGCCTAAAATAAAAAGAAAATTCAAAATTTTACCCAAAAAGTAGCTTGAAGTATGTACCTACGCAACTAGTTCTTAGTAAGATTGGGATAATTTTAATCATCCCGTCGTATTGATTACAATAAAACTCAATCGATTTCTTCGTTTTATTTGTACAAACATGAATTTCAGATAATAATTTATCTAATCTGCCTACTACGAAATCCAAATGCATTCATGTGTAAAAAGGTGTTAGAAAAAGTAGCTAAAAGTTTTCGAAAATTGTAGCTGACCAACACCATAAAGCTACATCTAACCACAAAGTAGCAAAATTGGCAACACCGCAAAGAAGACCGCCTGGCGTCGCCGCAAAGCGGGCGGCTCGCCGGCAAACTATCATTCATGGCGGCTATTCGTCGGCGCTTGTGTCGGCGCGAGCGCAATCCATTGTTCTCGTTGTCTTGGCAACGAGTGCGCCCTGGTACTCGGCATGAAAACTAGTAGAAAAGAGGACCATCTTTCATCAAAAAGTGTCCGTCAAAAGTTCATGAGCAAATTACAAGATGGCGCTAAAGTAAAAATGTGAAGATTTTAAAAATTGTGCCACTTAAAGTGACATTTTGATGCATGGTTTTCAGAGTAGTAATCTAAAAAACTTATTGAAAGGCCTATTACAGGCAAACATAATAATTTATTATTAACAGTACAATATTTAAAAAAAAATACAAATAGAAAAATCATATTTTTAACTTAAAATAAAACGTAGATTTTAACTTCAGTATCAAAGTAATAGGTGAAAAATTATTATAATACTGTGGTGGGTCGAAAACAATAATCGCAATATTCATATCGTTTCCAATTCCAATCTAAACTAGCGCCACCTGTAATTTGCTATTTACAACAGGTGGACACTTTTTCTCATGCAAGATGGTTCTCTTTTTTACTAGTCTTCATGTACTTAGCTTTAAGTGGTCGTCAACACTTGGTAACGTGGTTTTTTGTTTTTAAAAGATTTAATTTAGAATTTCTTTTAAAACTTATTCACATTTATTTATAAACTTAATTGCAAAAATAAGGTGTGCAAAACATAGACGCATGCAAAAATAATTTTCTTATACCTAGTTGAGTTTAATTTACGTAAGGTTCTGCTTCTCGTGCTGGTGGCATATCACGTTAACAGATTTACTTAAGTTAGTTAAATGGATAACCTTACAGAACGTAAAAGCTGTTGCTATTTTATGTAAGTCTCGATACACAGTTTTTTTTTTAGTAAGTAAGTGTTGTAGGAAATTTTTGATTTTGATACAACAAATGATTCGATTCAATTTGATCAAGCGATCAACCAAGTTTTCCAGTAAGCTAATCTAACTAAAACTTTTATGATAAATAAGACAATTTGCTGTTTTATGATGGGTTGATGACATGCTTTTATCACTTGCCTCCTAGTTGTAGTTGATGAAATTGCCATTTGCAGTTTTATTTAATTTAAAATCAATAAAATTTTAAAATGTTGTTTATCTCTCTCGTCTGTTTGGTTCCGCAAGAAACTGTAAAAACCATAATTCGTGGGCGGGAACAGTGATGTTGTCCTAGTATTCCATTCCAGTAACCGCCTTGATCTAGTGATTCGAGTATGAAACTCGTTGACCGAAGGTTCTAGGTTTGATTTCTAGGTCTAAAATAAAACATCAGATGTTTAAATAGCGGCTCATAAAGTCTGACACCTGGGTGTATTATTGCATACAAGCCAAGAAGAATGGTGTTTTCTTAATTCATTCTGCCGGTTATTTTAACGATATTAAGTGTATGGTAGAGCTCAAGGTGTACAATGTATTTTTTGACCCGATTTCCAAAAGTGACAACGTAGTTTTTTTCGTAGCTTCTGTCTTGTTTTTTCAACAAAGAAATTAACTAATTAAATAAATATTGAGGATTGGCAGCCTATGGTCGGAAATAAAAAAGTTTTTATTTTATACGGAACACACTAAAGAATCGCTACCAGGAGTAGCAGACAGGAGTAAATTTATCTATGATTTATGAGGTTATTGACTCGCTCAGCTGATAGAACATTCAAACGATATTTTAAAAAAACTTCGATATAAGTTTTTTCCGAAACCATGGCAGCTAGAACAAAAGGGACAGCGCCAGTTATTTCAGTTTCATTCACTTTCTATGGCGTTTCAGGCATTATTCGTTTTTTTGAAACACCTTGTATAAGGCCGATTTGCGGATCGTGATTTTAATATTTTGTTCTAAAAGTTCATCGTCTCTTTCAAATCGCCAGTTGTATAGCCGCACTTTAGATGTGATGTCGCTAGCACAAGTTGATCAAAAGTAGAACAATAGTTTAGTATCCTGATATTTCTATCCCTATGCCTGAAACTCAAGACTACAAAATAGTAGGTAACTTAAAATACAATAGGCTATATTTTGACAATGCGAAAAATAAAGTGCGAATTCCTATTATCAGCTTAAATGATGAGTTTAAAAATGATTATTTAGTAACGGAAGCTGAAAATAATAAACGACTTATTTATAAATCCAGAAATAAAAATGCATTTATTTAAACGTTTGTCACGTGACACGAAACGCTCCTGATTGGTCGGGTTTATGATGACGTCACCTGCTTGATAACTTCGTTTGCCTACTTGTGTTTTGGTAGCTTTTCAAAATGTTTTGATAATATTTTCCTATAATAATAGTATCCATTGTTTTTGTGTGATTTATTTCCAATATTTTACAAATTCTGTCACTTTTACCATGGACAACGAAGTGAGTTGCAAGAGACAATCTGATATAAACATTAGAGGTATTAGAACCTCAAACCAATAACAAAATATTTACATTCCTAATGCCATTAATTATTAAAAATTATAAATATTATGTTTACCTACTTACATCGAAATGGCCCTCACAGAAGAAAATATTTGAACTATTCGCTATGTTATTATGATCCCTCCGAAATAGTTGCAACCACTTTTGGCGCACTTAGACTTTCTTTTGAACACTTACAAATAGTTTTCCGTAGTTTTTATAGTACCATTTATACATTTTGGAACTGCGTACCATTTGAATATTATTTTATTAGCTAAGTCACTATTAAAATATAGATCCCATTACACTTTTGTTATTTGTTTGCAACAAATGTATGTAGATGATATATGCTACAGATCACAAGACAGGCAGGTGATGTCACCGACGCCATTGCAGCGCTATATTGACAAAATAGCGTTTTGGCGCGCTATTTCAATTTTCAATTTTCATTTTTTTTTTTTCAGCAAATATGTACCAGAATTAAAAAACCTACTTTTACTGGGTTCGTTAACCTCTACTTAATAATATAAAATGGATTTTAAAAACCAGTCAAATAGCCTATTATCTTAATCCATGCATTCATTTATAAAAAAACACATTATAAACAACAAATTTGACTTCCCAAACATGAGTATCTCTAATATACATCTACCAAATACCTTTACACTTCGGGCTACAAAGCCAGCAATTCTAGGTGCGAATTCTTAAAATCAATAAATCAGTTATACTCGTATTCATGTAAGCCACAGGAGGCGCTTTTACACGTTCCTAATTTAAACATACAGGTGAAATTTTAACCACCTTCCAAAATTTAATATAGCAATCTACGAGACAAAAAAAAACGACATATTTTTTCTTTTGGTATAGGCCAGTACAAAAATTTAAAGATAAAGCACTTAGTAAATGTCCGCCAAAAGCAGCAAAATCTAAAATTTTTGATATGGCCGCCTAGCAACACTTATTTTACGCGATGCGTATCTCATTCATTTATTAAGATACTATTCATAAGTTTTTGATTTTCCCTTTATACCTAGGCCTAGGACCGTAAAAATATATTGCGAAAAATATTTTCGGGTGAAAACTTGAAGAACATTTTTTACTTCATAAATGGGCTCTAAATCGTTACTGAACGACTATAAAAATTTTGGAAGGTGGTTAAAATTTCATCTGTATAATCAATTACTATAGTAACCCTTTTTCTGATATAAGTACGATTTAAGTTGATGTATGTAAGGACTTAAGACTGGTAATTTGTTGAAAATACGAATGAAGGTTTCAGATTGCGAAAAGTAAATAATTTCCCATGAACGAATTTACTTTTCGCAATCTGAAACCTGGAACGACAAATTCCTAATAAATAAATGATGAAAGAAGGTTTTTAGGAACGTAAATAATGTTCTCGAAAATCATGCAATTTAACGAACGTAACACAAACAAACAGCAGACATTCTCGTAGGTATCACCCATTTGATAATATCTTCAAAACTAGTTTCCAGCTCACTCACAATGTTAATAGACTCTTGGACTTCCTAATACAGTTACGCGCTATTTTCTTGGCGTGAAGTTAGCCCCTTTCCACCAAGTTGGGTAATAGCGCAGGGAGACGTCAAGTTTTGGGCAACAGCGCATCCAAACAAGTTGGCACCTAGTCAGTAAGCAAGTTAACCAGTCAATCGATTGTAGTGATGTCACTAGATAGATATTAATATTTAATTCGACCATCGATATTGTGAGGTGCTGCAAGTATGTTATTCGTCTTGCTTGTCAAAACTTTGACGACCGTTTCTAGTTTTGCTAGTAGTGTTTTGAAATTCAAATTCGGTAGTACTTTTGGTAACAGAAATACGATTTCAATTGAAATACAAACATAAAAAACTTTTGGCTTCTTATTCAGTTTTTTACTTGTCTTTTGGTTCTAGAATCAGTCTTAATAACATTCGTGTCATCTCAGCTGGCGAAAATTTAACATAACCTGCATAATTTAGGCTCCTATTTTAAACTAACCCAAATTTTTATTTCGGTTATAGTTACGAGTTTTGTTCTATGCCGGATATACGATAGTTTCTGCTACGGTTATGAAGACAACATCATCAACATCTCTACTACAAAACCATTGCGGAGTAAACATGTCAAATACAATAACTAAGACGTATTAATTACCACAGCAGAACTAAGACAACGGACTTATGATTCCAACTAGTATTTGTCACAGATATCCGCCACCCCTATTATTAGTAGATCGAACTTGCGAACTTTGTCTTTGAGCGACATTACAGAGATGCACGATGTTCGTAATTCGCGATTTCGCTTTAATTAGGATGTCGCAAGTTCCTCAATAGACTTCGGTTCCTTGCCAAGTTTGATAAAGGCTAGACAGTTGTATTCATGCGATACTGTTTACTGATACCTATAAATAACTTCATCAAATACAGGGTGTAACAAAAAGCTTAACGAAGCCTTAAACCTCGCATTCGGTTCATCAAACCATGTGTAACAAAAATAATCGCTGGCAAACGACTTTTTTTTAGGCATTAAACATAAATCAATCATTTATTGCCCGCAATGTATAGCGCGCACGAAGCGCTAACAGGCGAGGGTTGTTGTGACCTTACTTCATACAATTAATTGGGTGTGCGTGCGTGCGCGGTTCATTGCAAGTTGCTTTCTTTAAAGCGTTTTTTATGAAAAAGTTCAAAAAAATTTCAACATGTTTCTAAAGAAAAAAGTTTAGTAACAACAAACAGAAGATTTTCATGCAAAGATATTGAAAAAATATATTTCAATGTATTTGACCCTCAATATCTCAGTAGCGATTAATTTTCCATGTATGATGTCTTGGAAAAAAATGATCGTACTAATGGGTAGAAAACGTGGTATTCGGCTTCGCTAAGCCTTTTGTTACACCCAGTATATTAAGAGTTATGTTATGCTTAGTTAATAAGATTGCAGCACCTGAACAAGGTTATTTAGCACTTACGCTCCGATGGATAATGATCCAGTATTAAGATCTTTACTTATACACTTAATTCGCTTTGAATTTAGATTTGAAATTGTATCCTATAATAGAGACGGGAAAAGTTAGCAGAGTTTTTTTTAACTAATACTTTAACAGGTATGATTCAAGTCAAGCAATGGCCTTTAGTTCTAGAATATCATAAGTAGGTATGTAGCGTCTGAACTTTATACGGCAAACTTCTGTGGGGCAATTATAATATCGTTTGCATTTTGCATATAAGATAAATTCGTCGACAGAAACAATGTCTTGGTAGAATCTACCAGTCGCCCGGTAAGCGATAGGTTGTAGGCTCAAGTCTCATCTAAGTCACTCACTTTTATGAAGAAATTGTACTTGAAATTTACACTAACAATTTAGTTGTTTGAGCAAAGCGGTTAGCAATTGAATTTATGATGTAAATTTTACTGAAAATACAATTCCATTAGTAAAACTTCGACTGCCTTAGGTAGGATTTGAACCAACAACATTTCGCTTATCGGGCGACTGCCGGATTCATGCTACGTTACCTTAAGGTTTAAACTTTATTGTTTCTGGGTTTCTAACATGTCCGACCAGCGTCATGAGTCCCAGGGGCCTTATTCAGCTATTTCAATCGCAGTTCGATCGTGATTGAATTGAACGATTTTGACATTTAGCCCATACTAGAACTGTCAAAAACCTGCAATTCAATTACGATTGTGATACGATTTGGTTACGCGAATTAGGGGACAACACTTTAGTACCATGGCAAAGTAACAACTCGTTCATCCCACTTCAAAATCTCTTACATTTGACCATTCCTGTTACTATAACATGGCGCTGCTCGTAGTGTTCAGCGGTTTATGATTCTTACGTTGTTTTTCACGAGGGCTGCTATTTATGTATCCGGAACAGGACAGTTAAAGAAAAACTCTTAAAAAAATTTTGAAAATAGCACTCCTTGGCTATAGAATACAATTTGTTTAATGTGTACATAGCTGTAATTTATCTTTAGTTGCGTCATTTTAAAAATTGCGTGCTTTTATCACCACGGATTTAACTCGTGAAAATTTTCGTGCTTTGACTTATAACGATTTTCGGCTAGCGCTAAACAAACAGTGCATCATAACCCTAGTGAGTTTAATCGGAGGCGGCGAATACATAAGCCCTCTTATGAGTGTTACTATTGTTACGAACGTGGAGTTCGGGATTTGCATAAAACACCGTTGACTTATTAGAAGAATTTAATAGGCGATGAACAGGTCGCAAACACTATCACAAAAGCCAAATCACAAGAATTGTAGTCCGGTGGGTCGCTGAGGTCGTTGGTTCCAAAACACTATTAGCCAATCCGTAGAGTAGTCCTTAGATCCGTTGGTATCGCTAAAGTCGTCGTTACTTCGCACTAGATCACTTTTCGCAGGTATCGCACCGAAAGCTCAGAATGAACTGACTGCGGCGTCTTAAGTCCTGTTATTTATATATCTCAACATCGATGCCGGTCGTACATACTAGAATGTTCATTTTCCAGAAAAATCACAAGGACCTTTAAACGTAAACAACTCTAGTGAGTTATACCATTTTGCGCCTTAATCTGTAAACTTAAAGTCCAATGTCGCTTGCACTAACATCTTGTTATTACTTTGTGGTTCAACTTAGGTAGTTATGTACATTCCTCTAGCGATATCTCGAAGCATCTAGCATGTCCGCGACACTGCCCTCCTCTTGGAGATGCTCGTCCCGAGCGTCATCGTTATTCCCGTTATAACGTGCCAAGCGGTCGATGTGAACTACCTTAAGTGCTCCTCTCGGTGGCCTTTGGATCCGGTATGTAACATCGTTTATTCGCGTGACTACTTTGTACGGGCCTTCCCATCTTGTCTGTAATTTAGGCAACTTTCCTTTTCTCCGTATCGGGTTATGCAGCCAGACTAGTGCTCCTTCGTCAAAGCCACTGGTATTCGCTTTCCGGTCATATCTAGTCTTCATGTTTTCACTCGACTGCAAGCCGTTTTCTCGCACCATGGCATAAATGTCCCGCATCTTGTCTTGCAAATCGGAGACATAATCCTGTACGGTGACGTGATCGTCTGGCGCTCCTCCGGTTACAAGGTCTACCGGTAACCTTAGCTCTCGTCCGAAGTTAATATATGCCAGGGTCATTTTCGTGCTCTCATGTTCCGAAGTCCTGTAGGCGAGAAGGAATGGTGCAATGTACTTGTCCCAGTCTCTTTGATGGTTGTCCACCAATTTTGCTATATGCCTCTCTAGTGTTTGGTTAAACCTTTCTACCATGCCGTCGGACTGAGGGTGATAAGCAGTGGTTCTCGTCTCGTGCATGCCCAATATTTTGCAGACTCCTTGAAACACGTTCGACTCAAAATTTCTGCCCTGATCGGAATGAATTTCCAGAGGTACACCATATCGGCATATGACTTCTTCAACCAATTTAGAGGCTACGGTTGTAGCTTCTTGATTAGGTATAGCGAAGACTTCTGGCCACTTGGTGAAGTAATCCATGACGACCATTAAGTACTTGTTCCCCAACTCTGTCACAGGGAACGGTCCGGCAACATCCACTGCTATCAGTTCCCATGGTGCCCCAACGTTATAAAGTTGAAGGTGTCCTTGACTCCTGGTGGATGGACCTTTTACTGCAGCACAAGTGGTACATTTCCGTCACCAATCTTGTACATCAGCTCTGCAGTTCAGCCAGTAGAATCGATCCCGTAGCTTTGTCAAGGTCCTTTTGACACCCAGGTGCCCTCCTGATATGCCATCGTGTACCTCTCGAAGAACATCCTTGATCCTTTCCCTTGGGACGACCAGCTGTAGGTGGAACTCTCTACCGTTAGGTTTTTTCCATTTCCGGTAAAGTATACCGTTTTGCAAGATGAAACTGTCCCATTGAGCCCAGTACGCTTTAGTCGTAGCACTCATAGGCGCAACTTCATGCCATCTCGGCTTATCGTTACCGCGTTTCTTCCATGCAACGATCAATCGTATGTCTTCGTCTTTTTCCTGAGTTTCTCTCATGGACTCATCTTCCCAGGATCTCGGAGGACTTGACCTCGTTATTTGTACACAGTCCTCTTTAGACTCCAGCTTGATGCAGAGCTTGCACTCCTCTGGGCACGGTCTTCTTGAGAGGGCATCAGCATTTCTATGTGTCTTTCCACTACGATGATTGATGGCTTCTCTTGTTACAACCAGCACCCGCTCCTTAGGCCTGTTTGTTTCTCGTTTCCGTGGCTCCCAAGCAGAAGATAGTGTCTCATGCTTCTTCGAAAATTCTTCGAGGCGTTCCTCCAACTTGCTAACCATTTCAGCAAGCTCACTTGTTTGCCTATCTTTCTTGGGACAGGTGAACTGCAGGTGGCCCTTTTCTCCACATTTATAGGACATCGGTCTGGTTGCCATTTTCCTAGGGGGAAATGACATCTTCTTTTCCTGCACTTCTCGTATCTCGTAAATTGGCCGAACATCTGTCCTCAGAGCTTCTACTTCCAGAGCGTGCGCTAGAGCTTCTTTCAGTGAGGTTTGGTGGCGAAGCCCCACTTCAGCTTTAATCTCCGTATCTGTGATCCCATCGACAAATGCTTGGAGTATAGTGGAGTCCACTATCTTTGCATCAGCAGATGGGTATGCTTTGCGGACTAATTTTTTAATCTCCAGAGCCCATTGCTGTAGTCCTTCTCCAGAACGTTGAACCCGGTCCCGTAGTTGAGCGCGGAAGACATGTTCCAGATGGCGTTCTCCAAAACGAGCTTCTAGTGCCCCCATCAGGTCCTTGAATGTGCTACCCGAGGATGGTAGCGCCTCCAAAACAGAAAGAGCCGATCCTCGCAGAGCGACAGTGAGAGCTGTCAGGCACTGTTCCTCCGTCCACCCGTTAGCAGAGGCAACGGTCTGAAATTGTTGGCGGTAAGCGGTCTAGGATGTAGTGCCGTCGTAGGATGGTACTTTCACCCTGGGTGCTGGGCTGGTAAATACGATGTCACTCGACGCGGCGGGTCCAGCGGCCTCAAGTTTCAGAACCTTTTTCGCCAATCCAGCGAGGTTCACATTCACGCTGTCTATATTGGCCTCCAGATTAGTTACCCTTTCTTCTACCAGGTCCACGTTCTTCTGTAGGTGCTTCACCATATCACCCACTGAACTTACGGCAAGCAGCACTTTTTGTTGTTCTTGTCGCATTTCGTCCTGTTTTCCTTGCATTTCTTCCTGTTTAGCTTGAATCATTTCTTGCATTCTATCCTGTTTTCCTTGCATTTCTTCCTGTTTCTGGCACATGAAGTCCATCATCTGCATCAATGTACTAAAGTCGAATGCAGATGCTCTGGCTTCTTGAGCGTAGTAGCCCGGTGAGCGGAGAGAGTAGGCGAGGCCGGCGACGCAGTGGGTAAAGCTTCCATTCCGGTAGGCGTGGACTGGTTGATGGACGATGCTTGGTGGGCGGAGCAAATAGGTGTAGTATCCCGATGGTCGGTAGCCTGTCGGGTAGTAGTCGTGGCTTCCGCAGCTTGCTGTGCCCTGGTTCTAACGCCAGCAGTATCTTCCCTCGGAGTCACTGGCATTTCCAAATATCACTTCTGACACCAAATGTTACGAACGTGGAGTTCGGGATTTGGATAAAACACCGTTGACTTATTAGAAGAATGTAATAGGCGATGAACAGGTCGCAGACACTATCACAAAAGCCAAATCACAAGAATCGTAGTCCGGTGGGTCGCTGAGGTCGTTGGTTCCAAAACACTATTAGCCAATCCTTAGAGTAGTCCTTAGATCCGTTGGTATCGCTAAAGTCGTCGTTACTTCGCACTAGATCACTTTCCGTAGGTATCGCACCGAAAGCTCAGAATGAACTGACTGCGGGGTCTTAAGTCCTGTTATTTATATATCTCAACATCGATGCCGGTCGTACATACTAGAATGTTCATTTACCAGAAAAATCACAAGGACGTTTAAACGTAAACAACTCTAGTGAGTTATACCATTTTGCGCCTTAATCTGTAAACTTATAGTCCAATGTCGCTTGCACTAACATCTTGTTATTACTTTGTGGTTCAACTAAGGTAGTTATGTACATTCCTCTAGCGATATCTCGAAGCATCTAGCATGTCCGCGACACTATTGAAAGCGCGCGCCATGATCACTGAACAACTACCTACGTATTAGAAGAAAAGTTGGGAAACTTTTAAAAATAATATACAGACGTCAGTACATAGGATGTTCTCTGGGGCTCTAACGTCCTTTGCATAGGTGCGAGTTTGCAACAAAAATGTATAGGCAGTCTGGTGTGCAAGTTGTGCACATCAATTCTGTTTTAAAATACCTAACTATAGGCGTAATACAGGGATCAGTACTTTATATAATTGGATGTCTTAGATTAAAACAAAGAGATTAAAAAATACGGTACGCTCACAATTCGCGAATTTGATTGCTACGGCGCTATTCTGCCGCGTTAATTGGTGGTGTCAGTTCAGCTTAGTAATAATATTTTCAGACATACCACACACAGGGCGGGTATTACCCCGAATTACTTACTTACCATGAGGTTTCATTGGATCCTCCGACATCTAGTTTTGAGGGCGTCGTATAATTTATTTCTTGCTAATTTTGTGCTTTGTACATAAATATAATAAGATCAGTTTCATAATTTCATTACTGCACCGGAAAGGTGCATCAGTCCGATCGCGATGAAGTAATAAAACATTAAATGCCTAACTTTTATGTAAGCAGAAATAATAGGAACTCGCTTTGTCTCACTAAAATATCAGTGTTGACAGTATAATTAATAATCATAAATATCATACATTACAATATCATAAGTGCAATAAAAAAATCGTCGCCAAAATTAAGCTCTTACGTTGATTAATAACTAAATACCCTGTCACTTTATATGGCAACATTTAACTACACAATGGCCTGGCCATTCGTAGTTTGTCACAAGTGGACGTAAATCGACATTGTTTTTCACGGACTTTTGATGCTGGCCACTGCGTATTGGCGAGCCTAAAGAGTAGAGCTAATCGGTACCTCGTGTGCGGTTAAATTAGTAAGGCTCATCCGCGCTCGGATCCACCTCGTACCAGCGGCGCTACTTTCTTTTCCGGACGAACCAATGCTAAAGCCTTAAGGGAAGGCTAAACCGGTTACGGGCTTGGTTTAACCGGGCAGATATCGGCGAGCGCTGGGCCTCAGCCTAGGTTCGCCGCGCGAGCGGTCTCTCGGTACGGCCGAGGATAAGGCTTTTTAGGCTCGCTCGCACCGGGGCCCATACTAGCAGGCGAGATAGGCCGGTGTGGGATGCTTGAGGCACCCTACCAATGGCGAACCCAGTGGTGGCGCCGCCGGAACCGTAGATGCCGTGACATGACGGTCCGGCTCCATTCTGGCGGGCCCGATCGGACAGCGACCTTAAGGCTGTAGGCTCGAACCTCGCCGTCCTAGAGGTGGGGGGGGGGCAGAGGAGAAACGGCCAGGCACATGATTGTGTCGGCCGTAAAGAACTTTTTGGCGCCATTTCTCAGACATACTATCATTATGAATACGCGGAAGCTGTATGTAAAGTAAGCCTACGAGTATAATCATCCCACTGCAGGCAAAAGACATCCATCATTGAATTCAAGTTACCACAGCAATGATGGGTACTGGCTTAATCACCACGCTTGCCAAATGCGGGTTGGTGATCACAAACCCGAGCAAGGTTCGAAAAATCGAAACTTTTTTTGTTTATGGTGCTACTGCACCATAAGCGTGTTCAGTCTTTTGAGCCTGAAATGTAGCATGTTAAAAACGCTAAACTGAAAGGATTGTAAATGTTTACTGAGAGTACAGACTGTCAATAGTCTTAACATTGTGCAGAAGTTATTCTTGCGTGAAAGTCAGATTAGTAAGAAGTTGGTGATCATCATGCAGTGTGATTGAGTGAATTGTCACATTGTTCGAATTCAACTTATTACCAATTGGTTTTTTTTTTTTAACTTTTAAGGCGCGTGTTTTTTTTTTCAGTTATATTAGTTTAAAGTGTAAATTACACAGTTTATGTTTGAGTGACTCATATCATATACCGAACACAAAACTTTTTAGCATTATCTAAGTCAGATTTATGCTTGATGTGCACAAAGCTCAGACTTAATGCTAAAAAGTATTGTGATAAACTCATAATCTATCATTTAGTGGGTTTTTTCCCTTGGATGAATTTCCTGCACGTGATAGGTAAACGGAACCTAAAATACCTATTAGTAATGAGAACTGTTTTGTTATGTGTAATAGCTACTTTATATTTTTGTCTGTTACTTACACACCACGCAGACTATGCGTAGTAAGTTTAAGAGAAAAGTTAATCAAAAATTTTGGACGTTCGATATTAACGCTCCTCTCACAAATTCAGAAGGCATCGACCGTTCCAACTGTTTTCTATAAAATAAAAGGACTCTGAACTAGTTTGTTTAAAATCTAGACTGACGGAACTATCGGGAGTTAGGCTTTTCGCAAACAAAACTATTTTTAATTATCAGCGCTAGCTAGTAAGGCATAGCTTTTCAACTTTTGAGCTTTATACAGCTCATTAAAACTTAATGTGAATATAAAATGAGCGCGACGTGACGCGACGTGCGACACGTGCGATTAAGTCGAACTAATTTTCAAATTAGCTCGACTTAACGGATATAATATAATTAATAAACTATCTCCATGGCATTTGTGTCTAAAAGTTAGAATTTTAAATTTTCCACCGCGTTTGGAAACAAAAACGCTTTATCTATAATCGCTAAATGTGGCTTTACGTCAAATTCAAAACAAGGTTATAATAATTAAATAAAGTAATTCAATAATTTATTGAATAAAAAAATACTGACAAGCGTGAAATGAAAATTAGCCATATGATTCAAGTTTTATATCGGCGTATTATAATCTCCGATTCAATAAACATACAAAAAAAATACGTATATTTATGTAACAAAAATATTATTTTATAAATAATGATGAGAGTAAATTGTTGGGTGGTCTTATTGTGTCAAATTTGCTTCGACTTTTTTAATTTTATTTAAATACGACTGCTTCAGACGGAACTTATAAAATTGTATAAGTCACACGGGATTAGGGATTCTGCTCGAAAAACTCGAGAAAGATTGGTCCAATTCTCTATCTTGCCTCAAAAAATATAGAAGGCCGTGAAACCAGAAACGGTACTCAAAATCCTAAAAGTAGGCGATTACTATCAGCAGCAGTGTAATATTCAATTCATACTTTTAAGAGTAAAATTAATAATAAGTACTTAGAGATATTATTTAAATATAAATTTTGTAGGAAAATAATACTTGTAACTTGTTAAAATAGTTATACTTGAAATATGTAAGTATTCTGTGCTGCCGGTACATTAAATGAATAGCTTCACCCCTTCCCTTTCTATGGGTGTCGTAAGATGCGATTAAAGGAGTACTGCGAGGAGAAGTCGCAGCCTTTTCCTTCTGCCATTAGCAAAAAACTGCGAACGTCATCCCGGCAATTTTGGCGAAATCCTCCTAATGGAAAGGAACGTGTCCAGCAAACAGTGTAATAATATAAGCTCTTGGTTGATGCCAATGATGATTTCATAGGGAAACTAATGAATATCAATATAGGGCAGGTTACGACATTTCACGTGTTACTCGTATTAGGTCAACACAGAAATTGTAGATTTCTTTTAACTTTTTTAGTTGAATTTATTTGCCGTTTTAGAATTGTTTTTTTTTTATTATAAAAAGAAATCTACCCCTCAAAATAAAAAGTAGTTACGATACAGATACTTACACCAAATTTAAAAAAAGACCGTATGAATTTTAACAAGTAGGTATGCAAAAATCGTTTTCGTTTCTTTTTTATTAAAAACTAAAATGAGCAAAGCTCTTCAAGTTAACTGCCCGTATCTGTTTTCGAATTGATAAGCCTAGGAACGACCGAAAATGCAAATGCGACATAACTATTAAATTGAGATTGTACTCAAAAATGACTTAATTAAATGGCGCTCAGTTTAGGGTTCCGTAACTCGAGTTCGTAAAATTTACAGAGGTTCTACGTAACTAACGAAACAGTTTTCTTCTTCAAATACGTTCTATAAGTTAATCGACTGTTCTTCAAACTGCCCCCTACTCAGCCCTGGTAGTTATTTATTCGGTTTTATTACCATCTCCGTGAAAAATCTTTTATTAATTATTGCCAGCCATATAAGCCCACTGTTGGACACAGGACATTCGCTTTTTGCCAGAATCGATACGCTTGTAAAGCAGATTGGCGATCGCTGTTTGGCTAATGGTGAAGACGTTGCTGCCTGGCTTCCTCTCCAGTAGTCATTATCTCGCCTCTTACGATATCCATAGTATAAGAAACCGGCACTGTTGGTGTTGTTCTTTTATGTGCCGTGACCACACACCATTTGTTGTAAAGTTATTTTTGTTGCCTCATTCAATAAGTTGTGTTTGGGAACAGGAATCGCTAAAAGAGATTTTTTTAAGAGAGATTTACGTTATCAATCACATCTTGCATAGATTTGTTATTTAATTGTTAACGTCATCACATTCTAAATATGGGCAAAGTTAAGGTGTTGATTAAAGATTACCATTAAAATTAAAAGAGCTAATTTTCGGTCAGGCTATATGACGATCCGTACTACTGCCGAATGTCATTGGATAGAATGTCTAAGTCTAAAGACTGCTACTAAACCCCTGTTTGAATGCAGAACACGTGGCAAACCACCCCAACACATGTTTCTAACTTTTTAAATTTTGACATGGCGCTGTAGACCAGCTAGTTGCCTCCTTCCTTAATAATTCAGTCGCAAACAATGATATTCTTTGCTCTGATTATTATTTTAGAGTTCACAATTAAATAATACGACGTCACACCTATTGTATTTTTTGGCTTAGTCTGAAGAGCAATCCCGGGTGAGTTCAATTCTCATCTGAGGCAGTCTATTATTTCGATAGAATTTAGGAGACACTAATTTCGTTTGAACCTAGACTAAAGCCAAATAAGTCTTTTTTTCTTGCAATAAAATTAATTAATTGAATTTCGCTACATGATCCTAATTAATGTAACTAGTAAACGGTGAAAAGTAAAGGGTACTAACATTAACCAAATGATTAGATGTCAAAATTATCATATTAGTTTTTAATCATACTCTGAAACTCATATCATTTTGTATGTCTAATACCTACCGCGGCCGTTGACAAAATAACATACAATATTACTAGTAAGCTTTATTATTATAAGCAAAAAAAACCTATTTTACTGTCAACCTTTATACGAGACAAAGCGAGTTTCTATATATTTCACAATTAACTTACAACAACTTGATTATTTTAATCACACTTATGTAATAAGATGATACATAGCTGCAAACATTTGAACATTGTCTAGTGTCTTGTGACGTAGTTATAGATCATAAGAGGTTGCCAAATGTAATATAACGTTGCCTAGTGTCATATGACGTTGCCTTGTGTCATATGACGTTGCCTTGTGTCATATGACGTTGCCTTGTGTCATATGACGTTGCCTTGTGTCATATGACGTTGGCGAACACATAATATAAAACATTTAGCTTACTTATCATATCAATAGTGTCATAAAACAATCAAGTTGTAAAAACGACTACAGACTAGAAGGAAAATCGTAATACACTTCGATAGAGAATACCGATCGGAAGTTTATTATTTTGTCTGAGATATATGATAATGTTACATTTTATAATGCTCACACATAAAACATATCAGAATAACAATTACCGTATCGGTATCTTCTAGAAGCTTCATATTACTTGTACCTTAACAATAATACATGGTTGTATCATACAATAAAATTATAAACCACAAGTACTTGTGGTACAAAACTATTCAAATAAAACTTTATCATACACTCATATTTTAAAACAACTATACATCAGACTCTTTTAATCTTCCAACTTATCCAGAACAATTTAGTCCATCTTTTTAGAACATAATGGCTGTAAAACTGTCTATGCCAAAAGATGCAAAAAAACTTTATGAATTTAAGATGTATTTAAATTGGAAGATATTTTTTATTGAGATAGAAATACATTAGAGCGACACGACATATAATAAACAAATACATTTAACTTTCGGCTTTTTAATCAAATTAACAAAGGTGATAAAATATTTCAAAAAAAAAATTAAAATTATATGAATCACCAATCAAACAAATTTCAGAACAGTGTTAGACAATGCAGACATCAAACCGAAACACATTTATACGATATTGTGAAATCTCACCTTTAATTATATTTGTGTGACTTAAATATTCTGGCTACACCATAACATGTTTCGGCTAGATAAAATCATTCTCTAACACCCTGGATTTTAAGATCAACCTTTGTGAAACCTAAAGAGAAAGTAATTGTTGTATTATATTGGTATATGCTGTTAGAAATATATTCCATCTTCAACTTTTGACTGTAGTTTATATAACGCGTTTAAATAAATGAAAACGTCATTTTATATTTCTGCATTAACGGCTTTACTTCATAATTTGGTAAATACTTTACAGATCTCTCTTGATGTCAAGTTTCTTTTAATTTTTATGTACACATTTGTTTTTTATAATCTATGTACAGTTACACAGTTTCGTTTGACTCAAGTCTCTGCTTAAAATTTATCTGTGAAATAAATACGATTTATTTTAATAAATCAAACAAATAAAAAAAGTAGTCCAATTAAAAAACCAGCTTACTAACTTGTAAATTTAAAGTGCCACAGACCTTCATTCAAATGTTATCTGTAAGTTCTGTAACCACTATCATAATAATATACTGATCACATTTCTAGTGGGTCACATATTCAAAATTATTTCACTTTATACTACAAGTACTCTACAATTTTAGTTTAAGCGATGTAAATCGTATTTATTTCATAAACAACTGAAATTTGTTTTAAAATGCATCGGAACCACTTTTAGTCTATTTTATAAAACAAAATGTTAAGACTTCCCCGCAAAATAATTTGAGCAATATGTTTGTCAGAATAATACTGCGAAGTCATTAACAAAAAGTTAATAATCAGTCAAAAAAACGTTAAAACTTACATCGAGTTTGTTACTTTAACATTTTAAAGTGAGTATCTATTGTGTTTCACAGGATTGTTAAAACAAGTAACGTTAACAGAAAACGTTTTTCTCCTACAGTCAAAACGGAGTCATATATCACTATAAATAGAACTCTTTTCACTATCACTAATCACAGATCACCAGAATCTTTGAGGGCGGGGTCCGGCCCAGCGATTAGGGGGGCGGGGCCCGTTCCGAGGCCAAAACTGTGGTCCGAAGCCCGGAGGCCGGAAGTTAGTCCTCGGCCCCCAGTTCCGGGGGAACCGTTGGTTCATAAATGGCCTCGGCGGCGCGTTCTGCCATTCACTTTCAGGGTACTCTTCGAACGCTGGCGGCGATGGATTCCGAATATCTTTCTCCACACCCCGACTTCGTAAGTCTTCTTCGTACGCGCTATCGTTTGAGTTTTCGTCTCTCGCTTCTCTTGGGTCTTTGAATGGGGGGTTATTTTGGAAAGGCATGTTGAAATTGTTGATCGATGACATATTGTCGAACGGGTTGGACAGTGGGAGGAGAACTGGCGCGGAGTGCGGCTTTTCGAAGTCGTTGCTGTTGATTTGTATGAGGTTTGTGTGTTCCGCATGGTTAGTCTTTCCGTTGTCTCCCCCGACTAGCACTTTGTTGTTGTTGAAGCTGTGCCGCCTGGTTA
Organism: Anania crocealis; assembly: GCA_949315895.1. NCBI lineage: Eukaryota > Metazoa > Arthropoda > Insecta > Lepidoptera > Crambidae > Anania > Anania crocealis. The sequence goes on along the minus strand of OX438872.1, from coordinate 5,021,677 downwards.
GTTCAGGCTTCTGTTGGTAGCCGCCTTCTGAAATCAGTAATTAACTTTCGGACTGCTGATATTGCGTTTTAGTTGACCTAGAAAAGTATGATTATACACGTATCTATTAGGGGTGGAATAGGCAAGTTATAATGCTTGGTGGTTTATCCTGATGAATGAACCTTACACAGCTACATCTGTCCGTGCGCGTCATAGCGTGTCTCAAAATAAATAAGTTAATACAATATTTTATGCTTTAATTAAAAAAATACATTAAAAAAAATAACACTGCCAAGATGTTATACATAATGGTCACATATCGTGGACTTTGTTTTACAGGTGGTTGAAAATGCACCTTGTATTAAACTTTCTAAGAGCCAAAAATGCTACTCTTTTTTGATAATGATGCAGTAAATTTGCTCTTTTGCATGAGATAACTTTATTTATCTGACATTAGTAAAAAAATATTAGCTACGATAACTGTTGATGTGCTTTGCAATATGCAACCTTATGTTGCACGCCAACGAGAATTTTCTTTCCTTATCCCTTGACAAATAACATAGGCAAGTGGTTAAAATAAACAAATTGAACATACGTTGCTCCTCATCTTCAGACAGGTCCATGTCGACGCTCTCGACGATGTCGGAAGGCGGCATTATAGGGGGCACTCTGTAATCCTGGAAACACCAAGTTTAGCGTGAATGCTAGCGGGTACAATGTTGCCAGTAGAGTTGAAGAACTATCGATAGTTTGGCCAACGATAGTTGACCTCGAAAACTAGTTACAATATAGATAGTGTTATCGATAGTATCGATATTATCAATTCAATCAATACTATCGATAGTATTATGATGTTATAATATCGATACTATCGATAGTATGGCTACCAATCAATAGTATTACGGCCGGTCCCAATAATCTATCTATCGCCAGTTTTGACATTTCGGAGATAGGAAACAGTTTCAATCTCTGATATTGCCGTCCAGAGAAACAAAGACAGAAGTTGTTTTCTATCTCCGATATGCCAAAACTGAAGATAGATAGGTTATTAGGACCAGCCGTTAGAGAATTTGTAATATCGATACTATCGATAGGTTATCGATACTATTGAAATGACGTCAGCTATTGATAGACTATCGATAGAATATCGATAGTGGCTTAATGAGCGGGAACTCTAGTTGCCATTGCCTGACATCATAAAGCCGGATACAGCCTAGCTTCCAAATCACACAGTATCTATTGATGTAAAAGTAAAAAGTAGTTCTGTTAAAAAATCCCAAACAATACACTAATATCCTCAAAGAAAATTTATTCTTTACATAAATATTTAACTATACACAGAATCGGTGCCAGAAAAACGTCTTTACCAAATGAGCACCCACTTGAACATTTAGGAGCTCTGAATACATAAAGGACATTGGCTTCGCTAATCGCCGCGCTTGACAGGCGAGTTCAGTAGTAGAGAAAAGACGCCGCTGCCCATATTCTTCTGGCGGTATTCATTTAATCGCCTCTTACCGCGTGGTGCTATTCTTTTACGGGCACCACAAAAACAACTTCTTTATTATACAAAAACACTTTTATTTGTCTTTATATTATTAGTGTAGATATACAGAATGACTATTTCATCACCTTTCAAATTTTTTATAGGCGTTAAGTATCGTATTTAGAGCCCATTCATGAAGTAAATAATGTAGGTCTAATTTTCACCCGGAAATATTTCTGGCAACATACATAGTTTTTTATTTTTCCGGTCCTAAGCCTGTGAAAGTGTGAAGGTATAAAGAGAAAATTAACCACTTATGAATAGTATCCTAATGATTGCATGAGATGCGAATCGCGTAAAAAAGGTGTTGTGGAAAAAGGAGGCTGTATCCAAATTTTAGATTTTAGGCGGACATTTTCGAATTCTAACTCTTGTCATTTTTGTACTGGGTTGTACCAAAAGAAAAAATACGCCATTTGATTTTTGTCTTATAGATTGTTTGTTGTATTAAAATTTAGAAGGTGGTTAAAATTTCATGCTGTAGAAATGCAGTATAAATATCGCTTACCTGATCCAAATTTATTACTGGATTGACTGGTCTAGGCACAGGGTTGGGTGGCCTGATTGGAGGTTGATGCGTTAACGATATTAAATTCCTATGGTCCACGTCTGAAAGTCAAGTAGCCATTAATATCGATACATTTAGATTTTATAGGGCGCCAACGTTTTAAAAAAATTAGATCGCTATCGAACTCGTAATAAAAATGGCTTATGAATACAGTGCGATGACGTAGGTACTATAACGAATAAAACTTTTTTGTCCGTAATTTCTTGTTACGCACAGACTTAAAATGTAGGCTGTTTGGCCATTTTGATGATCTTTTTTTTCCAGCACTGTGTTTGTTCATTTCTCTGCCCAGCTCCGCTTGTGGGAGTAGCTTTAGTGGTTAATGTCGTAACCAAATGCATACTATAAGTACCGTTTAGTTTTTTTTTCTATTTGTGTATGCATATTTACATAAGGCAATATTAGTAGCGACGGAAAAAACTCCGAAAGAGAATGGCATTCAACATTAAAAAACGACTTTGGGGAAAGAAATTCTAAGTTTTTAAGCAACGTAGATGCAACGAATGAAGCAGCATTAAAAGGTACTATTATGAGATTGAATTACGTAAAAAATAGAACAGAAAAGAATATAAGAGAATACAATATTTATTGCCAAATTATTACTTATACAGTAACCCTGTGATTCCTATACTAGAGTAGGCCTGATTTGTAAGAATTTACTCACTAAAGAAAATGTAATTAAAGGAGAACCCCATTTTTGGGCCCTACGTTACAACAATGAAAATTATGTCAAAAAAACCCTTTTATTTCTCTAAAAAACAGTTTAAATGGCAATGGACAAGTGGAGAAAATGGATAAAATACATATTGTTTTTCTAATACTTAAACAGTCTCTGTAAACCGTATAACACATTTAATTAACACGTGACTATCTCCGTAAACGCTCCGTCACTTCATAGAGCGGCGCTTTTAACGTTTTAATCGATTTGGAATAAATCGATTCATAGTAATACTTTTTTTACAATAGCATTTTTTACGGAATAAGCTAAATAGTTTTAAATGCCTAATATTAATATAAAAACTTAGAGAATAGTAATTAACATTTTTTCCACGAGCTTTGCAGTTCAATAAGTAATCATTGATAAAACAATTTAACATTTTGAATAGCTCAATTCTTGATGTAACAGGCTGCACTATTATTAAGAATATCATTTGACAATGACAGTTAATTGTCATTTGTCATTCACTCCAATTCACTCACATTTCGTTTCGTACATAGAGTAAAATTTTAACATGTTTCGTACTCGTGCGCAAGTTAATGCGTTTTGTATTTTTCTCACTGCTCTGCTGAAGTGCTCTGTTTACTACCTATATCTCCTATAGATAGAAAAGGAACCCAGATCTTATCCAGTTAAAGTAGCGAAATGGTATTTTTTTGTAAAATAATACATGATATAGGTTATAAAATAAAATAAGTTCATTGCTTGATTTAAGTAACTTGCCCATTGCACAAAGTTGTGAAAATAGGGCTTATGAATCTTTTCAATGTGCTTTAATTTATGGCCAATTCCCAGCCTTGTAACGTCAGGCCCGAGATTGTATGGGAAACGGATTTGTCCTTTAGATCAAATAGGTAGTTTCTATCATTACAATTATATTTACATATCATAATATCATTTTCAAATGGTCTTAGTGTTTATTTGCTAACGTTAACAAGCACTGCGGCCATAGACAAGTTATTTTCTAAAAGCCTAAATGTTCGACGAATAGATTACAGAGTATGAAAATGGCATAATACTATGATCGATCATTTCGTAAGCTAATGCCATTTCCATGCATTTGTTATCTGTTCAAGCATATACACTATTAGAAACAAACTTGTCCAAGGATGCAGCAGTGCTATTCTCTAAGCGCAAATGTCATAATGCTTTGGTTCTGCTAGCGCCGTATGGCTACCAAACAAAAAGCTGTCAAAAAGCCGTGACAACAACGGTCGATGTGACGGCTGAGACATCCGTGATCACAGCCACAAGCGCAGTGACGAATCGTATTAAGGGCACAACTAGAGCTATCTATAGGGGGCAGCAGCCCCCAATTGATTAAATTTTATTACTTCTAAACAAAACCAATTCTCAAAAAACTAGAACAGTAGCATTTTCTCAAATTACCTCCAGTATTTATAGAATCACTGTTAACTGCTTTTCATTCTGGCATTCTTTCGTATTGTATATTATTGCTAAAAGCGGCCGCTTTTGGTATTAGCGACGAATTCGACTTTACAAACAACTAAATGAAAAGTTTACTGTGATTCAATAAATACTACAGGTAATTTGCTAAAATGATACTGTTCTAGTTTTTTGAGAATTGATTTTGTTTAGAAGTAATAAAATTTAATCAATTGGGGGCCGCACATTGCTCTATTAGTCCCCTTAAAAGAATGCGAGGGCTGAAGAGCTTTTTTTTTTATTCATTGACAAGGGAAACAAACATGATCTCATTCTTATATGAAACACATATTGGAAGTTCATGAAACAATAAAGTTTCCATTGCTAATACTTTGGCATTACTATTTATGTTACCTTGTTGCGGCGGCGCGTGGCGGGGCGGCGCCACGGGCGCGGGCGGCGCGGGCGGAAGCGCCGGCAGCATCCGGTGATCCACGTCCTCTATGTCTAACCAACAATCACGCCGCTCAATCAATGTGTCCGAAAACAGTGGTGTCATGCTTAGATATTACATTTATTAGATTAACCTTTAGATAACAACATGCATATAGAAAATGTTAGGCGAATGGATCGTTTAAATATTTCACGGTAATAACTACTGGGTTAATTTGCTACCTTGTCAAATCTATAGGTACTAATATTAAAAAAGCTGAAGAGTTTGTTTGTTTGAACGCTCTAATCTCCGGAAGTACTGGTTCGATTTGAAAAATTCTTTTTGTGTTGGATAGTCCATTTATTGAGGAAGGCTTAAGGCTATATAACATCACGCTGCGACCAATAAGAGCTAAGCATCAGTGAAAAATGTTGCAAAAATAATTGCGTTCATAATAAAAGAAATTGACGCGGACGAAGTCGCGGGTAACAGCTAGTAAGTTAAATTTGCTTTTAAACTGCAAACTGCTTTTAACTATACCTATTCATTTAAGACAGTTCTTTCAGTTTCTACGAAATCGTCTAAGATTGACTCATTCAATAAAAAAACAAGGGAATTTAGTGTACAGACAAACAGCACGTCAACCTACCACAAAAAGTCAAATTTTCTCAATTGACATTGATCTCTACTTGTTGGACTTAAAGTTGAAAATCAATTCAATGACCTTTAACTTTTTGGGTCGGTTGACCTGCCGCTGTCTGTACATTCCATGTATTCACCGTGCATTCCTAACCGCCTGATAAAACGAAGCCCACTTAATGTAATCGTTATGTATAACATCTTGGCAGTGTTTATTTATATCATCACTAAATATAATCTTTGAGAAATATTAGGGGTTAAAGTATGAAATTGCTGTTTTGTATGGACAAAATCGAGAAGTCATTTTTCCATACTAACAATTTTTTAGTTTTTTCAAAAACGCCTGAACTGTTTTCGAAGCAATTAAAGGTAAAAGTTAGATGGTTATAAAGCTACGCATTATAGTATTTAAATTTATGAAAATCAAAGTATATAATACAAATATACTTAATTGAAGCAAGAAGGTCAGCTGACACATTGTAAGGGGTCTTTTCAACGACTTCCTTTGAAGTAATAGGCACTAGTATTGCATTTTTTTTTAGTCAAAAGTTACTTTATTTAGTTTTTGATACAATACAAAAAAAATTACGCAATAATATGACTATACTTAAGAGCTATAAACAAAATAAAAAGTGGGAAAATAATCGGCAATTTCATACTTTAACCCCTATTATTAAATACTAAATTTTGCTGCGGCCAGACCTATGAATAAACCTTACACAGTCACGACCATGCGCGTCACAGCGTGTTTCAAAATTAATGGCTGAATCAATATTTTATTAAATATACAGGGATGACTTTTTTCATCACCTTCCAAATTTTTATAGGCGTTTATTATAGTATTTAGAGACCATTTATGACAGGGGTCGGCAAACCGCGACCCCTTACCCCGATGTCTTACTTGCGGCCCGTAAATATTTTACAAACGAGTTGCAAATTTCAAATTAAATGCATGAACGAACCATGATGAGAACTTGAGTGCTATTCTACGAATTGCAACTACAAAATATGACAGCTAACATACAAAAACTAGCCTGCATTTCGCGCGGTATCTCAGACATCACATTATCTTTTATAATTTTTTTTACTTTTAACTTTTTTTTTCCTATGGGATATGACCAATTATACGTTTATATCACAAATGCGGCCCGCCATTACTTTATTTCGCCACCTTATGGCCCTAGCCTGCCATAAGGTTGCCGACCACTGATTTATGATGTAAAAAACGTAGGTCAAGTTTTCATTTGCGCAACATAGTTTTCAATTTTTACTAAGCCTGTTAAGGTATGAAGGGAAAATCAACAACTTATGAATAGTATCGTAATGAATGAATGAGATGCGCATCGTGTAAAAAAACTGTTGCTAGGAGGTCGTACCAAAAATTTTAGATTTTTCGCTTACATTTTCTAAGTGACATTTTTGTTTATCTTGACATTTTTGTCCTGGACTATACCAAAGGAAAAAATACATCATTTGTTTTTGTCTCGTAGATTCTTATAAGAAAATTTGGAAGGTGGTTAAATTTTCATCCTGTATTTTTAATTTAAAAATAAAAATGACACTGCCGAGACGTTACACACAATGGTTACATAAGCTTCGTGTGTCAGACGGTTAACAATGCACGGTTTATATCTTGCAGTGTCCAAATTTAAAAGCTTACAACACTCCCCTTTATTACATCCGAGCTATGCCATTACAGATTATAGTGTTCACAAATAAATACTCACGGCCCAACATAGGTAGCACTGGAGGTGGTGGCGGCGGTGGTAATATCCCTCGATGGTCTACGTCCACGGGCGGAGGGAGTTTCTGTAACAATCACACTTTTATTTACCTCTCACTTGTGCTATATCCAGACACAATAGAAATTCAGGTCATAGATATAGTGCCTACATCACACACGAAACATACAAAGATATAAATAATCCAATCCGATCTGGTCTGATGCAAAATGTAAGATTATCAGTACTGTTTTCGAATTTACCCTGCAGTCGAAAATTGTAACGGGACTAGAGTAGTATGAGAAGGCCTTATACACCGTGGAATTTTAACCACCTGTAAAACGAAGCCCACGTTATTAGACCATTATGTATAACATCATGGCAGTCTTATTTATTTTTTTATCAAAAATAATTTTTGAAAAATTAAAATTTTTGATTCAGACTTTTAATTTTGTAACACGCTGTGACGCGCCCAGACATATTATTTTGCTGCGGCGGGGTCTCGGTTGAATGGACATTACACAGCTACATATGTGGGCGTCACAGCGTGTTTCAAAATAAATAGCTGGACCGATATTCAATATTTTAATAAAAAAAACTTTTGTAAAAAAATTAAAATAACACTGCCAAGATGTTATACATAATGGTTACATAACGTGGGCTTCGTTTTACAGGTGGTTAAAATTGCATGGTGTATACATATCTATCTGTCTCTGTCACATACTTGAGATGTTGACATGAGTAAGAGAGACAGAAAAAGTCAAATATACAGACATGTTGCGGAGTAAAGCCTCTGTTACGTAATTAACACCAAGTTTAGTGTCTTTTATAAATAACAGTTAAATCTAAATCCTAAGTAACGTAAGTAACGGCTAATCACTACTGAAGGGCAAAGGCCTCCATCATTGAATACAAGGTACCATAGCAATAATGGTTACAGGCATAATCAACACGCTTGCCAAATGCGGGTTGGTGATCACAAGTCCGAGCAATGTAAGAATTAGATATGAGCGCCGTGGGCCAATTCCACGGCGGCGGCGTGGTAAAACATATTGTTGATTCAAACTATTTATTTTAATAAAGGAACAGAAGTTATACGAATTACTTATTCATATTACATAAATCCCTTTTTTCATGATAAAAAACTAATTAGCAATAAAATGTCTTATTCTTAAATTTAAAACAATTTTTTTACCATGAAAACAAGTATTAGTAATTTTTATGAGATCGATATAAGCACTTTAATTTTTTTTAACAGGAATTAAATAAATCAAATTCGTAATATTAAAACCAAGCACATAAATCACTTTTTTGATCATAAAAAACGAACTAGCATCAAAACAGCTCTTCGTTTTCCATTATTGTCCGAATTCAGTCCAGCAAAAACTATGTGTATGTTTTGTAGAGAGATTCTTCTTCTTCTACTTTTATTTTCGTTTTATAAACTTTAACACTAGTCGAAGACACTGCCGCCATTTTTACGTCACATGACACACGTTCGTAACGGGGAAATATTCTCAACTCGACTGAGCGAGCGCAGGCGAGCTGCATACTCGGTTTGGTCGGTCGAGTGGCGCGGAAGACCGGTTTGGACATGTCGCAGGATCGCGGCGCCGGCGCGCTGACGTTCAGTCACGGCGACGGCGGCGCGCCGGCGCGGCGCTCATATCTAGTTCGAATATTCGAAACTTTTTTGAAGATGTCGAGTCCCTTGTTAAATAAAAAAACTTACAAACTTAATATCAGTATTTTGCTATTGCCTTCTCCTTGTTTCGTATTAAAATCAGTTTTATTTCTTCAAATAAGCCCCTGGAGGCACTTATGAGGCCCAATATTGCTTGGGACGTGTAAAACCTTCCACTGCTACGGGACAAGTGTGGGTTAGTGCCGAGAAGAAGCAGCGCAAGAAACTCGGTCACTATTGTCAGCCTCTTTTTAAACAATTATGTTTACCTAAGATATATGCAAGCAACAAAAAGTTTCGAATTTTCGAACGTTGCTCGGGTTTGTGATCACCAACCCGCATTTGGCAAGCGTGGTGATTATGCCAGTACACCCATAATTGCTGTGGTAACTTGAATTCAATGATGGAGGCCTTTTCCCTGCAGTGGGATGATTATAGGCTTACTTTAAGATATTACTTTAAGATATATGCCAGTGCGAGGTAAGGCAATGGGGGCTATCGCTAGTAAATTTGCCACTAGAGGCGCTTGTGTCGCGTGAGGTCCAATAACATTCACTTTTCAATGGATTTAGCGGGCTTCGTTACATAAATTATAATTTCTTTAATTTACCTGCTGGAAACTTATCTCCTTCGTAAAATTATCGCAAAAATGGATTATTTGGCGATTAATGTGAGCGCTTTGAAAGCGGAATTAAGAAAAAGCGAAAAAATAGGCGGCCTCAAAGAGCAACTATTTCAGAAGTTAGTTTGTTGATGTGAAGATAGTTATTTAAAAATAATAAACTTTAATTAGATTCAAGATTTAAAACTTTGTTTCGGCGCCGATCTTATAAAGTCGCCTTTGACAGCTATACCTCCGGACCTCAGTCTACAGTGGCGCCAACTGGTGAGCAAAGAAACGGTAGTCCCCATTAAAAGGTTCACGTTCCTATCATTAATTTAATACATCTTACATTTTGAACCACCTGACAAACGAAGCCCAAGTTATGTTACCAATGTGTATAACATTTATTTATTTTTATTTATTTAATCTTTATTGCACAGATTTAACAAAAAAAAGTACAAATTGCGGACTTAATGCCGTATGGCATTCTCTGCCAGTCGACCATTAAGTTAAGCAGAAATGTAAAGTGGGCGGTGCGACAAAGTATAAGCAAAGTTACAAGTAATTATTTAAAATTAGGTACAAACAATTAACATATCATACATATAAATAATAAACTAAAATATAAGCTTCAAACAGAATACACATACGTAAATGGTTATACACAAATACAATTATACAATACATACTTAAATATATGAAAATATGATAAATACATAAATAAGATGACTTACAATGAAAAGTGAAACTAAGTAGAAGATGACAAAAATAATTTGCGGAAATGGGACCGAGCAAGTTTCTTAAATGAGTGATTGCAGGGTGCTTGTTTAAGTTTTTCTGGAAGGGAATTCCAAAGACGAGAGGATTGAAGGAGAAAAGACTTGGATACGAAACCAGTGCGGTGAGAAGGAATGGAAAGGGTAAGTTTGTTTGAGGAGCGCAACTGCCGAGAATGTGTAGAACTGAGAAGAGTGAAACGAGATTTAAGATAAGAAGGGGAATGAGGACATCTTGGTCGTGTTTTATTGATATTTTTTATGAAAGAATATATTTTAGAAAAATACAAAATATTGATTCAGCTATTCATTTTGAGACACGCTGTGACGCACACGGACGTATCTGTGTAAGGTTCATTCGCCAGAACCCGGCGGAAGCACAATAATACGTGCGCGTCACAGCATGATTCAAAATGAATAGTCTTATTTTTTTACAACTCCCAAAGACTATTTTAATAAATAAGAAAACACTGCCCAGATGTTTTTATTTTTATAAATAATGGGCTTGCTCTTGACTTCATACTTAACTGTACGGTTAAGAAGAAGCCTAAGGTGGAGCGAGCTTACCCAAAGGAACTGGTTCTCCCACACACCAGCGGAACACAGACAAACTGTTTGGCGCTGGACTCCGGTAGTAGGGTGGTAGCATCCAGGCAGCCTCTTACGAAGCCTACCACCGCAGAGGGATCTGTTAGCCGTCATCATTGGTTAGAAAACCAAAGATGCCGTTGCCCAGGGTGGACCATTAGGAGGTAGATCCCACCACCCCAAAGATGTTATACATAAGGTTACATAACGTGGGCTTCGTTCGTCAGGTGGTTCAAAATGCACGGTGTATAATCATTATTGACGACCTCCGTGGAGAAGTGGCGTACACACCGGTTTTCAAGGTGTCGCCTGCTCCGAGGTCCCGGGTCCAATTCCCGCAGGCTTATTACCGATCTTTAGCGATCAGTCGTTTTTGCAATTATTGCACAATCATTGTTGTAAATCATAAATTCGTATTACGGAACGTACAATTTGCGACCAACAACCAACAGCGCCCCTAGCGATCAACTAATAAACTAAGACTGTATGTCAGCACTTTGAAACAAAGCAACCGCTTGTTTTATCGTATTACGTAACAAATTTTGACAGCGAAGCGAGAGCAATAGCGACGGAGTTTTAGCGACTAGTACTATAGTGGTTGTTGATAATATTGTTTTGATGTATTACATTGACTTTTCGTCTAAGTTATAATTCATTATACTTAGAATTATTATAGATTATTCCTTCAGTGATTCCATTTGTAAATTCAGTGATTTTTAAGTTTAGTGTTTACAAAACTACGATGGTGTGTTCGCTAATGTTGTTGGATGCTCTAAATGAAGAAAGCGGTAATAGAAGGCGGACTAATGTTTCTCTTCAAAGGAGTATTTGATAGAATGCCATAGCAGCGCCTTGCAGATACCTGATGTTGAATTTAGAGCCCATTATAGGATAACCAAACAATGTTCAAGAGGTTATGCACGGGCAAAATACACGAAATGATTACATAGAAACTGAAGCTAACAACTTAGTTGGGTTTTTTATTGCTGTGATTTATAGTTTTTCGCTAAACACTTGAACTCTCAAATCTACTTTTAACATAAAAGTGTTTACCAATCACCAATCGTCCGTCTCTTCAAACTTTCATGTGAACAAAAATACACGAAGTAACTTTTGTTTCTTAGTTGAGACCACTTAATACACGTGTGCGACATAGGAATGAGATTATTTGTTAAACTTTTAAGCAATTACGAAATTATCCATTTGAATTGTACAAGCTTTATAATCTTTATGGTTTGACGTTAGTTTGTGTTCTGCTTACCACTAGTTGCTCGATCGTACGTGGCGCTAGTTTCCATACATTTTAGCCGCAAATGCACTAAGCGAGCAATCAGTTTGCGATTTTCGTCCGTAATACCAATAAAGCAACCGCGACTGATAGCAATCGCATTGCTATTGTACAATTAGTAACCAGTTGTTAAAGCTCGCTAATAACCCTGCCGGACGGGTCAATGTAGAACGAAAGTATTTTTCTACATTTTCGAGGGTCTGGGTGGTTTTGGTACCTTCGTTAATTCTGGTTTCCAAAATACGAGTGCTTTAAATAGTTCTTCAAATTGGGATCAGAACAATGTATGTGATATAAACTTTTAAACTTTCGCGTTGCATTATAACCCGCAATTATAAGTTTTAATGTATGTGATGTCCACGTTTATTTATTTATTTATAATTGATAGTGTTCAGGCCACTTCCAACCTCTTTATTAAAGATATAAAAACACAACGGGCACAGCAGACAGTGATAGCGGGGCGACAGTTTTCAATGTGCGTAGCTTGCGTTCATTTGTTTTTCACCAGAATCGAATTTTGAATTGCGCTCGTTCGGTGCTTTTTTATTCAAATGGTCGCGTCAATTTAAAAAGTGTAAAGGGGTTGGAAGTGGCCTGAACAGATAGTAAAATAGCCCATTTTTATTAAACGATTACCTGGTGAGGAGGCGGCGGGTAGGAGGGCGGCGGGCGCGCGGGCGGCGGCGCGGGCGGCGGCGACTCCGGCGTGTCGGCGAACATCGCGCCGGGGGACCTGCCCGGCGGACAGACTGCTCCTGGCGCTACGGCAGCCTGGACGACAACAGATGAGGTCAATAGGCTACTTTACTCTTCTTTAGAGTGGATCTTAAGGGGACTACTAAAGCTAGATGCTGCCCCCGATTGATTTCATTACTTTAAAAAAAAACAATTCTCAAAAAACTAGAACAGTATCATTTTAGCAAATTACCTCTAGTATTTATTGAATCACTGTTAACGGCTCTTTATTCTGGCATTCTTTCGTATTGTACATCTATACTAATATTATAAAGCTGAAGAGTTTCGTTTGTTTGTTTGAGCGCGCTAATCTCAGGAAGTACTGGTTCGATTTGAAAAATTGATTTTGTGTTGGATAGTCCATTTATCGAGGAAGGCTTTAGGCTATATAACATCACGTTGCGACCAATAGGAGCGAAGCATGAGTGAAAAGTGTTACAAAAATAGTCGCGATCATAATAATAGAAATTGACGCGGACGAAGTCGCGGGTAACAGCTAGTTATTGCTAAAAGCCGCCGCTTTTGACGTTAGCAACAAATTCGACTTTATAAACAACTAAATGAAAAGTTTACTGTGATTCAATAAATACTAGAGGTAATTTGCTAAAATGATACCGTTCTAGTTTTTTGAGAATTCATTTTGTTTAAAAGTAATAAAATTATATCAATTATTGGGGGCAGCACTTAGCTATAGTAGTCCCCATAAATGATAAATTATTGCCTGATTAGACGACAAATTTTTTGTACTAGAAAACCGCTAAACTTTGTTTTAAAAGTCCAAATTTCGTACACCGACGAAGATGCTATCGGCCATATTTGTCTATAGATTCATAAAATCATAAAATCATAAATCTTTATTTGCTTCAATATGGTATATACAAGGTCTTAATTAAAAATGTCGATGCACATATTGGGCTACATAAATTAGCATGCAAATGTCGAAATAAAAATATACTAGAAGTTAAACAATGTCCAATTAAATTATAGATCCAAATAAAATAATATTAAGAAATACATAATGTCATTATCATCAAAACGCTCTCATTAAAGTTAAATGTCCCTTTATTGCAAATATTTGCACGTAGTCAAAGAAATCTCTTATTTATTTTAAAGTCAAAGAAATCTTTAAGGCTATAAAAATTATGATAATTGAGCCAACGGAACAAATGCCTCCTAAATACCGCGGCACTGTGGGTTTTTATGTCATTTGGTATGTGGTTGTAAATATTAACGCACATAGCTAGGCAACTTTTATTATATTTTGATGACTTGGGATTGTCTTTTAGAATAAGTCTATAGGGATCTCTGCGTACTCTTGTGTTTTTTAAATCACAGGACCTACTAAACAAATCCCTATGTTTGGTTACAAAATTGCATACCTCGTATATATATAAAGATGGCATTGGTAGAAGAGCAAGATTTTTAAAGTGTGGTTCACACGAGTTTTCTGGTGAAATCCCACATATTGCCCTTATGCATTTTTTTTGTGCAATAAACGTTTTGTTTTTGTCTGTGCTATTACCCCAAATAACGATAGCGTAGCGAAGTACAGACTCTACGTATGCGTGGTATGATAAAATAGCAGTCTTCCTATCAGTAATGTTTTTAATTTGGTAAATAGCGTATACGAATTTATTCATTCTTTTGCAAAGGTCAGAGATATGCATTTTCCAATTAAGATCCTGATCCAGGATAACGCCTAAAAAGTTTGCCTGCGATACTTCCTTAATTTTTGAAATATTAAGTTTAAAATTATATTGGGCATGTTTTGATTTATTAAATTGTATGTAATTCGATTTATTTAAATTAATTTTTAAATTATTATCTTCCAGCCATTGAATAATTTTGTCAAGTGTATCGTTCACGTCTTTTTCATGTCTAATAATTGAATTATAAAGTTTGCTAGATGTCACTATTATTGAGATGTCGTCAGCATATAAAATACATTTATGTTCTACTATATCAACTATGTCATTTATATATAAAACAAATAAGATGGGGCCCAGTATACTGCCCTGTGGGACGCCATAATAATTATTTCTAAATTTGGAGTAATGAGCCTTCATTTCATTATCATGTATCCTTGTTATTACAACACGCTGTTTTCGATCGTGTAGATAGGATGACAACCATTGATTAGGTAGACCTCTGATACCCTGGACCTCAAGTTTATTTAGTAAAAGATTATGCGGCACGACGTCAAAAGCCTTAGACAAGTCTAAAAAAATAGCAGTAGTTAATTTATTATTATTAATATTAGTCAATATTGCATCAATTAGATTAAAAATTGCAAGAGTTGTGGACTTTTTTTTTTGAAAACCGTACTGTTCGTTTTTGATAATATTAAATTTGTTGCAGAAACCTATGAGTTGAAAGTACATGCATTTTTCAAACACTTTTGAAAGTACCGGAATCAATGTAATTGGACGGTAATTATTAACATCCTCTTTGTCACCTTTCTTGTACAGAGGCTTTACGATGGACAGCTTTAACGCGTCAGGAAAGATCCCCGACCTAAATGAATGATTTATTAAATACGTTACAATAGTAATCAGTTCATTTATACAAGTTTTGATTATTTTTGTGCTGATCTCATCGTAACCTACAGAGGTAGTACAATTCAGTGACATTACTTCCTTCTTTACTTCCTCTTCAGTCATTGCTCGAAGGAACATCGAGTTTGGGAGATAGGCACTTTTAACCGTTTGCCTTAAAGTATGTGCCCGTGTGTTAGAGGTATCTATAAAAAAGTCATTGAAAAGATTTGCTAAGTCAAAAGGATTTGTAAATACTATGTCATTTCTTTTTATCGTGATGATGTCGCTATCAATTATTTTATTACCAGTTTCATTTCCAATTACACTCAATATAGCTTTACATTTATTTTTGCTTTTATTAATGAAATTTTTGTTTGAGATTTGTTTTGATTTGTAAATGCATTTTTTTAGTACCGAAGCGTACGATAAGCGATTGTCTGTTCTGTGACGAAATGCGGGTCAAAACAAACATTTGACATTTAACCAACATTCAGATTTGTATAATCTACCATCCATGTTTGCTCGTTATCAATAAAAAGATGAAGACACTCGGATTAGGGTTTAACAAATATTAAACCTCAGTCACTGCACTTTCTCAGACACCTATTTCAAAAATGTCAGTCAAAGTATAGGTAACAACAAAATTTACTCGTAAGATCCGCCATGAAGTTTTCTTGGAGTCCAATGACGTCATAACATGACCGACAGCGTTTTGAGTTCAAAATAAAAAAAAATGATACGCAATTTTTTTTTATTGAAAATATGTATGTACCTATCTGGCACTTTTGTTAACTGAAATCGATTTATATTGGTTTCTTAAGCGAAATACTACAGAAACACTTAATTTATTGAGTCAAATTTCATGTGAGTCCTATTAGAATAAAATAAACGATAAAATATATTCAGGACTAGCTTACGCCCGCGACTTCATCAACGTGGAATATTGAATTTTAAACTATGTCGTTTTAAAATTATCACACGGAAACCGTACCTTTTCCGGGATAAAAAGTAGCCTATGTTATTCCAGCCAATAAACTAACAACGTGCACAATTTCATTCAGATCCGATAAATGAAAACTGTTTATCAAAATTATCCCAGGTTAACTGAACCTATTCTCGGGATAAAAAATAACCTATACGTTATATCAGAAAATAAACTAACAACGTGCCAAATTTTTTTGAGATCCGTTGAGTCGTTTTTCGCATGAAAGAGTAACATACATACATCCATACTCACAAACTTTCACGTTATTATTAATAGGATGTACCAAAGAATAAAGCAGCAGACGTTATGGGAGAGAGTATACTGTTCTCTTTTAATAAATAAAATGAACTCACCGGCATCCACGAGCTATTATTCCATGGACTACTCGTTTCTGGTTGATAAGGCTGATCCGCGTCGTCTGAAAAATTTTTGACAGTTATCTTACAACATACTAACATTACACCAATACTTTTGATCAATCCCGAATTCAATAATAATTCGAAACACAACTTTGTTTAAATTTTAAATAGCACCTAAAAATCCAGATTAATTTACTATGTACTTTATTTGATATTTTAGCAACTTAATTGCACTTATAATATCGGTATATAAACTTGAAAAATTTTGTCTCAGGCGGGACTCGAATCCGCATCTCCTCGCATGCAGGGCGGGCGCCATACCATTAGGCCACCGAGACACTGCGACACGGCGCGAATTTTTCAAGCATATTCTTACGCTGTAAGCCAGCGTTGTTTCATCAAATGTTAGGAGTTTGCACCCTTAACACCCGAAAGAAACATCTTTGCAGATGTTTGAGAGTCAGTTAAGATGAAACAGCTATTTATATACTTTATTTGATATTTTAGCAACTTAATTGCACTTATAATATCAGAATATAAACTTGAAAAATTTTGTCCCAGGCGGGACTCGAACTTTTCAAGTTTATATACTGATATTAATTTACTATGTCAAATCAACAAATAGTTGAACATTTGAGTATGGAAACTCGTGTCGTGATGTCATTGTTCACTATTACCATACAAATTATATGGTGGTACTGCATTTAGCAATGAATTGAAATGTCACTGAACTGATTATAAGTACATAATAAAAGGAGTCCATAGAGTACAACAGATGGCGTTTCGGCAAAAAAAAAAAAAACAGTAACTTTTTTATACAGGGTGTAACAAAAGGCTAAACGAAGCCGAATACCACGTATTCTACCCATTTGTACGCTATTTTTTTTTCCAAGACACCATACCTGGGATATGAATCGTTACTGAGATATTGTGAGTCAAAGTGAAAAATTTTTATTCAAGATTTTTTCATAAAAATCTTCTATTTATTATTACTAATGTTGTAAAATGACTGAATCTGACCAGTCACAATTGTCATAAACCCTTTATGACCGGTCATTTACAGTCAAATTCAGTCAATTTGACTCAAATGTTACTGTATTAAGGCTAAACGAAGCCGAATACCACGTATTCTACCCATTTGTACGCTATTTTTTTTTCCAAGACACCATACCTGGGATATGAATCGTTACTGAGATATTGTGAGTCAAAGTGAAAAATTTTTATTCAAGATTTTTTCATAAAAATCTTCTATTTATTATTACTAATGTTGTAAAATGACTGAATCTGACCAGTCACAATTGTCATAAACCCTTTATGACCGGTCATTTACAGTCAAATTCAGTCAATTTGACTCAAATGTTACTGTATTGTCTACTTCCAACCTCTGCCAAATAATTGATTTATTTGGGCACCCAATTTATTCGTAAGTTTTAATCAAGTAAGGTTTTATTTATTATTATTTCATTAGAGAATAAGACTGCCTCAAAGTAGGCACGCGGCGATGCGACGTTGCCATTTCGCCCGTAATGCACAGGGGATCAGGGGCAGGGCGCACGCGGCGATGCGACGTTGCCATTTCGCCCGTAATGCACAGGGGATCGGGGGCAGGGCGCACGCGGCGATGCGACGTTGCCATTTCGCCCGTAATGCACAGGGGATCGGGGGCAGGGCGCACGCGGCGATGCGACGTTGCCATTTCGCCCGTAATGCACAGGGGATCGGGGGCAGGGCGCACGCGGCGATGCGACGTTGCCATTTCGCCCGTAATGCACAGGGGATCGGGGGCAGGGCGCACGCGGCGATGCGACGTTGCCATTTCGCAGGTAACGCGCGCGGGGTGCGGGGCATCGCGCCGAAACATTTTAAAATATTTAATATTATGTAATAACTCATTACAACCCTTTTTTGTTGTGTTAAACTCAGAAAAACTTAAAAAGTACTAAAATATGATTGAAATAGAAATGACTGAAAATACCATTTTTGACAGTTTATGACCATTTTTGACTGATTTTGACCAATTTGACCGTAAATGACAGTCAGTCAAATTCAGTCACGTTAGTCATTTTCATCTCTACTAATGTATATAAATAACATAAACTCAATATACCTGATCCAGACAGACCTGAACCAATTGAAACAATAGTGTCTTAATATTAACATCTAATTCGTAAACACAATGCCTTAAATAAAAAATTCGAATGCTTTAAATCGAACCAACAACACAAACTTTCAATTTCCACTATAAATTTTATTGCAAGTAAATATAGAACTATTCATTTAAATGCTTATTACAGTTAGAAACGTTAAACTGTCTCAACACTAAAATCCAAAGATAAAGTTAATTTACGAAATGTCAAACAGTCGCGTCATTTTTAATCTGTTATGGTGATAAATATCGGATAGTTTTCAGTGAAAAAATAAATTCTAACGTGTTTTTTTATCATACAAAACTTCTATACACAGAATACATAGTGAGATAAAGTCAGGAAGACGTCTTTTTGCTATGACTGCTGTTTGTTTACCAAATAAGACAAGTAAGAATAAACTGACTATAGAGGCACTTAAGGTACGTACGCACTAACCGGTTTGCCGCAACGCGGCTGCCCGTTCGGTTAGCCGCAGGACGCGGTTGCAACTGCGGTTAACCGGGCGGCGGCTAGCCGTAACCGCAACCGGAAAGTGCGGATAAGATAACGTTGCGGTTTCATTAAACCATTTCGAAGATGGACGCTGAAGAAGTCGCAGCTATTTATAATATTTACTTGCGCTATATAAAGAAAAAGAAACAAAGAAAAAGGTACTGGGTTCATCCTTTTTTGCAAACTCGAGATGAGAGTATGAGAGTAAACATTCTGAAATATTTTTCGGATATCTCAAAAAAGTTTTTTCGATACACTAGAATGAGTCTAAAATCATTTGAAGAACTTTTAAGCATTCTGAGAACCTGTATAACAAAGCATGATACACAGTGCACGTGCGTCGTCAGTGGCGGGCGGTCGACCGCAAACTATTAACCGCGTAGTGGGTATAGCAACCGTCCGGATGACCGTCAGTCGGGCCGCAGCGCTGCGAGCGACCGCAACGGTTGAGCGACAGCGCATAACAGTGCGCATAAATACTAATTTTTCATACATTTTTTGACTGCGGTTAACCGGACGGCTGACCGCATTCCGGCTGACCGCATTCCGGCTAACCGCATAGTGCGTTGCTGGCCTTAATCTAAATACGGTGGCAGTGTAACATAAACCGGCATTGGTTTGACCTTATACAGCGATTGCAGATACTTACCGATTATGTGATCCATAGTCCCATAGAACGACGTAGGTGGCGGGGGGTTCCCGGTGGAGTCCGGGGTCAGCAGATCCAACCCTGGTAACGTGTCCTGGGACTTCTGGGACATTGTACCGCTTGCCACTGATACCACTGATAAATAAAAGATAAAGGGAAAAGTTATATCAGAGTATAACATTTAAATAAAGCTGAAATATTTTAATTTATTTTCAATAATGCTGCAGAAATTGAGCAAGCTTGCAACAAATACTTTCAGTTAAAAAACTTCATAAAAACTTCCAACAACATTCTAAATCATCCGTATAATCTTACTAATAATAATATTATTATTAAATATAAAATTAGGATGCATAGAAGAGCTGAACGGATCTGAAAAAATTTGGCACGCAGGCAGAATACAGCACTAGCAAATTTGCCCGAGAGAGTTTACAATTGCAAGGGTAGGGATGAGTCTCCGTAACCGCTAGTTAAAAATAAATTACTTTAGAATAATTGAGTTGAATTAATGTCAATACAAAAAGTGAGTGAGATACTAGTATCTAAATACTATATCTAAATACTGTATCTAGATACAGTCTTAAATTAGCTATGGTATCACTTTTTTATAAGTGTGGCATTACATAGCCGGGACGGGCAGCCAGTAAGATTTTACAGTTAAAAATCGCAAACATTGACGCAAATGAAAACTTTAAACTTTGGGGCAAAGAACGGTACCTGAATTATTATCGGACGCAACATTGTTAGCTTCATTTGGTATTAAAGTCTTTAGGAAGTCATTTATATTGAAGTCTTGCTTCCCTGACGGCCTATTGTTGATAACTTCTATTTTGTTGGCTGAAAGAGGAAAAATAAATAGATATTTTATCTTACAGTATATTTTCAAAGGGCAATGCTCATATTTGGTCTAGCATAAACATATCGCTAACAAAAAAAATATTTAACCAATAATTATTTTATAATTAAACAGGCATTTCTTCTTTTCATTTTTGTGTCAATCATCCTTAAAGAAAATCAAATAATTATAGGAAACCAGTTGAATGTTTATTCGTTCTGATGATATAAAAATATGGTTTATTTAGTGTGGCCATCTAAAATTTAAATAAAGTGTTCATAAACTAGTATTTTGCTAAAAAGTATTGACAGTAATAAAATGTAATCGATTCTTTATCGATCATTCTCTATTTTGTGAATATGTGTGTGGACAGCACGAAGCAAAAAAAAAGTTAAAAGTCAAACTGTCATTTACTTTGTATTTTTATATCGTGAGGTTTTTGTTAATTCTATATCGAAGACTTCGTTTTCTCAGTACGGGCTCTGATATTTCTACTTTCCACGACTCTGACGCACTTTCAGATATTGAACTCGCATCTTATTAACGAACCTCGCTAAAACGTTTACCGAGGCCTATGTTGTTGTAAGTAACCTTCTTTTAGCACATGTTAAAAAAAAACAGTTTTTATGGATTTTGATACAAAATAAAGTTTATATTTTGTATCGTACTATTATAAATTAGCAACACAACTACAAAAATAGCTCAATCGCTTGTCCACGCTAGGCCAAAGTCACTATGGTAAGTGAGCAATGCCCTTTGATTTGTCACAATACAGGGTGGAAGTGTGTCCGGTCTTATCCTTCAAATGGGTGATTCAGTACCATGAATAGAGTCCAAATCCATAAAAAAATAGTACCCATAAAAAAATTTTTTTTAATTTAAATTGAAACACGTTGCCCTACATAAAATTGCTGACAGCGACTAAAAACATCAGCCGGTCGACTGAGCGAGGCTCACGCGCCACTCCACTCCAGTGGTAAACAGCGCATGGGAGCGAACGCACGTCGGCTCACGTATTCCCGCGCAAACTCGCGACTCGCGGCACTCGTAGTGTTGCGTCATTTACTGTTTACTGTGTAAAATTGATGTGTGATTGTTTACTGTGAAAGATGTCGTACACAAACGAAGGATGGTGTGAAATGGTACGGATTTACGCCATTTCAGGCGACAATCTAGGTGAAAGTCGCAGGATGTACGCCGAAAGGTTCCCCGGTCGACGTGTGCCGCCAAGTCGCGAAACCATCTTAGCGGCTACACAAAGGCTACGAACATACGGGCAGTTTACTGTGCCAGCACACGCTCGAGGTGGTGGCAACCAACAATTGCCAGTGAGACTACAAGAATCTTACACCGTTAGACTTTTATTTGTGGGGTGAAGTGATACGGCGGGTTTATGCCATCGATTACAATAACAGGCATGAATTTACGCGAACACTATACATTGAAATGAAAGATAGTTTACGGATTTAGAACGCGTTTATTTTTGATTTAACCCGACGTTTCGAACCCTTTACAGCGTTCATGGTCACGGGTAGACTAAGGTGTTATTCGTCTTTAAGATGGTAATTTGAAAAAATGTTTAACTACCGCCTCTAATTTCTTTTTTCAAATTACCATCTTAAAGACGAATAACACCTTAGTCTACCCGTGACCATGAACGCTGTAAAGGGTTCGAAACGTCGGGTTAAATCAAAAATAAACGCGTTCTAAATCCGTAAACTATCTTTCATTTCAAACAGGCATGAACTCAAACTGCGTATTCGTAGTGCCTTCGCAGACATTCGAAATGACACTTTTGTGCTTTCGCGACTGAGGAATAATCTACGAAAATGTGCAGAGGCGTGTGCAGCCGTAAATGTTTCGCATTTTGAAAATTTATTGCGATTATTGTGAATACGTACCATTAGGTGTAGTCGCAGACATTGATGAAATGACATTGTTGTGCTTTCATTCGCGACTGAACTGAACGTAAATAAGACTAATGCAAGTATTTATTTCAAGTGTTTTTATTTAGTTAGATAAAATGATTTTATTATTGAACTTATTAAATACGCCAAACTACCTACCGGATCGTTTGCTATTTCTCACCACGACGGGTATTGGAATTTATTTCTCTGGTTACGAGATAGTAAGTTAGGTATGTTCGCCTGTCCTAAGCTAGGAAAAGTATGAAGGAAAAGTTGCATCAAAAATTGTTTTATTACTAACGTTACGTTACGGGTTAGCACCTTTGAGCAAACTGCTGGGCCACCACGTAGACTCGTGAACGTGATAATAACAGCAATGAGGCGAGTTCCGCGACTCATGTGCAGTGGCCAAAACATACGTGCAGACTAGGATAAAATAAGAACCGAAAAAAAATCAACAAAAATCTATAAGGAAACCAGTGTTGGTGTATGAAATATTTAAAATCACTAATGTTACCATATCAACAACCCTTTTTTGATCCAGTAATAAAAGTATGACTTACCATGACAAAGTATAAATACAACTATAAGAATATTTCTAAATCGATATTAATATATATTTTTTAGAATATCGAATCTATATATATTTATGTGTATAATATCAATTATCGAACACTAGACAAGAAGCGCTAACATATATATCACAAACTTACGTATACTGGTATCGTTGCTTTCGTTAAACATTGCCATTGCGTTGTCATTGTTGAGGAAAGAGGACAGGCCCAGGTTGTAGAGAGACACATCTGCTGCCACTGAAGTGTTGAACGTTCGGTCGATGTTGTATGATACTGAAATAAATACAAAACATGTTAAATGTTTTAAGTAATTTTCTTACGTAGTAAAAGCATACAGTTGTGGCACTTATACAGTTGGGGTACTCATTTGAGTAAAGAAAGGTGCTTGATCGGGTCCGTATAAACGATATCGGTCTAATCTACTAAGTATATCATGTTTATAGTTATGTTAGTAAAGAATTAAATTAAATTAATATGCATAAGGAAATAACGGATCAACTCAAAAAATGGCCATAGTTGATGTTATTATAAGATGTGAGATAAACCGACTGTTTATCTATTTTAAGAAGATAATGTTAAAGAAAAGTTTACCGGAAACTATAAAATAAATTATGTAGTAAAAAGCCCGCTCCAAAAATATTTTGGGTAAGAAGTACCGAAATGGCCTGAAACTATTTTCTTGTTTTTGATGTGTGAACTACCTACTTGAAATACTGCATATTTATGGAGTGTACTCCAAATGGACAATATCCTTAAAAAAAGGAGAACAGGGTGAATAGTGCAATTTGACCGTCCACACAACCAGGTAGCCCGTGAAAAAACCGTTCAGCATTCAACCATACGCCTGCAAAGCATGCTGGCTACAAAAAAAGTAAACCAGATGCAAGGGGTGGGTGGTGGTTTATTATCACCAATAAAAAAACTTTTTCTTTTATTGCACACACAATCATTGCAACTGCTGTGAGCAGGAGACCAATTCTACTAACGTAAATTATCAAAACCGTAAACGCAACAATTGACGAAACGCAACTAAACGTCAACTTTTCGTATTTTATTAGCAATATCGGTAGCGTTTCAGCTCACCTTATCGATCGATCGAAACTAAGTTGAACGATTTCCTAAATTCATATTCTACTAGTGATTTAACGTTGCTACTTTTAAGGCTTAAGCTTTTTAACGTTTAAGGCTACTTTTGCTAGATCGATAGCTAGCGATTCAGCTTACGTTTAGATTTCGTTTAGTAAAAATGGTTAGTAGAATACAGTCTTGTGTGACAACCTAAGTTGACACTTATTTGCGTTTCGTCAATTGTTGCGTTTACGTTTTGATAATTTACGATAGTAGAATTGGTCTCCTGGTGGGCTGAAGGATGTAGGATGATAGATCTTTGTCCGGCGACAAAGTCTACATTTCAGTTGGGTCGAAATCTTAACCAACTTCAGGATGTTCACTTTCTTCGGTCTTTTTGCTGTGATACTGACGAGAAGCTGTTGGGCCAGTTCGTTCGGGTTCGTTACTAGGCAGGCCTTGTACTTGGTGCTTGTTTTCCCAATTTGTTCCCTGACCTGACCAGTAGGGCTAAGATGCGAAACCACGATAAATTTGTAGCACGACATGAGAAAATTTGTCTACTTGTCTAATTTTATAATTTCTCCTAACATAGCAACCACCCGCGATAAAAATTCAAACGGATCGGACGAAATTCGAACGTACATTATAAACGGATGTAGCCATATTACATTATTACATATATTTTTTTTTAATTTATTTATATCCAGTTGTACAAGTATTTCTTACATTTGTATCATCTGCCAAACTGCTCAGCAGTTGGTCGGCAGTAGTTCTCATCTAGTATGTAAGTACATTAAAAATCTTAGCAAACCACAAGACGAGTTATTATATTTCTTATAATTATAACATTTAATTAATATTGTAATACTGTAGCGCCGACTCACACACTCAGTAGGCAAAAGTGTAAGGCACCTTCGCTACCAAGCAGTGCCCATCAGCGCCACAGGATCACGGGCATAAGGAGAGATAATGTTTTTTTAATATACTCTTCAGTTGATGTTTAGAGCTATATATAGTTTTATGTGTGGAAACATTGGTTAATATAATCATTCATTTTACGTCTGATTTGGCTAAAACACTTCTTGCCTAAGACGTTGCCCGCGTTGACACCCATGTTAGAGTTTATAGACAATTTTATCGTATTTCGTATTTTCACCGTTAGAGATGACTGGCCTGCCATATTAGCATTGCGCCGGTTGACAAACGATATAACGCTGTCAAAATACGATAAAAGGCCGCGATAATAATATGTCGTGGGTCACAGTCATCTTAACCCCACTGAGTGAATATTGGCATAAATTGTACGTCCGATTTGGTTAAAACACTTCTTGCCTAAGACTCTACCCGCGTTGACACCCATGTTAGAGTTTATAGACAATTTTATCGTATTTCGTATTTTCACAGTTAGAGATGACTGGCCTGCTATGTTAGCATTGCGCCGGTAGACAAACGAACACTGTCAAAATACGATAAAAGGCCGCGATAATAATATGTCGTGGGTCACATCTTAGCCCTACTGAGTGAATATTGGCAGTGGTAAATAAAATACATAAAAAAACTTACTGTCATCCTCCGTATCATTGTTCTCCGGTGCCGGCAGATCTAAATCCTCGTCGGGCCCCGGCGACGGCACGTCCTCGTCTCGCTGCGGCGGCGAGGGCGCGGCGTGCGGCAGCGTCGGCAGTAGCTCGTCGAGCTTCCGCTTCAGCGTGCGAACGCGACCGCCGAAATTCTTGTACGCCTGCACCAGAACGTATATAGTAGATTTTTAGGCGCAGCGACACAGCGACGACTTAGTGTACGTTCATACTTATAAATGCCTGTCTAGTGCCTGACTAGTCAACACCATTACTAGCTTTCGCCAGCGGCTTCGACCATTCATAATTTAGTTTTATTCCGAACCCAATAAAGATAGAAATGTAACCAACCGATAGCGCCTGGGTCACGTGGGCATACAAAATACAACTGTTATACCGCGAGAACTACAAGCGATTTCGGAATAAATATAGTAGCCTACATCCCTGTTGGTCTTATGGTTAAGGAGCGGGCCAAGAGGGTCCTAGGTTCGATCCCCAGGGTCGGTCAGGAAACAATAGTTTCAAATTTTTTAACATCACTTGGGTTTATGATCACTGAGCAGCATTTGGTGAGCATAGTGATTATGTCTGTACCCATTATTGCTGTGGTAACTTGAATTCAATGACGGACATTTTTGCCCTGCAGTGGGATGGTTTTGATGAACCTTTCGTTTATAATTTTAGTAAGCATATAAGAGCTGTAACACTAGACTGCGTGGCTGAGTTTCTTTGGGACCACCGACTGTCACAACATTATCAAAAAACACACGACGTAACTTACATAAGCGACGACCTTGACTTCGCCCCGCTGCGTCGAGTAGTACTGGTTGGCGGACGCGAGTAGCGCTAGTAGCGCCTCACGCGCAACTATCTCTCGTTGTAGCGCGGCCGTGTACCTCTCAACGCACGCTATACCCTCGTTTAGTTCTTTCTCTACATCGTCTTTGTGACTCCTGTCTATAAGGAAAAATAATATTTGATTTACAACATTCGCCTTTGACGAGCGACGGACTCAGCCACAGTATAGTAGTGGCGTGTACACCATACACGTGTGTACATATCACAATTTGCACTGCATACTCTGCTACTACACTAACTAAATAAAATACCGATACGCCTATAGTTGAGTTTTTTAAAACTTAGGCACTGCATGCCCTACCCAGAATTGAGGTTCACGCCCCTGAGTTTAGTTACTCTACTAGTTTAGAGTCGCTCAGCTTCTCTAAGGGATAAAATTCGTAACTTTTGATTTAATATACTTTTTATGAAGATCAGCCAGAACACTCAGATTTTATAAATAAGGAATGACGCCATTTTTAGTCTTAAAATAATGTCAAATGAACAAAGGTATTGAATGTACTGATTTCGAAGTAGCTAAAAATCTAAAATGACAAGTTGGTCAAATATTAGGATGTTCTTTAAAAAAATAATCTTATAATAAGAACACATAAATGAAATAAATAGAACTGTAGAATCATGCATTGAATGGATGACGAGCAACAATCTAAAAGTTAACATTTCTAAAACTAAATTCATTAAA
Organism: Anania crocealis; assembly: GCA_949315895.1. NCBI lineage: Eukaryota > Metazoa > Arthropoda > Insecta > Lepidoptera > Crambidae > Anania > Anania crocealis. The sequence continues at coordinate 4,994,338 of OX438872.1, read as the reverse complement.
TTCTTTAATAGGAAACCCACTAGTGATACTTTTAAAATAAATTATAAAGGTGAAGAAATTCCGGAGAGTGACTGTACAAACTTTCTTGGGATAATACTCGATCAAAATTGCTCCTGGACACCGCACATACAGGCGTTAAACAAGAAATTAGGTAGTTTTGTATATGCCTTATGGAAATTGACGACTATAACCGATAGCAAAACTGCTCTTCTAGCGTACCATGGTTATGTAGCTTCGCTACTTCGATATGGACTCATATTATGGGGAAATGGTGTTCAAGCAAGTAGTACATTTATTGTCCAAAAGAAATGTATACGAGCTATTTTTAATAAGCCTCCTTGGACGCCATGTGCACCAATATTTAGGGAACATAGGATTCTTACACTTCCTAGTTTATATATTTTTGAGATTTGTAAGTTCGTCAAAACCTATCCTAAACTATTCGCGAAATTTGAACATGTTTACAAGTATAGTGCCAGACATAAAAACAGGCTAGCACAACCCGTATCAAGATCGGCTTTGTACGGTCGTAATTGCTACGCCATGGCTGTTACTATTTACAATAAATTACCGGATCGAATAAAAGAACTTAAGGGAAGCTTATTTAATCGTCAATTATTTAATTTATTGGTTAGCGGCTGTTTTTATTCAATAAAAGATTATCTGACATATAAATTTTGATTCCTGTATAACTGACATTTAATTCCTATCTAAAATATTACTGTGACTTTAAATTTGAATTTTATTATTATTATTGGTTTGACATACTTTATACATCTGTGCTTTTAATCTAATTTAATATTTAATTTGTTTTATTAATGACATTTAAATTGATTAAAATTTTAATTATGTATTTGCATGCTGCTTCATATGGCTGGATGAGTGATTCTATTGTAATATGTTATCTGTCATCCTGGTGTACCTCATTCAAGAGCAAATAAATTATTCTTATTCTTATTCTTATTCTTATTCTTATAGGTGGTATCCCTAACTCTTGTTTTTGCAAACTGTCATGTTTTAAATTTATTATTATCATTATGTCATAAATACTTGCTAAACAAAATAAAATTAAAATATGGTATTTCATAATGGTTTTCTAATACCGTTTCAAAGACGGTTTACTTTAGATACATGAAACTTACCCTTTAAATTTGCTAACAAAGCATCTGCATCAGACAATTGCAAATGACTCTCATGGATGTGCTTTAATCGCAGATCCGTATCTGCTTCCAGCACAGTGCATTGCTTTATTTTATTCACCAGTTGTTGGGGCTGAAAACAAATTAGGAATTGTTCATTTAATGAACGATTAGGACATTACTGATAATATATTGTTGAAACTTTTGGCACATTTGTTAATCCCAGGTCAATAGAAAAGCATTTGTTTCTTTGGAAATCAGAAACAACAAAGGTACTACAAACATTTTCTTAGGGACCCCTTACATTAAAAGAAGTGGGTTTCCACAACCCGCCTTACAATCAAACCCAGCACCATAAAGCTGGCAACTCCTTAACAACTATTATCTATGCTAAGCTAACTAACTAAAAATTAGCACCTTTAACAGGTTATCTGTACCATATACAGTTAACTCTATTGTTGCTGTAATAATCTGTATATTATACTAGAGTTAAAAGACAAAATGAATGGATATATTGACAAAAATATTTCCATTTTATCTGTTTTATGGAATATATGCAAATTTTGTGAAAATCAGTAAAATCAGTTTTATTTCTGCAAATAGGCCCCTGGAGGCGCTTTTACACGTCCCAATATTCAAACCTACCACTGCTTCGGGACAAATGTGGGCTAGTGCCGAGAAGAAGCAGCGCAAGAAACTCGGTCATTATTGTCAGCCTCTTTTTAAATAAATATGTTTACATAAGATATATGCCAGTGCGAGCTGGGGCAATTTAAAACCACAAGTTTCTATCATTTATATAATGATTAATAGTATAATAGCCCTTTTTAATTAAAATTACTTTGATATATGATTTGAGTTTATGTACTGGGAGTTCAGCGATTGACAGTGGTAATTTATTGAAAATACGAATACAATTTCCCATGAACGAATTACCCACTTTTCGCAGTCTAAATCCTGAAATGACAAGTTTATCTTTATTTCGGGTGATTCTAAGTTATATGGACATTTAATTTTAAGATATGCAAACATTATAATTAGTCACAGTTTTTTAAGGCACTTAATCTTTTTTTTTAAATATACCAATACAAAAATTATGGAGATTTCTGAATACAAACAGAACAGGATACACAATTTCTTATATACTTAAGACTAGACTTTTTCGAACTATGCTAAAATAATTCAACTTACTTGGAAGTCTAGAGGATCATCATCAGTCTTTTTGACAGCACCAGCACTAAGCAGACCAGTCAGGTCAGAGAGAAATTCATCATCATAAACTGACCTTTGCTCCCATATCTTAAATATACGGAGGATCTTTGGTCGAACTTTTTCATCTCTAAAAAAACATTATTTGATAGAATCAAGCATGATAAATAAGAGTTTGTAAATCATTAGTTAATATTACTAAAACACATGTAGTTAGGTATACTTACAAACAAACAATACAAATTATTGAATTTAAAGCATCAAAAGTAGTTTTCATGAATATTGAACTAATTAATGGAAAAATTTAATTACCAAATTTACCAGAATCATAAACGCTAATGCACTATTTTAGTAAATGTAATGACAAAAAATTGACATAGTGCTACATCATAACCTATAAGATTATTGGAACATTACAAAAATCTAACCTGACCAGTGGTGTAGCCTTTTGTAAATTAAGACCCCAACTTTCAACAAACTCGTAGTTCTTACGTTTGCTGTACTGTATCACGTCATTGGCTAAATAGAAGAGAACCAGCCGTTGTTCAACCTTCACTCTTTTCAAAACATTCAACCAACTTGATACAATTTTCTTATGATGCGACCTCTGCTTTAAACACCATGAAGATAATAACTGTATACTCTCCTGGGTATCTTTTAACTGCATTAACCTCTTCTCGAACGCTAGAGTATTGAATTCTTCAGTCTCGCCCATTTTTATGAATCAAACACAAGTTATCATTTTATCTCTAAATTCACAGAACTATTTATAATCCATACTGTCACGAAGACGTTTGTATGTTTTAAAAAAACTTAACTTTTAGAGCACATTATACACAAAACAAACAGAAACCCAACTTTTAACACGCTGTGAAACAAATAAACGCACTACCGCGCCAAAGAATTTGTAGAGTACACCCACATATAATATATTTTCCAGCATTTAACGAATTACATAATTATATTATAGGATACCTAGAACACATTTGCGCTTCTGTAAATTAGCTCGGAAATATATTTACTCAGATGTCGGTTCAGGGAAATATATGTATTGATGCGGAACAACCGCCATTTTCTATCATATCACAAGATAAAGAAAATACTATCACTACTAATGTTGGTGTTGTTGTTTTCTTCACCCATTCTGGGTAGGCAAAGGGAACTATGCCCATACAGCCAATTCTTTAGTAATATTTTCTTTATTTTTGCATTAAAACGTTGATGTTAGACGTTTTAATGCTTCGATGGAGTGTTTGGAGACAGTCGAAAGATTGAAGGAATGTAGAGAAGTCCCCAAGAAAGAGTTGAACTGTTCGCGATCCCGCGCAAAATTCACGGCCCACTTTTCTTGGTTACGACCCATACACCATGTTATTTCACCGAACTGTATATTGTTCACTCGCACGACACTTTGTTTCGCAAAATAACACCACTTTTACGACCCAAAAATCAATATAAACAATAAAAATTAGAAAAAATAAACGGACTCCAACCGTATCTCACGAACTCCCGCCAAAAACTCCTATCACTACTAAACTATCATTACTACCACAGAACATAATCTATCAGACATGGCTAGTAGCATTGATATAGGATACAAGTAGATCGACTGACAGCCCGATAATGCGTGACCAGTTTTGATTTGTCAATGTGTGTGTTAACTAGTGACGTACCTTTAACATTTTTAGACTATCGATAATAATTGCAGTTTGTCGTTTGGTAAATAATGTTTACTGTCACACTGTTTTTATCTCGAGATTATGCACCTACTTTGCGTTATACCTAACTGCCCTCACTTCTTACAGCTATAATAGTGGGGAGATAAATGTGCCCGGTGAGTATATTTTTTACATATAATTTGAAAATAAACAGTTTTAATTAATTAAAAAAATAACAGCCATTGTTAATTAGTTTTCTTTGTTTATTTCTCCAAAAGATTTTCCCGTGTCATCTGCTGTGCCGTGTGAGCTCATCAATGGCAGTAAGTGAAAAAGAACAAGTAAACAAAATCTGAATAAACATTTACATTCTGATGAATCAATCCCTGATTATTGACTTTTAACAAGATTATCTTAGTTACGTGATTCCTTACAGTTTCCTTCTTCAAATTGTTAAATTGACATTCATTTGAGACGCTAAACGTAAAATAACATCAAATTTCTGCGGAAACATTCAAGATAAATATCGACAATAGTATCGATAAATTTGAGTCAAGCTCTAGCATACATTTAAAATATTTCGATGAATTAATAATCCACCAAAATAATGTAAATAATCAATACATAGAACTTTATCTGTACAAAATATTAAAATGAACAAGTGTATTGAAATAATTTTATATTTACAACATAACAAGATCAAATTCAACAAAAATAACGCGTTTTTACGATGACGACTTTCTACGTGTTTACCTGTGAAATAAGCAATTTTCTGGATTATTTTTGTGGTTGACTCCACAGGCACTCACAGAACATGTGACCATTGTTAGATAAAACTGTATTTACTTTAGAAAATCTACGATGTACTAGATAATTCCATAAAATGTTGAACCTTTTATCGCATATGGCACTGGATTTCACTCTGTCAAATAAGACTGGTCACAAAACGATAAGATTTGTTTTCAATTTCTATCTTGCTAGAGTTCCCTAACAGGTTTCCTATATCTCGCAGGCTTTTTCCGTCTATTATATTCTACGTTTATGGCTAGTAGTATTAAATTATCTGTGGACATGGACAGAATAGACAGATTATGTTTATGTATCAACATTTGGATGCATATGGCCGTGCAACTTGTAATTAAAAAAAAAACTAAAATAGAGACTGCTCAAGGATTTTTTATATTACATAACAGGATTGTGCACTAGTAACAAAACGCGGTCCGAGTGACAGAGATAGAGGCCTCTAACGTCTGTAGGGTGACAATCCATAACACAACTTTTTGAGACCACTTAAATATTTAGGTTAAAGAAATTTTGCCTGATGCAGAAACTATACAATGATATTAAAATTTTTGTATTCACTGTTTCTAGCTTGATTTTCGATACAACCTTTTTTTTTCATTATAAATAGGTTTTATTTTACATAATAGCGTTGAAAAGTAGAAATATTGCAATCATGTTAAAAAAATAGGTGGATACGTGGGTATCATCTATCTAGGTAAGAAAAAACATACCGACATCAAAATAAAATAGCTAATAATATTAAAGCAATATTTCTCTGTTACCAGATGTTGTTCCTTGTGCTATACTGTTTGTACCGCCGCTAGACCTTATTCAATGTTCTACCTAAGCACGAGTGTATGAGTACACCATGTTCGACTTACAATCTAGTTTGTTCGTTCAGTAATTTTGAAGAACATGATGAACTGGAGAGCATGATCTCTAGCCATGCCCCTTAGAATCCTTTTTTCCAGATGCAATGTAGTGTTAATTATGTACGTGATAAAATGATAGAGAGTAAGGAAATAACAACCTATAATCATCCCACCGCAGCAGGGTAAAGGCCTCCACCATTACATTCAAGTTACCACTGCAATGATGGGAATTGGCATAATCACCACGCTTGCCAAATGCGTGCTGGTGATCACAAACGTAAGCAACTTTGAAAATTCGAAACTTTTTGTTGCCCGACCCGGGGTTCGAACCTGGGATCCCGAGATCTTGACCCGGTATATAAATCACTAGACCAACGGGGTGTTTGATAAAATATATGGAAATTGAAATCGCTTACCATTTTATCTCAATTAATAAATATAATATCCTTATTTGCATCTGTCGCTACAGATTTTGTGAGCAAATGTTTTTTTCCTTAAAAATTACTGGACGTACATACTAGAATTTCGATTTTAATTCGTAGGTACATGATTTATTTAGAAGTACTAGTTAGTATATTGAAGTATAATACATAGGATTATAAAACTTTCCTAAACGTAAAATGAGATGTGATTTTCCCACTAACCAAAGTTCTTAAATCGCAAATTTACAAAATTTAAGGATGAGATTTAAAAATAGAAAAATAAATTGATGATTTTTATCTAAAGATATCCTCTAGGGGATTTGAGGAATTGTTTTGAGAATTTAGTTCAGATATGAAATAAATGTTCAAAACAATTTCTCGAATCCTACAAAAATAAAAAAACATGCTCATCCTATACAGTTTGAACACAATTCAATAAACATTGACTTAAAAGAAAGAAATACCTTAAATTAATTTGCTCAATACTTTCAATTAATTAACTAATACACTACTTCGAAAAATACGTAACTATCCTAATAATCTTTCTCCGTCGCTATTTACGTAATATGTTTATTTAGGATGTCAATGGAATACACTTTTGTTTAGCTGTAAACATATGTTCCAAGGCCGTAAAACTGGTAATAAAAAATATAAATTATTTACCACAGATTAAACAGAGTTTAACTTTACACGGAATATTGCAAGATTTTGCGTAGGCTTCTTCTTTTTACGTTCCATAATAATAATAAGTCGAATAAATTTATGATTGAATTTGCACTAAAAACATAGCAGCATGGTCTCAGACATTAGTCCGACTCCGCTCCGAAAAATAAAAGAAAGTAATAAAACTTTACGGAATATTTAGGGAGGGGGTAGGAATCAAAGGGGTTTTTGCGTTTTTGGCGGGAGTTCGTGAGATACGTCTGGAGTCCGTTTATTTTATCGAATTTTTATTGTTTATAGTGATTTTTGGGTCGTAAAAGTGGTGTTATTTTGCGAAACAAAGTGTCTTGCGAGTGAACAATATACAGTTCGGTAAAATAAGATGGTGTATGGGTCGTAACCAAGAAAAGAGGACCGTGAATTTTGCGCGGAAACGCGAACATTTCACCTCTTTCTTAGGGACTTCGCTACATTCCTTTAATCTTTCGACTGTCTCCAAAAACTCCATCGAAGCATTAAAACGTCTAACATCAACGTTTTAATGCAAAAATAAAGACAATATTACTAAATAATTGGCTGTCTGGACAAGTATCCGAGGCCGTTAAACTTACTAAAAAAAAAAGGGAGGGGGTAGGGGGAGGGCATGGTGTTGTGTTGTCGTCGGACGTCGTTTCGTTTCATGTTTGAGATAACCACAAACAAATTGTGTTCTATGTGTGCCTCAGCTGAGGTTCTGTGCTGTGACACTTAAATTCAATTAATTATTAACTCTCTCTCTCTCACTCTCGTTGGGTGTGTGTGTTGTCATACATACAGGTTACAACAACACTTCGAAATAGTTGAAATATTTATCAGATTATTAACTAAAATTAAATAATTTTGATAGTTGTAAAAAAGGTGAGTTTAAAAAATGTTATTGTTTAAAAAAGTTTATTTTAGGCTTCACTGTTTTTAAAAGCTTGCTGCTTCCTACTGACAGAGATAAGCCGCTTAATTTACACTAAGTATTTCCCATTTCTGTGAACTCTATTTTAAAACCCATAGTTTTAAATCTGTGGTAAGCGGTCTTTTTTCGCAAAAACCTAAAGCGAAATTTTTTTTTCTGGTTTTTACGCAAACAATCAACACTGACTATCTAGATAATGGATGACGGGCCGGCAAATGTCACGCATGCACTGTGCGCATGCATGAATGACTCATTCATCTGTTACAAACCCGGCAAAATTGAAACGTAGTGAAAACGCCATCAACCCCAATCAACCCAAACAAAAAAAAAATAGAACTTAGTGATTATACAATGTACTTGTTCATCGATATACAAGGTTTTCGTAAGAACGTTGAATATTCGAAAATGGGTTCAGGTGGGGTGGTTAACTAGCCCAAAAGATTTCACCCAGGTCTCAAGTTTTTTTTTCCTGGAATTTTTCGCTTTTGTATGTACCATGTACCTTCAAACCGTCTAATTTTTTTTAAAGATATTTTTTTTTATTAGAAATTAGTGGTTCTTAGAACCTTTTAAAATAAAAAAAAAATAAAATAAAAAATTGAGACCTAGGCAAAATCTTTTTTGGGCTAGTTAGTTAACAGACCACCTCAACATCGCCCATTTTCGTATGTTAAACGTTCTACCGAACACCCTGTAGAATAAGAACTTTACTATTATATTATGTGCTACTGCTACTTTTGTATATGTAGGTACATCAATGAGTGGTTGAATTGAAACAACTTAAATCTGCTATCATAAATTACGTGACTGTAGGTACCTACACTAAGGGTGTTCGCACCAATCCGTATCCGATACGTGTGATGAAAAGCCTATAATGTACCTAAATAAAAAATCGGGAAAGGTACTGTATAGCTGTTTATCAACTTAACTTCAACGATATACGTAGAAAAATTTCAAAAAATAATGTCTGCAGCACTATACAGAATAATACGTAAAACTGAAAAACAAATGACAAGCGTCACGCATTTTTGACTTCATTCTGTGAATCATCAAATTATGTTAACTGCATACAATGATATTTAAAAAGTAATAGATAAGTTACATGCGCTCTCAATATGCGTCCCTAAAACGTCACAATTGTGACGTCTTTTTAAATCCATGAAAGAGAAAGTAATTGTTCTTTTCACGAGTATGACAAGGACAAAATAAGAATTACGCATGTGTGCAGTTGTTCGCAAGCGGCACAGATATTTCGATAGTTTTGTAAGGGCATAACCTATCTATACTTTTTAAATATCATTGACTGCATATTACAAAATATATTATTACACGCATCGAATTGAGAACCTCATCTTTTTCGTCGGTTGAAAATTAAGTGACGGTAGGTACTTGATTTAGTTTCAATTCAAAGTTGTCTGTATTATCTGTACCTATGATTACGTTTTCCGCTGATAGTTAGTAAATTGTAAGTTTTCATATGATACATATTTATTATAGTAAGTAAATTTATTTTTACTAATTACGAAATTATCCATTATTTGCACAGTGTTTTATTATTTGTAGGTGCACAATGTCTTCCCGCCGCCGATGGAGACCAAAGAAAAAACGCCGACATGAAGATGTGGAAGTCTCATTTTGGCAGGCTGGTGGCAGTGGGGATGCCAAGCAGTCAAATCAAGTAACAGGTACTACAAAAACAGTCAGCCCATTATGATGATAACTGCCGGTCTTCCTGCCATGTAAGTAACGTAAGTCAGGCAGAAAAAGGACAATGGCCTTGTCCTTCCCAGTTGCCTAGTCTATTAGCATCACTTCCTGCAATAACCGGGGGTGGTCGTTGGTGTCACATTACACAATTAAAGGTAGACTTCGGAGCAATGCGGCTTGCGGCTTGCGTCGTGCGTCATGCGTCACTTGCGGCCCACGCGGCCATGAATGTATGAAACCCTTTCCGAGCGACGCATGCGGCCGCGACGCTTCGCTCGGAAAGGGTTTCATACACTCCTTTAATTCAAATTAAAGCCGCATGGCCGCGTGGGCCGCAAGTGACGCATGACGCACGACTCAAGCCGCAAGCCGCATTGCTCCGTAGTCTACCTTAAGATAAATGTTGTATAACGAGCCTCTGTGAGTTGGCTTCGGTCCCTCGTACGCCTTTCAAAGGACCGAGATTAAAAGGTCCCGAAATTGGAAAAATTGGAAATAATAAACATGCGTTAGGTTTTAATGATTGTGCATTAACCCAATACCATAAATGTTGGGAAAACATTTGATAAGGACAGGATACTTCACGTTTTAATGACGATTGAAGTGTAGGTATTTGTAAATAAGATTAAAATTGAACTCATATTAATGAGCGTAGGTTATCGTATTCCTTATTATACATTGGCAAAAATAAACTTTTGGATATTTTTTGCAATCATTGTAATATTGTAGACAAAAAATCTTTTTTGACTCAAGGAGGACTAGAACAACCTTTCGCTATTTGGAAGAGCAATCAGACAAATGACATGTAGGTCTATACTACAGGGATCAGTGACCATAGACTTAGTATACGAGTAGGTATTAAGGAATATCCAAAGATTTCTAACAATGATTTCTAAACTAAAACTATGACATCATTGGTTGCGATTTCGAATCCCGCAAAAGTTGACTGACTCAGACTGACTGATTCGTGTTCTAATTTATTTTGGGTTACCGTCATTAATGTAGTCAAAAAGAAAAAAACTGAAACCATAGGAACGCTTTGTTGTCCGTCTGTCTGTCTGTCTAACAAGATCATTTATCTCGAGAACACGAGGAGCGATACTTCTTGAATCTATTTTAATTCCTACTTACCTAGTTGGAATTGAAATAGATTCAAGACGAGTCTATTAAAGTTGTTATAAAAAAAACTTCTCAGTTAACTACTATAAAACGTACTACAAGAATAAGGAAAGATCTGAAAAATATACATTTGTAATTAAATCATATAAAAATTCGGAAAAACACTGCGACACTCGATTACTGAACTTTTTCTATTTATGTGCACCTACAATATTGTACGTAAACCTCGGTGGGCGTATTTGAATCTGATTCTGTATTACATATCTGTTCAATTATATTTATTCAATTGACTTTTTAATAGGCGTTATAATCGTATTTAGAGCCCATTTATGAAGTTAAAAATATTTTTTGCAACATACTTAGGTTTCAACTTTTACAGTCCTAAGCCTGTGAAGGTATAAAGGAAAAATCAATGTATGAATAGTATCGTAATGCGTAAAAAGTGTTGCGAGGAGGCCGTATCAATAATTTCTGATTTTTGGTGGACATTTTCTAGGTGCTTTAACTTGACATTTTTGTACTGGGCTATCTATACCAAAAGAAAAATACTTCATTTGTTTTTTGTCTCGTAGATTGTTGTATAAAAATTTGGAAGGTGATTAACATATTTTCATCCTGTATATTATTATGTATAACGCTAACGCCCCGTCGCGTTGGTCTAGTGGTTTAAATACTGTGCCAAGATTCCCGGGTTCGATCCCCGGGTTGGGCAACAAAAAGTTGCTCGAATTTGTGGTCATCCAATACCCATCATTGCTATGGCATATTGAATTCAATGGTAGAGGTCTTTGCCATGTTGTGGGATAATTATAGGCTGTTACTTTTTATGTAAAGCTATGTTGTTCGGGTTTATATTTAAATTTATACCTACAACTTTTATTGGTTTAAAAATTAACGGCCTCCATGAATTCACCGTACTCTTGCCGGATCCATAGCGATGCTGAAAAAGGAACTCGGTACATTGGTAATTACGGGTGGTAATTACCAATGTACCGAGTTCCTTTTTAGGGCGGTTTTATAGTTACGCATACGCCCGCGACCCTGGCCACGAGCTTAGCGTCTCTTGGATTAGGCGCGGATGGCCCGCGCGCTTCTTACGTCTTCGTCTACTGTCTTACGGACCGCGCTTACCAACCGCGCGGGCGTACGCGTTTTTATAAAACCACCCTTAGGTGTAGGTCTAGAAGGTACTCCTTATGATGCGCGTTAGCACTTACCTTTACTGCCCGAATAGCCTTCCTTGCCTAACCATATTTAGTCTAAACTAATGCCGCTTTCAACAATCGTTTTGGGACTTATTGCAGTCCTTGATAGACCAAGGTCTTTTAGTTGCCTAAGGAGTGATTTCGCTGGTATGCCTCACAGTCCTACCTACTACATCTACCGCTATTATCGCATACATATTAAACCACAAAACTATACATAACCACTTCTGGTAGTTCTGGTACTTCATTAGGAATTCCTAAAATCCTATTTTATATTAACTAAATATTTGTTGCATAACTGTTAATATACCTAAATCAATAAATAAATAATTAAATTCAGAACTTGTTTCCTTACAGGTAAACAATTAAAAAAGGACAAGGCATCGGTAGACAACTTGGGCTGTCGACATCGTGCTCTCAACACCAAAGTGAACGATGCCTTTGCTGGCCAAACTGACTTCGACAGTGCAAAATGTAGCTTAGAAAAAACAGAAGTCGACAGGTTATTTAAAATAGATCTTGCCGCAAAAATCAAGAATGTCGACTACCTCGTAGATATGCTCAAATCTGGAGACAGCCTTTACACTGCAAGAACATTAAAAAAAGCCGAATGGTTATTTGACGATGAATACTCCCATATCATCCACCCGGAATACCTTTACGAAAACATTTTTCCGGTCATCTCGATGAGAATGAAAAGAAAAATTATTAAAGCTGCTGCCAGAAATGTTAGTAATCCAGACCGCGCTGCTCAGTTTTATCATTGCTGCATAAAAGAAAAAATGACGAATACGGCTTGCACCTGTCTAATTTACACATCCGAAGCATTCAAATTAGATGTGCTGCAGAAAAGGCCGGTTAGTGAATTGGAGAAAAAAGACATAGTTTTTATCAGATTTTTAGTTGGGAATTCGTTCGTCATTTTGGATGCTTTTTTAAACTATTTAACTTCAAACTGGAAGATCAATTCAACTGCTCGACAATTTAAAAATTTATACTATACAGTGTCCAATGAAAGATATTTAGACATTGTAGAAAAATACGTCAGTATATCAGAAGCCTTTAAGACGATAAAATTTGATTTAAAACTATCTGATAGCATCATGACAAATCATAAAGATAGAGTTCTTACTAAACCGGAATTCTATGTACATACCGTAAATACCGAAGTTTTAGTAAAGTATAGTACAATTGATGATGCCAAAATTTATGCCACCGCTTTATTACCAGATACAGGACGTGAATTCTGGTCTCGGCGTTATGATACCACTTATAGTCTAGTATTTGATATTATTCCTAAGGAACAAATATATGATTTATTTAAAAGCTTCTTTTTAAAGCATTACCCAAAGAAAGAGTTTGAAATGCATCCAGGCTTTTACAAGCAAAAATATTATACATTTATGACTAATGAAGAGCGTCATCAATGGGCTTTACGTCATCTGAATTCGCATAATCAAATTCTAGGGGTTGGAAATGATTTTGTATGGTACAGATTTGTAAAATTTGAATTATCTTTCCCAAAAATAAAGGAACTAATCAATATTACCAAAAATGCAAAAGTACGCAATCTTATGATCAGGGTATTAATAGAATCGGCTCAAAATCACCGCGACCTCGAGTCGCTTTTTATTTACTACCATAAACGGCACTTAAACGAATTAAGAACACACAAAGAAAACTTTTTGCATGCAGTTATATTGGAGCGTAACGTGTTTGAGTTTGACGAAGTTTGTTGGGCTGCATTTTATGAGATACTGCTTACAATGAATCTCTATAACACATGTGATGCAATTGAAAAACAAGATGATGAAGATGCCAATGACACTTTTAAAACTGTAACCGTGTTATATCATATTCTAAATGACAAGCCCTTTCCTGAGGAATTGATGAAGTATTTCCTTGATTATTTTAATGTTTATAATATCGATGATCACCTTCATCATGTAGACAACCAACAAAAATTGCACGATTTCTTTTTTGATATTTATATGGAACATATTTTTAGTTTTAAACATCAGCCACACTCTAAAGAAGTCACCGAAAGAGTAAATCGATACTTTGAAAATATAAAAAGTTCCATGGCTATACTAAACAAAGAATGCAATGTAAAAAAGCAAAGGCAAAATGATAATTACCGTAAAGCACGTAACGTAGATAATACACTTTCGGACAGGCAACTTTTACGAGATTTAAAAAAAGACAAAAGACTTGTAGTCAGTAAAGTATTAGATGTAAAAAAGAAATGTGAGAATTCTCTATTCAGATTCAACCAATTCCTGAATAAAATCAAAATATACTTTTCTGAAGATATCACAAGGATTTACCTTGATATGTTCGATAGTCTTGTTTATGGAAATACAAATTTGCAACCTGTAAAAGCTGGCGTGCACGGCATTTTTTATCTAGGTGACTATAAAGCCAAAATGGAATTGATAAACAAATTTGCGCCAGTTAGTTCTAAGAAGATAGATAAAAAAATCATTGGCGTTAACCACTTGCAGACTCAAAAGGCAATATGTCGGTACGCTTGTGTTTCTCGTCCCCAATTACCTCTTGCTAGCATAGCTATGTATATGAAAGGCAGTTATGCCAAATATTCTTTGCATGTATTCAACACATACCTTGCAAGCCTACCTTTACCAATCTGTCTGGAGTTTGTGCACTCAGTTATTGATGCACCAATATCAATTCAGAAGCATGCTATTCGTCTGGCCTTCCAATGCTTTGACGAAGGAAGTTTGATAAGAGTCATAAAAAATATATGGAAAACGACAAAAAATGTATCTATAAGACGTATTATCTACAAGGCTCTATACAATAAAGTAGTAGATACAAATAAACAAATATTTTCAGATGGGCTTTTGAAATTGACCTCAAGTTTACATGAAAATGATGAAAATGAGATATTTGATGTCGTTGTATCTAATAAGGTATCTGAAAGTATTCTTGGAGACTATATTGAAGCTGCTTGGGAAGCAATTAGCTCCTTCGAAGACAAACAACCGAACATAAAACGCAAGGAGGGCGTCATATGTTGTATTCAAGATCAACTATATATTTTGAGGAAAAGCTTCGTTTTTTCAGTTATTCAAAAGCACATGGACATGATGGTGAAAGAAAACAATCTTATGATGACCTATGCTAAAACCAATATGTCGCAACTGTACAAAGAAAAATGGCGTCTGATTGCCAGGTTTATTATGCATTACACTCGTTCTGATTTTCCGCATGAGGAGTATGTGCAGATGGCTGAAGAAATCGTTCGAAACAGCGTTGTCAAGTGGGATGATGTTATAGAAGATAATTTTGTGCACCAAATGTTTCTCTGGGATTTTTCCTGCTATTTGCAAGAGGCTAGTTTTAAATACAACATTAAGTACTTTGAAGACGGTCTTCCTATCTTTGATTATATTTTGACATTAATCAAATCATTGTTACCTATTCATGATACTTACAAATTAGTTTGGGAGTTAGAACTGGCAGTAATCAGTAGAAAAAGTGTAAAGAATAACAAGAACAGCTTCAGAGATGACGAATATGATGCTATTCTTAAAACAACTGAGAGTTTCAGTCGAGATTTATCCAAATTAGTGTCTTTGTATGTATATAATAGAACGTTTATGATGTTGTTTTCCTCTAATATTAAAGATATGGTACAAAAACACGCAAGAAATATCGTTAATGTAATTGCTTTTAATTTTAACGATGAACATGAATGCAGTGATGATGAATATATGGACGATGTTTTTGTTATGATTGCGTCTACTTTGGTAAAATTTAACTTGCCAGAGACATTCGTGTTGGCGGTGCAAATATTGCCTCTTGACAGTGAGGAAGATAATTTTATGTATGTAATTAATAAACTTAAAAAATGCTCTCATCCAGAAGTGCGTTTGGCGTTGCATCAAAAATTTAGAAAATTTTGTGATAATAGTAATCTTGTGAATAATACATATTATTATTATAGAAATAAATGTATCATGTTATAAATTAAATAAAATGTCTCCACATAGTTTTTTTTTTGTTTGTTGGAATCAGTTATTTAAATGCAATCACGAACGAGTAAAAAATGTAACATAGAAATTCTATATGTATTTTGACATGCGGTCTTTTGCATTACCATAGGCTGCCGTGACAATATCAGCCGAATTCTGAACATAAGCCTCCCAATACACGCCACTGAGCCTGATCCTCGTTAATTTTCATTCGCAATCATTGTGTGGTACGAGCGAGCCCGGTTACGGCACCAAAAAAGTCTGTGGTAATGATTGTAAGCTGTGCTGTGTGTAAAAATGTAGGTACTGCAGTATTACACAAGTTACAGAACATTAAGTGACCGCGCTATATTTATATACTACGTACCTATACGTGGAGCTATTACCGAGCTTGAGGTCTTGAGGATTTTAATGTTTTTTTGTGTATATTTATTTGATAGGTCTCAGACCTAACAGGTCGTAATCTATTTTTATTTCTAATAAATGTGTGGCACCTGTGGAATACTCTCAAATTCAAAAATTTCACCCATTCGATTTCTAGGCAGAAAAATAAAATTACCTTCCTTACAGCAACATTCAAAATTTTGAGTAAGCTGAATTACGTGACTGAACGTTTGTTACATTTTCCGTAGAACCGTTTCTGATAGGCTACTTCACATTACCTACCTAATGAAATGATATTAATATTCTAGTTAAACGTCAATTGTTACAGGTAGAAGTTGCAGTGCTGTAGTTGTTACAATGGTAAACAAAAAAGATCCATTGCTGCCTGATAACTTGGGCGTTCGACAGCGAGCTCTTAACAAAAAGGTTATTGATACTATAGCTAGTAATACCAACTTCAACATTATCAAAGACGAGACGGAAGTTACTGAAGTCGATAAGTTTTTCAAAATTGATTATGCAGCAAAATGCAAGAATATCGACTACATTATCCAAATGTTAAAATTGGGAGACACATTGTATGCCACTAGGGCTCTGAAGAAGAGTCGATGGCTTTACGATGACGAGCACTCGGACATCATCAACCCGACGTACCTCGACGCAAACATTTTTCCAGTCACTTCAGCAAGGGTTAAAATATTAATACTAAAGGCTGTAGCTATGCACGTGCGAAAAGAAGATCGAGCAATAGATTTCTATAAGTATTGTATAGAAACCAATTTACCAGAGATAGCATTTAAATTTTTGATTTTTTCTAGTGAATCATTTAAGCTAGATCTATTGCGTAACCATAAGAAAACACCTCAAAATAAGTTAATCAACAAAAAAATTGAATATATCCAATTTTTTATTGGTAAATCATTACCGTTATTACAAGCATATCTCGAAATAAAAGACAGTAACCGTAGTTCTATTTTAATCAGGTTTAGGGATTTATATTCGATAGACAATATAAAATATTTAGAAATATGTGAAAAATACGGTGCTTTCATTAGATTTAATAAACATATGAGTAATGAAATCATGAAAAACCACAAGGAAAGAGTATTAGCCAATCCACTATTTTATATGGATGAAGTCAGAACGGATGTTTTGTTACAAAATAGTACAATTGACGATATAAAAATATATCTTAAATCACTTCTGCCAGCAGACGCTGATGGTTTTTGGGGTTGCTATTTTAGAGCGCAGTATCCTGAATACCTTGAAAAAATCCCACACTGTGAAAGGTATGATTTTCTGAGAACAATATTTTACGATAAGTACCCGGGTAAAGATTTTGAAATGACGGAATGGTTTTATAAACAACATTACTATCAGTATATGACCGTTGAACAACAAGAAAACTGGGCCTGGAACCAAATAAATAGCGAGAAACAAATTTTAGGCGTTGGAAAAGATTACATTTGGTACAAGTTCATAAACTTTGAAACCGCTTTTGAAGCCGTAAAAAAATATATAAGAGTATCGAAAGAACCAGAGAGACGAAAGGGAGTGATCAATGTCTTGATACATACTGCCAAGAACGATCGTGAATTAGAAATTCTTTTTAAATATTATAATAGAAAGCACAATAATGAGCTCAGAGTTCACAAAGAGTATTTTTTGGAATCAGTTCTAAATTGCCATAACACGCTGGAGTTTGACGAGTCGTGTTGGAATGAATTTCTGAAATTATCACTTGGTTTGGATATTTACAATCCTCTATACAAAGAGCGTGAAGTAATGTGGCAACAGCCAAAATATAACTGTTTTAAAAATGTAATTCTTTTCTATCACATATTGCACGAGAAAGAGATGCCTGAAAAACTATCGGAATACCTTCTGAATGATTTTTATCCTGAGTCTGGATTGCCGGAATTAGGAAATAATGATCGCGATTCAATAATGTATCCACTACGTAATCTTCCAGAGCATAAACGCCAATACGTTTATAATTTTTTGTTTACATTTTACACTGACAAAATTAAGTAATTAAAAAATCAACCCTTTACTGATGAGGCTTATAATAAAATGGAGTTGTATCCTTCGGTTGTCCAACAATTAATGCAAGTATTCAACCCATTTAGGGAAAAAATTAAATGGAGTACTACTTCTAGAAAATCCAAAGCTAGAAATGTCGGTAAAAGCAGTCTCTCTACTCAACTATTGCAAGAGCTAAGAAAAGACAAAGAGCTGTGCATGGGTACCTTTTTGAATGCCAAAAAGCATTTTGAAAACCACCCGTCCAAGATGGACGGGTTTCTGAAAAAAATAAAGATTTACTTTCCAGATGACGTCACCAAAAGTTTTATTGCGTTATTCGAGGAGCTTCTTCTCACTAAAGTGGATTACAAATCGATAGAGGCATGTGTGAAAGCTATTTTCCATTTAGGTACCAAAAGTGGCATTGCAGAATTTATGAATAAATACACTCCAGAAAATACTAAAATTGACTATAATGACATTGATCCGCAATTATTGCTTATTCAAAAAGCTATTTGCAGATTTTCTTGCATTCCCAGACCTTCAGTGCCTCTGTCGACTATACATAATTACATGAAAGGAGATTACTTGCAATATTGTATACATGTATTCAACACATACCCTGTAATTCTGCCAACTTCAAAATGTATCGATCTTGTAAAAGCTCATATAGATGCTCCAGTGTCGATACAAAAGCATGCCTTGCGCCTGGCTTTTAAGTGTATTGAGCCACAAGAATTGAAACAAATAAGTTTGAATATTTGGAAGAACACAAAAAACGTGTCTGTAAGGTATGTCATTTACAAAAGTCTTTATGATAGACTAGTTGCAAGTAACGAAAAAGAGATGTATGATGCGTTAAAACTGTTGACCTTAGATCTTAATGATGAAGACGAAAAAACTTTATTTGGTCTTATAGAAAGATCCAGCTTATCAGATGAATATCTCGGGGATTTCAAAGAAGCAGCCTGGTCAGCGATTAGCGAATTTAAAGACAAGCAGCCGAATATACAGCGTAAATGTAATGTATTGTATAGTATACGAGAAAAAATTAATCTAATGAAGGATGAATTTGTGTCTCAAATAGTCTACGAGCATGTCAACTTCATGTTAAAAGATAGTAACCTTGTGTTGTGCCATTCAGATGAACAAATTACTAATATCTACGCTGAAAAATGGAATCTCACTTATACGTACATATTATACTTCGCAACGTCTACAGATAACATTGATAAGTACCTTGAATTGGTTCATTTTATAGTTAATAAATGCTTAGAAATGTGGGGCGAAACTCTTAACGAAAAATTTATTTACCAAGAAATTCTTTGGGAAATATTTCATCAGTTAAAAAACGGCAGTCTTAGTAGTCTTGTCTTGTTCGAAAATTCGATTCCCATTTTTGAAATAATTCTAAGGTCAGTGGAATCAAATTCGCTAGTTTTTGAAAGTTACATATTAAGATGGGAACTGCAACTCGCTGTTATCAGCAGGAATGTACTGAAAAGTGTGAGACAAAGCAGTTATCGTAGTGAAGATAATTTTGAAATACTAAATAAGTCATTAAGTAGTTTTGGAAAAGAAGTAGGCAAGCTGATTTTAAATAAAGTCAATGCTAAAATATACTTTGTGTACCACACTGAAAAAGTTAGGGATGCAATTCGTAATAGTATTAAAGAATTGTTAAATGTTATATTTGTTGAATCCAATGTGGATCAGACCAATTATATAGACAACGCTTTAGTTACGTTTATTACCGAACTTGTGAAATTTGAAATTGTTGAAATTTATTTGTTTGCCATCGATATATTACCTTCAGATTGCAATGTGTGTTTAAGTGACGAATATCAGGCTGTCATAGATATAATACAAAAATATAATGATGCAGACGTACAATACGCTTTGCATCAAAAACTGCAGAAAAATGTTTGTTAATAAATTACTGCACTGAATTAAGCCGGCTTTTGACTATGGGATATAATTTAATATATATTAGGACATCTTGAGATATAATATTTTATCGCTCGTCATACATTTTGTACGAGACCGTTCATACTTCACACTGTGCTATAATATATATTACATCCCCAACTATAAATATTTTTTCGACCCATCGAGCGATAAATTTGAAGGAGTATATTTACCTCACGTCCCCGGACACCGCGCCTCCCCCTGCCTCGCCCGCAGTTTGAATGGTGGCGTAAATGGCGTTTGTGTGGCAGACTCAGAATCGTCAACCGATCACGTGTTTTGAATTTTTTTTTTTGTTTAACATAGGTGTTTGTAAACGATGTAAACTATAGGTATTTTGTTGAAGTACCTACGTAATCCTTACCTACGCATTAAATTATGAAACATTTTATAGAAAGTGTTAGGAAATAGAAAAAGATGTAATATACATATTATTAATTAACATAGTCAAAAGCCGGCTTTACTATCACAAAAGGAGGATGTGTCAATGGTGGAAAAAAGAAGCTGCTGTTCGTCTTTTTCTCGGTAAGGGTTCAATCGCCTCTTTCAATGCCCATAGGAAGCGAAAGGATGGTTATTGTAATTAAATAGGTTCATTAACATAAGTTTTTGTAAACGTTTAGTTGTCACACATTGTCTTTTATTTTAAAATATTACCTAATACTACTCCTATACTTACTTGTCATATTTTTGTGGCCTGTGAACACAGCATCTCCGCAGTCATTGTCTGATAGCTAATGTCATCAACATGATTCAACATCCTCAACCCACATCAGTATAAAGCTGGACATCGCCCTCTACTGATACAGAATTTTGTTAGTGTCAGGATGGCCGGTCACTAGACGTATTTATCGTTGAAATTATTACCAATAATTGCTACCCAATTGCTTCTTTTTGGTTCCTATGAGTAGTCAATTGGTGCCATCACATTTTAGAAGAAAAATAACATTTAAGGGTGACCGGCTATCCTGATGTCTCGTTGGCCGGTCACCTAGCTGTGGTACCCTAAGTGCGTGGAATCGCTGAATTATCCATTGGCCAAACATTAGTGCCCGTTTGGTTCCGTCAAGCTTTCAGAGATTCCACGCACTTAAGGTACAGCTATGTGACCGGCCAACGAGACCTCAGGATGGCCGGTCACTCTTAAATGTTATTTTTCTTCTAAAATGTGAAGGCACCAATTGACTACTTATAGCAAACAAAAAGAAGCAACTGGGCAGCAATTATTGTTCATAATTTCAACGATAAATACGTCTAGTGACCGGCCATACTGACGCTAACCAGAATTTCGCCATGATAGCTTGGTACTTAATCATTTAAACTACCCAGTTAAATTGATTAAGCTTTTGTTCATCTTCTTGCAGTACCTACTCCTATAGTCGCCTCGGACACCTGTTTAAGAGCAATCTACTAACTTACAAAACGTATCAGTATGCAAACTACGACTACGTAACTTGCAAAATTTTGTCTCAGGCGGGAATCGAACCCGCATCTCCATGCATACAGGGCGTGGTGCTTCGTCCAATTAAGCTACCGAGACACTAAATCACAGCGCCAATTTTTCAAGTATGTTTTTATCGCTGTAAGCCATGCAGCGTGGTCTCATCAAATGTTAGGAGGAGTTTTGCAGTCAGTTAAGACGAAACAGCTATTTTAATACTATAAATGATATTTTAATAGCGACTTCATTGGAATTATAATATCAGTATTTAAAGTCGGTAGTTGTGTAGTGTAAAACATTATAATCTGGTGATGATGATGATTGATAAACCCGCATTTGGCATGCGTGGTGAACCACGCCGGCGGCCACGAACCACGCCGGCGCTGCTAGTATAATTTTGATTTCGATAGATTATTTGCACGGACCTAAAAAAAATACGGACGTAACATCACACTAAAAAAATGTGAAGCATGCAAGCTACTACAATTTCGTTTGTTGTACATGATCTACACTCACACAAACACACTAGGTCCGACAATCCGCTGCCATTTCGTCTCTTGTGACAGCGCCAGTGACACGTGCTAGTGCGTACGTTGCATCCACGATTTATTTTTCAAAAATGCCGTCTTGTGTGGTGAAATCGTGTAAAAACTACATTTAAGTAAACGTAAAAAATCACATGGAATCACCTATCATACGTAAATTATTATGATTCGTGATATTTTTCCTTATTCATGTTTTAAAATTTTCACCAGAATTCTAGAAGTAAAATGCAACAGTGTTGTCACTTTATTTACGAAAATAATTCCCTAAAAGTGAGGAAATCTGTATTTGTATGCAACAAACTATGTATGTGACTCTGTGAAATCTGATTTCGTCAGTTTTTGGGTGCCGTTGCTCAAAAGGAAAATATAAGATCCCATAATTTGATAATATAATATCTCTTGCGTCCTTTTAAAATGTTTCCTAGAGACAAAAAGCGTAGAGATGACAGGATTATAGTTATATCTGCCAGTACCGTGTGCAGTGCACATTTTGATGACATAGATTGTATGACTACAGCTAAGGGGCTACGTTGTTTGGTTCCATATGCCATTCCAAA
Organism: Anania crocealis; assembly: GCA_949315895.1. Taxonomy (NCBI): domain Eukaryota; kingdom Metazoa; phylum Arthropoda; class Insecta; order Lepidoptera; family Crambidae; genus Anania; species Anania crocealis. The sequence continues at coordinate 4,971,697 of OX438872.1, read as the reverse complement.
AAGAGTAAGTTTTATTGTATTTGAATTAGGGTCATGTCGTCTGTTCACGTCCATTTAGTGCAGTTAGCAAGATAAAGCGACATCACTAATTATGTGATGTGTAAAAATACATTTTTTTACACGTAGCATGTGTCTTATTTTCTATCACAGTGGTCATAAAAATTATGTTAGGTAGGTCAACATAGGTCAACTGTTTAAATTTCTGATAAAAATATATGTATATTACATAAGTTAACTGGGACCGATTTGTTGCACCTCGCGATTGAAACAGTAGGGTAATTGATGATTTATATGGCAACCCTTAAATCACACACACAGCATAAACGAGCGCCCATTATCATGCTTCACTCATGATTAGACGAGGTTACGTCCGTATTTTTTTTACGTCTGTGATTATTTGGTAATTTATTATTTGTCAAAAAGACGTCAACGCATTCATTTGCCATGTCCCACGGAACATAATAATAAAACCGGCCAAGTGCGAGTCGGACTCGCGCACGAAGGGTTCCGTACCAAAAAGGCCAAAAAAAACGAGTTTGTTGTATGGGAGCCCCCCTTAAATATTTATTTTATTTTGTTTTTAGTATTGCGGTAACAGAAATACATAATAATATATTGTGAAAATTTCAACTGTCTAGCTATCGCGGCTCTTGAGATACAGCCTGGTGAGGTGACATAGCGACGGACAGACGGAAAGTCTTAGTAATAGGGTCCCGTTTTCGGTCCCTCTTTGGGTACGGAACCCTAAAAACAGGTGGAAGTGCGATATGGCAAATGTCGCCAAACTCACACATATAAACGGTAAATAATACGTTGCACCACTAGTGAACAATGGTTTTGATTCGTCGCATATATCCTATCCCAAACAAGCCTAAATTACACAAAGTACATAAATAAAACATTCCTTCCTGCTCTATGATACAGTGAATTTTGCTATAGATAAAAGAAAGCATTTACGACGTTTCGTATTTCGAACCCATCATCTACGATTTACGAAGAAGTTCAGTTATTCCACAACAGATTACCAGTACCATTATCGGAATAAGGTTGATATTTCCTTAACCGAGTTTCTTGCGCTGCTTCTGCTCGGCACTAGCCCAGACTTGTCCCGAAGTAATGGTAGGTTTAAATTGGGACGTGTAAAAGCGCCTCCTGGGGCCTATTTGCAGAAATAAAAATGATTTTAAAACATTATTTTTACCGCTACTCAGCCCGTGCGAGGACACCATAGATTTATCAATAGATGGGACTCGATGTTAGGATTGTTAGGTTTGTTGATTAAAATGTTAAAGTTTACAAAAGGGTATTCTATTTATAATGTAAGGATAATCTACTTCAATAATTGAGTAAAACTTGTATTGTTATAAATATTGTAGTTAGGATGAAAAGAAACGAAGAAATATTGTAAGTAATAATGCGCATGATTATGTATGTGTCTTTATTACGAGTTGAAAATAACAATAAATGTTATTCACCAAGGATATAGGGAGTATAATATTTTTTTAAATAGGTAATAGTGTTATAATTTTTATAAAACAAGTAGGTACCAATCTTTGATACACGCACGGAACAGAAAAAACAAGTGGAAGTGCGAAGTAGGCGGGACCCGCGTGCCACTACTATGCGTAGTTACGCATACTCGACCTTAGTCGTGCTCTAGAGAATTCAATATGAAAAAAACGGAGGATCTTTGGGGAATTTCTGTCAGCATTATCAATACAATTATAAGTTCATTAGCCCCTCAACTCGCTATTATTTTTAACAAATGTATCGATGATAGACAGTTTCCAACTTTAATGAAGTTTAGCAAAATCATTCCTTTATTTAAGTCTGGTGAAAAATGTGACCCCTCCAATTTTCGACCTATATCTACTCGTATCTTGCTAGTGCTAAGTAAAATCTTCGAGAAAATCTTAATCAGCTTTTATCACACTTTAGTGTAAATAAATTATTAAATAGCAACCAATATGGCTTCAGAAAAGGTAGAAATACTACCGATGCTGGAGTTGCTCTTCTACAACATGCGTTTAATGCTTGGGAGAGTAAGTTAGATGCCATAGGTGTATTTTGTGACCTTTCAAAGGCTTTCGATTGTGTAGACCATGTAACATTACTTAAAAAACTTACACATTATGGTGCATCGAATGATTCCTTGGATCTAATAAGTTCTTACCTTAAGAACAGAACACAAAAGGTTTGCATAAATGGAGCTAATTCTTCAGGGTCTGCCCTTATTATAGGTGTCCCTCAGGGATCAGTATTAGGACCCCTGCTATTTTTAATTTATATAAATGACCTTCCGTGTTATTTACATAATCTTTGTGAGATGGTATTGTTTGCAGATGACACATCAATGATTTTTAAAACTAAGAGGGGCAAATGTTCATTTGATGATGTTAACAATACCCTCTCTAAATTATTACATTGGTTTACAACAAATAATCTTTTACTAAATGCAAATAAAACAAAATGTGTAAAATTTACCATGCCCAATGTAAGGTTTGCTGCTACTCATATAATTGTTAAAGATGAACCACTAAACTCTGTAGATTTAACTACCTTTTTAGGTATAACTGTAGACTCTCATTTGCAATGGGGTGCTCATATTAGGGTGCTGTCTGGAAGACTTAGTTCTGCTGCTTATGCTGTGAGAAAGATAAGGCAATTGACTGATGTTGAAACGGCAAGATTAGTATATTTTAGCTACTTTCGTAGCATAATGTCATACGGAATTCTGTTGTGGGGCTCAGCGGCAGATATTGAGTCAAATTTTATATTACGAAAACGTGCTGTACGGGCTATTTACGGCCTTCGACCCCGTGACTCGCTGAAAGAGCTCTTCAAAGAGATTAATATACTTCAGTATACAGTGTCTTCTCAATACATTCTCGAGAATATTGTTTACGTTCGTAAGAACATACATTTATTTCTTAAGAAAAGTAACGTACACAATTGCAATACCAGAAATAAATATAAACTTGCCGTTCCAGGCTTCAGACTGCGAAAAGTAAGAAAATCGTTTATGGGAAATTGTATTCGTATTTTCAACAAATTACCACAGGGTATTGCTGAACTCCCTGTACATAAACTTAAATCGTATGTCAAAGTAATTTTAATGAAAAAGGGCTATTACAATGTCAATGATTATTTAAATGATAGAAATGTATGGCATTAAATTCGCCTAGTCAGTAGTCCTTCGGAATTTTTTGTTTGCGTAATTTTACAGCGAAAATGCCTTATTGTGTCATTTTGCAGTGCAAAAATGATAGTAGGAGAAAACCTCTTAAAAATGGAAGTATTTCATACCACAGGTAAGGAACAATATCGTAGATTTTCAATAAAATCTTGTTTGATTTCAATTAATTAAAAATGAAATAAAGGAGATGTCCCATAATAGGCCCAGACATTGTACACCATTTTCAAAGATCAAGAAAAAAATACTGTTTCTGGGAAAAATACATATAAATTTATTTAACGTATAATTTAGTGGTTCAAAAATAAATAAGATCGAATAATTTATCAAACTCCATTAGGCATTCCAAGATGGCGTCAATCTAAAAAAAACTTTAAATGTCAGTAGCTGTCAGATACCCCTTGTCACTTTGGCATAATCATTCACTTCAAGTTTTTGTTCTGCTTGTCGCGCTTTTATTGTAGTTCATTATAACGACCTCTTTTTCGTTTTCTGTATTTAGTATTGAGCGACACATTACCTTCATAATGTTTGTTGTTACTACAGTAAGCGATGGCACTCGACTCTTAGCTGCGCGATTTTTAAACTGACAGATGTCATCAAAATGTCATCTTCCGCCATGATGGTTTTGTTGTTTTGTATTGCTATTTTCTTACTTATCTCTTTATTTGAACCACTTAACGAAGCCATTTTAAAAGAATTGGATAATAACAAAATCTTGTAGGTGTATTGGTCTATCTTTTGGTGGGGTGTACAGGTTCTGGGCCTGGCCTCCATACAATTTGGGACATCTCCTTTCAAACTAAAATCTTCAGAAATAAAGCTTGCTTTGGATTACACATATTCTCTTCATTTAGTGATGTAGTCTAATGCGATAGAAGGTTTCGATAAACCTGATATCGATATATCTGCTTTTGTGTTAAAATTCTCACAAAAATAAAGATTCTTCAAAAGATTTTTACCCCTTATCAAAGTAAAGGGTTGCTAAAATTGTAACTTATACTGTGTATTTATGAGTTTATCTTTGTGGCATTGGGTTGTATTTAAATCGCGTTTCATTAAACATTTTGTTATTTTTTTTTATTTCCTATTGCTTTGGTAGGATGAATTACATAGATATTATTGTAATTTTCTAATAATCGTAATAATTGTAATCTGTAATAAGACGCGTACATTTATTCATGCGCATTATTCATTACAATATCATGAACTTCGCAAAAAAATCGGATACAATTTCTGTAGGTAAAGAATAATGATCTTAGTAAGTTTTGGTCAATTATTGAACTGGATTATCCTTATACAATAGATAACAATACCCTTTGTATCCTTTAACATTTTAAACAAACCCAAAATCGGGTCCAATCTATCGATAATGAGAATATTATGTGTCACCGAACTGACTAGACTAGCGTTATAAATAATGTTTTAAGGAAATGTCACCCTTATTTCGAGAAAGTTAGAGTGCAAAGTTATTTTTCTACTTTTGCCTGCCATCTGTTGTGGATTAGCTGAACTTTTTCTGTAATCGAAGCTGGTGAATTCAAATTACAAAACGTCGTAAATGCTTTATTTTATCTATAGCAAAAAGAACTGTATTGTGCAGAACGCAGTAGTGTTTTGTTTTTGCACTTTGTACAATTTAGGCCAATTCGGAATAGGAGCTAAACGAGAAATGAATACCATTGTTCACTAGTAGTGCAACGTATTATTTACCGTTTGTATGTGTGAGTTTGGCGACAGCGGTTCTTGTATTAAATTTGCCATATCGCACTTGCACTGTTCCGTGGATACACGAGTTATTATTAACCTTGAAATATCATTTACTTATTAAAAAACTGGCGTTGGGAAAGCCAGATAGTGGATAAAAAAAAAGTGACTTATGAAAAATAACTAATTTTAGATTAAAGTAAATAGAAAAATAAATTGTTAACAAGGATGATCAAAATAGAAGTAAAAAAAAGAGCTCTCATTTGATTACCCTCCTTACCATATTTTTCCATATAGGCGATGTGTATCTGTCAGCCACCGTCTTTAGAATGCTGTTATGGCTGGCACGCAATCTGCTTATTAAGGATGCTGTCTTTTTGCGAATGATAGCGTGGAAGCCGTCGGTGTGGTTTTGCGCAAACATCCCAGATGCGCTGCAGTGGCGTGGCAGTCCCAACAACATCCTGAAGATGTTATTATATTGGATACGTAGGGCATTCAGAGATTTTTTGGCATAGCTAACCCACAGACTACCCGTGTAAAAACTCTGACAGTACGCTTTAAACAGCGTGATTTTTACTTGGTTAGTACAGCGGGCGAGTCTGCGAGCCAGCATGTTACCTCTGACAGCCAGATCCCTACGTTCCCTCTCAATGTCTACATCATCCTTAAGGTCATCAGTAAGAAAGTGTCCCAAGTATTTAAACTTATATACGCGATTCATGTTCAAGCCATTAAGTGGAATAGGACGTAAGTTATCAAGACACTAAAAAAAAAACTGACTGTTAGGGGATTAGGGGAACCGAAGACAGGCAAGGATGGAGAGGCCTATCTGCCACCACAAACTACTTCTTAGTTGGGAACGACCTTCAACAATGAAGAGGACGACTATGTGATGAAGATGATGTATGTGAAAATTTACTTATTTTTGTGAGAATTTTAATACATCAGCAGATATCGATAAAACAGCTATCGTATTAGACTACATCACTAAATGAGTAGCGGAGTTTAATCCAGAATGAGAAAAGGAATGTGTTTAATCCAAAACAAGCTTTATTTTTGAAGCAGTTTGATTTTGGTTTGAAATTTATAAAAATTTTAATAAATTGAAATCCAACAAGATTTTTTTGAAAAACTATAAATTGTGGCTTTCCTGTGGTACGAGTATTAAACACCATCTATTTAAATATATTTTCTCGTACTATGATTTTTATACAGCAAAATGGCACAATAAGGCATGAAGCGCTGTAAAATTACGCAAAAGAAGAATGCAGCAGGACTACCAACTAAACGCGATGTCGGGGCACGACTAAGGCCGAGGAAGCGTAACTACGCTTAGTAGTGGCACGCGGGATCCGCCTACTTCGCACTTCTACTAGTTTTTTCTGTTCCGTGGTTAAAATAAATGTTCATTATCAGGGAAGATAAACGCATGTTTAAGATAAATCTGTATATATTTGTGCATATTTTTCCGAGATACTAATTTTGCCTACCGGTTGCTAAAATCTATTTTTCTTTTATGTTTGGATCTTTACGGAACCACAAATAAATAATTTAATAAAATACGTATATTTTTGCTTATTTGAACAAGTTATTACCTATACAGGGTGTAAAAAAACTAAACGCAGATCCTGAAGCTACGCAATCTGTAAAGCAAACCAAGTCATGTTACAAAATATTATAATATAATAAAAATCATTTCCCAGCTATATGTTATATAGCTGGGAAATTATTTTTATTTTTGGGACTCAAAAAATATTAAAATACATAGCGCGCAATTTATGCAGAGATGGCTGCTAGCTAAGTTCAAAATTCAACACACTGAGCCGTATATTGCGTATTGTAATTAAAAAAGCCTTATAATATCAGTATATAAACTTGAAAAAATTTTTTTGTCTCAGGCGGGACTCGAACCCGCATCTCCTCGCATGCCGGGCGGGCGCCATACCATTAGGCAAGTGCAATTAAGTTGCTAAAATATCAAATAAAGTATAAAAAAGCCTTATAATGAACGAAATAATTTGACGACCATTTGGATCAGCGGTAGTTAACGCTGCTTCTGAGCCATGGGTCGCGGGTTCGATCCCTGCACAGTACAAATATTTGTGTGCATGAACATGTCTGTTTGTACTGGTCTGGGTGTTTTCTATTTATTATTAGTATGTATTTACAAAAAAAAAGTATATAAGTAAGATTATCGGTTGTCTAGTACCCCATACGACAGGGTACTTAATAGTAGCTTAATTTGGGACTAGATGGCTCTGTGTGGCCCAGGGAGGCATGTCTTAAAATATTTATTTATTTATTTATAATAAAAGAACACTATGTTTGTAAGAAGAAAAGTTTTTAAATAACCTTTAGCAATAGTTTTTGTAATAAAATGGAAAACAAAATTTTGACTTTGACCCTCAATATCTTAGGAACCAGTTGATTCCCAGGTATGGTCCTAAAAAAAAAATTATCCTAGTGATGGGGACAACACGTGGTTTCCGGATCTGCGTTTGATTTTTTTAACGAACGATAGCAAAAAATCTGTAAGCCATCACTGTAAGCCATTTTAATTTAGCACACAATGTACCAGAGACCCTGTATAATATTTAATAACCTTTTATAACTTAGTACTTTCATAGATTACTATTTTTTTAATTTTTTAAAAATTATTTATTTACATTTATAAATAACATAAAAAACAAGCAATTTATCAATCTTTTTTGCTGTACTTTTTTAATGTGTCATACATAATTATAAGTATCGATAAAACTAACTTATCGATATTTTACCACATCCCTAAATGAGTAGCATTTCGAAACATTACAAAAATAAGTAATATTACCAAAATAAAGTTTCGAACCTATCTCTATGAGCAGTGGAACGGTTTCAGGTTGTACTTTTTATGGATTGTTATTATCCGCAAATGTTTTAATTTCTATTAAAATAAAGATATAATATTACTTACCGATGGTATGTCACGCCTCCTTAGGATAAATTATTTTTAGTGCTTGTGTTTTTGCATTCTAATACTGTGCTGCCGCGCTAACAATAAGAGCAGTAAGGCGATTTTTTTTTCAAAAATGAGATAAGTACATTAATCCTGGATCACCACGAAATGCTTTATAAACTGGTCTTACTCCCGTTTTTCTAGCTTTACTGGAACCTAAAAATACCATAAGGCATAAAGCAGGAAGTCAATGCAATGTTTGTTTTTTCCTTATCATAAATGCAGGTAGTATACTTACTTCACGGTAATTAGTGTACCTCCGACATCTTTATTATATTTTGCTAATAATAAAAACAGTAAGTGGACATACTGCTGTGTAAATGAGCGTAACCAAAAACTTTTACCTATTGGGTACTTAGAATGTCAGCAGTAATCACGCTTACTGCTTTTAAGTCAACCATACTTTTTAAGTGGAATTTCAGATGGCTTAGAATAACCGCAGTAAGTACCCTATTTACTGCTTTAATGCTAAGTATTCCATATATACGATATCTATATTTTATATGAAACTAAGTGTCACTTTGGGGTAAAGAAAAACTAAGATGTCATATAAATAGTATTTTATACAGGGTGAAATTTTAACCACCTTCTAAAATTTTTATAAGCGTTCAGTAGCGTATTCAGAGCCCATTAATGAAGTAAAAAATATAAATCAAGTTTTCACCCGAAAATATTTGCCGCAATATAGTTTTCAATTTTTAATTGTTCAATACTTTTTGTCAAAATAAACACAATAAACTAAGAATATTTTATGTGCTGTTGACGTCAAATTGAGTTCACGTGATTTAGTTTTAAGGTATTTTATTAGGATAAATATTTAATCCTTACATTCTAAATTTAAAATAATACTAAAACTAGCTATTTTTAGTATTATTTTAAATTTAGAATGTAGTTTTAATAGTTTCTTCTTGAATTGTTAAAATAAAATTCTAAGGAGCATTTAAAGTTGCAGATTTTATTGCAAAACTGATTATCATATTTCAGAAATAGGTTCAGAAGTACATATTTTATTCTAAGTACTATTTAACGATAGCGGTCTTTTCAATTATTGTCAAGTTCTGCCAGTAGAAACAAAGGAGATGTCCCAAATTGTATGGAGGCCAGGCCCAGAACCTGTACACCCCACCAAAAGATAGACCAATACACCTACAAGATTTTGTTATTATCCAATTCTTTTAAATTGGCTTCGTTAAGTGGTTCAAATAAAGAGTTAAGTGAGAAAATAGCAATACAAAACAACAAAACCATCATGGCGGAAGATGACATTTTGATGACGTCTGTCAGTTTTGGTTTCATAATCGCGCATCTAGGAGTCGAGTGCGTGCAATCGCTTGCTGTAGTAACAACAAACATTATGAAAGTAATGTGTCGATCAAAACCAAATCCAGAAATCGAAAATGAGGTCGTTATTATGAACTACATTTAAAACACGACAAGCAGAACAAAAACTTGAAGTAAATGATTATGCCAAAGTGACAAGGGGCATCTGACAGCTACTGACATTTAAAGTTTTTTTAGATTGACGCCATCTTGGAATGCCTATGGAGTTTGATAAATTATTCGATCTTGTTTATTTTTGAACCACTAAATTATACGTTATATAAATTTATATGTATTTTTTCCAGAAACTGTACATTTTTCTTGATTTTTGTAAATGGTGTACTATGTCTGGGCCTAATATGGGACATCTCCTTTCCAATACAGCATACTCAAAGAAAACTTTTTTAACAAACAATACAGAAACGAAATAAAACACCGACACCCTGTATGCACGCGGGCGTCGGCTAGAAACCAGTTAGAGCTACGCACGATGATAAGTCCCGAAGGCAAGTCAAATCAAAAAGATTAATACAATTCTTAAATTAATAATAGTGAAAAAAAAAAAAGTTACATTAAAATTAATATTCCAAATCATAAAACAAAATAATCAATTTTGTAGAGGAATAATGTTAGTCATGGATACGTGTCTGTTCAATGAGACTCGTCACCGAAGACCCAAAACACCACAAAGAGCGAAGAGCCCCGCATGCATGACGTGACACCTCGATAGTAAGCTATAATACTTAAGATTCATTCATTTTCTGCAGGTTTAGTAAGTAGTTCTAAAAATATGTTTTAAAATGTTTGCTTAACTTGTAGGGCACGCACGGGCGGTGGCAGATCGTTCCAGCAACGTGTAGCAGCAAACTTGAAAGAACCTCTAAAGGCCACGCTGCGGTGCCTTGCAGTAACAAAAATATGAGTGCACTTTCTCTTGGGGTATCTGTTGAGATCGCGCGTCCACTCAAGTTTGCTGAAGAGATAGTTTGGTCTTTCAGTGCTGATGATGCCAAACAACATGGTCGCCAAATGCAATTTCCTACGAGCCTCCATCATAAGGAGATTAGCCGCATTAAGGAAAGGAGTAATATGTGACCGTGGCGGGACATGAAAACAAAAACGAGCACATTCATTTTGTACACGCTGGAGAAGCTTGGTTCTTCTAAATGATATATAATTAATAATGGTATTTATCCGACATCTTAGTTTATTTTTACCCCAAAGTGACACTTAGTTTCATACAAAATATAGATATCGTATATATGGAATACTTAGCATTAAAGCAGTAACTAGGGTAATTACTGCGGTTATTCTAAGCAATCAGTACAAATACAGGATTTAAAACTTTCTTGTTGCATTTTTACACTAAACACTTAACACTTACGGGGTTTAATGCAACGAACCGTTATTTAAAGGTAAATAGTAATTTACCTTCCCGACTAAACGTAGTGATTACTTGCTCAGTGTTCCCGACGTTTCGATCCGGTTGCACGAATCATGGTCGCGGGCAGACTGGAGGCGCTCAGCGTCGTCTGGGCGGTTGAGACGAAATGTTTTCTTCTACCCGCACTTCTTTAACAATTTTGTCACTCGTACAGTCAGCTCGACAAACCACACTAACATAGCACAAGATTTAGGTACACTTCGTTAACACTGGGTTCCATGATGATGACAAATGAAATCCATCTTCTCTATTGAAATTCTTATGTTTCTTAATTTCATTAGCTTCACGTATTAATCTTGAGTAGTAATGACGATCGGTTGAGAGGATTTTAGGATCATGTAATTCCATCCAGTGGTTAACGCCTGAATTCAATAAATGTTCTGCTATCGCGGATTTGCTCGTCTGTCGATTCTTAACAGCCGCGATATGTTCTTTGACCCTTTCTGCGATTGTACGTTTTGTTTGTCCTATGTAGGAACTACTGCAGCTGCAATCGATTTTATATACTCCCGGTGTCTGCAGAGGTATCACGTCCTTTGGACACGTCCACGACAGGATGTAGCGGTAACTTCTGCATCATAAACGGAGACCAAGCGGAAGTGGAACGATATTTGCTTCATCTTAATTCTGTTCATCCAAACGTAAACTTCACTTACGAGATGGAGAAGAACAGAAGTTTTTTCAAGTTTATATACTGATATTAAAATTGCAATTAAATTGCTAAAATATCAAATAAAGTATATAAATAGCTGTTTCATCTTAACCGACTGTCAAACATCTGCAAAGATGTTTCTTTCGGGTGTTAAGGGTGCAAACTCCTAACATTTGATGAAACAACGCTGGCTTTCAGCGTAAGAATATGCTTGAAAAATTCGCGCCGTGTCGCAGTGTCTCGGTGGCCTAATGGTATGGCGCCCGCCCGGCATGCGAGGAGATGCGGGTTCGAGTCCCGCCTGAGACAAAATTTTTCAAGTTTATATACTGATATTAAAAGTGCAATTAAGTTGCTAAAATATCAAATAAAGTATATAAATAGCTGTTTCATCTTAACTGACTGTCAAACATCTGCAAAGATGTTTCTTTCGGGTGTTGGGGGTGCAAACTCCTAACATTGATAAGACGACGCTGGCTTACAGCGAAAAGAATATGCTTGAAAAATTCGCGCTGAGTCGCAGGGTCTCGGTGGCTTAATGGTATAGCGCCCGCCCGGCATGCGAGGAGATGCGGGTTCGAGTCCCGCCTGAGACAAAATTTTTCAAGTTTATATAAGTACTGATATAAAAAGTGCAATTAAGTTGCTAAAATATCAAATCTATACTTAATATTATAAAGCTGAAGAGTTTGTTTGTTTGTTTGTTTGTTTGTTTGAACGCGCTAATCTCAAGAAGTACTGGTTCGAATTGAAAAAATATCTTTGTGTTGGATAGTCCATTTATCGAGGAAGGCTTTAGGCTATATAACATCACGCTGCGATCAATAGGAGCGAAGCATCAGTGAAAAATGTTGCAAAAGTAATCGTGTCATAATAATAACAGAAATTGACGCGGACGAAGTCGCGGGCAACAGCTAGTAAAGTATATTGAATCGAAAACTTTGACCTCCATTTTCTTAGCTTTGACATTTCCGACTTACTGCTCTTATTGTTAGTGCGGCAGCGTGCAGGTCGGCACATTTAAAGATTTTTGTCCGAATAGCACAACGTCTAACAACTGTCACCGTCTGAAGCGCGTAAAAGGGGGCGGAAACATATCTACGCCAAGCGTGGCCTATGTGTGATACGCGGGGCCCGCCTACTTTCAAGTTTTACTCGTTTTTTTATGTTCTGTCGTCTGATTTCTGAACAAACCCGCAAGAGGATGCCTCATGCCCGTAGCGCGCACCCGGGCCGCGCTGCCGCCGCGCCCGCGCTCCGTCAAACGCGCCTGCGCTGCTTATACTATTTTTCATTATAGATACAAACATTCACAGAGTTTTAGCGTTCGCCCTAAGCGGCATTTATTGTGATAAATGTGTCAGCAAGTAGGATAAATCAAATAAAGGTGAGAAACAAGGAAAAGCGCTTCTATTTGGCTCGGACGGATCCACGTTCTCGCGTAAAACTCATACATTTTAATGAATTAGGTTAGTTTAGGATTAGGAGGGATTAGGAGTGGCGGATAGGGGAACGCCCTCCAGACATGGAGGGTATCGGCCATTTGGCCGGCGCGGACCAAAACCTACACGGGAGGCGCTTCCAGTGGGCTTGGGCAGCCCGCTGTTGAATACGTCTCCGCCTTCAGCCCGTGGCCTGTTGTGGCCGTTCGCGCTGGAGGGCGCGACGGCGGTGTTGCCGTTGGGGCGTCAGCCCCGCGGCGGACGGTAGTCGCTCGCTTCCCAGTATGGTTTGAGCTATGCTGGGCGGCGAGTGGGCGTGAGACCTTGGCGGCCCCTTGGAACGACATGCACTATCGTTGCAAAGGGTGGCCACGGTTCGGGTAGGCGAAGTGGCTTGCGGACCCGACCCGAAGTCGTAGATGGACGAGGACGAGAGGGCATACGCCGAACTCAACTTCCCCCCTCTAGCAGGCTAGTGGGAGTTGGGCCGGGGGGCTTAACGCTCGCATTGCACAGCTTGCCAGACTGGGGGTGATTCCTGGTGTACATACAGGATCACCCATACTTTATGCCTGAGGCCCGGCATAGGCCGTACGTAGGCGGTGCATGGAGGGCATCCTAAGGGAAACAGTTGGGTGTGAGAAACTAGGCGTTTTTTTTTGTTGGTTTTCACTGAAAGTCAATGGATGATCACTTTTTTATACTAATATTTTAATAAAATTACTTTCAATTCCACTTTACTTTATTCAATAATTAAACACAAGTATGACATTGTGAAAATATGGTTTAACTCAATGTTTAACTGTAAATATAAAATAGAACGTACGTACTACTCCGGGAAAATGGAATATTTCTTAAATTTTTAAATGTTACCGCCAAAAATGCAGGCAGAACCGTTCCAATCATGATCACGTTAAAATGATTATCCACATTTTCAATAACCCAACACTGTACATTAATTACTATCGCCAAGAAGGTAATTTTACTAGAATTGAGTATTTTAACTAATCTCCTGCAAAATAGCAACATTTAGATCGACTTTTTCTCTTTAAAATCCAATAAGTAGAAAGTTTTTCAAAAACCGGTAATTTGGAATAAATTGTGTATTTGAACGTTTTCAACTAAAAAGAGACATTTATCTGAACCAGTATAGCTCTATCTCGTTCATGCAATCTGCAGACAAACAGACCATAGACAAGCTTAGCTGTTCACCTTTTGGTTTAGCGATGCTAAAGTCGTTCAGCTTTTCAGCGGTTATGGTATGATTTTTAGCAGCGCAAAAGCAGACCTACTGTTGAACTGCCTGGAAATTGAGTAGCTTGCTTTAAGCTGATGGTAAGCCCCCTGACTAGGTAGAATTCCCACTAAAGACATGGCAGCATGGTCTCAGACTTCAGAAGGTTCCGAAAGGAACAACAAAACAAAAATAAAATAGTGTCACTGTCAGTTCGTGACGTAAATAAAATAATTTTAATTATTTTCCGTGTAAAAGCTGCACACGTGATATTGGCGGAAACGCAAGTTTATCGCCATTAAATAAAAAGAAGAAGAAATAATAACGTAACGTAATGTATTATCTATGGTGACGTACGTACGTGCTTGCAAAGATTATCTATGGGTAGGTAGATTATGGTTGCTTGTAGTGATGCCGAACTATTGATAATTTCGCTATCGATAGTTGACCTCGAAAATCAGTTAGAATATCGATAAGACTATCGATACTATTGATAGTAGCGATAGCCCAAATTGGGGTAATTATTGATAACTTGCAATACTATCGATAGTATTATGGCTAGATATCACCAAACTATCGATAGTATCGATACTATTACTGTTAATGGTGAGTAAACTATCGATAGTTATGATAGTATCAATAGTTCCTTATTTTTCGAGATTAAATAAGTTAAACGAGTATTACCTAGAGTTTTAAGTTAAACTAAATTATACAGCAATACCGCTAGATAAGTAATGAAGTTCTAGTGATTAACGTCTGCGACTACCGTAAAAAAATAAAAACAAAAGTAAATAAAACCTACACCACTGTTGCCAACTATCAAAAAGTATACAAGTCTATGGCAAGATGTAATAGGCTATTTGACTGGTTTTTGAAATCCATTTTATATTATTAAGTAGAGGTTGAAGAACCTAGTAAAAGTAGTTTTTTTTAAATTCTGCTACATATTTGCTGAAAAATATCAAAATGAAAATTAAAAAATTGAAATAGCGCGCCAAAACGCTATTTTGTCAATATGGCGCTGCAATGCGGTCGGTGACATCACCTGCCTGTCTTGTGATCTGTAGCACAAAATCATCTACATACATTTGTTGCAAACAAATAACGATAGTGCGATTGGATCTATATTTTAACAGTGACTTATGTAATAAAATGAGTTTCAAATGGTATGCAGTACCAAAATGTGTATAATACTTCTACAAAAACTTCGGAAAACTATTTGTAAGTGTTCAAAAGAAAGTCTAAGTGTGCCGAAAGTGGTTGCATTTAACTATTTCGGAGGGATCCTAATAACATAGCCAATAGTACAAATATTTTCTTCTGTGAGGATCATTTCGAACTTTTAATAGTTATCAGGAAGTTCAAGCCCCAAGAGACAACCGGTTGTCTCGATAACAATTGATTTTAATTGTGTCTGGAATATCCGATCGTCAAAGGGCCTATTGCAACTCACTTCGACTGTTTCCGATGTTTTCATAATATTTCAATAAACATTACACTTAAAGATCCCGAATAACTAGTTTTTTTGTTACAGATTTTAAATGAATGGGCAGGTTACTGCTTTCTGCTTTACAAAATCGTTGTCCATAGTATAAGTTTTTGAGAGAATTTGTAAAATATTGGAAATAAATCACACAAAAACAATGGATACTTTTATCATAGGAAATTATTATCAAAACATTTTGAAAAGCTATTAAAACACTAGTAGGCAAACGAAGTTATTAAGCAGGTGACGTCATCATAAACCCGACCAATCAGGAGCGTTTCGTGTCACGTGACAAACGTTTAAATAAATGCATTTTTATTTCTGGATTTATAAATAAATTGTTATTATTTTCGTCTTCTGATACTAAATAACCATTTTTAAACTCATAATATAAGCTGATAATAGTAATTCGCACTTTATTTTTCGCATTGTCAAATAGCCTATTATTTTACACAGTAAATTACGTACTCCGAGCTGAAACCTAAATTTTCTTCCTGTTACTTGGCATTCAATAGTGAGTGACCATTATACCAATAATTTATAAACAATAGTATCGAAAATAAAATGTCTATCGATAGTTTAAAACTATCGATACTATCGATAATTTTTTATTTACGAGGAACAATACTATCGATAGTATCGATACTATCGATATTTTATTCTTGTAAGTGTAAGGTGTGTGTGTTCTGTTTTTTAGTGATTAGGTACACAGAGTACATTGAATATCGGAAAAGGTACTTGCTTAGTGGGTGTGTGTGTGTGTGTTTATTGGTTTGTTGGACGGATAAATTGGTAAATAGATACACTGAATACAGTAAAAAAAGTATACAGGTACCTACTAGATAAAATTCAGATAATGTATTAAATATGTAACTTTAATAGAACTTTATTAATCCCTCGATCGTGAGTTATTCCAGTCCAGACACAATTGAAATCAATTATTTATTGTTATCGTGCGTGGCACCCGAGTGCCTCCTGGGGGTTGGTTGAGGGATTAATCAATCATTGATAATTTTATCCTTACAAAAATACTGGGAATGGGAAGTGCGAACAGACGGTGGTGTAAGTGTAGCGAGCTACAGCTACACCATACTTTCAAATACCTTCAATTCAGTAAGTGTGTCCATAGTCCCTAATTGCAATACAATACAATAAAATCTTTGTAAGTGCAATGCAAAAATACGTGTAAATACGTTTATATTTTAGTGTATAGTTTGTTGGTTAGTTCCACTGAACACACATAAATATTATCAGTGACACTGGTCACTGATAATATTTATGTGTGACATGAAACATGTACAGGCTGGGGCTGGTCACTTTCATTTTTCTTAATTTTTTACTCTCCAATATAAATGGTTAAGAGTAATGTATGAGTAAGAGTATGAGGTGTCTGGGTAAAAGTTTAGGACTTGGACCGTTAAGGGGTGGGGGAGGGGGGGAGGGCGTAGGTGAGGAAACCCCAGTGAAGTCAGGAGGGCGAGGGGTAAAAAAAATTTGTAAACTTTTAACATTCTGTATAATCTAAAGTAAAAATAAAACTTCACAAATGGATAGTAACACTATCCATAGGGAAAGAAATATATATATGCACTATGCACTATCCTATTATGATTTAGCAAATTTGCTTAGATCACTTAGGTAATACGTCAAAGTATGCACGCGTAATGCACACACACACACAGACACACAAACACTCACACATACACACACAATTACTTTTATTTAAATACTTTGAGATAATTAGGTATTTTATTCTTATTTTTCATTTTTGTCATTAAATCTTATCAAGTATTTTGTTGAAAGATGATTCCTACGGGACAGGCCTAGCTTACAGTAGGAATCATCGCAAATAATATTTATTGTAAGACTTTTTATTGTGAAATAAATAAATATATTTATTTATTTATTTCAGACTCATAAGATCACTCTTAAAAGTTACATCATCATCATAATCAAGAGCCTATTTTAGTCCAAGCTTTATTAATTGCCAGAGATAGATGTATTAGTTAACCTAGAACCTCTGAACATTTGTCAAAATACCAGGTCATTACACCAAGGCATAAGCTGAGTATTTTAGCATCCTCAAGCATCCTTTTCATTATTAATCCCTCAACCCCCCGGAGGCACTCGGGTGCCACGATAACAATTGATTTTAATTGTGTCTGGAATAACTCACGGTCAAGGGATTAAAAATCAGTCCATTAAACAATATGGGCACACAAGTCTGGAATATTAACTTAAATATTGGTTAGTATTCAAAGGGTCAAATTAACCAATTTTGTGTTGTTACAGCAAAAACCCTCAGCAATCATCTAACCATGGTTATACTATCGGGAAATAATTTGCCAAAACGCCAGCATGAACTGAACATCCAAGTCAATGAAGCTACCTCAAAAAATGTTCCTTTTGATGAAATAAACGCAGAATCAGAAACTTCAGACGTGGACAGGCTATTTAAAATTGATGTTGCAGCTAAGTATAAAAACATTGACTATGTGATTAAAATATTAAAATCTGGTGACTCTCTTTATATATCAAGAGTTCTTAAAAAATGTCTTTGGTTATATGATGATGAATTCTCTAACATCATCAATACAGACTATTTGCATCAAAACTTATTTCCATTGATGTCCATTAAAATGAAGAAAAAGTTACTTACCTCAGTATCTATGAATATTAAAAATGAAACCCGTGCAGTTGATTTTTATCATTATTGTAAAAAAACAAAGCTGGATGATTTTTCATACAAGTTGCTTTTATTAACATCGGAATCATTCAAATTGGAGTATATGCAAAAAAATATGAACGTATTTCCTAATAGTAACCCCAATTATTTTAAGCTATTCTTGGGTAATTCTTTGACACTGTTTGAAACATATTTACAATTTGATGTTATGAACAAAAATTATGTTATACATTATTGTAGCTATTTGTACTCTGTATCTGAGGAAAAATATCTAGATTTGCTAGAGAAACATGTTGAAATACAGTCAAGAAGACCTTTTACTTTAGGCTTAAGAATCTCAAAAGACATTGTCGTTAAACATAAAAAGAGAATAGAAGGACACCCCCAGCTATATTTGAGTATTCTTAATCTAGGCAAACTGCTTAGGCACAGTTCAATGAATGAAATTGAATTCTATTCTGTTTTTATACTGCCAAATAATATAGCTGAATTCTGGAGAAAACAACACCAAGCTAAGTTCAAACAGATTATTAATGCTGTTCCTAAAGATAAAAGATATGCCTTTGCTAAGAAGATATTTGCAGATAAATACCATAATGATGAATTTGAAATGTTCAGACAATTTTATGATGAAAAGTATTATAATTTAATGACATCAGAAGAAAGGGAAGCTTGGGCATTACAGCATATCACTAGTGAAAAAGAGATACTCGGAAGTGGTAAAGACTATGTATGGTACAAATTTCTTAATTTTGATCAAGCATTTACTGAAATTAAAAAGTACATCCTTACTGCTACTGACAAAAGTAAACGTTCTGATCTTCTGGAAGTCTTAGTCCAATCTGCAAAAAATAACCAAGAACTTGAAAAAGTATTCCGTTATTATAATGAAAGGCATATAAATGAAAACAAAAGTAATAAATATAGCTTTTTACATGGAGTTATGGCTCATCAAAATGTATTTAAATTTGATGATGATTGCTGGGCAGCATTTAATAAAATTTTGTACAGTATTAAAGTTTATAATGAGGCAGGTGATGCAGAATTTAAAATTGTCGCCATACTATATCATATATTAAATGATAAAGCAATGCCTGAAGAATTGATCCACTACATGGAGCTGTCCACAGCCATGTACTCAATTAAGATTCATGTTGAAAATGTAGATGCAGAAAGTAAGGAAAAAGTGTATGATTATATTTTTAAATTCTATTTAGACAGAATTCGTAAGTTTGAGCCCGGCTGTAAAGATGACAAAGTAGTTTTGTATGTCCACTTTCTTCTAGAGCTTATGGCTACGTTCGAAAAAACAAAATCGGATATTCCTGATATTGTAATGGAATTTGTTAATCGTGACAAAAATAGTTATAAGTATCAACAAATACTCCAAGCATCAGAGACTGATTTATCTGAAAACTATTTGATAAAGTGCCTTAAGAAAGACTCTAAACTAATTATTGATAAACTTCCAGAAATTAAGAAAGTGATAGTTGAGAAATGGGATTTTAAAATGACGCGTTTATTCAAAAAGCTGAAAGTATACTTTCACAATGATATTGCCAAAGACTTTATAAAAATTTTTAATGATTGGCTATCCGAAAATATCTCCAACAGCGAATTAACAAAAACAGCCGTATACGGAATTTTTCAGTTAAGTGAAGAGGATTTTAAAATAAGTTTCATGAAAAAATATATGCCTCAAAGTGATAAAATTGAGCATGACAAAATAAATCGATCGCTATTGTATACGCAGGAAGCGATTTGCCGTTTGGCATGCTACTCACGGCCGCCAGTACCGCTCCCTAATATTTTGATGTATTTGAAAGGCGATTATGTACATTTCTGCTTGCCAATATTCAACAGATACTTGACAAACCTTCCAATGCCTATGTGCCTGCAATTCGTTGAGTCTCTTATAAATGCCCCAGTGTCAATTCAAAAACATGGCTTACGATTAGCTTTTAAATGCTTTAGTACAGAAAATTTGAAAAAAGTACTTCTAGATGCTTGGAAGAACACTAAAAATGTATCTATTAGAAGTATTATATACAAAGCTTTGTTTGAGAAGACTACGAATGAACCTGATAAAGAAAAGTTCGATGTCTTAAAAACTTTGACCTTAGATCTCCACGACACTGATGATGATGACTTGTTTAATCTTTTAAAGTATAATTTAAATGATCTACCTTCTGATTTAGTAGGCGAATATGTAGAAGCTATTTGGAAAACTGTAAGTGTATTCAAAGATAATGAACAAAATATAAGTCGTAAAACAGAAATAATTAAACGCATGGATGATAAAATTTATTTAATGACGAAAGAAACTGTTAGGGGAATTGTTTCTGAATATATAAAAACTATGTTTACTAAAATTGATACGAATATTGAGAATGTTCAGAAATATAATGACTTAAATATGGCGAAATGGATACTTGTCACACATTACATAGAATATTTTACGAGCAATGAAGTGGATTTGTCTGAAAGCATTGAAATGACTAAATTCATTGTAGGCGAATGCCTGAAACGCTGGAATGAAGTTCAGTGTGACATTTACGTGTTCAGGAAGTTATACCGTGAATTCATCGTGAATTTGAATACCGTTAGATTATTACCAATTGCTGATTGTAACGTTAATTTACCGGATACCAAGAGTTTCGAAAATGCTTCCCCTATTTTCGAGGTGATTCTTGCAGATTTCGAGGCGGCTTTGCCATTGCACGAAATATATATTGATGTTTGGAAACTGCGATTCATGATCACGACTAGGCAAGTAGTCAAAGAAAGTCGAGTGGAATTCCAAAATGATCACAGCGTTAAGGCGATTGAAGAAACAGCTGCAAAGTTTGGAAGACAAGTTGGGAATATGATTAAGAAGGCAGCTGAGAGTAGCATGTATTTTGCGTATTTTATAAGTGACATTAAGAAGTTAGTTTGCGAAAGTGCTCATTATATTGAAATCCATCTAAGATTTGAAAGGCAAATCAGCATAGAGCAACAAGACATTGAGCTGTCAATCGCTTGCGGCTTGCTAGATTTAAATACTAAGGAAACTAATCTATTAGCGTTACAAATACTGCCTTTAGATTATAAGAAAGGAAATTCAGATTTGTATAAATCTGTATACAAGACCCTGAAAGAAAACCCTGACATTGAAATTCAGTGTTGTATGTTTGCGAGGTTCAGTGGTGACTGTAAAAGAAGACGTTTGGAATGAGTAACTATTAACATTCAGTATTATTTACATATTTCTTAAAATAAATCGAAGGCCTAGCCTTCTAAAAACTGACCACCTTAGAATAAACCATTATAAAAAGGAGTAATTAATATTTTTTATGTGTTTACATATTTCATTTGAATTTATTCAAGGTAGTCAATTGCTGGTATAAAATTTTTTTTGAGGTGTGTTTATTCACTTTTTTATTTTTATTTACATGCAATAATATTCCTTGTATTTTTCCTTTTACTGAAAGCTACTCATAAAGCATAGAATATAAAACACTATGGAAGCTTGTGTGTATTTTATATTATTTATCGTAATTTTTAAAGATATTGTAATAAATATTTATTGTACCCCTAGCAACTTAAAATATTGTTGTATGGTTCTCATCGCGAAAGATGATACTACAAAAGTTGAGTATTTCGTAACGTAACGGTCATTGTTATTTTATATCTTATTTTTTGTTATCGTTGTATAAACTTATATTTTATGTAATACAGGCGCTCCGTCCACGATTCCACTCGCTTAGGAATCATATATTGTATGCCCGTCTGCATCGCGTTTTAGATTATATCGCTCTCTTTATAGGTTACTTATTTCTTTTGCAATCGCTATACATGTTAAAGAAGCATTTATTCTCGTAAGAAATATAATTTCACTTACATGTCATCATCATCATCATCATCGCAGCCTTTAAGTTGTCCGCCTTCGGACGTAGGCCTCCTCACCCAATTTCCATTTCTCCCGATTCCGTGCCATCGCCATCCAGTTTACTCCCGCTCGTCCCCGAATATCGTCGACCCATCGTTTTGGTGGTCTTCCTCTGCCTCTGGTGTTTGCTCGTGGTCTCCACTCAAGCACTCTTCGAGTCCACCGGCTGTAGTCCAGTCTAGCAATGTGTCCCGCCCATCTCCATTTCCGGCGTTCTATTTCTTGCACGACGTCTACGACTTTAGTCTTTTCTCTGATCCACTCGTTTCTCTTTCTGTGCATCAGAGTTATGCCAAGCATCGACCTCTCCATTGCTCTCTGTGCTACTCGTAGTTTCTCAGCAGACTTTTCAGTCAGAGTCGTAGTTTCCATGCCATATGTGAATACAGGCAGGACACACTGGTTAAATACCCTGGTTTTCAGGTGTTGCGCAATATTTTTGGAGCGAAAAATTTTGCTATTCGATCCAAAAGCTGCCCAAGCTTGAGCGATTCTCCTTCCCACTTCGGCCACCTGGTCTTCCAAATCCAGAGTTATCTTATGGCCAAGATAGATGTAATGGTCGACTCTTTCAACTGGCAGATGGTGACCATCTGCCTCAGGGATATTTGTGTCACTTACATGTAGTAAACTTAAAAAGTAAAATTATTTTATATTTTTTTTCTATACCAAATTAATAAAATATTGATTGCACAAAGTTAAGTACCCCTTAAGGTATATAATACCTTCCGATGTGTTACGGTAATAAACTAAGACACAAATTGGCTCTGTAGCTTACGCAATTAAGTTGTAACAAAACTTTGAATGTTGTTAGCAATGTTTCATTAATAAAAGGAAAAATATTTTTTCCGTTCCAATGTGTAATCCAAACTGGGTTACTAAATATAAATTACAAATAAATACTAAGTGTGCTTACCTTTGCAATTAAAATGTGGTTTAACCATAAATATTAAAATGTATACACTGTTGAAAAATTATTTATTTATTATATTGTTAAGGCTTTTTTATCAATATATCTTTATTTTCAATATTTTGCATTTTATTTGTAATAACGTGAACTTTTAAAGGGTAAGAATTTAGGAAGTAAACCTTCTCAGACACCACATAATTTTGAATTTCTAAATCCACAAAATGTTATTGCTAACAAATAGGCGATAATATGGTCGTTGAGCTATTAGGCTGACCCCACATTGGGCGTGCGCGTTCCTGGAGTGTGCTCCCGACGCGTTCGCCGCGACAACGCAAAATTCGCGCTGCGTTTTACCAGCGTGCGGCGTGTCTACAGTGTGAACGCATGAAGTCTGATTTAGGGAGAGAATCTATTTTTGTCACCCTGTCACTCAATCACTGTCCGGTCGCTCGCTCGGTCTGGTTACTCATCTGACGAACGCGTCGGGAACACGCTTCCGGAACGCGCACGCCTAATGTGTGGTCAGCCTAGAGTTTTTAGAGCATTCTAGTCGCTAATATCCGCTTATTGTGATATTTCTTTCAGCGATGTACAGACAACAGCACGTCAACCTACCACAAAACCTCAAATTTTGTCAATTGATATTGATCTCTACTTGTTGGACTTAAAGTTGAAAATCAATTCAATGACCTTTAACTTTTTGGGTAAGTTGACCTGCCCTTGTCTGTACAAGACAGTTTGCTCGCGTCTTATACACATAATACTCGTTAAGAAAACCTTACACTCGAAGGCTGGTGATAAGAATATTCAAAGAAAGTCAGTTGAAATTGCGAACTTAATTTATTAACTACTCAAAAATGCAACGTTCATCAATACCCCGTATAAAAATAAGTACGTAACAACAAATATTCGATTTGATTCTACGACACAATGCTATAGATGAAAGCGTCCATAGTCCATACACATTTTATCACACAACATTTGTTTACAGTTTTACAGCCATGGTTATTATTAGCGAGACTGCAGTGAAGAAAATTGCTTAATATTTCCACAGATTAGTTGGTAGTTGGGCGCGAGTTATTCGTGACAAAAATTACCCTCAATTTGCGAAGCAGAATTACCAACAAATTATGTAATGTTGGCTTTAAATATTCAGGGTTTATTGCACTGTCCACGGCAACTTATTATCGAACAACTGAACGACTAATTTTCTTTGTTGCTATAAGGTAGCTCCTTTACGGTGGCTATACATTTATTTTAGTTTGTTTGATACAGTATTTCATAGTTAGATGAAACACCTTTGCACCAGTTATGCTAATCACTCGTGTGAAACAATCCCACCAAATTCTGGATTTGATACTGAAGTTACGTAGAAAGCATACACTGGGCGTTTTAATGAGTTTTATTTTTACAAATTCAATACAATTTAAATGAAGCCACCTGTATAAACACTGTTAATTTTTTATTTAGATTGACGCCCGCGCCCTAATGTTCGCATTTGCAGCCTAAAGCGCTATTCACACAAGTCACACAGGAGCACTTCACGTCAAGTCTGAAAAATAAATGCTTACGCGTATATTCGCGTAAAGTGGAAATGGTTGAAAAAACCAATATCTGGCATATAATTTTAAGGTTCACACATTTTTTAAACTTTCTTAATGCATTTTTACACATGACTTAACACCAAACGAAACAAAACGTCGGGAAAGTAAATACATACTATTTTACCTAAATAATGTGTAAGTGCATTAAATCCCATTTTAGTACATTTGTAATGCAATTTAGCAAAAGTGCATAATATAATATGGTCTAAATTGCAACTAGAAGTTTTGACCACAACAAACAAATTATGGACATTTAAAGAAGTGCCTATGACTAGTGTAGATATCGCTTTAACTATATTTTAACCCCCTTATTCTTTCGTAGCGCTGTCATCATTTGAAAGAAAGTGACAAAACAGTGTAATAGCTCCAATAGGTTTATTAGACTGTTTGCGTTTTTATGAATAAGGGGTTAGGGTTTAGATAGCATATAACTCATTCTTGAGAAACATTTTTTAAGTAATTTTTGGTATTATGACATTTTGTATCTTGATTGCGGATGTTATTTCCATGGCTTTTACAAAATCATTAGGTGACATGATAAAATTATCAGTTTCTCCAATGCTTAGCTTATTTCATAGAAATCTTTCTCATTAGAATTGAAGATAAAAAACCCTTTCACGATATTAACGCAAATAAAATAAAACGCAAGAAAAGCTAACGCTTGACCCCTTCCTCGGGATTTTAAAATTTTCAAATGTATATTTTTTTCGACACGGATTAACTAAAACGTACCTAGCATTAAAATGTATTCTCGCATTACATTGAAAATAATATCTATGTGATAACAAGCAAAGCTTTGGCAAATTGATAAGCTGATAAAAAACCAGTAATTTTATAGATTAAATTAATAACGGCACATTTTAAATAGCAACTAATGAATACTATGACAGTAAATACAATAACGAACCGAGTTTAATTATTGCTCATGAATTATAAAGCTGTGTATTCTATCGTACAAATAACTACAGATAATTATAACAACCACAGTTTATGCAACAGGCCCTTATAGTTTCAATGACAGTAATGTACAGTACAAGGAGAGGTATTAGGTTCAATTCGACTAAACTCTGTTGACCTACAAGAGCCCGGATAAGACTCGGAACTAAATCTACCTAATTATTAATACTTTCTCTATGTATCGGTAACAGCTGCAGGCCGAGCTTGGGCTACAGCGGACGGGAGATTGCGTAATTGTAGTCAACGATTTTATAAATGCGTATAATATCGCGTGATCCAGTTTAAATTTAACAGGATTTTAAATATAACGGTGACAATAAAACTCGCATTTTTTACTATGTTTGCATCACGCCATAAACTAAAGTACTGTGTTGCTTAAACGAGTTAATGCATCACCTGTATGGGCAACCGCTTCCGCCCGCTGTAATCGAAGTGACATGAACCTAATTTAAAATTTTCAAGGTGTACTTGATGTTGTTCTTGGCAATTTTTTTTAATTTACAGTTCTTTTTATGAAATTCTCAACATTTTTTTCTAGTCCTGAAAAAGTTATGATTTTTTTAAACACAAATATGGTTTATGAAAGGTAGGTTTCAAGACTGGGTATTTTGTACTATTAGCTAATACCACATAATCTATAATAATTAATACTTTACCTTTATTAACCATTATAAAACTATCTAAGAGAAAATAAGGTAATTATATAACTTACGTTATCTACATTACACAAACTATCAAGTATCAACTCCTTTTAAACTGCAAATAAGTCTAACAGCTATTTTAACTAAATCTATAAATAACTTACAAATTATATGCAACACTGCAAATCGAGCAAAACAAAAATTAAATAATTTGTTACCATAGATCAGCATAACTTTCTTGAACCGTGACAAATGTCGTAGAAGACTATGTTCGGGTAGGCTTATCTATATTATGCCACCGTTGCAAAAGTTTGTGAAATTATTTACGGCTGATATTAATATCCTATCCTCAGTAGGAGATGCCTATCCTGGTTTTCGTAACTAAGAAACCGTTGACCTAGACAACTAATCTTTGGCAAGCCTATCTCTTACTAAGGAAGGTTATTATTAATATCGACCGTTAATCTATTCTGATCCATGTTTATAATCTATGTATGACTCAAGTATAATACCGATTTTAGTTTCATCACCAATCGAGCCCCGAAATTTTATGCTTAAAATAAATACATACTATAAGTAATGATTAAATTAATAAACTGGACTTTATTCTGAAATCACATCTATTTAAATGAAGATTGCGCATTCAAAAAGACCTGAATTTAAAACCTTTTAAACCCTTCAAGGGATGTTTTCGAAGACAAAACCACACTGTATAATTATTCAGGTTCTCTAAACTATCTTCATACCAAATTTCATCAGAATCTGAAATTATTGACTTCCCATACAATATTCTTACACTCTTTTCACAACCACGTTCCTGTCATGCGCCTAACAGTTTTGTTCAATAGCACTGGATAATAGCTAATGGCATTTCAGATTCAAGCCTGAAATAAATAATTTATACAGGGTGAAATTTTGACTACCTTCCAAATTTTAATATAACAATCTACGAGACAAAAAACGAATGACATATTTTTTCTTTTGGTATAGCCCAGTACAAAAATGTCAAGGTCTATAGAGCACTTAGAAAATGTCCGCCAAAAATCTGAAATTTTTGATACAGCCGCCTAACAACACTTTTTTCACGCGATTCGCATCTCAATCATTTATTGCGATACTATTCATAAGTTTTTGACTGTCCCTTTATACCTTAACAGGTCTAGGACGGTAAAAATTGAAAACTATATCGCGAAAAATATTTTTGGGTGACAACTTGATTTACATTTTTTACTTCATAAATAGGCTCTAAATACGATACTGACGCCTATAAAACTTTTGGAGTGGTTAAAATTTCATCCTGTATACAGGTGACATTTTCATCACCTTCAAAAAAATTTTTAAGCGTTCAGGTGTCGTATTTTAAAATAAAATAAAATAATTTATTTCAGGCAATGCCCATATTACAGTGTTAAATAATTCTAATAACTAATCAAAAAATTTATATGAGTGTCTTTGACTAGGTGGACGTGCGTCCAATGCTGCATTATAGCACTGTCCACGTCCAATCTCGCCGCAACACTCTGTAGGACGTTGTTGGAGCTGCCCCGCACACGGTAAATCAGGGATGCTATGCGCTTTCGTATAATAAATTAATAATAATAATTTAAAAAAAATAGCCCCAAAGCTGTCTACTCCAGCTTCTGCTAGCATCCTCAATGCACTGCAGTGACGTCACTTTTATAGCCCATTTATGAAGTAAAATATGTAGGTAGGTAAAATTTTCACTCGAAAATATTTTTCGCAACATAGTTTTCATTTTTTACGCTCCTAAGCCTGTTAAGGGATCAAGGGAAAATCAAAAACTTATGAATAGTATCGTAATGAATGCATGAGATGCGCATCGCGAAAGAAAAGTGGCCGTATCAAAAATTTTAGATTTTTGTGGGACATTTCCTAAGTGCTTTATCTTGACATTTTTGTACTGGGTTATACCAAAAGAAAAAATACATCATTTGCTTTTTGTCTCGTAGATGGCTGTATTAAAATTAAGAAGATGATCAAAATTTCACCTGTATAACAATACTATTGCTTTCTTAGCTGGAATAAACGGTGCTCAAAGTGAATTGCAACAATGTATCATTTAGAATACCATGTATAGTAATTGACTGAATTTGTATACTTATTACATATTCGTTTGAGCAATATAAACTGAATTCTGAAAATATACATTTTTAAGAAAGTATAAAAGCGTTGCCAACGTTTATATAAAGGACGTATATATATTTTCTTTATAGGAGCTGCCTTTAGGTATTAGGTTTATGTCAATATTATACTAAACTATTCTATAACTTTATAACAATATTTAGAAATGAATAGATATTAATGTAGATTTTTGTAACAAGTACTTTTCATGCCGAATTTGCCCAGTTGCCTTTTGAGAGATTCAATTTAAGATCTTTTCATTTCTAAAATTAGGTAACATTGTGATCCTATCATTAGGTTACATGTCACTGTGTTAATAAAAAAAATGGAAGACTTTGGCTTATGGATTATTAGAACAAGTTTATTGAAGTCTGGCATTTAGGCTTTGTTAAGAATCAGAGACTGTAATAGTCAAACAGTTTGTTTGAGTTTTATTTGAGTTTCTTTAAATGGTTTTGCATCTGTATCATAATGTTAGAATTTGAATGTTTAAAAGTAAAGACACATTTTTCATTTGAAAAAAAAAATCTGCTAACCATTTTGAAGACTTATGCCACGTGACAATTAAGCACGTTATGCTTTATAACTTAATGGCAAACACCGTATCAATAAGAAGTTTGTTCCTATAAATAATTAGATTGATTGCGCAGATATTCATTCACTATAACTTAAGTTATTAGATTGTATTTCCACCTCAACATTCTGAAATAATATCTATGCCATGTAACCTAATGAACAATAGCCTATAAGATGAGGGAAAGTGAAAATCTAGCTGTTTATAAAGATTTAGTGGTTAGACATCAGTTAGACTACCTACTAGATTATTTACAGTCTGACCAGGGGGCGCCACAATAGAATTGCACATTAAAAAATGGCGTCCGTACTGGCCTAACAAATGCAAATCAATAAAAGGGAGTTAAATTATTGTCGGATGATTGCTTCACGATGAAAAGCACAAAACATCAACAATATAAATACCTAGGTAGGTGATAAACAAAAAACTTCAACATTGAAAAAATTCGTCGAAATCGTAAAAAATGTTCAAAAGCCATCTCTTAACCGAATGATGTGTCCGTTCTCGTCCCCATTTATATCACACTGAGATCATTTTTATTTTATTGCAACATCCATCTTAAATATAATAAAAAACAAATTGCTAGACTAACACTGTAAAAATTGTTAATCCGAAATTACAACAGTTAACTCACTGCGGCGACCTCATTTCTAGACGTTTCTTTAAAACATCATTACATTAACTAGAAAAAAAAAACAGCTATTAATCTAAGTTAAATAAATATACTCTTTGGTACCATTACATACAGCTACAAATACAATCAACAGCGACAATAAAAAATGTTTAATACATTTTACAAACTACTCTATCTAACATTAGACTATGCTAATATATTGTGTCGGGCAGAGACTAGAGTCTATACAGCCAATATTAATGTTGATGATCCAATTAAGGGTTATTTTTTAACTCTCTATTAAATATGCCCTTAATTTGTACTAAGTTGAATATAGACTAGAGAATTGGATAGATCATTACTGAGTAACGTTACGAATGGTACAATATCGGATCGTTCACGAAAGCATTTGTTTCTATGTAACTTTTATGGTGCACCGCACTACCAAGTGTTCGAAGTGCGGTTTGAGTAAAACTGCGAGTTCTTTTATTATTATTTATATTCTCTGTTACAGAATACATTGGTTTAAAATCTCTAGTCTATACTCATCTTTAGACGTTTGTTATGGTATGGTCCAATTATAAGTAACTTTGCATCTTATATGCGTGACTTTGATACAATTGTTTAT
Organism: Anania crocealis; assembly: GCA_949315895.1. NCBI lineage: Eukaryota > Metazoa > Arthropoda > Insecta > Lepidoptera > Crambidae > Anania > Anania crocealis. The sequence goes on along the minus strand of OX438872.1, from coordinate 4,941,535 downwards.
TTAACCTTGTTTATTGGTTTAAAATTTTCTACTCATCTGTTAAAATATAACAGTAGTAAGTAACTTTAAAATACAATAATGAAATTATGTTGTATACCTGTCTTTCTTTAAAAACTCCATTGTCTCACCCTTTACAGCCAATACAGATAATACAAAAGGTTTACGTGGCGCGAGGCATAACGTCTTCGACTTGTATGAGTTGCTCGATGGGGATGAGCGAGAGCTCGCCGCCAAGCATTGGCGCTGGTAGACCCTGCAAATGATATTCAGTAAAAGTCACACACATTGTTCTGATTCCAAAGTATAATTATTAAACTAGTAGTAACTATGAAAACACCACATTTGTGGAAATCAGAAACGTCCATATAGAAAATAAAGTTCAGGATACGTTCTCGGCACCACGGAGGTGGCGAAACCTTGGAAAATAATGTATACGTATCTTTGACTCGCAGGTCGTCTCAGCATATAACTTTTCGAATTATAAATATTTTTTATTTTAAAGAACAATAATTTTTATGACATAATTTGTATAATAATAACTATATTTTATTGTATCGCATACAAATTACTTGATTGAAATACCAAATTTTTGGTAATTAAATGTAATTTTATGATGGCAACCATTAATAAGTATTTTCAATAAATAACCGAGTTTGTTTTTTAGCCAACCCACACGCCGTCGAGGCCAAAATTTTATCAAAAGTTTTAGACGTTCGATATCACAGTGTATATTTACATTTAAAATGACGCAAGTGTTATCTTGTACAAGTTATTATATTAAACAAAAGATTGTATTTATGACCAGTTGCTGCACAAAAGATTGTGTTTATAATGACCAGTTGCTGCAGACGTAATTTTTCAACGAACGTGTGTGATCTCGACACAATTCATCATTTGTTTTTGCCAAAAAATACATTTGCTTTTTGGCTCGTAGATTGTTATATTATAATTTGGAAGGTGATTAAAATTTCATCCTGTACAATGTAAGACTGGCCACCACTGACCGCGCTCTTGTCGGGCGTGCAGGGCGTCTTGGCGTGCTTGTCGGCCTGCGCCGCCGCCTCGCGCGCCTTGCGCAGCCCGAGCGAGAACACCGCTACTGATCGCACGCGTTTCACTAGCGCTGCCTTAGCACGGGAACGGCCTAGGAACGATGGAAGGAAAAATGAGCGATTTATTAAAGTATTTTTTAATAGTTTTTTAGTTTATAGTTTATTTCATAATATTGTAAAAATTTTAATAAAATTTTTAACTGCTTTTAGAAGGGTGTTAGGACTCAAACCAACAACCTTCTGCTTTGTCTATTATTTCTTAGGTAAATTGAATATAATTTAATTATTATGATAATTATTTTCTGTATTAATTTTAGCATGATAAATCTCCGGCCCGCGATAAATAGGCTAATAAAAGTGTTCAAAATACACAGATCACTTTTTTCGAGTACTGTGATAATTAGTCAATAGGCTATTTGACTGGTTTTTGAAATCCATTCTATATTATTAAGTAGAAGTTAAAGAACCCAGTAAAAGCTTTTTTTTAATTCTGGTACATATTTTCTGAAAAATATCAAATTGAAAGTTGAAAATTGAAATAGCGCGCCAAAACGCAAATTTGACAATATGGCGCTGCAATGGGGTCGGTGACATCACCTGCCTGTGTTGTGAGCTGTAGCACATATCATCTACATACATTTGTTGCAAACAAATAACGAAAGCGCGATTGGATGTATATTTTAACAGTGACATTTGTAATAAAATGAGTTTCAAATGGTATGCAGTTCCAAAATGTATAAATACTTCAATAAAAACTTCGGAAAACTAGTTGTAAGTGTTCCAAATAAAGTCTAAGTCCGCCGAAACTGGTTGCAACTTTTTCGGAGGGATCATAAAAACATAGCGAAAAGTACAAAATAATATTTTCGTGAAGACCATTTCGATGTAAGTAAACAATTATAATTTTTAATAATTCATTGTATTAAGAATGTAAATATTTTGTTATTAATTTGAGGTTATAATACCTCTAATTTTTTTAACACAATGCCTCTTGCAACTCACTTCGAAAATTTCCACTGTTTTCCATAATATTAGCTAAAAATTGTAGCTACAGTCAAGATTTTAATAAACATTACACTTAAAGATCCCGTACTAGAACTAACTAGTTTGTTTGTTACAGATTTTAAATGAATGGGCAGGTTACTGCTTTCTGCTTTACAAAATCGTTGTTCATGGTAAAAGTAATTGACAGAATTTGTAAGATAAAGGAAATAAATGACACAAAAATAATGAATAATATTTTTATAGGAAAATATTACAAAACATTTTGGAAAGCTAATATAACACAAGTAGGCAAACGAAGTTGACAAGCAGGTGACGTCATCATAAACCCGACCAATCAGGAGCGTTTCGTGTCACGTGGCAAACGTTTTAATAAATGCATTTTTATTTCTGGATTTATAAATAAATCGTTTATTATTTTCAACTTCCGTTAATAAATAACCATTTTTAAACTCATAATATAAACTGATAACAGTAATTGGCACTTTATTTTTCTGATTGTCAAATAGCCTATTCACGGCCTGCAATAAATTGAACAAATACAGTGGTCGAAATCCACGGATCACAGATTTCGCGAACACTGATTAGCCAATTCACCGTCCGCGTCGGCAAAAAATTGCGAACCACAGAGCTTGAAATACAGATCTCAGATTGTGCTACTTTCCACTCCACCCAATTTCGCTTCTCTAGAAACGCTTCCTTTGAGTGGCTCGCTGTAACAGTCATTAAAGGAAATCCACGTCCACCAGTGGATATACACAGGATGATAATGAAAACTCACTCCCTTTGTCTTTCGGCTTGTCATCCTCGCTCGAGGTGGCGCTGATGTCGATGGCAGACGGCACCGCGTTCAGATCCGGTTCCGAACCGCCCGCACTCACGCTGCCTGATAGTTCCTATAACAATTAGATACGTTTAAAAAACATAAGTACCTAATTGCTGTGGAAATTCAGTATATCAATAACTAGCTGTTGTCCGCGACTTCGTATGCGTCAATGTTATTATGATCGCGTATATTTTTGCAACATTTTTCACTGATGTTTCGCTCCTATTGGTCGCAGCGTGATGTTATATACACAAAAATATTTTTTTCAATTAGAACCAATACTTCCTGAGATTAGCGCGTTCAAACAAACAAACCATTCAGCTTTATAATATTAGTATAGATAATATAGTTGAAATGCAAGGCAGATTTAACTCCTGTGTTTTAAGGATTCCGCATTATATTTTGATATATCTCTACGTGTCAACTTTATCGGCAAATATTTTTGCTTCATAATGATGAAAAGTGTTGGCGTAGAGATTCATCTTATTGGGGGATTTTGTAGTACATGTGTTGTAGTAGGCTACCTGCGTTGTGGCGCCCCTGTGTGCTGGGGTGACTGTGTCGCGTGATACCTGTGTTGTGGAGTACCTGTATTATGTGGTTCCTGTGTTGTAGAGTACCTGCATTATGCGGAACTTGCGTTATGTGGTACTTATGCTGTGGACCACCTGTGACGTGTGATACCTAGATTGTAGAGTGTTATGTGTTACGCATATTGTGGGGAACCTGTGTCTGGTGGTGCCAAAGTTGTGGACTACTTGTGTAGCGTGATACCTGTATTGTTTATTTTATTTTATTATCTGTATTGTTTGTGGGATTTAATGTTATGTGGTACCTACATTATGTGGCACTTATGTTGTGGATGTAGATTTTGTGTGGAACCTTTATCTGTGTAATGGGGAACCTGTATCTCTGTAGTGGGGAACCTGTATCTCTGTCGTGTGGTACCTGCAGCGTGGGGTTGACGAGCGGGCGGTGCTGCGGGTGCGGGATGCAGTGCGCCGAGCGGTGTAGAGGCTCATCGCGAAGCCCACGGACGCCTAGTAACGAGAGCGGGGCGCCGGGGGTCGCCTCCTTCAGTGGAAAAGAGGAAGCAATATTTCAATTAGGAATATTACCAATCCTAATAAAAATCAATTACCTACATGTATGCACGCGTATCTCTTCAGATTTTTTCTTTATGTGACGAAGAATTGTTAGGTAGAAAATGATTGATAATTGTGTGGAAAAAAACTGTTTTAAAAATATCGACATAAAAAGCGTGTTAAGGGTAAACAAGGCCATAAATAGACCATTGCTTGATTTTTTTTCCTTTCTTAAACCGATACAAAGCCAGAAAATTTATCAGACCAAAGCTAATCAAGAAATAAGAAACAACGAAAATACTATAACACCCAGTCCAAACTGCAGAGACAAAAAAGTTATTGTGTCAACACGGCCCCTGCTCAGGTATATCGAATTCGAAAACCGGTGTTTGCACCACTCAATCAAAGAGTTCGTAAATTTATTTTTAACAACACATATTACCTTGCGTCGTATAGGCTTAGTAGGGCTGACATCTTGCAGCATTTGCAAAGAGCCAGTAGTGACCGCAGGCTCCGTTATAGACGCAGCTTTTGGCCTGCAAATATTCGCACATAAAGAATCTAGACCACAACAACAACTTTTTGACGCTGAAGAGAGATAGAGAAGCCACTATATACAGTACTGTGCGGTAGTAAAAACGATGTGTAAGTTAAAAAAGGTATATAAGACTTTAAATATATTAAACAAGCTTCTATTTTTATTGGAACAATTTTGCAAAATGTATAAATTTTATCCTTTGGAAAGACAGTAGGTAGACTTTAATAAATATAGTATATCATATAGTAAGGCGTCTTGTTAAATGAAGACGAAACACTTATTATTTAATTTTACCCAATACTTAATTTTCACTTCAAAATACGTTACGTTTTTAATAACAGCTCAAATAGAAGCTTGTTTAAAAGAAAAACAAGGAGAAAAAGGAAATAAAAATGTGAAAAACAGAATTGAAAAGTACTCGTATTTACCTTGACTTCGCCATTATATTGTTTCAACGGGATGTAAATTTAGAAATTATTCTAATAGAGTTGTATTTTTAGCTTTTCAAAAGATTGCGCTGCCGGTATATGAAATTGTGGTAGCGCAATGGGAAATCTACTTCCATCTAATTATGTAATTGGTCTTCATTCAAACTCTTTTTAAATTACTGAAAGTTACAATTTGTACAAACGAATTTGCTCTAAATTTTTCATAAGGCATTAAGGGTTCTTATGGTAATAATTTGTCAGAATTTATTATAAAATAATATATTGAGAGTACGTATTAACAAATATTTATTATTAACATTTTTACATAAAAAACTTACATTAATAAAAACGAAATTATAGCATTAAATATACATCTACAATGTAACATTTGATTGCAAAAATAATACAAAACAAAATTCAATTAAAGCAAGCACAACATCGTTAGTACTGAAATACATTTATTTAAAATATATTCAATTAGAAATATTATTGAACGGACTCAAAACTACACACCCATCCAGGCAATACTTGTGCCAAATTAACTGAAAACAAAAGAATTGAACAAAATTAAAATCTATGCCACAATGACTGCCACAAAATTCGCATAGTTTCTCAAACTATAAGCGGTAATATTTTAACCAGCAAAATACAATAGGTACTCTATAGCTGATAAGTACGTCCATATTTGTCTACATGTATCGACATTTTTATATTACAAAGTTATTGTTTGTGTCGACGTATTTATTCATTAATTCTATCGCTAAATGTTTGACGAGCTGACGTCAAAAAGTCAGATTAGCAACCTGTTAACAGTGAATCGCGTGGTACCGACACAGTAAAAGAATAGCACCACAAGTTCTCTTCCTATGGGCGTCTTTAAAAGCCGACCAAAGGGGTACTGCCAGAAGAAGACGGGCAGCAACGTCTTCCTTACATCATAAGCCAAAATGTCATTGCTCACCAAGCGTGGCATTTATGGCAAAATCATCCCGTACCTCGCAGAGGCTTGATGAGCAGTGAATCTCAATACATTTCCAACCCTACTCTAATTTGAAAAAGGAAAAGATTGCTGTCTTCGCCGGTCAGTCAGTATCTGCAAAATTTATACTGTCACAAGACTTACAACCTACTACACAGACTTACAGCCTTGAAGATTTTCAACGTAACACATATCGCCATTACAGTTTGAGAAACATGCTCGGGCGAAATAAAAGTAAGACAGAATGCAATGATATTCATTTAATAATTAACAAAATGTCGCTACTACTACATTTCGCCGTGCACGATTGCAATTATACATGCACAATGTTTTCTAACGTCACGCGTCATGTGATATTTTATGGCATGATTCAACATAATACATTAAATAATACTAGGTGACCGCATTACATTAAAATAACTAACAAAACTTTTTTGCACAGTAAATTTTATTAGTAATAACTAAATTTTCAAACAAATTTTTCATAGATAGCACACATTCTGCTACTTGCACTGAGGGCGATCCAATAATTGTATACCATATTAGGACTTTGAAACTTGTGCGTGCTTAGTGCCACCTAGTATTGTTGCATCAGTATTGGTCACCTGATATTTCTTTTGCTAATATCATTAATAACATCATAACGGTTCATGCTTATAATTTAAAGACAACAGACAATCTAGTCATTCTAATACTCTATTGTTTCCAGGCAACATTGGTTCCATCTATCTTTCATCAATACTTGAACTTCATGCGCCTACAGAAAATATTCGGGACATTTAAAGGGGAGTTCTAATGGTTATTAATAATGATAACCTCATAGGCGTCAATACTCCAGTCCCTCGATTTTTTAATCTGTTGACAATTTGTATTTGAAAAACCAATTTATAATACCTTAAAAGCTGTTTTAACTAAATTCCAATTGCATATCAGTGTACAGCTAAAAATCTAAAGTGTAAAAGCGCCTCCAGGGGCCTGTTTGCAGAAATAAAACTGATTTTACAATATGTGTTAAATTTTGCTAACAATTCCTTGTTTAAATAAATTGTGCTTTGCCACAGAAATGTTGGTGCTAGCTAAATCCATTATTTTGATTGATATAAATCGCTTTACTTATAATGTGCCATAACTGACATAAGTGAAGTATTATGGGGTTTCGCGGACTAGACACTTAAAGATTATTTGCTGGAAGATACCAATGCATTAATAACGAAATATTAAAACTTTCAAAAGTTCGATACTTCGATGTTCATAACTGACTTCTGTCAAAATTGCCAGATACTCTATTTAGTAAGACAAGAGATGATATTTATACGCATTGAGGAGACGAGATCGAAGATACTAACCGTCGCACTCACAGACGTTATTCGGTCTTAATCATCCATTAATGTGAGACGTGAAATAATGTCAACCTTATGAATGAAATTTTAAGGACGACTTTGTTTGACATTTCAATTTAATAGACGATTTAGACTAAATAACATATGCACGTGCGGCGCTAAGACAAATCAAAATGTCATTTTGGGACTTACCTGAATGGCGGGATCTCTGGTATTTTTCCGATGTTTATTTTGTTACGATCCGGTGGACGATCACCGTTCGAGCCGTTACTGTAATAAAATTTTAACAGTCAACTATCAACACTTAATTATAGGAAGTATTCATTAAAAATAGAGTAGTATATACATATATAAATCACTTCAACCCACACTGAGAACTTAATTAGTTTAGTTTCTAAACTCTAACCCTCGTATTTATAAAGAAGTAATTACTTATTGCTTAGGAAAGTCATAACTTAAGATGTTACTACCTAGTGCTTACGTGAAGGAAATGGATCACTTTAATAGACATATTGTTTGGCTGAGAATCATAATTTTTCATAGTTCTAGCTTCCAATAATTACTAGATTAAGCACTACAAATTGTCACCTAAGTAATTACTTTTAGTCAAGTAATTACTTTCACTTGTTTATAAATACGGGGGTTAAACTCTAAACCTACAGTTGTGCGAAGCAGTTGTTCTATTCCTTGCTCATTGTTGGAATGGACTTATATAGGGTGTTACGAAAATGACATAAAAAGCTGAAACTAGCCTATGTTATCATATGTTAACATATTTATATAAATTGTGGTGAAGTCAGAAATTTGAAATACGATAAAATTGTCTACAAACTCTAATATGGTCACCCAAAGATGTGTCAACGCAGTTTACGTCTTAGGCAAGAAGTGTTTTAGTCTTATGATCTTATCGGACGTAAAATTGAACAAATGATGATTATTAACGTTAAATGTTTCTACGCAGAAGACTATAAGTATGTAATATGGCTACATCCGTTTGTCATGTAGATATAAACGTTTGTCTAACGAAGAATTTTTATTGCGGGTGGTTGCCATGTTAGGAATAACCGGCCAAGTGCGAGTCGGACTCACGCACGAAGGGTTCCGTACCATTGACCTGTTACCATGTATTGATATCAGGCAAAAATAGAAAAAAAATTGCGTTTGTTGTATGGGAGCCCTTAAATATTTATTTTGTTTTTAGTATTTCTTGTTATTGCGGCAAAAACAATACACAAATTGTGAAATTTTCAACTGTCTAGCTATCGCAGTTTTGAGATACAGCCCGGCAAAAAAAATACACAAATTGTGAAATTTTCAACTGTCTAGCTATCGCGGTTTTAAGATACAGCCCGGTGACAGGCAGACGGACAGACGGAAAGACAGCAAAGTCTTAGTAATTGGGTCCCTGTCCTTAAAATTCGGGACCCTGAAAATGATAAAATAAGACAAGTAGACCAATTTTGTCATGTTGTGCGTCAATTTTATCGTGGTTTCGCATATTACGACGACCTACAGGCGACGAAGAAGGCGATATTTAGGGATGAAAATGGCGTAAAATAATCATTTGTTTTTTTCGCAACTTTGAATCTTTCCAATGAAATACATGTAACTTTGGAATAATACAAATTTAGGGCTATTTGAAAAATACAAATTTACATGTATAATACGTGTAAATTACAATGAATGAAAACAAAACTGACATTGATAATAGCATTGTTTTAATTATTTACGTTATTTATTATTAGGTATAACCAGGAGAAAAATGTTTTTATTTACAAAAAAAGGTTTCTACAATTCAATATCACTATTGCAATTGCAATTCAATAATTTTTAATTATATGTAAAGGAGGATGCTGATTTAACCATAAAGTTATTTTATTATTATTAGTCCTAAAAAACAAGTCCTAAAAATACAATGTAAAATATATGTAAAAAACGGAAACTTGCGAAAAATACATCGTAAGAACTCATTGAAAGTTTCTGTATTTTATTGAAAAACTAGCGGATCCGACAGACGTTGTCCTGTCTTAACTATGAATATTGACTTCAAACTATTTAGTATGGTGATTAAGTTTTCTTTAATTTTCTAATTTTCCGCGCAATTTTCTTATTTTTTTCTTTCATAAGATCATTCTGTTGACAATAACAAATAAAACAAAAAAAGAATCAGCGAAATCGGTCCAGCCGTTCACGCGTGATGCGATGACCAAGGGAAATAGGGATTCATTTTTATATTAATACTCGTAGATACAAATTCCGATTGACAAATACATGTATTTTACTTGTGATTTTCACAACCCTAGAGGTAGTACCTGTGCGAGGCGGCGGGCGCGTCGTGGCGCGCGTGCGCGGGCGTGGTGGGCGTGGCGCGCGGCGTGCTTCTCGCCGAGGCGCGTACGTCGTCAGAACTAGTGCACGACGACTGCAACAAATACTCCAGCGTGTAACACAACCCAGGGCTTGTTTATCGGTTTATTTTTCGAAACGTTATCGTTTTAAATGCCTAATAACGCTTTAATTTCGATTTTGTTCAAAACGGAACGAAATAAAAACGTTTTTAAAGACGAACATTTTCATTTCGTTTTTGGTTAAAATAAAGGTTTGATAACGTTTTTATTTTGATCTTTCCCGTCGCGTCGGTACCTACGTACGAAACGAAGGACACACAGTGTACGGATTTCACTTCACTTCACTTTGTAGGCTCGAGCGGCAGGATTAACCGGTATTTGGATAACGTTCTCATTCCGTTCGCGTTCCGAACGTAATACGACAACGAAACGCCTTATAACGGTTAAAACGTATTATTTAAAAGTATTATATATATACGGTAAAAAAATAACGGTTCAAGGCCCTCACACAACCAGATGATTAATGTCATTTTAGTGGTTACTAGCTATTGCACGCGACTTCGTACGCGTCAACTTATGTTATTATGATCGCGACTATTTTTGCAACATTTTCCACTGATGCTTCGCTTCGTCGCAGCTTGATGTTATATATATAACCTAAAGCCTTCCTCGATAAATGGACTATCCAACAAGAATGGACTATGCAAAATTATTCACAGATACTTCGCTCCTATTGGTCGCAGCGTGATATTAGATAGCCTAAAGCCTTCCTCGATAAATGGACTATCCAACACAAAAATATTTTTTTAATTCAAACCAGTACTTCCAAAGATTAGCGCGTTCAAACAAACAAACTCTTCAGCTTTATAATATTAATATAAATAAGTATAGATTATTTAACCCTAAATCACCTCAGTATCTTAAAGGAGCTTCCAATTTCTGCAGTAATCAGTTTTCTACATTTCATTGTAAAATATGGTCATCCAAAAAAGTTACTCATAAATTAATGTCCTCCCCATCCCCATTCCACTATTTACTACACGCAGTCATTTACCGTCCACTCTATACGCTTATTAAATAGAACATTTGAATTTTTTTTTAAATCAGCCCAAAGCATATTTACTAGCGCTTTGATATTACGTTTGTCATCCATATAAAATATTGCTGATCAATATTAAGACACATTTTTCTTGACACCACAAATATTATATCAAGTGTATGTATGTATATTATTACGTATTTATGTATTGTTATGTTTACATATGAAATTATGTATTCATGTTTATAAAGTACTATATTTTGTTTTGTTCAAATTTTCAAACATAAACAGATAACTTAAAAATTATGGTATCTTCGAATTATTTGAGAATGTTGTCATATACATACCCAATACGAAGGTTTAATTAAACAATGAAGAATAATGCAATGGCAAGTTGTATGTTGATTCAAAACTAATGTGTTTCAAGGCACGCACGCGCATAACCGTTAACATTATTTCATTGTAAAAAAACCTGCGATGCAGTTGACCTATTCCATGTGCTTTTTATTCTCAGCACTAGCCCCCGTTTCGAAACAGTGGTTGGTTAAAATTTTAGGAGGCGTAAAAGCGCCTCCTGTGTCTGTATTGTGCAACTACAAAATATTGATCCTATAAATAAACTGAAACACTCACCATAAGCGGTGCGTGCGCGTTTTTAATGGCTTCTCTTCTCTGGAACTCCACTTTAGCCATTTCCGTGGCCAACCACGCCGGTATTTCCGGTATGGCCATTCGGAGTGCCAGCACTGTTACTAATATCACGTGCTAGAACAAAAACATACCAGTTTGTTAGAAAGTAGTTGACAGACCCGAAAAGGACAAGCCCGTTTCCCATACAATCTTGGGCCTGACGTTACAAGGCTGGGAATTGGCCATAAATTAAAGCATATTGAAAAGATTCATAAGCCCCATTTTCACAACTTTCTACAATGGGAAAGTTACTTAAATTAACCAATGAACTTATTTTATTTTATAACCTATATCATGTATTATTTTACAAAAAAAATACCATTTTGGTACTTTACCTGGATAAGATCTAGATTCTTTATCTATCTATAGGCAATATAGGTAGTAAACAGAGCACTTCAGCAGGACAATGAGAAAAATGCAAACAACATTAACTTGCGCACGAGTACAAAACATGTTAAAAATGTACGCTATGTACGAAACGAGATGTGAGTGAATTGGAGTTTTTTTTTTCTTTAGTAAGTTTAACGGCCTCGAATACTTGTCCATACAGCCAATTCTTTATTAATATTTATTGTCTTTATCTTTTGCATTAAAACGTTGATGTTAGACATTTTAATGCTTCGTTGGAGTTTTTGGAGGCAGTCGAAAGATTGAAGGAATGTAGAGAAGTCCCCAAGAAAGAGGTGAATTGTTCGCGTTCCCGCGCAAAATTCGCGGTCCACTTTTCTTGGTTACGACCCATACACCATGTTATTTCACCGCATTGTATATTGTTCACTTGCACGACACTTTGTTTCGCAAAATAACACTTTTACGACCCAAGAATCAATATAAACAATATAAATTCGATAAAATAAACGGACTCCAATCGTATCTCACGAACTCCCGCCAAAAACCGCCAGTGAATTGGAGTGAATGACAAATGACAATTAACTGTCATTGTCAGCTGATATTCTTAATAATAGTGCAGCCTGTTACATTAGGAATTGAACTATTCAAAATGTTCAATTGTTTTATCAATGATTACTTATTGAACTGCAAAGCTCGTGGAAAAAAATGTTAATTACATTCTCTAAGTTTTTTATATTTATATCAGGCTTTTCTAACGAATTACTTAGCAACAAAAATTGTAAAGAAGTATTACTATGAATCGATTTATTCCAAATCGATTAAAACGTTAATAGCCCCGCTCTATGAAGTGACAGAGTGTTTACGGAGATAGTCACGTTTTAATTAAAATGTGTAAAATGGTTTACAGAGACTGTTTAAGTATTAGAAAAACAATATGTATTTTATCCATTTTCTCCACTTGTCTATTGCCAATTAAACTATTTTTTGGAGAAATAGGCAAGTAAAATAAAAGGGATTTTTTGGCATAATTTTCATTGTTGTAACGTCTGGCCCAAAAATGGGGTTCACCTTTGTAGATATACAAATTTTGCTGTACTTATTAAAACCAATGAACAAGGTGACAGGTAAATGGTATTATAAGCCGGTACTACCATATTTTTACATACGCTTGGAAATATGACCAAGTAAAATATTTGAGACATCGACATTTAAAAAAAAACTTATGTAATGGTCCAGTGTAATGCGATTGGTCTGGAAATAAATAAGAAATCTTTTGGTATATAATTTGCCTAGCATTTTGTGAATTTTTTTTTGTGTAAATTATTGCACAATGTCACACTTGTTTTTTGTAGCACCGACGATACAATAAAAAAAACATAGTTAAGATGCTTCATTCAATAGTTTGGTCGAGACAGTTTTGTCAGTGTTGTTCATTCAATAGTTATGTCGAGAGAGACAGTAAAAAATCTTACATCGCAAGTATTGTAGTTCTTTAACGGCCGGTCCTAATAACCTATCTATCTTCAGTTTTGGCATATCGGAGATAGGAAACAGTTTCCATCCCTGATTTTGTCGTCCAGAGAAACAAAGACAGAAGTTGTTTTCTATCTCCGATAAGCCAAAACTTAAGATAGATATGATATTGGGACCGGCCGTAAGTCATTAGCACCTCCAATGTCTACGCTAATGTAGCGCGAACGCACGTAAGTAACCAACAAACGCTATTTCATTTAAGTTCCCAAAACTGGAACTCGAACACAAAGCTACTGCCTCGTCCTCAGTAGATAACACAAACAAATTATATTCTTTGGAGTAACCATGATGTGTTAGAAATATTTTGGTGGGATTTTTAACCTTACCTCCAATGCGACAATGACGAGAATTGTCTGCGCGGGCGTCGCATCTGGCAGCAAACGGTGTACGGGCCCGGACAGGCCTATGAGAGCGCAGTTCACCAACACCGCTACGGCCACCATCGCTTCCATTGCGTGCTGGAAATAATATCAAAGTCTTCGTTTGTTACATGTTTTATTTGTTCAAATGTTTCGTACACTTTATATAGCGCACACGGTCACTGTAAAACAATCTAAAATGTCAAGAGTAATATTTCTTCAGATCCAAAATCCATACTTGTTGCAAGTTTTACACTTAGAACTTAACACTTTACGGGGTATACTGCCACCGAATTATTTATTTAATAGTAAATATGGTACTTTACCTTCATGACGTTTCGATTCGTTTGTACGAATCATGGTCGCGGACAGAGAATGTAAAATACCTTCAAATAATTTATTCGGTTGCAGTAAATTCCGTAAAGAGTTAAATATTAGGGTATTCTTTTCACTCATGATAGCTTTAAGAAACATTTCTACTAAGCTAAATTGTATTATTGTAGCCTGAATAACTAAATTTTAATACATTATATCTTTGTTTGACATACGGGGTTAAAGATAAACCCAGTTTCTTTTAGACAAGATGGTTTCATAAATAATAATCACTAAATAGTATAAAACAAAGTCGCTTTCTCTGTCCCTATATCCCTATCTATGCTTAAATCTTTAAAACTACGCAACGAATTTTGATGCGGTTTTTTTTAAGAGATAGAGTGATTGAAGAAGAAGGTTTATATGTATAATAACATTTAGTATCAGCATTGCACCCGTGCGAAGCCGGGGCGTGTCGCTAGTAATTTAATATACAGAAAGAAGCATTGTCGCACGCCCAAAACGGAAGGTTAAAGAGAATGACACTAAACTTTTATATCTTGAATATGTGGCAAAGATCGTCTGCGTTAAGAACTCTAGCACGTTATTACTTACCTGCCAGCTACCAAAATTGCTGATTCTTCAACCAAATGGCCGCTGTTTCAGCATCTCTAAATACTCGGAGAAAGTGCCTTCGTAACTGCCGAACGAAATTGGGGTTTTTTACCTGCCAGCTACCAATATTGCTGATTCTTTCTCCAAACGGGCGCTGAGCCACGTGGCAGAGTTTGAACGCGTCGGCCCTCACTTCGGCCGCGTTGTTTAGAAGCGCGCACACCGCCGCCAGCGGGAACGCCGACGAGAACAGTACTACGTGGCCGAGCTGAGTGAGCATCTCTAGGTACTCGGAGAATGTGCCTTCGTACTGCGGAATGAGATACAATTGATAGACTCAGGCGTTGCTTTGCGGAAATTCAAAACTAAATATGAATTTTGAACATTATTTTACTACCAGCCTGCGTGCTTAAACCACACTACCTGTACCGACCGACATCGAGTGAGCAAGCACTACTCCATGAAGTAAATTATTAAGCGGAAATTATTAGCAAAATAATTTACAATATTCAAATTGCAAAATATGAGTTTATAAGGTGCGTTTTTATGCAAATATAAATAAACACTTACTAATATTATAAATGCGAAAGTAACTAACTGTCCGTCTGCTACTCTTTCACGCCTAAACTACTGAACCAATTTTGAGGAAATTTGGTACTTTTGTACCAATATTTTCTCAGATTCTGTCGGATTTGACATTGAGAATACATAGAATATTTTTATTTTTGTGTTTTAAAATGAATAGTCTGAATCAACAATTTATATTTTCCTAAGATTATTTCTATTAATAAAATAAATAACACTGCCAAGTTGTTATACAAAATGGTTACATAATGTGGGCTTCGCTTTTCAGGCGGTTGAAAATGCACGGTGTATAGCGCCTTCTATACTAGATATAGTTATTTCGAGATTTCTACCATTTACCTTGTTTTTTTTTAGTTTCCGATATTTTGGCACTGTTCTCATTGGACAAAATTAATATGAAATATTATAAGTTTATGTATTAAAAGTCTATCTAATATTGATTTTACAGGTATTGATCATTGTGGTGGCTCATTCGTCATTCCAGTGGTCGCTTAGGCCACCGCAATGACGCCACCATAATGACGACAAAATGGTTTTTTTGTTATAATTACCCAACTACCTAATTAATTAAGTACATATTTACAGGTCGTAATATTGAGGCAATTATCTTTGACATACTAACTAGACGACACAATACATCGCTCTGCTCGTTATCTAAAACTTGCCACCGAACTGACCACACTCAGTAACCAAAACACATTTCACGAATAACTTACCTCGTATACGGGTAAAAACTTGCGTATTCATCGTCTTTTCCACACACAAGATCGGGCCCGGCTAACGCTGAGGGTGATCCGAAAAAAAAATATGGCGTGACATTGATTGATCAATAGAAAATATGGAGTCAACTGCAAGCATCGGAAGCGCAGTTTTACGCGGGACAAACACATATTGGCGTCTCAGTTTTTTAATTTAAAAGTTAGTAAAGCTTTGTGCTCTAAAATGTGAAATTCTCATGGCGCTTGCAACAGTGCCGAAATATCGGAAACTCATAAAAAACAAGGTACATGGTAGAAATATCGAAAAAACTAACTCTTACGATGGTGACCATGAAAGTTTAAATCATTAGATTCTAGGTATGTATGGCTCTTACCTTGAACAGCTGCGACTCCAGCTCAGCCTGATGGATGACCTTCTGCCCCACGAACAGTTCGGAGTCCCTGCGGTCCGGGTCTTTGTCCGCCCCCCCGTTTATGAGGCTGTTCTCGGGCGCTTCGCACGACGAGTCGGTTTTCTTTTCGAACATCTCTGTAAGCTGCGCCGATGTTGGCACTAAAATGTTAATTAAGGGGTAACGGTAAGAATATACAGTAGAGATCCATTTGACCTTATAATTTAAATGTTTGTCTACCTTTAATTAAAAAAAAAAACATATTGTAATACGAATATATCACTTGATAGAGCAAAAATAACATAATTAACCTAATTATACAACAGTAATCATAGAGTATAATATTTTGGAAAACTTCGCTTTTTTTAAGAGTTAATCATAACTGAAAACTTGTGTGAAGATAGTTAGAAGTTAGTAAATGATATCGACTTAATAACTTAATTTCACTAATTCCGATTAAGCTGATAAGTGTTATATCATGTCTGCTTACCTTTACTAGGGCTTAAAGCTCCAAAAACGTCGAAACAAATCTTCGCTAATCTCAAATTCTCAATGAGGTACGGTAGAGCTGATTCTTTTAGATTTCCTATAACTTGTCGCGTTATCAACAAAACTGCTAGTTGCTGAAACAGATAATTTATTTATCCATCAAAAGTATTATATTTATGAGGAGTCGACCTGAAATAAAGCAAAGGCAGCGGCTTGTTCTCTCTACTATTGGCCAAAACGCTATTTCCAATTCCCCTACCAAGAGTGGCGTTTAAAAAATAAAAAATCCTCCACATCCACATGTGTATTTCTCGTTCCGTAAACAAATCAGTTAATATATCAGTATACAGACAATGACGAAATTAAAAATAAACTATTATTAACATACCTCTTTTAATTTATCCATGTCCTGAAGGTAGAACGCCATGTAAAACAAGCTCATAAAAGAGTTCACGAATTGAAACTGAAAATGAAAAATTAATAATTGTAAAACAAATATTTGAATAACAAACTCAGGCACTTACTGATTTTTATCATTAATGAAATGATTTCTTGATATAATAATAGGTAATAAATTAGATAAAACTATTACAAATAACATGAACTATCTAGAAGCGATTTAATTTTTACATTTTATTACCCATACGAGTATTACAGTATATAGCAACATAATAAAATGACATTTATTTCTCACTAAGAATATTTAAGTTTTGTGTTTGTTTAGTATTTGTATTATTTACTTGATTTATCTACAAAGAAGCGTGGCTTAATTCATAGTAAATTAAATGATACGTGTGTTATGTTTATGTACTAAAATGTGCGTCTTAACAGACTTATTTTCACTTCAGCTCTTCTTTCTTTCTTCTTTTAAACTATACTATAAACAGAAATATAGTCAAACTGTTCGTTTTGGTATAGGAGTTTCAAAATAATTTTCGCATCTAGGTCGTGTTTCTTTGTCAAAGATATTACACGGCATACAAAGTGGTATATAATATTTACTTTGACATTATTCGATCAGTCTTTTGCTTAAATTTTTCCCATAAAGGAATATGGGATAAACTTAAAAAAACAAGTCTACTATAATTTAATTAAAACTCATAAGGTGAGATGTAAGTTTTCTATTAAAAAGAAAATCGATTGAGCTTTATAATCACACTCTTTAGGGATGTTATGAAATCAAGTCCGTAATAATAAAAATAAAGTATCTAAAGAAAATGTGAGTCAAAACATTTTAATATTTTTTAGATTTGTATTTTTAATTAATATTTTTCATAGTATTCCATTTCGCATGCAAGCAAAACAAAACTGCGTGCAGTTGCAAAATGTTACGTCATAGTGCTTTTAAATTATGACCATAGATTACCATGTGTCGGTTAACAACCTTTTTCCATTTTTTGTCTATGACAAGCAAAGCGTGATGGAAGCTTAGCTCTGAGCATGGTGTTAGTCTATGGCAGTTTTTAAATACAAACCAATGCAATTTTCACAATCAGGTGATTTTCATACTTTGTCTCGAGACGATAGTTTTCTGTAGGGAATGTCGGAATATCATGATTTTTCATCGTTACCATCGTGAATTTAATTCGAAGTTGTATTATAGTCCAGTCCCGTTTGGTAAGCAGTAAAGAGAAAATATCAGGCGCTATAGTATTATATCTACAATACATATTAAACGTATAGCTACTCTGTGTTCTATGTACTAAAACTATTTTGTTTCATCTTTATATTTTTATTGAATTAAGTTTGAAAAGACAAATCTATTTAGTGCTAACAGCTATGGTAATACCGGTAGGGAATTACTGAACTATCTATCATGCAGAACGTTATTATAATTATTAATTATATATGGGTTTTGTAATATTTTTAACTCATAGACACAATTATTAATAAATTATTAAGAAACCACCCACACACACATAGTATATTTCATATGTCACACCATGCTGCCACTTCGTCTGCTTGTATGGTACTTACACTAGACTACCCTTCAGGGTTTTGGACAGTGAATCGATGCATATTAGGGGTCGTCCAAAAATTACGTCACACATTAAGGGGGAAGGGGGGGTGGTCTTACTTTTGGTGGCATTGGGCAAAATAGGGGTCTGAAAATCTCAAAAATCGTGTGACGTAATTTATGGATGACCCTTTATAAGCTATCTGTGTGTCATACTCAATTCCACCCAGAAGCGTAAATATTAGAAGAGTAAATACGAAGAACAAACACACACTCACTCACAAAATTCGCATTAAATACTAGTGCGACTTTTTGATTAAAACTAGTGTGTGAGTAGTTTCACAATGTTATAAATCGAAAACTATTAAAAATCCATACACAAAAACTACAAAAGATAGTATAAATGTTCTTCTAACATTATTAACCGTATAGATATATGTTCTTTTTAATATTATCATAGTTACTATTGTCAATACAGTTAATCGACTATTAAATAGCTTCAAAACATAATTACTATAACTGCTTAAAAAAATTCATCAGCAGAGGATATAAAATTGCCGTGGATCGGGCTCAGTGGATTGAAGAGAGGCCGATGATCAAGTTTAATAAAATGTCAAATTATACTTTCATAATTGACGATGGCAATATACACCGTGCTTTTTTAACCGTGTGACAAACAAGGACCACATTATGTAACCATCATGTGTCACATCTTGGCAGTGTTATTTATTAGCCTTTGCATAGCTTCTATCGCGGGCCTTGAGCGTGGAGACCGAATCCAGATTTTCCGTAACGAAAATAACCTAATACTCGGGGCGAGGCACGATTGAAAAATTTTGAATTTCCGAAATTTAAAATAATTTAGCAGAAAATAAAGATTTTGACAGTATGGTTGCCTATGGTACCCATATCTGCCATAATAACAGTCAAATTTAATTGCAAAAGTCAAAATTAGAAAATACATAAAATTATAAAATTAAGCTATTGCATAGCTTCTATCGCGGGCCTTGAGCGTGGAGACCGAATCCGTATATTCCGTAACGAAAATAACATAACACCCCCCACTCCGACCGGCACAGCGGTGATACTTTTGTTTTATAATTGCACAAGTTGATAAAAAATGCTATGCAATAGCTTTACCGCGGCAGTCTCCGAGTGCCACACGTCTTTTTTTTAATTAATAAAAATAATTTAAGAAAAACATTAAATTTTGAGTCGATCTACTCATTTTGAAACACGCTGAGACACGCAAGGATGTATTATTTTGATGCGGTAGGGTCCCGGGTGGATGAACCTTACACGGCTACGTTCGTCCGCGTCACAGCGTTCACAGTCATTTCAATATGAATAGTCTGTATCAATATTTTATATTTTTATAAGATTATTTTTATTGATAAAGTCAAAACACTGCCATAATGTTAACATAATGGTACTTAACGTGGGTTTTGTTTGTCCGATGGTTAAAAATGCACGGTCTTTATGCTTCGAAAATCACTCATACATTTTTATGGGATAAGCACAAAACCACACAACTCAAGATTTTATAAAAATAAAAACCGAAATAACTCAATATTGTAATATATGGATATGTTACCTTTATCATTGAGCCACCTCGCTATCCGAGCATAGACTTCTTCTTCGACAGCGATTATTATCGCTAAAAATGCCCGCGGTATCCACGTAAAGTATACTATTCTGGTTTCCCACCAATCCTGTAAATGTAAAATTAATTTAAGACATAAAGTACCACCCACAGAACATGGAAAAAGGTTAGAAAGGCTGTCATGCGCCATTTGTATGAGAACCGATGTCGCCATTTGTATGAGGACCGACTTCGCCGCTTGCGCCCCACTACACATAAAACGAGTTCAAAGAACGCCAATCAAACGAATTCTTTGGACGTCGCTCGACCAATAGGGTCGCGCGACGTCTACAGAAACCAATCACAGCGCTCACTTACATGCTCATAGCCTCTGTGGCACGCCGGCCCCGCCTACATCGCCTTTCTAACTTTTTTCCATGTTCTGTGGTACCACCCTACACAATAATGTAACTATGTATTGCTACAAAGTATTATCTAGAAAGGAACTCTCCAGTAATAACAGCTTTATTTTTTTTTTCATTCACGCACACAAACTAACAGCAACAGACTAAGCTTGCGTGCGATTGGTTGGTGCAAGGTTAAGTCGCTGCAGTGTCCCTATTTTACGCTCCGCCCACCACGGGTTCTATTTCATGGAACCACTCATGTTTTTGACGACCTCCGTGGGGGAGTGACGTACACACGGTTTTCCAAATGTCGACTGCTCCGAGGTCCTGGGTTCGATTCCCGGACACATTTTTGTATTTCGTAGCAAGGACCATGTTTAGTTGCCTGCACATCAGACTATACATATTTCTCGGAAAACATACATATGTATTAAAACATTATAAGTTAACCCAGTGTTTTGTCAAATTATCTGCTGCCAACTTTAACATCCTAATAGCTAACTACTTTGTCTCACACTGAACTCAAGCAGATGCAAATATGATTAGGTGTGACTTAAAATTACGTTTGAAAGGAAATATTATTATAATGGTTACCTGAGCTCTTAAGAAAGCGAACGTAGCAACAGTGGCAACACTGAGACATATCAGCATCACTGGAAACGAGACACAGTGTCGCCATACGCGTCTTCTCCACGCCGCATACTGAGGTTCTGGTCTACCTGTCACAGTACTAATACCCATTTCTCCCTAAGACGAAAAATTCAAACAATTACTATCTTTCTCACGATCCCACAAATAAAGTGTCTACGTTTTAGGGATACAAAGTTTCAAATGAATGAACTGGTAAGACTAGTCTTCATATTTTTGGCAAAACTAGGTAAATCAATTATTTTACCTCGAATAGAGGTCGAGGCTCAACAAGTAAATCATCCCTTTGGTCCAACGTTCCCCACTTATACGCCAATGCATTGGAATATCTGAAATAGCAACGTCAATTAGTAATCTATTCTAAAATAAGATTGTAACATAAAATCTGTGTTTTTTCCCTTACCTCTTCCATGTCTCCAAATAAACACATGCCCACAATACGTTAAACAATGAGAACAACACATAAGCTATATCTTTCCAATTCTCATTTGCTGTGCCTAACCAAATCTGGAAATAAATAAAAAAATACATTAAAATCCATCTCGAAGGATCATAATCCGATTCGAAGGACCAAATTTTACAACTTACCCAAAATATAAAGCCGACTACTGCAGGTACTGTTAGAGATTGAGTATAGTGTCCTAGCCAAGCAAAATACATTGCTATCTTAACCCCAAAGTACTCACTTATCTCATCTGAAATACAATTAACCACAAAATACAATAAATATAACTACATTTTTTTAAAGTTTCTCCATCGTATGATAAGTAAATGTGCCAGCACCTTATCACTATACACTAGGATATATATAATAATATTTTTTAGACATGCCACACTGGGCCACACAGAGTCATCTAGTCCCAAACCGATGAACTTACTTCTATACTTTTTTTTGTAAATCTATACTTTTTATGCACACCACTTAGGTCGTCCTAAGTGGCGTGTATTTGCAGAGGCCTATGTCCAGCAGTGGACTGCGATAGGCTTATGATGATGATGATGATACTTTTTATACATAGGAAACACCCAGACCACATTGCCTGTTTGTACAACAGACATGTTTATGCACACAAATAGTTGTCCTGTGCGGGGATCGAGCCCGCGACCCATGACTCAGAAAGCAGCGTTTACTACCACTGATCCAACTTGTCGTCAAATAAAGAAAATATAGCTTAAGAATCTAAACTTACCTAAAGGTTGTGGTGAGAATAAAGTTTTAACCCATTTATTTCTCAGATTTTCCAATGAGTTTCGTTCGTGCAATGGGAACATACTGGCCACTACACCTCTGCTCACGCATGCTGGCACTAGAAGAAATAAAATACGAATCTAAGAAAAGTGGAAGAAACACACAGAATCTAAATTTAAATACAGCTTACATTACTACATTCAGCGTAAGTTGTCTTCTTAACTACATAATGAGATTGGGATGACAATCACTTTACTCTCGGCAAATATCTTTAAATCGAGCCTTCACTTAGAATATCTATTTTATAAACTTTTACCACTTAACATACAACAGATTTCAATGTATTACTGACTAATCAATGTCCTCATTGCATACGCTACTGCATGCTCGCACGTGTAATGGTACGGTTGGTCAAGAAATTGTTCTAAGGAAAATCATTCGCGCGTCATAGAACAACAGGGTTGATTTTTTTTATGCAAAAATATTCTGACAGCTACGAATACTAGACTGTGTAAAGTAATAAAGTATGGTAACTCCTTTAATCATTCCACTGCAGGGCAAAGGCCTAAATTATTAAATTCAAGTTACCATAGCAATAATGGTAACAGGCGTAATCACCACACTTGCTAAATACGGGTTGGTGATCGCAAACCCGAGCAATGTTCGAAAATTCAAAACTTTTTGTTGCCTGACCGGGGGTCGAACCCAGGACTAAGACATCATAACTGTGTACCATACAACCTCATTGCTATTTGATTTACACAAGAAATTTTGTCGAACTGGTCGACCACTTTCTTAGGCAACCGTACGAATCGTATTATTATGTCTAATTTTATAAAAGTGTATTGAGCAAGTCTCTTGCTCAGGTGCGTGAACAGCAATTCTGGGTAGGATATATGCAGTTCGTAATCTTTATTATATAAAAAAAAGTCGTGTTAGTTACACTACTTATAACTCGTTACCTAACGTTAACTAACGTTTTTAGATTTGTCTTCGTCGGGAATAGTAATAGGGGTTAAAGTATGAAATTGCCGATTATTTTCACACTTTTTATTTTGTTTATAGCTCTTAAGTATAGTCTTTTTGTATTGTATCAAAAACTAAATAAAGTAACATTTGACTAAAAAAAAATGCAATACTAGTGCCTATTACTTCAAAGGAAGTCGTTGAAATTACAATGTGTCAGCTGACCTTCTTGCTTCAATTAAGTATATTTGTATTATATACTTTGATTTTCAGAAATTTAAATACTATAATGCGTAGCTTTATAACCATCTAACTTTCACCTTTAATTGCATCGAAAACGGTTCAGGCGTTTTAAAAAAAACTAAAAAATTGTTAGTATGGAAAAATGACTTTTCTCGATTTCGTCCATACAAAACGGCAATTTCATACTTTAACCCCTAATATAATGAGTATTAAAAACTTTGGAAAGTTAACGTTAAAAACAACAAAAAATATGTTTCTTGAAATTTTTTTCCCACCCCGCCATATTTGATGACAATGATATTCAAGACATCAAAATCAAATACTGTTCGCGGGGTCCGCTAGTAATAAATAAAATAAGTAATGCAAGGATCGGTATTTTATTCAGTTAGACGTTGTAGGCAGGGTAGATGCAAGGTAGGTAGGTGGTGTGCACGCTTTCCAGATGGGTAACATACCAATACTTTGACCAGGGCGCAGGGTAAGAGCTGGTTCGAGAGCATGCTCGTCTCCAAGTTCTGCGCGCGCCGACTCCAGCACATGTTTGACTAGAGCCCCGCGCTCTTGAGAGTTCAGTAGTTCGGACGCCGACGATCCCTGGTGATATGTTAAGTAAAGTTGGTATATAAACTTGAAAAAATATGTCTCAGGTGGCACTCCAACCCACAGCTCCATGCATACCGGGCTCGGAGCTTTACCAATTTAGCCACCGAGACACTACGTCACAGGCGTCAATTTTAAAGCACATTCTTATAGCTGTAAGCCAGCGTAGTTTCATAAACTGTTAGGAGTTTTGCAATCTTAACACCCGAAAGAAACATCTTTACATGACAGTTGAGATGAAACCATAACATAGCAGGGAAAAAATACTTTAATATTTACCGCTGCAATGATGGGTTCAGGTATAATTACCAAGCTTGCCAAATGCCGGTGATATGTCACGTAATATAAATTCATGTAGTCATAATAAAGGGATGTATGGTGCCGGACACTAAAATAGAATAATACGGTGGTATTACTCTTGTAATTTATATTACGGGACATATCACCGGCATTTACGTCTAGTGTTGGCTAAAGAAGTAGTACTCATACATTGGTATGAGTGAGAGAGAAGGATATACTTTATAGGACATTGCGTTTGCGAAAGAAGGCCTCAGTTACCAACTCATCAACGTAATGTTATTTTCTATAAATGATTTAGAGATTCCCTTTTTACGTTTTCATTCTAGGAATATTAACTTACTATGTAACTTAAATAAAAAGAGTAAAAATAGTCTTATTGATACTGATTCGCGCAAACACGAATCACTGAAACGCACAACAACTACTAAAAGCTGAATTAATGAGCTTTCTTCAGAGGTCACGCTAGTTAGTCACGCAGGCCACTGGTACAGTTGGCGTCAAAAGTAACACTGCCCAATGATATTATATTAAAACGAAGCAGATAAATGTTATAAGCGCGCGCGTTTCTTACAACGTCCACGTCGTAACGCATATATATTTTAATGTTTTCCTACACAATGTATTTTGTTACTGGAATAAATGACCTATGACTTATGAGTGCAGTCACGAGCGGTAATCATTAAAAATTATAACAGCCATCTCTTTCATTTGCGTGCTATTTCGCATCTTTTGTTCTGCTTATCAGTGAACTTGTCAATGTGTGCAGTTTTGGATTGCTCGAAACAGATTTAATACGCGAATTACTATGAAGGTAACATATCTGTACATTAAAATATCATTGAACACTGCATAGCTTTTAAACTCGCGTATATGTTACATTTTACAATTTGGTTTATCCATTTTTAGCACTACAGCGTTCGTGGTTAAATGTAGATTATGGTGTTATTCGTCTAATAGAAGGTTATTATTAAAAAAGTTTTAAAATATCGCCCCTAAATATTATCATAGTTCTGTTTCGTCTTTGCAATATGAGCTGACTGTTTCCACAGTCTTTGCAGTATTACCATGGTTTGTGGACTTCATTGACGGTATGAGGAGGCCCCAAACAGCTGGTATTTTCTAACCATCTATCTAATCACAAGTAATACTGCACTTTAATGAAACGTAAATTGAGAACACATTAGCTCGCAATACACTTGTTTGTGAAAATTATTAATTAAAGCAATAATTTGCTGTAACTCGCTAGGGGGCGTCCATAAATTACGTGAGATGTTTAAGGGGGGGAGGGGGTCGAGTCAACTCTCATCTAATCTTACGTTGGGGAGAGGGGGGGTCTCGGCAAATATCACGCAATTATTTTTTCTGATTGAAACAAAAAAATATATTTTGGTTCATTTAATCCAGATTGTACATGCTTAAGATCCAATAGTCTCTCTTGAGACCGCGCATGATTCCCCATGGACTGAATTAGAGTAGATATTCTTTTTTTAATTACAGTAGTTACGATTTAAGTATTCTATTGTTGAATTTTTATTTACTAGTCTTAGCTAGTCGTAAATAAAAGCACGAAGCAAATTTTTTTTTCTTTTTACAGTAACAATTTAATCCAACGCGTTTACGTAAGAATTCCACATTTTGAAAAATCTCACGTGGTATTGGGGGATGGGGGAGGGTGTTGAATAAAATCTCACGACATCTCACCAGGGGGGGAGGGAGGGACAGAAAATTCAAAAAAACACCTCACGTAATTTATGGACGCCCCCCTACAGCTGTAGGATAATTATAGAGGGCTAGTGTTAAGCAACGTACAAATAGGTACGTTACACTTACTACCGGACCTATATTGTCGTGTGGTGCCAGGACATTAAAAGAATAGCGCCGTAGAACACGAAAAAAAGGTTCCAAAGGCGATAAAGGCGGGGTAGGCGCGCCATAGAACTTTAACGTAAGTGAGCGTTGTGATTGGTTTCTTTTGACGACCAATAGGGTCGCGCGACGTCAAAAGAATTCGCATGATTAGCGTTCTTTAAAGTCGTTTTTGTGTGCGGAAGCGTGTGTTTATTATGTGCACTAGTAGTGGTGGGGCGCAAGAGGCGACGTCGGTTCTCAAACAAATGGCGTTTGACAGCCTTTCCAACAATTTTCCATGTTCTGTGAATAGCATGATGTGAGTGATGATTCGTGCAAGGTGGCTGGCAGGAGCTGGATGCGAGAAGCCGAGGATCGACCTAAGTGGCGTGAATTTGGTGAGGCCTATGTCCAGCAGTGGACTGCGATAGGCTGATGGTGATGTGAATAGTATCATCACTTTTTTTTCTATGTGTCGCATAAATCGACTAAAGGAGTACTGCAAAGAGAAGACGGGCGGATGTCTTGTCTCCACCGTTGGCTAAACTGCGATCGCCAACCCACTGGCCAAAAACCAAAATTAACGCGTGTTCTTATAAATTTTACATTTTTCAGTCTAACTGTACTTTTATGCTTATCTCAAACGTAGTGGGCAAATAACCTGTAGACGAGCTTCTGAAATAAAACTACGAATGTTATTTGTTTGACCCCATTTAACCTTTTATCAGATGCTGAACTTGCTGAATACTTAAAAAGGCTATTCATTTTAGTGTTAATTTTGGCTTGGTGGATTATTTTGGCTTTATTATTACCTAGAGACACTCACTTAGAGTTACATTAAAATGGCGCTTTTTACGCAGGGCTCGGAAAACCCCTTTTTAAGAGTAACCCTATTAAAAAGGAAAGCCTATTGAAAAGGCTATCCATGTGATGGGGTTACCCATGCGATAGGGTTACCCATTTAATAGGGTTACCCATGTGATAGCGGTTACCTTTGATTGTGTTAAATTATTAGTTCGGTAACCTATTAAATAAGGTTTGACCGCTTACCACAAATTATGGGTTTCCCATAGAAATTAAAATAGCCTAACAGCATTCTAAAACACTTCATAGTGTAAGCCTATTAAAGGGTTTTCAGTATTGGTAAGCGCTTACCTGGATTAATCGTATTGTTTGGTTTAGCATATCGTCGGGGTAAGCCGTTGATAAGCTTACCTTTCGGATAGGGTTTTTAAAAACAAGCCTATTAAAAACCCGAACAAATACTCTTTTAAAGGTAAGCGGTTCCAGTCCCTGCTTTTTCGACGCCCATACACAGAGAAGGGGTATAGAACCACACGATCCGTTCTTATAATTAAAGTAATTCTTATATTAAGCCTCTATAACAGAGCCAGTAACGCGACCATTACTTTGCTCTAATATTGTCATAAAATATATACCCACAATAACAATTTATGTCCGTTGTTTCCCTTGGGCCGAGGATTGTCGGACCGCGTAACTCAACCTAGGTTAGGAAATTGATAATGCCTAGACTTTACACTCTGTAATTACGTTATTAATTAAAGTAAGGGAAACGTACACTATTTGTTTTAATATTTAGAATAACCGCCAGAATAGAGGCAGAAGCAACATCTACTATCCACCATAAGTCAAACTTTGATCATCCACCCGCCTGCCAAGCAAAGTGGCACAATTATATATTATCATACCATAGTTTCCCTTTTAAGAGGACTACCAGAGCTAAGTGCTGTCCGCACCCAATTGATTTAATTTATTACTTTTAACCAAAATCAAATCTAAAAAAATTAGAACAATATCATTTTAGCAATTTACCTCTAGTACCTTTGACAAATTCTACTTTATTAACAACTAAATGAAAAGTTTACTGCGATTCAATAAATACTAGAGGTAATTTGCTAAAATGATACTGTTCCAGTTTTTTGTGAATTGATTTTGTTTAGAAGTAATAAAATTAAATCAATTGGAGGCAGCACATAGCTCTATTAGTCCCCTTAAAGAAGCCTGTCAGGTGCACAGCAGTGCACTGATGTAGGCCGATGTTGATAATCATGATATGACACCACAAGGTTACAGTATTTGAAACGACGAGCTAAATAGATAAAATGTAAATCTCAATAAAACAGTAATGAAATCTTTCATCAATTTAGCTTTCTTACCTTTTGGAAGCAATGCATATCACGAACGGTGAACTCCTTGTATCCACCACCGAATTCTGGCTTCAACAGTTTGGGCAGATGTACTTCTTCAGCTGTCTGCAGGAGTCTGTTAAAATTAGGATTCAATTTAAAAATCTACTAGATTACAGTTGCAATTGGTACAGCTATTAGTTAAGTACTGAATTAGTCAATTTAATTTAAAAAAACAAATCTTTCTATTTAGAAACCATCTAGGGCATTCTAGGGGTTAAGTACTTGAACATTCAGAGTCACATGGTATTTACATCGATATTGATATATTTTTTATTTTATTAATATTTGGGAAACAAACAGTTAATAAAATACATTTGTTTAATAAGAAATGGTTTCTCAGTTTGATGCAGAGTAATGCATACAAGTTAAACAAAATGTTGTCGCTTATTTCCAACATTAAAATTAGTTTTTTATGTAAGTCTTTCTAGAACATTAACTTCAGGTCCTCTGTTTCCTTTTACGTCGCGTACAGCAGTGAATACCGGAAGTGGTTGCCTTTAGGGACAGGTAAGTATTATTGCAAAAAAAACTTTGGAAGTGTTGAGTCATTCATTAAACTTCGTGCAATAAAATATTTCCCTTTCCCGCTTTGCATAGTGATAAAAACTGATGTACAGCGCCTACTTGCATGACGCAGCAATTCTAAATACGTACTGATTTTGACAGTCAGCTAGTTCCCCCTTTAGCCAACTATCTGCGGTCCTTCCCACCCTAATGAAGATTCATTAGACTCACACGTCATCATCAGCGGTGATGTAGAAGGCGGAGCACTGAGAGCTGGCGTGTTGTCTTACACAAACTCGCAATCGCGGCCGACTGCCTCGCAGCTTCTGGAGTAGCCATAGTAGCATGCTGTCTGGTAGACCTGGGTACAAAATGCAAATACATTCAATTGATAAACATCATTCTTAAATCTTATTTCTCTTATCGTACGACTGCAAGGATTATTGATATGTGGGAACCGAGACGATCAATGAAACAGAGGTGTTGACTGACGGAAATCTGATTTATTACTAACTAACTCCTTACCACTAATAACAATGCATTTATATGTCTTACTAGCTGTTGCCCGCGACTTCGTCCTAGTCAATTTCTGTTATTATGATCGCGATTAAGAAGTTTTTAAAAGAATATAGTCTAAAACCTTCCTCGATAAATGGATTATTCAACACATTAATTTTTCAATTCGAACCAGTAGTTCCAGAGATTAGCTCGTTCAAACATACAAACAAACAAACTCTTCAGCTTCGTAATATTAGTATAGATGATAACCTAATATCGAGAAGTGTGACGTACACTACATTATCTACAGTTTCCCAACCCACCGAGTGAGTCACGTGACAGTTTCCATCTTAACACAGAAGACGAAAGCAAGATCTTTACGTCCTTTCCGAAGGACTTTAAGCTATGGGTTTGGATCTTGGACGAATCAACCACGTTTGGATCCATGCGTAGTAGTCGGCACACCAAACCACTAGTGACTACATCAAGCAAGTTAGTCGTCATTTGGACAATAATAGCAATGAACGATGATGAATAATAGTTGTATGATAGTGTTCTACGACCACATAAGACCATAACGATTGTAAACTTAACCGGTATTGATGAATAAAGTATAAATAATCTAGTTTCAAATTATTCTAAACCGCCTGTTACAGGCTTACAGGCCTCTGACGGACTTGTTTTAAGATTTTGCTTGCGACAGAAGCCGAGATCAATAGCTTAACATGCCTTTCGGATTCGACCCTCACCCTTTCAAGGCCCAAGCCAATATACCGAGTGTTAGTTAAATGGTATAACAATATATAACATTATACAATATATTAATTATGACCTATGGGAGTGAGACGTGGTCGTTTACTATGGGTCTTATAAGGAGGCTCAAGATCACCCAGCGAGCAATGGATAAGAATAAGAATAAGAAGAATAAGAATAATTTATTTGCTTTTGAATGAGGTACACCAGGATGACAGATAACATATTACATTAGAATCACTCATCCAGCCATATGAAGCAGCATGCAAATACATAATTAAAATTTTAATCAATATAAATGTCATTAATAAAACAAATTAAATATTAAATTAGATTAAAAGCACAGATGTATAAAGTATGTCAAACCAATAATATTAATAAAA
This sequence comes from Anania crocealis, assembly GCA_949315895.1. Lineage (NCBI taxonomy): Eukaryota > Metazoa > Arthropoda > Insecta > Lepidoptera > Crambidae > Anania > Anania crocealis. Next base: position 4,910,765 of record OX438872.1, on the reverse strand, counting down.
TTCAAATTTAAAGTCAAAGTGATTTTTTAGATAGGAATTAAATGTCAGTTATACAGGAATCAAAATTTATACTCGTATGTCAGATAATCTTTTATTGAATAAAAACAGCCGCTAACCAATAAATTAAATAATTGACGATTAAATAAGCTCCCCTTAAGTTCTTTTATTCGATCCGGTAATTTATTGTAAATAGTAACAGCCATCGCGTAGCAATTACGACCGTTCAAAGCCGATCTTGATACGGGTTGTGCTAGCCTGTTTTTATGTCTGGCACTATACTTGTAAACATGTTCAAATTTCGCGAATAGTTTAGGATAGGTTTTGACGAACTTACAAATCTCAAAAATATATAAACTAGGAAGTGTAAGAATCCTATGTTCCCTAAATATTGGTCCAAGGAGGCTTATTAAAAATAGCTCGTATACATTTCTTTTGGGCAATAAATGTACTACTTGCTTGAACACCATTTCCCCATAATATGAGTCCATATCGAAGTAGCGAAGCTACATAACCATGGTACGCTAGAAGAGCAGTTTTATCGGTTATAGTCGTCAATTTCCATAATACAAAACTACTTAATTTCTTGTTTAACGCCTGTATGTGCGGTGTCCAGGAGCAATTTTGATCGAGTATTATCCCAAGAAAGTTTGTACAGTCACTCTCCGGAATTTCTTCACCTTTAAAATTTATTTTAAAAGTATCACTAGTGGGTTTCCTTTTAAAGAATTTAGTTTTAGAAATGTTAACTTTAGATTGTTGCTCGTCATCCATTTAATGCATGATTCTACAGAGAGAGAGAGAGATCTCTATGAAGAGAGCGATGCTTGGTATTTCCCTACTCGATCGAATCAGAAATGATGAGATTCGCAGGAGAACTAAAACGACCGACTTCGCTCGAAGGATTGCATCGTTGAAGTGGCAGTGGGCGGGACACATAGCGCGAATCGAATGGCGACCGCGTACCGGACGACGTTCCGTGGGCAGGCCCCATAGATTTAATATAGATGATAGATTGGCAATTGAATCCTGAAAACGAGACCAAAACTAGGTTACGCTAGTGTGCATAAAGTGAGCATGTGCGTGAGATAAATAGTGCAGGTACTGCATTGTCTGATTGTTTTCGATATCGATTCCATCGACACAGTTTACGTTGACGCAGGTGACTTATTTTTTAGTATTATTAAAAGAACACCAAAAAACTGCAAGTAAATACCTAGATCATCGACAACGTCAATCACTAAAATACAAAAGTGACGTTAGTTATTGCTGAAATTCACGTATTTGATATTATTTTTAATTGAATTCATATGAATTTAAATCCTTGTGCTGATGAAATGCCCTATCAATTAGTATACAAAATTTTAGTCAAAGCTCTGAAACATTGTATTTTGCTGCTGATAATCGCGATTATGTGTTGACGTGTGAAATGTACAATTATGTTGGTTCCCTTTTTTAGATGAGTTACTTCCAGGTACTGAACATGTAACCATAATGAAAATACATCAAATCGACACTTTTTTACAATAATAAAAATGAAACTAGTAAAACTAAAGGGAATATTGTGTTGCGCGTGACAGACGTCAGAACTCAGAAAAACACTACAGGTTCTTAGCGTGTACGTGAACGGCCTTGTGATCTATCTCGTTCTATCATATAGCTGCATTATATTCTTTTCATTGCCAATCTAACAGTAGTATATTAAATCTATGGCAGGCCCCCTACAAGGTGGACCGACGATCTGGTCAAGGTCGCGGGAAGCCGCTGGATGCGGACAGCACAGGACCAATCGTTGTGGAGATCCTTGGGGGAGGCCTATGCCCAGCAGTGGCTGTCGTTCGGCTGATATGATGATGATGATGATGATGATGATGATGATGATGATATAACGTTATGTACACATGTAACAATGGAATAACATGACAATGAAAATGAAAATGAAAAGATTTATTTCTAAGAAAGTGGTGGTATAAGATCTTATTATAAATAGTTCAGCACATTCTGCTACTATGGTTTCTGGCCGTATCGTTTCCCTAATTGAGCCAGCCTTGCATGTAGGCTAATAAGACTAACACAGCACCAATCGGGACGTCAAGTGATAGGTAGTATTTATGCATCACGGCTAGAGATGGGTAATGGCTAATAATCCGATTAATATCATTTGGCTAATAATGGATTAAAAGCAGTTAATAGCCATTAATAGCCAATAATAGCCGTTTTCAGATGGTTACCCTGCTATTAATGATTAAAAAATTCCCTTTATGGTTTTCAGGCTTGGGAAGTTGTGAATGTCAGGTAAGTTTCTTTTTATTATTATTGACGTTTTCAGTTAGTCAATACAAATATATTAAAGCTATTAAAGTAATTTAAAGCTAACCTGGCCCATTTGGAATTTTTTAATCAGCTATGTACAACGATTTTCCTTTATTCTAATTGTCAATCATTTGCGACGATTTTAAGGTACCATATATTTTTTCATTTTTATGTTTTTTTTTTCATTTTTAATCATAAACATTATTACCAAAATAAGAAAATATTTTTCATTCTAATTGCTGCTAGATTCACTAGAAACATTCTAAGGTTCGTCAATATTTATGTGACATTTAATCGGACTGTAATGGCTCCGTCAGACCCTTATCCTGTGTATTTAGTTGTACATGTTTATCACTGTTGATGATGATTAATATTTGATGTTGATGTTGTTAAATATTTTTTTTTTTTTTTACTAACATTTAATTTAAAAAACTGAGCTAAATTGCAGAGGTGGAAGACAAAATGTAAGAAACTATTAATAGCAGGGTTATTAGGCAATGGATGGCTATTAATGGATTATAATCGCTAATTATCCAAACTATCGGGCTATTTACCCATCTCTAATCACGGCATTTAAGGCCGCGTTATATTATCGATGTTTGACTTGACCCTTTCAGCGATTTCAAACCTTAGGCAGCTGAACAGCACAAACTTACTGTCAGTCACTAAATCGGTGCCTTCAAATTGAATCTCCCTATTATCGGATTGATCGCTCTTTGACTTTACAGCTAGAAACCTCGCGTGCATTGAGGCTTTACACTACGTCAGCACTAGAAACTTATGATAAAGGGTTCTTTCATACAAAGGCTGGCATTACCAGGGCGTTCGCCGCGATTAACGGTCACAAAATGTAATTAGAATTACGATTCCAACTTTATTATATGATCCACTATTAGAAAAGATCGATACGTGATTTCACACGATTTTAACTGACGAGAAGCACGGAATAAACACCAAATTCGGTGCATGTTAAAAGTAAGTGGCTCATTTCATGTCAAACCTATGTTTTTTTTCTTTTCTGTTTATTTTAGTTTGAGCTACACCTTTCAAAAGAAAAAAAATACGCTACAAGTAAAAAATGCTCTCTAATTTTTCGAAGCATGAAAAGAGAAAGGCCCTTTACAGAGACCTACAGAAATCACTTTCCAAATCAATACTTCTAAAAATTTTCTAATATTTTTTTCGGTTATGTGATTTATGTGAGAAGAATACAAAAGCCTTACTTTTGATTAAGTCCATGAATCTGGTAAAGTAACTCTAAAAAGGTATTCTTCCTGTGTCAAGAGATCTCGACCGGTATACCTGACGACCACCTCAATGACATCGTTTGTCGACCTCCTTTGGTCGACCTATTTACAATCAAGGGGATAACAACGTCATCTCCATTTCGGAGAAAGGGAGCAGTTTAGGTAGTGTATGAAAAAAATCACTAATTATTCTAAAGTTTCGTATTTTGGAAGTCAGACATTGACGAACACATTATTTTCGATTAGTTTCTTTACTTAGCAACCTTTGTTTTGAACAAATCAACATACAAATTGAACCTACGAGAAGCGTGAAGCGTTTTAATGAGACACCAATTTTAATAGGAGCTTATTAATTGTCAGTAATTTACTTTTTGGCACTGAGTCAAAGTTGGAGGCTTAGTTCAGGCTTTTCATCGGTTCAATTATTGCGAAAAAGTTTATTTTTTTATGGCTGTCAACTCTATTTTCTTGGGTTTGTTACATTTTTTTAATTAAATAGGACAGACTTTGAGCTAAAAATTTGTTGTTATGTCGGCCGAAAGCCACATTGTTTCATGTGTATGTACAGACAGCAGCACGTCAACCTACCAGAAAACGTCATTTTTAGGGTTCCGTACCCAAAGGGTAAAAACGGGACCCTATTACTAAGACTTCGCTGTCTGTCCGTCGCTCTGTCACCAGGCTGTATCTCAAGAGCCGCGATAGCTAGACAGTTGAAATTTTCACAAATTATGTATTTCTGTTACTGTAATAACAGCAAATACTAAAAACAAAATTAAATAAATATTTAAGGGGGGCTCCTATACAACAAACTCGATTTTTTGGCCTTTTTGGTACGGAACCCTTCTTGCGCGAGTCCGACTCGCACTTCGCCGGTTTTATTTCTCAATTGATATTGTTCTCTACTTGTTGGACTTAAAGTTGAAAATCAATTCAATGAACTTCAACTTTTTTGACCTGTCGCTGTCTGTACATGATAATGAGACATTGGCGATAGATTTACAATTTAATACAACCTTCAGTGTAGAAGCGGAGGTAAATTCAGCCAATTCGACATCTAAACTGTTTACCAAACTTGGCTTAGTAGCAGTCACGCGAACGAATCTAGGCTTCTATTTTTGTTACAATTTATGTTGTAGAATTTGCAAAGGCATGCCAAGTTTTCTTGAAATACCCATGAAATGTATTTGGCATACAACATGGCTCAATAAACTTAATATGATGTGAAGGGTAATTCAGGATGCCTATACATGTAATAGATGCATTTATTTACGATACGATTGGGCTCAATGCCTAGATGGATTAAATTAGGACACGAAAAGCTCTGAATTAGGCCGCGTCTAGGTGTGCTGGCTCACCGGCTTTAGAAAATGATCGCGGTTGGGCGCATGATACATTTTTTCGAGTTACAGTAATTTCTGATTTTAGTCAGATTTCCTGTCTGAACCTTAACTATACGCTATTTTGGATATATCGATCAGAAAGAAACAGAACTAGCTTAGTGATTGAAAACTGTACATGTCAAAAGGATGTTAAATACGGTTTTGATATTTGTATGATGGTCGATCTGTTACAAAGTTAAAATAACGATATAGCTTTTAAGTTTATTATTATAATATCAGTCTTTATCGCACACGTAGCCTACGCCGCGACTAAGAAAAAAAATTTAGAAAGGGACAAAAAAACTGTTGACTAAGATACACATTGTCTGTTTCAACTTAGAACATTAAATTAAATTAAATTTTATTATGCCCAATGGAATTTTACAATTCATATTAAAAGCGACCCGTCCGCATTCGAAGCTTATTAACGTGTCCCATGGGTGCTCGAAGTTTTAAGTTCTATTTGGGTACTGTGCCGACGGTTCCCGGGCACTTCAATAAACGCGTTAATAAAGTATAGTTAATCCGAGCACCGGGACTGGGACTTATTTCATTAGACAGTACGACGAATCTGCGGCAAAGGTGACGGAGAAAATCGGTTCATAAATTTATGGAATCTTGATACCTAAATGCGCGAAAAGTTAATTAAAATAAAGCTTACAAATGACATAGGAATCAAAGAGGTAAAACACATTCTAACACATATAATGCCTGCCAATTCATCATCATCGTCATCTTGCCTAAACGACGTCCACTGCTGGTCATAGACATACTCTGAGACCCGAGTTCACCAATTCTTAAACAGCCGGTAAACATAGATTGACGATTAATTTGACACAATTCCCATACAAAATATGTCATATTATAATATTTTAAACGCTGTTTAAAACTTAAACTTGGTGAACTCTACAAGGATCTCCACAATGATAGATCCAGTGCAACCCACATCCAGAGGCTACCCGCGACCTTCTTCACCAGATCGTCACCCGGTGCGCGGTTGCCATTTCAGAATTTTTCCGTCCCAACACGGCAACGGCAATCGGTTCTCCTCGCTATGTGTGCCACCCACTGCCACATCAGCTCTGCAATTGTTATTCTACCGCGCATGTTTCTATTGCCCACTGTGTGTCCTTAAGCCTTACTGATCATTCATCATAAGTGACCACGTTTCAGCTTCACAATCCATAAGTCATCCATCACTGTCATCATGCCCTGATTAAGGACTTTCGTCTTGAGACAGGAAATATGGACGCGACGATTATCCCTAGTTTCCCGAACCCTGCAAAACTGAGTTGAAAATGTCGAGAACTCTCATTTTCAAAATTGCACTTACCTAACTGTACTACTCGTATTTGTACAAGGTATAAGTAGTGGTCAATAACTTCAAGTATAGTGTAACCAATTATAAACGAGTGGGTACGAAATGGACATAAGCGTTAAACTTCTCCATTTTCATCTTCAGACCCGTCTTTGGGGTGTAGTAATAGTCAGATCTGCGAGCATTGGGTATGCCATAAGAACTGAATCATCGGCAAAGCGAAGGTGTATTAGGTACTAGTCAGCATTGATGACGCCAAGATGAAATTTGGGTCTTGAGTTAGAGTTGGATATTTGAATTAGAGATCGGGAGATGTTTGTTTGTATCAGAATTTTGAAACTGAGAAAAAAAATCACGGAGAAAACATAAACATTGACATAATCATGTAACAAACCAGAGAATACGGAACTGAAGGCAAGGCTTATGTGAAATAACCACCTTACATTATGACTACATTTTATGTGGCACTAAAAGAGAATATTACCCCATTCTGAATCACAGTAAAACGCTATGTTTATGGTTGAATCTATGAATTAGAATGAGGCTAATGAACCCTGACCCGCGTATTAGGAGAATACGCTCCATGCATAAAAGAGGCCGACAAAGTAGGCTACCTACTAAAGCAATGAGTTACGCACAAAACAGCGCTGCATGCGCTGACGTGAAAATTTTGCCCATTCATAACTTGAGACAGGAGTTAAAAAGATCTCGTTCTGCTACCAAAGTGTAGCCATTTGCTTGTACATTACAACTCTAGATATGAGCTACATTAACACAGATATAACTGCATGCAAATGTAGACCAAGCGTATAGTGAATACGCGTCAATAAAGCTGACGCCTCTGAGTACTCTACGGAGTAAGGCTACTACTTTAAATCCTGGGAACAGTAGGGCGTTTTTCTTAATCGGGTCTGGAAGGGGGTGGTTTATATGCGTGCTTCGTAAGGCACTTTTAACCGTTGGTCCCGTCTCTGTCACAAGATCGGAGTCGCCAAAAGAAGTCCATCAGAGGCGGCGTTACAGGCAGCTTAGAGAACTCTTACACCAGACCATCCATGAAGGATAAGCAAACGAGAAGAAGATTCACACTTCAATGAGCTTACTGCATCTACTTCTATCGTGAATACAAACCCTGAACAATTGCCAACATTTTAATGATATGATAATAAATCATCCTATGTAAGAGAGCTATGCATTTCTTGCTATTGTATTTTGCATCTATTTGTGCTCTATACTGCTAAATTAACCGAAAATAGGACACACAAATGTATAGTAGAAATTGAAGATTTAACAAAAGTTTGATGATAAAGACATGATCCATGAATTTAATTGTTGAACTGTTAATAAAAAAAAGCGTGAATTTTTTCTAAACATGATAGTTTTCGGACTATACTAATACAATCCCTGCTTAGTTTGGCATTACATAGTTGATTGTAGAAAACCATAGCTATTTTATTTATAGAAAAATATTTTTGATTTCTCTCAGGCCCTTACCTTTAGGGAATATAAGCACAACATCTGTGTGCTGGGTAGGTGTAGAGTGTAGCAGAAGGCGACGAGGATGCATGAGGTGGGCACCGAGCTGGCCCGCCATTGGTAGACGTCTGCGAAGTTCTCGTCCAGCTGTTGTTGTACAATATAATTCAATAAACTAGATTACAATAAATGCACACAATTTTATTAAAAAATTACACTAGCATTTCAACTGCTTTAGGAAACAGTTTGAAAACGAAAAATATACACACCATTTGAACCTAATGTTAATTTCATATAGCTGTTCAAGTCAATCTAAAATTTTTAAGCCTTACTGGGCCACACAGAGCCATCTAATCCCAAATTAAGCTACTACGAGGGCGGGTCAATAAGTCCGTGACTTTTGGAATAAAACACAGATTTTTTGATAAATAAATCATTTTATTTTTCAACGTAGTCTCCCTTGAGCTCTATACACTTTGTCCAACGCTTCTCCAATTTTTTTATCCCTTCCAAAAAATATGAGTTGTCGAGGTCCTCAAAATAGACCTTTGTTTGCGAGATGACTTTATCATTGAAGTCAAATCTTTTTCCACCAAGCCATTTCTTCAGGTTTGGGAACAAGAAGTAGTCACTCGGAGCCAGATCTGGAGAATAGGGCGGATGAGGGAGCAATTCATAGCCCAATTCATGGATTTTTGCCATGGCAACTGCACATGTGTGCACCCTTGCATTGTCTTGGTGGAAAAGAACTTTTTTCTTGGCCAAATGAGGTCGGTTTTTTTTTTCAAATCGTCATTGAAGCGGTCCAATAAGTTGGCATAATATTCCCCATTGATTGTTCTTCCCTTTTGAAGGTAGTCAATGTAGATTATCCCACGTGCATCCCAAAAAACAGTCGCCATAACTTTATTGGCTGACAAACCCACCTTGGCCTTCTTTGGCGCAGATTCACCCTTAGAAACCCACTGTTTTGACTGTTGTTTGGTCTCTGGTGTGTTGTGATGGATCCATGTTTCGTCCACGGTTACAAAACGGCGCAAAAACTCCTCCATATTGCGATTAAACAACGCCAAACCTTCCTGTGAAGTTGTTACACGATTGCGTTTGTGGTCGACTGTGAGCAAACGCGGCACCCATCTTGCGGAAAGCTTTCTCATACCCAAGTGATCTTTCAAAATTGAAACCACTGAGCCATACGAGAACCCTACGGCTTCCACAATCTCTTGCACTTTCAATCTTCGGTCGGCCAACACCATATCGTGAATTTTTTCGATTGTTTCAGGTGTAGAGACCTCAACTGGGCGTCCAGGACGTTCGGCATCTTCAGTGCTTGTACGGCCACAATGAAATTCAGTAAACCACTTTTTTACCATTGAAATCGATGGTGCATAGTCCCCATAGTATTTATCAAGCTTAGCCTTGGTCTCGGTAATGGTTTTTTTTTGCAAAAAATAATGCTTAATAAGCACACGAAATTCACTTTTTTCCATTTATTCCTCATATTACTGGGTAGTGATAAAGATAGCTGTCAGACACAAACTAACTGACGCAGCAAGTTCAAATTTTGGTAGGAGTCAACTGACAGATACCTGTTGCCAGGAGTAGTGTTGCTTTTTCGGTAAAGAGGTCAGAAATTCAAAAAGTCACGGACTTATTGACCCGCCCTCGTATTAAGTACCCTGTCGTATGAGGTACTGGACAACCGATAAACTTACTTATATACTTTATTTTTTGTAAATACATACTTATAATACATAGAAATCACCTCATGATAGAAAATTTCTTAAATTACACTTCTAACTACATATCCACTGTATATTTGGTCAGAGGGCTTATTGTATGTGCAGAAAAAAATTAAATTTTGAGTAAATTTACATGAAAAATGGTATAGAGCACAGACATTGATAGGCCTAGAGCCACAAATGCACTCATTTCTATAAAACCAGTGTGTGTGTGCCGAAATTGGTTCACTGCTTGCTTTAATGAACAGGTAGAACCTTTAAAACTAAATGCAGCAATGTAATTTATACATGTAGTATGCACACAGGTGTATTTACATAGTAATAGACACAAAAAAGATAAAATAATTGTTTTTTAAATAAAGTATGCACATTTCAATAACAAGAGCGGTCAAAACGTGCGCACGCGCAGTACGTACACTTGGGGCATCTAGGCCTATCAATGTCTATGGTATAGAGATAGTTTGATGCCTAGGAAATGACATAGTGGAAATCAATATATCAGTCAAAACTGCTCTATTTTTATGCAAATAGGTCAATTTTTGGTGGTGCATTTACATATCCTAAAATTATGTCCCACAACTAATACAAAAAATAGGTGCTAGAGCCAAGAAGAAGCAGTATAGTTCATCTTGGCATATATCTTATGTAAACATATTTTATAGAAAGAGGCTGACAATGGTGACCAAGTTTCTTGCGCTGCTTCTTCTCGGCACTGGCCCACATTTAAATATTGGGATGTGTAAAAGCGCAGTCAAGGGGCCTATTTGCAGAAAAAAAATGGATTTTAACTCATTTTAGAAGTCACAGTATTAGTTATTTTCTAAGTGGGTGAAAAGGGGAGTGGAAGGTAGTACTTTTTTTTTTATAAAACTTAGATGAAATTTGTTATTGAGTGAGTCATTTATCAATAAAAGGAGGGAGTGTATAAAAAGAATAACAGTTAATGATAGCAAAAATATTATCAAAAGGGTTTGCAAAATATCCGCCTTCCATGCCGACAATGCTAGTTTTTTAGAATCTAAAGAAGAATTTCATTTGTTTTTTATTTTTGTACTATTGAGGACTCATTGTGTTCAAAAAACATATTAAAATTAAAATATTCAAATAGATTCAAATAAAATCACAGGAGCGAAAGAAAAGAGTGAAAATTTGTTAAATCAGGATTGCACTAGTTTAAAAACATATTTATGAATTAACTCATTTTAGAGTAATCTACTTACTTTCATTTTAATAATACAATATAATTAAGTAAATAACAATAACTGGTAAGCTTACCACTGTCCAACTTGTCTTTTGCAAACTCAGCAAAAGACTTATGTTCTTGAGGCGTAGAGTGTGTGCTGCTACCACACTCCTCTTTATCCGCAGCACTCAAACCGCCTTCTTCACCCTCCATAACGACTCACAAGTTCACAATAATATAGTAAATAGTAGGTACGTACGCAACTACAATATACACAAAAGCTTGAGACCTTCAATTTCTTACATCATCGACTACAATGGAAACACGAAAATTTATAATATCACCTTATTACTACGACATTAAAAGCGTACTGTCTCATAAACTACCGAAACCGGCGTTTAGAAGAGGCATTGAAGTTGAAATTAGCCTTTTATTTACGCGGTAAATAATTCATTTCATCATGACAAAATTGCGCAAATCCGGCTGTCACAATTCAAAATTGATTTTTGGCCGCCATTTTTGGCGAATGGTGTTGCATGCTACAAAAAATAATAAGGGAGCTTACACATGACCATAAAATTATATCTACAACATTATAAAATAGCTACTACGTATAATAAAATTATATCTAGAATATTGTTACGAACGTGGAGTTCGGGATTTGGATAAAACACCGTTGACTTATTAGAAGAATTTAATAGGCGATAAACAGGTCGCAAACACTATCACAATAGCCAAATCACAAGAATCGTAGTCCGGTGGGTCGCTGAGGTTGTTGGTTCCAAAACACTATTAGCCAATCCTTAAAGTAGTCCTTAGATCCGTTGGTATCGCTAAAGTCGTCGTTACTTCGCACTCGATCACTTTTCGCAGGTATCGCACCGAAAGCTCAGAATGAACTGACTCGGCGTCTCAAGTCCTGTTATTTATATATCTCAACATCGACGCCGGTCGTACATACTAGAATGTTCGTTTACTAGAAGAAATTACAAGGACGTTAAACGTAAACAACTCTAGTAAGTTATGCCATTTTGTGCCTTAATCTGTAAACTTAAAGTTCAATGTCGCTTGCACTAAGGTCTTGTTATTACTTTGTGGCCGAACTTAGGTAGTTATGTACATTCCTCTAGCGATATCTCGAACCTTCTAGCATGACCGCGACAATATATTACAGTGTCTGCGCATCGTGTATGGTTCATTTTAGGACAAAGACTCGTATATTGTCTTTGTTTTAGGACTATTTTTCATTTTTTAAGACCGTTTTATGTAGAAGCAATTACAGTATATTACTTCCAATGCCATCAAACAGCATTGCTTATGAACGGGATTTACAAATTTAAAAGAAATTCTATTTTGTATTAAGTACAATTCAATCAAATCAATTCAAGCCTGCATTTGCATTACACCAAGGCCAACACCATGCCTAAAAAAAACATTGCTTTAAGCACTCCACGGATTTAAAGCTTATGACGCTTTCCAGACGGCGGGGCGGGCCGGTCTTTTTGACCGCGAAGTAATAAAGACCGAGTCTGCCCGTCTATGCCCGCGACTACCCTCACCGTGAACACAAAGCACATGAGGGACGGAGGCAGTTAGTTATTCAGCAATTAAATTATCAACATCAATGAGGTCCATCACTAGAAAGCGCGCGGCGCGGACTGATAATCCGCCCCGCACCACCGTCTGCGTTACTTCATACAAACTGGTTTGTGTGATCCATGGCGGGTAGCCACGGACATGCCACGCCGCCTGTGCCCGGCGGGCACCTGCGCCGCCGTCTCTTTCGCCCTTCATGTGCATTGGTAGTATAGAATTCCCTTTGCGCTATCGTTCGCGGTGAAATTGACCGGCCCGGCCCGCCCCGCTGTCTGCAAAGCGCCTAAGTGTAGGTTCATCATTGATTTAGGATACACGTAGATTGACTGACAGCCCGATAATGCGTGACCAGTTTTGACATGTCAATGTGTGTGTTAACTAGTGACGTACCTTTAACATTTTTAGACTATCGATAAGAATTGCAGTTGGTGGTTTGGAAAATAAACTTTACTGTCACATTGTTTTTATCTCGAGATTATGCACCTACTTTGCAGCATACCTCACCGCCCTCACTTCTTACAACTATAATAGAGGGCAGGTACATGTGCCCGGTGAGTATATTTTTTACATATGATTTAAAAATAAACAGTTTTAATTTATAAAAAAATACCAGCCATCGTTAATTAGTTTTCTTTATTTATTTCTTCAAAATATTTTCCCGTGTCATCTGCTGTGCCATGTGAGCTCATCAATGGCAGTAAGTGAAAAAGAACAAGTAAACAAAATCTGAATAAACATTTAAATTTTGATGAATCAATCCCTGATTATTGACCTTTAACAAGATTATCTTAGTTATGTGATTCCTTACAGTTTCCTTCTTCAAATTGTTAACTTGACATTCATTTGAGACGCTTAACGTTAAATAGCATCAAATTTCTCCGGAAACATTCGAGATAAATGTCGATAATGGTATCAATAAATTTGAGTCAAGCTCTAGCGTACATGTAAAATATCTCGATGAATAAATTATCCACCAAAATAATGTAAATAATCAATACATAGAACTTTATCTATACAAAATATTAGAAGGAACGAACGGATTAAAATAATTGTATATTTACAACATAACAACAAGATCAAATTCTACAAAAATAACGCGTTTTTACGATGATGACACTCTACGTATTTACCTGTGAAATGAGCAATTTTCTGGATTATTTTTGTGGTGGACTCCACAGGCACTCACAGAACTTGTTAAATAAAATTGTATTTACTTTAGATAATCTACGATTCCATTGTTAAATAAAATTGTATTTACTTTAGATAATCTACGATGTACTAGATAATTCCATAAAATGTTGAAGCGTATATCGCAGATGCCATTGGATGTCACTCTGTCAATTAAGACTGATCACAAAACGAAAAGTTTTCTTTTTCTATCTTGCTAGATTTCCTTGAGGTTTTCTACTATCTCGCAGGCTTTGTCCGACTATTATATTCTACGTTTATGAGGTTCATTCATGATGCACTCATCTAAAAAAAAAACGAGCCGAGAGAGAGGTTTGAAAGTAGATGTGCGTCCTTTTCTAATACGGTGTCCATAAAATATTATCTTCTTGGATAGCCTTACTGATAAATACTTATTGTAATAAAAACTATCTAAAACGGATTTTAAGCACTAATAGTCACCTGCTAGCCCATGCTATTTATCTTTATTTAATTAGGTATGTTCTTTACTATTGTGGAATAGGAGAGTTACAGTGGATCGTTAAGTTGAAGTAGTAGTAGACTCGTTTAGGACCGAATCGTGGCAAAGGAAATAAATCAAGAAATTAATGACAAAATTTTTTTTTTGAAATTTAAACATTATTGAATAAAATTATTATATGCAGCCGTTGTCGCATCGTCAGTTTTTTCCCCGTCATTTTAAGAGTATCTTTGTTGGCGTACGTTTTTATCTTAAGCTTAATTATCTGTTTGCGATACTTTTAATTAGTTCGTGTCTTGAATCTTGATTCAGTAGTGAGAGATTGTACTGGATGATGAGGAATATCGTTTAAGCGAGAATAAAATTGATATTTTTCGAAAAATTTTCTTGTCATTGGTGGGTAACAAATATTTTTATGCCAGGTTTCTTTCCACTTTCCAGCAACAGATTCATCCTTAGGCATCTTGTACAGCAATAAAGTACACATAGAGTAAAATCCATCCCTTTTATTTTATATACCTATGGTAAAAGTCTAACTAAATATTTTTGTTTAATAATTTATGAGCCGTGGTGGCCCAATTGGAAAAATGCTTGACTCACACTATGAGGTTGCAGGTTCAAGTCCTAGCAGTAGCTTAAACTAATGATTTTTAATTAGTATTTAAATTCATGTTTGGATCACAAATAATTATCATACTACACAATAATATCACACATTTTAAGTCAACAACAAGCTATCATTATGAAACATCAACCATCAAAATATGCAATTTTAGACAGTGAAAAAAAACCCGGTCATTTCTAAATTAAAAAAACTTATTATTATATATTACTTATATCGTGGACACCCTTCTCCATAACATACTTGCTAGACAAGGACACACTACTATTTTAGTTATCTCACTTGGCTCGTTTTCCTACTTTTCCATTTGGCAGAGAAAAAGTAATCTTAGTTATATTGATTTAGAGTGCACATTTGAAAATATTTGGATACATAAGCAGTACGCACGTAAGCACAATAGGTACAGTACAGAAAAAAAACATGAAATATTGAAATCCAATGTGGCAAACAACTTTTTTTTCTAGAAAAAATATGTATTTTTTACAACAATACACAAATTTTTAAAATAAATTCTCAAAACATTGAAATTGTCTATGTATCCGAACACGAAAAGGAGATTTTTTTTGTTGAATCGTTTACGTTTTCGACTTCGTTCGTCGTATTTTGCGCGACACTAACTGCGAAGTGCAATGCGCGAGTGACAATGGAACTTTAAAATTAATTAAAATCACTTTCCCCAAGTGATTAAATAAGCGTTTAAAAACTGCAGTGTTATATTAGAAATAAAGTTTATTTACTTCGCCTGCGATTCAGCACAAAACAAGGTACTGTTTATTACGTTGTGACCTTTCTTTGTACTCGCAAATCGTCGCAGCTTCTGTAAACTCGTTAAATTTACAACAAATATTTTAATTTGTGTACACATTTATCATTTTAAGGATTCTTGTTATTTATTTCTTCAAGTGACGTGTTTAAATTCTTGTTGTGAGTGTTTTGCTGTTAACCCACTTTCTCATCAAAACAGCTGTTATTTCGTCACACCTTTTGCCAACAGCTGAGTCAAAGAGTAAAGTAAGCTGAGTTTTGTTTTTTCGGATTGCGAGCGCCTTATCTGCTTAAACATTTCTTGCAGTAAGTGCGATTGTGACTCTTAGATCACTGGTGCTCTAGAAAATTATTGTGTAAATATTGTTTGATATCTTAGGGTAGAAAGAGAGAAATTGTGTTGTAATGTATTGATTTCATAATAGTGAATTGACCTTGGTTTGTGTGGGACTGCCTATTTAACCTTTATGAAGGGTATTTTATAGAGCCCAAGATACATTTGTATGGTCATAAACTATCTTTTCTTGCATGAGTTTTAAGAAAGAATCTATTTCATAAATTTTCCTTCATAGAACTTCCTTTTTATAAATAGTAAAAATTACATGGAAACGTATGATAAAATATTAATTTTTGGTGATAATAATAAAAAATATAACTTAAATGATGAATAAGTACCTATAAATAAAATTCGCTTGAATAATGAATGAAGGGCCACTCTTGTCCAGTCCTAGTATCTGTTAGGGATGTTCAATATTGTTCATCAATTTGATTATAAGGATTGTAAAGATTCAATTTTAACTTCATATCCAATTCAAGTCCTTAATCTGGACCAGTAGCCAGTTAAAGTTAAAGGAGAGGTAAATACAGGGTGTAAAAAAACTAAACGCAGACCCTGAAGTTACGCAATCTGAAAAGAAAAGCAAGCCATATTACAAAATATTATAGCTGGGAAATTTTTTTTTTTTATGGGACTAAAAAAAATATTATAATTCGTAGTGCGCAATGTATAGCAGCCGTAGCATAGGCCGCTGCGCTGGAGATGGCTGCTATGTTCAAAAGTCGTCCGCGCTGAGCCGTACATTGCGTTTTGTCATTAATAAAGCCTTATTGTGAACGAAATAATAAAAACAACAACTATGTTTGTATGAAGAAAAGTTTTTATGTATCCTTTGGCAACAGTTTTTGTAATAAAATGGAAAACAAAATTGTGACTTTGACCCTCAATATCTCCGGAACCAGCTGTTTCCCAGGTATGGTCCTAAAGAGAAAAATGATCGTAATGACAGGGACAATACGTGGTTTTCGGATCTGCGTTTGGTTTTTTTACACCCGTTATATGCCCTAAAAGGAGTTTAATAAAAACAAATTTTCAATTTGTTGCTATGTTGACAACAATCGATACTATCAATATTATCGATAGTTTGTTAATAATATAATATAATTAATAAAAAAAATAGTTTAGATACACATTATTCATCGACATTGCAAATGCTGACCGCAGTTGAAATAGTAACCTTTTGCATTGCAGCACGCATTCTGTCAATGTAATGTCAAACGCTATTCATTATAAAACTTTAAATTGTCAAAAGCGATAAGGTTACATAACAAATAAGTTAAAATGGTGATGAAGTTCTCTTATTTTTTCTAATTTTCCTCGCAATTTTCTTATTTTTTCTTTCATAAGAACATTCTCCTGACAATAACAAACAAAACAAAATAAGAATTAGCGAAATCGGTCCAGCCGTTCACGCGTGATGCGATGAACAAGGGAAATAGGGATTCATTTATATATATATATCTATATATATAGATGTTTACGTAAGCTTACGTAAGCTTACGTAAGCTATAAAGTGCGTGAAAAAAGCACAAGGATTGATTTAAAATTGGTGCTAATTAGGAAATAATCGATAATCATTAAGCAACGACTTAAAAAACTGGTGATTATGTGCTTCTCTTGGATATATTTTTGCTAATAATTAAGGATGTGAAATTGAAGAATCGATATACTTATGTATTTAGAACAAATTAATTTTATGTTATTTTATATTTACATACTTTGTCGCACCGCCTACAAAACATTTCTGTTTTTTAGCCCACTGGTAGACTAGTAGAGAATGCCATGTGGCATCGACGACCCCGGTGGCGGAGTGGGGTACACACCGATTTTCAAGGTGTCGCCTGCTCCGAGGTCCCGGGTTCGATTCCCGGACGGGTCAATGCAGGCAAAGAGTGTTTTTCTACATTTTCTCGGTTCTGGGTGTTCGTGGTACCTTCGTTGTTTCTGGTCTCCAAAATACGAGTGCTTTAAATAGTTATTCAAATTGGGATCAGAACAATGTATGTGATGTTGTCCACATTTATTTATTTATTTAATTAGTAAAAATAAATAAATAAAGTGTGTGTGTGTGTTTAATAATAAATAATCGTTTATTTCTTAGAATATGGTTACATTTGTATCAGGTCTTAAAGCTATTCGCGTTCAGCATATTCTGCCAATCTTGACGTAGGAAAATAAAATGGTATCTAATTAATA
Organism: Anania crocealis; assembly: GCA_949315895.1. NCBI lineage: Eukaryota > Metazoa > Arthropoda > Insecta > Lepidoptera > Crambidae > Anania > Anania crocealis. The sequence continues at coordinate 4,892,943 of OX438872.1, read as the reverse complement.
TTAAGCAATCCTTTTAAAACAAATTAATAATTAAGAAGTGACAAATAAAACTGTATAGGTACACACAATAATCAAAATTACTTATAATTAGATTAACTCCTGTGTGTGAAAAAAACAACAGATATACCAACAGCAATGTGGAAAAACAACCGCGAAGTGAAAATAACAACTGATATAGGTACCTACCAACAGCAATGAGTACCTATTATGCATACGCATATTCGTGGCTTAACTACTGAGTTATTATGTGGGGAAATAGTATGGTTGCTGCTCAGACCTTCTAACCTTACAAAAAAAAAACTACAGAATTATTTTCAATAAACAAAATTAAAAATACTGCAAATCATTCTTTATCAAATAATATAACATACTCCTTTACCATATACATCTTAGAAGCTCGCATTAAAAAAATAACCTGATTTTATTGAACAACGAGGAGATATTCACACAAAATATGAATTACGCTACAGGCAAAAGCTGATCTTACCCGTAGCTCACTAGGGCTCACTAGGTACTCATTAGGGCCTATTCCATGTCCATAAAAATCTATACTTAATATTATAAAGCTGAAGAGTTTGTTTGTTTGTTTGAACGCACTATTCTCAGGAAGTACTAAATAAAATTGAAAAAATATTTTTGTGTTGGATAGTTCATTTATCAAGGAAGGCTTAAGGCTATAATAACATCACGCTGCGACTAAAAGGAGCGAAGCATCAGTGAAAAATGTTGCAAAATAATCGCGATCATAATAACAGAAATTGACGCGGACGAAGTCGCGGGCAACACTAGTCTTTAATAAACTCCCAGCATCAATACAAAAAATATAAATAAAGAAACAGCTTTCATTAACAAATTAAAATAATTTTTGATATCATAAAACTATTATGCAATAAGCGAATATCTAAATGATAATTTATAATAATACAATATGAATAGTTGCTAAATTCATGAAAGTGGTCCTCCCCTCTCCTACTTGCCGTGCCCTACAGGGCCCATTATGTTATTCTTTATTCTGTTACATTATTGAAGCAATAAATAATTGGGAATTAAAGAGGACTGACAGTATTCATTGCATGATTTCGCATGTCAACTGCTTACTACTCATACCTACCTACATCAGATAAATCCTTACTATTTGTATAAATGCGAATATAACCCTATTCGTCTGTCTCGCTTCCTCGCCTAAACTATTCAACTGATTTTGATGAAACGCACAACGATACAATATACCTTGAACAACAACATAGGCTTTTTAATGTTTCATTGCTGGGCACAGGCCTTCGCTATATGACGTGTTGTTCTGATAAAAAGCCCGATTATGGCCCAGTATTTAAACTAACTAGACTCCCCGTCCCGCCACTCGCATACCCAAGAAGCGGTACAGCGCTAATATTCAGACTATAGTTGTAAATGTTCTGTTGTAGATGTCACCAGAGTGGGGAACCCTTCCGCTTCTTCCGCTGAGATGCATCCTGGAGCACCTCAGCACGGAGGACGCGATGTCAGCCATGTCGACATGCCGCCATTGGCGCAGCGCTATCCTACTGTATGAGGGGCGCAAGTAAGGTTTTTTTTATACTTATTAATTTGTTTAGAGATTTTTGAACTGTTTATAGTTATGATACGCTTGCATGTAGCGATCCTAGAAATGCTTATTTGGTACTTTTGTGAGTTGAAATCGACAGTTCTGAATTTTTAGATAGGATTTTTGGACTAATCTAGTTGAACAGTCATTTTAAGTTGTACAAAATAGAAAAGCAGAGGGAAAAGAATCATAATTACTTAATTACAAATAAGGCCGTTATAGGTGACAACACTTGTTTTTATAAAAAAAGTGTTGAAATTGGTATGTTTTTTTGGTTTAGGTAGGTACTGCATATCCTACTTAAAATTGCTGTGCACGCCCCTGGCGACCCGGTCGTGGGAGGAACAGGTTATCGGTTTCGATTCATGGTCGGGTTAATTTAGTAAAAGATCTTTTCGATGAAATGTTTTGTAATGGTGTGCAATAAAGACTATAATATTTCTATCTGCCTACTTATATGTTCTTTACAGAGAAACACTTAGACTAAGAGCCAAATATCTCGAGAAAAGCCTGTTCCTAGCCCGTGTGTTCAGGAAGCACACCCGCAGGCTCCATCTGTACCTGGACTGTGGGGAGGAAGACACGGACGACTTTATGAGCTATTTACTCCCACAGTAAGTTTATTTTTATTTGACGATCGCTACACACGACTAACTTAGCTTAGAAATGTCTGTCTTACACCTAAGTCTGTCTGGGCGGAACATTTAGCTAAAATCATTAATATCATTTTTGATTAGTATTTTTGCAAGGAGGCTCTAGAAGAACTTTATTTATTATTTATTATTCGGTACAAGTATGGGGCCGTGCTCGAACGCCCCGTTGTTGGTCTAGTGTTTCAAATACCGTGCCATGTTCTCGGAGCCCTGATGCCTTACTCTGCAACACGAAGCTCATATCTTTGCAGATATATCTGTCTCTTTCGGATACTCTAAGACATCGGTATGAGTGGGGTAGGAGTAGGGAAAGATGGATTCGAATATACGGACATTGTGTTGCGGATTAAGGCCTCTGGCCCCTAATTCAGTTAACCAAATCGAATCACATTCGTAATTGAACAGCAGGTTTTTGACAGTTCTAATATGGGCTAAATGTCAAAATCGCCCAATTTAATCACGATTGAACTGCAATTGAAATAGCTGAATAAGGGCTCTGGGCTCGATCCTCAGGTCGGGCAACAAGAGTTTCGAATTTCGGATAAGCCCGTTATCAGCAGTAGGCTGACTATAATGATCAAGTGTACAATTTAAAAATTATGTTTACTCAATATTTTATTTTAAAACATCTCGTCTTGCACGCGAAATTCAAGCAATGCCTCTGACTTCGTCATAACTTCGATAAACGATGACGTACCGAACCGTGTTTAATCAATACCAGTCGCCATAGAGCTACTGTGCTGTAACGGTTCTCATGTAACAAAGTTTACCATTGATTCCCAAACATAGCCGCTGGGGTAAACGAGTTTTTGAGTGGAGACCGCGCCTCGGCAAACGTAGTGTAAGCCCTCAGGCTAGGTGGAGTGATTTGCGCAAGATGGCTGGTAGGAGCTGAAGCCGAGGATCGACCTAGTGGCGTGCAACTGGAGAGGCCTATGTCCAGGAGTCCACTGCAATAGGCTGATGATGATGATGATGATGGTTAGGGTTGGGGGACTTTTTATTTGTCCTATAGGTCACTTTAAAACGCAACCGGTCAGTTCTTAGGACATTTGAACGTTTCTAAATAATATCGTAAGAATGAGATTATATTTGACTAGCTGTTGCCCGTAACTACACGTTTGCGGATAAAATTTTGCCTATGCCATACCTCAATGCAAAAAACCATGTCGATCCATTTCCATATGAAAAACAAACACCACGGCATACGCACAAACACATCGATACCACGGGAACTGTAATTTTTTTACAATTTTCAAGTAGCCTTTCTGCTCCTTACCGAATACTATCTCTCGGCCAAATTTAATTCAAATCTGTTTTGCCGTTTTGGCTTGATTGAGTAACCATCATCCATCCAAATATTCACATTTCTAATATTAGTAAGATAGCTGTGGCTACACCGCTGGGTGAAGATAACTCGATATTCCAATGCGAGTGCATTGCCATAATCCAGGCTGCCACTGCCATAAAGAAGAGAGAGGTTGCTGACTACGGCATTCGCATACTCTCTGATAGCATGGCGGTTCTCAAGGCCCCGGAGAGCAATATCATCACATCCAGCCTTATTTACGAGTGTCACCTGGCCCTTGAGGACATTGCCATAAGGAACAGTGTCACCTTACAGTGGATCAAAGGACACAGCGGCTCCCTGGGCAATGATGCCGCAGACCAACTCGCTAAAAGGGGATCGGATCTTACGGTTTTCGGCCCCAGGCCACACCTGCCTATCCCCTTCAACCAATACAGGTCATGGCTGCGACATCAAACCCTAGTCAAACACAACGACCGCTGGGCCAATATCAGCAACTGCAGACAGTCCAGAGAGGCCGTACCGGCTCTTTCACCGCGTCTGACTCGCAACTTAATCACCCTGAACAGAAGTGACCTTCGAAGAGTAGTGGGATCACTGACTGGACATATCCCCCTAAATAAACATCTCTTCACCATTGGTGCCACAGACAGCCCCCTATGTAGAGGCTGCCTGGAACAGGCAGAATCGGCTGCCCATGTGATTTTGGAATGCACAGGGGAAGCCACCCACCGGGCATCTATCCTCGGCACACCGAGTTCCCTTTCAGAAGCCTGTGAACGTCCTAAAAGACTTCTGTGCTTCTGGAAGGAGTTGGGGTGGTTGGACTAACCACCCCAATCCCCCCTACGCATAATGGGCAAAGTGGAGCCTAAATGCGGAAAAGGGAGCCCGTTACCAAAAGATAGCTGTGGTAAAACTACAGCTACTTGTCAAATAGCTTCGAAACACGAATTTGATAATTAAATTTGTAAATTTATAGTAAAGTAGCGTTATTTACTAGAGTATTTGGCTGTGGACTAAGTGTGAAGCCTATTATAATACCTAAACGTTTACTTTGTTGTTAACAAATTAATACATATGTATCGTAGAAAATCACTATTTACCCTTGACAACAACAATAAGTGAAAGTTCTTGTGTCTTATGTTACACAAGGCCTGCATGAGGTGTACATGATCTCATTTCCTTAAAAACTTGTTTTTGTTTAAAGCTAAAAATAAGTTAAAAATAAACTGTATAATTTCGTAATCTCAAATTCTCTCTTCTTAACCCGCCAACTTTATGTTTGGGAATCACTTATTTTTATTGTATTATTATTACGAAACATACAGCAGATTTTGTTGATTGGCAAAGCTAAACGTGTGTATGACATTGTTTCCAATTTGTGTTTTATCAACGTTTAGATTGTATACGTAATATTCGATACACATATAACGTAAGGCTTTGTTTTGACTGAAAGAGTGATAAGGCGGACGGATGCCTGTGGTTACTTTGAATGGATTTTATCGCTCATATGAATAGGACATTGTTATGCTATTATGACGTTTAAAGGCCAAGATAACAATGTACGTATTTGAATAATATATCGACCACTGTGAATGGAATTATGGATGTAGGACTACCTACGTTTTAACGACGGCATCATTCTGCATAAGCAAAACACGATACTCTTTCTATTACTTTTTTACATTAAAGATATCTGAAACCTACTCGTATTAATAAATAATTATCATTGAATTATCTTTACCTTTTAGTTGTAAATAATATTTGTTTTTCGTATTTTTGCGTGATCCTAAAACATTTTCAAGGAATGTGTCTACTTACCAATGCGCACGGCATATAAATTCCCTTCCTGCTGATAATGTCTACGAAGTTATACAAGAAATAGGCCTTCATAACAATCTCGCTTAACATTAGATCACATCTATATCATCCCCAAGGTTGTATTTTAAGATTCATAACCTTGAGCATGTAAGATTTTTTGCCCCACAAATTAATGGAAAATTATCTCTACAAAACATTTGGAGTTCTGGCTTATTCCATCTACCGTCTACCGCTTCGCGACGCTTCGGCCGTCTCGACTTATGTCTATCAAAGTTTATTACTTACATGCAAAGTAAAACAAGCACGATGCTTGTTTGGCTTTTTATAATTCTTTAAGCACTTATAGTAAATAAGGCCTTATTGGCCCTAGGGTGAATACGCCCCTGGCTATCTATCAAAATACCTACTTAAAGATGACGAAACTTGTGAATATTACTACTATAATTGCCAACTTTCATTTGTTGGATAATACAACATGTTAATTTATTTTAATTTACTTCTTCATTGCATTACATAATATATGCAGTGAAAGTTTTGTAATGTTTTAACATGATAATATGTTTTTAATTACTTGCTCAAAGTGTGCTCTTTATGTATAGGCATTTACACAATTAAGTAACATACAATACAGTTATACACCGTGAAATTTTAGTGGTTGTTTTCCCGCAACAGAACGATTTACCTTTAGTAGCACCATCGAATCGTGCGAGTTATTTTTTGAAAATAAAGATATCTTTGTTCTCAATTAATAAAAAAAATAATCATCAACTCAAAAGCGTGAGATACGATAGTATCTTTACAAAATGTGACGTATTTGGGTACTGCTTGCCGCACGAAATCAATGTTCAAAGCAAAAGAAGCTCTACGTACTAAGTAATACAGCATAAACTGCACCGCGCGAGGGGCAATGACCCCGGCCGGTGACCGGCTGCGGCGCGGCTAGTACCATTGGTTCGAGGTTGCTTTCGAGTTTTGTTTATCACAATCGTGAAACTGCTATATTGTATTTAAATAAAAAAAAACTGCACAAATCTATTGTACTACTAAGATAGAATCATTTTAATGCGGGAAAACAACCACTAAAATTTCACGGTGTATAGTGGTGGTGGTGATAGCTTTTAAGTCGTGAAAACAAGCAATGACAGAGACCTGTAGTAGTTTATTAGGTGGCTCAAAAACTTGAAGTGAACTCAGTCTTGAAGAAGAAGCTAAAATGTATGATTTGGAAGCATAGTCTTTATTAGTGATTATATCTCGAATCTCGTTTTTTGTGTGATAGAAATAAATTAAGTACAAATGTACCGGAGTAATGTACACACAACAACACATCAACCTACCACAAAACGTCAAATTTTCTCAATCGATATTGATCTCTATTTGTTGGACTTAAAAGTTGAAAATCAATTCAATGACCTTTAACTTTTTGGATAGGTTGACCTGCCGTTGTCAGTACAATTTGTTATTTACATTTTCTATCATCTAGCATAATGTAAATTATTGTTTTACTTTCTTTCAGATTCTTTGACACAGTAAAACTTCGCGAAATTATATTCATAGGACCAAGCTATATACAACAAACACATTATATGCCAGTTATTAAGATAAAGCGGTAAGTGTAATGAAGCAATCGTAAAGGCAGTGCAAATATACATACAAAACGAGCTATTTTTTCGGAATAAATTATGGATGAGCAAAAACCTATCCTTCAAAGAAAGTCATACGAAAAGAAAAAGAAGCAAAACTTTACCTAGACTGTTTTTAATGTTAGTTATTTGGTTCAATTAAAACGTCAGTTAATGTATTTAACGTTGCCTTAACTGAAACAAAAAAATATTTCCAGTTTTTGTAGTCTTCGATATTTTAAAATCCTAAACACTTTTTTTCGAAAATTACACAGCATATCGTGGACAGTCTTCTTCTCAGCATGCTTATAACGTTGTCTATATTTGATAATCAATGATTATAATATTTTTTCAGAATACTGACAGAGAGTTTAATCTACAAACACTTGCATTGCCTACAAAAGTTTGGCATGTTGGGATGCGAAATGGGAATAGCAAAGAGTGACAATGAAAGGATCACTGTAAGTTTTATTTTAAGATATATAATTTATTTATATTCATAATAATTATGAATGAATTATTCATATCTCATATATTCGTATATTCATATCATATCTCATAATTGCTAAAATCGCTCAATTTATTGCTATTGTGAGCAATGGTCGTAACTAAATATAAGTTAAAAAAAAAAAGAATAATACTAATTAAACTTAGACTTCATAGTAAACACAAACTTATTATCAGGAATGTCTGGCATAATAAATTTGTCAATAGATACTAAACATTACACGCAGTAATATGAAAACTTATTTGATTCTAGCACAAGCACTTGGAATACTACTCTAGACCACTGACATTTAGCCACGAAGCCTCACCCTCAGACACCGTGTTGTCTCGCTGCAACACTGGCTTGATGGTTTTCTCAGCGTTACAGGTACGTTTATGATATTTAAAAAAAAACTTAATAACTGAATATTATTTTTAAATTTTTTAAGGTTAATGTCACAAGCCTCCAATTTATAGTGTCTTTGATTCATCATTGTCAACAGCCAGCATCAGTCCATAGGTCATAGACCTCTCAAAAAGATTTACAATATGCCAAGCATACAATAGGCTGGTGTTCGCAGTTTACCCAATAGTCAAGCGAGATTAGACGTCGTTGAAACTACTTCCCAAAGATGTCTTCTTTGGGAAGTAGTTACTTGCAATGACTTTCAATCTCTATTTTACCTTCTATATAATTTACCTCTATCATATCGCATTTCACGATATCACTAGTTTAATTTACTATACCTACCGAAAGACATAAAAACACTATTGACAAAACAGTAAAATTTTGCACCACATTTTCTTCAGATCATGAATATTGTAACTCACTGTTTAACTTAATTTTTATTACTCAACAATTACAAAAAAAAAAGAATTATTAAAAAAGAAACCTTTTAAATGTTATTATCTTTACAGAGCATAATTGTAGACTACGATCATATAAACACAGAAGCTTTGGAGACTCTGTCGCAGTTGTCGACATTCTCCCAGCTCACCCTGAACGTGGGCTACAGGCGGCAGACGCCGTACATCCCCATAGACTGGGCGCGCGTGGAGGCCTGCAGCCCTAACCGGATCGAGGTGCAAGTCAACATTGTAAGTGTTTACTACTCTTTATAAGAGTACTAATAGCCTAAACTCCTAAAGTAACCAGTAACCATCACAGTGCAGGGCAAATGCCTCAATCATTGAATTCAAGTTACCACAGCAATGATGAGTACAGACATAATCACGCTTGCTAAAAGCAGGTTGGTGATCCCGAAGCCGGGGAATGTTCGAAAATTCGAAATTCTAACTATCCGACACGGAGATTGTACTCAGGACCCCAAGATCTTGGCTTGGTATTTAAGCACGAGAGTGTAGATGGAGCGTATTGGGCTCTACATAATAAAAACAAATTATAGTCGATGTTTATTGAAAGATTTGGGAAGTCTTATCGCTAAAAGGTATCAATCATCTCGCAATAATTAGTGAACGTCTTATTTGTTCCAGATTTCTCTGCCCCATACAAAGTTTGATGAGGTGATCGAGAATATTTTATGCCCGGGCATGGTGCTCGTATCTCTGAAGGTTCTGTTTTGTAAATCTGTAAGTACTTACAATTTTATTTATAGAGTTAATTAATAAAGTAAGAGTATGATTAGATAAAATTGTAATCAGGAAAAGTGAAATTGAAATAGGAATTCTGCCATTCACATTTACAATAAATATTGCGTCGAAATCAGGAAGTAGTAAGAGCCGGCGGTGAATAAAAAGAGTGAGAAAAATGTTGGGAATGAAAGGGATAACAAAAATGTTCTGCAACAGAAAGGGCTACAGCCAGAGGCAGAAAACATTCACACAATAATAATATTGTGGATTATTCAATAATAAGGCAAAGTGAAAATACTACTGATGCTGGAGTTGCACCCTTAACACACGCGTGTGATACTTGGGAGTGTAAGCTCTAGGTGGTTTTTGTGACTTGTCTTTCGATTGGCTTTTAATAATGTGGCTGGGCCATTAAACATCACCTAAAAACTTAGACATTATTGTGCTTCAGATGATTTCTAAGGTCTAATAAACTCTTACCTCACAGACAGAACACAAAAAGTTTGCATTAACATAATAGTGTCTTCAGGATGGGCCCGCTTCATGGGTGTCCCGCAGGGACCAAAGGACCTCTTATAACTAATTTATGTAAATGACCTTTCTTACTACATATATGCGTTTGCTACTTTAATTATTTTAAAAACGTAAGAGGGGAAAATAATTTGACGATGAAAAATATACTTTCTCGAAATGACATTAGTTAACTACAAACAATGCTCTATGCAAACTGAACAAAATGTGTCAAATCCATAGCCTGTTAACATAATATGTATATAAATACTATGGTAAAGTCAGAAATATCAAATAATAATTTCTGAAAAAAATATTTTCATACAAACTAAAATTTTAGTTTAGTTTGTATGAAAATAAAAAACATATAAAATTTCTGACTTCAACATAGTATTTATATGCATATTGAAATGAAAGATAAGTATACGGATTTAGAACGCGTTTATTTTTGATATATAATATTTTTTGATTTATTATATGCATATTATGTTAACATAGGCTGGTTTTGGCTTGTTTTACCATTTACCCAAAACCCTGTATAAAAAAATCTGAGAAAATTTAAGAAAATAGTAATGAAATCACTTATTTTTTCATTTAAATCTCTAGATAACATTTTCACAATTTGTTATACCCGGCCGTCAAATATTTAACGTCAATAAATATTGTTTCAGTAGGATTCTTGCCTACCATTATTTTTTAGCAGAACCTTAATTGTGAGGGTGGTTAGTCGCTGAAAAAAAGCTGTTTATTTTGCAGATGTACCCGCCACTGATCGAGCATATAGTGTCAGTGCACAAGGACACATTGCGGGAGCTGGTGTGGGCGGACTGCCCCTACAACTCCACCGACGTTTATCACCGCCACCACCGCCCACCGCGGCTCATGCAGGTGTGTATACATAAATATTAACTTAGGAGAGGAAAAGCGTGAAATGAAACACCGATTTTAAGCCCCCGTTGGTCTAGTGGTTTAAATACCGGGCCAAGATCTCGGGGTCCCAGGTTCGATCCCCGGGTCGGGCAACAAAAAGTTTCGTATTTTCGAACGTTGCTCGGGTTTGTGATCACCAACCCGCATTTGGCAAGCGTGGTGATTATGCCAGTTCCCATCATTGCAGTGGTAACTTCAATTCAATGATGGAGGCCTTTTCCCTGCAGTGGGATGATTATAGGCTGTTACTTTACTTTTTATCATCACAGATTCATAAATTGGTCGGTTATTTCACGATTATCGCCGATAAATTTTATGAAAAACATTTATTTGTTTAACTTTCGAAGGCCGTCCCTAAAGTAACTAACCTACTGTAACTAATTAGTGGGTTTTATCAATTCAAGCTGTTTTTTTCTGACTTGCATTAAATAGGAAGTTAAGTTAAAACTTTGTCATGAAAATATGTGTCGTCTTTTCAGTTCGGAATAGGCAACGTGAATCCATTTATTCTGTTGTGCTGGCAATGCACGCAGCTGCGACGGTTGGTCATACATGGTATGTTTACTTTGTATGTTTTTAGCAGTTTCATAGCTAGTGTAAATTGAAATTACAATAACTTGAATATGTATTTAAGTATTTCGTGAACATAATATTTATTGTAAAAATGATACTTTCATACATGCCAAAATATTTATGAAACTCTGTTGGCTCACAGTGACATATCAAAAATATCTTAGTGGCTTTAATGAAATGATACGATCAGTCGGCCGGCACGTAGAAGGCTGTGTGTTCGAATCCAACCTAAAGCAGTTGACATTTTTAATCAAGAGATTGTATTTTCAAGTTAATAGGTATGATTTATATTAGACCGGGCCATGTCCGGGCCGGATCGAAATCGGGGCACGGACTTGAAGCGTTAACTACATTTTGTATTACATAGTGCATGATACGTGTCCCGCCCGGGCCCGGATGACGCTCGTCTATACTACGGCCACCCGGTCTCGGCCCGTCCCGGACACTGACTGGTCTAATATAAATCACCCATATTGTGTTTCTAGCATGCGAATTTAGCTGTTATAACAGCTATGCTATTGTTTTTTTTGGTGGTTGTTTATAATAGGGGTTTAAGTCTGAAATTGCCGATTATTTTCCCACTTTTTATTTTGTTTATAGCTCTTAAGTATAGTCGTATTATTGCGTAATTCTTTTTGTATTGTATCAAAAACTAAACAAAGTAACTTTTGACTAAAAAAAAAAATGCAATACTAGTGCCTATTACTTCAAAGGAAGTCGTTGAAAAGACCCCTTACAATGTGACAGCTGACCTTCTTGCTTCAATTAAGTATATTTGTATTATATACTATGATTTTCAGAAATTTAAATACTATAATGCGTAGCTTTATAACCATCTAACTTTCACCTTTAATTGCATCGAAAACGGTTCACGCGTTTTTAAAAAAACTAAAAAATTGTTAGTATGGAAAAATGACTATTCTCGATTTCGTCCATAAAAAACGGCAATTTTATACTTTAACCCCTAATATGTAAGGTATCGCCCACCAAGCTTGGTGATTATGGCAATTGGGCTTGCTCTTACTACATACTTAACTCTGCGGTTAAGAAGAAGCCTAAGATGGAGCGAGCATACCCAGAGGAACTGGTTCTCCCACACACCAGCGGAACACAGAAAAACTGTTTGTCGCTGGACTCCGGCAGGAGGGTGGTAGCCTCCAGGCGGCCTCTTACGAAGCCTGCCACCGCAGAGGGATCTGTTAGCCGTCATCATTGGTTAGAAAACCAAAGATGCCGTTGCCCAGGGTGGACCACTAGGAGGTAGACCCCCCAACCCAAAAAAAAAAAAAAAATATCGCAGTACGGCGACAAATTGATGCAACCAATCGCGTGCAAGCTTTGTCTATAGAGTAAACAATAATAGAGTTTTTGTTGTATTGGCTACTTTGAACTAAAATTTAAATTTTTTGATCAATTATTTATAGGGCAAAGCCCTTTTTTTGGAAACATTTATTTCTATCAGTGACTGAGAGGTGATGGTAAAGGTGTGCTATATTTATCTTTCAGTAATTTTGACCCTGTTCCCGCTTTAGCTTTAATGATTAATTAAATGATAAGAACGTATGGCATCAAATTGTCCTAGCTCGTACGTGCATAAATCTTTTGTAAACATTTTTTTAAAAAGGAGCTGACAATAGTGACCGAATTTCTTGCGCTGCTCGTTCTCGGCACTAGCTAGTCCAGACTTGTCCCGAAGCATTGGTAGGTTTAAATATCGGGACGTGTAAAAGCCTGAGGCCTATTTGCATTTTACCTAATTCCTCTAATTTACGAATGGCTCAATAGAATCGTAATTGCATCACAATTGTACGAGTATATTTAGACACATTTAATTAGTGGAATTGGGGGCCTGATTCTACTGACGCTTTTACCAGGTTACTGGGTGTGGCAGTACGATTTACTCGGGTGCGTTCGTCTTCGCAAATCGTTGGAATGCCTAGATGTTTCGGGCGTGTGTGAGCAGCAAGACGCGTTTGGGGATTCGGCGGTTGCGCCCGCGCGTATTCTAGTATGCGACGAACCTTCGCCGCCGCATCCTAAGTTCGTGCAGGTACAGTCCATTAATGTTGTAACCTAACTATAATAATCTACACTTATATAATACTAGCTGTTGCTCGCGACTTCGTCCGCGTCAATTTCTGTTATTATGATCGCGACTATTTTTGCAACATTTTTCACGGATGCTTCGCTCCTATTGGTCGCAGCGTGATGATATATAAAAAAGAGTTTCATCGATAAATGGACTATCCAACACAAAAATTTAGTTCAAACCAGTACTTCCTGAGATTGGCGCGTTTAAATAAACAAACAAACTCTTCAGCTTTATAATATAGGTATAGATTTTAAAGATTTGTATTGTTGAGCTTGTGTATGTTGGTAATGAATAAACCCAAAAACCACTGAACCGATTTTAATGAAAATTTGTGCGATGGTCTATTTATCTATTATACCTTGGGAAGGGTATAGGCTACCTAGGATTTTTATCCGACTTTAATAAAGGGGGATGAAATTATTTTATTTAAAAAAAAACTAATAATAACTACTTCACGCGGGCAAAGTCGTGGGCAACAGCTAGTAGTAAATAAAAAATGTATACCAGAAATTGCCAACAAAATATATAACATGCGTCATCATCATCAATCATGTAACTCATGGTTTTTTAATACATATTCGTATCGTGACGGTTGATCTCTGACATCGAAAATAGTGAGAACTATATTTTCAGTGTCATTCCTCGACATCATTAAGTTAGTTGAACAAGAATATTATTATTATCATACAGATTATTAAATTACGCGCGTGTGTGTGGCTTAATGTGTGTATGTAGGTGATTGGGTGGGTGCGTGTATTAGATTGTATGTGTAACTACGTTCAGGTGTGCTACTATGTCGACTGCTAAGAGGCTAATATTCGGATAGCGACCTTTTGCACTGAATAACCAGCGGTTTTGGATGTGTACACATTGTAGTAGTATTATTGACGAATGAGTGTGCGTGCTCACAAACAAGCGTGAGGATTGGAGTGATAGCGTGAGTGAGGGAGTGGCTGCCAGTGTGAGATTATGAGTGGCTTCGCAAGGCGTTGGAATGCCTCGACGTGTCGGGCGTGTGTGAGCAACAAGACGCGTTCTATGTTCGTGCAGGTATGGTGCATTGTAACTAAGGAGTGATTCGAATAAAGTTATATCACATTGAATCAATCTCTAAATCATATCCAAACACACCTTCACATCTTTAAATACTCGGTACTAACATTTACTTATACTCAAATTAGGATTGATTCGAGTGATGCAGAAGTGCAAAAGTGATGTAAACCGAGATACAAGGTGATTGAAAGATTCATAATATTTGTTGTGTGAAATCGCATCTTAGAACTACTGTCGGATGTATTTGTGATCTAAAGATGTAAAGAAGCGATATATTATCTCTGGTTGCTACCTAAATACGTTCAGGTGTCCTACTGTGTCGATAACAATTTTGTGACACTCTATCACCAATGTGTGTGTCTGTGAATGTGTTAGTGAGAGTGTGTGTTATTGAGTGAGAAAGTGTTGGAGTGAGTGAGAGTTGCATTAAGGGAGTGAATTATAAAGTGATTTGAGTGACCATAAAAAATAAGTGTAAGTGAGTAAGAGTTAGCAGGTCAGCGTGATAGTGGGAGCGATTGATATGTGAGTGAGGCGATTGTGACGCTGTATACGTGGTGTTTTGTAATTATTTTGAATTATAGTATTAAAAATATATCACAGCCTAGGTTAACTAGACCCCAAGCTGACTAACACGCCACCTATATCGGTAGGAAATGAACGAGCACACAAAGTTCAAATGGGAGTGGGCGAGCTGGGCCCGCCTTCCCGCCGGACTACGAGCGCGCTCCACGCCGCAGCAGCGCGCCGCCTACGTGACCGCCGCCGCGCGACAGTGAGCCTTAAGTCTATACCCATACGTCTGCACTTAGCTCGGCTACTACTCGCGAGATAGTCACTACCTACTTAGCTATGTCTGCCCCTGAACTACGAGCGCGCTCCACGCCGCAGCAGCGCGCCGCATACATGGCTGCCGCCGTGCGACAGTGAGCCTTAAGTCTATACCCATACGTCTGCACTTCGCTCGGCTACTACTCGCGAGATAGTCACTACCTACTTAGCTATGTCTGCCCCTGAACTACGAGCGCGCTCCACGCCGCAGCAGCGCGCCGCATACATGGCTGCCACCGTGCGACAGTGAGCCTTAAGTCTATAGCGTTACGTCTGCACTTGTCTCGGGTACTCCTCGCGAGATTGTCACTACCTACTACTATACTGACATGTAGCTATGTTTGCGCCTGGACTACGAGCGCGCTCCACGCCGCCTACGTGGCCGCCGCCGCGCGACAGTGAACCTTAAGTCTACAGACTTATGTCTGCACTTAGTTAGGCTACAACTCGCGAGGTACTCACTACCTATTACTATACTGACATAACTTTAACAACAACTACGCGTCGGTTTATTGACATAACAAGTGCGTTGTACGCCGCAAAAGCGCCGTAAGTATTACGTGGCCGCCGCCGCGCGACCTTGAGCCGTAAGTGTACAGCGTTACGTCTGTATGTTGCTCGACTACTACTCGCGAGATAGTCACTACCTACTAATATACTGACGTAACTATAACTAGCAAGCTCGGGCCCTGTGACAATATGACATAGCTCGACTGCAACTCGCGAGATAATCACCGATTTATACACCGTGCTTTTTGAACCACCTGAAAAACGAAGCCCGCCATTATGTATAACAATAAGTGTAATTCATTTTATCAATAAAAATAATTTTACTAAAATATTAAATATTGATTCAGAATTGTCATTTAGATAAACGCTGTGATGCGCACAGACGTGTTATTTTGGTGCGACGGGGTCACGTCTAAATGAACCTTACACAGCTTCGTCCGTGCGTGTCACAGCGTATTTTAAAATGAAAAGCTTAATTAATATATATTTTTTTGGATTATTTGTATTAATAAAAAAATATATTGACACCGCCAAGATGTTATATATAATGGTAACATAACGTGGGCTTCGTTTTTCAGGTGTTTGTAAATGCATTGTGTATACTGTCATGATTACAGGTAGCGAGCTAATACTATACAGACATACCTACAGTACAGCCAATAGATAAAAATCTCACGAGCTCGCGCCCGTTCCGTGCCCACACCGCCAATAATATCGTCGATTTTATTTATATATTTATTTTAACTGTATTACAAATCAGGAATATTCACCAATGATCGATGTTTTTGATAATTTGGTCATTGTAAAACCCTTTCATAGTGCAACTCTGTGCAGGTCACAAGTATTTTAATAGAATTTGGAAAGCCAATCTGGCTAATGTGAAAGGTATTTTATTATTGCCCTACTTAGTATGTCTTTATAAATGAAGTCAAATTAAAAATATTGTTTCTTTAAAAGTATACATTAAATATTATGTTTTTTTACTTTTTCACAAAAAGAGACAATTTGAGAGGCTTTCTTTCTGTTACATTTTCTTTTTTCACTGCTTCTCAATAAATTTCTCTTAAATTATTGATATTTCTTTGAATATGCAATAACGTAAATATAGTTTATGTGTGGATCATAACACGTAGCTCAATTCGGGACGTTACTATTCCCAAACTTATTTTTTTTAAATTGTATAATACTGTTTTGATTATGTGAATTATATATTTTTTTCTGAGTTATGTCAGTATTTTAGTAAGGTCGCTCAATACAATTTCTATAAAATAAAACGAAAGTAGCGCAAATCAACGTTCAAATCGCAAAAGTCGCAAAAGGCTTTAAGTGATAATCCAAAGATTTTATTTGAGTCAAAAATATGTTACTTATTATATTGGAATATTACACGGTAAATTTATATCAGTTTTTAAGCCAATACTTTAGTCTAAAAATCGTTATTATTGTTCTTTGTACATATCTGATTCGCCTATAATTTCGAAATTGTAAACACAACAAATTCGCTTCGACGGCCGTCTTTTCAAGTATGAATTAATTAAATTACATATGCTTTAACGTGCAATAATAATAACAGGCTCAATAATTGCACTGTAATAATGGGGGCTATCGCTAGTGAATTTGCCACTAGAGGCGCTAGTGTCGCGTGAGGTCCAATATCATTCACTTTGTACTGGTTTTAGCGAAATTTGTTGCATAAATTATAATTTCCTTAATTTACCTGCTGGAAAGTGATCTCCTTCGTAAAATATCGCAAATATGGATTATTTGGCGATTAATGTGAACGCTTTAAAAGCGGAATTAAGAAAACGCGCAAAAATAGGCGGCCTCAAGAGCAACTATTTCAGAAGTTAGTTTGTTGATATCAAGATAGTTATTTATAAACAATATAACCATAATTAGATTCAAGATATAACACTTTGTTTCGGTGCCAGTCGCCTTTGACAGCTATACCTCCGGACCTCAGTCTACAGTGGTGCCAACTGGTGAGCAAAGAAACGGTAGTCCCCATTGAATTAAGGATTTGATATAATGAGCAGAGCTATCCTAAATGTAAATTTGGCGTACTTATATCAAGTTTTCTTCAAATCAATATTTAACCAAAACCTTGTCTTTAAACGTTACTGTTAATTATCTAATGTTTAAAGTTGATATAGATAGTTCATTTAGACTAAATAAAAATTTAAGAACGATTCGCAAATGATTAATGATACATTTTACAATGAACATCGATTCAATTGCTTGTCCCACCACCATTGCTTGTTGACTGTGCCTGCTAAAACAAGTGACAAGTTGGTAAATAATATGTAATTTTTACTTTTTTTAAAATTAATAAATAGTGTTCCTCAAATTAGGAAATAATTGAGATAACATTAATAAGATCGTTTCCTAACTTGACGCTAATTAGTGTATATTGATGGAATTATTATAAATAAGCAATGTCGCATACAAACTAAGATCACTCCATATTCATTCCCACGAGTGACATTTTTGCGATATTCAAAGTAACATTTAATTACTCGAACGGAATTAGTAACACATGTTACGCGATAAATGAACGATAATTTCAAAGCAACATTGAAATCTTTTAAGATAATTCTTATAGTTTAAATATTACTTCACATCCAAAAATATGTTGCATTACAGTGTAAATATGATATTTATGCTGTTTGTTACTAAAATTGTTTCGAGTAGTATTAGAGAATGTTTTAAAATTGTTTATTAAGCGATAAATTGCTAGAGTGAATTGAAAACACGACAACATCTGAGGTAATCGAAATTTGCAATAAAAAACAGATGATTGAGAGAATAAACGGTTCGTATATTCAGTAATGCGTATTGTTTCCCAAATAATGACTAGATTATTAGATAGTTTGGTATGTAGTTTTTAATCATATTGTGTAATACGTAAGTTTCACTCTCTTACATTAGATTATTATCCTCTGTAAAATATTTATATTTCAATATTATATAATTGTATAAACTGTAAAATCAGAAGCCATATGTGACAGTCAAAATTCATAACCATTCAAAAGTAGTTTGACTGATTTATATTCTTTCTACTTATACAGTGGGTTCAGTCCACTAGCCTAACTAGCTTGAACCAGTGGCCGATTTATCATCGGAAACTTTATAATAGCGCATACCAGGCCCCCAATTCCGCTAATTTACAAATGGCTCAATAGAATCGTAATTGCATCGCAATCGTATATTTTGACATTACTACCATAATAAATGTGTCAAAATATACAATTGAGATGCAATTGCGATTCTATTGAGCCATTTGTAAATTAGCGGAATTGGGGGCCAGGGTTATTGACAAATGGTATCGGCCAAATCTAATTTTGACCGGTAGTAAGCCTCATATAAAGTTAAAAAGCGGCTTTCATTAGTAGATTTTTAACTAACCTCTTTTTATACACAAGATTTAAGTTTCAGTTTTGAATTAAAACAAAAAGTTTGCATTTTAATTTCTAAAAAAATACACCGATGCATCTATTCTAGTGCTTTTTAGGATACATTTAAAAATATGCGCTATTTATTGATGTAAGATCAAATATTAAATATTACTCTTATATCGGATTATTAAATTAACATTTTTTTATGTAATTAGAGTAATTATATTACAATAGTAATCAAACATCTATTTAGTGATAAATTACTATCATATGTTTAAACTATTGTAGGTATCGAAATGTTAGTTTAATATTCATATAGAAGTTTTAATAATTTCAATTAGGATAATTTTTATTAATACTTGACGAAATGTTAATATTTTCTTGTGACTTATTTTTATAGTTCATAACAGTTCATCTATGTATTTCTTTAATAATTTAATTAAGTGAAAATAACAAAAGTTTTATAACTTAATTTGTATGTCACGGAAATAAATGTGTGACATAATCGTATCGAATAAAATGTTTATAACTATTATTATTAAATCGGTATTGGGTATTATTCGATATTTTAATTAATTGTAAGAAAAATAATTTCGCATATATTTAAATTGTATTATGGATTGTAATCAAATTACAAGGGCCTAAACATCGTCACCAAAAAAAATTTATATATAATATTCATTATTTATAACGTTTGAGTTAGGCGTGCCTAATACATTGTATATTGACAAATTATGATGTAAACCAAATAAAACCACTAAACGCTTTCGTATATATTTACCATATCGAATTTATTGGAATATAAATAAAAAAAAAACAAATAATCACATGAAGTTCCTGAATATGTTTGTGTTTAAAATCAAATGCATGTTGTTAAATATAAGAATATTTTAGATTGGGCACAATACCTGCTGTTTATTATATAAGGCAAAGACAGAATATAACTTATTTACCCAGTGTATATAGCTAAAATGAGTTCTTTTTCAAAAATAAACATTTAAAGTGTAAGTGAAATTAATAAAATTTAGAACAATAAATATTCCACTCTACGTAATAACTATCGCAATATAATAAATAAAAAAATTAATGCAAAATTTCTTTAAAAAGCGTAACTTACATACAAGTCGTAAACAAACACCCTACTTCCCACCTTGAATGAAAAAACTATGTACCTTAATGAAACGCGCAGGTGGTAGCTTGTCTTTAGCCATAGATTTGTAAAGTGTAGAAAAAAACTGAGAAAAGCCGAATGATATGTTTACTGGCAACATCTCTATCAAAATCGCGAATTTATTATGTAGTTGTAATAATGCAATGTTCAACATCTCTGTACATTTAAACTTGAAGCCAATTGTTTTCGATATTACATAAAAACCTGTAAAACTTTTCGTTATTCGTAATTTTATTAGGACGGCTGTTTCTGTGACTGAATACTTTAATTGTACATACTTCAAATGACAGCAATTAGATAGAGACTTTAATTTGGTAAGCACTTAGAAAAATAAACAATTTTAAGCCTGAATGTAGAAAGATCAAAATGGTAATCCAAAAGTTTTAAAAATACAGATCTACTCTAAATATTTTACTGGTTTAACACATGCCATCTATAAGATAATAACTAACAAAGAATTTATGTCTTTATCACATTTAAGTCTGTTTAATTTCAACGGGTTCTGAAGCTTGTGAGTCATTCGTGTTATTCGCTTGTAAGTCGTAAGATGGCCGGGAAAAATATATTATGCGTCTATTACATGTTTTAACGTTTTGAGTATAATTTACAGAATAATTTTACCGTGTTATTTTAGAAAATAAATAAACTTGTTAATCATCAAATATTTACGTCAATAATATTAGAATGATTGCTTTAATAGTTATTTAATTTCGTGCCAATATATTCTTCTTTAATGTTGACATTTACACGAATCGAGTTTAAACTTTATCTATAATGTAAACATCATGACTGCTGTCGGTTTTCGGATAGAGAAATCTATACTAATATTATAAAGCTGAAGAGTTTGTTTGTTTGAACGCGGTAATCTCAGGAAGTACTGGTCCGAGTTGAAAAAATCTTTTTGTGTTGGATAGTACATTTATCGAGGAAGGCTTTAGGCTATCTAACATCACGCTGCGACCAATAGGAGCGAAGCATCAGTGAAAAATGTTGCAAAAATAATAGAATTCTTACTAACAGAAATTGACGCGGACGACGTCGCGGGAAACAGCTAGCAGTTAATATACCTCAACATTCTAGATTCAGGCTTAAAAATCGAAATTATTTTCGAATTGTTAAAAGCTGTTCGTAAACTGACAACTACAATAACGAAAAGAAAAAATCAAACATCTAGTCATGAGTGTCGAAATTGGAGATATTTGCCGCGAGCGATCCAACTGAACATTGCACAAAACGAACGAAGTATTACAAAGACATATTTATATCAACATTATAGCTTTAAGGGAATCTCGCGATTCTGTATCAAATACAGTCTTGTTATACCAAGTGCCACTGATATTACGAATACGGTACGTGCAAATGAGATAAAAACGAGTATATTTTAATATGGGTATTCGATACGCCAAAAGAACTACAGAAATGTAAATGAACAATTGCTGCTCTTTTCAGCGTCTGGTGATTTTAGAACGATAATAAAGAGCTGATTTATATGAACCATCGTTGATCGATATTTAGTGAATATAGAGGTAGGTGAAAATTAAATTGACTTATGCGTTTATGTAAACAATAATATTGGTATGAACGCCTAAAATTAAGTACACTGCTTACATCGATTGCGTGATAAAACAACACAACTGTATATACGATTACGATTTAATATCGAACGGATTCAAGGGTGTAGTTAGGTTGTTATCTGGCATAAAAGCTTAATTTATAATGATATCTCTATATTTAATGATATTCTGATAGTATAAAAGCTGTGCCTAATTTTGTTCTGTTAGGCATTAAGGTATAGGTCGGTACTATGCAGGATTTGGAACGAATATTCATCATCATAGCAGTTTGCTTTAACTACACCCTCGAAAAAAAAAACGAAACGTGCGTTTACGCAATAAATATACTTAACTGTAGCATAAACTACATTTTCTTTATATCTAACTAAAGTAACTAATAGTCCGTCCCCATCGTACTCAATTGCATTTTAAAATATAGACTGAAAGATCACCTCCTAAAAACTGCTCTGAGTAGCTCAAGTGAAGCCCGCGCTGTGACAAATAGATGTGAATGCCACACCGTTGAAAAACGATATAAAATTTACAAATGTAGTATAATCTTATGAAATGCTAGAATTATGCTTTAGATATTTTTAACACTCACCACAGAGTGATTAAGAAGTAGACATAAAAAATAACTAATGACACATGACAATCCATATCAAAGTACAATAAAATAAAATAAAATCGGATTGTGACGATTGTGATACTTTTAATGTGTTATTATAGCGTGGGCTCATAGTAATGCGGACTTAAATTATGACATAAAAATCTGCCACTACAATTTATTTTATTATTTTAAACGTACTAGCGCTTGCATACATATCAAAATCATTTATCCAGAGAGTATACTGGTAACAACTCTCGTATTTACTGTCGATATGTGCCAACATAATTAATTTGCTTGTTAATAAATCGTGTTACTCTCAGTCTAAGTAGTTAAATAAATGTGTTTATCAATAATTATTTACGTCAATAATATTAGAATTAAGATAAAATCGTATTATAAAGACACTATAATCTCAAAATGATAGTCACGCACAAATAATGTGATTTAAAACATACGTGCAATCACTGAAACATGCCTTTGTATTTATGAAAATAACAAATTGATTAATTAATCACGTTAGTTCAATGTAGTTCCAAATATTTAAATGAAAAATATGTACGAGTATTTAAGATTAATAATTTTCACATGTCATTAAAATAAAATAGGCCAACACTAAAATATATATATATAATGCTTCAAATATAATGTAGAATTAAGTATTTCTTAGATATTTAGATATATTACTCACAACAAATATGAAACAAAATCTTCAAATGATTTCATTAAAATATTTTTTATGACATTTATAAAAACTTGATGTGAACGAACATCATATATTTTGTAAGGCAACGAAGAGACTTACCAACAAACATTCCCTGAGACTGAGAAAAGTATAGAAGAGGCTAAGATCAAAATAACAACACAACAAAAAATATCATAAGATCATTAACAACAATATTATAACAAATTATATTACTTCAAATGTGATATGAATACAACATGTCATCATATAACATCATTGCTGCCTCTTTAGTTTATGAACAACTCTGTCCTGTGTCAATCAGTTTCAAAACTAAAATTAATGAGAAAAAGTATTTGTTGTATAGAAAATCTATTAATTTTAGTGGCCCTTTGCACTAGCGTTTCTCTAGCGTAGCATTCGTCTAACGCCTAAGGCTGTTTACGCACTTTTCCGAATCCGGTTTGCTCAATTCTAATCCTCTTTTGCCGCCCTAGTTTAATGGACGTTTTTTGCATTATATACATTAATATAATAATCGCTCAGAATCGTACTAGCAGATCAAAACCGATCTAAGTGGCTGTAACATGAAACTCTTGCCAACAAAATCTGGTGGTATACAATCTGCTCAAGAAAGAATCTGAGGCCCTGCTACGCGTCCTGAATCCTTTACATACGGATGGATACTATCGGTCTCTTTCAGATACCTGTAAGATTTTGGTATGAGTGAGAGAGACAAATGGAATGGAATGTATGGACATTATGTTGCGGAGTAAGGCCTTTGATACGCATTCAACAGTTATACAGATATGAAAATGGATAGTGCCTGTAGGACGTACTCCAATCAATTATTATATCATATTAACATCAAAGAGTTATGTAGCGCTAACATTGCATTAGCGTCTCTGCGAATATATGTATGTATTTGTCGCCTAGGCTATAGAAACGCTAGCATGAAAGGGCTTTTACACTCTTGTATTTATTGTGTATGTCTCAAATCGGACAGGGTTGCAAAACAACAAAGACTACAAAAAAAGGCTGTGAAACAACATGAATTCGGTTTGATAGGGCTGTAATGAAATATCTCTTAAATTGTAAATTAATAGAACTGCAGTCATAGAGAGTTTGGTGGAATGCTTTTAAAACAGAGAATGTATATTAATTTATCCCTCTGTGATAATTATATATTTGAATTTGCTTTATTCATCTAGTCATCTATTAAATGAAAACATACCATCGAATATAATATTTCCACTCTCTTTATGACTTCTTTAGTTTTTACATATGTGTCGCAATTAATTTTGGACAGGTGGAGACAAAAATACGTCAATAGTTGATAGTACACAACAGTATTACTGCAAAAGCGTTTACTATGAGACCAACATCAAAATATTTATAAGTATTATAATTTTTTTAAAAATTATTGTCGTATTGTTGCTTCCACTGTGTATAAAAACGTCGTATATTATGATTCCATGTCATATTGTGACGTGAATAAACTGTGATTGTTTTTGTTCAGAATTATCTTGCATATTATATGGCACATATTTAAATACTAACGTCCATTGCTCCATACTAATAAACAGTGTTTAAAACAGTATTTTGTAACACCTATACACTTGTTGTGCAGTATTTTGTATAACTTATACAACTACTACCTGTTGCACAGCTAAAATTCGATTTCTTACCGAGTGCAACAAGTGTAAATCAATGTTTATTAGTAACGAGGTATGTTGATATTTCACTAAACCGAATTGCCTAGAATTAGACCAAATTCGTACTTATCCATCTGTAGCACCTAATAGTGATAATAAGATGAAAGGGAATGCGGAAGCGTTGAAAAGGACGTGATATGATATCTGTATATCAACAACTATTGTGTAGGAGGTCCACTAAAGTTATATCTTCTCATATTAATTTTCTAATTAATAAGTTAGGGGAAAGTTAGTGTACGTGGACCTTATTTTTTATGAATTTTTCAAGAGTTTATTTGTGTTTTAAGATCTGAAAAAATGTTTACATTGTTTTAAAATGTTATAATCAATTGTAATGTGTTTTGGTGTTGTGTCAGAAATGTTTTAAACTTCGATTATATAAATCATAGATATATTATTATTATACATTCTTATCATTATAATTAATTAATGTTGTCAATCAGTGAATCGATTTTATGAAAATTTAACTGCATTGTAGCTTTTTCATAATTATACTAATGTGTGTAGGAATGTGTCAATCTATCAATAATATGTACAATGCGCTTGCCTTGGACTGCTTTTGTTAAATCGACAAATTAAATAGTTATATACAATGATTTGTGTAGATCACAACTGTTAAATAAATCACCTTTTGTATTAAATTGGTACATTTTGGCGCGTCTTTCAACAATTTCTATCTATTATAAAAGTACTGCTCACTAAATCTCATTCAGTCAATACGTAATCAACTCTTATAATAATAAATTATTAAATCAATTTCTTGTTTATTTTCTGGTATTAGTTATCATTTATTGTTCCCACAAAAATGAATATTTTATGTAATTGTTTAATTTATCATAATAGTTATATTTATACAATATGAAAAGGCGCGTCAATTCGTCCCTGTAATAATTAAGCTAATAATATGCATATACATACTTACATTGATAGTATTGGTCGACAAAATTGATGTTACCCAAAATTATATCAGTATATTATGTACCTTCACACGATTAAAGTATATTCATATGTGTTGTAGTACATACATTGTTTTATTTATTTCTTTGCCTTAAACCGTATCCCAATGTTAAAGATTTTATTTATAAATTTACCAGCTGATTTTAGCAATTTCCCCCGCGTAGAATGGTGTATTTGTAACTTTCCGTGGTTTTTTTTTTAAAGTTGCTTTATTCATAATGGCAAATAATCTTTGTCCGTGCAAAATTTTATCCCGATACAAAAAGCGGTTTTAGTGTGACTGAGCAATAATCAATCATTCACCACCCTTTCTCGTTTATAATATTAGTAAAACGAATAAATTCATCTCTAAGAAATATTAGTCTTCGCAACTTAAAATTTTTGCAGTTGCGATATGGAAACGAAATTATCCATATGCCATATCCCTTTGTATTTTAGTTACTACTGGTTCCCCATACAAACCTTACCTCCTCCCCTCTTTTGCCAACTTAAGGTATGACTTTCGAGAAAAAACCTTATGCCCTTACTAAGGTCTCAAACTACATTTCTCTCAGTCATTATCCTACCTATTCAAATTTTTCTTCTATATACTACTTTTTTCCCAATGTGTCATCCATTTGCGTCCTGCCAGAATACCAGCACAGCAGCTGAGGCTTGAACTAATTTGCTACACTCCTGTTATTGTTGTCTTCTAATTTATTTTCTGTTTTAATGTCTTATATGTATTTGTCTTTGTTTATTGTAATGTGCATTTGGTCAATCAAATATTCCTTTTATCTTAAATCCCAATCCAAAAAAAATTATCCTGAAGCTTTCCTTGGTTTACCAACTATCTCTTTACTAAATTTCATTTCAATTAGATCAGAGGATTAAGTGTGACAAAATGACAGACAGACAGAGATTATTGCGAATTTATACTACTAGTATGGAACTAATGATTAACGGTGCTTTGACATGTAAGGTAAAAAGTGAATGGTGTCCTCAAACACAAAAACACCCACAAACAAAGTTCAGATGAATAGTTAGTTCCTGCCATAAACAATAAAATATCTTTGAGAACCAACCTTAACCTACAACCGCGTAGTGGGCTGCTCTCACGTAGGCACTGATCATATTAGACAATTAGTGGTTGTCAAACTTTTGGAACTTTGCCTTCAAGTAGTTTATTGTCAAGTGCTGTTTTACTCGTAATAAGACCTATAGATTTACTAGCGCATGTGCAAGATCATTTCAACGTATTGTATGTATATTAACTTACAGTAGACAATACATATAGGCACAGAAGATAGATAGTAGGTATACGTGCATTTTATTACAATTAATAACATGAACGTTCTGTACTGATTTAAACTTTCATGGTCACTATCACTAGAGTTATTTAATTCGGGATTCATACCATGTACCTTATTTAACCTTATGCAAGCGCCATGATCACGGGAGAACATGGCGCTTGCAACAGTGCCGAAATATCGGAAACTCATAATAAATAAGGTACATGGTATGAATCCCGAATTAAATAACCCTAATGAACGTTCTGTATTACTCATAAAAATACTAAAGGCAACCACGTTTGTCAATTTGAACCAATCCATCTGTGTGCATCCTACAACTGTGCCCCGCAGTGTGCACCCATTACAAGATTATTTTGGGCCTACATCTGCAGCTCTCCGTTTTTAAAGTAGATTTTCACGTTGATATTTTTTATTACTAGTCTTAAAATATCCTCTTTATTGCCATTTATACCGAACTCCTAAGTGTTGTGCCAGGTCTTAGTATACTCTTTAGTATATGATTTAGACAGTTTGAGTACCATTAGCATAGACGGTAAGTAACACCAGTGATGCACACCTGTCGTCACCCACACTTGTGTGGACGAAGTATGAGTAACTAACAGATTTAAAATTTCGTTTAAATGAAAGAGGTCTTATTGTCTTGTGGGTTGAATGTGGTTAAATAAGTTGAGTTTCTAATCAAGGTAAGTAAGTGATAAGTATTGTCATTTCGTTTCAGGATTGTCGCCTTGTTTTACTACGGACACCACAGAACATAGAAACCTCTTTTCTATGTTCTGTGACGGACACCCTTGAATATTACCTAATTAAAAGTAAACTTCGATCCCTATGTCCTATAATTTTGATTCAGAATCGTAATACGAAAAATATGTTCTCATCACCTTTTTATCAATGTTTTTAAAACGTTGAGGCAAAACATCATCATCATCATCCCCAGCCTATATCAGTCTACTGCTGGGAACAGACCTTTTTAAAACGGGGATTTTGCATTAATAATAAAAAAATGGCCACAGTCAGGCGGGTTATAACGCAGTTTGTTCAATGGTGGAGAATAGAATCGTTTCTTACGACACCCATAGAAAGAGAAGCGGTAGTGCTATTATTTTTATGTGTTGGCACCACACGATGCTTGCGACGTTGATACATATACAGATTTAGGAGTTGGTAGACATGAATATTTATTAAGTTTGTTCCTTACTTTTATTCCTTGATTACTTACGAGTACTTTATCACCGGGAGGCAGCTGATTTTAATGCAACAAGTTTGTCCAGAAAAAGCTTACCATCGCGCGCTTTCTCGAAGAAGGAGAAACAAGCAGAATATGAACTGCAATGGTCAATTCTCTCAACACAATAGAATTCTCAACTTATGGATGAGTTAATTGAAAGTGATGGCCATTTAGATCTTGGTCACCCATGTCCTAACTTTCAATTTTCATCCAGTGTAAACCTTTCCACTGTTTGAAGTGTATTTTTGTATTCAGTTTCATTACCTGAGTAGCCTCAGGCGTTTTTCAATAGGAAACACTTATGTTTTGGCACAATACACTAACATCTTTAGTTTCCAAGGTTTCGTTAAGGCGTTTCTCATGTCGTTGCAATTGTGAATCCTATCCTTCTGTCTCTTTCGTTGCCATCAGATTGAGAGAGATAAGTAACGTATTGTTTAGTGTCGTGGGAAAACTACTGAGTCGTCTGTTTGGATACAGCATAATAGCATAAAGCTTGCAGAAGGTTTACATTAATATAGGCTTACTAATAAACTTAGCAATAAAATTGCCTAGCAAATCTTAATGGAATAGAAATGAGCTTAAAAGTAATGCATTGAGCTAAATGTTAATTCTTATTCCTTTGCTATCCCTGGTATATCTATGGACTGTTTATGGTAGGATATCGTAGTCTTTAGAAAGATTTTCTGGTAACCAAATACAGCAACATGCTTTATCAGACCATCATTAATATAGTAAAATTAGTCTTTCGCCCGCAGCTCTGTCCGCGTGAACTATCTACACTTAATATCACGGGTGCGGAAACTTGTGCCCAACCGTGGGATACCAAATAACCTAACATACTTAACTAACCATTAATATCTTCAAGAATATTTTGTACAAAGTTTCATGATGATCGGTTAAGTATTTTTCGTGACAGCGTAACAAACCAACTTGCATTCACATTCATAATAAGTATTAGTAACGATAAGATAAATAATTGTTCATTTGATTTGCCGGAGAGATTGTAGCTCTTATTATAGTAGGTCTACTTACCTTCGTATTTTCCACTTAAAGTGCCCTTGAATGATTTATTAATTACAGCCGAAGCAAGCGAAAAGGGTTGATCCCGCTGAATTAATTTCTATTGTAATGTTTTCCTGCCGTATTTGGGCGGTGATTATTATGCTGTAACATTGAGCTGTATAAAGTTAGAGGACTAGCCATTAACATGTAGTAAAGGAGGAATCCAAGTGAAGTGAAGTAGGTACCTAAATATTATTATGCTTTATTTGTGACGTAGCTACAGTGACATACCTAAATGTTTGCTACGTAAATGTGTTTGCAACATTCTGTATTCAAATTTACCTACTTTTGTCTTTAAGACCTAAAGATATGCCAGAAATAGTCTATTTGTGCTGTGCCAGTCTTAAATAGAATAGCAACACCCGTTCTTAAAACCCCATCTTGGAGAGGCCTATGGCATATTAAAGTAGGAACCTATGTCCATGAGTGGACTGATCTAATGGCTAATCGTTATAAAGCTCCAGAAATGCCTCCTTAGATTATATTGCTAGAAACATTATCGACCTGGATGTTGAAGCTTCTCACTTCAGTAAAGTTGCGGTTAAATTTAAGTTTTTTAAAATAGCCCGATCTATAAGTTGATTTGTAGACTGCAAGCAAGGTTAACGACGATGCCAACAAATAATACTACCAGTCATCTGCTGTAGGCTTAGCTGTAGGTATATTAATTAAAATGCCTTCGTACCGTAGTTAGGCTTCAATAAAAGTAGATAAAGTATAAAGGCGACGCGTCTAAAGTCTTACTCTGGAACTCAATGTCAATATCCACTCTATCTCTCTTGCTTATGTCAATGTCTTAGTTTATGTGAAAGAGAGAGATAAATACGTATAATAAATGGGCATCTCGTTGCATAGTACAGACTCTAACCGCAGACCAAGGCATAATATACCTTATGTAAACTTTTATTAGGTGTATAATGATATTTACGTTATTATGTTGGTTCAAGTAATATGGATTTTATTTGCTATTGAAGTCATAGATGTATGAGTACCTACAAAAGATTCGAGAAGTATAATTTGCATGGTCCTTGAGATAGTAACTTCCACTAGTTAAAGTAGCGAATCATGTTGAAAATCGATAAATTGGATCCTGTTTGCCAATTGTACGTAATTCAAATATAATTAGTATACCTAATAACAGATCTTGTATTTTTTGGCTAATAGAGAAAATCCTATTTTAAAGTAACCGTAGCAAAAATTATGTGGTTCCCAACTCGTTGCATAAAGGTATCTAGGGTTCCGTAGTCAATACAAGCATCGGATAGACAAACTGATTCACTCTCAACTCTCTCTCTTATCATTCTGTCTATCCGAAACATCAAAACTTGCCTTGAGCGCTTTTTAACGCCTTTAAGTAATCTAGAGTATGTCCCTCAACTTAAATTAACGCGAACTATTGCAACATATACGTGAGCTAGTTGCAATCATTACCTCAATCGAAAATTATTGAAGTTTGCGCAATTCTATTGCTTACAGGGCCGATAAATTTTAGTTAAGTTGAAATTCTTTAGTAACTGTTGGTATGGTTTTTTGTATACAGGATGTTAGTTAGGTCAAGGGTAAACCAGCCATAACCAGCCCATTGTAACAAAATATGCATATGTCGCAGGGTAATGAGGATATCAGGGATTTCATGAAATCCTTAGGGATATGACTTAATCCCGGAAGATGTCGAATATTCTTGTTCATTACGTCTCCAACCAAGTTTTTTGCAAGTTCGTAACATTCGACCTACCGACGTACTAATACGTAATTTAAAAGTACACATTACTTTAATAAAATTATTGATGTCCCCGAAACAGTTTTCCACGCAAATTAACTAAACAAATTTAACGCACGAAAAAAAGTAAATAAATTTTTCGCCGAAGTGTTTTCAAGTCTAAATAATGTAAATACATATAATAAATAAAATAATGCATGAAATGAAATCTGCGGCTTTTCTTTCTTCGAGCAGCAAACCTGCAGACTGTGCGTGGTAGGAATATGTATCGTTTTTGACTCTGTAATATCATTAAACTCATGCCAACTTAAACTTATTCACAAAAAATGTGTAACTCCTGCTATGAATTTATTTATTTATTTATAGCACACTAACTATATATATATATATATATATATATATATATATATATATATTTCATGCGTATGGTACAGGTCTAGATCATCCAAAGATTTTATTTTTTTATTTTATTTATTTATTGCCTAGATATATGTGCCTAGAAGCTTACAATTTCATTTTATTGATTTATTTATGCGCTCAAGAGCGCTACACTTTAGAAACAATGCCAAACTTAGAAAAAATTACATAAGTTAAAATTTTAAAAATAACTTAGTTGTGAATTAGTGTGGAAACCAGGAAAATAAAATAAAAGAACTAATTAATTAGATACCTATTTATAAACAAAACTTACTTAAATGTGTGTTTAATTGTCTTAGAAACTGAGGCTGCGTGAGGTGGAATATATCTATTTCTCTGTTTTTTGCAAGAATTTCATTGTATGGGCGGCACATCCGAACTATAGGGTTGTAGAAAGAGGTGTTATTAGGGAAGACTTCAAGAGAGAAAATATTATAATTACGATTGCGGACTCTAAATCTGGTGTTGAAATCGTCGTCGAAGATTATACCCAGATCTTTGGCTACCTGATTGCGGGCAAGAACCCTTCCATCAAGGGGATAGTCGAAAATAAGTTTTTGCTTTTTCGTGGTGAAAGATATTACGAAGCACTTTCCAATGTTAA
Organism: Anania crocealis; assembly: GCA_949315895.1. Lineage (NCBI taxonomy): Eukaryota > Metazoa > Arthropoda > Insecta > Lepidoptera > Crambidae > Anania > Anania crocealis. The sequence goes on along the minus strand of OX438872.1, from coordinate 4,860,966 downwards.
GTCGCATATGGTTTCGATCATACCAGTCAGATAGGGTGTTAAGATCTGACTGGAACCTGGAGGCGATAATGTTATTAATCGATAAAGATTATTCAGTTCTCGGTGTCTAATTTAAGACTCGCTGTTGACAGTGGACTGGTCCAATATCTATATGAGCAGTATAATATATCTTGCGAACAAGACACCTACGGCAAAAATTCTTCTTACACTACAACGAATACCTGTAGTGTGCCTGTAGCCCATATTTCATTTGCTGCCTGGACCATAACAGAGGTCACTGCAGTAGAATCGTTGTCGTAATTCCAAGCCAACATCATCTGTCCCTATTTATTTGTCTACTAGCATTTTTATAACGCCAAAATTTTAGTAGTAGTCACTTGCGTACATTAACCCTAGGACCGACGATCTGGCGAGGAGGAGGAGGAGGACAAATGGAAAAGATCACGAAAAGACTAAATAAGTAACAAGTTTTCAATGGACAAGCAATGGACTTCCATTGCTTATTAAAAAAAATGATTTAACACAATGAATATTGCTATAGTATCCATTGAATTGCATTGAGTAATCATTCAAAAAATTGTATACCTACTTAGGTACGTGCAATTTTAAGAGAAAAAAAATCTGCTTTTATCTGGTTGCATCTATGTGATACTTACCACAAATGAATTCTATATTTAAACAAACAAAATACGTCTCTTGCAGGTTTCCATCTCCTTATTATTATTACCAAGCTAAGAATTCACGAGAAGTTAACCCACTGCACCTGTCATCACTGTGTCACCAATACCGTTGGCACAGCTGTTTATTATTCAATAATATGAGTCAGAACTAACTCGGCCTGTGCCCGTATTCGATCGCTTTCCAAACGTATTGGGACTGTGACTGTTGGGATTAGTGCAGGTGTATTTAGGTGTGCAGGTCTTTGTAAGGTATCACCATTATTGAATTCAATTTACCACAGCAATGATGGGTTCAGGCATATAATCATCACGCAGGTTCTGGTACTTCTTATCAAACATATATAAGAACGAAAAAAGTAGGTACTAACTAATACGAGTAAGTTCTTAGAAAAAGGTCAAGAGTCTTTTATGAAAACCCTTCTTACTAAAAGTTTACCTACGTAAACAATGGAAAAACTGATTGATTGCATGCACTAATCCTCTCCCAAGTTTTATTTGGCTCTCAACCCAATTCCTTGCAGGGGTTTAGTTTTATTTTTAAATTTAAATGCCAATTTCTTTGTGGCTGTAATGGCCTGATGACGTACTAAACTTCAGATAATACTTACAGAATGAATTTCCACAAAACGTAACTTCAATTGTAATAATGGATGATCTAAATATTAATCACAAATATCAATTACAAAACTCAATGCGGAATACAACTTTTAAATAAGTAAAATAATAATCAGTTTTTTGCTTGGCTTGTTTTTCCGGTCAATTAAAACTCACTAGTGACTGTATTGAAGCGCGTAAGATAGTAAACCAATAGAAATGATTGCAGTGGGTTCACTCCTTCCCCACGAAACACAGTAAACCTCAATCACAGCGATGTCAGATTTACAAAAGCACTTATTCCGCGTTATTAAACTGCTAAAGTATCGTAAATACAAATCACGTCAGAGACCGGTTATAGGCGGCCGGAAAACTCTGTGTTACGATAAGATACGCGTGAAATTTTGACTTCGAAAGCGTCCCACGGGAAATCTAAAATTTTTTCGGGATGAAAATAGCCTACAACATAATTTCAGCAGACCTATCAAATACTAGCTGTTTCCCGCGACGTTGTTCACGTCAATTTCTGTTACTAAGAATTCGATTATTTTTGTAACATTTTTCACTGATGCTTCGCTCCTATTGGTCGCAGCGTGATGTTATATAGCCTAAAGCCTTCCTCGATAAATGGACTATCGAACACAAAAAGATTTTTTTAAATCGGACCAGTACTTCCAGAGATTAGCGCGTTCAAACAAACAAACAAACAAACTCTTCAGCTTTATAATATTAGTATAGATGTAGGTACAAAACGCAGTTTCTCAGGACTCAGGAGTTTAATAACACTGTGACACTGGATTTCCATATGTATTAGATACACTAGCATCTGCTGTGTCGCACCTTTTTTATAACTTTGGTAAAGTTTTTGTCAAAACTGTTTGTTCAAAGAAATTTTTGTCGAAATCAAAGACGAACAAAAAGACACTGTCAATGGATTGAGAGTACCTATCTAATATTTAGTTGTAAGTTGATTCATCATCATCAGCCTATCGCAGTCGACTGATGGACATAGGCCCTCTCCAGTTGCATACCACTTAGGTCGATCCACGGCTTCTGCATCCAGCTCCTGTCAGACATCTTGCGCAAATCATCACTCCACCTGGCCTGGTTGATTAGATTTCATTAGTTCTTATTTACTTAAAATTATCTTTTATGCTTAAAACCAAGACTTTATGGGAGTAAGCCCTCTCTATTCACCTTCAATAATGTTGCTAACTGGTTTTTAATTTGATCATAGGTAACTTGTTGCAAAACTGAAGTAGACGCTCCATTTGGAATGGAGTGCGCATTGTTACTAGCAGTCGTAATATCAAATAGTTAGTAATCAATTTATTTTAGGATTTCTGCTGAACTAATATTTTCAATTATTACTTTTCTTTTCAAGCTGGATGGTAAAATGTTTAAGTCTTCAAAAATTTGATTTTATTGGCATGCCAGTAACATTGGCTTTAGTAACTTCTTATTCGGATAAATGATTATTTTCTAAAGATGAACCTACTTAATAGTCGTCAATATAGCAGTGTGTTGGTAGGTACGAGTAAATTGTATTAAAAGTCTGAACCAGGTTACTTTAACATAAGTGTAGAATATATTTCCATAGTATAATCAATAACTAATATAATGATCGATGTTGAAATAAATGTTTATTCTAAACGAATAAGGAAAGTAATAGATCAAAACACCGGAATCTTACGTACCTAACTAAAAAGTTTTTCAAATCTACGATGGAACATATAAAACAATTAGTTCGGTCAAAGAATTTCTGTAATAACTCAAGGGCGCAGGCTGGTGTGCAACGGGTTTTGCACAAAGTTTAGCCTATAATGCCTTTATTCACTAGAAGATAATTGTTCTTTATACGTGTTATTATGTTGAGTGAAATCGTCACACACCTTGCTCTTCTGCCCTTTTTTGTCTTAAAGGTGGTGAGACAAGATGTACGGAATAACTGATAACTTCATAGTGTCGACCGATATCTTTATCTATAAAAGTTGAAAGCTAATTGCACTTAAAGAAGTACTAACAAACTAAATAACTTTAAACTTTAATTTTTGATGTTTCCAACATTTCGTCGTTCTTCCGTGATCATGGCGCTTGCATTTGCAACAGTGCTAAAATATTGGAAAATCATAAAAACGAGGTAAATGGTAGAAATTTTAAAACAACAACTTATACGAACTTAAGAGTCCCTACATCACTAAAAAAACTTTACATTTAACATTTATTACTGGATTTTTAACTGCCATTTACATGTTTATGTCAGTTCTTAGATTTTGATAATAAGGAGCAAATCACAGTGTTTCAGTCTAGTAGGTACTTACTGGTTATTCAGGATTTAGAATTTCCGGACTCCGGGTAAGTGAAAGTAAATAACTTGTGGTAACATTGTGATTTCTGTTTTGCAATGAACATTTGTAACCATAAATTTATCCGACAAAAAGATTAAATAATAAATATTCTTTTGTATGGCATCGTTTAATAGTTATAGCTACTTTTTATGCTATAGGCGTAATATATTTACTGTTTAAATAAAATAGCATTCTTGTTGTCAAGCATGAAAAATATAATTTTCAATGTAAATGAAATTATACTGACTTTCAGGGAAACCCTACAAAAAAAACATCGTCATTGGTCAATGCTTAATTTATTAACAATGCTTATGTTAGACAACGCGGGACCATTTTAAATAAAACTGTCTTACAAGATTAAGTAACAAAACAGAAAAACAAACAATTACGTTATGCCTGGAGACTACATTTTAAAATTTCTATGGTCAATTGATAATCACATTAGTTATATAGAAGTGATTAGATAGAGTGTAATCAGAAATTTAAAAAGTTATTTCCTAAGTTAACTTTCGGTTCAAACAAAGTTTCTGCTGTAATAGGAACTTCGCGGCTCGCGCCTTTGTCATAAAACTTATGACATCTGGTTCCCGCGGTTTTATCAACAATCACGCGCCAGTACCGCGCTGCACGGCTGCGTAGTCGTACGCGCTTCTAAATTTAAACGCTATCGTATATTTTATGCCAGTGCGAGATTAAAAAGAAGTGTTTTGTTTTCTGTTTTTGTGAATGTGATATTAAAACTCGTTTGTGATTAAGGATATTTAAAAAATAATTTCTCCAAGAAGGTTTGTAGTTTTGTTATAACTTTAGTGTATATTTAGCAACTATGCAAATAAAGATATTCCGTAGCTACTTGCGAAATGTTTTTGTTGTGATACCGGTCTGAGGCAGAACTTTAGTTCGACCTTTGCAATCGAGTTTCGAAGTTAAAGTTACCTAATTTAACGATTGGTAAGACATGACAATGCTATTTGCAAAAACCACAAAAGATGTTACTAGTAGGTTACACTTAGTCAAATAAACACTTAAAAAAACTTCTTTTAACGTGAACATTTTAAAAACAATCACGAATAAGTTGTAGTTTTCGTCCGAATTTCGAATGTTTGTTTAATATAAATAAATATCGCTACTAGATATTTCATGTTATAATGCCAGATGAATTAACTCATATTTTTTCTCTTTTTCGTATTGCCTCAGATAGCGTGTTTGTAATGAACAATAAAGTTTATTTCTTAAAGTTTCGTTAACCTAAACACGAAGGCCATAATATGTGAAAATTAAAATACTACCTTTCATTACACTTAACGAATTCTGTCTTGCAATAAATTCTCGAGTATTACTTACTTTTAATTTGCATTGTTATTACCTATTTAAATATAATGTATGGTTAAATAATAATTCTGGCCCTTACCGCCTTTATATTTGCCTAAATGTCTTCTAAAAATACAGTTATCATACAAAAGACATCAACGAGTTAGACAATATTGCAGACTTAAATACATTTTTTAATATAGGTGAGTACCGTCCACAGTTTTCATCCTACCGAGATTGTTACTTGAAAGCAAAAACGTTTACTACATATAGAATATTTCAACAGGATTATGTGAAAATGTTTATGTACCTAAACAATTTTTTTCGTGAACAAGCAATCATTGAATCCAAGTAACGATTAGCAAAGATGGGTACAGACATGATCACCACGCTTGTCAAATGCGGGTTAGAGATCACAAACCCAAGCAATGTTCGAAAATTCGAAACTTTTTGTTGCTCGACCTGGGAATCGAACCCGGGACCCCGAGATATTGGTCCGGTATTTAATATACTAGTACAACGGAGCATTGGTCTAGTAGTTTAACGGGGCTAACTTATTTACTAATTACTTATCTATCACGACTAAACTACTGAACCGATTTTGATAATATTTGGTACAAAGATAGCTTATAGCTTGAAGTCTTTCTGTCATTGGTTGTGTCATAGTTTTTAGGGTTCCGTATCCAAAGGGTTAAAACGGGACCCTATTACTAAGACTTCGTTGTCTGTCCGTCTGTCCGTCTGTCAGTCTGTCCGTCGCTCTGTCACCAGGCTGTATCTTATGAGCCGCGATAGCTAGACAGTTGAAATTTTCACTAATTAAGTATCTCTGCTACCGAAATAACAACAAATACTAAAAACAAAATAAAATAAATATTTAAGGGGGGCTCTCATACAACAAAACCATTTTTTTGGCCGTTTTGGTACGGAACCCTTCGTGCGCAAGTCCGACTCGCACTTGGCCGGTTTTATTTATTTTACATTAATGTTTCTAGCTCAAAGGTTCGTAAATTTATTAATAAGTTTAGAAATACTGCAATAGTTCCTGGTAAATTTATTTAGATTTAGCAAGTTCGTATTGTAATGTATACCTATAGACATAAAATATGTGTTATATGAATGTATATTGCCGAATGAATATGTAAGTAATAGAAAGTACCTTATTAAAGTTATAATGCGTTATTTACATTAAGATATTTAAATCGAATGAATGTATTATGATAAAATTGAAACCTGACCTCGGAATACACACAGCGTAGTAATAATTTCATAATTTATGTGTTTACTAAAACAAATAAACTTATTTATTGGATTTCACTTCTATATTTTATCGATTCTAAAATAGTTCCAGTTTTTCTGTTAAAGCGTGTGTAAGTAAGTAGCTTGTCATCTGTATACGAGCATCATAACTACATATTAGTAAAGAATAAAAGTTCGGGGGAGGCCTAAGTCCAGCAGTGGGCTTCGTTTGGCTAAGATGATTATTAGTAAAAATATAAATGTGAAAGCTAACATTAACGTTGTATGGATCCACATATTACAAATTAAATGTGTGCTGAGCTCATAGATTTAGTATAACTAAATCTATGGCTGAGCTAGTTCAAAATGACATAAACAAATTTTGAAGTTTTACGTTTATTGTTTACTAGCGGACCCCGCGAACTTCGTATCGCCTCAGAATAGTGTTTGATTTTGACGTCTAAAATGTCATTGCCATCAAATATGGCGTGGTGGGAAAAGTATACAAGAAATACATTTTCTTAATTTTTAACTTGTCAAGGTTTTTAATACGTATTTTTCTATTCCCGACGAAGACAAACCCAAAAACACCAAAATCATAAAAATCGGTCCAGCCGTTCTCGACTTAAAAGTGTTGCAACTAACACGACTTTCTTTTATACAAGGCGAAATTTTTACCACTTTCCAAAATTTTAATAGGCGATCGGTAGCGTATTTAGAGCCCATTTATGAAGTAAAAAATGAAAATCAAGCTTTCACCCGAAAATATTTTTCGCAATATAGTTTTTAATTTTTACGTTCATAGGCCTGATAAGGTATAAAGGGAAATCAAAAACGTATGAATAGTATCGTAATGAATGAATGAGATGTGAATCGCGTAAAAAAAGTGTTGCTAGAAGGCCGTATCAAAAATTTTAGATTTTTTGCGGACATTTTCTAAGTGCTTTATTTTGACATTTTTGTACTGGGCTATACATTTTTTGTACATGTCTCGTAGATTGATATATTAAAATTTGGAAGGTGGTTAACATTTCATCCTGTATAGATTGCAACTTCTATGACTTGACAAAATTAAATATATTCTACATACAGGGTGAAATTTTAACCACTTTCCAAAATTTTTATAGGCATTCAGTATCGTATTTAGAGCCCATTTATGAAGTAAAAAATGTAAATCAAGTTGTCACCCAAAAATATTTTTTACGATATAGATTTCAATTTTTACGTTCCTAGACCTGTTAAGGTATAAAGGCAGAATCAAAAACTAATGAATAGTATCGTATTTAATGAATGAGATACGCAATGCGTAAAAAAATTGTTGCTAGGCGGCCGTATCAAAAACTTTAGATTTTTGGCGGACATTTTCTAAGTGCTTTATCTTGACATTTTTGTACTGGGCTATACCAAAAGAAAAAATACGTCATTTGTTTTTTGTCTCGTAGATTAATATATTAAAATTTGGAAAGTGGTTAAAATTTCATCCTGTATAAACAAAGAAATGTCGTGATTCTTGTTCGTGACCGACGGACTTACTCAATGAAAGACAAACGCATTTAAAATTGCTAACAATTTTAATGTTATTTTATAGAGGGACATGCAATGGTAAAGGTGACTTTAAAAATCCATTCGCGATGGAGTTAAACGGGGAGTTTGTAAAATAATCGCGAGGAACTATTTTTTTTTTTTTACTTTACTACTCGTGTTTTGTTCTATTCTTGGTCTAGTCCATTCAAGATCCGAGATGGGGACACTTAATTACATTTGTATCGATTACCTTCCGAATTCCTGTTCTCTTATTAAATACAATGAAAATATCTAATTAGACTATAGTCTAACTGCTAACTTGGGTATACCCAAGTAACACGTAAGCATGATGAAAGTATCTACACATTTAGAACATTTTACAGTTCAAAGATGATTATTGTGTAAGAGCTTTGGGAATATCCAAATGCTAAATTAGGTTAGGAACAAACCCTTAAAATTCATAACGCTTAATAAATAACCAGTCTCTGTAAGATTATTATGCAGACGTTATTGCATTACACATTCCGGGTGGCTTAAATCTGAAAAACACTCCCGTCGGCAGCATTGCTATTATTGCAGCATTGCTATTATTAAAGCAGTACTATAATGTATGTAGTAGCATTTGAAACAGCTAATTGCTGAATAAAGTATCACCTTCTGAATAATATTGTTTACATAGGTACTCTATTTATCTTTAAACTGTGTAACATTCTATGTTTTACTAATTATTCAGCTGCTAAATAAACATCATCATTATATATTTAGCTTATTCTGTATTGCTACACTACACATTCAAGGTTATTTAAACGATCGGGTTTCTTCAATACATTTTCCATAACCCACTTCGTTTGCACTCTATCGCATTCAAACCAATTACGTAACTATTTCTCATCAATGCATTTGTCGTACATATTTGCCCAGATTCCAATAAATCAACATGATCCATTACACTAGTCTTCAGAAAGAAAAAAAACATATTAAGTAGTAGATATTGCGGGGCCACATAGCAAGCTATCGAGTACCTCGACGCATTACTGCGATCATCATTCATTCTAAACAGCCTGTCTTGTCAGGGTTTCAGCAAAAACTGGACTTGCATTATTTCGTCATGACCCACAAGGTACGTTGCGAACAGTTGTTTAACGACTGTTCAGTGATACTGAAGTAGGTACTGACTTATATGGGCATTTTCACTTTAATGTGCAATGATTTTATTTTTGATGAATTTTAACAAAACTTGTATTTTTTTGCTAAAACATGCTAAAGTTGATAGTAAATATAATGTATTTTAGGATTTATATAATAATCCATCAAATTAATAAATATTTATCCTTAAATACATTATTATTGTGAGGAAGGTGTTGCAAAATTGTCTAGTTTGTAACAAAAATGAAAGTAATTATTATATGAATAAATAGAATAAATAAATCTGCAATCATGACATTTATTATAGTGTAGGTAACATTATACTTAACATCAACAAGAATAAATAAAAATTATTGAATTATTAATAATAATCTTGTAATTTAATTCGGTTTTGTAACATTTTGCGCAAAACGAAATTTATTTTTTAAAGTTGCTGTTTTAATTCTGATAATTTTCTAATGACGTGAGATTTATTTAAAAGGGTTTTGAATTTATTTTACGAAAGATAAATAATATGTAACTATTAATGGAAAAATTTACGAAATATTTAACAAAGATTTATCAACAAAAAACGGGACAGTTACAAATGGACATAATATGTTACAAAACCGAATTTATAAGGTGTCGTCCTCAATGTGACAAAATATAAAAAAAACACTAGGATTAAATCTCTTAATGTTAACAATTGAGCAAACAATTGAAATAATCACTTTAATGACTAATTAGAGCCTGACTCTGTGCTAATATGAAACTATCAGCATAATTACTTATTTTACGTCTAGTAAACATACATACATAGGTATACATGCTTAAAAACATACGAAAAACTACGCTGAAACTAATTGCCCAACAATAAATATTTACCTGTTTAAACAAGCCTTTACTTGTCCGTTTTGTAACGTTTCTTGTCTGTCATGTAGTAACGTTACGAAAAAGACGTTACAAAAATGGTTGAGCTTTGAAATAAAATTAAATTTATCCATTAAATTGCAACAATCCCTTCATGCTATCATGTATTTGTAATTAACATGTTCTAAGTAATGTGCTGAACTCTAATTAGCCTAAATTGACGACGTAAAATGTAATAAAAATACGTTACTAACCAGAAAAAACTGGAACCACAAATTGCATAGAAGATACGTCCATCCCACGTTTGTTACTTTCTGACACTATTTTCAATATGACCGATGCTTCTTTAGTCAAGTAGTCAGGATTGCAAGGCATAAAAAAACATTTATCTTCAGTAGTTTCTACAATGAATCGGATATTTGCGTTACAAAACCAGACATGTCCGGAAAACCGAAAAGCATGGGACAAGCTTTACAAATTAATTGTAGTTTAATTATTATGATTGATTCAGCAAAATTTGTATTTAAATAAATAACAAGAGTACCTTTATCAAATTTGATCATTACATTATTAACCACCAAGTTAAAACGCGTCAAAAACTGAAGGCCAAGTTGACTACCTAGAAACGGGACAGTATGAAACTGATAATTATCATAATTTGAAATATATTTTTTACGTAAAATTAAATAACGTATGTTTATATATTAGTAAAACTAAGGAAAACCATCATGTCTAATTTAAGTTTAAGCTAAATTCATTACAGTAATTGTTTCTGAATTTTTAATAAAATTATTTATGTACAAGGAGACGTCGGAAACAGCAATTTGCCATTTAAAGTGAAAATGCCCTTATGTCAAGTTTCCCAATTTATAAACGTGTAACATAAAATGCAATTTTACCTTCTTTGAGGGCATGACGTTTCAAAGTTTCATTGAGCTTGGTCACTGGCTGATAAGATCAGCGGTACTTCGTTTGTAAGTATTAATTTACCGAAATCAAACACAAAAAGTTAGTAGATAGAATACTGCTTTCTGAAAATCTTATTAATGTACCCTATTAGGAACCTTGCAAACGTTTAACATAGTATGAACAATATCTTGTTTAAAGATATTACAGTCGCACGAAACGCTAAGATGATTGTACGTGGGTAACACTGAAAATGTTTAGAACTGGCCAGTTAGAAACATTGCTGATGAAAACTTTTTTTGAATTTTAATTTTAGAATTCTTTGGTAACCTAATGTAGTTGTACACTGTGGTAGTATATTGCATTCATTTGTCATTTGTTTTTGTGAATTGGCGGCAAATCTAAAACTGTTACACGTGAAAATGAACCTAAGGTGACGGCACCAGTAATGGACACAGCACCAATTATGGTCATTTTTGTCGTTGATCGAATTTATTAAGCAACTGTCCCAACATTTTTCAACTGGCAACACTAAAGCTTAACCAATAGACGTTAGAGCTGTCATTTTGACACACGTCACCATAATCGGCCATTTTGTTCTAAGATGGCTGCGAAGTGAAATCTCGTTGCGCGCGGTGGTCATAAAAATCCGTTTTTATTGTTGAAATCGTTAAGGAGGTGAGTACATAATTGTGCATAGTGTTACCTTGTGTTGTGTTGTAATGAGATTTGATGTTATTTTTAATGAATAAATACTATATTGCAAGTAAATTAAGTTAAGTTGAATATGTCCGATCACAGCAATGGGGTTTTGTGGGGTTTGTTCATTACTGGATTCGATATTTTATGAAATTCAATTATGGACAAGTGTCCATGCTTAAGTTTTTTATTACTTTTTTAGTTTATTGTATTACATTATTTAATTTTTTGCACTAAACATTTGGGTTGAGTTGATTTTGTGATTGCTCTTCATTTTCCAATAATGGACGATGTCCATAACTGGGTATTTTTAGTTGTCCATAATTGGGTTTTGTTTTGTTTTAGATGGCACCAAAGAAAAATTACACCCCCGAACAAATGGGGAGAGCATTGGATGCTGTAAGGATGGGAGAAAAGATAAGCACAGCTGCCCTCCGGTTTGGGGTTCCTCGAATAACCTTGCACAACAAGGTGACAGGCAAAAGTCCTGCAGTTTGTGCTATGGGGCCTCAAACTATCCTTACGGCAGAGGAAGAGGATATTCTGGTAAAATGGTTGGTCGCAATGAGTGAAAAGCACTTTCCCATAAGTAGACAATTATTAACAGAGAGCGTGCAAAAAATTATATTAGATCAAGGGAAGGCCAATCCTTTTACAAATAACAAACCTGGAAAAAAGTGGTTTTCATCATTTTTAAAACGACATCCAGATATAACAGAAAAAACAGCACAAAATCTTTCGAAGTCGAGGGATGACGTTACCGAAGAAGGCATCCGTAAATGGTTCGATGAAATAACGACATACATAGAAGGTATAGGTTTAAAAGGTGTTTTAGATGAACCCAGCCGGATATTTAATACCGACGAAAGCGCATTTTTTTTGTCACCAAAAGCAGGCCGAGTTCTTTGTAAACAAGCAGAAAAACATCTGTACCAATTCTGCGGCGATGAAAAAGACAACCTAACTGTCTTACTCACTGCCAATGCCACCGGTCAATTAGCACCACCAATGATAGTCTTCAAGTATGAAAGACTGCCAGCGCACATAACAGCCACTGTTCCTGAACATTGGGGCATAGGAAAATCTGAATCAGGGTGGATGTGTGGAAGCACATTCTACGAGTATATCACAAATATTTTCAATCCATGGCTAGAGGAGCAAAAGATACCAAAACCCGTGCTGTTTTTTTTAGATGGCCACAAATCACATTTAACATTACATCTATCAGATTTTTGCTCCGCAAACGGCATAGAGCTCATTGCTCTGTACCCCAACTCAACCCATATCCTTCAACCAATGGATTTAGCAGTCTTTCGCCCTTTGAAAGTAGCCTGGAGAAAAGAAGTTTCTAAGTGGCAACTGAATAATTTGGGTAAAATCCTGAAAAAAGATCACTTTGCACCTGTGTTAAAAGACGCTATTAGCACAATATCAGAAGAATGCATTTGGAATGGGTTCAGAGCTGGAGGTTTGCATCCTTTCGGACCGGACTACATTAATATGAGTAAAATAAAAAAAAAACATACAAAAATTACTGAAAAGGAAGTGGACCCAAAGCAAATAGAATTTGTGAAATACTTGGAAGCTGAGATAGTCGCTGTTTATTCGAGACAAAAGTTAGACTTGTTCAACGCATTATATCTCAAAGACAGGAGCACTGTTGAACAGAATATACCAAGTGAAGATGAATCGCTGTTTGTTATCTGGGCCAAAAACAAACAAGAGTCGTTTAATAGTGAAAGGTCTATTCCCCAAATAGATTCAGCAGAGAATCAGCTCGCCACATCAGAAGTTGCTCCAGATAACACAGAAAGTGATGTGCAACATCCAAGTTCGACGGTTAGTTTAACCACGGAGGGTTCTCTGCTATTGGAATCTCAGAAAACATCATCTCGCAAATCACTGGAATGCACTGAAATTGAACCATGCAGAGATTTTTTAGCTTCACCTACAATAAGTGAATTACCTGACCAAATGGAGGAGCCGCAACATGAGCAGACAAACCGAATTAGTGTCGAAAATCAAGAATTATCCTGTAGTACACCACCTACGCAGACCCAAACGTTCCCAATAAATCAAGCATTCGGAAACCAAATACCGGAATTTGTCCCAAGACCTAATAACACGGAAAGCCCATCAGCAACACCCGAGAGTGCGTTAGAAACTACTGCCAGAGTCCCTGTACATGGTGTAACTCCTCAAAAACATCCTTTAGAAGCTGCTTTAGGTGTAGTGGTTCCATCACCTTTTAAGAAAAGCCTTTTTTGGCCCGAAGAACCGAAGGAAAAGAAAAAGAAAAGAGAGAAGGTACCATTTGCAGTAACTAGTAAATCTTGGCAAGAATATCACAGAAAAAAAATAATAGAAAAACAGAATCTACAACAAGAAAAAGAAAAGAGAGCCCTAGAAAGACAGCACAAAAAAATATTAAAAGAAAAAAATATTGCTGAGAAAAAAGGAAAATCTAAATCTAAACCGAAGTCTAAACATAGCGAGGACTCTTCGTCTGAAGACACATATGCAGAGATTGTATACGCTGAAAGTGATGATAGTGTTTTAAGTAATAATTCTGATAAAAGTAGAGAAAAACCTCAGGATCTACAACCATCAAAAAGGCGCAAAATCCCCTTTAGGAAGCAAGGTACAAAATCTTCTAAACGTCCTCGAAAAAATCAGAAATGCAATAAAAGTGATACAGATTCAGATGATGAACCTTTAAGCAGCTTAATAGTAAATACAAACTCTGGCCTGGTAGTTGCTAAAGGACAATTTGTCATAGTCAAGTATAAGGGAGAATATTTTCCTGGAAAAACTGAGGATGTCGACCATAACCAGTATGAAGTAAGTACCATGATATTATCAACTGGAAACTCTTTCAGATGGCCTGACAAGCCTGATAAAATCTGGTACAATGCTGTAGATGTTGTGGAACGTATAAGTACCCCGTTGCCTCTTAATAATCGAGGCTACTACAAAATTAAAGAAATGGAGAAGTATTTGCCAAATATATATACCTAGTTATCTAATTAATGTAGCTTCATATGGATCTCAGTAAAATAAGTCATACTGTGTGGAGTATTTGTAGAATTCTCAGTATTTAATTGTCTAAACCGGTAAGTGAGGCTGTTAGATTCCTAGGTAGTAAAACTGTTTTGATCGTTTTTATTCAGAGATTTATTATTATGTTTGTAATTTTCTATTTTTGCTAAGTTTCAAATTTGTTGACTGATAGATCTATAAGATGATAATATTGATTATAGATATAATTGTGAAAATGTGATACTAAATCCTGCTTTTGACTATATTGTCAAACGTCAGTAGGTACAATAGCATACCTAACAAGATATTAAGCTAAATAACTGAATTTTATAAACAACGTAATTCCTTTATTTTGGTATTTATATAATCTTTTTTCATTGAAGAATAAATGCTTTATTTAGTTAAAGTTATACTAGGAGAAAAAGTAAACTTTTTTAATCTTTTTTTTTATATTTTATATTGTGCTAAGATTTTAATTTCGTACCTGATAGATCTCAGTTGATTATTATGTTACTAATTCTAAGTTGCAGCTGCTGGCAAAGAGGCAAAGCCTCAATTAATGTTTAATAAATGACTGAAAACCAGATGGTTGATTGAAAGTCTGATAGTATAACTTGGAAATCTAAGACTGATCAAGTCGAATAGCGTTAATAAAAGTTGATTTATGATATCATTTGTTTCATTTATATGTTCAATATAAAAGTGTCCATTAATGGATGTTCATGATTGGGTCCATGTCCATGACTGGGTGTCCATTACTGAATTTTTGATGTCCATCAATGGTGATTTCGTAAATTCCAATTTATATATTTTTTATTAATTATATAATAAACATACAGGATTTTTGTTTTTGTTTAAATGTTCCTCATGTATTTGAGTGCCGAGAAAAAAAATCACCATTTTTGTATCGTAAAAAAACATCCCATTTTTAAACGAAATTCTAATTTAGTGCGCTTAACATGTCCATAATTGGTGAGGTCACACGCGAGAAAATTTTCGGTCAATGATTTATTATGACTTTCGTTGGGGGCTTACTCAACAACAAAGCTATGATAGGCTGCGATTAGCATTTCTTAATGAAACCCATATCTCGTGCCACTATTTACAATTGGTTTAACGAGTTTAAGCGTGGACGTAGCAATCTCAATGATGATCCGCGTGAGGGACGTCCTTTTACAGCGACTACTGAAGATAACATCAGTGCTGTGCGACGCATGATAGAAGAAGATAAGAGAGTGACCTATCAGCAGATACGGGCTAGCCTAGGCATTGCTATAAGTCAAGTTCAAAAAATATTACACAAACATTTAGGCGTCCGGAAGCTTTGTACCGGATTCCCCATACTTTAACCGACGACCAGAAACACCTTCGCATGGACTGGTATCGCCAAATGTTAGATAAGTTCAGCGGCGGTGACTCAAATGCTGTATTTGACATCGTCACAGGTGATGAAAGCTGGATATATTGCTACGAACCCAAAACCAAAGGACAATCAGCTCAGTGGGTGTTTCCTTTCGAGGATCGACCAACTAAGGTAAAGTAAGGAAGAAGTCAAGGAAAAAAGATGATTGCTTCATTCTTTGGTCGGAAAGGTCATTTCGCGACAGTTGTGCTAGAAGATGGAAGGACAGTTACTGCAGACTATTATGTCAATCGCTGTTTGCCTGTTGTCTTGGAAAAAATTCGACAGCAGCGCCCTCGAAGCAGGATCCTCCTTCACCACGACAATGCTTCAGCGCACTCCGCAAAACGGACTGTTGAATATTTGACTATGGCAGGTGTCGAGATAATGAGTCATCCGCCATACAGTCCTGACCTGGCACCCTGCGACTTTCATTTATTCCCAAGAACTAAAGATAATATTCGATTTTGAAGAAGATGCGGTGAAAGCCGCCGTACGAAAATGCCATAGAAGAGACCTCTAAGGAAGAATCGGCCCACTGCTTTTCTCAGGGGTTCCATCGAATGCGACGATGTGTAGAGAGGAATGGAGATTACTTCGACAAACAATAAAAGTATTGGCAACTTTCTACATTAAGCCGTTTTTCATTTTCTAAACATTTTCAGAGTGACCTAGGTACAAATGTTTAAACAAGTACACCTGAATTAATCTTCAACCCTGGGATATCATATGTTAGAATTCAAAGAATAATTTTCAATGTAGAAAAATAATATCAAAGCGCCAACCCTGAAAGTAGGTGCGATTTTAAAATATAGCAATATCGGTATTTCTGCAACGAGCTGAAACGGATTCTAACTGCGCTATAAATGCACCAAGATGCTATATGTGATTTTATCTCTCAAACTATCTACAATATCGGTAAAAGAAAATGCGGAAAACACATTTCTTAGTTCATTCTTTGATTCGGCTGAAGAATATGAAACATACTTACGTTATTTGTTTTTTCAATCAATTTATTCTTCTTGTGTTCTTAACAAGTAATTTTGTTGAACCCGGGTATACTGAAAATGGTTTAAATGACACAGTTAACGTCTACGTAACACATCTTAATTTAAAATTCTTCACTTGTGTTTGTCGCCTAATTAACTCTTCCGTAATGGCTGGACTGACTCGAAAATTTTGTGTGTATATTTCGATGGGATTTGATGGTTTAAAAACAGTATGGACTGTGTTGAAATGTATTTTTACTCAATGTATTCAGGTCTCCAATATGACGCCAAGAGAAATATTTTAAAAAATGATTAACAATCGGTTAAGACGAAACAACTCTTTATGTTTTTGAAACTATGCTAAGTAATTATTGCTGTTTTAAATTTGATTGAAATACAATGCCTTTTATTAAATATACTATATTGGATCTTTTTAACCGGTTAAAACTAATTAAAATGCTATTGTTCTTGAAAGGTTTGTTTTAAGATTTGTACTCAAACAAAACATTTCGCTTTCCGGGTCTCTGCTCGCAACGTAATGATTACTTGTTCAGTGTCTAATAGATTTTCATTTTTTTTGCCAGTTTTAATGACCTTTCTGTTATACACAAGTCGCTGTCATCCATTACATTAACTTATGTAAGTGCTTACTTAATAGACTATTGTAGTCCGTTGATTCATTAGGCGGCATTGTAAACGCGTCCCAAGCAAAATATAGTTCTTCTTTTTTGTCTCATCGCTCTATTATATCGGGCCAACGACTCTTAGAAAATTTTTTAATTGAAAACATCGATAAATAATTGTCTTACGGTTATCTAATATAAAAAATATTGACACCAAAACCAGTGGACCTTGGCAACTTCAAACAATTCCCATGATATGCCTCATCATCATAATCGGTCTACGTTGACCGGTTCGTGTAGTAGTGGCGTTAGTCAATCTTCTATGCTAATATAATATCTAAAATACTAATCTAAGAGTCCTAGGTTCGATTCCCAGATAAGTCAATTTAGAAAACGATATTATGTGAGGAGTAGGGTGATGGAATGATTTGGAAAGCATTTTGAGCCCTAGGTTTTGGTTTTCTCTAGCAAGTCACAAGTCATATCAGAGGCCAGCACAAATACTCTTACGCCAGACTTCCTTGACAGGACCGTCATACGTACGAACGGAAGGAGGAGTCAATGCAAAATACCCTATAAATTTTGAGAGTGTCAAAATACACGTTTTTGAAACGGCCTTACCTTTTGTAGGTTAACTTAGTAGTTTGAAAAAGCCAAGTAAATGGTTTTAATTTTAACGTGTTTCCTAGATAAACGGTCTTGAAAGATGGACGGACGCGGAGACAACAAAGTGATTCTAAAAGGGTTCGGTTTTTCCATTTGAGGTAAGAACCCTAAGAATGTTCTCGACTATATCTATATTTTGATGTAGAACATAAAAGCTGTCTAAAAGTAGTAGTTCATTAGTTATTTATTCATTAATATGTCACAAAAGTTGTATTTGAACTAATTTTAACCACATAATGACTGACAAAATAATCACCGGTGATTTCGACATTTCCTCCAGCAAGTGACATTTAACTGAATTCCGCTGAGCCTATTTATTTTAAACTAGATATCCTTGGCTCTCGAGTGTGCTTTCGCACATTTTTCTCGGCCTAAAGCAGTTTACGGGCGTTAAATGCTAGGTAAAAAATTCAGCACAAAAACCCGGTTTACTTTTACAATTATGACTTGGATAATTTCTCTTTCATGTGTTTTAGTTAATTTTTATTTAACCCGTAATCTAGGTTGTCATACCTTACCTAGAAAACGTAAAACAAAAGTTACGAATAGACAGACTATTTCAATTGCAATTTTGTGAAGTTGTTGAACACGATGTGCCTAACCAAGATCTTCGTCAAAATAACTCAAATTATAATTTTTTTCAAGTTGGATAAAGCAGGTTGCCATTTTCTAACTTGGCAAGTAACAAAAAGAAAATTTTACGATTGATATTGTACATTTGGACCTCTCATTTGCCATAAACGAAAACAGTATGTAGAGATACCGTAAGTAAGCACCCACAGATGAAACGAGGCCTGGGCCTTACGGTAGTAGAGTTTGGCCAACGAAAGCTGAACCTAGAATTACAAAAAATTTAAATATGGCATCACCTACCATATTTGGAATAAACAATTTTGATACTTTCCCTGTTTTCTTGTTTTTGGTAAATGTAAACTAATTTCAATATTAAGCCTTTGGCTTTTTATATAAAGTCGGTTGACTTTTAATTCTTTTACACGCACACTTACACGGTTAAATTAGGATAAATCCATTGTAGTTACATGTTTCTTTTAATATTAGATTTAAACGTTCCCCCTGAAATCAAGTATCAACATCAATCAATCCTCAACAAACAACAGTTTGAATGACATTGTCATATGTCATTATAGATAATGTTGCTATTTCAAAAAAACCCTGGGTTCAGCTTTCATTAGACAGAACTTTACTTTAAATAATGCGATAGAGGCATATAAGTTTACTTTATAAGTAAGTATACGAGTATTGTTACAGATAAGATGTTCGAAACGGATACACTGTAATATGAGGTTCCCAGTTCTTAATTTATCCTCTCATCCGCGTCAAAAAAGTCAGCGTATTTCAGTTTACAACTCTACTTTGCTTTAAATAATACGCTACAAATAAAACAGTTAGGAGTTTGTTCGATCTACACCACAAAAACATTCAAAGAATTCATCATTCACTAACAGCATGAGGCAATATTGCTTGAAAATGCAAATTATTATTACGCTGACTCAGACGATTGTCATGTCTGCGTGGGTGTCACGTCTAAACCTTACTTTATTTCTAGCCAATCACAACCTTAGTCCTTTGGAATAAGAATGGTAATAATACAGCTTTGTCACAGATTATGCAAATTATTTCTTTGTATTTAAAAAATATGACCGGCAAAGGCAACAGGTTTGAGGACTGTGTAAAAACAATACCGGTATTCGGTTAATCTTCAATTAACAAAGCAGTTTATATGTTAAGGTTAAATGTTTTGTAAGTATGTGGAAATGTGTAAAATTTCATATCGTAGGTATTAGCTAATTAATATGAATGATAAGTAGGTATGTTAATTGTTCAATTTACTAATAGACTTTATAAGCATTGTGGATGTAAGTATTATCTAAATATATAAAAATGAAAACTGATTTAATGACTGACTGACTGACTGACTGACTGACTGACAGACATATCAACGCACAGCCCAAACTACTGGGATTTAAAATCTGAAAATTTTCACCGTGCTTCCTTTTATAGTGTAGGTGAGCACTAAGAAAGGAATTTTGGAAATTCCGCCTCTAAGGGGGTAAAAAGGGCCCCATAAGTTTGTATGAAACTCCGTCAGTTTTGAAGCTAAGTCGATGAAAATTGATATCCAGCTACCTGATTAAAAATTAAGAATGACGTCTTTCAGGATTTTTGAAAATTTAATCTTTAAGGGGATAAAAAATGGGGGCAAAGTTTGTTCGGTTCTGCGTCATATCCATACTCTTTACATATTTGCACTCTCTGACTTTACTTAGTTTGTTATGACATTCAATGTGTCAATCAGAATATAATAGGTAATTTCTTACAAACAGAATGGTATTATTTTAGAATTTAGTAATTGGCGCCAAAATGGATGAATTAACTGAATTAAAACGTGTAGAACTTTAATTAAAGGCTGCATTACAAAATTCGGCAGCCAGATACAAAACCTACGAGAAATTTCTGATTATGAATTAAAATTAGTGAGTGATCAGCTGGTGAAGTGACAAATGAACAAATTTACCAAGTATAATTTGGAAGAGATACGACTACAAATAATATTACTGATGATCCACAGTTGGAAACTGAGATTGAAGAACAAAATAACCTTCAGGGTATTACAACACAGCTTAAACTAAAACTGCAGAGTTTGAATTCGATAGCACGAAACAATTCCATGTATGCAGAAGGTACTGAGGAGCAAAGGTCGGTCACAAACAAATCTTAGGACATCTAAATTGAACTCAATACCATTAGACAAGGACGAAACATTCAAAAACATCATTAAACGGTTGGATGCTTAAAACTGAACAGATGTGATGATATCGATACAAGGAAATACACGTCAATCATACATCTTTGAGCCCAGAATTACATCAGAAAACGTATTATATTATATTTTTGTGCTCCACGGGATCCTTGTGAGTTAGAATTTGAAGAGTTGGATAAAATTCAGTTAGTAAATTATCAACAACTCAAAATTGGACAGATTACTAGAAGATTTAACAATGGTGTTTGACGGAACATTGTTTGAATATCAAACTACAAAGCTCAATTAGTGCTTCAAGAAAATGTGACACCAATTTTCATCTAGCCGCGACGTATTCCATATGCCCTGAAGGACAAAGTTGACGAAGAAATAAGGAGGATATGTAACGAAAAGACAAAACTTGAAAATTCCTATTGGATGTCTTATCTATATGTATATTGGTACATATACAGAAAATAAATATCGGTACTTACCATAAGAATGGTATTATTTAGAACTTAATCATTTTTAGGGTTCCGTACCCAAAGGGTAAAAACGGAACCCTATTACTAAGACTTCGCTGTCTGTCCGTCTGTCCGTCTGCCTGTCACCAGGCTGCATCTCAAGAGCCGCGATAGCTAGACAGTTTAAAATTTTAACAAATTATGTATTTTTGCTACCGCAATAACAACAAATACTAAAAACAAAATAAAACAAATATTGAAGGGACAAAAAAAAATTTGCGATTTTTTTGTCCTTTTTTTGTTCGATATTAATAATGGCAACAGGTAGGCACTTGAAATATTCACAAAACACTCAGTTATGTTTCTAACTTTAATAATCAATAATTAAATTATTATTTAAGGGAGGTTCCCACACAAAAAAAAAACAATTTTTTGTTTATTTTTCTTGATATCAATAAATGGTAACAGGTAGGCACTACATTAACTAAATTAATGTAGGTACCTAATGTTGTTTTCGTAGTCAATGGTACGGAACCCTTCGAGCGCGAGTCCCACTTGCACTTGGCCGATTTTTGTTTATACGGTAGAGACAAATGTTGGGAAATCGAAAAAAGTGTATAGAATTACACTGTTGTACTCGTACCTTATGACATTATCAACTATATTAAGCAGTACAAAAATAATTCCTAAACTGGGCATAGACCCGTATCTCAGGCAGGAAAAGGTAACAGGTGTGTTGCAACAACACTAAGCAGCTGACTGGTGGATTAAATCAATATAGACTGGTAGACCATTTGACAAACTTCCATTTAGAAGATAATTTGATAAACTTCCATTTAGTAACGATTTATTTTTTCTAGGACGCACCGCTTTTGGGGGTCTGGCAAAGTTTGTTAAGTGAAACTGCCTTTCTAACGCATCCAAATTATTTTTTTATTTAATATCCTCCATATTTAAAAAAATACACTTTTAAAACATGAAAATAAAACGTTGAAAAAAAAATCACCTCACTTCATAATTCCGTGTTGTTTAACTTAGGAATAGCTACCACCACGCACCCACTAATGACCAAGCAGCAGTAATTAATGATGTTTTGCTGACATCATTTGAAGCTGAAGAAATATAAAAATTTATAGACACAGTGGTCAGTACAGTCGAATCAGTTCTCTATCCTGTCAAGTTTCTGAACACTTTTTATCCTACTGATCATCCTCTACCATTCATGCCTCGAACCCACATCCCACATGAAAGTTTTGTGAAACTACGTCAGCTTTTTGGTATAAATTTTGTTATGTTGTTTATAGGGATTTTTTTATAATTAAATATTTAAGGGGGTGTAAAACCGTTGAAAATTTTTTGGTTAATTATTTGTGTTTAACATCATATTGAGGTACTTGAAACTTCGTTTATCGATCATGAAGGGAGAATGACATAGGACTGGCTTTTTCAGAGCTCTACACCGATGCTGGTACTACACCGGTCTTCTATCCAAACGTACGAGTAGTATGCAAGCAAATTGTCTTTGTAAAATCGCCTTTTTAACGCTTATGGATCGAGAAAAATGGTAACCTACTTGGTTGGAAATTAAGAATGTGGTTTTTTACACAGGGCCACTTCTTCCAGGGCTCTACGCCAGTGTTGATCATATTCCAATAAAGCCTTGCAAGCTGCTTTGAATGGTTTGTTGTACTACAGCGTTGACAGTTTTGAAAGTTTCAAATGATATTGTATATATTTTACTTCAGATTTCATGTAAATGCAAACAGATGTGGTGCGAGCTCGCTTGAACCACGGTTCGCTAGGAGAACTAACAACGGATCCCTAAATAGTTTAAATCGGCCCCTTTCATCCAACTATTGTATCAACGGACCCCGGTAAGTCGGCAACGACGTATCGGCTCCCACTAAGTGCCCACCAGCACCTCGCCCGAGATGGGCACCTTCGGCACCGTAGGCAAAAGAAGTAGAGGAAAAGAGTGGAGGAGAGGGGGGTGAGTCGTGACGAAAACTTTGTAACAGATCAAAACCCACGCGTGCGAAGCCGCGGGCATCAGCTAGTATTCGAATAAAGCCTTGCAAGCTGCTTTGAATGGTTTGTTGTACTACAGCGTTGACAGTTTTGAAAGTTTCAAATGATATTGTACTTCAGATTTCATGTAAATGCAAACAGATGTGGTGCGAGCTCGCTTGGACCACGGTTCGCTAGGAGAACTAACACCGGATCCCTAAATAGTTTAAATCGGCCCCTTTCATCCAACTATTGTATCAACGGGCCCCGGTAAGTCGGCAACGACGTATTGGCTACCACTAAGTGCCCACCACCACCTCGACCGAGATGGGCACCTTCGGCACCGTAGGCAAAGGAAGTGGAGGAAAAGAGTGGAGGAGAGGGGGGTGAGTCGTGACGAAAACTTTGTAACAGATCAAAACCCACGCGTGCGAAGCCGCGGGCATCAGCTAGTTGTAATTATATAATAGATACAAGTTGAATGCTGCGAATGTATTGATATACTAGTACATTTAATGCGATTTAATGTTACTCTTACTTAAGATGTAGGTACTCGAGTTTTATATTCAAACCAGACAAAGTTATCGATGCAATCTTTTTACCACGGGAAATAGTAAAAAAGTACGAGACTTACAGATAAATAAATAGTAAAAACCTCTATCGATCGTATCTCAACGGGTCGGCTGCTCATAAAGTTGCATGCTTCGGTTTATGAGACGATAAAGCGCTTTTACACTGCTGAACACACCAGAAATTGTCGAAAGTGAACTTTTAATCTGATATTTTTGCCACAGAAATATGAATGGATTAATGAAACTATCAAACATACGATATCACTTTAAAATAATCTATTGTAATCTATACTAATATTATTAAGCTGAAGAGTTTGTTTGTTTGTTTGAACGCGCTAATCTCTGGAAGTACTGGTTCGAATTGAAATTTTTTTTTGTGTTGGATAGTCGATTTATCGAGGAAAGCTATATAACATCACGCTGCGACTAATAGGAGCTATATAACATCACGCTGCGCCTAATAGGAGCGAAGCATCAGTGAAAAATGTTGCAAAAATAGTCGTGATCATAAACAGAAATTGGTGCGGACGAAGTCGCGGGCAACAGCTAGTCTTTATATTAGTTTTAGCTAAACAAGCGCGAGCTAAGTAAATAATGTAAAACACAATGTGGTAGGCTTGATTAGTGCTTATTAGATTAGATTAGAACAGAGTGTGTGAAACTCTGTCTTCATAATAACCATTAGTAGTTTCGACCGGTAGTAAATTTTGACTTTTAAAACTTCCATATGGTACCGAAACCCATAATGCCTGGTATTCAAGGATAGATGATATAACAAACCTGTATAAAATGCAAATTTATACTATAATATTATAAAGCTGAAGAGTTTGTTTGTTTGTTTGAACGCGCTAATCTCTGGAAATACTGGTTCGAATTGAAAAATTCTTTTTGTGTTGGATAGTCCATGTATCGAGTAAGGCTTTAAGCTATATTACATTACGCTGCGACCAATAGGAGCGAAGCATCAGTAAAAAATGTTGCAAAAGTAATCGCGATCATAAAAACAGAAATTGACGCGTACGAAGTCGCGGGGAACAGCTAGTACTAAATATCTATTAATGCTTTTCGATTAAATAGCTAAATAGTATTGGTATTACTTGTTTGGTGTAAGTATCCTACATGTTTAACCCCCTGTTTACGGTTCTACATAAAACTGTTTCTCAGTGTGAACGTGCCTTTAGTTTTTACATTCGTGCGAACGAATACCATAACTATTTAAATCTTACATTTTGCATAATTAAGTCAGCTTTAAACTCTGTAATCTTACGTTGTAATTTGTGTTAATAGACTTACTAACTTTTTATAAATATACATTCAGTTTAATAAAGAGTTCCTCTAACGATACTAGGTATTAATTTAGTCTGTCCCGGCTTTGCACGGGTTTACTATTAGGTAATTACGACGCAAGCGATGGTCTGTTTATACCCATACCCTTTAAACACGTTATGCCAGTGCGAGCTAGGACAATTTAAAGCCGCACGTTCCATTTATATAATATAATCATTAATAGTATAAAAGCCCTTTTTCGTTCAAATTACTTTAATATGAATTTGTAATTTTTTGAAAATACGAATACAATTTGGTATGAAGGAATTTCCCACTTTTCGCAGTCTGAATCTTGGAACGGCAAGCTAGTATGACCTGACACCGTCCATAATAAAGGCTAAAGAATCAAAAATTTCGATGTAAGCTACACCCAACGCCATCTCTCGGCATCCCTTTGAAATTAATCACCTTCTTACCAGCGCGTGACATAGTAATGGTGATTTTGTTTTATATCTAATCTCATATTGCTATAATTTACCCAAGATGAGCAAAGTCATTAAGTACAGATTTACGGTAAACTTAAAACGATGTCCATCAGACCACCGTAAGTTTATAACCATTGGACTGTATGTTTATTACATAGGTAATTTATTGAAATAAAATACTTCGTTTAATTTATACGGTCAATTTTATTTCTAATCATAATATATATAAATTAAGTGGCAAGTTGTTTGTCCGCGATGGACTCCTAAACTACTAAACCGATTTTAATCAAATTTGCACACGGTGTGCAGTTTGATCCAACTTGAAAGATAGGAAAGCTTATATCTCAATTTACAGTCGCAATATTATTTTATTGCAAAATTTTTTTGTGTATCATGGTAAGGTACGTAAACTTGTGTTCCTTTTGATATCCCATAACTCTAGGGTATTAAACAGACCATAGTAAAGAATCAAATTGCATATGAATTATTTTTTAATTATTAAATTCTTTTTGTTTAATTTTTTCATACAAAATAATTCTAAAAAGTCACGACTGTTTATGTAAAACACCCTTACCTTGTTATTTGAACTTTTGAATGAAAACGATTTACTCGTACCTACTTATCAATGAATCACCCACACACGTGAATGTTTTTTACAAGTTACGCTCTCCCGCTACTTTACTACTACATACTAGCTGATACCCGCGGCTTCGCGCGCGTGGAATTTGATCTGTTACAAAGTTTTCGTCATGACCAAACCCATTTCCTCCACTTTCTTTGCCTACAGTGCCGGGGGTGCCCATCACGGGCGAGGTGATGTTGGGTACTTAGTGGGAGCCGGTACGTCGTTGTCGGCATACCGGGGTTCGTTACGCTGATACAATAGTTGGATGAAAGGGGCTGAATTATGCTATTGTTTGAAGGAATCCGGTGTTGGTTCTTTCAGCGTACCGTGGTCCAAGCGAGCTCGCACCACATCTGTTAGCATTTACATGAAATTTGAAGTCTAATATAATTTGAAGATTTAAAACTGTCAATGCTGTATTACAACAAAACCATTCAAAGCAGCTTGCAAGGCTTTATTCGAATATGATCAACACTGCCTAGAGCCCTGGAAGAAGTGGTCCTGTGTGAAAAAACCCATTCTTAATTTCCAACTAAGTAGGTAAATCCATTTCTAGATCCATAAGCGTTGTAAATGCGATTTCACAAAGACAATTTGCTTGCATACTACGTTTGAATAAAAGACCTAGATCGGACGGTGGACGACGGACCTAGACGGTGTAGTACCAGCATCGGTGTAGAGCTCTATAAAAGACAGTCCTATGTCATTCTCCCTTCATGATCGATAGACAAAGTTTCGTTTTATTATCATGTTAAAAAAGTGTATTTTTTAAAATATGGAGAAAAATTAATAAAAAGATAATTTGGATGCGTTAGATAGGCAGTTTCACTAAACAAACTTTGCCAGGCCCTAAAATGCGGTGCGTCCTAGAAAAAAAAATCTAAATGGAAGTTTATCAATTTCCCTACTAAATGGAAGCTTGTCAAAGGGTTTACCAGTCTATATTGATTTAATTCACCAGTCAGCTGCTTCGTGTTGTTGCAACACACCTGTTACCTCATTCTGCCTGAGATACGGGTCTATGCCCAGTTTAGGAAGTATTTTTGTACTGCTTAATATAGTTAATAATGTCATAAGGTACACTGTTGTAAGTGTAGTTTATAAGATTCGATATTTCATTTACCTACTTATTCCATTTTAACCTACCTTAAGTTTTGCATGCATATTGCATGTAATGGAATTAGGCGTATATGTAGTCTTGGTTGTCCAAATAAATAATTCACTCACCAATTTTATTCGATTTCCCAACATTTTTCTCTACCGTATACAAAAATCGGCCAAGTGCGAGTCGTTCTCGCGCACGAAGGTTTCCGTACCATTGATTACGTAAACAACAGTTGGTACCTACATTTATTTAGTTAATATAGTGCTTACCTGTTACCATTTATTAATATCGAGCAAAAATAGGTAAAATAATGTCATTTTTAGGGTTCCGTACCTCAAAAGGAAAAAACGGAACCCTTATAGGATCACTTTGTTGTCCGTCTGTCCGTCCGTCCGTCCGTCTGTCAAGACCCTTTTTCTCAGGAACGCGTGGAGGTATGAAGCTGAAATTTATATCAATTACTCAGGTCTACTGTCCCTTGAAGCTGTGAAAAAATCAAACTTCTAAGCCAACGCAATCAAAAGATACAGCCGTTTATGCCGCAAATTTTCGACACTTGCAAGGGAATCAAAACCTACAGGGTGCTTCCCGTGAACTCAGAATCTTGAAATTTGGTACGAAGCAACGTCTTATAGCATAGATAAAGGAAAAATTATGAAAACCATAAATTTTTAGTTACATCACATAATATATATTTTTTTAATAATTTTAAACTTACTACCCATTTCCTCATAAACGCGTAGAGGTATTAAATTGAAATTCATACCAAATACTCAGGTCTATAATACCTTTAAGCTGTAACAAAATCAAACTTCTATGTCAACGCAATCAAAAGAAACAGCAATTAAAGCTGCATATTTTGAAACTCGCAAGTACTCGCAAGGGAATCAAAACCTAAAGGGTACTTCCAGTCGACCTAGAATCTTGAAATTTGGCATGAAGCAACGTTTTATAGCACACATAAAGGAAAAATTCCGAAAACCTTAAATTTATGAACGAACTTTGTAAACCTTGCAGGTTTTTTTGTATGGGATCAAATATAATTCAAATTCATTTATTCAGACATAAGTCCATTCGTGTTAGTAACAATCCATTCTTAAAACTATGTTAGTATATATAATTATTGCTGGGTACTGGTGCGTGCAGTGACATCCAGAGTCCCAAAAACGGTCCGTCCAAACGTTCTGCGACTACAGCCAGGAGGCTGTTGCGGCTGTCCCTCGTTCGCCGCGCTATCGAGGTCGCTGTCTTGCGCATTAATGTTTGGAAACTGTCCACTCGAGCGACGGCAAACATCCCCGAAGCGAAATATTCATTTTATTTTCATTCTGTTATTTGTTGTTAAAGTAAGAAATATAACTGAGTGTTTTGTGAATATTTCAAGTTCCTACCTGTTGGCATTATTAATATCGAGCAAAAAAAGGCCAAAAAATCGCGTTTGATGTATGGGATTTAATATTCATTTTATTTTGTTTTTGGTATTTTTTGTTATTGCGCTAACAAAAATACATAATTTGTGAAAATTTCAGCTGTTTAGCTATCGCGGTTCTTGAGAAACAGCCTGGTGACAGGATGACGGACAGCCGGACACAGCAAAGTCTTAGTAATAGGGTTCCGTTTTTACCGTTTGGGTACGGAACCCTAGAAATGAGTTAGTTCTAAATAATACCATTCTATTTGTAAGTACTGATATTTATTTTCTAAATATGGACCTAAATATAGATAAGACAGCCAATAGGAATTTTCAAGTTTTATCAAAAGGGTTCGTTACATAGCCTCCTATTTTGTCGTTCATGGCGTATGGAATACGTCGCAGCTAGATGTCACATTTTCTTGAAGCTCTTAATGACCTTTTTAGTTTGATATGCAAACAAGAGTTTCGTCAAACACTATTGATAAATCTTCTAGTAATCTGTCTAATTTTGAGTTGTTGATAATTTACTAACTGAATTTTAACTAACTCCTCAAATTCTGACTCAGAAGGATCCCGTGGAGCACATAAATATATTATAATACGTTTTCTGATGTAATTCCGGGCTCAAAGATGTTAGAAACTTGTATTTCCTTGTATAGATATCATCACATTTATTCAGTTTTAAGTAAGTATCCAACCATTTAATGATGTTTTTGAATGTTTCGTCCTTGTCTAATAGTACTTGAGTTCAATTTAGATGTGCTAAGGTTTGTTTGTGTTGTGACCGACCTTTGCTCCTCGGTCCCTTCTGCATACATGGAATTGTTTCGTGCTATTGAATTCAAATTCTGCAGTTTTAAATAAAGCCGTGTTGTAGTTCCCTGAAGGTTTTTTTTTCCTTAAAATTTTCCAAGTGTGGGTCATCTCATTAGTAATACCGTTATTTGTAGTCGTATCTCTTTCCAATTATCCTTGGTAATCTTGTACATTTGTGACTGGTCACCAGCAGCTGGTCACTTACTAATTTTTATTCATAATCAGAAATTTCTCTTAGGGTTTGTATCTGGCCACCGAATTGTTTAATGCAGCCTTTAATTGAAGTTCGTGTACGTTTTAACTTAGTTAATTCATCCATTTCGGCACCAATTCTTATTAAATTCTAAAATTATATTTGCAAGCAATGATATTTATTTTCTGATTGACACATTGAATGTCATAACAAACTAAGTGACATCAGAGAGTACAAATATGTAAAGAGTATGGATATGAAACGGATCCGAACAAACTTTGCCTCCATTTTTTATCTCTTTAAAGACTAAATTCTCAAAAATCCTGAAAGACGTCATTCATAATTTCTAATCAGGTAGCTGGATACCAATTTTCATCGATTTAGCTTCAAAACTGACGGAGTTTCATACAAACTTGTGGGGCCCTTTTTACCCCCTTAGAGGCGGAATTTCCAAAATCCCTTTCTTAGTGCTCACCTACACTATAAAAGGAAAGGTGGTGAAAATTTTCAGATTTTAAATCCCAGTAGTTTGGGCTGTACGTTGATATGTCTGTCAGTCAGTCAGTCAGTCAGTCAGTCAGTCATTAAATCAGTTTTCACTTTTATATATTTAGATTAGTGTAAGTTTGCCAGCGTCTCGCAAAACTAAGGCGCAAATTCGCCATACTGGTTACATTTTTTTAACAAATTTAACTAAAATTGATATTATATTCGAAACTGTTGATTTTTGAACTACATGTTCTTTTCACTTTTGATATCAGAACACTATTATACAATAATCAAATATTTAAATGATAATTTATAATACAATAATAACTTCGCTGGCTCAGCGACCCGAAGTGGATCTTGGCCTCCGACATTAAAGTGCGCCATGCTTCCCTATTCTGTGCCAAATCTGACCAGTCGGACACTTCTTGCTCTTTCAGGTCTTTGGCGACTTCATCCTTCCAGCGATATCTTGGGCGTCCCATCGGCCGGCGCCCGGAAGGTTGACCAAGATAAGCTCTCTTTGCGGCTCGATCCTCTCCCATCCTCTCCACATGTCCTAGCCAGCGAAGTCGGGAAGATTTCAATAATAATAACAATAAAATATTAATAATACCCGTAGCTAATTCATGAAAATGATCCTCCCCTCTCCAAATTGCCGTGCCCTACAGGGCCCATTATGTTATTCATTATTGTGTTACATTATGGAAGCAATAAATAATTGAGTATTGAGTATTGAGTTCTAAAGCGTTTTATACACGGTGCAATTTCAACCACTAAAACGAAGCCTACGTTATGTAGTACGTATAACATCTTGGCAGTGTTATTTTAAATTTTTTATTAATTTTTTTTTAATAACAAAATATTGTTTCAGCTATTTATTTTGAAACACGCTGTGACGCGCATGGATGTAGCTGTGTAAGGTTCGTTCATTCGACCCCGCTGCAGCAAAACAGTACGTCGGTGCTCGTTACAGCGTGTTACAAAGTTAAAGGTCTAAATACCTAAATATTAATATTTAAAAAAAAAAAATTTTTGATAGATTAAATAAATAAATATAAACATTTTTAAGACATGCCTCACTGGGCCACACAGAGCCATCTAGTCCCAAATTAAGCTACTATTAAGTACCCTATCGTATGGGGTACTAGACAACCGATAAACTTACTAATATACTTTTTTTTGTAAATATATACTTATAATACATAGAATACATATATACTTATAATACTAAATATATACTTATATACGAACCCGCGACCCATGGCTCAGAAGCAGCGTTTACTACCGGCTACCGCTGATTTGGGTCGTCAAAAAATACCGCTGCCATGATGTATACATAATGCTTTCATAACGTGGGCTTCGTTATACAGGTGGTTTAAAATGCACCGTGTATTATTTTTACCTATAGAACATAACCTTAGAGTTATGGGATATCAAAAGGAACACGTTGTATAAAAAAAGGAATCGAAGATCAGATGTCTTTTGTGACGACTTAGGTGTCTTACGATACAGTATAATAATTAAACATACACCCCTTTTTTGGTGGCTATAAACATGTACACAACTCTAGGTCAATTACAGGATATGGACTAAAACAATTTTCACTTCAATTCTAACTGGGTTACACGGCATTTGTATTAGGTTATTTACGTTTCTTTTATAGGTTTCTTCTGAACCTTAAAGCAAGGCCCCGGCCAAGTCCGCGACCGGTCATGTACTGACTGTGTAGGGTTCCGTAGTCGGAAGTCACAAATGACGATTTAGTTATTAGATTTTGTTGTTTTACTTGTCTTAGTGTTTGACCTCGCTAATTTATAATTTATACGTCTTTTGGCAAAGATGATGAAGAGGAATTTTCAATGAAACTTCAAGGATTTCTCTGTATCTGAAATCGATAATTTTTTAGGATACTTTCAATCACAGAACTGATAATCTTTAATCTGTTCTTCGCTTATAATCGTCGATTTTCAAGGGGAGGTTTTCAAATAAACTTAATTGATGAATATTAGGGGAATATGGATATATGGATATAACGTTACTGCGCTGCAGGCTAACAGCGCAAACAACTTGATATTACTGCCTGCCTGAATACTGCTAGAAGAAACGGGCGAATTCTATTCACCATTAGCCGAACTGCGATCGACTTGCTTTTTGAGAGACTTTTCCTTTTAGACTGATGTGAGATTACGTGAGATGGTGATGATGGCAGCTATTTATGAAAAATACTAGCATTGAAATTGCTCTAAAACATTTCATTTAATAACCAAATAAAAACCTAATAATTTTAGCAATTGCAATTCTATTACGGAACTCTAAAAGCGTTAGTGGCACTCACACTTGGCGTTTTTTATAACTAAATTATAATTCAAAACACGCACATACCCTGGCCCAGTACAGTTCTATGAACCCTGGACGTTTTCGACGTCTCCTCACGTCTCACTGCCATATTATCACGTCTCGCCGGAAGCAGGGTTAACTGTTTTGTTGACGTTTTTGTAAAATCGACTCTGTTTAGGTCGAAATTGGGTTGGTTATTGAGGTCATATTTTGTTATTTTAGGAGGGCTTGAGATATGATCATGAGTTTAATTGTTGATAAAGTTTGAGTGTTACATTAAGAGCTAGGTAACCCAAAAAAAAAAAGATTTGTATAAGGCGGCTAATTTGATAACAATGTCATATGAAATTATAATTAGATACGGCCTAAATATTGTTTTTCTAAAGTGATAGGTATTGATGCAGCTTCAAAAACTGGACCAATGCAACGGCGCAATGAGCTTCACATTAAGTTAGGATTAGGTTTCTCGTTAAGGTTTGTGGTGAGAAATAAACATTTTTTTTTATTATTATCCCATTCGTCAGCCAAACCCTTAGTTAATTACACTTCATTTCCCAAATTTACTTGACCAGAATTTGATCCCGGGACAGCTGTGTAGTAGGCGTACTATAGCACCAATTTCCTAGTGTTTGTTTATTTCGTATGTTTTGGTTATACCTGAAAAGTATTTGCTTGGATATCGAAGACAAGTACTTTAATTTCCAGCAGTACCTAAGTGTTTTTTGTTGTTGTTTCACAGCCGAAATATTCTTCACCTTTTTCCACGAGTGCTATACCAACCAATGTAACAAAGTTTAAACTCAAACGCTTTCAAGTTGATACAGTCATCAACAATACAGCTACTAGTCTTTTAACGGCACTTGCCGAGCATTCTACAGCTCCACATCAAGATTCCTAATCTAAAAGCGGTTTCGCCTCATAAATTCCGACCCACTAAGTGTGACGTGTGTGATTTGGCAGTAATTTGCAGAACCAAAGCAGTATCTCCACAAAAAAGTAATAACACCTTCAACAACCATTATCTAACCGTACACTATTGCATCTTTCCTTGTGTTACATCGGTAACTGCTTGTTATCTTAGTTCACGCTGTAACGGCAGATCATGCGTCAATTTTCTCCGGCACGCTCACTCGTGTGCTAATATTGGTTCGCGGGAAAGAGATAGTAGACTGAATGTGTCGTGAAACCAATGAGGCGAGGAACGACTGATAAACAATAGGGTAGGGATTAATGGAGCGAGATAAATAAGAGAAATTAACGCGTACATAAAGGGCTATACCGTTAGGTATTAGCTATATCTATTACATGTATACATAC
Organism: Anania crocealis; assembly: GCA_949315895.1. Classification (NCBI taxonomy): domain Eukaryota; kingdom Metazoa; phylum Arthropoda; class Insecta; order Lepidoptera; family Crambidae; genus Anania; species Anania crocealis. The sequence goes on along the minus strand of OX438872.1, from coordinate 4,827,100 downwards.
GAGTACAGAGCAATGATGGGTACAGGTATAATCATCACGCTTTCCAAATACGGGTTGGTGGCTACAAACCCGAGCAGTATTAGAAAATTCGAAACTATTTGTTGCCCGACCTTGGATTCAATCAATTGATAATACCTAAATAAAAATCAAACCGATTAGAATACTATTTTGCCTCTGACCGTACAAATGTATTTAGTTTAGTTTAGTTCTAGACTTTATTCTCCAAACACGTAAATAAGGAAACACTGTTCTCTTACTCGAGTCCAATGAACCGAGCGTCCGAGATAAGGACTTTCCCCGCGGAAAGCGTACAGATCAATTTGTTAAGCTGACGTTACGCTGCGCGTGCGACTACTACGCGGTGTCACCGTATAGATAAGGCGTACCGCATACGGAATTAAAAACTGACGTGACACAAGGTTTTCCGGTGCTCTGTCGATCGAAACCTGCAGCTGTGGAACACAAAATAACCTATGTTATCTTCCAACCACCTGCCAAATCCTTCTTTTGGAGACGCATGTGTTCGACTCTGAACTATTATCGGTTAATTAAATAAAACCACAACAACGTAACTGATCTAGAGAGAGAGAGTATAATCAAAATATATAATAACTGTTTCATACAATTACAAAACCCATAGTATAGCGTAAGCTAACAGTAAACAACGCCATCTATCGGTATAGGGTAGAACTAAAAAAATCTAAGAAGGTCTTATGCTATCGGAGAAACCAAACGCTACCGCAATCTACATACATACAGCGCCATCTAGTATCGATGGTAAGAATTAATGTTGTCTCAAACAGCATGTGTCCTGCTGATATAGGCTAATAATAATTGAGGTGATAACTATCACCGTACTTAGTCCGATTATAATAGTAGCCATAATAATTGCTATGGTAACTTGAATTCAATTTTGGAGGCCTTTGGGTAGATTAAACGCCGTTACTCTTATAAAAGATCTTTATTGGCAAAATTTGTCAGACGGGTTGGCGATTGTAGCTTATGGCGAGAAGACGCTACCCTTCTTTTGACTTTTAAAATAATTACATCTTACATGACCGTCATTACTAGAGACAGGTTGGTGCTATTCTCCATCACCCCGATACCTTACGGATTTTTCAATTGATGATTGATTTCATAAGTGTAGGCAGGGTTTAAACACTATAGGATGTAGGTATTTTGCGATTTCATTGCAATGACAGTAATTAATCTGAGATAGTCAGGGACGAGGCGGCGATGCGACAAATTGTGGGGCCTTGCCCTTGCATTGTGTGACAAGTTACACTAATAACAATCGAGAAGCATGTTCATTGAATGCTATGGTAATTAATTAAGTATAAGCCTGAATGTCAGACGTGGATTTATCATCATCTCAACCAAACGAGGCTGCTTGTTTTCTTTAGAAATCTCCACAACGATCGCCTGCCTTGACAGATCTTCGGACCACCTTGTGGGGGACCTACCTGCAGATTCTTATGCGCGGTCGCCATTCCAGAACCTTTCCACCCCAACCATCGGTACATCTTACCACAGCTTCTTACCATTCTTACTATGGGTCCCGCTCATTGCCACTTCAAATCCGCAATTCTTCAACGTTGTTTATGAACGAATTTTCCTATTTGAGATCTCTTGGTATAGCATCTGATGACATATGAAACGCTAGGTGCATGAGGCTCATACGAATTTCCCTTTTAAAGACATTGCCAAACGTTTGTTTGACTTCAGCGGTGCCTAAGAGCTATCAATTGCTTCGTACAGCGACTGACAATCGCAATCCAGCGAAGTAGGTAATGCAACCAGTATCTTATGAACCTAACCACAAGGACTATTTTCAAAGAGTATTATTTGCATCTACTTTGAAAGAAAACATACTTTTATTTAACGTTCCGTTGGTCTAGCTAGTGGTTTCAGTACCTACGGGGCCAAAATCTCGGGGTCGGGTTCGATCCTCAGGTCGTAACTAATATAAGAGATTCGAATTTTCGAACAATGTTCTGGTTTGGCAAGCGTGCTGATTATGCATATACCCATATCATTCCTTTGATAATTCGAATCAATGATTGATTCCCTTGCCCTGCAGTGGGACGATAATAGACCGTTGCTTTATTCAAGCTAGAATAATAATTGTAAAAATTGTTAGTTATACAGCACTCATTCATCACATTAACATACAAAGACTACAATTTAGCATTATCGCTAAAAATTATCTCTTTTACACAACCTTCGCTGGCTACTTTTCAATCAACCAACATTACATAAGATTACATGATGTCAAAACAACAATCTACGTTGTCCGCACCTATGGTCCGCACCAACAACTGACATTGACCCAGTTCAAAAAATATACTGCCAAATAATTAAAGCAATACACTACCTACCATCAATAATATTTGATATGCTACTAGTCGATAAGAAAAGCATTTTAAGGCCAAAATATTGTATTATTTAAAACAGACGAACGACGAATGTTCCTGAGGTTAACGCTCTGAAATATGGAATAATTATTGTAATGTTATTTCTTTTAAATACAGCTTTAAAAGACATAACATTATGATTATTTGATTTCAGTGGGAGGTACGATCATTTTTGTGTTTCAAGATACTAGCTAGGTACTAGACTAAACACGACATTAAAAAAAATGTACTGGAAATTACTTACTTTTCATAAAATAGGTACTATATTTACCACCTATGTTTACTTTTTTACGACAAACTTATTGCGATGTACCTTTATTACCTGCCTAAATAATAATTTTAAATCACCATTATAATATTAAAATGTGTTCTATGAGAAATGAGAATCAAGTACTCTAAAAGGTCTAACTAAAGGCTAGACATCCATGATAAAATTGTACTAATTTTATAAATAGGAAAGTAAACTTAAATGATGGATGGTTGTTACTTAATCACAGGAAAACTGCTGAACGTATTTGAAAGAATTTAGTCATGGCTGTAGATTATACGCTAGTATAGCTCATTCCTTACTTTGTATCTTTAAAAAATTACGAATATTAAGTTTAAATAAAAATTTCCTGCGTACTAAGTGGCGGGAAACAGCTAGTTTACATATAAAGCTTTAAGCAAAACGTAGATGGAAGCATGTTATTGCATACAATAGGTTTCCCATAATTGAAACAGGCAGATTCTCACAGTTCGCTTAAAGAAAGACGCGTGTGCATTTGCCTTTTGTAAACGCTAATGTTTTTGGTTTTTACTTAAAAACAACTATTACTGGAAATCGAAGCATCCATCCGTATTTTTAATTAGTATCATATTATGAGTATTGGTTCGGAGCATGAGGTTCGGAGGATGCGTATACTCTAGGAAATAAATTAAAAATATAATTCCTTAAATTAAATTTCTTCGGCTTAAGGTGGGACTTAAAACTCGCAACCTTACGCTCTTACCAAGACATTGTTTTTGTAGACAAAATAATTCAAGGCTTTTCGCTGTGAGCCAGCGAGGTTACATTTATGTTTTTGGAAAGGTACTTCCAACATCTGAGAGAAATATTTTTACAAACGTTTAAGAATAAGTGAAGATGAAACAGCTATATCACATAAAGTTACAAGTTTTTATTCCGCTGTCTGAAATAGTAGAACAAACTGGTGAAAATCCGTTTTCGATGCAAAAGGAGCCGCAGTCTCTACCACTTTCTTACAATCAGCCTAGAATAGTAATTCTAGGCTCTGCTTAATAATAATTATCAGAGCTGGAGCTTATATTAGTATTATTTATAACGCTGTTTTCAATACAAGTACCTAATAAACTATTATTTCGTCATTACATATCGACTTCTGAACATAAAAATGCCTCTCCATATGCAAGCTTCTAAACTATTAATTGTATACTTATTGATAACTATTATTTTGTTAGTCGTTGAATTCATAAAATTGGCTTCTTCATTTAAGAAAAACCGGACGAATTCTCACTCGCCCACCGAGGATTCCGTACTAATCTGTAGGTAGGTTCATTATAACCGCGCATACCGTACTAACCGTGATTACCTACGTACATTACAAATGTAAAGTTTTCTGATTTTTCCCTATATTAATAATAAGATGGTATTACTTGCCAAATTATATATATATATTTGGCCATATCTTTTTTATAACGTTGAATTAGATGTTTGATATTTTCACAGCTTCAAGGGACTGTAAACCTGAGTATATGATTTTAATTTCTTGGTACCAACACACGTTTCCGAGAGAAACGGTCTTGACAGTCGGACGAACCACAAACTGATTCTAATAAGGTTTCCGTTTTTTTCCTTTTGAGATACAGATCCCTAAAATAGTATATACTTAATATTATAAATAACTACACATATCTACGTTCAGGTTATCAACCTGGCAAGACCGTGAGATAGTAACAAGGAAGGACTTGTGCCAATTAGCCAGCCATTGTCTTTTATACCCATACAATTCCTTACGCAACGTCAGTTAAATAATAATAACTGATTTTTAGGGTTCCGTACCCAAAGGGTAAAAACGGGACCCTATTACTAAGACTTCGCTGTCTGTCTGTCTGTCCGTCTGTCCGTCTGTCCATCTGTCCGTCTGTCCGTCGCTCTGTCACCAGGCTGTATCTCAAGAACCGCGATAGCTAGACAGTTGAAATTTTCACAAATTATGTATTTTTGTTACCGCAATAACAACAAATACTAAAAACAAAACAAAATAAATATTTAAGGAGGGCTCCCATACAACAATCTCGTTTTTTTTGGGCTTTTTGGTACGGAACCCTTCGTGCGCGAGTCCGACTCGCACTTGGCCGGTTTATTAACTTGTATGTTTCGTTAATTGAAGTAGGTATAGTTTGTAGTTTGGTTTTATTTTATAGTAACTTAAATAAAAGCCTCAAAACTTCTAATAATGTAGCCAGTTACAATCGATACAAGTTTATAATATTATGATAAGTATTCTATGATGCAAAGACGTTATCTACATTTAATTGAAATTTTTATAAGTAAACAAAGACTTTAACTTTAACAGTAAAAATTGTTAAGTTTGTAGTCCATATTGGTTTATAGAATTTACTCGAACAATGGAAACTGAATTATACGAGTAAGATAACTTTACGGATTTAACTCGCGCCTTGTCTACTTAAACATGTCCGTAACGCCGCGCTGTAAGCTGTAAAGTGTTCGGTCGCCGCGTCGTCGGAAAGGTTAAAAACTTAAAATATACTCACTCAGTATAACAATATGAGGCTTTGAGTATTAACAAAGATATGAGGACATGTAGGCCACGTCGAATATAAATAGCGGCTTAGACAAGTGTTTTTTTAATGGCGTTAACGACGCCAGATGAATAGTAACAAATGTATGAAAATGACATTAGCAAACGATCGCTTATTATGCTTATTAAATGTCATGTTCATATATTTGACATCAATTCGTCTAGCGTAAACGATAAGTTACTTGAGCTGTGTTCGAAACGTCGTCATATTTTTAGGGTATCAAAATATAATGCGAATACAAACATTTTGAAGACGCTCGAGCTTACCAACTTAATCCTACCCTAATATGAAACTCTAGTTAAACCCATCTTTCATTTCAACCCAACATTTCTCTTTCTCTTTAGTAACACTAACAAAAAATCGCATTTGTAGACTAGCCATTTTTTATCTACAATCTCCTCACTTTGATGGACTAGTTGCATTCGTAATGTAATTAAGACAACTTAGATATACCTTTTTGTTATTTATGGACTTATGTAAATAATTGTAGCGTATACAGTAAGCTCAGTCTCTTACAGACTTCTAAGTCAACCTCCAAGCATTGCATGTCATAAAAGTCTTACTATAGAAATGAAAATTGCAAAAAATAATAAAATTTAGTATAATTTCAATATTTCAAGAAACAAAACATAGCATACGTTCGGGGTAAAATCAAAAGGCCAAGAGCCATTTTAAAACTTGATTATCTAAATAACTGAGGCAGAACTTAACACTATAATACGGGATTTAATGCACTGTGAATCATGGTCGCGACCATAATTCGTGCAATCGTGTCGAAACGTCAGGAAGGTAGTTAAATAATATTTTACCATGCAGTTTTCTTGAATTTACGCGTTTACGACGTTTCGTTTTACAGCCTTCAGGCCCCCAATTTAGCTAATTTACAAATTGCTCAATAGAAACGCAATTGCATCAGAATTGTATACTTTGACACATTTAATATGGTAGTAATGTCAAAAAATACGATTGCGATGCAATTGCGATTCTATTGAGACATTTGTAAATTAGCAGAATTGGGGCCCAGGTCACGGGTAGGCCCGGGTCTATGCGCGAATTTAAAATCCGTACTTAAATAGATATTACGTTTCAATACTTTTTTACCCTCTAATAACTCTTACAGTGCATTAGTGTTAAGTGTTATATGAAATAAAACAACGTAGAAAGTTTAAGGACCTATAATACTTAAATTTTATGTAGCTGAAAATTACTGTTTATTCAAAATTGACAGAAAGCTTGCTTTTTCTCAACTATCCTTCCTCACTCAATACTACTAATGGGAAAGTTACTCTCTCTGTCTTTTACGCTTTCCAAAAAAGTGTGATTGGTCCATTCAGAGTCTTGATCTTTGCCTCTTAGTATCTCAATTTGTTCTATTACTATTTTAAGCATTCTGTGATGTGAGTCTACTCTTCATAAATGCGTTGTGGTAATAGTGTGCATTACATACAAACTTATTAGGCAATAAAAAGTTGTATCCGACTATAGAAGTAATAGCATGTAAGAAGTAATTATGTATTACTAAATACATTACGCTATTTCACTAAAAGATTTATTTTGTTCGTAAATTATGATTTTCATTATTAGTGTTGAAATTAAACATTATTTTTAATTTAGCAACCAACGTCTGTCTTCTTAACGGGGTGATAAATTATAGCACGTAAATCTTTCATATTAAACAATACAACAGATGTAATCGACTCTAAGACGGAAATTTAAAAAAAAATATCGCCGATATCGTAAAAACTGTGATATTTTCATAAATTCAAATATTTTTCTTGTTTCAGATCTCCCTAACTTCTAAGACCGTTGGAAACATACCAAGAAAACTGCCTTCTCAAGATTTTCAAATTGAGAAGATGTAGTATTTCTAAAACTTTCAATCTAATAAGCATCAACCTTTTTTATGTACTCCCAAAGAACTGGCTGGTAAAAAGCAGATTAAAAAGGAAAATGATCTCAAAACACTCTCGAAGCGATGTATGAATAAGAGCTGTAAGCTGTGGACAATAGAGATGATAATCGTATAGAAGTTAATAAATAAAAATGTCTACCAGTAATGATTTAAGTGAGATGGAGTCACCCAAGGCTCGGATGAAGCCGGCTGTCAGCAAGATCTTCTGTTGTAGTGTCACAGCCGCTTCGGGGTTCATCGCGGCTTATGCTCTGGTGAGTAATAAACTTAAAAGAAGCCTCATTTTTAAAAAAAAGATTAAAAGGTTCAATGTCAATGTAACTCCTTGGTTCAAAAAACCAAACTAAATCATAATTTCATTTGTACTTTAAACTTTAAGCTCTACATTTATAACGTCCAGATGTTCTTCTACACAATGCATAACTAAGCTTTAAAGAATCTCAGAATTTTATCATGGCATTACAAACACAGTTATGTAACTTGCATTAGTTATCGTTTAGCTCATTCATCTGAGACTAAACACTTGGTTAAACACTCGGAAGTCGTCACCATCCAGCATTAAAAGAACCTCGACATTCAAGTCGTCGCTCACAAACACGGTCCTACAAATGTCTACACTTTCTGGTTATTCATGTCTTAAGACCAGTATAACCAGGACTAGATCTATTGAGTTTCTCTTGCAGTGGATGGAGAAGTACCAGGTCAAGATAAACTGGTTGCTTTAAGGCCATACCGCACAGTTATCTAAAGGAATGACGAAACGAGTGAGTGAGAGTAAACGTCTTGTTGCATAAAGCTGTACGCACGTGATGCGTTTTTTTTTTAAATTAAGTCAGTTAAATTCATGTTAACCATAGAATATTGCTAGTAATTGTTAATTTGATGTTATAAAAAAATTCTGCATAGTAATTACAAAAACCATTTTAAAAGAAATAAAATGGTTTCATCTTACATGTTTGTATAAAAATGTTTGGGAAAAAGGTACCTATAGTGCTCTACATGTGATACTCTACATAATCAAAACAATTACTTTTACATATATTGTATAGCAAGGCTTGACCTATGTGTTGAAATAAATGATTATTTATTTTTTATACGTGTCTCAAGAAAAAAAGGAACACACGTACCGAAATGTGTATTTATTTTTAGAAATGCTCATCTGCAGGTCGGTCGTCAGTGTAGTTAGTTACCTTCGTTTTGGACATCTTATCTTTACTACAAATTTGAAAGTATTTAATAAAATTCATTGATAAAAAATAGCACGTATCTAAAACAGTTTTTATTCTTCTTATCTTATGGCTATACTTTAAGGATAGTCTGATGTAGGAGATGTCTAATCGGTCTATTCGTCTGTAACATGCCTCTGACGTGTCTTATTTAGGACTTCCATCTTGCGACTGAAGCCAGGATAACGGCTTACCGTGTTTTCCTAAGCACGAGTATAGCCCCGTAGTCTCCAAAATGACCCCACCCGAGACCATTGCGTAGTAGGCAAACCAACGCATCTGGTTGCTAGTAAAATAATTATTAAAACAATAAATAAAATTATAAATTTATTTTCAAAAAGGAAGTTGCTTCATTTTGATGTAATTCGCTTAATCTGAACCAAATGTTACGAGTTAAGACTTTTCCGGTATACTGTTTTGGAATGTGCAATCGCCCTAAAAGCTTGTTCCACTAAGGAAAATCTCTAGACTTATTCATGCCACATGCATACATTTACATGTTTATTGTTTTGTATACAATTAAATATACGGAATCAGCAAACACGGTTGCATAAACCACAATAATAAGGCTTAAATCAGCTAATTGGAGCTCATTAATAAGTAACAACATGTATTGTATAATTTTGATTAAATATCCATTCATATTTGATTAAATTACATTAGTCTCATAGTCAAACTCATTTTTATGCGATTTCACTTCTCCTTTCCTGTATCATAATAAAATAAAAAAAGATATACGAGTAGATATGCACAGTGTGAACTTTAACTTTTTACACCTACATGGCAAAATCTGGAAGCAACTAACTCATATATTGTAAGTTTTTGTTGTAAACGAACATTTCACAACTTTGCCATTGGCACTGTGAAAACATTCTAACAACTGTGTCGTGTTACACTAATAGTAGGATAAGATAAGATAAACGTTTATTTGGTACAATAAAAATTACTTTGAAAATACTAATAAAATAAAAAACTTAATTAAGGCTGTACCAAATAGGTCCCCGCTCAGCATATGTTGAGGCAAAGAGTGCCACAACGCTGGTTTTCTGCGGGCACCATAAGATATAATAACTAAACTAAAACATTGGGAAAATAATTGAAAATAAGGTAGTCATTATTAAAACATGAATAAAAAATATAACATACATATACACCTGGCTTTCTTAATTTGGATACCTACCATGATTTGTAGTGCCAATGCCGCTTTAACAAGCCATTAGGTTTTTAATGGTCTAAAATACCTACCTCGTTATGCTAATGTAGTGAACTAGTGAATGAAGCTTTCTAGAGGACATTTTGTGAAAGCGCTAATTTGGAGCAGCCTTCACGACAATTACTTACTATTTCTTTTTTGTGAACACTGTTTATGGTTATAAGTTTTAATAGCTTTGTTATTGCTATCATTTATACTTATAATGATATATTATCATCATAAATATAAATGATAGTATATTTAGTACACGTTTAAAGAGGCAACGCTAGGCTCACAGATACGATTTGTTTTTAAGGAGGACAGTTTTCAGTTAGGTAAATCATGAACGTAAGTTAGAATACTGTTTTCTTGAGTTTATATGAAAAACATGCGTATAACGAAATCTGCAGTCTGTAGTCATGCGTTTGATAAGCCCAACCATTTCATTAGATTTGATAAACCTAAAGTTCTTGCTAAGGAAAACCGATATGTTCCTAGAATGATACGCGAAGCAATAGAAATTAAAAAACATCCTAATTTCAATAGAGAAGATGGTTGGAATTTACCAGCTGCTTGGGACCCTGTCTTATCATCATTGAAGTCCACAAACCATGGCAACACTGCGAAGACTCCGGACACAGTTAGCTCATTTTGTGTGAAAAGGAACATAACTGACGATAAAAATTAGAGGCGGTAGTTAAACATTTTTTCAAATTACCATCTTAAAGACGAATAACACCTTAGTCTACCCGTGACCATGAACGCTGTAAAGGGTTCGAAACGTCGGGTTAAATCAAAAATAAACGCGTTCTAAATCCGTAAACTATCTTTCATTTCAATGTAAGTTAGAATTATATTTCTAGCATCTAACAAACCATTTCTGAAATAAATTGTTATTTCTTGTAAAAACGCAATTACACCTTAATAAAAGATACGAGTATTAATGAGTTAATTACATAATTAGTTGCCCTATAGACATACCAAAGGACTTTTGAAGTACCTAGTACGAGAGATGGCTGGCTTGCTATGAGTTTCGAATTCGACCACATGTGATTTTCTTGAACTCAAATCAAAACATCGAGTTTTTGGCCGCTATTATTGTTAAATTTAATTTATTAAAAAATAACCGCAGCTCGGTCGCCATTAACTAATAGGACACGATGCATAATCGACCCATTATCTAAGACAGTTATTATCTGAGGGTGGTGGAGCGGTATATCCCAGCTGGTGAAGCAACGTACACATCGATTTTCAAGTGCAGGGATCGTTTCCCGGACGAGTCAATGTTTTCTACAAATCGAATTGATTCCGGGAAAAGTAATTTTCCATATCCTCTCGGGTCTGGGTGTTTGTAGTAACTTTATTATTTCTGATTTCCACAAAAAAGGTGATTTAAATAGTTACTTAGGATTAGAGCAATATAGGTATGTGATGTTGGTAAAAAATCTCACTAAACGTGAGTTTCTTTTACTCTAGGTGGCGTACGCTATAGCACTGATCTACGAGATCGTGTGGCTTGTGGAGTCGCAAAGCGGGTTGCCGGTGCCGTCGGTTCTGCTGATGGTGTGCTACTGCATCGTCATAGCTGCCACCGTCACCTTAGTCCATGGACTCATTTCGGTAAGTCATAAAACATTCATTTTTTAAATTATTTTGGGCACACCTTTATGACAACGAGTGTACAGTAGGTAACTCAAAATTGTATTTTTTTGACAAATTGAAAATAATGTTATTTTCGAACTAAATAACATTATTATTTGAACATACAACAGGGAAATGGATGTACTCTCATGGCATTTGGGGATATTCAGGAACATTTCTGATGCGTGAAACAAGTAGCTAGTTTTGAGTTAAGTACATCTGATATTGTTATTAAGTCTACTAACAGGTCGTTATCGCGTATAATATTTATAAAGGTATATAATATATATATACCTAGATATTTATTTTTATTTACCCGACGTTTTGGCTGGATTGCACCAAGCCGTGGTCACGGGCCGACTCTCGGGTAAATAAATAGGTATATATACCTTTATAAATATTATACGCGATAACGACCCGTTAGTAGACTTAATAACAATATTATGTGTTCAAATCGCAAGAGTTTTAAAATCATTTGAGTACATCTGTTTTGATCTAGGTGTGCAATATCACATTTCATTTGCTGTAAGAAGCAGTTGGATTTTAAGATAAATCTTAAGAAGAACGAATAGAATTCTGAGCTACCAATCATCATGATCATATGACTTTCAAAAAGAAGGAATTTGGCTGTAATCTCCACGCTTGGTGATGGGTTGACATTTGCAGTTTGGATAATGGTGAAGGGAAGACGCAGTTACTTTTCTACCGGCAATACTAAGGTACCTGACTACGACATCTGTATGATGAGAAGGAGTGATGGTATTCCATTTAAGTCTGTTACCGCATAGGGTGTAGCTAGTGAGCTGTGAGACACTGGTGGTTTTGTTTCTGGTAATAACCTGGACTCATGAACTCTTGAAAAACATAGAGTGTAGACGAGAGAGTCCACAACCCACATGTGTTTTCGTCGAGCGCTTTGTGCTTTCTGGAAACTGGGATTGTTATTATAAGGAACCGTTTAACTGTTCCCTAAGACAATGTTTGTTTTATTGTTAATACTTTTGCAAATAACGTTGTTGTCTTATGTTTCAGAAAAACAACAGATACCTGCTGGCGTGGTTGATAGCTGTAATACTGGTGTTGATCCCGGAGTGTGCTCTAGTCTTTTACATGTCCATTAGTCATTGGGTAAGTCTTTTTTTATTTAGTTTCTAACCGATGGAAAGAGAGGAGGTTAACAATTCATAAAAAGTACGGTTGACAGTTTTCAAAATTAAAAATAAACCATTAATTTTGTGTCGCTGTCCAAACAAGAAATTACCTACTGACGCTTACTTCTTGAAATACGCGTCAATTCTAGTTCTTCTTCTTCTTGTTGCAGGCAGTTTGAAAAACTTTGACGTTTTCCAATATATCGGGCACAACTTATTTTCCGCGCGAGAAAAAAAAACCGACACCAACTTGTAAACGTACCATCCGAAATTCCGAAGCACGACTAACTATATACAACGCCTGACGAGTTAAGTTTTTTTTATTCTCAAGTTAAATGTAAATATTTCAGGGTCTGCAAGGAGTATATGGAGGCGCGGAGCTGGCATGCTACGTGGCGAGGCTGCCAGCCGTCGTGGTGGGGGTTGTGCTGGTCCAGTCAGCATACGCGCTTAGAGAGGCTAGGTGAGTTTGTTTGTACACTTTACCTTCAACCTGACTTGGTATTGGTATCGTACTAGGAAGTCTAGGAATAATGTTTTTTTTTAGAAACGTAGCGAATCCAAAGCGGATCCAATAATTAGAACCCGTGATTGGTGGGGCTTAAAATAGGGCTCGATTTTGGCGTGGGTGGAATCCGCCTCGAAGCGGTCTGTTGTGATGACTGAGTGATGAGTGATCCCTCTAGCGGTGGTAGGCTCCGCAAGGGACCGCCTGGCTCGCGACCACCATAATGCCGGAAGTAGTATTAATTAAATAATAGTCTTATATTAATTTCATTTATTCTGTCGTGATTGAATAACAAACATCCATTAAAACTTTTGCTTACTTAGTAAGTAATTAACAATTCTATCTCTTATACTGACGTCATAAAAAACTGTACAAAATCAACTAGATTTTGTACAGTTTTCGCATATCGCATCGCATATTTTGAAAACCTATAAAAATAATAACATTTTGGACGTGATCTTCCCTATGTAATGCCTACGTACCTACCAATAATATACTAATTCTATGCTACGTTCCTATAGTTTTATCTTATTTGTGCTATTGCGTTACTTTTTTCAGGAAAGCTGATTACAGCAATGGCGCCGCGGTGAGCGGTAGCGAGTTTGACGCGAGCCACTTCGTGCCGGATGCCGGGAATGCATTCACGAATGATGGATTCATGCCTGATACTGGTAATATATATATAATATTGCTTTTTGTACAATATACAGGATGACTTTTTCATCACATAGGTGTTCAGTATCGTATTTGGAGCCCATTTATGAAGTAAAAAATTTTATTCAAGTTTTCATCCAAAAATATTTTTCGGAACATATTTTTCAATTTTACGGTCCTAAGCCGGTTAAGGTATGAAGGGAAGATCAAAAAATTAAAATAGTAACTATCGTAATAAATGAATAAGATGCGCATCGCGTAAAAAAAGTGTTGCTAGGGGACCGTATTAAAAATTTTAGGTTTTTGGCGGACATTTTGTAAGTGATTTTAAATCTTGACATTTTTTAACTGGGCTTTACTAAAAAAAAAAAGTTGTGCGTGTACTAGTGTACACACGTAAGAAGTGAAACTTCTTTATGACCTTATTTTTCGAAAAATGATCTACATGCAACTTTCCAGAAATTGGTTAAATTGGTTAAATTAGTTAAATTGGTTAAATTGGTTAAATTGGTTAAATTGGTTAAATATTATTTCACTTTACCTTTTTGCTATCGTCTGAACCAACCGTGGTAGGGGCAAGAAAAAGATGGCACGTAACCGAAAAATGTGACGAAAATGTGACGCAAAACGTGACGGTAAATTTTTTCCAACGCCGATAAAGAAGTTTCACTTCAAAAATACGTCATTTGTTTTTTGTCTCGTAGGTTGTTGTATTAAAATTTGGAAGGTGTTTAAAATTTTCATTCTGTATTATGGTAGGTACGCTGTTTCTGATTTTCCCAAAATAAGTGCTTTAAACTTTTTGGCATCGAAACTGTGTGTAATGTAAATCGAAATGTAATGCTATCCAGATTATTTACTAAACTATGTTTAGGTAGGTACTAAAATCTTCTACTTCTTGACACTTACATTGCTCTAATTCTAGAGTAAGCAGTTATTAAGCGCATGATAAGTATATATGGAATCAGTAACAACGAAGGAACCATGAAGATCCAGACGCAATCATCGTCATCAACCTACATCAGCCCACGTCTGAACACGGGTCTCTCAAAGAAGTCAATTATTACATAATCACCACGCTTTTCAGGCTTTTTCACTTCAGACGTGGGACGGAGTTAAGAAGCCGCTGCCAGTCTGCAATACTCCTTTACTCGCCCCTTACGACGCCCATAGGGCAAAATAGGAGTGGTCCCAGTAACGTGCACACCATACATGCCAATAAGAACTGCATACCCTGCTCATCTAACTAAATAAAGTACCGATTCCTGCATTTTTTTTTTAAAGACTTAGGTACCTTCTGGGTACCCTACCTAGAATTTGCTAGGCACGCTCCTGGGTGGTCAGCACACGACAAAGCATTTAGTAGCACATTGCACAAATGGAACAAGTAACATTCAATAAACTAAAACGAAATTCTAGCTATTATTTGCAATGGAAATACTTCCAGCGATAACTCGGTCACAAAGTGTGACAGTCAGTAACCGCGTTATTGCGCGATAATATGCCAACAGATGTAATTTCGGTTCGGCATTCAGCGCCTGGGAAAACTGTTCGGCCTACTCTATTGTTGGCGTGGAAACTCTGTGACACTGTTCTTAGGTTTGATGAGTGTGTCGGCAACATTTAAACATCTTCACAAAAATACATAGTCAGGTTTACTCATGTGGTCAGGTCATAAGTTCTGTCACACAATAAAAACTTTTGAATTTAGAATGCTAGCCACAAAAAAGTTTATTGAATTCGAATTTCGAATTTTTCATGTAAATAAAAATGTGTACTTTTTTAATTTTCCTCATTTTTAAATATGGAGATTCATAAAGAAGACCGTGTCGCGGTTATTGTGTTGCATCGTTGCGGTTACGCGCCAATTCAGATTTTCGACTTACTGAAAAATTTGAATATAACCAAAAGACCAAAAGATTCGTTTATCGTTCCATAAAATGATACAATGAAGACTCTAGTGTAGATGACAGGTCAAGATGTGGTCGCCCTCGCTCTGTTAGGACTCCAGCAGTGATAAAAGCTTTGAAGGCGCGAATTCAAAGAAATCCCATACGTAAGCAAAAACTGTTAGCCCTTCAGATGGGGTTAAGCAGGACCACGGTGAAAAGGGTGTTAAATGAAGACTTAGGGCTTAGGGCATATCGAAGAAAAATAGTACATCGTTTGGACGCTCGTTTAATGGACCTGAGATTGAAGAGATGCCGCGCTTTGTTGAAGCGGTACGCGGGAAAAAAGCATCGGGAAATTCTTTTTTCGGATGAAAATTTTTCACCGTGCAAGAGAGCTACAACAAACAAAATGATAAGGTGTACGCACACAGCAGTGAGGAAGCGAGCAACCGTATTCCGCGTGTCCAACGAGGTCATTTTCCATCCTCGCTCATGGTTAGGTTGGGAGTCTCTTTTTGGGGCTTAACTGAGGTACATTTTTGTGAGAAAGGCGTAAAAACGAATGCAGTTGTGTATCAAAATACAGTCCTCAAGAACCTTGTGGAACCTGTTTCTTATACCATGTTTAATAACAGGCACTGGGTATTCCAACAAGATTCTGCGCCAGCTCATAGAGCGAAAAGCACACAAGACTGGCTGGCGGCGCGTGAAATCGACTTCACCCGGCACGAAGACTGGCCCTCCTCCAGTCCAGATTTGAGTCCGTTAGATTACAAGATATGGCAACACTTGGAGGAAAAGACCTGCTCAAAGCCTCATCCTGATTTGGAGTCACTCAAGGCATCCTTGATTAAGGCAGCCGCCTATATTGACATGGACCTCGTTCGTGCTGCGATAGACGACTGGCCGCGCAGATTGAAGGCCTGTTTTCGCGGGGGTCATTTTGAATAAACTTTATTACCATATGAATCTATGTTTTATGAAGTTCATTTTAATATACAGGGTGAAATTTTAACCACTTTCCAAAATTTTTATATGCGTTCAGTATCGTATTTAGAGCCTATTTATGAAGTAAAAAATGTAAACAAAGTTGTAACCCGAAAATATTTTTCGTGATATACTCGTAGTTTTCAATTTTTACGGTCCTAGACCTAAACTTTAAGTAGACCTAAACGTTAAGGTATAAAGGGAAATTCAAAAACTCATGAGTAGTATTGTAATAAATGAATGAGATTCACATCGCGTAAAAAAGTGTTACTAGGATGCCGTATCAATAATATTAGATTTTTTGTGGACATTTTCTAAGTGCTTTATCTTGACATTTTTGTACTGGGCTATACCAAAAGAAAAAATACGTCATTTTTTTTTTGCCTCGTAGATTGCTATATTAAAATTTGGAAAGTGGTTATAATTTCACCCTGTATAAATGGTTACATAAATAATAAACATGTCTAAATTATTTCATATTATACATGTGACAGAACTAATGACCTGACTAGGTATATGTTTGTAGAGACAAACTTCTTAGCGTTCCATAGATTCACCGTGCGGGTGCCGGGTCCATCGTGTGGCAGAAAGAGAAACTCCGAGTAGCTCCCGGGACTTGTGACACGGGTGTAGGTTTAAGAGGCCCCTTTCCGTCGTACTTACATCAACACTCACCTTCACTAATCGTGTTTCTCTCCCTGTCTAGCCAAATCTGGTACGAACCTGCTAATGCAGCTATAGACACTCGCTCTAGTATAGAACTTACTGCAGTTCTGGCCAAGCCAAGGTCTTTCAACAGGTTCTATAGAGATTTTGCTGGTATACCTCTCGCTCCTATTTAGTCTACAGCATATAGACTAACTATATTCATATAACCGTTTTTTGTTAATCCATTTAAAAGATCATAATATTTGTGTTCTTTCATTGCGTGGTTTTTAGGTATGTTAGTTTCCCACGGCACGGCAAAGTTTTCCAAGTACAATCCGTTTTGTAGCTCAAGAAAAAAGATAAATGTCCGGTCTGGATGATGAAACACGTGTACACACATCCTCTGTGGTTTTATAGTGCTTTTCATAGGATCCATTAGAATAGTCCAGTCAGGTGATGTACCCAGGATTGAGTAAGGCTTGTTTTTGGAATTTGCAGTGGAGCCTTCGTTAATGAAGTTAATTTGTCTTTTGTTTGTGGTCAATCCTTTTTGGGTCCTAGCCACTGAAAGGCTTAGGGCTTCACGTATGATTTGGAGTACTCTGTCATGGCGATATAAGTAGTGACCCCTATTCAGCAGAGCAGCTTGCATCCCACCAATAGGTGTCGTGCAGTACATATCGCCTTTACTACCTATTAATTTTATTCGACTGTTCTTTAAGCAAATAAATTGCAGGTGTAACTTAAATAAAAAAAGTTGTGCGTGTACAAGTGTACACACGTAAGAAGTGAAACTTCTTTATGGCCTTATTTTTCGAAAAATGACCTACATGCAACTTTCCAGAAATTGGTTAAATTAGTTAAATTGGTTAAATTGGTTAAATTGGTTACATTGGTTAAATTGGTTAAATTGGTTAAATTGGTTAAATTGGTTAAGTTGGTTAAGTTGGTTAAGTTGGTTAAGTTGGTTAAGTTGGTTAAATTGGTGAAGTTGGTTAAGTTGGTTAAGTTGGTTAAGTTGGTTAAGTTGGTTAAGTTGGTTAAGTTGGTTAAGTTGGTTAAATTGGTTAAATTGGTTAAATTGGTTAAATTGGTTAAATTGGTTAAATTGGTTAAATTGTTTAAATTGGTTAAATATTATTTCACTTTACCTTTTTGCTATCGTCTGAACCAACCGTGGTAGGGGCAAGAAAAAGATGGCGCGTAACCGAAAAATGTGACGAAAATTTGACGCAACTTTCCAGAAATTGGTTAAATTAGTTAAATTGGTTAAATTGGTTAAATTGGTTAAATTGGTTAAATTGGTTAAATTGGTTAAATTGGTTAAATTGGTTATATTGGTTAAATTGGTTAAATTGGTTAAATTGGTTAAATATTATTTCACTTTACCTTTTTGCTATCGTCTGAACCAACCGTGGTAGGGGCAAGAAAAAGATGGCGCGTAACCGAAAAATGTGACGAAAATTTGACGCAAAACGTGACGGTAAATTTTTTCCAACGCCGATAAAGAAGTTTCACTTCAAAAATAATAGAAAACAGCACACTCAGGCACGGTAGAAAGAGTGGGAGATACTAGTTCCTCTCCCTTCCCCTCGATCTTACGCTTTTTCGATCAGCATCACGTGACCCTGACGCGAGTTTGGAAGTTTTTACCCATCCAACAAAAAGTGCTCAGCGCCGCTAAAGAAGTTTTCACTTCAAAAAACAATTACTTGAAAAAAAATTCGACTGTTTTAGGTGGGACTCGAACCCATAACCTTCACTTACATCCCACTCCCGGATGACATTAAAACCCTGAAAGATAGGGAGTTTAAAGTCAAATTAACGACGTGGCTAATGGAATATTGTTTTTATAGCGTGGCTGAATTCCTTAATTATAAAAATATGACATGTAAAATTAATAATAAAATTGAATTCCATTAATACTTAGATACCTGACTCTAAATTGAATCACATTTATTAATAACATTGTTAATTATTGATGACATGAATTTGCATACCTGCATGCAGGTTGAATACTTGTACCTATTTAGTTACTGTTAACACCTTTAAAACTTGTGTTCTGGCAAATAAATGCATTTATTTATTTATTTACCGGGCGACTGCTCTAACTAATTGAACTACCAAGATATTTATTGTGTTGATGGATCTTTATCAAGAGACAGTCGAAACATTTTATTTAAGGATTTGTCTTTTCAAGGCACACCCGCTATTTATTTGTTTAAACTGTACTTATATTGTACTATTTATTTGTTTAGGCAAACAAATTGCTTAAAACAGAAATAATTATTGCTTTATATTGCTTATAAGAGAATAGCACCAACCCTTCTCTTCCTATGGGTGTCATAGAAGGGCGACTAAAGGAGAACTGGCATAGGCATCATACCTAGTCATAGTATTTATTGCCACGTGCTACTGTCAGAAGAAGATTGGCAGCGTCTTCCTTACAAGCTGCGTTTCACATCACGCCTGCCAGGCGTGGCGATTATGGCAAAATACTCCCTGAGCATGGCAAAGCAGGCCAGGCCTGTTTTAATTTGTGGACTAAAGGCTGGTTAAGTATGCAGTAGAAGTACAAGCGACAGACATAGTATCTTGGTCTAACAAAGACTGAAATCAGTTTTTTCCTACGATTAAATCCCATCATTGCTTTGGTAACTTGAATTCAGTGATGGAGGCCTTTTCCCTGCAGTGGGTTGATTAGGACCGTTTCTTACTTTTATTTACGAGTAAATTAAATATGGTTAACCAGGGTTGACTTTTCGGGCAGTGAAGATGAAAACGCGTCATGAGGAGGCTTCTAAATCAACACTTCGGCCTAAGCAAGTCTCAGGTACTGCCGCAAGTACCTTTTCCTACTACAACGCTTGCATACCCACACAGTAAATCCAAGGATGCAAGAAGTTGCGTTTTTCTTACTTATACTTGAACATAAAGACCATTAGACGAAAAATTTTACTGACTAAAATCAGATTGATCCACCAATTTGTTCGTTGGTGGATCTGATCGTACTTAGTTTGGCTGGTAATCGAAAGATGCGGCCTATTTTCTTTCTAAAAGCACTGTTAAAGTATCAATAATGTGTATATCTTTCAATTACTTAGGTATCCTATTAGTTATCCCCTCTTAGGTATTTATTGGTGAAAACTGAAGGTTTCATGGTAGGTCATCATAGTCTATATGCGACATATATTTGTTCCCGATGTAAATATATTTGTTTCCATGTTATTAAATAATAAGCATAAATAATATCTTGTTGCAGGCAAATCCGGATCGATGCCGGACCTCAGACGGCACCTCGCGAGCCGGCAGTCCATGAGCATGGGCTACCCGCCCATGATGCCGCAGCCGCCGCCGGCCTACTGGCAGCACCTCGCCGACCGCCAGTACGCCGCCAGCCTCCGCGGCTTCCCCAAACACTACCCGGGCCAGGCGCCCCAGGTGTACGGCACCTGGGTCGGCCCTCGATCCGGACCATACGAAAACCCCTACAAGAGAAGACACTCCATCGTCGGAGCCTTTGACGAGTACCCAGCGAAATACGACTACGAAGACCGCATGGACTGCAAGAGCGAGATGGCGTACCCTTACTACAGGTCGTACCCCTACCAGATGTACCCACCCGAGTACGACCCCAGGTTCTACCCTGAGTTCAAGCGGGAAGAAGCCGCGTACGGCGTGAACCTTCTGAGACATGAACCCTACCGCTTCAGTGGGTCGAGAGAACGGGTTTATTATGGCATGAGGAATAGCCATACTTCCGTTGGAAATGAGTCTGATGACTTGACTAAGTATAAGGACGTCGCGTTATGAGTATTATATAGATTTTACCTTTATTACTTGATAGAATTTGATAATTTTAGACAAATGTTTGGACTTTTACTTCTGAATAAAAGTACCAGGTTACTTTTTAACTACTCAGTCGAATAATGGTGCATAATTTTATTTACTTTCATAAATAAGTTAGATATAAAACACAAAATGATTTTTAAAATCATTGTAGTACACACGACGGCACATCAGACTATACATGTTGACCTTGAGACCGCCTTTATGCCCTACGTAATAAAAGCTGTTATCGCAGTTCAACTGTTTAACTTGATGTGCTGTCGAGTGTACTTAAATTGTTTTATTATTATATTTAGCCATAATGTTACTAGCTTTAACTACACGATTATTTTATTTAGGTTACCTAATAACCAAAGGTATTAAAATTAAATTTTATGATACATATAATTAAATGCAATTTTGGAGTCACTATTTTTATGAATCGAGAATAAACTATTTTTTATGAATGTGTGTAATTTATTCCATTTCAACTATAAACGAATGTCTATTACTAGCTCAACTAACTGATGACCTTTTCTATTACCGTAAATGCTCTTCGCCTAGAGTTTGAATCCCATCTAAATAATTCAATTTAAAGTAGCTGTATAATATAATTATTTAGAACGTTATCAACTATATTGGCTAAAATTTTGATTAGGTCTCAGGCTGACTTGAAGAACGTTACACTCTCTTTGGATGGAAGGTAGATTCACCTTTATCTAATATTTATTTTATTAATAAGCAATGCGAAATTAATTGCATAAACGACGTCGTTTCGTCGTCATCAGCCCACATCCGTCCACAGTTGGACATTCGTGGTTCGGCCAATGGTAGAAAGTAGACGCTGCTACCCTTTATTTAGCTGGCCTAGTAGGTACATACTTTTTAAATTATATTACGGGTTAAAGTATGAAATTGCCGTTTTGTATGGACGAAATCGAGAAAAGTCATTTTTACATACTAACAATTTTTTTGTTTTTTTAAAAACGCCTGAACCGTTTTTGATGCAATTAAAGGTGAAAGTTAGATGGTTATAAAGCTACGCATTATAGTATTTAAATTTCTGAAAATCAAAGTATATAATACAAATATACTTAATTGAAGCAAGAAGGTCAGCTGACACATTGTAAGGGGTCTGTTCAACGACTTCCTTTGAAGTAATACTTACGCACTAGTATTGCATTTTTTTTTTAGTCAAAAGTTACTTTATTTAGTTTTTGATACAATACAAAAATAATTACGCAATAATATGACTATACTTAAGAGCTATAAACAAAATAAAAAGTGGGAAAATAATCGGCAATTTCATACTTTAACCCCTATTACCTTACGACACCTAAATTAATAAATAGACATAACAGGACGATAAGTTAGGTTCGCACAACTCAGCACAATCGGTTAGCTCATTATTTTCTTTTAGTTATGTAAGTATTACTCGTATAAACATTCCAATAACAACATCGCTTAAGTACCTACACATTATAATGGGGACTACCGTTTCTTTGCTCACCAGTTGGCGCTACTGTAGACTGAGGTCCGGAGTTAAAGCTGTAAAAGGTTATCGGCGCCGAAACAAAGTGTAAATCTTGAATCTAATTAAAGTTTATTATTTATAAATAACTTCTTGATATCAACAAACTAACTTCTAAAATAATTGCTCTTTGAGGCCGCCTATTTTTGCGTTTTTTCTTAATTCCGCTTTCAAAGCGTTCACATTAATCGCCAAATAATCCATATTTGCGATAATTTTACGAAAAGATAACTTTCCAGCAGGTAAATTAAAGAAATTATAATTTATGCAACAAATTCCGCTTATTGGAACTCACGCGACACTAGCGCCTCTAGTGGCAAATTCACTAGCGATAGCCCCCATTCATTAGTGCCTGATTATTAATAATCTGGTTGCAGTTTTTAAGTATAGTTTGAAAACTGTAACCAAACTACGAAATTGCGATGATATATTTTTATTGCGTCTGCCTGTATACACCGTGCTTTATGAACCACCTGGAATAAGAAGCCCATGTTATTGGACCATTATGTCTAACATCATGGCAGTGTTATAATTTTTTTTTTTGAGAATTATTCAATTTCGATTTAGACTTTGAATTTTGTAACTCGCTGTGACACGCACAGATGTATTATATTGCTGTGGCGGGGTCTCGGTTGAATCAGCTACATCTGTGCGCGACACAGCGTGTTTCAAAAGGGTAGTATTTAACTGAAAATCAAAATATCTTCATTTTGTAGGTACAGGAAAAAATCCGGATTCCAATCAAAAATACTGATTGCACAGCAAAATACTCGTAGTTACCTCAAAACATTTAAATCTTAGCATCAATTTATGCTCTTGACGCATTGCTATTTACTTAAAAGAGAAGCTTTTTTATGAATGCATATATCTAATAATAACTAGCGCGCAATAAATCTAACCTACCTCATTTTTTTTAACACTTACCTTCAATTTTT
The DNA here is from genome assembly GCA_949315895.1 of Anania crocealis. Classification (NCBI taxonomy): domain Eukaryota; kingdom Metazoa; phylum Arthropoda; class Insecta; order Lepidoptera; family Crambidae; genus Anania; species Anania crocealis. The sequence continues at coordinate 4,803,755 of OX438872.1, read as the reverse complement.
TTAAAGTACACTACAGTTTTTCTAAATGAAACACCAATTTATTTGTTATAACAATCTTATTATTCATAATCACAGCACTTTGAGATCAACAATCAAATACAAATTATGAGTCATTCCTACTATTTGTAGTTTTTTAATGGATTATTAAGGCAGGTCTTAATTTGGCGGGACGTCCATGCTTCCTTTTTTGGCCAATCGGTATATTTTTGGCCTCTGCAGGTGCTGCTACATACTTAAGTCGAATTGCGAGGTGAAAAACCCCCCCAGTAAAGAAAGGGGAGGCGAACGGTAAAAAAAGTTTTTTAATAGAATTTTGAGGTTAGGAATCATATATCGTTTTTTTTTTACTTTGTATGGCCATTGTCACTGTTATAACCCCTAACCTAACCTACACTTTTCCTAACCTACTGGACTTTGTAAGCAATTAGCAATTAAATGTTTCTTTTTCGATAATAGTACTTATAAGGACCATATTTATTTCTGAAAAGGCGCAATACTCCGCAAGTTGAAACATTGCTTAAATAACTACAAGTAACTACCATTTCCACAAAATTGCGGAATCCCAGAACTCCGGTCCGAGTCCTAAACTATGTCTATATCTCTAGTCGTTTAAACGCCAATCAGCTGACTATGATACATTTAGTGACAGAAACGATTGCGCTGGAAATAGGTTAGGTTAGGTTTAGGTTAGTGCACCCCCTTTGCGACACCCTAACACGAAAACGTAATCGAGTTATATATCCGTACTACTCTCATGCGAGCTATGCAGTCCAACGCCCGGCATCCATCTCACTCGCGCGCTTGCATAGGTATTCGACGGCACAAAGTGATAGAAAGCGCGCGAAATATATTTTCAGTAAATTCGTTGAACTTTAATAAATAATGCTATGCAAATACGATATTTTGATGTGATGATTATTTAATTTACTGAACAAGTTCACTGAAATTTTAAGACATTATTGTTGAGCATATTTTGAAATGCTTATTCGGAAAAATGTTGCAAGAATAGTTATATTGCTACTAGTATCAGTATAATGTACTGCGCTCGGGTTTTGCTGTGCAATCAGTATATTTGATATGAAAATATTTTTTTTGCCCATGAAACAACTTTTTTGTCGCGCATTTGAGGAAAATATATAGTACACTGATGATGTATGTTTTCATTTCTTTTGTTGTAAGTACTTGTTTTGTTAAACAATTGGTTTATTTGCTATGAACTAATTTATTTGCGGTATAATTAATTCAATTGATGAACATAAATTGATAGGCGATAAGTTATTTGATGTGCATTTAAAAATATCCCGTTTCAAAATAAATAGCTAAACCAATATTTAATATTTTTATAACAACATTTTTGGTAAAAAAAATTAAAATAACACTGCTAAGATGTTATACAAATTGTGACATAACGTGAGCTTCGTTTTAAAGGCTGTTTAAAATGCACCGTGTAGTGTTGAAACATTTTTGTACTCAGTAATTTTGTCTTCTTTCATTTGATACCCCGCTAGTAACGGGGTTGTGTGACTAGGCGAACCGACATAAAAGTCCGCGGACAAAAATCCCTCGTCTGCGCAGGCCATTACAAAGTGGTCCTGTGGTCGAGACGACTTTGCAACCAAAAAAACAGATAATCATCAACTGTTCAGTTGTACAATAAACATTAATATTAAATTGAAATCTATTAAATTAAATGCGATGTCCCAAATTGTATGGAGGCCAGGCCCAGAACCTGTACACCCCACCAAAAGATAGACCAATACACCTCCAAGATTTTGTTATTATCCAATTCTTTTAAAATGGCTTCGTTAAGTGGTTCAAGTAAAGAGTTAATCCCTCGATCGTGAGTTATTCCAGACACAATTGAAATCAATTGTTATCGCGGCACGCGCGTGCCTTCGGGGGTTGAGGGATTAAGTAAGAAAATAGCAATACAAAACAACAAAACCATCATGGCGGAAGATGACATTTTGATGACGTCTCTCAGTTTTGGCAGTTTCAAAATCGCGCATCTAGGAGTCGAGTGCCATCGCTTGCTGTAGTAACAACAAACATTATGAAGTAATGTGCCGATCAATACCAAATCCAGAAATCGAAAATGAGGTCGTTATAATGAACTACATTTAAAACGCGACAAGCAGAACAAAAACTTGAAGTGAATGATTATGCCAAAGTGCCAAGGGGTATCTGACAGCTACTGACAGTTAAAGTTTTTTTAGATTGACGCCATCTTGGAATGCCTAATGGAGTTTAATAAACTATTCGATCTTATTTATTTTTGAACCACTAAATTATACATTGTATAAATTCATATGTATTTTTCCCAGAAACAGTAAATTTTTCTTGATTTTTGAAAATGGTGTACTATGTCTGGGCCTATTATGGGACATCTCCTTTAATAGACGATTAAGACTAAATAACGTCTGTGAGTGCGGCGCTTAGTCTAAATCGCATATGAATAGTGTGCTTCATAGCTTTTTTTAATCAATAGTGTGCCCTACGAGTTTTACTCGATCACACTTACCGAACGGGCAATTTAAATTTGTTTGCAATTTGCAATGCATAAAATGCATTCTCTTGATAATCTTGATTAGTTAATTTTACTCTTTGGTGCACTGTGCACTGAACTTGTTTCGCAAAATTGTCAATAGATGGCAGTGAATCGGAACAACGAACAAAACGTAGTGATTACTTGTTCAGTGCAACGAACAACTGCAGCCTTTAACGCCCCCTGTCGCACATGAGTTAAAGTTCATGAGTGTGATGACGCGTGAGATGAATTTAACCGAATCAAATAAAACTCGCATTGCATTGAGCAATCAGGCAGGTCATAGTAGAACGCTTGTTACACCTGATAAAAAAAACCGTTCGTAGTTTTTAACTCTAGAACACGAATCCAATAGTTACGTATGAGATATGCTAAAAGCTTTGCGCAGCCTTATAGTTAGTCTAGTACAACTTGTAGGCGCGATCAAATCAGAAAATAACAACATTTTAAATCACGCGTTTGGACAGTTTTTAACTTAAAGGTCAGATGAAACAACGAAACGCAAGTGTTGCAAGTGTAAATATAAATTTTCCCAACTTATTCACCATATAGGGTGCGGTAAATTTCTTTTAATTTTGTATAATCTTACTTATTATTATTGATTATATGCTCTCAAGATCAACTGCCATCACTGATAATAGTATTTATATAAAGGGTGTTATGTAAATGGTATAACAAGCTAACACTAGCCTATGTTAATTATGTACATACATGCATTTAGAAGGTATAGTGAAGTCAGTTTGACATCATCATTATATTTTATTTTATTTTCATGCAAATAAAAAAAAAGATTCCGATTTGTATGAAAATATGTTTTTCAAACATGCTGATGATCCAATGAGTTTACCATGAATTACGGATTATTTTTAGGACTTTGTATTTGAGAGCGAACTGGAATGATGAGACGGGAGGTGGGCAAGCAAACAATTGACTAGCTAGCCTTCAAGGTCACACAACTCACACAAGCTCTTGCGGAAAACTACTTCATGAAGATAAAGTTTATACTTGTCTCATTGTAAATAATTATAATTGATGACTTTTATCATTTTGCAAATCGCAGTGTTTACCTTTAATTAACTTTGTACTTAGTTTTTATCTTTAAGCTAGAATAATTGGAAATGTTTAAGTGCATAAGTTGTTGGTGAACCGATTAAATAAAATAAATAAATCGCACACTTTTGCTTAAAATCCTTTCCTATCGTATGATTTTTTTATAAAAATCTAGTTGTGGCCCCCGACTTCGTGCTCGAGAAATTTAATATAATCGTACGGGAACCGTACTTTGTTTCGAAATGATAAAAAATTTAAACCGACGTTCAGATCTACTGGATTTGTACACCAAAAATTTCAAAAGTGTCCGAGTAATTGAGATAAACACTATGCCACGAGCAATTTTTATGTTAGAAATTTACCTGTGCTAAACGGGTACATTGTTTAATCTTGCCACACTTGAATAATGCCCTTAGAATATTATTTTTACCTGAGTGTTGGCTGAGAGATATTAGATTTTTAACGGTAGACCATTGAGTTAAAGTTCATAATAGAAAAATAAAAAAAGATATTCATGCGACCTGCTGCAGCTACGTTGCGATTTGTTGTCTCTCTCTCTTTCTGACAGTCATTCAGCAAGTCAACTTACTTACAAGCGAAGTGTCGACGACATTTCTCATGAAGTTAGTTTCAAAGTTTTTGATTGCCCTAAAAAGTTACTTTACAGTTATTCCTAAGTGTTTTACTGTAGTAAATAGGCATTTTAATATGGCCTAAGAAGATTTATGTTGGAATATGTGCGGATTCATGATGATGACTATTGGATCTGCTTAAATAACTGTTTATTGTTTTGTGTAGGTAGCCTAGCCACCTACACTGTATGGTATTGTAGATTGTCCCAATGTGAAAGTGTTTTCGCATAAAATTTAGATACCATTGTTCGAATCATTCCGGGTTACTTGGGAAAAAGTGCATTTGTGTGACTTGCGTAACTTAGTGTAGCTGAAGTATGTGTTTGCGCGTTTCGTAAGATTTTATGGGGCGAAATCGTATTGGTAAGTTATACATATTTTGCCATCGTATTGTTTTTGGGGTCATTAATAAGTGAACCACTATTAAATTAAAAGCTTATTGAAATTCCTAGTAGTATTTCTACAAAGTAAAAGGGTAATGGAACTAACTTACATAGTTTTTTACATAGAAAATACAAAAGTTAAGTGTTATCTCTGTTTACATGACAGAGATATTGAGTTATACATCATGCATGTATTATATGTTGTAATATGATCTAATAAATTAACATAACAACTATTTTTAAAACATTGCCATAATAGGTTTTACTCTTGATTTACTGCAATAAAATGAATATAACCTAACAGTATATTTTGTCTGTACATTTAGTTGCGGAGACACTAAATTTATTTGGTTACAATCTCTTCTTTTGGATAAAAACTTAGGTTTTGATATTGAGAGAAAAAAAAAACAATTTTAAGTAAATTTTCAGCTATACTAAAAGCCAAGAAATTGTAAGGAACAATTGAAATAACGTTGTGACCTTTTTTTTGGTAATCTATTGGGCAACATTTTGAATGAGTACCAAATTTCTTTAAATTCTTTTTTTTTTAAGTATATTGGAATTGGACTCTTACTCTTTTTCAACCTGTAATCTTTATATTTTGTAATGGTTCTCTACTGAAGTTCTTGTAAAAGATTAGCTGAGAAATAAGTATATGAATTTGAAGTACATTTACATTACAAATATATTATTTAATAATAAAAAGCAATGGCAGTTACAAGTTCATGATTTTATAATTCCAGTGTGACAATTCTTCAAGGAGAAGATGAATGTGACGTCCCAGGATAATGTTGCCCTACTGTCGTCAGGTAAATATTGCAAATTTTCTATTCATATTATCTATTGTCTAATGGTATCTGTATTATTTTAATAATTCAATTTATTATGAAAAAGTGCAACTGAACAAACTGCATATTTAATCTAATTGAATAGTCAGAATGTATTCTGATTTTAAAATTATAATATACAGGTATATTTTTGTATTCTCTGATTGTTGAACTTAGTAGTAAAGTACAAATTAATGGTTCATTGCCCATGTCAAACACACAACTTCAACGCTAGATGCAGACCTCTCATAGACGCTTGTAGACTTTTTGGGGGTAGTTGTCCCCATTTTAATTGTGTCTGGAAAAAAAGTCTACAAGCGGTTAACATTGTTAACTTAATTAAATGTATGCAGATGTTAAAAATTGGTAGGTACCTAAACTATAGGCATATTAAGATAGAATTAGTAAATATTAATGGCAGTATACATATTATATTTCTTACATTACATCATATCTTATCTTTTTCCATTTTTATTTAAACTCATCAAAATATATATTGATTTCTGTCCAATGATATATGCCAGTTATGTGCTAACTTCTCTATTCTGTTTTATGTCACTTTAACAAAACATCACTAACAAACTATCACTAACAAAATGCATATCTACATGTATCCATAAATGCCCCGTCTTAAAAGTAGATTCAGTCAAGGTTGTCCGTAACAACATTATTTTAAAGACCTGCTATATTTTTGTCATGTGCATTATTACTGGTAATCTATACTAATATTATTAAGCTGAAGAGTTTGTTTGTTTGTTTGAACGCGCTAATTTCAGGAAGTACTGGTCCGATTTGAAAAAATATTTTTGTGTTGGATAGTCCATTTATCAAGGAAGGCTTAAGGCTATATGACATTTCGCTGCGACCAATAGGAGCAAAGCATCAGTGAAAAATGTTGCAAAAATAATCGAATTCTTATCAACAGAAATTGACGCGGACGACGTCGCGGGAAACAGCTAGTATCAAATATAAAAAAAAACATGTATTGGGTGGGAATCTAATTATTTTCACTCTTTGTGTTACGATTATTGTAAATTAACCACAGATAGGGTTACCAAAATAGTTTTCTTCAGAATTAAATTATTGAAAGTCGTACATAACACCCGTATTTAAAAAGAAATTATTACTAATTATCAGTATATAAACTTGAAAAATGTGCAATTAAGTTGCTAAAATATCAAATAAAGTTTATTACTAATTGCTTAAGAAAGTCATAACTTATGGAGTTCTTATCTATTGCATAAGAGGAAACACTACGGTCGAGAGAATTGAAAAATAGGTATTACTAAAATCTATTGCTGTCGCGCAGTCCCGAACGCCTCTACCGCAGAGCGCGATAGAGAGAACTGCATTTTGGACTGAAAACACCTACTAAAAGCACACAAAATCAACGTTTCGTAGTCCCCCAATTCCTTTTCCAAAACTAGACTGATTGAAATACTTTTACCATTAAAAATTAAGAAAGGCTTTGGCCGTGGTCGTATATTTTGCTTTTTTCTAAAATTTTGCCAAATTGGTTTTCTGGATGTTTGTACAACGGAAAATCTGGCAAATTTTTTAGATTTTTGGAGGCTCATATCTCTTTTATTATTTAATTTATGAAAAAAAAGGAAAACATAGAAACATGCTAATAGTGGCCATAGATTTTTGTAATAAAAAAATATTGCTCTACTGGCATTATCCAGGGAGGAAACAGGGGACTATGTTTGTATGGAAAAACGGCCCTTGTGTTTCCTCTTAAGTGTAGGAAATGGGTCACCATTAATAGTCATATTATTTAGCTAAGAATGCTAACTTTTGATAGTTCTTACTTCTAGTAATAACTTGATTAAGGAATACTTATTGTCACTTAAGTAATTACTTTTATTCAAGTAAACTTGGCTCATACCTTTCACTGGACTGCTATTTCTTCAACTTTAAATATTATTATAATTAAATATTTATTACAACAATGGGTTAAAAATGTTTATAATTTCTCACACAGTAAATCATAGCAACCATGCACACAATTGTTTTATACCTACATGAATTTACTCACACTTATGTGGAGTATTTTGTTTCGCATGCTGCCATTGTGTAATTGATAACCAATTAACGTTACCAACAATGCAGGATCATATCTTAAATTACTACAAGCCTTCCTCTAAAGCTTCTCACATATGGAAAACGAAGTTGACTGTAAAAGAGAATAATTAATAAAACTTTCCTTCAAGAATTGTCTGGTGTCGGGAGTGTTTCAAGCTTTCTATTGCAGGCCTGACGTGACTCGTTCTTACGACTTCAACGTTTGACAGAAGCCGAGACTAACGGCTTAGTGGGATTTTTAAAGCACTGCTTTACTATATCCCAGCACCACCCCTTCGCTTTCCATGGGTGGCGTAAGAGGCGACTAAAGAAGTAGTTCCCGAAGAAGACTGGCATTAGAAAAACAGAATGAAATCCAATTTAAAAAATTTACTTTTTAATAAAAATAAATAAAGGAAGTAGGTAGGTACTAAAAACAAAACAAAAATAAAAAAAAATATGCCAAAAGGTTCCCCCGCTCAGCATTTGTCCAGGTAGCTTATGGCATACCACAACGCTGATATTCTGCGGGATCCTATACATTTAATACAAGGATAAGAAGTAAACAAAAAAACTAGTGACACGCACAAGTGACAATGAAGAAAAAACAGTGAATTACATAGCGTCTGCTTTCCTCCACCGGCTAAACTGCGGTCGTCAACCTGGCTGCCAAGCATGGCGATTATGACAAAAACCTCCTTTAACAGAGGTCTGTGTGCAGCTGTGGACGGATATAGGATGGCGATGATGATGAAGATGATGATATAGTTTCTAGTCCCTATAAGATAAGCTAAATTATTAAAAAATCTTACCATTACAAGGAAATACATACTTACTCTGAGCACATGAGTAGACAGACGGCTCTAAGTACGGTGGCTTGCGTATCAAGCTCAGCGTTGCCAGTTTTTTTTTTGCCAAGTCTGGATTTAGGAACTTTTTGAGTGAAAAAAGCGGGATTTCTTTCTTCGAAAACAGGACATAGTAAAAAAAAACGTATATAATCAAATTTTTTTGAATATTTTAAGCTATTGCATAGCTTCTATCGCGGGCCTTGAGCGTGGAGACCGAATCCAGAAATTCCTTAACGAAAATAACCTAACCTAACACTCGGGGCGAGGCACGATCGAACAATTTTGAATTTCCGAAATTTAAAAGAATTTAGAAGAAAATAAGGATTTTGACAGTATGGTTGCCTATGGTAACCATATCTGCCAAAATAACAGAAAAATTTAATTACAAAAGTCAAAATTACAAAATACATAAAATTATAAAATTAAGCTATTGCATAGCTTCTATCGCGGGCCTTGAGCGTGGAGACCGAATCTAGAAATTCCGTAACGAAAATAACCTAACACCCCCCCACTCCGACCGGCACAGCGGTGATACTTTTCAGTTTTATAATTGCATAAGCTTAGTGCATAAGTTGATAAAAAATGCTATGTAATAGCTTTACCGCGGCAGTCTCCGAGTGCCACACGTCTTTTTATTTTTATTTGACTTCAAATTAAGTTTACGTAGTTAAATATCCATAATAAATTTATTTTAATAAAAATATGATATTTTAAATCAGATTTACCCTGTCGTTAAAAAGTTGAGTCTTATTCGTATTCTGAATTAAAAAAAAAATTGAAATCACAATCAAAAAAGTTTTCTTCCTTAAAAAATATGGCATTTCAAATATATAGTCTGAGAAGTGAGTGTTATAAATTGCAATTTACTATAAGAAAATAATTATTTTTAAAAATTACTTATTCATAATATTTATATGAAGATTTAACTTCTTTTAAAGTATCCTTTTTCTCTACTTCTCTCACGGTTGAGTTATTCCCGAAAAGCGGGACTGAGCCTGTCCGGCGCGGGACATTTAATTTTGATTAAAAAATCGGGACGTCCCGCTAAAATCGGGACGTCTGGCAACGCTGAATTTTAAGCTATACATTTTTGTAGCAAAATCACATGTTCCAACTACATAAGATGTCACAATATTTGGCCTGATGTGCTGTTGTCTACTATAGTCATCATCATCATCATCTAAGCTAAACGACGCCCATTGATGGTGCATAGGCCTCCCCCAAAAGGGGGGAGGGCTATGCATCAGCAGTGTGCCTTATCTCCACACTTGGCAGGCGGGTTGGCGATCGCAGTATGGTCGAGAGAAGACGCTGCTGCCCGTCCGTCCCCTTTTAGCATTACTCCTTTTATCGCCTTTTACGACACCCTCAGGAAGCTATACTTCTTTGCTATACTTCTTTATGTGCCGACGCTACACGAGTGACACGAAACTATTACCTAGTATTATTTTTTTATTATGTAGTCTTAATCCCGAAAAAAAAAGTGCGTGTCAAAGACATGCAAGTCAGACTTGCGCTTGGGCCGGTTTTTTTCCATGTTGTATCAAGTACAACTAAACCTGTTTTCTGTGCCGAATATGCAGCATAGTTTTGAGTAACCATTTCATATATTATACAAGACAATGAACGGTTTTTAAATACTCAACCTTCATTATCACCTTTTCATTGTCTAAGTACGTGGTTAATAGCTTTTACGAAATACCCATAACAGTTTTTATTGCCATGGTTTAAAGTCCACAATCGCATGTATTAGTATGTATGTATTGATACATTTATAGGTTGCCTAATGTGTATTAGATAAATGAGGTATTTCGAGAATGTCATTCTTTATGCATTACAATGGCTTTGAATACTGGTAGGTGCCATAAAAAGGCTAGTTTTCTTAAGAAATGTCTGAATTGTGTTTTACAAAACTAGTATATGATTAATCTATGTTACATGAATAATATGTGTAGTAAAACTATAAACTGTCTTCTGTATATACGCGGCCCAGATAAAACTTAAAAAAAAAGTTACCGACAGTTAGTATAAAATTAGTCACCAACGACTGCCGGGATTTCGAGTTTGTAAACAAAATGTACAGTGGGCTACTGCACATACTCTTAAGTATACCTAGAAATATCAAAGTTCCTAAATCGATTTTGAACAATTTTTAAGTAATTTAATTTCTGTGACGATCCAAATCTGAGGAGCCGTTTATAAATCTCTACATTTTATAAAGCGAACTTAATCATCATTAGCAGCCCAGTTCAGTCCACTGGTACATTCCTCTACTAAACGCGAACTAAAATAATGAACCGGTTGTACCACCCTCCTTGTCGCAAACAAATATATAAGAAAAATGTATTTAATATGTGTATTGTGATGTATAATAATCTTGCTGATGACATAAAAATGATTAATTATGAAAAAATGTTTAAAAATAAATTGACATAATGGCTAGGGCAACATTGCTTCTATAGTGTTAAAGAATTTATGGATTGTAGACATAAAAAATAATGATGTAGTTTGATTTGATTTAATTTGATGTAGTTATCCACAATTTAAAAATATTTGCATGCTATTTTTGGCTGAATGCATTGAACTATATTCCATTTTAAACACCTTATGTACTGTATTCTTGCAAATAAACTTTTACTTTACTTTACTTTACTTTACTAATGGAAGATTTTGCCACTATATACCGCCACGCTTGTCAAGTTATTTCTGACGTCACTATTGTCGTCTTCCCCTCCCAATTTAAATACTTAATATTACTATTATGATTTAAATGGTTTTCCTTTGGGTAATAAAAATATCGTTTAATACATAAGAATGGTATGGAGTACATGGAGGGAAATGAAAATAAAGTCGACAAAAGTGACGTCAGAAAGAACTCGGTTAATCGACCTATACTTGCTTATTTTTGCAATTTGGCCTATCACGGATGAAAGGCTCTGCTGCGCATTCTGGCAGTTTGCTTTTAGTCGAATTTTCAAACACTCACGGAACGAAAAGAGATGGTTGTTTTTGGTCTGCGAGACACCGAATATCACAATTTTAACTTGTTCTACCTGAATTGTTGGCAAATTTCACGCTTTTTTTTTGTAGCCTTGTTTAAACAATCGTGTTTTATACACTACAGACGTGTGTTTTTTTAAATTTAAATGACACACTTTTATCTTAACTAATTTATACGAATACCTAGATGAAATCAGTCAAAAATTTCAACGGTTATTCTTAAAATAAAATAACATATTGAAGAACTAGTATCGTACCGAAATAAGGATCTACTCTTTCTTTCGTTATTTAAAAAAAACATTAATTTATCGTTCATGAGTTCATGACGCAATCTTAGCTAAATTGACATCTTGTTTTTGTCAATACAATAATTCCATCCTTGTATTTAAATAACGTATCGGAATACGAACAAGATTTTTTTGGAGATTAGCAGGTCAGACGTCCCCAACCCTTTTTTATTTAATACATCGCTATTGACCTCCTTATATAAGGGGTTACCTACGCCATCGAATACCAAATGATAGAAAATCAAAATATCGAACACTATTCATCGAACGGTCAAAAGATCGAAGTTCAAAATATCGAATTTACAAATAATCGAACGTTCAAAATATCGAATGGCCAAAATATCGAACGCCCAATACATCAATTGCAATCCAATCCAATCCATTTGCCAACATCCAATTGCATTTTTATTCGTTTGAAAGTCTTGTAACCCATGTAACAACTCTAGGCCAATTTGCGTCCAAAGAGCGAACCTCGATCAAACTCGGTCTGTGAATAAATCATACGAGGAAAAGACTGATTATAATATAAGATTTTTTAAAAAATTAAAGTACCTAATAATTTATTGTACATACTTCTAGCTATTTCAAACATCATCATACAAATATCAATTTAATTGAAGGCTAGTATTTAAATCTTAATAAAATTATAATTAGAATAAACTTAATTATAATGGTTTGCAAAAAAAAAACAATAAGTATGTGAGGCTCAAAACAAGTAAAATATACAGTTAGTTAAGAAAAGGAAAAAAAAGTGAAAAATTAATATATAATTAAATATAAGATTGAGACAAAAAAAATTCAAGTTTATATACTGATATTATAATTGCAATTTAATTGCTAAAATATCAAATAAAGTAAATATAAGATTGATAAAAAAAAAACATTGCAACGTTAATTACGGTTAGCGTATATACATAATAATATATTCAATTCAATAATATGTAGTATATGCCTACATAAAAGTTTCCCCAGTAAAAAGTTGTGCGTAAATTATAGGAACTGTTTCTTCTATCTGTTGCTGCATTATCATAGTACCTATGTGTTAATCTAACCGGAGCGTACAAAAAAGTTTATAAAGATGTAAAACCTCTTCTATCCCACCTCTAATCAACGGATACGAGTTTCGTGTGCCCCTCATATAGTTACGATAAGTGCGCATTCCCTATTCATAAAAAAAGAACTTAAGCTAACAACGACGCCCCCGTGCTCCAACGGACTGAAGGTTTTGAATACTTCAGCCCCGACAGGCTTCGCGGATCGATCCCGCGCCTGCGCCCCGACCCACCCCTAGCTCGTACAAAGGCAAGGCAGCTCCCATACAAGTCGGCCCGTCAAAATAATACTAGATTTTCGCGAATTTAGCACGCGACGCGCTGGTCGAAATAAAAACTAAAAAAGAAAATGAACTTTAATTTAAAAATAAACTTCGTGTTCCTAATTTAAACTTTATCCTTGAGTTTGTTGTTTTTGTTTTTTTTAAGTGGTTATAGCATGTTCTAATTATAAAGTGTGTGTTTTATTTTAAGAAGGGTTTAGTTGGACTTATCTGTGAAAAAAAATGTAGCGACGATAGTGAAACAGGTATGTTCTTACTCGTAGCGTAGTTGTCGTTTACTTGTTGCGTCCCGTTTCACCGCCGGGATTACGTAATTATGGCTATTTAAAATAGGATTACCCTTTTATAGCTTTTATTTTTTACCTTCTATTATTACTCTCTACCTTATCTTCGAAAAGTCGAAAATTTGTATTTTTTTATTCTTTAACATACGGGATCAGGCAAGGACTTCGATCAATAAATTGAAAACTGTACTGTATTATATAATTATAGTATGTTTCTGTGGTTTAAATGAAGCTACACGTTGGGCGCCAAAGTTACAAAATTAAGTTTAACCTTTTTATAGTATTGTAAATCGCGAGAATAATTTCAAATTGATTGTGCAAAAGATCAAATGGCTGTACAATAGTCTCTCCACTCAATTACTAAATGATAAAACTTTAGAAAAGAAATATTATAGGTACATAGTAATAAATTTTCCAGTCATTTAATAGCTAAATAGCTCAATAGCTCAATGTTATGTGAAAGAGTTTTCAAACGAGTACGTGAAAATGTTCTTTTTAGTATTTATGAAGGTTGCTCTATAAATATTCTCCATTTTGTTTTTTTATCATAAAATGGCTATTTAGTTTTTAAAATAATTTTCAACATAAATTTCTATTACAAATTAATTAATATAACGGTTAAATGTGACCTTTATTTTCTCTGTAAAGCTACAAATATTCTCTTACTTCGTTCAGTACAAAGATCTTAAGAGAAACTTGACGTTACAAATAACGCCTTTTTAACAAACAACTGATTGTATCATGTGATTCTTAATTTAACAAAATTATTCTATTATATCAGCAATAAAATCAGAAACGTTCGGCATTCACGAGAATAAATTAAACGCAATAAAAAACCAGTAAAAGCCTTTTTGCCAGCCATCGCGGAGCTTTACTGGCCAATCAAATATCACTTACTTTAATTCGAAGGCACGCTTTTTTTTCTGACATTTTACGGCGACGGAAGCAATTGAAATTTAAAAATGTATTCTATTAGTTCATCAAAACTGTTTTAGCAGCATGGCAATTATATGACCCGGTACTCTCGATTATTCGTAGATCCTGTATCGTTATAAATATTAGAAGTACATAAAGTAACTTGACACGAATTTAACCCTATTGTCAAATCATTTGTTGCTTTATTTTAATTCAGGAACCTCCTTGTAGTAGAGACTTTAGACTGACACAACATATTTTATGATTTTTTGGCGGATATATGGCTTCCTCGAAGATTTGGAGCCTGTAACGCCTTCTACGACCCATTTGTGTATACCAAAATCAGCATCATCGATATAGCGGTCTTAGCGTGAAACAAAAAAACTCACTTTGGTACTTATTATAGTAAGGATTAGGATAAGTACTTAATATTTATAATATCATTATAATATTACGCCATTTTTATAATAGATAAAAACGGCGGACTTCATGTTCTTCGACTTCCATCTCGCAAAAGAAGATCACCAACGGCTTGCTTGACACGCCTTCAGAAGCGTGTCTATAACAAACACGCTCCTTCTAGACCCAAGCCAATAAGAAATAGTTTTTGTTAATTGAAGAAAACCTCTATTTTCGACGGTTGAAAAACAGTTTTCCAACCTCTGCTTGGAAAACAAAATAATACAGATTTAAATCTTTGTATTTACATTTGCTAACACCGAACTAGAGTCCATCATTTGATCTGCATCTAATTGCTATAACTAATCTGCCAAAGTAAAAGACCGGTGAATTACAAATAATAAGCACACGGTACACAATTAGTCAAGGAGAATTTAACAATTAAGTGGATTTTGCGACTTAACTAAAACTTATTTTTCAAAGACATGAAAAGGTTATTGTCTTTTTAGTTCAGGATTTGAAGGTTTCTGTACAAAAGGCGTATGT
The DNA here is from genome assembly GCA_949315895.1 of Anania crocealis. Lineage (NCBI taxonomy): Eukaryota > Metazoa > Arthropoda > Insecta > Lepidoptera > Crambidae > Anania > Anania crocealis. The sequence continues at coordinate 4,788,636 of OX438872.1, read as the reverse complement.
ATTCGTAATTTGTGTTTGCTTTAGAATTGCGTAGCCTACTATGGTTACAGGCACAGGCATAATCACCACGCTTGCCAAATGCGGGTTGGTAATAACAAACTAGAGCGATGTTTGAAAATTCGAAACCCTTGTTGCCCGACCGACCGACTAATCGAAAAAATATCCTCATCGAAATAGCTGAATTCCATAAAAATACATAGGTATTATGAAAGTAGCACAACATTTTGTTATGTCATGTTTTATATCATGAAAAATCTTAACGATGGCTTAGGTGAGGTAAGGGATTACTATCAATGGAGATACGTTCCATCCTCCGCATCGATACAGTATAATATCTATTTCTTGAATCTGTGCTATTTCGCTTTACGAAATGATCTCGTAGATAAGATACCGGTGTTGTATCTGTGTTGTTATTATTGATAAAAGTAGTTTTTATTATTGGGTCAACAATTCACCATGAATTCTGTTTCATACCCAAGCATGAGCTTAAGTTGCTTACATGATTGGGCCTAGCCATTAAAGTAAGTAACTTGAACTGACAATGAAATGAAATTATGTATTTACTGATTTTGATTTAATTCTTGTTTATTGGAATTTTATTTTGTATTTTTATGTATCCCGATCATGACCATTGCTGTGCAGTCCATATATATATCATAATTTCAATGTATGAATGTTGGTGTTATTATAATAAACCAATTTTAAGCTGAGAAAATATGTATTACAAAATTATTTTAGTGAGATCTGTTTATTTGTTGTGAAAAAAGTTTTATTTTAACCATGTTTCATTTGGCTCCTTTAGTCCGTATGATGTGGGGGAAGTAGAGTTGTAAAGTGTCCGTCACGTTTCATATGTCTGACCAATGTGACCGAGGAAATTGGTAATTTTCTAAATGTGACCGGACATTTTGGACATTTATTGTCATTAACGTCACATTCAATTCTATTGGAAAAGTATGCAAAATTTTTATTTGTAATGCATTATATGAGACAGGATTTATTAGAAATTGCATAAAACAAAATGAAATACTAAAAAGTGCAAAAAAATACTAAACTACTAGTGCAACAACTAAAATACAATAATAAACATTGCCACTTAAAAAAGTATACAGAGTTGTTGAAAGGCAAATAATAAAGCATAATAGTTTTAATCTATATTTTTGTTTGCTATAATTTCATTTTTAATTTTAATAATTTCATATAATTTCTTCTTTTTTTAATTGTTAACAAATTTTTGTGTGTGACTATCGTGACAATAAATTTCCAAATTGACCGAGCATTTATTTTAAATGATGGACGCTTAAAGCATATTATGACCGTCAAATTACAACACTAGGGGGAAGTAGAAACCGACAAAAACTATGCGGTAACATTGTGTCATATGATATTTTAAAGAAGGTTCGAGTATCATTCATGTATAATAAATAGTTAAGTACAAAAAATATAAAAACACTTCCGATTTTTCAACAAACACAGAAGAGGTTTTTTTTAATACTTGCATAAAAAACATGACGGAGCAAAAACATATTTTGAGTTATATGTATATCTTTAATAAACATGACATGACTTAAATAGAAATTGATATAGATAGGTTCTAAATTGATGTAGTAGACAAACTCATACTTCATATTTTAGTCCTGACAATAAGAGGCGCCTATGTCATGTAATCCGTGACATCACAAATTTACAATCCTATTCTAACTTGATAAACGAGGAAATTCTAGATCACAATTCAATCTCTGATTTTGGCCATTTCTGACGGCGCCTGCGCATTGAGTGCCCTAGCTAAGTCTTGCTCAGAGCACTCGCGCGACTGGCCGATTCACAACTTTGTACGTATACACTCGTGTATTTAGTAACGGTGGCGAAACCTGAGAAGATGGATGTAATTTTTCTATGCCCTATCAGTTATTAAAATTTTAATTACAAAATTATTCCACATAATGATGGAAAAAATGTCTACCCGATTAGCTTGTACAATGTTGAACGACATGAACAGTGGTGCATTCGCGTAGCCTTGCGAGGATACGCCAGGACCTATGACTCCCGCACAAAAACCGACTCTAACACTCATATTTATAAAGAAGTATTTACTTATTGCTATAGAGTTATAACTTTAGGCGTTACTACCTAGTGCTTAAGTGAAGGATTATTAGTCATATTCTTTGGCTGAGAATGCTAACTTTTGGTAGTTCTAAGTTTCTAACTTCTAGTAATTATTAGATTATGGAATACAAATTGTCTCTCAAGTAATTACTTTTACTTGTTTATAAATACGGGTGTTAGTGTAGAGCACACGAAACAATGAAGCCTGTTGTAAGCGGTGTAACTCGAAGTTGCAACTTCTGCGAGCAGGCAGATCGACATCATTCAAATTAGGTGACTACTCTACAAACCGTAATAGTAAATCTTATCCATGATCGTAATGAAAAATACCGCCACCTCTTATTCTAGTACACACGGCGGCACATCAGACTATACATATTGACCTTGAGACCGCCTTTATGCCCTACGTAATAAAAGCTGTTATCGCAGTTCAACTGTTTAACTTGATGTGCTGTCGAGTGTACATGTGCCATGAGAAATCTCGCCCGCAACTTGTGGTCGCGATTAGTATCCCAGTGTGACGCAGGTCACGCAGCGCTATGCAAGCCTCCCGCTGCGTAAAGCTCTTGATGGAGCGTTCATGTGACAAATCTGTAGGGGACGAACTTCACTGAAATGTAGTGGTCTATTTTCAGAGTAACTCGGCCATGCGTGTAGGGAATAAAATCATTTTAGTTGTAAGACCTATTGAACCAAATCATTGACGTAGTTATGAGGTACTTTAAAATTGAAACTACGTTATATCGGTTTTAATATTATAAACATAAAAGTAACTGTGTAGTGTTTTTATCTTTCTTTTACTTTTTAACTGCTTGATTTTGAGAGCCTTTGAAGTATTCAATTATTGACTCGGAAATCATTCCTTAAAGCGGTTAGTAGGGGGTGGTAGTGAGTATGAGTACGCATAGTAGTATAAAGAGCAATTATTAAACCCAATTTGAATCACAATTCAAAGCACTCGTATTTTGGAAATCAGAAACAACGAAGGTACCACAAACACCCAGACCCGAGAAAATGTAGAAAACACATTTTTCCTACATTAACCCGTCCGGGAATCGAACTCGGGACCATGGAGCAGGCGACACCTTGAAAACCAGTGTGTACGCCACTCCGCCACGGAGGTCGTCAAATAGTTTAAGTAAGTCCTTTAACGATCGTCGTGCATATAAATCAATAAATTATATTGTATTTTCTTGTTGCAATGTTTGGCACCGACTTAAAACGTGCTTTATAAATAAATAATTTATTTGCAAAATACATGGTATATAAGGTGACTAGCTGTTGCCCGCGACTCCGTACGCGTCAATTTCTGTTATAATCGCGATTATTTTTGCAACATTTTTCACTGATGCTTCGCTCCTATTAGTTGCAGCGTGATGTTATATAACCTAAAGCCTTCCTACATGGACTATCCAACGCAAAAAGTATTTTTCAAATCGAACCAGTACTTCCGGAGATTAGCGCGTTCAAACAAACAAACAAACACTTCAGCTTTATAATATTAGTATAGATAAGCAAACATAAATAAATAAATATTTCAGACATGCCACACTGGGCCACACAGAGCCATCTAGTCCCAAATTAAGCTACTATTAAGTACCCTGTCGTATCGGGTACTAGACAACCGATAAACTTACTTATATACTTTTTTTTTGTAAATAAATACTTATAATACATAGAAAACACCCAGACCAGTACAAACAGACATGTTCATGCACACAAATATTTGTACTGTGCGGGGATCGATCCCGCGACCCATGGCTCAGAAGCAGTGTTTACTACCGCTGATCCAAATGGTCGTCAGAACATAAGTGTACATGTTTTGCCTGTATTAGCATGCATATACATAGTTACATTCTACTTCAAACTCTCGTTTTTTCTTGGTTGATCATGGCTCAGACAATCCTAGCGTCAGCTCAGTGCTAGATTGTTATCATTGAGCTAGGGTGTACATCATACAGCCGAGCTCAATGATAGATAACACATATAGGTCATACTTACCTTTATTTAACTGCAGTTTAAAACCCGCCATTTCCTTTATCGTATCCCCGTCTATTGGCTATAAGATCTTTTACGAGTTGTAAACAAAACGTTACGCGCAATATCCATAGTGCTGTCACAACACAAAGTAATTAGAAACAGTGGGTAGGCGCTGAAACTAACCAACAAAGTACCCAGTATATACCTACTTTGTAAATATAGATCGCAGTAACTTTAATAACATTTATTTTCCTTATGTTTATGATTCCCAATTTGATGCCTCAACAGGTAGATGTGTTGTTCAGTGCAGACCCCGAAAAGCTAAGCGTAGAGAATCTTTCAACGTTTTAAGGCTGTCAACCCTATTCTCGATTTCTTTTTCCGAATTTATATGGTAATAAGTTTGAGTTGTATCATGTACCCCATGGACAGAAACAGCTGAATAGGACTACCTAATTTTATTTAAACATAACAACAAATAATCTTTATTGCGCACCATACAGGATACATTTTTAACATCTAATCCATTTTAAGCTGTACAATTTAGGCGGTCTTATCGCTACGAGCGATCTCTTCCAGACAACCTCAATAAAGGACAATTAAATCGAAATAAGTGGGGAAGGCGGCAAAGAGTTATATTTTATTTTATTTTATTATTCCTTACACTTGTAAACTTACAGATTAAAAATCCAAGTCGCAAACAAGTTTAGACAATTTTACAAGTTTACACCAAAGAGTATAAGTTTACAAATACATCATTAGTCGAGAACATCAGAAATATCATCTAAAACTTACAATTAGGTACATTATTTCAATTTACTTAACAATTAGGTACAAACTACGGGCCATATTTATCCTATATATAAATCAATGTCATAAAAATGGTCATAATCAAATAAACTATAATAGTCAAAATTACAGTAATCAAAAGTTATGTCATACATAATCGTTGTGTATTCGCACCAAGTAAAAGCAGTCCTTCTGTCCCTCCCTGGTCTGTGTTTAAGGATAAGCGATAAACGTGTAGGTAATATCTGCGTAATCCGCGGCGGTATTATGGCGTGCGTTTAATTAGATTCCTCAAATGTCACCGTTAGGCTTGAGGGTCATCTAAGTATCGTTATAATTTGCTCCACGTGATAAGGGAGTATCCTGCGATGTTTCGGTCCCGTAATTCAAATTCAAGTAATTTTTCTTATAATGCACTTTTTCGTCTTAACGTAGATTGTACATCAATTTCGTCAAACAAACCAAACCGTATGTTCAAAACGCTTTGTGTCATATTTTTGTCATGTCTAATACATACCCACTTCGCCTAGAGTATAACATGACGAATACGCGTCATAACGCGCAATACCTACGCATTTGACGACCATTTGGATCAGCGGTAGTAAACGCTGCTTCTGAGCCATGGGTCGCGGGTTCGATCCCCGCACAGTACAAATATTTGTGTGCATGAACATGTCTGTTTGTACTGGTCTGGGTGTTTTCTATATATTATAAGTATATACTTACAAAAAAAAAAGTATATAAGTAAGTTTATTGGTTGTCTAGTACCCCATACGACAGGGTACTAAATAGTAGCTTAATTTGGGACTAGATGGCTCTGTGTGGCCCAGTGAGGCATGTCTTAAATATATTTATTACCAAATTATTTATTATTACCAAAACAGTTACAGATAGGAATGCAGGAAAAACATACAAGTGAGTTTTCTTGTGGGAAAGTAAATCGGGTATCGGATATCGACACGAGATACGCCGACAGTAATGTGATTGAGACGATTGATAAAATAACTCTGGTTTTAGTTACAATATTGGATACAAGAGGAAAAGAGTTTTTAATAGAAGAATCGAGGGACAATATTGATGTTAGCTAATTCCCCGTGTCTTTTGATACTATTATTCATAAGCAGTTGTATTTGAAATTTTAAAAATTTTAAATCGATTTATCGTTGAATATGACGAGTATTAGATAAATTAGATAAACTATGGTATTTGTTTTTTAAATGTTTAATGGCGATGCCTCGACAAAACCCGGACACGCACAGTTGACATGTGCTTATCAATACCTACTATGGTAATTTTTAAAGTTTCGAGTCCCTTCTCAGGCAGTCAATTTGCTTTTATTCAAGGTATTGTATTTTCGATTTCCTATGGTCAAGTAACAAATAAGTTATCAATGTAGTGTGGATATAGATGTGGAGAATACGAGATAACGCGGCGGTTTACTTTAAATCTATACTAATATTATAAAGCTGAAGAGTTTCTTTTTTTGTTTGTTTGTTTAAACGCGCTAATCTCAGGAAGTACTGGTTCGAATTGAAAAAATATTTTTGTTTTGGATAGTCCATTTATCGAGGAAGGCTTTAGAGTATTAACATCACGCTGCGACCAATAAGAGCGAAGCATCAGTGCAAAATGTTGCAAAAATAATCGCGATCATAATAGCGGAAATTGACGCGGATGAAGTCAAATAATTAGGCTTCTTTGTGAACTTCTTTTATCCAGGTGCAAATCCGGGACGACAAAAGAAAAAGCGGCGTTCACTGATACTACTCTTACAATTAATGACACTGTGTTATATACATAAGTCATACATATCCTAATAGGGAGAAGTTTGACGTACACTACGCAGGTAAAAAAAAAGGTTAAATATTTCGGTTCGACCTTTTCCATTTGTGTATTGATTGATATCACGCATGGATAGGAAATTAACACAACCGGTAGGACCCGTGTCGTGATGTCGCGAACTCAATAGCAATCGAAATAATAGCAAGTGTGTCCACTTTACTTTGATCTGTAATAGGGATGGTAGAGCCCTTATAAATAGGTCAAGCACATATGAAATGTTGTCATGTATTAACGACCAGCTGATTTTTCATTACGAGTAGGAGAGTTTGATTTAAGAATTATTTGGAGTTTCTATTATTACCACATAGTTTATGAGTTCCACAATCACGAAAAACTGATTAAATAGTTAATCATGAAAGCCAAATGAAGCATATGTATGAGCTAGAAGATAATAAAATTACTGCTGATTAAAAAAATGTATTGTAACAGTCACAGGAATAGAGTGCCAAATACATAAAAAACCCTAAAAATACGAATCATGGCTTGAAACCAGTTAATAAAAAGTTAATAATGGTCCCGAAATGTAATATCCGATCCGGAAGAAAATATCCTATTTCATAGGAAACCTCTCAAATCCAATTAGTTTTGATATTTTCCGTCGCGCATACCTGCAAATGCTAAACGGAATTCACTGTCTGTTTCTGACTGATACGGTAAGCGTTGGCGTGTTTTAAACAAATCAACAAAAAATGACGGACAATAGAATTGTCCGAGTATTTAATATTTATTATATTATATAACAAAATAAAAAAACAATGAGCCAGTTTCTGCCCTGTTTGTTTTGCTTGTTCTCTGTTTAATAAGCTTTGTATTTACCTTGACTGTAAGCCGTGGGTTTATGTTAGAAATACAACAAAGACCTTGTGACGATGATCCCATCGTCGTAACCCTGCAGTTCTTATAAATAAATTCGACGTAAGTGTAGATTACAATTTTTTTTACACAAATTTTGCGTTAAGATCCTAAACATCCCGAAATCTCAAGATATCTTGAGTAACTATATTCGGAAAAAAACGTTATTTTTCACCACCAATGTCTAATCCTATTATACATATTGCAACAATAAGCCTTTACCGAAAAAATGGATGAGAATGAAGGGAGAAGAAATGTTTTTATCTGACCGTTCCCGTTGGAAAACGATTCCATTTACTAAGCTAGCCAGTATGTTTTGCCAAATTGTGCAAGGAATCGTATCGGAACACCACTATATTATGTGTCAGCGTACACTGGCTCCCGCTGCAGGGATGGGAAACCTTGACCTGATAGCGAAAGTGGGTCGCAGCTTGACAGGTCACTTTGCAGGGGCGGAAACACTGTTGTCTCTCTCCTGCTCATGTTGGAATACATTTAAAATGTATATGGGAAAATGGAAAATGTACTTTTGTTTATGATGATATACAATGGGCGTGGTTTGTTCTGTTCATCGGGTACTGGATTCCATCCGGTTTCTGTGTCAGTGAATTGAACTTGTTGCTGAGGCGAAGAACTTTAGGCGCTGCATTTATTTCCAGGCCGAGGCAACAGATGGTAATGCTGTTAGTTATATAATGAAAGACGGCTACATTTTCTAAATACATTTTAAGATTTTTATACGTTATTGGACAAAATGCTGATAAATGAATATTACGGACACGTACTATAGACAAAAATGTGATGGCTTGAAAATGAATAAAACTTTATCATATAAAAATTAAATAAAGTATAAATTTTGAGTTTGTAAATAATGATTGTCGAAGATTTTTTTGTTTCATTTTTTGTCTGTTGACTGTTTTAAACATTTTAATGGGACAATCTTTGAGCCATGCTGACCAAATAAAATCATCAAAAGTTATGCGCGGTATTGTGGTATACTTACATTAAAAAATGCACATGCTCATTTACTTTATCAGTACTATCACCGACAAAATGCTGTTTAAATAGCAAAAATATTTGTTGTATTTCACACATTTATTAAATAAAGAATAGAGGCAAATTATTATGACTATTTAGTGGCTTTAAGCTGCAGCATCGTAACCAAAAAATATATAATTTCTTTCTATCAGGCCATAACGTGACTACGTGCCACATCGTAAACCTTGGCGTCAGTTTAATTAATTATAGCTAATGTTATTAATGTCACAATTTACCCACCGAGGTCCCTAATAAATAACATAGCATAACCAAGAACAGCCTATAGCTGAACAAGAGAGCAAAGAAGTAAATACATATAAATCAAGAGCTACACAAACATTTACGTGTTTGTCATCGCCAACCAAAGCAAACTAGCGCTCCGCCCGCGACTCTGTCCGCGTGGGTGATCGTCTATATTATGTAACTCCCGTATATCAAGACACATCCCGACCGTGAGCCTTACTGAGAACAGTTTAAAAAAAAATTATTTAAATGGCTTAGTAGCACGCACAATTTCTATAATGTAAAGGTTTTTTTTTACAGTAAAAAGTAATATTAGGGGTTAAAGTATGAAATTGCCGTTTTGTATGGACAAAATCGAAAAAAGTCATTTTTCCATACTAACAATTTTTTTAGTTTTTTTAAAAACGCATGAACCGTTTTCGATGCAATTAAAGGTGAAAGTTAAATGATGGTTATAAAGCTACGCATTATAGTATTTAAATTTCTGAAAATCAAAGTATATAATACAAATATACTTAATTGAAGCAAGAAGGTCAGCTGACACATTGTAAGGGGTCTTTTCAACGACTTACTTTGAAGTAATAGGCACTAGTATTGAATTTTTTTTAGTCAAAAGTTACTTTATTTCGTTTTTGATACAATACAAAAAGAATTACGCAATAATATGACTATACTTAGGAGCTATAAACAAAATAAAAAGTGGGAAAATAATCGGCAATTTCATACTTTAACCCCTATTATTAAATGGCTTTAAATTATTTACTTAATGCATGCTATTAATACTTTGGCAAAACATGAATGGTCTCGCTTGTAACTTCTTTAAAATGTACCGTTTATTATGCAATTACAATAAATATTAAATTGTCTTTTTTTTAGGTTAACTTTTTTATAATACCCTTAACTTTTACTATCATATTATACTAAAAGAAGAAAATATTGATTTACCAGACACTTCATCTCTCTAGAATTATTTTAAGGAAAAAAACTATCCTATGTAATTTTCAGCCTCAAACTGTGTCCTTACCAAATATACATAAATATTTTTGTTCATACGTATTCATTAAAACTATAGTACGAGTATAAAATAGCCATTCTGAACTACCATTTTGAATAGCGTGCCTGTTCTCTTTACACTAGTATTCTGTCGGTCAAGTTATTAGTGAAATTAATATGTGTCGTCATATTACTCAGAAACTGCGAGCAGACATCGATCCTAACAATTTTTTGCTAATCTGCAGCCCATTTGGGTAATGATTTATGCGGTTTATGTAATGTTTATCTTTTCGAAGTACTGTTTAGTACAGTTGTTTAGAATATATTTCATAAAGCTGAAGGTTGTCCGATAGAGGTCGCTCCAAGCGATAAGACCGCTTAAATTGTACAATTCTAAATCTTTCTCATGTGTTATTTTTCAATTTGTATGGTGTGCAATAAATAGTATATTTATATCTATGTAAAGATGTAGAGACTTCATGTGCCATCCTGACGTTCACAGGTTTGGTAGACCGGACCAGGCGTTCTTCAATCAGTCCTAAGAGTAGCATGATCAGTATAATATACATGTAAATTCTCTCGTCAAACATAGTGATAAGCTCCATAATCCGATGAATAATTTAATCGTCTATAATGATAACTGTCATGACAATTAAATTCCTGGGAACTCGAGGAAGTAATTATTTTACAGCGCAATGAACTCGTGAATCATACTGAATGCCCTATTAAGGTGGTCGTTATGAAGTCGATTGATTATATAAATATTTATTAGAATCTACGTCATGAATCGTGCAGAAACGCGATTAAAATCTACTGCATTTTAATCTCGTATTATACTAGTTGGAAATAAAGTATGACAGTCAGTATGCCGATTATTTGAAAAACATGATATTGATGAAATTTTCAATCAATGTAATTATTTTTTTTGCATTTGTTATCCTCCAAAAGCAAATCCAGGATCTTCATCTTAAATATTTATGCCTACAGACAGATATGGGAAGTTTACTACATTAGAGCGAATATTCTGAGGAATTAATTGCAATTTAGAATGATCAACAAAATAAGTGATTCTGGGAGTTGTTTTATAAGAGGTGTGCGGATAGTTTTATGGGTAACAGAAATCTTTTTTTTTTACTGTGACAAAGGATTCCCATTTTATTTACTTAACTTAAATATAATATTCTATCTACCTACTAATAACTATTTGCCCATATAAACTTTTCTGCTAAAAGCTTTCACACACGCTCAGTAAGCTCCCTGGTACCTATCTCGCGCGTTCTATCACAGGTCCGGAATATCCGAGAGCCAATATCCGGTTCCGTCAGCTATAGCGGATAGTGGCTGACGGATTTATAGACGGCACATAGGAGATTAGTGTGCTGGTAGTTCGCATCACGGCATATTGGCTTCTAGCTAAGTAAGAGTACCAATATTTGAAAATAGTGCAAAATGATTTTTTTCACAAAAATGTAACAGTCGAAAAGTGTGAATGTTGCTCAAAGATAATCTCATTAAAATTTAAATAAAAAATCTATCATGAAGGTTTACTAATAGTTTGTTGAGTTTGTGCATGATGGTTGTCGGTGATTTCTTGTTTGGCCCAGACTCAAATACAGTGAGCAAGTCATTTGAAAATCTAAAGTGACCCAGTTTGTGATCTAAGGGCTATGTTTATTGCAGACGAGGGCGGTGGCAGCTCAGATACGCGGTCGGACAGCAGCGAAGACGAGGTGACGGAGCACGTCCCCCGCTCCACGCCGCCCCCAGACATGGCCGCCGCGAGAGCGCAGGTAAAGTTGCTGCCTATAAAAATAATCCCACTGCTTGGTAAAGGCCTACATCAATGAAATTAAGGTACCACAGCAATGATAGATACAAGCGAGAGTGCAGGTAAACAGCTACAACTGAGATCGGTGGTGACGACTGAATGATTCCTCCAGCGGCGGTAAGCTCTGGAAGGAGCCGCCTGGCTTACGACCACCATCCTGCCGGTGCCCGACGCCAAACAGCACTCGCTGTGTTCCGTCGTTGTGCAGGATTTTGAGAGCGGTTCTGGGTAAGCTCGCTTCATCGTCGGCTTCCTTTCAACTCTGGAGTTCAGTGTGAAGCTAAGAGCAAGCGTTTACACCATTTTTCACGCTATCAATAATTAAAAAAATCTCTAGGATCGGTACGATCCATAACCATCATCATAGAATCTGGTGTTATATATTCGTCTGATATTTGTCGACTAAACTTAACAGTCTTTAGCACTTTAACTAAGAATATGAAAAGTCCGCAACGACCTGGTTGTTCTAATGGTGCCTACTACGCATTGGTTTGATTCCCAGTGGGGGGTAACAGCCTTGCATCGGAAGGCTCGTTTAGCCGATGGGCCGGGCTTCCATCGCAAGATGAAAGTCATAAAAGAAGTCATGTCACGTCAGAGGTCAGTAATTGACTATTTTGAAAACTCTGACAACAGACTATGCATAAATAATAGTCTGTTAAAAGAAGAAGTAGACTCTTTTGAAGAGCCTTATTACTAATCAAGATGTCCTCCTTACTACTAGAGTTACGTTATTTAATGAATGGCGAAAATTGTTCCTTATTTATGCCCTCGTTGCATTTTAGTGAGATATAAAGATAAATAGAGAAAATGATACACACACTACTGCACATTCAAAACAATGTTTATAAATCTATACATGATCAATATAGGTAATATGTGGGCTCGTTTTTGATAAATATCTCTAAAATTAGTTTGCTTACGCTCCTAATAACTGTTAGGTAGATATTTATCGCTTGTATGTTTCCCCAGGTTCCGACCATCAGCGTTACGCCGCACAGTCCTGGCGTTCTAGATGACAGCTTACAGCAGCTTCGGAGGCTGCACGCAGCGGTGCAGCGAATGAGAGCGGCGCCATTACCATTATTAGTAAGTAAAATGCTGATTTTTACAACCTATATTGTTTCTTCCTCAAGCCTTGAGGCTCGTGAGGAGCTGAGGAGTTGAGGGAAAGCTGAACCAAAATTATTCCGGAGCGTTTAGGCGCAGAATGTCCAATTCACAAAATGTCCAACGTTCGCAAAATGTCCAGTTTGCAGGATGTCCAGTTCGCAGAATGTCCAGTTCGCACAATGTTCAATGTTCAATATTCAACATAACTTTGTCAACATCAATCATAATTGAATTGAAAAAAGAGTGGGGTTTAAATCATTAGTAAAATCATAAGTTATTAATCAGTTTAATCTTTGTCTTTACTTAGAATAGCTGTTCCCCGCGACTTCGTACGCGTCAATTTCTGTTTTTATGAGCAGATTATTTTTGCAACATTTTTGACGGATGCTTCTCTCCTATTGGTCGCAGCGTTATGTTATATAGCCTAAAGCCTCCCTCGATACATGGACTATCCAACCCAAAAAGATTTTTTCAATTCGAACCAGTACTTCCAGAGATTAGCGCGTTCAAACAAACAAACAAACAAACTCTTCAGCTTTATAATATTTGTATAGATAACAAAACAAAAATAAATCATAAATCATTTTAAAATCAACATAAAAAATCAAAAACGTAGTTTCAGTCCGGTGATTATATCCGGTTTATTTAAAAAAACGTAAAAAAACTTTTTTTTTGGAAAATTGTTTAAATTTAAATTTGGTCATTTTCTAGTTTTCATAAGCATTTTTTGTATTGAATATCAAATTATAAAACAATACCAGTACTTCAAGAAATCCATATTTTTCTGTTATTTTTTGTTCATAGCGCATTTTCACTGTATGAATTGTTGTTGATGACTAATGATTTAAACCCCACTTTTGATTCAATTATGATTGATGTTGACAGAGTTATGTTAAATATTGGACATTGTGTGAACAGGACATTCTGCGAACTGGACATCCTGCAAACTTGACATTCTACGAATTGGAAATTCTGCGACTTGGACATTATGCGAACGTTGGACATTTTCCGAATTGGACATTCTGCGCCTTAACGTTCCGGAGATCCACGTCTGTAGGTCGTCTCAAAATAACGACACTATTCTTCACCATGATTTTCGTGAATTCGACTATCTGTCTCCCTCACTCTATTACCCTAGAGCGAATGAGAGTGACAAAATACTCCGTTTTTCAGCGAATACTAGCGGCGCGCGAACAACTTTGGCTAGAACTTAAACGAAAATCAGATTTTGAATGCACTGTTTATTATTTAAAGGTAAAGTCGTATTTAGCTCCCCGACGTTTTGATCCGATTGCGGACAGACTGAAGGCTTTAGTGTTAAGTTTTATGTGTAACAATGCATCAAGAAAGTTTAAAAACTTATAATTTTGGCTAGTATGCGTATGACGCCTAAATATTGGCATGAAAGTGTACTATACATATTTCTTTCCCTATGACTATACGCACCTCGACGCCTGTAAGTTTAGTTCTATCTGTCTCTGTCACTCATGCCAATATCCCAGAGTAATTGAAAGTTACAGCTATACCCGAATATACTGACATAATGTTACGAAAAATTTGAATGACGCACTTTACCCTACCTACTTTTTGTGATGAAAAGGAGAGCGAGCATCGAATTTCGTTGTTTGAACACTCAAAATGAAGACGTTTGGAATTTTGGATATTGAACTCGAGTCGTGTCTGCGACGTCCCTCTTATTTTTAGAGCTGCTGAGCTACTTACTTATTGCTGATTTTGTTTTGTAGGAATATACTACGTAAAGTATTAATTTACCGTTCAGTTTCTAGTTTCACATCAAATAGCAAATCGACGTCTTTCCGCAGAGTTATCATTACTTTATTTATGTACCAGTCAAAGTAACTTTTGCATTGGCAGTCCATTGTAATATTTTAGATGTAAGAGTGTCTTTTTTTTCTTAAATTAAATTTTTCACACTTAGACTGTAGAATCGAGTTAAAAGAAATATAGTGTATATATTATTTGAGTCCACGGGAAGGACATATGATTTTTTATCGCAGAAAAAGTATTTTAAGGAGATGTTAGTTTATAGAATCAATGATTTCTTTACAGATTTAGTTAAGATTAGATCAAAATGTTATTTTCATGGTTTCCATAACTATGAAAATAATATTTTGTCCTTGAAATCATCTTTTAAAAAGTAGAAAGGCAGACGCAGAAATGTGTATGGAGAATCAATATGTGCAGGATATAATCGATATAAGAATCAAACCAAATAGTTCAGACTGTTAATAAAATGAACTTAGACTTATTTTTTCATGCGATGTGGTGTTTTGCTTGTCTCAAATAAACAAAAGTCTTCCTTATCCATGTTACTATGACAAAGCTCTTTGTTTACCAACCTTCATATTCAGACAAACATGTTGAGAATGTCTGAAGACGTTGTTCAATTGCTAAGAAAGTTTGTAGACGCCACTAGAAGCGTCTTGTATGTGACCGGAAGGAACCTTTCCAAGGAGCTATTTATATGTGTATGATACTGATGTGACAATATGTAGTAGTACCTGCTATGTGAATAGCTGTTTAGGATTTCAGATACGTTACGTTATAACTGTTAATTATTAAAATGGAAATGAACTAAAAATCCATATTACTACATAGTATACGTATTAGTATCATTTACGTAATTAATATAGTGTACTACATACGGTTAAGAAGAAGCCTAAGGTGGGGCGAACTTACCCAGAAAGAAAGTGGCACCGGTTTTCCCACACACCAGCGGAACACAGAAAACTGTTTGGCGCTGGACTCCGGCAGGAGCATCCAGGCAGGCTCTTACGAAGCCTACCACCGCAGAGGGATCTTTTAGGCGTCATCATAGGTTAAAAAACCAAAGATGCCGTTGCCCAGGGTGGACCACTAGGAGGTAGATTCTACCACCCCAAAACTAAAGAACTAAAGAAGTTCTGCTAGAAAAAGACGGGCAGGGCGTCGTCACTCTACAATGGAGGCTATCGCTATTCAATAACAAAATTGCACTTCAATAACAACCGAGCACAACATTCAATTGTAATAATAAGCCAACTTATCAAAAATAGTTAAAGTTATCAATTAATCTTTACAAAAAAGCAATACAATTCTCTCCGAGCTCTCTAACACTCTTTAAAAATGGTTTTAAATTCTGATGAAATACAGGGTGAAATTTTAACCACTTTCCAAATTTTTATATATCAATCTACGAGACAAAAAACAAATGACGTATTTTTTCTTTTGGTATAGCCCAGTACAAAAATGTCAAAATAAATCACTTAGAAAATGTCCGTAAAAAATCAAAAATTTTTGATACGGCTGCCTAGTAACACTTTTTTTACGCGATTCGCATCTTATTCATTTATTACGATACTATTCTTAAGGTTTTGATTTTCCCTTTATACCTTATCAGGTCTAGGACCGTAAAAATTGAAAACTATTTTGCAAAAAATATTTTCGGGTGAAAGCTTGATTTACATTTTTTACTACATTAATGGGCTCTAAATACGATACTGAACGCTTATAAAAATTTTGGAAAGTGGTTAAAATTTCATCCTGTATATCGAGGTCCTTACCTTCCTTACTAGAGGCGCTTGTGTCGCGTGAGGTCCAATAACATTCACTTTTCACTGGTTTTAGCGGGCTTCGTTACATAAATTATAATTTCTTTAATTTACCTACTGGAAAGTGATCTCCTTCGTAAAATTATCGCAAATATGGATTTGGCGATTAATGTGAACGCTTTGAAAGCGGAATTAAGAAAAAGCGCAAAAATAGGCGGCCTCAAAGAGCAACTATTTCAGAAGTTAGTTTGTTAATATGAAGATACGAGTAGTTATTTATAAATATTAAACTTTAAACAGATTCAAGTAACACTTTGTTTCGGCGCCGATCGCCTTTGACATCTATACCTCCGGACCTCAGTCTACAGTGGCGCCAACTGGTGAGCAAAGAAACGGTAGTCCCCATTGAGCAAGGTTTGCCTATAAGCGAGTGTTAGTGTTTCGTTGTATTTGCTGTTTATTTGTGTGCCTAAGTGGACCCAAAGTAAAAGCTGTCGTTGTTGAGGAGTTAATTGAAGACTTTTATAGAAAACAGTTATACGCCTTCATCGCATAGTCTTGAAAATTATCGTGTATCACAATACATGTTTTTTAATATGTAATGATTTTTTATTAGCAGGCCACAGGCAGCAGTCGGCTCAGCACATCATGTCCATCTCTGTGCAAGGATGGCGCGCAGGAACCGGAGTGTTCCTCACCCACACATCTAGACTTCTACCCACAGAGCAGGAAAGGCAGTGGTATGTAGAAGTTTTATAACAGTTAATTGATTTGTCATTTCTGTAGCACTTTAGTTTCCTAGGACTGCGAAAAGTCTTGTACTGAAACGAATGTTAAAAGCGGCATAACTAGGATTTGATCAAATATCGTGAGGCAAGAAAAGCTACTCGAGCAGTAAAGGTGATCGCTGACGCGCGTCGCCAAGAGAGCCATTCTAAACCTATACCCTGGACGCAAGTCCCAGGCACTACCCCGTGTGCCTTTTTCATTGATTAATTTATGGACAAGACATACACACACATCCAATAGCATGAAAACATTCGCAATTCTACAAACTTACAGTGTTGCCTTAACTAGAAACTGCCACGAAATGATTATTTTTTGTGTAAGTATGTCAATATAACGCCCCTTTTGTTCTAGTAGTTTAAATATCGGGCTATGATCTCGGGGTCTTGGATTCAATTCCCTGGTCGGGCGAAAATTCCACGAGATTCGAATTTTTGAACATAGCTCAGATTTGTGATCACCAACCCGCATTTGGCAAGCGTGGGGATTATGCTTGTACCCATAATTGCTGTGGTAACTTAAATTCATTGATGGAGGCCTTTGCCCTGCAGTAGTATGATTATAGGCTATTCCTTTATCTTTATACTTTAATATGTGAATGTGTTTGAGTAAGTGCAAGTGTGTGGAAATCACGTGACATTGCTTTCGAAATTTATCCCGTAGCAGCCGTCGCTCTTATCGACGGCTACTGTCGCTTCGGAAGTAGTCTAGGAGCTTTCAGAGGTTCAACTGCTAGGCAAAGGCGTGCACAGCAATGGGTAGGGTATGCCCTAAGTTTTAAAAACATAACTTTGGGAGTCATGCAGGGATCCGTATTTTATTTAGATTGTTTACACGTAGTAAGGGTATGCAGTGCTTATTGGCATGTATGGTATGCACGCCACCACAGAACATGGAAAGATGTAAGAAAGGCAGTCAGGCGCCATTTGTTCGAGAACTGTTGTCGCCGCTTGCGCTCCACCACTACTTGTGCACATAATAAACACAAGCTTTCGTACACTAAAACGAGTTCAAAAAACGCCAATCAAGTGACCTATTGGTCGCGCGTCGTTAAAAGAAACCAATCACAGCTAACCTACATTCATGTTTGGGCAGATCTATGAGCTAAAGCTCATGTGAGCTCTGTATGTTTGTTTGATGGTGTTGACTTTCCACGTTCGACTGATTTTATAATTCCTCTGTTTCGTTTTTTCAGTCCAATTAATTTGATAAAATTGTCAGTCACCAATAAAGTTTTTATAAAGCAACCTTGACATATACAGATACCTTTTCACTATTTACATTAAAATGATACTTGTACGTATACTGCCTGGATTTCTGTTTTTCAACATCATCAGTTCGGCGTCGCGTCGTTCTGATTTTTTTCTCGAATCAAATCAAAAATGAAATAAATGCTGCTCTTAAATCGTAAGATCCAAGATCTCAAACTTCTTTATGGAATTTTGCACGTTGCTCGTCAGTTAATTTATCACGACACTTATTGCGACAGTTACGCAAGACTTCAATGTGTCGTTTTTGAAAGCTCATGGAAACGCATAACGTCAGTTGCGAACCTACCCCGCCTACAAGGCGTTTCTAACTTTTCCGTGTTCTGTGCACGCTATTGTCAGGGCCATAGAATGACGTGTGCCAGTGTGTTTGTCAGGCGAGTCCCGGCAGTGGGGCCTGTGGGAGCGGCGCGACGAGGGCCGTCGCAGCTCGTGGGCCGCGCTCGAGCCCGCGCCGCACCGCCCGCGCAAGTACGTACCACTAGTATACTATGCATTTTTTAAAGATAGATAATGCGCATTCTTACTCACAATAAAGTAATAATAATTTGTGCAATCAATTGACTAAAACTAAATTTATAAAATTTAGCCTTTTGTATAACAGCTTGAAAAGTAATGTACTTATTTTATAAAAAACAGTACATGGATAAATAATTTACTTACTTACTTACACAGTAAGTATCATATATGGTATTTTATTTACATGGGATTATGAAGCAAAATAAAAAAAATGTTGCCTTTTTATATTTAGGTAAATTGCTTTTCAGCCTCCCCTGGTATGTCTTAGTGTCCTGTTACATTTCTATTTGACCTCCACGATTGAACGAGTAGAACATGGTTTTGGTGTTATGTCTGTCTGCTTTTAATTACTTTTTTGTGTGTGTAATGAAGTGTAAAACACTATTATCAGTACTTCCCTTTTGTCTGTGAAATAAAGTGTAGAATAAGGAAGCATTATTGCGAATATTAGTTTAAATATGTTCAGTAGGTGGCTTTGCTTACTGCATTTACTTTGCGATACAGTTACTGGCAGAGGCGGGTGGGTATCGTGGTGTAGAAGGAATTGGTCCCCTCATCCGACGCAAGTCCTAAAAAGTCACGTCCGAAGCCAGGGCCCTTATTCAGCTATTTCAATTGCAGTTCGATCGTGATTGAATTGGGCGTTTTTGACATTTAGCCCATACTAGAACTTTCAAAAACCTGCTATTCAATTACGATTGTGATACGATTTGGTTAGCTGAATTAGGGGCCAGAGGTGCGATTGTGTAAAGCAATCGTATTCATTTGACAGTTCATAACGTACGGTATAATCTGTCAAACGGCTAATTCTAATTGTGTACGGAGTTCATTTATCGTTAACGATTGGGTCGTTAATTTTAAACGATGAGTGAATGATGTACATGATTTTGACAGATAATTCGAATTGCGTAAGTCTTATGAGCTCATTGCTAATGTCAAATGATTGCGGTGACTCTTGACTCATGACAATCGTAAATTTTACCCTCTTATGTACGCAAATTTCTTCAAATTGTTACATTTTCTTTTAAAGAAAATGTTGTTTTATCTTTATTTAAATTAGGTACACTCTTTCTTGTTTGTTTTTGATAGAACGCCTTAATTTAATTTAATATTTTTTTAATTACTTGTGTTTTTATTTAAACAAATGCAAAGTTTTGTTTCACTGTGACAGTTAACACTTGACATTCACAGAACATAAATAAAATAATATACTACGTCAGAGAACACTTTATGTAGTCCACTGGAGTTTTGCGCGGGAAACGAGAAGAGAAAGATGGATTTTGTTGCGAAATTTTGTGAAATTATCTTAAGCGGCATTTATTGTGATAAAGTGGTGGCATTGTTATAATAATGTGTCAGTGAGTAGGATAAAAAAATAAAACTGAGAAACAAGAAAAGGCGCTCCTATTTGACTTTGATCCACGTCCTCACGTAAAACTACCGTAATCATTGAAATGTATATAACACCCATACATTTCAATGAGTTAGGTTAGTTTAGGTTTAGGTTAGGTTAGGCTATTATGTTTATGCAAATTTAAATGATATTGTATGTATAAAAAAAATTACATTATAACTAAAAAGACTAGGCTGTATGGACTCGTCCGAAGCCGTTAAACTTTTAGGAAATAAAAAACTTAGTCCTCTAACGCCACCTATTGTCGAGTAGCAGGAAACTCGTATTTCATTCGTTCTTTGCGTTTGGTTATATCAATTGCAAAGGTAAATTTTTAATTTAAATTTAATGTTTTTATGAAATAAAGTGTGTTTTTGGGTTGAAATAGTAAAATTTGATTAAAAACCTGCATTTATATTTGAATACAATTTAATATTATGTTAGAAAAAAATGAGTATTACCGAATGTTTTGCGATAATAAAACGCAAATCCATGAAACGTTTTTATACCACCGGTCACTTTTCGGTCTTCATGGAATGGACAAAATTACACAATTAGAATTTAATTATACGATCGATGATCAATTGTATTCATTGTCCATCCATGAACAACCTTACACAATCGCACTACAGATTACCATAGGAGAAGACTTGCCTGCAAGCTATAGACTTCCTACAGTCACATTTCTCCGAAGCCTTTAAAATTGAACGTGTTCTACAATTTTAGCACACTGAACGGTCACAGCGCGTCGCTATCGTCTATGGAGTCGGAGGGAGAGGTCCCGAGGCCGGTGCGGCACTCCACGCACTCGCTGAATGATAATGATCTTGCGGTAAGTGCCAATAGCGGTCTTCGCTAGTCTATTGTTTGTTATATACACAAATTTATAGCTATAAAGGAAGCTATGTTCTTTGATTTTAGGTGGAATTTCATTGGGCAAGGTGTCGTTTAGTTCAATCTTTTGTAGGATCAAGATTTCAAAGTTTATTAATGATAAAAGAAATTTGGTACGAATTTAAAATATGGCCAACGCCCCGTTGGTCTAGTGGTTTAAATACCGGGCCAAGATCTCGGGGTCCCAGGTTCGAATCCCGGGTCGGGCAACAAAAAAGTTTCGAATTTTCGAACGTTGGTCGGGTTTGTGATCACCAACCCGCATTTGGCAAGCGTGGCGATTATGCCAGTACACCCATCATTGCTGTGGTAACTTGAATTTAATGATGGAGGCCTTTTCCCTGCAGTGGGATGATTATAGGCTGTTACTTTTAAAATGTTTCTCTTTATCGCTGTCTACTACCCGTCAGTTTGTCTGCCATCAGGCTGTATCTCATAAACAGAGATCGTAAACAACAAACAACAGAGATCGGAGAATCAGATCCATATTTACTAAAAGTTCGTTTTTGGCTAGGACATTATGGAAGCGGCTTCTTAAACCACGTATGTCGATACCAAAATTCTGGCATGGTTTCGATACAAAAGTGCATTCCATAACAGTCAACACTTCAATTATAGGAAAATATGCATCCGAGTATCCAATCTCTACTCATGAACCATAGCTAGAAAGTTGAAATTTTCATAGATTCGAAAATAAATAATTAAATTAAATTGTATGACGAAACCTTCACATCCGAATCTCCTCGCATACCGGGCGCGGCGCTTTACCATTCAGCCTCAGAGACACTACGTCAAATTCGTCAATTTTTCAAGCATATTCTTATCGCTGTAAGCCATCGTTGTTTCATAAGTACGACCTCCGTGGCGGAGTGGCGTACACACCGGTTTTCAAGGTGTTGCCTGCTCCGAGGTCCCGGGTTCGATTCCCGGACGGGTCAATGTAGAAAAAGGGTTTTTCTACATTTTCTCGGGTCTGGGTGTTTGTGGTACCTTCGTTGTTTCTGGTTTCCAAAATACGAGTGCTTTAAATAGTTATTCAAATTGGGATCAGAACAATGCATGTGATGTTGTCCACATTTACATTTACATTTACATCAAATGTTAGGAGTTTTGCACTCTTAAACTCTTAACACCCGAAAGAAACATCTTTACAGATCTTTGACGGTCAGTTAAGATGAAACAGCTATTTATATACTTTACATGATATTTTAGTAATTTGTATGTGACTTTGAAAGACTATCTATGTGTCCGCACAGAAGGACTTCGAAAAAGTCACAGCGGCGCTCCGCGCGGGCGGTACTAACGCGGTGGCGGTTCACACTCCGGCCGAGGGCGGGCGGCTCGTGGCTCGTCTACCGCTACAGAAGTCCGTGTCCACGCCCAGCATCGTGGCCGCCGTGCAGCCGCCGCAGCAGCCGCCTATAGCCATGTGAGAATATACACTGGACACACACTAACAATGAGCCACTATAGTCATGCCGCTTGCGACATATACGTAACACTAAATCCCCACAGTCACATCTCTTGCGATATACAAGACGAAACACTAAATCCCCACAGTCACATATCTTGCGACATACAAGACGAAACACTAAATCCCCACAGTCACATCTCTTGCGATATACAAGACGAAAAACTAAATCCCCACAGTCACATCCCTTAAGACATACTAGACGAAACACTTTCTAATTAAAATTTATTTGTGCATGCGGTTTTTTCTATGATTATGTGCATGTCTAAAGTCAATGTCTTGTTTTTATCTGCACTATTTGCTTTGCTACAATTTGGACACTAAAAATCCGGTTGGAACCGGCTATTATTTTTTATTTGCCATAAAGAGTGGAACTATCGTGATTATTAACTGTACCTAAAAACTAAAAGCTTAGTTTTTACTTAAAACTTGTCAGGCTATTATGTGCTCTTTTAATGAAGTAGTACGACATGATTTTCTATGAACAATGTATCTTTGTTTTCTTGAGTGTAAATGTTTTACGAAACTTCAAATTCTTCGATGTCTGTGCCTATGAATAACTATAATGTCTGGACATTAAAATTGTATTACAAATGTAAGATTGCATGCAGCTTTCCTGTTTAATGAAGTAATTTGCCACTCGGACTGGTAGCGAAGTCCTCACTTTTTTGCCCCCAGCAAATCTGTACTTTCTGTAAATTCACACCCTGCTTTTAATCGTTTATAGAAAGCCATTTCGTATATTAGTAAAGAAAAAACTTATAATTTTAAAAACGGGCCGGTTTAAGATGGCAAAATTAAAGCAACAACATATTGGAGACCCAATACATCACGAATATCACGACACGATAGTTCTACTCGTATTGTACGCCCCGCTCGGTGTTAGCTTATCTGGCGCGGGTGCGAGCGAGACGGAGAGCGACGAGGACGCGTCAGCGGCTACGGTGGGGGCCACGCCTCAACTGCCGGGAAGACGGAATAACGCGCACCAAGAACATCTGGGGCTGCATCGCCTGGCGTTCTTAGAACAGTGAGTGGACTCTATGCCTTGGTGTTATGGGTCACTTTGGTCCGCCCGTGCTAGGGCACTTCAGGTTTATATCAGCGAAAGGTGAACGTACTATGAATATTTCTTCGTGTTACTGGTACAGTTAGCTCTGGCTGGCAAGGGGTTCTGAGAAGAAAAGGTCTCTAAGTAAATTGATTGTACAATTAATAATTTATTGGGCTGACATGTCAAAGAATTCAAGTAAGTCGACCTTTTTTAAAATTTAAAATTACTTCTACAGATACAATTAATTCAAAAAAACTGTTGCGTCCACAAATAGAATTAATGGCACAATAGATGTTTTAAATTTAAGCATGCTAATAGCACACGGCTTTGCTTGTGTGTTTGTTCTGATCACTTGTTAAGTTTTACATAATATTTTTTGCTTATCTTTGCATGTTTAAAAATTCATGATTTTTCACATAACATTTACGTATAACGTATATTTTTAGTGTCTTTTATGATTAATATTTTAATAAATACAATTTTCAACAGAGCTGCCTACGACCACCACGCAGAAAAGCGACGGAAACGTGGCAGTCTGTTCTTCAGGAAGAAAAAGGTAACTGTATACGGCCTTTTTGGAAGTAGTAAAATCGTGTTAAAAAAATTGTTTTTTCTCCATCCAATATGGGTAGGCCTTTAAAAATATTGTGGCTCTGTGAACATTATTTATAGATCCTGAGATCCATATGTGAAAGTGCATTTTTGTTGAAGCTAAGTGTCCCCCTTCCCTTCCTTTAGCTTAATGGATACATAAAAAAAAAAATCATAACTAAGTTAATATGAAAACTATCAGAGCCAAAGTAGGGTTTGCTAGTTCAGGAGCACATTATAAAACGTTACAGTTGAAATAGCAATATTTTTAAACAGCACAACAAGTATGTCCGCATTTGCTACGTATAACCACGTATCCCTACATAGCGTGTGGCCCGACACACTTGGCCGGTTTTGTTCATGCCAAGTATGCGAAGAAGATAAACTGCTCATTTGCTGTGGAAATAAAACCTACAACTCCACGCTCAGGCCGTACATACATCTATCTGTCTCTTTCACGCACTCTGTCGCAGTTGGTATTTAAATAGAAACAACCAAGCGTACACAAAATAGATATTTATTAAAAATTTAAGGTTGAGCACTGTGGGTATGGGTTCGTATGCCCGACTGTTAATAACTAATTTAATTATTAATATAAGACGAACGTATAACGTTACAACTCTACGGTATTGGCATACCTAAGAGAGACAAATAGACATACACACATTGTGTTGCGCACTTAGACCTCAGAATCATGCTCTTAAACTTTGGTATTACCCTCTTTAATTAATTTTATACCTCGCGTCAATAATCATGAACCGTATGCCCACGGGGTAAGGACCATACTTGCTTGAAAATAAGTCCTAATATCAGTCTAGCGTATGGTGACTACAACTTTTTTCAGGACAAATCACGTAAGGCCTCCCATGCGTGGCTCGCAGCGGGCAGTGGTGGCGACTGCGACTGGTGCGGACGCGCCTTAACTGACAAACCCTCGCTATACTGCGAAAGTGAGTCATTATAAATAAATTTATAAGTTACAGAATGTAAATAAGAATTAGTTGTTTCGGGGCTTTATGGGAATTCCCAATATGTCGACACTGTTAGTATAATTATAAACACGTCCACGGAATCATAAAAAAATTTTTTTTACCTGTATTCACAGTTAACTTTTTATTTATTCTATGATTATGGCATTTTCAACAGTGACGCAATTTTTAAACTTATAACATGGTAGAAATCCCAAAATAATGAACCCTTATGTGCCATGTAAGCTTTTGAATCGGTATATCCTGTTAACAATTTTACTCACAGTACACACATCGACAGCACCTGCTGTTGGTATTAACATGAATGTTTCCAGGAACTTCTTGGTATACAGGGTGGCTTAATCCTGACGAATAATCATTATTTTAGATAATTTACTAAGATACTTCACTTAAAAATGCTCACCCCACGTAGAACGCAAACGTTAGAATAATTTATTTTGAATTTTCGTTTTAACTTAAAGGTTTTCTTTTCAGATTGTACCATGACAGTTCATCAAAACGTATGCAAGGACTACATCGTCGAATGCAATAAACCAAAATCGTCAAAGGTTTGTCAAAGGATGTAAAGAATTTAAAGATGTTTGGAATTAGATTGAAAATCAAGTGCACATTGAAACAATGCTAAATTTAAGTTAAATCTACAGAGTTGATAATAATGTTTTATATTTTTTGCAATTACAGACTTCTGTGGGCAAATCGTTAAGTGCAAACAGTGGAAAAAGCAGTAAGCGGAGCTCTGTATCTGGCCAGTCCCAAAACTCCAATAGGTAAGTACTTTTGCCAGAGTTTAATTTTTAAATTATAACGAAACTTAAACTTGAATTTTAAAATTGTAATGATAAAATCTAAAGTAATAAACATGCTAATGTGAATAAAGTAGAAAAAATATTTTTGAATATATTTTGTATGGCATATAGTTTGCTGCTTTATTTTTTCATAAACGCAACTTCATGGCAAAGGAACAAGGATTGATGCCATAGATAAAGCCGTTTTACGCTGATGCATTTTGGATTTGTTTTGCGTGCATATTGTGCGAGATTTTATGTATTTTGCAAGGAGAAATTAAAAAGTAAAAGGTTTGAATTGTTAGGTTAATTTTAGGTGTCAAATAAAATTCAGTGTCAGGTTATTTGCTATGATTTAATTATAAGAAGATACACAAGTATGTGACACTGTAATTTGACTGAATTACGTACACTTGTTTTCTTACACTGGGTTTATGCTTTGTATCATTGCTAGTCTTCACTTGGTTTGTCTATTTTGTTTCATTTATTTTTTGTTGTTTAACAAACGCTAATGAGAGCTTCATTTGTTTCTGGTAAGCTATATTTTTCGTTCGATATTTGTTTTATTTAGTTTGATGTACGGAATTTTATGTCTTCTTATAAAGGAAATCATTGGGTTTGTTTATAATGTTTTACGTTTGAGGTGACATTCCGAATAGAAAATGTCAGTAAGCTAACAGAAAAAAGTGAGTACCTACCTGTATACCGCGAAAGTCAGGTCAATGAACTTTCCGAATGCCGCCTCGAACCGTCCACACGCGTCACGTGACCGCAAAGGCAACAAAACAATGCCACGCACACATATGTACATGTGTTGTTGCATACGCACACAGCAAGAAGCAGTCGGGGTGCTATTCGCCGTGGCGCCGCGTCGCGACCAAGCTCGGCGTGCAGTAAGTTGCGCGAATGCTGCGATATACCGCTGCCTCTTTCTTACTCTATCATCACACATACATTCACCGTCATCGTTCTGTCTCGCTCTATTTCTCTGTCACCTACGACGCGTCTACTCCTGGTCACTCGGTTCGGTTAGGGTTTATGTTGCAGGTTTTGTTAAGTAATTTGTTTTTCGATTAGCAACAAGGGTGTTGTTTGTGAAGTAAAAATTAAATGTTTTTTTTTTAATTCACTTTAATTTTCCACTTCAAAGTGATTGAGCAGTACCGCCCAAATATAAAGTGGTATTAGATTCTGTCATAGCGGTATCTAAGCATGTCTCGCTCGCTCATTAACTATGAGATAACTTCTGTGCGAGTTGTTTGTGTAGTTGTTTAACAGATTTACAATACACACGTTGTTTTTTTTTGTTCTTCGACATGGTATTTCACAAACAAACGAAACACTATATACGAACATATCGCGACGTTCGCTCATCAAACATCAAGTTCAAGAATCTTCTAGATCACGTCATCGAGCCTTACTTGTGTATCTTTCTGTCTGTACGAGGTAGTTTTGACTTCGAGCTGATACACACGGAGCGAGGTCGCAAAGCTTGTGATAAGATCCCATACGTGATGGCTGATGTCTTTGCTTAGACGCAGCTAGGAGCTTGTAAGGATAGCAGATAAACGTTTCAGTCGAAAATTTAAATATTCGACTGAATGAGTCATCTGCTATCCTTTCAGACCCCATCACATGTCAGCTGTGTAAAATTTTGAAACAATAATGGGTGATAATTACCGTTTTGCGCATCGAGACAATTCTCAGGCTTGACCATTAAGCAATAAAAAAAAAGTAAAAGAGGCATCAATAAAAAAACTCTTTTGTACCGTTTTTTAATTAATACCATATTAAGGTAAAAAAATTCTTAAATTCACAACCCGAAAATTATCTTTAATTTTACTTAGTTAAATTTGACTACATAAACTAATCCTGTATAAAAGACAACTAATGGAAAGACAAAAACAGATACAAGTTGGCAACTTGGTCGTTTACGATAATATTCTAAATCACTTTCCTAATATTAACAAACTAAAGACAAAGTAAGTCAAATTTTTATCCAAATAAGATCCAATTCTAGTTATTACAACTGTGCCTGATACAGGGATTTTGCCACATACGTTGCGTCGTCACTTAGTTGTGTATTGGCCTTTCTTGAGAGATGTGTTGTCGTAGAAATTGGTTTCAAATCAGTTATTATTTCGCTGATGATTTGTTTTCAACTGTTTTTATTTAGTTTTGTCTAGTTTATTTATGGTGGCCAGTATGTTAAAACAACGAAAGAATAAAAGAAAAACTTTGTGTAATAGGGTTAAGAATATGACACATTAAAACATTATTTAGAAATATATTTTTTGTATATTTAATTGACATCTTACAAAAAACATAATCGTTATTTTTAAGGATTTAGATATAATCAATGTTATATAATTACTAAACTATACTAGGAGACATATTTATCTAAGTATTAGGGATTGACCTACCCAGTGGTATTCATTAAGAATCATACAAATACTTGCTAACTTGTAAACGTGAAGCTATGTAAACGATTTCAAAAAAGGCAGTTAAAATATATATTTTATTCTTTTATATTTAGCTTACTAGGCTAATCCATTCTTAAATTAGGCAAAAAATTCGACACTGTTAAGTTTTCTAAACGGCTCTGGGCAACTCTGCCTAAATAAGTCACTATATTATTGTCAATTCAAAATTTTGCATGTCATTTACTTTTAAAATGTTATTATAAATGTATATTTTCGAGTACTGCTTTTTATTTTTTATTTCAGGCTTCGCTGACTTTTGTTTTTGAAATGCAATCATGTAGGTTCTTCGTTGAGGTTTTAATTTTATTTTAACGGATTATCTTGAAGATACTCTCTCCTAAAATTCTAATATAATGTTAAATAGATGATGTTGTAAGACCTATCGTTTCATTCTATCATTTGTTGTGTCGGTTGAACTTTTGACCCTGTCTGTTTTGATCTTGATATTAATTTTACTTCTTTTATATGGCAACACAGAATATATTTGTTATAGAATATTGTACACACGGCGGCACATCAGACTATACACGTTGACCTTGAAACCGCCTTTATGCCCTACGTAATAAAAGCTGTTATCGCAGTTCAACTGTTTAACTTGATGTGCTGTCGGTTGTACAATCGTAATAAAAAGTAATTTGTTTCAATCCCAATTTTCTATCAAATAAAAAACTATTTTTGTTGGAATTATGTGTCACCGTAAAATTGTCAAAACCGTTAAGTGTACAATCTAACGGTTTTTATGGTATTTTTTGTACAGGCAGGGCGGACGAGATGATGCCATAGACAAAGTTCTTTAAGAAAAACCGGGTCAAAAACTCTTCTTTCCATTTTTTTTTTTTCGAAATACAATATACTAAGAAACGGCTATGATAAGACTGTTTTATTGTGCCAAAATAATATTTTACTAAAATGACATAAAATTTTCGTAAAAACAAGAAATTTAAATTACAAATAAAAAAGCGCGTAGTTATTTTTTTTAACCGAATTCAATCAAAATTGTCGTTCCGATAGAGTTTTATTGATCAATATATTCTGTGTGTTTGTCCATAATGAGCGGATAATGCGTATCTGAATTATTAACCGATTAATTAATGTTCTTTCCAGCACAAGTCACACGTATAACGACGACAAAGACGGATCGGACCACAAACACGACCAGAGCAAGTGAGTTATTTATTTATTAATAAATCTTACAGCTGTATATCCTAATGCCGGCATAAACCGAGATTTAAATATTATTTTATATCAAATATCATATAATGTGTAAAGATCTCGTGCCTCTGTGTTAGTTTATCAAACTTTTTCTTTTTCTTTATTCAAGAAAACAAGACGGTTAGGATTGTATAAAAATCCACGAGTGTAAAGTCGTGATAACGGCTACCTGCATAACACTTTTTTTTCAGTATTTAAGACACAATATAAAGCGTATTGTTTAGAAATCCCTATAGCTGTGAAATCTTATGTTAATAAATAATTGAACCAATCAGTGTGAACTCCTCAACTATCCGATTTAAGTTTGCACTTGACAATGATCGCTGGAGAGGTATACTAGCAGTTCATTGATGATGACTGTAAAGAGTGATGTCAAACCGGTGTCCAAGATGTTGTCTACTCCGAGGTCTGAATTTTCGTGTTACAGACAACAGCACGTCAACCTACCACAAAATGTTAATTTTTTTCAATTGATATTGATCTCTACTCGTTGGACTTAAAGACCTTTAACTTTTTGGGTGGGTTGACCTGCCGTTGTCTGTACCTTCATTGTATCTGATTTCCACAATACCAGTGCTTTAATCGTTATTTACTTTGGTATTAGAACAATGTATCTGATGTGATTTTCGCCTTTCGTGTTCATTATAACTGTGACGTATACAAACGAGACTGAACGTAACTGATACACTGAGAAACTGGTTCACTACCATTTCCTTCTTTGTCGTTTTGATAACTTTACAGTAGTCGTGGTCACAAAGTGCTTTGTGCTTTTATAACTAACAATTTATGTGATGTTGTCCACATTTATTATTATCCTATCAATCATTGTACCATCACGTACCAAACTTTTGAGCCATTTCGACATCACACATGGTACTTTGCTCCTTTTGCGCGCCCCACTTGAAATGTTATACCAACAATTTTTGTGCCACTGCAATTATTTTCCATTATTATTACTGTTACAGTGCATCAGATGACGCCGGGGTGACCGAGTGGCCGGAAGTGTACCTGACCCCGGACCAGCTCGGCGACGAGGCCACCGCCCTCGGCTTGGGCGCTTCAGAGCCCGATACCTGGGCGGCGGGCGCGCCTAAGGGCTTAGCCAAGTTAGTACTAAGCTGCGTACCCCGTAGGAGATAATGTAGAAAGACGTCAGACGACTTCACGCGGCGTTGCCACACTTCGCCCGACATTTGCGACAGTTGCGACACCGCGCAACTTGTATCTTGTCGCCCATTCGAATTAGTAAAGTCACTAGCGACTAACTGACGTGGACGGCGACAAGATATCGAATGACGTAGGGCAATGTTCCACGATGTCGCCCGATGTCACTGAATACAAATGTCGCTTCCGAGCCTGATACATGGGCGGCGGGCGCGCCTAAGGGCTTAGCCAAATCAGTACTAGCATTGAACATTTGTTTTATTGTCATCATCATCGCAGCTAAACGACTATTGCTGGTGACGCTGCCTTAGGTGAGGCTACAGAACACGGAAAATAGGTTAGAAAGGCGAGGCAGGCGCGCCACAAAGGTTATAAGCAAATGCTCATACTTCTGCCCAAACATTAATGTAAGTGGTTTCAAAAGAATTCACTCGATTGGCGTTCTTTGAACTCGTTTATGTGTAGTGGTGCGCAAGCGGCGACATCGGTTCTCATACAAATGGCGCAGGACAGCCTTTCTAACCTTTTTTCATGTTCTGTGTGATCTTTACAACAATTGGCCTCGTACCACTCCCATCATGCGAGTCGATCAGCCTGGTAAGCTCCCTGTTTACCCTCAGATTGTTGGCCTTACAAAGTCGCCATTTCAGAACCTTTTCGCCCTATCGATCATCGGTTCTTCTTACTATTTGTCCCACCCACTTCGACTTTAGGCCTGCAATTCATCGAGCGATGTCGTTTATATCCATAGATTTAATATACTGCTTTTAGATTGGCAATGAAAAGAGACAGAATATAATGCAACTATATGATAGAACGAGATAGATCACAAGGCCGTTCACGTACACGCTTAGAACCTGTAGTGTTTTTCTGAGTTCTGACGTCTGTCACGCGCAACACAATATTCCCTTTAGTTTTACTAGTTTCATTTTTATTATTGTAAAAAAGTGTCGAGTTGATGTATTTTTATTATGGTTACATGTTCAGTACCTGGAAGTAACTCATCTAAAAAAGGGAACCAACATAATTGTACATTTCACACGTCAACACACAATCGCGATTATCAGCAGTAAAATTCAATGTTTCAGAGCTTTGACTAAAATTTTGTATACTAATTGATATGGCATATCATCAGAACAAGGATTTAAATTCATATGAATTCAATTAAAAATAATATCAAATACGTGAATTTCAGCAATTACTAACGTCACTTTTGTATTTTAGTGATTGACGTTGTCGATGATATCTTATCGACATTTCATTAGCTGACATATTTCACATTGTAAACCGCATACAGCCTAAATTGTTGAAATACGTTAGAAATGCTTGAAATTGCCTAATAGAAAAGAATGTTCGCCCAATAAATGTTCGAGCATTTGCAGTTTACATTTGGACCCTAAGTGTTTTTAACACAGAGGCGTTCAGCCTGTAAAATTACGCTCTGGATCAATCTCCATATTGTTCAAGCCCCCATCAATCCCCATTAGTTAAACATTAAATGTATGTATATTTAGTGTACGTTTGTAATGTGTAATTGAAAAATAAATATCAGTTTTATTTCAACTTTGGCGATCGCGATCGCAAAATGAGGCAAAATTGTTAAATACTGGCAAGTAACGCCTACGATATTTTTTACAATAAATTGATTTTGTTCGGGAATAAGTAGTTATAAAATAAAAAACATATCTAGGTATTTACTTGCAGTTTTTTGGCGTTCTTTTAATAATACTAAAAAATAAGTCACCTGCGTCAACGTTAACTGTGTCGCTGGAATCGACATCGAAAGCAAGCAGGCATTGCAGTACCTGCACTATTTATCTCACGCACATGCTCACTTTATACACACTAGCGTAACCTAGTTTTGGTCTCGTTTTCAGGATTTAATTGCCAATCTATCATCTATATTAAATCTATGTTTATATCAGTTTTCCTACAGATTTTCTTATGTTTGATTCTATCATCTGTTTTGTAGGAAAGCACTATTCAGATCATGAACGAGTTCTTACTTGTACTCACGCTTGGCTGATATTCGGTTGGTTGTAGCTACAACCCTTTTGAGGGCTGGCTACGGTCCTGAAGTAAACAGTTATGAATGGGATTATTTTTAACTGATGAATTTGTTCACAGATCAATAGGAGAAAGAGAAACGAAACGTCAAGAACACATCTATGAATTAATACTGACTGAAAAACATCACTGCCTCACTATTAGACTCATGCAAAAAGTAAGTACCAGTTCTTTTCTTATTTTTGTCATGTGTGAATGTCACGTGTAAGTTCAGCTCATACCATGAGATTTGTACCCTTTACTGAGTTGAGTGTTCTCCAAAAATGTTTATATGCAGGTTTTAAAGTGTGTTTCAAGTAAATTAATTTAGACACAAAATTTATGTTACAAAAATAAAAGAAGCATAGAGTCAAAGAGGTTAGGTAACCCAATTTTCTGCGTCTTCTGCTTTGCACTGGATGACTTTTTAAATTACTAATTCATAGTGCTTAACTTATCCATCGACTTTAATGATTAGATTCGCGTCAATTAAAATGTTCAAAATACGCTCATTGCCGATTTCACATGATTTAACGACCTTCGTGGTGGAGTAACGTACACACCTTCACCGAGGTTTTCAAAGTATCGCCAGCTCAGGTTCCGGGTTTTATTCCCAGACGAGTGAAGGTAGAAGAAAAAGTTTTACGATTTTGTCTCGTGTCTGTATGTTCGTGGTACCTTCGTTGTTTCTGATTTCCACAAAGCAAGTGCATTCATAAAATTGATAATAGTTACCTAATTTGAGATCAAAACAATAATAATAATAAATGATGTTGTCCACAGTTTACATGCAATTGAAACAAGCTCGTGACAAATTCCGTGACATACATAGCTGCTCTAATATCAGTGGTCATCCTAATTGTCTTAAGACGTAGAATATAATCGAACGTTCTATCCCAATGATATTATATTAAAACGAAGCAGATATGTTATAAGCGCGTGCGTTTTGAAGATTCAAGTACGCCCTAATTAGATCGTTTTTTACAACGTCCGCGTCGAGTGCAGTCACGAGCGGTAATCATTAAAAATTATAGCCGTCTCGTTCATTTGAATGCTGTTTCGCGTGTTTTGTTCTGCTTATCAGTGGAACTTGTCAATGTGTGCAGTTTTGGATTGCTCGGAACAGATTTAATACGAGAATTACTATGAAGGTAAGATATCTATATTATGAGTGATAATAATAGCACTGATACATTACATAAGAACAAATTTTCTTATAAACTTAGCCATTTAAAGGTACTCGCACATAGAAAATGTCTCGCGATCACGGGAGAACTGTCGTATCCGCGGTTGGGGAGCTGTTAAGAGCAGACAAATCGATCTACCCGATAGATCGATTAGTTAGAACGAATCAAATAACTCTAGTGATAGTGACCATGAAAGTTTAAATCAGTATATCTATACTTATATAATTTTTCTATCCCAGATGTTCATGGAAGGCATGCTCCGATTCGGCGGCGTGTCGGGCTCGCAAGTAGCCCGTATGTTCCCCCGCGTCGACGAGCTGTGGGCGCTGCACGCGGCCTTGCTGACCAGGCTCCGCGCCCGGCAGCGGGCCGCCCCGGCCGTCGCGTCCGTGGCCGACATACTGGCCGAGACGTTCGCGCCGCCGGCGCATCACAAGCTGAAGGCTGCCTATGGTAAGTGGCCAGTAGAGGGCGCTACACGCGGCGCTACTGACCAGGCTCCGCGCCCGGCAGCGGGCCGCCCCGGCCGTCGCGTCCGTGGCCGACATACTGGCCGAGACGTTCGCGCCGCCGGCGCATCACAAGCTGAAGGCTGCCTATGGTAAGTGGCCAGTAGAGGGCGCTACACGCGGCGCTACTGACCAGGCTCCGCGCCCGGCAGCGGGCCGCCCCGGCCGTCGCGTCCGTGGCCGACATACTGGCCGAGACGTTCGCGCCGCCGGCGCATCACAAGCTGAAGGCTGCCTATGGTAAGTGGCCAGTAGAGGGCGCTACACGCGGCGCTACTGACCAGGCTCCGCGCCCGGCAGCGGGCCGCCCCGGCCGTCGCGTCCGTGGCCGACATACTGGCCGAGACGTTCGCGCCGCCGGCGCATCACAAGCTGAAGGCTGCCTATGGTAAGTGGCCAGTAGAGGGCGCTACACGCGGCGCTACTGACCAGGCTCCGCGCCCGGCAGCGGGCCGCCCCGGCCGTCGCGTCCGTGGC
Organism: Anania crocealis; assembly: GCA_949315895.1. Taxonomy (NCBI): domain Eukaryota; kingdom Metazoa; phylum Arthropoda; class Insecta; order Lepidoptera; family Crambidae; genus Anania; species Anania crocealis. The sequence goes on along the minus strand of OX438872.1, from coordinate 4,753,473 downwards.
CGACATACTGGCCGAGACGTTCGCGCCGCCGGCGCATCACAAGCTGAAGGCTGCCTATGGTAAGTGGCCAGTAGAGGGCGCTACACGCGGCGCTACTGGCGACTTGTTTATAAATACGGTGGTAAGACTTGGAGAAGACTTTACTTATGAGTCAGTTGCGAGGAGGCGACTCAAAACCTCCTCACCCTACACATTATATAACCCGTAAAGTTATATGGATACGTATTCCGTTTATCCAGTTTTCAATGACAAAACGGAATAATATAACAGACCATTATTTTTTTCTAAATACCAATATACTGTCATGTATCGCTCATAAAACTCCATACGCTATTGATGAAACAAGCGCATCCGTTAAAACAGACGAGTAAAACGGAGACCATGTGTGAACAGACTCTAACGCCGCAAGCTGGTTAAAAGACTGGGCCTGTCTCACAATCGCTGAGCAAAGTTCTGGGTAAGCTACTTCAAGCCTATCTGCTCAGAAAACTATTTTTTACGTTTTACAATCCCTGAATAGGGTTAATCACCACTTTACCTGCTGGTTAAGTTCATCACCGGATACACTGCCAAGTAGCCATTTACTTGACAAGTAAATTTAAGAAAAGATAACCTCAAATACGTCATTTCCAAATTTTCATCAACAACAAATTATTTAATTGTTTAAATGGACATTTTTGCAGTCATTGTAAAGTAAAACAATGTTCGTAATGATAAATTCAATGCAAACAAAATCACCACACCAAAAGTACCAAACGCCGGCAAATTTGACATTTGTAATTTACTAACTGACGATGACTTGAAATAGACATTTGGTTGAAACCTCGATGCGTTCCATTTTTACAGAAACATTGATTTTAGAAAAGGTGAATTGACTCATTTTCATTACGGTGTAAACATTTTTTGTACGAATTTATTGTTTTTATTACTTATAATCATAACAAAAAATATTTTTAATGATCATTCTGTGATTACTATACTTTATAGAAACACATAAATTATTCTTACCTTGAAACGAAACGTAACTTGTAAGTAAGTATTAATTAGATAACTTTCACTTTAATTTACTGATTGGATGATTGTGAAATGCAAAGAAAGTTAACGAAAGGATTTAACCTCTATGTAATTAACTCGTTGAGTAACTACTTAAACCTTTACTTAACGATTGTGAAACAGACCCACGGAGTATAAATGACATACGCAATGATGATTCAACTTTTGTTTCAGGCGAGTTCTGCTCACGACACCACGATGCGGTGGAAGTATTCAAAGAGTGTTGCACACGGGAGCCGCGACTCGCTAGGTTCATCCGCAAGTGCCAGCAAAATCCAATGCTTAGGAAGAAGGTAAGAACAATTTGAACCTTATGTTAGAAGACATAAGAACTAATATAGCGCTCAATCGCGATTGGACACTTTCTATTAAGAATAAGTGCAAGTTACAAGTAAGAATTGAAAATGGTAGCATGGTATCGAATGCAATGTAGAATTGTTTCTTCTCTAACCTCAATCTTAACTGAATTAATGTAGTTGTAATTTAATGTTTAAAGTTTAGAAGGTATCCAGAGTGTCATATGATTGCAACGAGCTAACCATTAAATTCAAGAATCATCAAAGCCATATGTGACAGTCAATCGCATCCAAAAAGAAACCCTAAAATCAACGAGTAAAGTCCTTATTTCACTAATTAATTTAATTCTTTCAGGGCGTGCCAGAATGCGTTCTTTTCGTGGCTCAGCGGTTAACGAAATATCCGTTGTTGCTAGAACCGTTACTAAAGACTGCCGGAGACGATATAGGGGAGAGGGAGTTGTTGCAGAAGGCTCTCTGTGGAGTGAAGGTACAGTATATGTGACCTTAATGCCTTTACAGTCTTAGTAGGCAATCGGCCTTCAAATGTTTGACAGCTGCAATATTTTATTTACTCTGTGGTTTGTATGGAAAAGTAGAAGTGTAATTTTTTTACTTATTTTCCTCACAAGTTTATGATGTTACTGATGAAGCTGTCTTCGAGTTTTGAGCTTAGCATTTGGTGATTAATTTTTAATTTCATTTATCGTGGCTATTTATCCAAGTGTAGTTTCCTAAGCTTAGTAGCGTATTTATTTCATTCATTCATTCTTGTAGTTTGGTGGTTTGAAGACTAATCAGGAGATATTATGTAGTGTGACCTATGCTCAAATGCGTGGTTTATAATAACATCAATTTTTGTGTTGCATTTCGAAAACTGCGCTTTACTAAACCGCATTTCGACCGGTTCATTTTTAAACTAAAGTCCATACTGAATCCTGTTTTTTTGCGTTATATCTATAGGAAATCCTAGTGGACGTAGACAACCAGGTGGCGGCGAAGGAGCGCGAGGACCGCAAGCTGGAGATCTACCACCGCATCGACGCCAAGTCCTTCGCCAACTTCCGCGGACGAAAGTTCAAGAAGAGCGACATTCTGCAGGGGAACAGGAGTCTGAAGTGAGTTACGATATTAATGAAACGTCCACACGATAGCATATTATAAACAAAATTTTAACATAGAAAAAAATTAATACTGGTCTTTATCCATTCTAATTAAAGTTTAAAATCATTTGGACAAGTTTGACGGTTATGATAGTTGCTTTGTTAGTCACGGAATGTGAGATAAAACTACTCCCTTGAACTTTTATCAATAAGCATCACTTACTGTTCGCTCCGTACAACTTCGGCTGAGTTCACCCTGATGAGCGGAAGCTCCGTTCATGTTTAAATGCAGTCTCAGTCGCCTTCTACAACACCCAAAGGATGAGCTATTGCGACACTATAGTCTTTTATGCCAGCACCACACAGATAGTATGCACAGTCATATAGAAATAATTTATTTATTATGGAGTCGATACTAATCATAAACTACCCTAAACATAAAATGAGCAAACTCTTCCCACCACCAGCCCCTCGCACCAATCTTGGTCTTCAATCTCCAATCACTAGATTGCAAAATGATTATAATAACCTTCAGTGCCAAATTCAGGATCTCGATATTGTTAGCGATAGTTATACCAAATTTAAAAACAAGATACTGCTGCATATGTTCACTAACACTTAAATTTTGGGATAGGTTTTTCTATTTCATGTTATGCTCCCCTTTTTTTATTTTCCTTGTATTCATCATTTCGTATAGTAGCTGTGTACAAATCTTATTTATAACAACCTATTTTTGTTAACAGTGTTGCGCTCGCTTTCAAAGAAATGTTTGAATGTAGTGGATTTTTGTTTTAAGTGCATAATGTATATGTTGCTAACGAGACCTATAAAATAAAATAAAAGTTGTGCGTGTACTAGTGTACACACGTAAGAAGTGAAACTTCTTTATGGCCTTATTTTTCGAAAAATGATCTACATGCAACTTTCCAGAAATTGGTTAAATTAGTTAAATTGGTTAAATTGTTTAAATTGGTTAAATTGGTAAAATTGGTAAAATTGGTTAAATATTATTTCACTTTACCTTTTTGCTATCGTCTGAACCAACCGTGGTAGGGGCAAGAAAAAGATGGCGCGTAACCGAAAAATGTGACGCTGTGACGCGCAACCGAAAACTTTTTCGTGACGGTCCGAAAACTTTTTCGTGACGGTAAATTTTTTCCAACGCCGATAAAGAAGTTTCACTTCAATAAATAAACAATCAATGACACATTTAAGCAATAACGAGCAAAAGTTAAAACTTGTTGTTTCAGATTCGAAGGCGTAGCGACATTGATGCAAGGCCGAAGCAAGATGCAAACGCTGCTAGTCATAGTGTTAACAGATGTGCTATTCTTTCTGCACGACAACAACAATAAATACACCTTCTTCACTCCTGACAATAAGGTAAGCAGAATACAATCTTTGCTTATGTTTAATTAAGATAATTATTATTTATAACTAGCTGCCCGTCCCGTCCCCTACAAGGTTTGTTAAATATAGCGTCCATATCGAGTTTACACGTTTTTTTTGAGTCGATTCGAGAGAAATTTCTTAGGCAATCGAGAAACCAACACAATGAAAAGTAACTTAACCCTTTTCGAGACAAAGAAAAACTGTCAACGTGATAACAATAACAATTCTATTGTATATAGCATTGTGCTTCGGAATGTCAAGCAATAATGAATTTAATAAATTATAAAAAAACATGATTCCCTTATATTGTCTGAATCTGACATGGCAGATGGTTGTTGCGATCACTGTTGATTTATATTTTGTCTAGAATTACTTGCAAACAAGACAATTAAATAACGTTTCTAATTTTTTTAAAAGTCCAAAAGCGTAACAATGCGTAACAAAAACAGTTCCACAAAATATAAGTCATGTTGGGTAAAATAAGGACATTTCGGTGCTCCAGTCGAATAGATGCTAATGAACGTCACGTCGCTGTGTGACCTAGATGCATATTCAAATGTTCGTATGTAGCGGACCTTACACTTTTATTATTATTTATTAATTATTATACATACATTATAGTCAAGTATACAAGAAAAGTCCCGCGGAATGATACACTTATTTTACTCATTAATTGGAATAAATAATTTGGAACTTGAAAGCAGTGTTGGTTAAGTTATCTACATCTACACATCTACACTAACATTGTATAGAGGAAAGATTTGTATTTCTGTGTGTGTTTATGTTTGTAATGAATAAACTCAAAAACTAATGTGCCGATTTCAAAAATACTTTCACCATTGGAAAGCTATATTGACCCTAACTGACATAGGCTATATTTATTGCTGATGCTAAAAAAATCTTATGTTTACCCGTGCGAAGCCGGGACGGGCCGCTAGTTATAAAGAAATGATAAGTTATAAACGCGGAACTGATCGTCGTGGAGATCCTTGGGCGGTCCACTGCCAGGCATAGGCCCCCAACTTGGGGGCCTATGCCTGTCAGTGGACGGCGTTTGACTATGATGATGAATGATGTTAAAGAAGTGTTTGTTCCAGACCGGAGTGGTGTCTCTAGTGAAGCTGCTGGTGCGCGAGAAGGCGGGCGCGGAGGGCCGCGGCCTCTACCTCATCTGCAGCGGCCCGGCCGAGCCCGAGATGTTCGAGCTGCGCGTGCACCGGCCCAAGGACATACACGCCTGGATCACGCATATAAGGTAGCTCACTCTTCTTATTGGTTTCTTGAATTTTAGCGAACACTGAAATAAAAGATAAATTGACGGACTTACCCGTGATTATTACCGCCCCGTTGGTCTAGTGGTTTAAATACCGGGCCAAGATCTCGGGGTCCCAGGTTCGATCCCCGGGTCGGGCAACAAAAAGTTTCGAATTCTCGAACTTTGCTCGGGTTTGTGATCACCAACCCGCATTTGGCAAGCGTGGTGATTATGGCAGTTCGCATCATTGCAGTGGTAACTTGAATTCAATGATGGAGGCCTCTTCCCTGCAGTACGATGATCATAGGCTGTGACTTTACTTTTTTACTTTTACTTTAACCCGAGATTATTTAAAGTAATCGAAATGACGGGATGAACCAAAATATTATGTGAAACCCCAGTAAACGCGACTTAAATCCGTTATGTGTATCTTTTATTTCACATTAATAACCAAACGTTAATCTGAAGTCAGTGTTGTAATTTGCGCCTGACGCGAGAGTGGTCGTTACATTCGTTTTATGCACTATTTATTATAGGTATTTGATTTTTCTGACTTTACCCTTATGTATGTGGTATATCCAGAGACAATATAAATTCATTTATATCTGGAAAAGATCCTAAACATACACACACGAAGTCTTAAACTTGTAATTATTGCAGTATATAGTTATTTTATATTTGTCTGCATAAAAAGTAAACTTAGGAACTTAAGTAATAAATCAAACACAACACAAAAGTCTCTCTAAAAGGAGAATTTTGTCTCAACCGCTACACTTGGCAGACGAATTGGGGTCGCTGTTTGGCCAATGGCAGAGAGATGTTGCTGCAGTTATTCTGGCAGTACTTCTTTCGTCGCCACTTAGCGAGTTTAAAGATACCCCTAATCTAATAATAATAATTATTTCTATGTGTGTAAAATTTTAAAATTATATTACGTAGGTAAATCAAATTCAATTAAAAAGAAATTACGTCACACGTTTTTTAAGATTTTTAGAATCCCCCTCCCCCCCTTGTCACGCATTTTTACGAAAATTCCCATACTATTTGACGTTATATGTGGACGACCCCTAAGTCGGGGAAAAAGTTTAGTACCATAAAACTACTACAGACTATTTTCCCTCAGGTCGGCAGTACAACACTGCCCGGAAGAAGAGAAAGAACCGGACTCGCATTCACTAGCGCCATCTGCGGACGAGCGCCAGCGGCAACTAGAAGCGAGGCAGGAGAGTATTATGCTGATTACAGGTAATACACATTTTCAAAGTAAATTTTGACACTATCTTTAAGCAATTAAATTGCTATTTATTATTGAAAATATGATCCCATGATCAAAAGACTCCAACCCACAACCTCCCAATTTCCGGGTTCGTTTAAGTCCAACCCAAAAGCAGCACATTCTGATTCGAGGAATCATATTTTCTGTCACTAATGATTAATAAAGTATATTAGGACTTGCTCTGATACTTAATAGGATTAAAACGCTTGATATCTTTATCATAAATTATTTTTTAAAAACAGGGTAAATTATATCGAACTTTATAACTGAATTAAAACTTATTACAGCTATCGCAAAATTGGTTCCAATTTTTTGTCTCGTCAATCTGGTTCTGTTCTTACAACGTCGTTTCGATAATGCTATTATGACATAACAATATGACGCACTGCGGTACCGGAGCTAGCTGATCATATTGCCATTCAAACATGACAGAGAAGGCACTATAAATGGAAAACTTCCCTAGCTATATTATAAATAAAGGAAACTGAAGTTCGATAATATTATCCGTATTTTCCTATAAACTGTTTAAATTTGATAGTACGATTAATAAATAATTGGAAAGTATAATCATGGTTATTGTAATCAATGAATACCTTCTGAAAGTTAGTTGTAGTAATATTGTTACGAATAAAGCTAGTTTAGTGGAAGCAAAATACCGAAACTACTGTTCATATACGAACCACTCCAATTTATTAACCGGATTGGAACTCTCTTCAAAAACAACGTGTTTAGAGTTCGAATAATTCGAAAAAAAAGCGAGTCACCGGTATGGTGACAAAAAAAGAGGTACAAAATCGACTATTGTAAAGCACAAATTTTTGCTTGCTATAGTTTGAATAAACTGTGTAAGGAACGCCGTTTGTACGCTTTTTCACCTGCTCTTATTTGATCTTAATCATTAAGATTAAATATGTCCATATATCTATTAGTTAAAATTATTGTTTTAGACGACCAACTGTGACCACGTTACTGGTAGACAATTAGAATAAGCTGAAACAAATAGACTGATGCACAAGACATGATTCCAGAAATTAATATAATTTAAAAATTACTATAAATTCTATGATTGATACGATATCTTCAACATTGTGAAAACATCACATGAAGTGAACAATGTTAAAAGTAATACCCAAGGTTTGTCATATCTAAATTATTTGAGTATCTTTCATTAATTTAATTGTTTTTGATTCTGCAACGAGCATGTCAAACAATTTGCATTTTTCAAGTACTTTGCAATAAATTCGAGATCATTTATTTATTTGTGTCACGGCTGAATACTGTATTTTACAAGTTAATACTCTGTTATCGTGACATGACGTCAATTTATCAATTGGGTATGTTGTTATATAGTCTACCTTTACATAAATTTACAGATTTTCATTTTATTCAAACATTTTTAAACGATAAAAGGAACTTATGTGGCCCGTAAAGTTAATATAGACAAGTATTCCTCCGTTATTCAAATAAAAATATCAATTTTATCATTGAACAGATGAAACACCGTGGTGGCAAATAGAAGGTGATTGAAGTCCCTTTATGCATGAAAGCATGTTCCATTCAATGTTGAATCTTTAGAGCCTTTCAGATGGGCATTTTAGCCTTTCAGAAAGTGAACGCTTTTTTCTCAGAGTAAAGCGCATACTTGTGCATAAATGTTAGTCTGAAAGGGCTCTAATCCTTTTTTTTTATTGGAAAATATAATAGCTTTGATTATTCCGTGATCGTTCGATCCTGCGACGTTGCAGTGGTGCCCAAATCAGATATAGGAATGTGCATTTAATATTATACGTTTGACCAAATATGAAAGAGTTCTATTGGTGGTATAGAGACGACCCGGTTGGTGTAGAAATTCAGTGATCTTCTAGTTGTCAGGAAAATATAAGAAAATATCTTTTTTAAGCCCCACTTTAATATTTATTTTACTCGTTTTTTAGGATTTCTTATTATAGTGTCAGCAGACATACATCATTATTTGAAACGATAACGGGAATTAAACGCGATCATATGTTATTATTTTACCTGACGTTTCGATCGGGTTGCACCAACCATGGTCACAGGCTGACTGGAGACAGCGATGCACTCACTCCGAGGGGAAGGTAGATTCATATAAATCTACTTTCTAAATGTTTATTTCTCCAAGCACCGTCACACACCACACTAACCGTGTCCTTATTCATGCATACATCGTCTGTGAAAATTTCAACTGTCTTCTAGCTATCACGGTTCATGAGATACAGCCTGGTGATTGAGAAACGGACATTGGAGTCTTAGAAATAGGGTCTTATTTTTGCCCATTGAGTACGGAACCCTAAAAATACTTTATAGCGTTCCTAGCACCATTGTAACACAGCAATCACCTAAGCACTGGTCACATTTTATCCTCCGATTTAATCCAGCGAATATTATTTAAAATTTTGTACACTGCCCTACAAATTTGATGAATGTAAATAATTTAAATGCAACATTGTGTATAATTTTATTCCAATCTTAAATATTGATAATTTTAGAATAATAATTGTAATACTGTTTTTTGTTTTAGATATTTTTGTCTATGATATTATGTGTGGTATGTTTTTCTAAAATATTGGGATAGTGACATAAAGTTTCATGTATTTTCTTTTATTTTTGTCCTTAGTGCGACATAACAGACTGGTTTTCGTATAGCTTTTGATCGAAGCAACAATTTCTTTCAATCAATTTAAAAGATCAAATTAACTAGTGTTTTATTGTAATCAAATGACCTCAGTTTTAATTCAAACACCTTAGTTTATATCAATATAAATAATAAAAATAATTGGTCTTACCAAAAAAATACACGTCGCATCTTTATGACACTGCCCAATGTTTTGGTTTAACTAACAATATTTAATGTTATTCTAGGATTCATATTTGCTATTCTGTGTTCACAGAGGCGTTAAGAGCTAAAGACAGGGAGCATGCGACGTTATTAGAGGAAAAAATGGCACTACACATGAAAATGGTTGCGTACACCGGAAACCACGCGCTCGATGTGCCGAATACAGGTAAGATATAAAATAATATTTAATAAATCATTTTAAGCGTGACTGTCAGCTGAACCTTTCAAAACCCGAACTGCAATACGTCAAAACATTATAAATAATAAGCATTATATTGTAGAGAGAGGAAAGAAAAAGATCAAAATAAATAAATGCTCTGGAAATTAAGCATTTCCTAAATTGGTATATTTTTACCGAAGATATTATGATTGATCATTACTGTCATGACTAGCTTTTGTCAGTCCGCTAGACACGAACCTCTCCTATAGGACGAATTTGCTATAAAGTTTGGCCTAAAATGAAGAGAAGACGTTGCTGTTCTCTCGGAGAAATCAGGCAGCAACCTTTTAGGATACCTTTTTGTAAGGTGGTGGTGCTATTCTTTGCTTACTTGCATAAAATTTTGAACCTTTTGAAATGCGCTGATAAATTTGGTTGTCTAGAAATTTGGATACTTTGGGATTTTTAATCTGTTCGCATAAAAAGTACCATAACAAAATGAGTCATTATTTTTAACACAGAATATGGAAGAAGGTTAGAGAGGCGATGTAGGCGGGGCAGGCGCTCCACTAAATGCTTGTAAGGGAGCGCTGTGACTGGTTGGTCCGCGCCCCAATTGGTCGCGCGATGTCAAAACAATTCGCTTGATTGGCGTGCTTTGAACTCGTTTATGTGTAGTGGAGCAAGCGGCGACATCAGTTTTCATACAAATGGCGCTTGACAGCCTTTCCAACCTTTTTCCATGTTCTGTGATTTTTAACATCAACCTACTGAATCTGATTAATAATCCAGTAGTACAGCTGTCCCTTGCTCCTGTTCGTCCTGATTCAAGACACACGCAGTCAAGACTCTTACACCCGGATTTATAAACAAGTAAAAGTAATTCCTTGACTAAAAGTAATTACTTCGGTGTGACAATTTTTATTCCTTATTTTAGAAGTTAGAACTAAGAAAAGTTCGCATTCTGAGCCTTCACTTAAGCACTAGGTAGTAGTAACATCTAAATTATGTCTCTCACTCCTACAGGATCATAAGACCGCCGGCGGTCGCGATAGCAATCCATTTTAATTGTGTCTGGAATAACATACAATCGAGGGGTTGCAATAAGTAATGACTTGTTCATAAATACGGGTGTTATAGAGGTATGAAATGTACTTTATTTGATATTTTAGCAACTTAATTGCAATTATAATATCAGAATATTATAAACTTGAAAAATTATGTCTCAGGCGGGACTCGAACCCGCATCTCCTCGCAATCCGGGCGCGGCGCTATACCATTTAGCCACCGAGACCCTACGTCATAGGCGTCAATTTTTCAAGCATATTCTTATCGCTGTAAGCCAGCGTTGTTTCATCATATGTTAGGAGTTTGCACCTTTAACACCCGAAAGAAACATCTTAGCAGATGTCTGACAGTCAGTTAAGATGAAACAGCTATTTAAATACTTTATATGATAACATAATTTTTCAAGTTTAAATACTGATAGAATGAAATGTGTTCGTAACATCCTAAGGGGTGAGCACGATGTTCCCGGGCGGGCTCGTGTTCCCGGAGTACGTGCGGCTGGCGGCGCCCTCGGCCGACACGCACGCGCTGTGGCAGCAGGTGTGCCGCGTCGTCAAGGTAACTGGAACACGGTCCACGTGCACGTGGATCGTATACAATGCATACATGTCGTGTCATGACCATCATGATCAAAAGAAAGAAAGAATGAAAGAATATTTAGGACATGCCTCACTGGGCCACACAGAGCCATCTAGTCCCAAATTAAGCAACTATTAAGAAACCTGTCGCATGGGGTACTAGACAACCGATAAACTTACTTATATACTTTGTTTTTTGTAAATACATAATTATAATATATAGAAAACACCCAGACCAGTACAAACAGACATGTTTATGCACACAAATATTTGTACTGTGCGGGGATCGAACCCGCGACCCATGGCACGGAAGCAGAGTTTACTACCGCTGATCCAAATGGTCGTCGAAAAAACGTGCTCTGCGGGCTATCTACGACCTTCGACCGCGTGACTCGCTAAAAGAGCTCTTCAAAGAGAAATATACTTACAGTGTCTTCTCAATACATTTTCGACAATATTATTTACATACTGTTTTAAACTTTCATGGTCACTATCGTAAGAGTTAGTTATTTCGAGATTTCTACCATGTACCTTGTTTTTTATGAGTTTCCGATATTTCGGCACTGTTGCAAGCGCCATAATCGCGGAAGAACTGTTCCAACTGCCAGTTGAAATTAGAAATCTCGAAATAACTAAATCTTATAATATTATTTACGTCCGTAAGAACCTACATTTGTTTAAAAAAAGTAACATACACAATTTCAATACCAGAAATAAAGATAAACTTGCCGTTCCAGGCTGCGAAAAGTAAGAAAATCGTTCATGGGAAATTGTATTCAACAAATTACCACAAGGGTATTGCTGAACTCCCTGTACATAAACTTAAATCATATGTCAAAGTAATTTTAATAAAAAGAGCTATTACACTGTTAATGATTATTTAAATGATAGAAATGTGTGGCATTAAATTGTTCTAGCTCGTACTTCTTGCTTAAACCTTTTGTACACATTTCTTTTAAAAGAGGCTGACAATAGTGACTGAGTTTCTTGCGCTACTTCTTCTCAGCACTAGCCCAGACTTGTCCCGAAGCAGTGGTAGGTTTACATATTGGGACGTGTAAAAGCGCCTCCTGGGGTCTTTTTGCAGAAATAAAACTGATTTTACTGATAAACTCAGCGATACGATGTCCTTTGCTGGATATAGACCGCACGACGCCCTTTGCTGGATCTCTATGACGATTAGTTCAACGCATCCAAAGGCTTCCCGCGAACTTCGCAGTAGGTTTACCTAAGGGTCCTATTACCCACAGATCGTCGTCCGAAACGCGAACGCAATTCCAAAACTTTTACGCCCCAATGGCTATCGGTTCTGCTTGCTATAATGTTTACGATCGGAAATATACTAAATGTAATTAAAGTGGCGATTCTTGCGTTTAAATTCGACCACTTTATGTATGGGTCTGTTCATTCATCACATGAAGCCTAAAGTAGGGGAGACCCAAAAGAGAAGAGTATAGAAAATCAGTAATATCTTAACCTTTTTAGATTTATTTCGTTTTGGGAAATAATTTGAGACCATGAAAACATGGGCTAGTTTTTGTCTACCTCATATATCAGTTTGTATCATCCATTCTGGAGCCCAGTGTACGTAATAATTAAATAGGGACTAGGGTAATACACCCGCAGCCATGTGTACCTCAGCAAACGCTCATAAAAACATGTTCAAAATATATAAAAGACTCATTCAGCTCGAGCTCGCGCGCCTAAGAATCGGAACATCACATAGCTGTCCTTCCAGGAGTCGCTGGACGCGTCGAGCGCGGGCTGGTGCGGCGGCAGCAGCCTGGGCCGCAGCACGAGCTCGGCCGGCGAGCGACACTCGCGCGCCTACGAGAGCCCCGCGCTGCCGCGCCGCGCCGACACCTTCGCGGGGTTCGACCAGAACAAGCACCGAGGTAGGGATAATAAATATTTTCGCATCTTATCACAGTCTTCGAAATGGTTCTAATGGCAATGTGTTTTGAAATATGCACATTATCATTATCAAGGATTTTGAAATTTGACACGTCATCTTAGTTAATATAAAAGGAAGTCGTGTAAGTTACACCTTTTTAAGCTATTGCATAGCTTCTATCGCGGGCCTTGAGCGTGGAGACCGAATCCAGAAATTCCGTGACGAAAATAACCTAACGCCCCCCCACTCCGACCGGCACAGCGGTGATACTTTTTAGTTTTATAATTACATAAGTTGTACGAGCCAACTCGTACATTTGACTTGTATAGATAAATTGTTGGTTTAGCGGAATTTCGATGCACTTTGGCCAGCTGTGTCTGACCTACATATTAACTTCGATATAAGAAATCAGTGCAATTAAAGCATTCGGCAACTACACACGTCTTGTCATTAAAATCCCATCAGAGGTTGATATAGCGCGGTTGTCTGACATCTCTTCATCAGTACAAATCATCTGACATCTTTGACATTCAGTAACGAACGTTTCATATGGTCCTTCGAGAGTTTGATCTATCGTGCGGGGAGTTCAAATTCAGGACCTTCGGCGGTAGAATACTTTGCTAAATTTAACGTTGCGGAGTTGACATCTGTTACGTAGTTTAGTGAAGTGTACCAGTGACACGCGTGCAATACAGTGCATTTGACATTTTTAGAGGTGCAATCCTGCATCTAAGTAGCTATATACTCGTACGTCGTCGTGACATAGTGTCGCAGTCAAATTACGAACCACAAGGGTACCACACTGGCACCAGAGCAACCGACCACGTCATCGGCCGTGAGTAGTGGAGCGTTTGCGGCGGGACGGAGCGAAAAGGGAGCATTCGAATAAAGAGTGTTCTCGTCGGCATCAGCAAGGTATCAGGCGACGCATTGACAGCAGCAGCAGCCAACAAGTAAGACTGTTCCATATTTATTTCATAACTGATCATTTACAACTATGGAGGCTCTTATTCAGAAGCAACAGGATCTGATTACTTTGATTGAGCAAGTAAATGCCAATTTTAAGAAAGATTCTAGTGATAGGAAGTCGTTAGAGTATATCGTTAAGAGATTGGAGAGGTTGGACGAGCACTGGAAACAATTCCAGGGTAACCACGAACAACTTTTGACATTTAGAGATGAATCCCATGAGTATTATACGAGAGATATGTATAAACAGGTTCGGGACTATTATCAAGCTACACGAGATTTGATTGCAAATTTTAAGCTAAAAGTGACAAATTCTGACATAAAGTGTTCTTCTCTTGAGCAAACGGAATCAGCCTCTATGCTGAAGAAGCTTATGAGTCAACAAAGGACTAATTTTAAGGCATTTATAAGGCAAATTAATTATTGTGTTCTGGACGAAATAGAAGAGAAATGGGAGTTAGAGGACGAATTGAGGAATATACAGGCGCGCTGGGACGCGATTGATAAATTACATTGGCAGATCGATAATTTGTTAACAGAAACGGATCCTGAATATGATGAGGAATATAACGAAAATGACATCAGATATAGAAACATCAAGCGACAATTAAATAAAAAGTTGTCGTCTAGTGCTCATCTCAAGGAATCTACACCTAAGATGGAAATTCCCACGTTTGTAGGAAATTACACGCAGTGGCCTACCTTTTACGACTTGTTCAAGGAAGCGATTCATGCCAATCATGCCATTAGCAAGTCACAAAAAATGCAGCACTTGAAGAGTAAAGTAAAAGGTGAAGCTGAGCGTCTAGTCCAGCACCTGCACATCTCGTCTGACAATTATGACACGGCTTGGGATATCCTGTGCCAACGCTACAATAATAAACAGCTTCTCTTTACCAAGCAGATCGAAGTATTTTTAAATCAGCCAGTTATTCATAAGCAAACTTCATTCGAGATTAGAAAATTGCATGACATCAGCAAGGAATGCTTACATTCGATAGAAAACCTTGGTATTGACACGTACAATTGGGGGCCTCTTCTAGTACACCTCATTTGTAAGAAACTCGACAGTGATACATATAGAGACTATCAGGAGTCGAGGAAAAAACCGAGAGAATTAGCAGATTTAAACGAGTTATTGTCATTTTTAGAAGCGAAATTTACAGCATTAGAACCTATTAATAAAGTACATCAAACTAACATGACAAAACAGACTTTGACAAACAAAAATGACAAAATTGACAGTAACTACTTTAGTAAATCGACACCATATTCTAAAAAACCTACATTTACGAGGGCATATCATACTAATTTTAAATCAACAAAATGTCCATTGTGTAATTTTAATCACGCGTTATACCACTGTAGACAGTTTTTAAGTATGTCACCAGATGGAAAACTCGACATAGTTGCGAAATATAACATTTGCAATAATTGCCTGCACACACATGAATTGGGTATTTGCAAATCTGTAAATCGGTGTAAAAATTGCAATGCGGCACATAACACTTTGCTACATGATGCAATTTGCAATAAACCATCGACATCTAACAATAACATTTCATCATCTCGCTCTATAGGGCATCAGCAAAAGACAGCCAATCACGTTGACAGTGAGAATGAGGAATTGTTATTAACAACAGTGCAGATCAATGTAAAGGCGGCAGATGGCTCTTTTTTGACATTAAACGCACTTCTCGACCAAGGATCACAGATAACCCTTATTACCGAGAATGCAGTTCAACGATTAGGTTTACGTCGTCAACATGTAAACGCCTCTGTCAGTGGAGTAGGAATTGCGACGAAAAAAGGCAAAGGAAAGGTCACCCTGGAGTGTAAATCGCTTTATGACAACTATGATTTCGTTACAGAGGCCCTTATTATGTCTAAAGTCGTTAATAATTTGCCCAATACGTCTTTGCCTAAAAATGAATACTCATATCTACAGAATATTCAATTAGCCGATCCCGAATATTACACTTCAAAGCAAATTGACATACTACTTGACGTAAAGGTCTATTCAGAAATCATCATGAATGGATTATTACGTGGAAAACAAAACGAACCTATCGCCCAGCAGACAAAGGTAGGGTGGATATTGTCTGGTAACGTGTTATCCACTTTCAACTGTCATGTGGTAATTAATAACACCGAAGACATGTCCAGATTCTGGGAGATAGAAGATGTGACAAATAATGTGACAATGCTGACAGAGCGGGAACAATGGTGTGAAGACTTTTATGAGTCTACAACCAGAAGATTACAAGATGGGCGGTACGAAGTACGCCTGCCTATGACAGAAAACTTTGAACAGCGGCTTGGTGCCTCTAAACCGAAAGCCATTACCCAGTTTAGACAGTTAGAACCAAGACTAAGTAAGAATCAACAGTTAGGTGATAGTTATAACATGTTTATGGAGGAGTATCTATCGCTGGGGCACATGAAAAAATGTACTACCCACAAGGAACCAAACTGTTTTTTACCACACCATGACATTCATAAACAAGATTCCACTACAACTAAGTTACGGGTAGTATTCAATGCCTCATCAAAAACTAAATCAGGATACAGTTTAAATGACCTAATGGAATGCGGCCCTAAGTTACAGAATGACATTCAAGGCTTGCTGATAAACTGGAGAACATTTAGATTCGTTTATTCGGCAGATTGCGAAAAAATGTACCGCATGATACTGGTTAATGAAACTGACCAACATCTACAAAAGATAGTGTGGAGAAATTGTCCCGAGAATCCCTTGCAAGAGTATCAACTATGTACCTTGACATATGGTACTAAGGCAGCGCCTTTTTTAGCATTAAGAACAGTAAAACAGCTCGCAAAAGACGAAGCAGTTAGCAGCTAACGCTTTGTTAAACAATGTGTATGTTGATGATCTGCTGGCAGGTCACAATCAGCTTGATATCGCAAAGGAAACTCAAGCACAGTTAATTAGCATGCTACAAGGAGCCGGAATTAACTTACGTAAGTGGTCTAGCAACTCAACAGAACTGTTACGCCATCTTTCTAAAGATCAGCTAAAACCAAGCGTTCTGAATTTTAAAAATGCGGAATCGACCAAAACCTTAGGGTTAAGGTGGGATCCAAAATCAGATGCATTTAAATTCGAAAGCAAACTAGATTATAACATGGAAATTAATTCTAAAAAATATACAAAACGAATGATGTTATCTGACATTTCTAAGTTATTCGACCCATTGGGATGGTTATCGCCGATTACGATTAAGGCGAAATTACTGTTTCAACGTGCATGGTCGGAACATATCGGCTGGGATGACGTCATAGCCGATGACGTACGAAACGAATGGGGAAAACTTCGAGGCGATTTGAAAAACATTGACAAGTTTGAGATACCCAGGTGGGTTGGCAATACGGAAAGGCCTATCCAAATTCATGGGTTTTCAGACGCATCAGAAAAGGGTTTAGCATGCTCAGTTTACGTGAAAACTATAGATGACCATGGCCAGGTTATCATTCGATTACTAGCTGCTAAAACAAAACTTGCGCCAGTAAAAAAGCCAGTCAGTTTACCCAGGCTAGAACTGTGTGCGTCTGTATTATTGACAAAATTAATAAAAAAGATTAAAACATCATGACATAATAATATTGACATACAAATATACGGATACACAGATAGTATGGTAGTGATTGGATGGTTGCAAGGAGATATTTCGCGATGGAAGACATTTGTCGCCAACCGCGTTAAAGAAATCATTGACATAATGCCAGCATCGACATGGAGGCACACGAAGTCCGAGGACAATGCAGCTGATTGTGCCACAAGAGGAATGACGCCTTCCCAGCTCATCCACCACTCCTTGTGGTGGGAAGGCCCTGCATGGCTTAAAGATGACATAATGCCAGAGGTTAAAATATACGAATCTCCGAAAATTGAAACTAAAAGCAAACAAGTTCTTTCAGTTCAATTAATAGCGTCATCTATTATACTTAGCATAATAAATAAACATAGTTCATTGGCACGCGCCGTACGGATCGTATGTTGGGTGTCACGTTTCATTTCGCGCACGCGACTCAATACAAACATACCTATAAGCGAGCACCTTACTGCAAATGAAATGCGATCGGCGCTTCAGCTGATAGTGCGAACAGTACAAGCTCAGCATTTTGGCGAGGATATTGCTCGATTAAAGGCTAAACAATGTGTTAAGTCGAAAAGTGCTCTGTTATCCTTAAATCCCTTTTTAGATGACAATGACGTCTTGAGAGTTGGAGGTAGACTTCAGCACTCAAATTTGACGTATCATAGAAAACATCCTATGCTAATCCCTCATGACACTCATTTGACACGACTTATCATCAGGGAAGCACATAGAGTGACTCTGCATGGTGGGCCATCCCTTACTCTAGCACACTGTCGTGGTCTGTATTGGATCATAAGTGGGATCAGAGCAGTAAAAAAGGAGATTAGACAGTGCGTCAAATGTCAACGCTTTAAATCACTAAGTCAGTATCAACTAATGGCCAACTTGCCTGAGTCTAGAGTGACACCATCTAAACCATTCACACATACTGGCGTCGATTTTACGGGCTATGTCGATGTAAAAGCAAATAGAGGAAGGGGTATAAAAACGCTTAAAGGCTACATAGCCGTCTTTGTCTGCTTTTCTACAAAAGCTGTACATTTAGAGCTGGTTACAGATTTAAGTTCCGCAGCATTCCTTGCAGCATTCAAAAGAATGTGTGCACGCCGGGGTGTTCCTACGCATATGTACTCTGACAATGGTACAAATTTCGTAGGCGCAGCGAAAGTGTTGGCAAAAGAGTACAGAGAAGCTTTGACGGTGGTCAACACTGAATGCTTAAATGACATCAGCAGCATGGGGGTCACGTGGCATTTCAATGTCCCTAAGTGGGCTAGTGCTGGGGGCCTTTGGGAAAGTGTCGTACGCAGTGTCAAACAGCATCTCAAACGGGTCATAGGGGAGCAAAAACTGACATTTGAGGAATTTTACACGTTATTGACACAGATAGAAGCATGCCTTAATTCCAGGCCATTGTACGCTCTATCTGAAAACATTGAGGATGATGTTATGACACCTGGGCACTTCTTGGTCGGTGGACCGTTGCTGTCAGCACCATTATCTAATCCAGAGGAGCCAATGAACATGCATACTCGTTGGCAGATGATTGAAAGCATGCATAAATCGTTCTGGCGAAAATGGTCAACGGAATATCTGCATCATTTACAAAAGCGCTCTAAATGGCGTCAAGATCGACCAAATTTACAAATTGATGAAATCGTGTTGATCAACGAAGACAACATGCCTCCATCAAAATGGGCAATGGGGAAAATTGTCGACGTTCATCCTGGTAAAGATGGGCACGTTCGAGTAGTGACAGTAAAGACGAAAAATGGTGTGTTAAAACGACCAATCGTCAAATTAACACCACTTCGAGTGCACCAAGAACATGACAGCCAGGGTGAGGCTTCGATTCAGGCGGACAACACAGATGACCGACCTAAGTCACAAGGGAGTCGTAAAAGAACCACTAAACGACCACCCTCTATAACAGCAGCACTTATGTTGCTAATGACATGTATAACGCCGTCGGTTCAACAAACAAGTAACGTTACTTCCATCGGGACTAACACTACTTTATACTTTGACAAGGTGGCGGACATTAGAATTGTTCAAGGTCAATGGAATATGGTCGTCTATTACAATATGACTAACTATTGGCAAAGTATGACTGACATTAATAACTACTTAGCTCACTTAAACCATATTTGCAATAATGACATCACGTTTCAACCGATATTATCACAATTCGCCCACGAAATAAACGAAATAACACACTATAATGACTTATTACAGACAAAATTGACAAATCGGGTAAAAAGGGGGTTAGTTAACGCCATTGGTAACATAGCTAATTCGCTGTTCGGAGTTCTCGATGACAAGTTTGCAGAACAATATGTAAAGGACATCGAGGCTGTGAGAAAATCCGAAGATCATTTGTTCAAGATGCTAAAAAACCAAACATCTATTTTAGAAGCTGAGAACAACATTTTGAAACGCAATGAAGCTATTATGAACCAACATTTCAGCTACATTAACCAACTTCAAAAGAACTTGTCGCGGGAGATCAATGACGTTAAACAAGTCGAAGCCAATCATTTAAAAATGTTTTACGTCATCACTACGGCATTATCTACTGACGTAATAATTGCTAACTTGAGACGAATTCAAGAAACATTAATTGACACTATAACTAATATATATCATGGACAACTTGACATACATCTAATATCACCGAGCCAATTGCAGAATCAGCTGAACATTATTTCAGGTCAGCTGCAGGGAGAATTAGTAATACCTACTGACAACCTAAGGGATCTATATCAACTTCTACAAGTCCATGTCAAAGTTACTAAAACGTACCTCATATTAGAAATTAAAATACCACTATTGAGTCATGACCACTTTGAACTTAATAAAATAATACCGCTTCCATGGACCAAGGACGACAGAACGGTTTACAACATTCCCTCAACGTCTTACATAGCCGTCAATTTGAAAAAGGACATGATTGTGCCTGTTAATGACGAAGACCTCAATTCATGCATAAAGTTTCAAAACACTAAATTACTATGCCATGAAAATCATCCCGTTTATAAAGTACACTTTGATCAATCATTATGTGACACGAGATTGTTTACCAACAATAACAAGCAAACCTACTGTCGGTCAGAGATAAGACAATGCTCCGACAGGTGGATTAAATTACAAGTGTCTGGCGCGTGGCTATACTCATGTTGCGGAGAATGCTCAATCCGCATTTTATGTCCAGCTGGACTCGAAACAAAGTACCTACGGGGAAACGGTGTCATCGACATTGGGCAAGGTTGTGTTATAAAAGGTGACACATTTACGATACATGTTCAACATGATTACTCCAATAATATGTATCTCCAAAAGAATATTGACATGCCTGTTATACATAAATATACCTCAACTCTCAACGATATGATTAATACATCTATGAATGAAAACGTACTAGAAAATTTAGAACATCATGATCAGATATTTGATGAAATAAATCAACGAATAGAAGTCTTAAAAACACAAGATATGCAACAACTACACGACAGCAGCGCTATTCACTATTCAACTATTTATGCGGTTCTAGCGTTGTTGATAGTTGGCATCGGAGTCTATATCGGGTATAAGCTGAAGAGGAGGTGTGTATTGGCGCGCGCTCGTGCAGAGCGACCCGTCATCCTCGAGCTAGGAGCTCGCAGCCAGTGTGTCAGTGACAGAACCAGCAGTGTTAGTGCCGTACCGTGTGAACGAATGACAAACACAGTAGTGTCGTTAGGGCGTGACATGAGTGGATCGGTGGCAAGTGTCGATAGAGCCACGTCTCCAACGTTTACAAGAACGATTAAATTTGATAACCTACCTAAACCTTGAACATTTATCCCTGTGTTATATTTTTTATATTACTTTTACAATTTGTATAATTTTGACATTTACATTTTATGTTTTTATGTCAATTGATTTTTATATTCACTTTGTAGTCGGCAATATGTACGAGCCAACTCGTACATTTGACTTGTATAGATAAATTGTTGGTTTAGCGGAATTTCGATGCACTTTGGCCAGCTGTGTCTGACCTACATATTAACTTCGATATAAGAAATCAGTGCAATTAAAGCATTCGGCAACTACACACGTCTTGTCATTAAAATCCCATCAGAGGTTGATATAGCGCGGTTGTCTGACATCTCTTCATCAGTACAAATCATCTGACATCTTTGACATTCAGTAACGAACGTTTCATAAGTTGATAAAAAATGCTACGCAATAGCTTTACCGCGGCAGTCTCCAAGTGCCACACGTCTTATTTTTTTAACTCAAGAATGACTGCAATAATTTTCATTGTATTTTATAGTTTTTCGAATTGTCTTGGTCCGTAATAGGAATAAATATTAAAAATATCATTAAAATCTCTCTTCTTCCGCTAACTCTAATAATATACCTAATCGTATATGGCAGTCGTAAACTTTGGCAATTTGGTTGCACACAAGGTAGTGCAGTGTAGACGAAGTGGCTTTTTACTTTCACTTCATTTTATTTCGGCTTCAGCACCAAGAACGTCATTCGTCTCATTCTAACCTGATTTCCTCCTCTCGACAAACGTCTTTAATTGTCAATTTCCGTAATTCTAATTAGCATAAATCTTGTATGCAGGTGTAAACCTGCGACTGTCGACAGAAACACCGGTGGAGGGGGAGCCCGAGGTCCCAGAGGGTCCGCGGCTCCTCGACCAGGTCGGGGCCGACGCTGCGTTGAAACTCCAACACGCTATATACACGCTCACCTGTATTGTGTGGCAGCAGCTTACTACTATACACAGGTAAGGGCTACACTCTGTATTAGACCCATATACACACATTTAAAAATGCAGCTGACAACCTAAATCATGCGAAATTTTATACAGGCATAGACTATACCATTTTTGGGGTATTGAAGGAGGTCATTTGCTACATTGTTACTGTAGGTCGTCAGTTCGAATTTTGTGACGCGACATAGGTATTTCTGGTTTGTTACAT
Source organism: Anania crocealis (assembly GCA_949315895.1). Lineage (NCBI taxonomy): Eukaryota > Metazoa > Arthropoda > Insecta > Lepidoptera > Crambidae > Anania > Anania crocealis. The sequence goes on along the minus strand of OX438872.1, from coordinate 4,730,976 downwards.
TTGACTCCATAAATAAAATCCTTTTGGTTACCTGCTTAATTTAAAATTGTGTAGCTTTTCTGCCTTAGTTCTTTTACTTTTATATTCTTAAAAATTAATTTACTTTGACTTGAGCAGGTAGAAGAGATGACGAGGCGGTTTTTTAGCCACAATATAGCTTGCTGTATAGTTAATAGTTGTTTAGTATTGTAGCCTAGACATGTAGGTTCGTTTACAAGTTAGGTTGTCAATTGTTTAGTGTTTGACGTGTTTATTATTTAAAAAAAATAACCAAGAGATGCAGGTGCGATTATACAGGGTGAAATTTTAACCACCTTCCAAATTTTAATATATCAATCTACGAGACAAGAAACAAATGACGTATTTTTTCTTTTGGTATAGCCCTGTACAAAAATGCCAAGATAAAGCACTTTGAATATGTCCGCCAAAAATCTAAAATTTTTGATACGGCCGCCGCCTAGCAACACTTTTTTTACGCGTCGCGCATCTCATTCATTCATTACGATACTATTTATATGTTTTTGATTTTTTCCTTTATACTTTACCGGGTCTAGGACACGGTAAAAATTTAAAACTATATCGCGAAAAATATTTTCTGGTGACAACTTGATTTACATTTTTAACTTCACAAATAGTCTCTAAACACGATACTGAACGCCTATAAAATTTTTGGAAAGTGGTTAAAATTTCATCTTGTATAAGCAAAGCACCTGGCATGTATTAATTACAAAAAAAAAGTTGGCCTAGAGACTCAGGTGCGGTTTACCTAATAGGTAAACAGTAAACTGCCTAGCTTATAGGTAATACCTATAAGCTAGGCAGTTCACTGTTTATATCTTGGCTTGTGCAGACTACAATTTTTTTTTTACATCCTCTTAGCCTCGAGGCGCAGGTGTGCGCGTGGCGGTCCAGCGGCGGCAGCGCGGCGCGCTCGCACGACGCGCAGCTGGAGGAGCTGCGGCACGCGCAGGCCAAGCTCACCGCCGAGCGCGCCGCCTGGGAGTGCGTGCGCGCCGCCGACAGGGACGCCATCGCGCTGGGTGAGCGAGACAGCACTAGCGAGCACTAGCGAGGCCGAGCTCACCGCCGAGCGCGCCGCCTGGGAGTGCGTGCGCGCCGCCGACAGGGACGCCATCGCGCTGGGTGAGCGAGACAGCACTAGCGAGCACTAGCGAGGCCGAGCTCACCGCCGAGCGCGCCGCCTGGGAGTGCGTGCGCGCCGCCGACAGGGACGCCATCGCGCTGGGTGAGCGAGACAGCACTAGCGAGCACTAGCGAGGCCGAGCTCACCGCCGAGCGCGCCGCCTGGGAGTGCGTGCGCGCCGCCGACAGGGACGCCATCGCGCTGGGTGAGCGAGACAGCACTAGCGAGCACTAGCGAGGCCGAGCTCACCGCCGAGCGCGCCGCCTGGGAGTGCGTGCGCGCCGCCGACAGGGACGCCATCGCGCTGGGTGAGCGAGACAGCACTAGCGAGCACTAGCGAGGCCGAGCTCACCGCCGAGCGCGCCGCCTGGGAGTGCGTGCGCGCCGCCGACAGGGACGCCATCGCGCTGGGTGAGCGAGACAGCACTAGCGAGCACTAGCGAGGCCGAGCTCACCGCCGAGCGCGCCGCCTGGGAGTGCGTGCGCGCCGCCGACAGGGACGCCATCGCGCTGGGTGAGCGAGACAGCACTAGCGAGCACTAGCGAGGCCGAGCTCACCGCCGAGCGCGCCGCCTGGGAGTGCGTGCGCGCCGCCGACAGGGACGCCATCGCGCTGGGTGAGCGAGACAGCACTAGCGAGCACTAGCGAGGCCGAGCTCACCGCCGAGCGCGCCGCCTGGGAGTGCGTGCGCGCCGCCGACAGGGACGCCATCGCGCTGGGTGAGCGAGACAGCACTAGCGAGCACTAGCGAGGCCGAGCTCACCGCCGAGCGCGCCGCCTGGGAGTGCGTGCGCGCCGCCGACAGGGACGCCATCGCGCTGGGTGAGCGAGACAGCACTAGCGAGCACTAGCGAGGCCGAGCTCACCGCCGAGCGCGCCGCCTGGGAGTGCGTGCGCGCCGCCGACAGGGACGCCATCGCGCTGGGTGAGCGAGACAGCACTAGCGAGCACTAGCGAGGCCGAGCTCACCGCCGAGCGCGCCGCCTGGGAGTGCGTGCGCGCCGCCGACAGGGACGCCATCGCGCTGGGTGAGCGAGACAGCACTAGCGAGCACTAGCGAGGCCGAGCTCACCGCCGAGCGCGCCGCCTGGGAGTGCGTGCGCGCCGCCGACAGGGACGCCATCGCGCTGGGTGAGCGAGACAGCACTAGCGAGCACTAGCGAGGCCGAGCTCACCGCCGAGCGCGCCGCCTGGGAGTGCGTGCGCGCCGCCGACAGGGACGCCATCGCGCTGGGTGAGCGAGACAGCACTAGCGAGCACTAGCGAGGCCGAGCTCACCGCCGAGCGCGCCGCCTGGGAGTGCGTGCGCGCCGCCGACAGGGACGCCATCGCGCTGGGTGAGCGAGACAGCACTAGCGAGCACTAGCGAGGCCGAGCTCACCGCCGAGCGCGCCGCCTGGGAGTGCGTGCGCGCCGCCGACAGGGACGCCATCGCGCTGGGTGAGCGAGACAGCACTAGCGAGCACTAGCGAGGCCGAGCTCACCGCCGAGCGCGCCGCCTGGGAGTGCGTGCGCGCCGCCGACAGGGACGCCATCGCGCTGGGTGAGCGAGACAGCACTAGCGAGCACTAGCGAGGCCGAGCTCACCGCCGAGCGCGCCGCCTGGGAGTGCGTGCGCGCCGCCGACAGGGACGCCATCGCGCTGGGTGAGCGAGACAGCACTAGCGAGCACTAGCGAGGCCGAGCTCACCGCCGAGCGCGCCGCCTGGGAGTGCGTGCGCGCCGCCGACAGGGACGCCATCGCGCTGGGTGAGCGAGACAGCACTAGCGAGCACTAGCGAGGCCGAGCTCACCGCCGAGCGCGCCGCCTGGGAGTGCGTGCGCGCCGCCGACAGGGACGCCATCGCGCTGGGTGAGCGAGACAGCACTAGCGAGCACTAGCGAGGCCGAGCTCACCGCCGAGCGCGCCGCCTGGGAGTGCGTGCGCGCCGCCGACAGGGACGCCATCGCGCTGGGTGAGCGAGACAGCACTAGCGAGCACTAGCGAGGCCGAGCTCACCGCCGAGCGCGCCGCCTGGGAGTGCGTGCGCGCCGCCGACAGGGACGCCATCGCGCTGGGTGAGCGAGACAGCACTAGCGAGCACTAGCGAGGCCGAGCTCACCGCCGAGCGCGCCGCCTGGGAGTGCGTGCGCGCCGCCGACAGGGACGCCATCGCGCTGGGTGAGCGAGACAGCACTAGCGAGCACTAGCGAGGCCGAGCTCACCGCCGAGCGCGCCGCCTGGGAGTGCGTGCGCGCCGCCGACAGGGACGCCATCGCGCTGGGTGAGCGAGACAGCACTAGCGAGCACTAGCGAGGCCGAGCTCACCGCCGAGCGCGCCGCCTGGGAGTGCGTGCGCGCCGCCGACAGGGACGCCATCGCGCTGGGTGAGCGAGACAGCACTAGCGAGCACTAGCGAGGCCGAGCTCACCGCCGAGCGCGCCGCCTGGGAGTGCGTGCGCGCCGCCGACAGGGACGCCATCGCGCTGGGTGAGCGAGACAGCACTAGCGAGCACTAGCGAGGCCGAGCTCACCGCCGAGCGCGCCGCCTGGGAGTGCGTGCGCGCCGCCGACAGGGACGCCATCGCGCTGGGTGAGCGAGACAGCACTAGCGAGCACTAGCGAGGCCGAGCTCACCGCCGAGCGCGCCGCCTGGGAGTGCGTGCGCGCCGCCGACAGGGACGCCATCGCGCTGGGTGAGCGAGACAGCACTAGCGAGCACTAGCGAGGCCGAGCTCACCGCCGAGCGCGCCGCCTGGGAGTGCGTGCGCGCCGCCGACAGGGACGCCATCGCGCTGGGTGAGCGAGACAGCACTAGCGAGCACTAGCGAGGCCGAGCTCACCGCCGAGCGCGCCGACAGGTGTCAGCTCGCATTTACACTAAACTACAGAAAAAACTTCCCGTCAATGACAGCAATGATTTTAGTTCCACTTACGTACACAGATGAAAATAATCGCAACGAAACACAAGGTTGCGTCAAGGTCACGTCGTCGCATGACTGGTGATGTATCGTTTTTTTACGCCCCGTTCACCAAAGTTTTAGGTGGTAACGTATTTTTGACTTAGTTACGCTTCTACAAAATCATTATTATTTATTGCACTAAAACCTACTACTACTTATACAGGTATTGATAGTTTGTCCCTTTAACAATATTTATAGTGGTATAGAGTAGATCTATGTGGGTGATCCGTATGATTTGTGTGAAGACTGGCTGTAGTCGAGAGAGAAATTCAAATAATCCAGGTTCGGGTTTAAATTGTCAATATGTATGACCAACTCACATCTCTCAAAATCCCATATTTAGCCATCTATGATTTTCATTGCAATACTTCAAAAGAAGATTGTTCATTTAAATTCAAAGCCGTGTAATCATGTAACTACATTATTAAAAGCCAACAATATCATCCTTCAAATGCACCGTAATAACTACGACAAGACTTTAAAGATCTGTACAATGTTTTATTAAACATACCTATTTGTATTTTCAGAGAAACGGCAACTACAAACAGCGAGGGAAGAACTCGCCGAGCAACAGAAGGATGTAGAACAACAAAGAGAAAGATTGTTCAGGCGATTGGAGCGATTACAGCAACATGGTGTGTACAATATTTAAATACAAAGTTTAGTTATTAATTTAAATAGAAGGATAGATATACAGATAGATAAAATTTAAACTACCTTCCAAATTTTAATATATCAATCTAAAAGACAAAAAACAAATGACGTATTTTTTCTTTTGGTATAGCCCAGTACAAAAATGACAAGATAAAGAACTTAGAAAATGTCCGCAAAATATCTAAAAAAATTTATACGGCTGCCTAGCAACACTTTTTTTCGCGATTCGCATCTCATTCATTCATTACGATACTGGATACTGATCAGGCCTAAGACCGTAAAAGTTGAAAACTATATCGCGAAAAATATGTTCGGGTGAAAGCTTGATTTACATTTTTTACTTCATAAATGGGCTCTAAATACGATACTGAACGCCTACAAAAATTTTGGAAAGTGGTTAAAATTTCATGTTTAAATAGAGATGCTCTTTACTTTACACCAGAAATTACCGTCAATGTTTACATAAAGAAGTTACAATTCAAGCGATCTTTTCGATGTCTTTCATTATGATTTCAAATTTTAATTGCGTTCCCGTGATTATTAGGGTTGAACTTCGTCGTTGACTACAGCTTTTACGCAAAGGCAAAATGCTTATATTTTGTGTGTAAAGTGAAATAGTCTATCGTTTTGTTAAAATTTATATGATAATATTTTTCTAGGCGGTTCACAAGAAGAAATAGCGAATGTCGGGACGTTGTCACCGGATTCTAGTGTCAGTGATACTACAAGGCGGAAAGAGCCGAAATGGCGAAGTAAGTTTATTTATTAATAAATGTGTTTAACAAATCCAATAGTATAGTTATTCTAGTAAGATTTTTAATGTACTTTAATAAAAATCGTAAAAGATAATCGTGGAGCCACGGGTAATAATGACATTTCAACTTAAGACTAGGCTTTATGGTCTCGTCTGATACCGTTAAACTTATATGGGGGGAATAATGGTATAATACATACCATGTGAGATAATCGGGGGTGGATTTACGAGTAATAATGACATTTCAACTTCAGTCTAGGTCTCGTTAAACTCGTATGGGAGTAATCATGATGTAAAGCGTAATACACAGCATTTGTTTATAGATAATTGTAGATCCACAGGTAATAATGACAGGATGTATGGTCTCGTCTGATACCGTTAATCTTTTATGGGGGGAATTATGGTGTAATACATACAGGACTCGGAAAATGTTATTTTTTTCGAAACTTTATAACGAATATTTTTCGCCTTAAATAACAAAAAACGTGAGTTCGTCGTTCGTCGAAATCGTTCTAGCTCAAAAGAACGTTTTTAACCATTTTAAAACCGCTTTTGTCCATGTTAGGCCCTGCAATGCGAACGAACTCGCGGCACGCGCCGTCTCGGTTGAGTTCTTTACGGATTAAACCGTTTTATTTCGTTCTCATTTCGTTTTTGTTTCGAACAAAATGTTGAACAAGGAACTGTCTTAAAAATGTTATTTTGAATAACGTGTCCGAGCCCTGAATACATACCATGTGCTTATAGATAATCGTGGATCCACGGGTTCGGAGTGTTCTATAAGCGCGTGCAGCGTCCGCAGCGCCGCGCTGCCGCCGCCGCAGCTCCTGTCTGCCCAAAACGAAACGCGCGCCACCGTGCGAGCTCCCGCCATAGTGAGTATACACACACACACACACACAGACATACACCCACAGGCACACATACACACATACACACACTCGCACACATATACACACACGCGCACATACAGGCACGCACACACACACACACTAGCACACACAGGCACGCACACACACTTGCACTCTGTTTCTGTGTTCGGTAATGTGTAACCTTTACTTACCTAACAATTTCATCTAATTAAGTTTACCTACAGTGTTGTAAATCTAACTTGAAGTATACAACACAAGTATCATTTGAATACATTCTGGGAAGCCCCGGCAATATATTTGTAAAAAAGTTACTGAAATAAATACTTTTTTTTTATTTATACAAGGTAATAGACTTACACCCGTATTTATAAAGAAGTAATTACTTATTGCTTAAGAATGTCTTAAGCAATAAGTAAGTAGTACTGCTTCAGAGGCAGCAGTAGGTTATGTGGGACTCTCTTGTCGGTGCCCGACAAGCATACCCACTACAAAGACCTGCGGTGTACCTTGCAACGTAGTTGGCAGTGTATGGGTTTCCCTTAGGATGCCCTCCATGCACCGCCTACGTACGGCTTATGCCGTGCTTCAGGCATAAAGTATGGGTGATCCTGTATACCAGGAATCACCCCAAGTGTGGCAAGCTGTGCAATGCGAGCGTTGCGCCCCCCCGGCCCAACGCCCACTAGCCTAGAAGTTGAGTTCGGCGTATGCCTTCTCGTCCTCCCCCATCTACGACTTCGGGTCGGGTCCGCAACCAACCTCGCCGACCCGAACCGTGACCACCCTTTGCAACGACAGCGTATGTCGTTGCAAGGGGCCGCTCAGGTCTCAAGCCCACTCGCCGCCCAGCATAGCTCAAACCATACTGGGAAGCGAGCGACTACCGTCCTGTGCGGGGCTGACGCCCCCACGGCAACCCCGGCGTCGCGCCCTCCAGCGCGGACGGCCACAACAGGCCACGGGCCGAAGCCGTCCACCGCCTGGAGACGCAATTCAACAGCGGACTGCCCAAGCCCACTGGAAGCGTCTCCCGTGTGCCCTCCCATGTCTGGAGGGCGTTCCCCTATCCGCCACCTGGGGACGCGCCCGGTCTTATTGCTTAAGAATGTCATAACTTAAGCTGTTATTACCTTAGTACTTAAGTGAAGGATATGGGTAACCATTAATAGACATATTATTTGGCTGAGAATGCTAACTTTTCATAGTGCTAACTTCGAGTAATGACTACATTTAAGGAATACAAATTGTAACCTAAGTTATTACTTTTTAGTCAAGTAATTACTTTTACTTGTTTATAAATACGGGTGTAAGATTTTAAAGAAAGGGACCTCCTGTTCCTTTGTTTTAAGGCGACTACTAGAGCCAAGTGCTGCCCCCAATTTATTTAATTTTATTAGTTCTAAACAAAAAACTAGAACAGTATAAGTTAAGCAAACCACCTCTATTATTTATTGAATCACAGTAAAGTTTTCATTTAGTTGTTTATAAAGTCGAATTTTCGCTAACGCCAAAAGGAACAATACGAAAGAAAGCCAGAATGAAAAGCAGTTAACAGTGATTCAATAAATAATAGAGGTAATTTGCTGAAATGATACTGTTCTAGTTTTTTGAGAATTGATTTTGTTTAGAAGTAATAAAATTAAATCAATTGGGGGCTGCACTTAGCTCTCGTAGTCCCTTTAAGTGAAAGTTACATACGTCGGAGTTAATACCATAAATCTTTCTAAGAACCTTACATTACATGGAACAATATAATGACCAAATACAAAAATATCTACAATCTATAGCACAATAGGCTATTTAACAATGCGTAAAATAAAGTCCCAATTACTATTACCAGTACATATTATGAGTTTAAAAATGGTTATTTATTAACGGAAGTTTATTATTTGTATCACGAAATAAAAATGCATTTATTTAAACGTTTGCCACGTGACACGAAACGCTCCTGATTGATCGGGTTTATGATGACGTCACCTGCTTCTTAACTTCGTTTGCCTACTTGTGTTATATTAGCTTTCCAAAATGTTTTGATAATATTTTAAAATGGTCTCCAAGAAGAAAATACTTGTACTATTCGCTACTTTCGCTACACTTTCTTTGCGCACTTAGACTTTCTTTGGAACACTTAGAACAATTAGTTTTCCGAAGTTTTTATAGAAGTTTTTATACATTTTGGAACTGCATACCATTTAAAACTCATTTTATCACATAAGTCACTGTTAAAATATAGATCCAATCGCACTTTCATCATTTGTTTGCAACAAATTTATTAGATGATATGTGCTACAGATCACAACACAGGCAGGTGATGTCACCGACCGCATTGCAGGCAGAGCCATATTGTCAAAATAGCGTTTTGGCACACTATTTCAATTTTTATTTTTCAATTTGATATTTTTCAGCAACAATGTACCAGAATTTAAAAAAATACTTTTCCTGGGTTTTTTAACCTCTACTTAATAATATAAAATGGATTTCAAAAACAAGGCAAATAGCCTATTCTAGTAAAAAATATATCGTGTGTATGTCATTATTAGTAAGAGCCTCATTTACACTATAAAAACTTTCTAAAATAAATATTGTTTTATTTAAACACAAAATTATTATATTCATTGAATATTACAGCAAATGGTGAAACAGCAGCTTCCCTTGAAGCTGGCAAGCGGCAAGAGTCAGCAGCAGCCGCCGCCCGGGTACCAGAGATTGCACGAATCGCCCAGCGAGGTTAGTTTTTTATTTATTTTTTATACCTTAGCCGTTTTTTAGGGTTCCGTACCCAAAGGGTAAAAACGGGACCCTATTACTAAGACATCGCTGTCTGTCCGTCTGTCCGTCGCTCAGTCACCAGGCTGTATCTAAGGAACCGCGATAGCTAGACAGTTAAAATTTTCACAAATTATGTATTTTTGTTACCGCAATAACAACAAATACTAAAAACAAAATAAAATAAATGTTTAAGGAGAGAGGTTTATTTCCCATACAACAAACTCGTTTTTTTGGCCTTTTTGGTACGGAACCCTTCGTGCGCGAGTCCGACTCGCACTTGGCCGGTTTTATTTAAGGTTCATCCCAGTCACAAGATAATAATTCTTTACGAGTGGCGCTAGTTTACCTTTTGTTCAATCAAGATTTAAAAAGAAACTTCAACTATAATTTAGTTTTTTCGGTCCAGATATATGTGTGCCTCAAACAGATTAAATGGTTGACTAATCGTTTTCCCCGGCGTTCGCAGGACGTCGAGTATCCAAACGTATTTTAAGGCCAAATGTATTTAGAGTAAGTAAACAATTGGTGTACAGTAGTCTCTTCCAAATTGGTTGTTGTGTGTTGTATGGTAACAGTTAATAACTTTGTTTGAACTGGTTTATAGATTTATAAATAATCGTAGTATCTGAAACAAATATACAAACACTAACGGCTTGTTTGTTTTTACTTATTAACTCCAGTTATCTTCATTTTACTGTCTCGCCATAATATTCGGTATGTGTAATCTAGGCATGAATATGCTTCTACAGATGTATAAAAAATTCTACAAAAAATGATGTTACTAGACCTAAAAATACAAACTCCATCCATTTTTTTTTTAAAGCCATAATCATGAAAATGTTTAGTGGGCTTATTAAAAATAATAATTACTCTTTTCTGTTAAAAAAACAAGTTTAATATTTATCTGTAATTGTTACGAAATTTCCTTACAAGGTAAAACCCTTGTCTAAATTAATGTAATTTATTTAAAATATTCTATTACTATTTTAAATTTTATTAACAACAAAATCGCTACTGTAATCTTGAAAAAATCTTAATCACTTTGAACAAAGTTTTTAGGGCAACACTGAAGTTTCAAAATTATTTAATATGGCAATAATCTATCTACCCACGGCACTATTGGCTTACGCTTCGGCAACACCGCAGTCTATAATCTATGTAGAATTGTACTTGTGTAACAACCATTTTATCTGTTTAGCTTTTGATGTTTAGAGCATGTAAATAAAAAATAACATAACACTTTAAAGGAAAAGTATGACTGCTTCAGGTAAGAGTCATAGCCTTATCTCTTGACTGTTCGGGCGCTTTTCCTTCTGAGCTGTTACACATAGGACATAATATGTCGAATTCATTGAGTGTTCTGGCATTATTGTGTCTACCAATGCAAGCTGTACGGAAAAACGTAACATGCCAAAATTATCATTGCAATTTTTTTCATTTGCAAACTGAAAGCCAATTTTTTTAAATGATTAATTCTATGATATATTGAAGAAAGCTTTAATGTCTTTCAAGATTAACGAAGTCTTTATTTTGGTAAGGCAGCTTCTAAAGTAAAAAACCAGTCAAATGATAATTTTGAACAGCTAACTTTATATTACTTTAAGAATATTAGTTTTTAAGCTTTTTTAAATAAATATAATACTGGAAAACTAAGCGTGTGATTAAATTGCATTGTTAAATAAAAAATATAGCCGTCCAAATATACGGCTATTCCAACCATTCGGTGGTGACATACACTTGGCTAATTTTTTTCAGTTGCACATAATAATACCGGTAAAAACTCACAAAGTTTTGTGATTGGTAAAGGTTAGGTTATGATAAGACTGACATGTCAATTTAACAAAGAAATTAAAAAAAATGATGCGTTTATCATAATTTGTGATATTTTTCTAGCATGCGACACACCAGGGTTTAGTGATTCACCACACGCGTACAGGGAGCTCGCCCGCCCCTCTAGCTTCCCAGCAACAGCTGAATAACAAAGCCACCAGGTAAGACACGTTTATAAAGCCTAACTTTTAACCCCGACTTCATCTACGCAGTACACAATACAAATTTTAGCAATGCTTTCATATATCAGCGTATGTATTTACTTACTAAAGAAATAAAATATAAGAATTAGTTAGACAGCTCTGAAAATGAGTTCCTGAAAAGTAAGTAGTAGTAGTAGTATAGCCACATTTTTAGTGTTTTTTAAATTTTATGTTGGTGATGGATTAACTGTGACTGAATAGTTAAATAGTTAATTCAATAATAATTGAACCATTTTCTTTTTTAAAAGATATAATGTTATGTACTCGTAATAAGATAATGTTGGAAACATAAGAAAAGAAATGATAGTTACCGAACTCTCACATACGCTGCTGCACGTCTTCTTCTGACATACTTAATCACCACAGCACCCGTAGAAAAGAAAGGTGATACTATTCTGCGTCCAAGCAGCGCATCAGTCGAACAATCTAAATAAACCAACTAAAAGAGTACAAATATTCCAGAACAAACACATACCCAAAGTTGCCGGAAAAGTTCCGCGTCCGGTCGCCAGAAGTGGCGCCAGCGACGCCGCCCTCGGCCCCGGGCCCGGCGGAGGAGGAGGTCATCTACTTCTGACGGCCCGCCCCGCCCCCGCCGCCGCGCCCGCCGCACTCCCCCCACTCGCGATCCTGAGACTGCCGCCTCTCCTAGGTTCGACTAGTGATCGGACTATTGTGTGACTGTTTTAAAATCGAACGACCGCCGTCAGTCGCTCTAGAATATGCCTCGCCTAGGCTCGACTATTGTGTGATTGTGTTCGAAATTTGAAAATATCCGTTACTATCATCGATATATATTCTTATAGACACACTATCCAAAACAAAAATGACACGTAAACTGTCCTCGAATGAATGGTTGACGTTGATTTTATGTCAGAGTTTACATACTGAAATTATGTCGACATGCAATAATATGGGTATTTATGTCGTGTTGTCTCTATTGGATTGATGTAGGTTGTACTAAATGCCAAATGGGTGCACATTTAGTTGTGACGCTTTTTTGACGTTAATTGTGTTTCTATTTTTTTATATTATATCAATGGTTACTATCTAAAATGTTTTTAAATTTAAAGATACGTCAGCAAAGCTCTAGAATGGCAATGCAAATCAGTTGATTGCTCTCGCGGCACAGTTTCACTTCATTACAATGCGTAAATACTTAAGTAATGATGCATGTATAAATAAAAATATATATGCATCATTACTAACGTATTTACTTCTCTTTATAACGACTGGTATGCACTATCATGTGCCTCTTTATCAGTGTCATGAGTAATTATTACTGTACGTAGTTAATTACTTGCGCCATTTTACAATAATGTTAGAGCATAACCATTCTATTTTTGAAAGTCACTACCGCCGTATCAGAGATTTAAATCTCTTTGAATAACATTTTACAACTACATCAGATGAGAGTCAAATCGTATTCTGCTGTCCGGGCGCTATTAAAACATAGCTACCAAGAAATCCGTCGAAATCCAGGACATTTTAATAAGTTTTTTCAACTTTACCAATTGTAAAAAAATATTTATAATGAAGTCATAACTCGCCAAGGCTTATGGTTAAATGAAAATATACAAAACGGTAGCTAATGACGACTTTTCTAAAAAGCTTTACGTGTATGAAACCCAGAACCTAATTAATCATTTAAAAATGGTATAACCATAAAGTCTAGACTAATAAAATATTTATCAACAATCAACAGCAATTCACTTAAAGCCTTAAAATATCAATAAAAATCTGTTGGTTTTTAAATTTTATAAATTCTATTAGGACAAATTATTGCTTCATTTTTAAAATTGTCTTGTTGAGGTTAAAAAGAATACCAAGAGATATTAACATTTAAATTAGCCGGTTTAAAACCCCATGACTTAAAATGTACTTTTGAAAATGTGTTTGCAATATAACATTTAATATTTTCTCTATTTTTACAATTTGCTATTATTTTAATCAGAATTAAAAAAAATGCTATGTTTTTCTAATAGAAACACAAGGGCAGTACAAAAATTTAAACTGGGATGTCATACCTATTTACAAAACATTCCTGATTGAACGAAAATGATCTCTATTACTAAATGTACTTAAATTCTAGTTCACATTTTCTCGTGACAGTATTTTATGAGCAGCTACAACTCTTTAGCATTTACACTAGATAAATATTTATTTATTTCTACTACTAACGTCTCGATGTCTATCTGAAGATTAGTTAAGGTGGACTTAAGTGAAAATTGTAACAATACAAATAAGGTTATAAACTAATAAATAGTGATTGAAATATTAAAACGAATTATTAAAAAGTAATAATCAAGGGGTTGGCAAATTGTGTAATTATATATAAAAAGTATGTTACGATAAGTTGAAAGTTTTATCGTAGGCAGACTATCTTAGCGGTCGATAGGCACAGCGGTTGTTAAAATAGATGTTTTGGTAAAATTAAAATCTTGTTGTTGATATACATTGAAATTTAACATAGATGGTGACTGTAGTCGACTGTTTAAACTGTTGTTGTAAAACATTTTTATATAATTCTTTGCTACGATACTTGTTATTTTACTGTTTGCATTAAACATATTAATTCAGTAAATCGATAATTGAATATTTGTTTAGGCAACCTTCAATGATATTTTAGAGGCCAAAATTCGTAGGTTTAGATAATAACTTAGGATGACAGAATAGTATGTTTAATGCAAAGGTAATGAACTTTGATAATACTTATTAATTCAGCCACTTATTTAACATAATAGCACGCTGAATTTTACTTTCCAATCAAAAATCTACCTAATGCTTTAAAATTCTATGACATTGTTAAATTTGACAAAAATAAATAACTAATTTTTAACTTTTAAACTGTTTGAACCGTAGGATTGATACTAAGAATCGATTATTGTATAACTGTTATCGGTGTAAATATGTTGAAATGTTTATTATATGTATAATGTAATAGAATGTTATATTCGCGATTATCTAGTTATCCTGTAAGTGAGAGTGGCAATTGCATGTTGCGAACATGGTTATTTGAAAATATTTTTAGTAAGTATGTATATACGCTTATTGACCAGTCGTTTAAATTATCTAAAATACATGGAAAATTCTTATACCGAATGTTTCATTTGTATTTATTATTGATTCTCGTTTAAAAAGGAGACAGCATTTTAATTGGTGAAATATCTGAGACTGAGTTCTGTATATGCGTGCAACAACAATAACATTCAATTGCTAGTCTAATAGCCGAATATTTATCCGTAAGACACGCCACTTAAGCGAAGGCTTGATCTAGTCAAAGGTTATTAGCAAATACTTTTACATCCAACATGATGTTTGTAAATTTATTGTTTAGCCTGATTTAGACTAGACACGTATTCTTAGTGTGACTAATGTGTATAAATGTTCGGCTACGTGCATTTATTCTAGGTTTGTGTGCAGACATCTTGCGCAATAAAAGTATAATTATCAAATCTACTTAGATGATCACTTCATATCTCAAATTGAACTTTACGAGAACTTATCATTATAAGCTTAATTTATTGCAATCAATACAAATAAAGAGTATATTCGTACTGTATTTCTGCACACAACAGTTGTTTAGGTCATTTAGAATACTGTTGTTACAAGAACTCATAAGACTATGTAACTATTTTTCGTGCATTTACTGTAATCCTTTTTACTATTTAGTGTTTAGAGAAGGTGATATTTTAAAACTATTTTCTTGATTAGGATACCTTTTCATACTATGTACTGTACATAATATAAACGTTGATGTTTGAATATATTGAGTGTAAGATAATTTTAAAACAAATTTGTCTAAAGAATTATTGAATTTATGAAATTTCTATTGAATACTGAAATAAAAATTGCAATAAACGTTTGCATAAATAATTTTAAATCTTAAATGCAGTCATTAAAGTTTTTAAATGAGGAATTTAAATGTTTTTAAAGTATCATAAATGTAGAACGTGACGTCTTATTTATTGTTTGATCGGACGATCTTCAAACATGATGACAATAAGTATATAAAAATATATTTTTCTGTATGATTGCGATACTACATATATTTGTGCGGAGTGTAAGTGTTACATTTCTATTATTTCACATTTTGAATGTTATAATTTACTATACTAAAATGTTTATGCATAAAATATTTACTCCATTAATGGCCAGAGATAAATGCATTTAATAACATGTTCCTTGAATAGAATTAACGTTTTCTTATTCAGTGGGTATTTTGCTATTTTAGATCTAAGCATAAAGACTGGCGTATCTAGGCCGCCGAATCGAATTGCATTTAATTTGAACCTACTTCTATAAGCATGATAAGGAAATCAAGAAAAATTAATAGTCAGGCGGTTTGACTCGATTCGATGGCCTCGTGTACTTCGGGCTTATTACAGCATATTAACCACATCATACCTAGTGTTAGGAAATTACATTTTTATACTCACATCACAGTTTGTTCGGCATGTTTGATGTGACGTATACGAATCACGCTTAAAAGAGGGGTGATATGATTGTGATATTATTGAGTCGTTGCTAAAGGATGTTGCTGGAAAGTTAAACTAAAAGAAATTGATCAGAATGCTGCAAAAAGTGGTTTTATTGATTTAGAAGACCTCAAAACCCATGACTTATTACTCGAAACTTACGATAATTTCCATTTACATGGGTAATGCCGCAAATTAGAAAGAAATATAGTATACATAAAAAAAGGTAATTTCGCGTTGTAAGATGTTTCTAAGTTTTCAAATGAGTGCCTAACGTGCAGTAATGGCTTCGTTTATAGTAAAGCCACTCGCACGCTTGCACTCGCGACCTCCGTGCCTTCTACAGTTACTGTTCGTTCTCAGCTTGAATAATCGCTTGTCGTTCTTTCAAAACACAGTATTTATATCACCGTCAAATAAAAATAAGTCTATTGAAAGTCAATACTTACATTTGTAGCCCATAATATAATTTTCGTTCGTGGCAATATTTAATGGTTATGTAATTAAGCTTTAAATTGTATTTATAATTTTTTAGGTAATTAACATTCGGATTCCCTCCACACCTTTACGTTATATTGTTTGTGGCAACGACAATACAATGATGTATTGCTCAATATTATGCTCATTTTATTCCTTGTTCTAATGTTTCATTGATTATATCAATTTATGTGTATAAATGATTCTGATCCGTCGCTTGATTTCATTCCGATGATTTAGATTTAATTTGTCAACTTGATCTGTGACGATTAGCAGGCTATGCCTGTTTATTTAGAATAGATAAATGAAATAAACATTTACTTAGTATCAATCAAGGCTTTTTATTTGTTCTAGTTTCTTCCTGTAGCTTATATGGAATGGCTTCGACTGCTTATTCTGCTATCATGAGATTAATGTTGATCCATACAAGTTTTCATTAAGATAGTTAAACAAATACAGGCACAGAAATACCGTAAGTAGTATAAGGGCGTTAACAGCGAGGGTATATTACTGATTTAAACAAACACCAATTTTATAACATTTTTTTATTAGAAGTCAAAGACGAAAAATGTAACAATAAAACTAGCCACTTCGCTACACGTTGAGTAGAGTCCGTAATTATTAAATTAAGGGTTAAAATTAGTTTACATGATACACCGAAAAACATGTTGCTTACTAAGTTTCATGTTTAATACTTGAGAAAGTCTGTGTTTGGGCGGTGTTTTTCTGTTTGAATATTCGATTACGTAGACATAATAAATTATATTCTAGTCCTATAAAATACAATTGTTTCGAAAAGTAATTAAATTTTGTAATTATTTTCTTTTTGTAGGAGTACGATAGAGTTCTTCATCATAATATGATAGAGCTCATCTTTATGATGTGCTAAACAAACTCTTAGCTAGTCGAATTAGGTGCCGTTTTTTCAACAACAAAGTATTGTCTGATTTGCGGCCATAAATGTCAAATGTTAGTTTTAAAATGGCAAAAATAACATGACACAGTGACGCAAAACGTACACATAATTTTGTTTGCATTCGTCGGTTTCCAGAAAAAATGGTAAGTATATGCATTTTGCGTCCACCGTTCCCGTTTAGTGCATTAGAAACTGCATATCGGGCGACTAGTTCCTTTTATAGAACTAAACGGTTTAAATTAAAAGCTTAGTCTTTTTGAAAGTAACAATTTATATAAAACGTTAAAATTTAACACCAACCAATTGACAGCTTTTTATGAAGTGTCTAAGTAAAATTTTGAAATAGCAAACTCAAGTAAAAAAATATTTATTGATTTCGAAGTAATCACCATTTATTTTTATGTCTAATAGTGCAAAATGGGGACTTATTATTTTTAAATTGTTTTGTCAAATACCTATATCATCATACCAAATAATAGTAAAATTATTTTATGGTGACTTATATTTAATTTTATAAACAACATAATAAGTAAAATTAATAGACTAAGGCGTTACTTTGCGGAAATCCATAACTAATTATGGATTGAGAAAATTATTTTGCTAATGATTTCCGCTTGTTAACACCGGCCTAGATACCTTCACCACACTACCCGCACTGACACTGATTTGAGGAAGCACCTGCACCACACTACCCGCACTAATACTGATTGAGCAAGCACTATTTCATGCAGGAAAACCCCCCGCCCTCCCTCAAAAATACATGCAGTACAGTTAATGCAATCATTAGGACCCAACACCGATGCAATAAAAACCTTGACGCGTTTCGCCCACTTCACGTAGCATCCTCAGGAGATGTTGTCGCCTTCGAAGACTTCGTCGGTTTTCCTGCATGAAATAGTGCTTGCTCAATCAGTGTTAGTGCGGGTAGTGTGGTGCAGGTGCTTCCTCAAATCAGTGTTAGTGCGGGTAGTGTGGTGAAGGTATCTAGGCCGGTGTTAACAAGCGGAAATCATTAGCAAAATAATTTTCTCAATCCATAATTAACATAATAAGTGCCATGAAAGATATTATTTTGCAAATTTTAGTTCATAGGCAAATATTAAATATTACCTAGTTTAATCTAGATTATTTTTTTTATTATCAACTAAGTGGTAAGTATAATAAATACCTGGTGTGTTTATCATCAATTTTATAGGTACATTTAAAATATAAACAAGCAGTCTTGAAATTTTATGCAATCATAGGTCATACGAATAGTAGGTACACAGCGGAATATAAAATCCATTATTCTGACGAAAATGACAAAACTTCAGAATTTTTATGGTTATTTCATGATAATGCTCAGTTGAAAGGTAAATCGAAAATCAGAGGCCTCATGAACTAAAAATTACTATATTATTCATCAGTATTTTTTACAGAAAATGAGTGAAGACCCTATATTCCTTAGGACTATAAAGTAAAGCCAATTGCTTAAACAAACTCTTAGTTTTTCTTTTTTATAGTTGTTAGTGGCCTCTGATTTTTTTATTGTTTTGATTGTTTGTAAAAATTAAATTATTTTTGTAACAGGCCCCTAAATACTTCTCTTTAGGTACTCTTACAATGCTAACAACAATACTTTTAATTTCATACAAAACCTAAAAAGTACTGTAATATGATTTATATTTTGACCAAATAATGTTAAAAAACCTGAAAGCTACAGATCACCACCAAACTGGCGGTGATCTGTTGATGAACAGTAATGTAACTAATTATCTTTTGAACTAATCCTTTGAATGATAACATTACCTGATTTGCTTTTTGTATTACATCATCATCATCATCATCATCATCAGCCTATCACCATAGTCTATGAACCATATAGTCGTTCGACGAAGACGTCTAGACAGGGCAATTGTGCGGGGTGTGAGGGGCGAGACGCGGGAAGGCCGAGCCCGAACTGCGAACAAAACGATGTTAGCAGTTCGGGACACAGCATTCAGGGCTAACAAATGTTTGTGTTTTAAATTATTTTATATTTTTTTGTTGGAATTTATTGGAATGCTGATATCGAATGATTCGAGATGGTGAATATTTTTTTTTAATAAGATAAATAGTTGTCAATTTCGAGGTCAATTGGGCTGCTGATTACGAAAATGCTATCCTTTTTATTAAATTCAAGATGGCGGACGTAATTTTTTTTAATTTGATATGAGTGGCAATTTTGAGGTTCAGTGGGGTGCTTCGGATATGCCATCCTTTTTAAAATCCAACATGGCGGACGTATTTTTTTATAATTTGATATGGGTGTCAATTTTGAGGTTCATAGGGGTGCCGATTACCAAAATGCCATCATTTTTAAAATCCAAGATGGCGGACGTATTGTTTTATAATTTGATATGGGTTTCAATTTTGAAATTCATACTGATTACGAAAATGCCATCCTATTTTAAATCCAAGATGGCGGACGTAATTTTTTATAACTTGACATGGGTGTCAATTTTAAGGTTCATTAGGGTGCTGATTACCATTATGCCATCCTTTTTAAAATCTAAGATGGCGGACGTATTTTTTTTTATAATTTGATACGTGTGTCACTTTTGAGGTTCATTGGGGTGCTGATTACAAGTGTTTATCTGCAGTAAATAAATATTTTTATATATTGTTTACTTTTGACAACCCTGGCCGTCACGATACTGTCTAGACGTTGTCGGCATTTTCCATGAGATCATAGGCGTCGAACGACTGTATGGTTCATAGACTGTGCTATCACAGTCCACTGCTGGACATAGGCCTCTCCAATTGCACGCCACTTAGGTCGATCCTCGGCTTCTCGCATCCAGCTCCTGCCAGCCACCTTGCGCAAATCATCACTCCACTTAGCCTGAGGGCGTCCTACACTACGTTTGCCGAGACGCGGTCTCCACTCAAGAACTCTTTTACCCCAGCGGTTGTCGGTTCTGCGGCTAATATGGCCAGCCCACTGCCACTTCAGCTTGTTATCCGGTGGGCTATGTCGGTAACTTTAGTTCTCTGCCGGATCACCTCATTTCTGATTTTATCCCTAAGAGAAACTCTTTCCATAGCCCGCTGAGCGACTTTGAACTTGTGGACTAGCCGTACCGTCAGTGTCCACGTTTCGGCTCCGTAAGTCATGACGGGTAGGACGCAATGATTGAAGACTTTCGTCTTGAGGCATTGTGGGATCGACGATAAGAAGACTCGACGTAGTTTCCCAAATGCTGCCCAACCCAACTGAATTCTTCTGTTCACCTCATCCTCAAAGTTGTTTCTACCTAACTGCAATGTCTGCCCGAGGTACACGTATTTCTGAACGACTTCGAGGACGGCGCCGTGCATCGCAATCGGTTGCGGTAGTACATGTTCATTGAACATAACCTTGGTTTTATCCAGCTTTAATGTAATATTACTAAAATAATATTACATGTGTCATATACCTATGTGTTATTTATTCCTTACACACATTTGACAAATACTGGCTCTTATTTTCCACTGTGCATCAAACCACAACCACAGCATGTAAGGGAAAACTATTGAGACATATTACTAAGCTATCCATCCTTATTGTAGGTACAAGGCACAACTTTCCTATACTTTCAACAATCCATAACAAATCTCTCAATATTGACAATCTAATGCTTAATATAACTTGCTAAAACAAACAACACCTCATCACCTAGCAGACTCTTACAAATATTTCGTCTCTTTAACTTGGTTGTATTAATACATTATGTTTAGGCATCTTGGTTTCTAGTAAGACTTCTTCATTCATTAGTCTCCATAGATCTTAGGTAGGTTTCATAGAACTTAGTTTGAGTGGTTTGCAAGTTATTAAAAGCTTTATAATATTGTACTTGTCACTCACAACCTTTCTAAACATTTCATACATTTTGCTTTTTATCTACAATACTCTAAATTTTATTACATGTTTAAATTGCCTAGCCTTAATATATTCGAAAAATTTTATAAATTATTAGGTACCTATGCATAAAATCTAATAAAAAAACAATACAATATTAAAATAAATATGTTAAAATCAAAACAACTTCAAAGGTTAATTTTGCATTGTACTGTTATAAAAATAAAAATCTGTTTATTATCGGTATACTGCACATTACTACCAACTTTATCATTTTACACTAAACAGTTTTTGAGATTAATGTAACATTAGTTTTGTTATACCTACACGGTACAGTTTTAACCACCTGTAAAACGAAGCCCACGTTATGTAACCATTATGTATAACATCATGGCAGTGTCTTGTTTTTTCTCTAAAAATTTTTTTTATAAAAATATTAAATAGTGGTTTAGCTATTTTGAAACACGTTGTGACGCGCACAGATGTAGCTGTGTAAGGTCCATCCAACTGAGACCCCGCCGCAGCAAAATAATTCGTCTGTGCGCGTCATAGCGTGTTACCAAAATAAAAGTCTGAATCAAAATTAAATATTTATAAAAAAATTTTTTTAACTAAAACTTTATAACACTGCCGTGATGTTATACATAATGGTCCAATAAAGTGGGTTTCGTTTTAAAGGTGGTTTAAAAAGCACGGTGTATATTTAAAATAAAGCCCAAAGTTAATCATGTTTATTAGACAATTTCAAAATATATAACATAAGCAACTATTATAACTATTATAATAATAAATGAGCTGATCAGAAAACAAGGTGAATTCGAAAGTCAACCTGCATTTAAAAAAACTCAAATGTATTCTAATAATTCATAGATAAAAAATATGACTGGATACACATTCAAAACATTCACAATCAAACAGTAGTAACTACTGTCAGGTTTGGTAAATTCCATAATGAGAATTCAACCTTACTTTTGTTTGTGGCTTAATTTAGAAAACTGACAGCTTATTTGGTAAGGATGTTTTCCTTATGGTGACTGTGTATCCGGTGACTGAGTTTTTATAGGAGCTGCCTCAGTCTCTTAAATAAATTACCTACTCGAGATTAATTGGATTATTTTAATAAGATTTAATAATAAATATGGCAGTTAGCAGTTGTTAATCCCTCAACCCCCAGGAGGCACTCGGGTGCCACGATAACAATTGATTTCAATTGTGTCTGGAATAACTCACGATCGAGGCATTAAGTTACAATATTTGATTGCTGGTTCATAAAATATAAAAAATCCAGTTTAAAATGGACAGAGCAAAGCTTATGGTGCTATTATAAACAATTTTATGAATCTATTTCATTTAGTTTTCTTTTGCAATAGCATTTTTGAGCTTAGTGTTATTATCACTGCACAAAATTCAAAGAATTTGTGAATACAACCAAATCTAGTCACAAACTTGTGACCAAATGCGTACAATAGCTCATTCTAAACCAGCTAAAACTGGTATTTACAACATATCCCTAACATTCTCACTGGAGGCCTTCTCCCAGATTTGTCCGGATGTATAAAGCCTGTATATTTTATTGCTTACCAAAGCTTGGCCAAACTTCAACATAGCTCCTTCAAACTTATGCTGGAAAACTTGCATTTGTGTTTCGTTGTACCCCAGACCACTTGGGTGATATAACTTAGAATCTCTGCATTCAGTATACTTATGCACACCTAGTATATCTAGCGGGACATCTTTACTAGTAGAATTGAGATTGAAAATATCACTAAATGCTGTCATAGAGTCCAGATTTCTGATATGCACAAACTTCAATGGCTGAGGTAGCGCATAATAGTGAGTTTTCTTCATTATATCCGGGTATCCAATTTCAGCATTATCATCATCAACTTGATTGAGACAGAATAATAGGGGTTTGACATTAATTGACCTCAATTTCCTCGTTGGATCAAAGTCATCCAATATAGCTTTTATATTGTTGTGAACTCTAGGTACTAAAAATTCATCCCATGACAGAACCATTGCATGGCTTGCTTTGTTAGACTCATCTTTATCAAATCTAAAATGTCTGAATAGGCAATCTAGTTCTATTGCACCTCTGACAATATTGTATGATTTGGAAAATATAAAAGGGTAGTTCAGTGGAAAAAACTGTATGCTCCATTGAGTTATGTCTGCAGGAAGCAAATTGAGCCTTCTAATGATATCTTCTGATATCATACTATCATAAATAGTGAAAGCATTAACTCCCATCATATGATGGTAAACTAAAAATTCAATAAAAGCATCCCTGGATACCAGCGGTACTTGGTTTGGTATGACACAAATTGCAGGCTCAATATTATTGACAAATCGAATGCTACTTCTTTCTCGTGCCTTCCGTTTTGTGTTAACTTGTATTACCCTATTTATTGGTGCATGGATTGGGTTTATGTTGTAATCATTCATGTAGAAACTTACACCTTTGGGTTTGCCTAAGTTCTTATTTAGAGAGCACTGAAAGATATATAGGCAAAAATCGTTTACAGGATCAGATATTATCTTAAATATGAATCTACCAGATCTTGGTTTTGAAGAGTTCTCAAGCCAGATATTGCATCGGAAGTTTGGTCTTACGTGCGCTTTGCCAATCACTATTGTGTCAATATTGTGGGCGTGTTCACGGGCAAGATTTTCATACTTTTGATATGATCTGAGAAATGAGGAGTATGAATAAAAATTCTCATTGATTTCTTGAAACAGTGGGGGTGTTTCACGAACCGCCATAGACGAATTTCGAAGTATCTCCGATAGCATAGTGGCGTTAAAGCCAGGCCCGCAAAACTCGATTTCCGAAAGGCCAGGCTTCCCGAAGAAGTTGAGCACCTCGAGCACGTACCGCAATCTATAGTACTCATGCCGGTATATGAGCAGCGTCACGATGCTGACAAAGCAAACGATAACAAGAATCAGCTGGTAATATTTTCGCATTTTCCCTGAGGAATTCCTGGAATGCTTCATGTATTTGCCGGCATTGATTACAAAAAATGTAAACGATTACAGAACAATCGAATGCTTTAATATCTAGATAGACGGAAGTTTAATAAAGGCACCTCAGTCTATTGTAACTCACTATTCAAAATAATAACTATTTTCTTATTTTTTAGTAACAGTTGTTAAGTACTACCATTTTTTTTTTGTTTCTGTCTTATCTATGAAGTACTAAGTATCTAACTCTCTCTCTGAAATTCTGACACAAAAATTGTCAAAAAGTCATTTTTGTTTTGTTTATTTGTTCCTTTGGAGCCGGCTAAGGTCTGCTAAGGTAAGTAAGACCATGTTGCCATAGCATTAGTAGTACACAGTAATTCTACATTCTTAATAAATACATAAAATATCATAAAAACTTACTAACATAAAATAACTTAACTAAACCTAACCCTAAACTAACCAACTCATTTAAATGAATGAGGTGGTTTATATGTGTTTCCAAAAAAGAAAGAAAGAAAGAAAAAAGGTTTATTTGGTACATACTGAAACAATTATTACAAGTAATATCTACATAAAAGTGGGTGCAAGTACCAAAATGGTATCCGCTCAGTGTATGGTCACGACGACGAGAGTCGTCATAACCAATGGTATTCTGCGGATGCCAATAGGCTATTTGACTGGTTTTTGAAATCCATTTTATATTATTAAGTAGAGGTTGAAGAACCCAGTAAAAGTAGTTTATTTTAAATTCTGGTACATATTTGCTGAAAAATATTAATATGAAAATTGAAAACTGAAATAGCGCGCCAAAACGCTATTTTGACAATTTGACGCTGCAATGGGGTCGGTGACATCACCTGCCTGTCTTGTGATTTGTAGCACATAATTTGTTGCACACAAATAACGAAAGTGCGATTGGATCTATATTTTAACAGTGACTTATGTAATAAAATGAGTTTCAAATGGTATGCAGTTCCAAAATGTATAAATACTTCTATAAAAACTTCGGGAAACTATTTGTACTAGGAAGTGTTCAAAAGAAAGTCTAAGTGTGCCGAAAGTGGTTGCAATATATCGGAGGGATCATAATAACATAGCGAATAGTACAAATATTTTCTTCTGTGAGGACCATTTCGATGTAAGTAAACATAATATTTATAATTTTTTATAATTAGGAATATAAATATTTTGTTATTGGTTTGAGGTTATAATACCTACCTCTAATGTTTTTAACAGAATGCCTCTTGCAACTCACTTCGAATATTTAACATCGGAAACATTATATTCATAATATTAGCTAAAAATTGTAGCTACAGTCTTATGATGTCAATAAACATTTACACTTAAAGATCCCGACTAACTAGTTTGTTTGTTACAGATTTTAAATGAATGGGCAAATAAAATCTACCTAAAGTCTACCTTCATCGGTATATAAATATATTTTTAGTACCTCAACAGATAACTTTTTAATTAACAATTTATGTGGTCCGGCTGCGAAGCATTGCTCTCTGGCCGCGCCCACCTCAAATTAAATAAAGTATGATGAACTTTTAAGACATCAATATCTGGAAAAAATCTACCTAAAGAGTATCTTGCATTCGACAAGTATGGTCCGTTAAACCTCTTTAGTTAAGGAGTTATTGGTCGTAGTATGTGGTCCGGCTGTAAGGTATACTTTGCAGCCAATAAATATCGCAATATTTAATATTAACTATTCAAAAAGGTACTATTATTTGAATGGATTTACCATTCAAATAATAGTACCTTTTCTCTACTCTTCGTTGATACTTTTTTTTCTCAAAAAACTATTCATTTTGATTAATTAACCTTTAAAGTATGTGGCGCGGCTAAGGAGGATTACTTTAAGCAAATATAACAAAATATGGTTTCTTTCTTTATGAAAACTAAACTGGCATAAAAAGTACTTTATAAAAAGATCTGGACTTTGTCTATAAACTTTTCATTTTAATTACCAATAATGATTTTGAATAAGGTGCACTTGCTGGTTTTTGCTTACCTGCCTACCTAACAATAGGTAGTTAATTTGACGAAGTAAATGAAAATTTTAATTTAAAATAACGAAATGGTAAAAGTAATTGATAGAATTTGTAAAATAATGGAAATTAAATCACACAAAAACAATGTATACTGTTTTGACGACCTCCGTGGCGGAGTGGCGTACACACCGGTTTTCAAGGTGTCGCCTGCTCCGAGGTCCCGGGTTCGATTCCCGGACGGGTCAATGTGGAAAAAATGTGTTTTTCTACATTTTCTCGGGTCTGGGTGTTTGTGGTACCTTCGTTGTTTCTGGTTTCCAAAACACGAATGCTTTAAATAGTTATTCAAATTTGGATCAGGACAATGTATGTGATGTTGTCCACATTTATTTATTTATTTATTATTTATTTATTATAGGAAAATATTATCAAAACATTTTGAAAAGCTATTAAAACACAAGTAGGCAAACGAAGTTATCAAGCAGGTGACGTCATCATAAACCCAACCAATCAGGAGCGTTTCGTGTCACGTGACAAACGTTTAAATAAATGCATTTTTATTTCTGGATTTATAAATAAATCGTTTATTATTTTCAACTTCCGTTACTAAATAACTATTTTTCAACTCATAATATAAGCTGATAATAGTGATTCGCACTTTATTTTTCGCATTGTCAAATTGCCTATAGGCTATTTGACTGGTTTTTGAAATCCATTTTATATTATTAAGTAGAGTTTGAAGAACCCAGTAAAAGTAGTTTTTTTGAATTCTGGTACATATTTGCTAAAAAATATCAAAATGAAAATTGAAAGTTGAAATAGCGCGCCAAAACGCTATTTTGTCAATATGGCGCTGCAATGGGGTCCGTGACATCACCTGCCTGTCTTGTGATCTGTAGCTCATAATCATCTACATACATTTGTTGCAAACAAATAACTAAAGTGCGATTGGATCTATATTTTAACAGTAATAAAATAAGCTTTCTATGCAGTTCCAAAATGTTTTATACATATACTTCTATAAAAACTTCGGAAAACTATTTGTAAGTGTTTAGAGAAAGTATAACTGCGCCGAAAGTGGTTGCAACTATTTCAGAGGGATCATAATAAATAATAACATAGCGAATAGTACAAATATTTTCTTCTGTGAGGACCATTTCGATGTAAGAAAACATAATATTTATAATTTTTAATAATTCATTGCATTAGGGATGTAAATATTTTGTTATTGGTTTTAGGTCATAATACCTCTAATATTTTCATCAGAATACCTCTTGCAATTCACCCCTTTCAGACCTGCGGTCAAGGAGTGTTAGGTTAGGTTATTTTCGTTACGGAATTTCCGGATTCAGTCTCCACGCTCAACTCCCGCGATAGAAGCTATGCAATAGCTTAAAAACATAACAATTTCGTGCCTACAGTAGTGAAATGTGGCACCTTGAAATTACACCCAACTTGGCAGATCGTGACCTGTACCGCGACTAACCGACGCGCAAAATTTGTGTTTAGTATCGCAGGACGATTCACGCGCAATCGTGTGACGTGGAGCCCGTCCACATAGCACAAATAGTTTTTTAGAAAAAAATAACTTTGTAAACCGCGTAATGGTATGGACCAGTTCTGAAAGGGTTAGAATATTTCCGATGTTTTCATAATATTAAAAATGCTCAACTGTAGTCCTTATTACATGGCTATAAAAATATACAATAGAATACCTCACAACATAAAAACAGAAACAAATTTGATCTCATTTACAAAAAAATTAAAATTATTTCTAGTCTCTAACTGTTTTTACACCCTTGAAGAGTTTTTTATACAAAATAAAGAATACCAAATCAAAAAATAAAATAAAAAAAATGGTTGCCTGTAAAGTCGGTTTTACGGGCGAAGATTTTACGTGACAACGTCTTTTTCTCGGTAGAATATTTATTGATATGAATATAATTAAATTGCACAATAGGAACAAGGAATTGAATGAAAATAAGAATTGCACAAATTTTAAAATGCGCCTAATTCTCTAGTGCTGCGCGCGCGGCAGACCGATCATAGTTGAGTGGGAGAGAGACGCAAGGCATTCGGCGGGCCTCTCTCTCGTTCGGTGACTCATCGTAACGTTACCGAGCGTTACACTTTTTCATAAGTGACTCCCAGCCGCAACCTAATTTAAGACGTTGTCACGTCAATATAGTATAAGGTCAACTAGCGTGTACCTATAATAAATAAGTTCACTGTATAAATTAAAAATTATAATATTAAGTTATCTTTACTTTTTATCCTTTATGATTGCAACACCTGAATAAGGTAATTAAGTAGTTAAGCTCCATTGTCTAGTTTCTAAGATCTCTGTAAGATATACACTTAATTCGCAATAAATATATTTGAATTTGAATTTGAATATTAGCTAAAAATTGTAGCTATAGTTTTATGATTTCAATAAACATTACACTTAAAGATCACGACTAACTAGTTTGTTTGTTACAGATTTTAAATGAATGGGCAGGTTACTGCTTTCTGCTTTACAAAATCCGCTTTCGTATGCGGTGGTTAAGGAGGCCATATAGCATGTCTAGCTCTACCTTTTCTCTTAAATCTCCCGATGGTAGGAGCGCTAGTAAGGCTCGACAACGCGCTACAAAAAGCTCTGTTTTTTCCTCGCCTTGTGCACTTGAAAACAATTCCTTATATATACGATGAGGCGGCCGGTTGTCACCAAAAGTGCTGTGCAAAATCTGGAGTGCTGTGCTCCAGCTGGTAATGGTGGGCTTCATGCCCTGCCACCACGTTGCAGCGTCGTGAGTAAGAAGCATGGAGAAGCCTCTAAGAGCATTCTCGTCGCTAACATTGGCGCAATCTTTAAAGGCTTGAACGGCATCTATAAAACCATCGAGTCACTCTGCGGGCGTTCCTCTAAAGCGCGCTTTGCACGTAGAAAAATTGCCGTGTTGAGTAGACGTTGGTAGCAGGTGTGACGGAACGTCGATCTTCGTGTTGCATCACTCGATCGAGAATAACATGAATATCTGTTAAGCTGAAGTTTCCCGCAGCCGGTAACGGGGACACCCGGGTGTTATTCCATCGGCGACTCCGGTGACGTCTGTTGCTCTTCATCATCGGCGACGTGCGAATCGTAAGCCGTTACTTGGCGTGTGATTGGCATTATAGACGAGTTGTTGTCAATCTGTTGCTGTTGATTATTTTGTTTCCTTTAGGCCCCACGTTGGGTGCCATTTTTCATGAACGCGGACGGTGTGGTGGGCGCACACGTGGTTCACGTTCGAATCTCAGGGTTCTAGGTTGGGTACGACGCTGAAGGATAACACACTTGATAATCACAACAGTTTGTGTATTAATAACATAACTCGCATTTCACTAAGACAGAGCAGTACAAAGTTATTAACGTTAACACAAACAAAAGATGGCGGACGGACAACAACATCTTAACGTTCACACTAGTTCTCTTATAATCGCGAAGCGTCCTTGGAAACGCGCGGGTGCGCATACTCCGTGTAACGCACACTTTGGCGGGAGATTCTATCTCGCTCGCGCAAGTAGGGTTGGAAATGGTGGGAGACAGAGAGGGTCACGCTCTGCAGTGTTGCCGCGTTACAGTTTGTTATTTATAAATAACTATCTTGATATCAACAAACTAACTTCTGAAATAGTTGCTCTTTGAGGCTGCCTATTTTTGCGCTTTTTCTTAATTCTGCTTTCAAAGCGTTCACATTAATCGCCAAATAATCCATATTTGCGATAATTTTACGAAGGAGATCACTTTCCAGCAGGTAAATTAAAGAAATTATTATTTATGTAACGAAGCCCGCTAAAACCAGTGAAAAGTGAATGTTATTTATTGGACCTCACGCGACACAAGCGCCTCTAGTGGCAAATTCACTAGCGATAATCCCCATTACAAACAAGGTTATGGACTCGTCCGAAGCCGTTAAATGTATATGAAAAAAAAAAAGAATTACAAGGGAGCCAAGTGCCAACATTCAGAATAAAAACTTAAAAGTCATTGTAAAAGTCAAAAGTCATCAGCATTTTCTTTCTACAAAGGAGGCATTTTATTTTGCTTTATCAGAAATAAATTATCTACGCTCGCTCATTATTATGTCAGCTAATAAAGACGAAACATTGCGGCAATTTTGTGACGTGACCGGAGCCGATGAAAATCGAAGTAAATTCTTCTTAGAGTCGTCTAATTGGCAATTGGAAGTGAGTATGCAAATATATTGTTTTTCTCTTTTCCGTACAAACTTTTTATACCTTGTATTCAATAAAATGTTCTCTTAAGTATTTGTATTGCTAGGCAAATGCGCATACAGTGCCAGCCTTGTATTTCTGAAAACTTATTTGTCATAAATTTAAAAGATTGTCTGTTCAACACGGGATTGACGATGTTTGTTTTTTTCTTCCAGGTAGCCTTATCAAGCTACTACGAACACGGTGGTAACGTAGACGAAGTACCTACAAACCCAGTGGCTAGGGCGTCACCCCCTTCTCTATCGGATAGCGACATGGAGTCACCGCCAGAATCGCCTGCGCGTCCACAGAAGAAAGACAAAAAGAAGTCTAGCTCAAAATTTGCAACTCTGGATTCATTGCAACAGGATAGCTCGAGCCAAGATGAGGAAGGTGAGATTTACTAGAAAGTGCTCATGAGAGGACATCTTAGTTGATTGGGCCCTTAGCCTTGAGCTTACAGTTAAGGGTGAAAAGAATTTTATAGAATCAGAAGCATAATTTATGAAAGTCAAGGCATTCTTAGTAGTAATGTAATATTTGTAAATATATGTTAGGTCTTCCTTACAACTCTTAACAAGCTGACAAACCTGACAGCATTTTAAAAGTCCCTTCAACAGATTAGAATGGTGTGATTGACTTTATATTATGTTTATATTTAACTTTTTAATGTTTATGTTGCCTGATGATCTTGTAAGGTATTTTCTTAATATATTACTAGTGGCTAGGCTTCTAAACATATTGTTGAATTTGCTGCTACTTATAAACAAATTCGATCATTTTTTAATTTATCTATTTCATTCACTATTTATAACAGATTGTAGGTTCTGAGATTTTAAGTAGCCAATCAGCAATCTTTTCTATTTTTAAGTTTTGTTTGAAATATTTACCCTCCAAAAATATTATGTAACATGCAGTGCTGTGTAGGATCCTTTTGCTTTGGTTTATCAAGCTAGGAGACATCATAATGATAATGATTATGTTATTGATAATAAAAAAACATTGTTGCCAGTATAATTTCAACCTGGCACTTGAATCAGTGAATCCATGTTTGTTAAGCAGTTTTGTTTTATTTCTTTTTTAATGTTAACTAGTAATGTTTAGTTAATTATTTATAATAAGAATTTCTACAGTAAATCATTTTCCTACATATTAGTGTCCAAACACACTGCTGTTATACATCCAACGGAATTTACTGTTCAAGAGTTCTTTTGTCACAAAGCTTCATGCTCTAAAAAGGTTAAAAATGACTCCTTGGATCCTAACAAAGAGAACAAAGAATGTAAAAACGATAATGAGATTGATAATTTGAAAGAAGAGATTGAAATATTAAAAAAAGAAAATAGTGTCTTGAGAAAAGAGATAGCAAGATTAAAAGGCAATGATGACTCAGGTCTGTATTAACCTGTTTTTTTATTGAGTATAAGGGGTCTTGGGTTGGAAGCCTAGCTCGGTTCTGGATAATCTAGGATTCTGCTGTAAAAAAATATTGTCTTATTAGGTAGGGCAAAACTAATACTAAGAAGTTTTTGATATGCTATAAATTTACTTTAAAATTTGACTTGATTTTAATTATTTTCAGGACAAGCATTTTATGCTGGAGGTTCAGAACGGTCCGGACAGCAAATACTTGGACCAGGAAAAGGCAGAAAAGATTTTGTTACCGAAATGTTCAAAAGTGTTAGGGAGTAAGTTCTGCTTTTTTTTAACACTGGTGAGATCCCAGTTGTTAGTCTACAAGTTTTAATAAGCCACAGGAAATTAATCTATACTAATATTATAAAGCTGAAGAGTTTGTTTGTTTGTTTGTTTGTTTGTTTGTTTGTTTGAACGCGCTAATCTCTGGAAGTACTGGTTCGAATTGAAAAATTCTTTTTGTGTTGGATAGTCCATGCCTCGAGGAAGGCTTTAGGCTATATAACATCACGCTGCGACCAGTAGGAGCGAAGCATCAATGGAAATGTTGAAAAAATAATCGCGATCTTAAAAACTGAAATTGACGCATACGAAGTCGCGGGGAACAGCTAGTACTTAACAAAAGTTCTAAAAAAAGATGTCTTATCTTAATATAAATTATAGTCTTAATATGAGGGTTGTTCTGGGATACACAATTTGAGTTATTATATTTACAAGAATTTCTTACTTATCTAAACAAGATTTAAGATAGTTTTATTGATTTTTTTAAACAGCATTTTTTTTCTGTCATCTTCGTGTTTGAATCAGTGGCAAGCCAAGATAGCTGGTTGAAATTTCGTAACAACTAACTGTCATGATAGTGACAATTAAAGTTGAAATTAGTATATTACATCATGGACTGCTTTCAGAAGAGGTGCGGTGGCATTTGAAGATGAAGCGTCTCCGTCCGCTAGTCGCGGCCGCGGGGGAGGAGCATTCTCCGGAGTCGGCTACCGCCTAGGTAAGTAAGGAGACGGATTGTCATGTACTGCTATCACTTTAAATTAATAGTATTGTTACGAACGTTGAGTTCGGGATTTGGATAAAACACCGTCGACTTGTTGGAAGAATTTATTAGGCGATGAACAGGTGTAAACACTATCACACAAGCCAAATCACTAGTAATCGTAGTGCGGTGGGTAGCTGAGGTCGTTGGTACAATTAGCCAATCTGCAGAGTCGTTCTGATATCCATTGGTATAGCTAAGGTTGCAGGTTAATTCGCACTTGATCACTTTTCGCAGGTTTCGCAATGATGAACTGAACTGCGGCTTCTCAACTCCTGTTATTTATATGTCTCGACATCGACGCCGGTCGTAAATAAACGTTAACAACAGTAGTGCGTTATGCCATTTTGCACCTTACCCTGTATACTTAACGTTCAATGTCGCTTGCAATAACAAAGGTAGTTATGTATATTCGTCTAGCGATATCTCGAACCTTCTAGCGTGTCCGCGACAGTATCACCGCTTCTCTTCCTATGGGTGTCGTAAGAGGCGACTAAGGGAGAACGGCCAGAAGGAGACGGTGAGCAGCGTCTTACCTCTGACATTGGTCAAACTGCGAACGCCAACCCTGCCTGCCAATCATGGCAATTAGGGCGAAATCCTACTTTTCCATAGGCCTGGGTCCAACTGTAGATTGTTATAGGGTGATGATGATGATGAAGACAGGAGAGCTGTGTTACTGCATGGTATAAAAAACCGGCCAAGTGCGAGTCGGACTAGTAGTTCCGTACTATAAATACTATTGCCAAAGACGCGGCTATCAACGCCGACATCACGCACCGAATAAATACGGGCTGGGTAAAGTGGAGAGAGCTCACTGGGCTGTTATGCGACAGGAGGATGAAAGTGCACATCAAGGGCAAAGTCTATAAGACAGCTGTAAGGCCAGCCATGACATACAGTTCCGAATGCTGGCCCCTCATAAAACAACGAGAGGACAGACAACATGCCGCTGAAATGAGAACGCTGAGGAGGGCAGGTGTCGTAACGTTACTGGATCATGTCCGTTTCACTCAGATACGCGGTAACTTCCGGGTCAAAGCCATTAAAGAAAAGCTGGTAGAAAACCGACTCAGATGGTACGGTCACGCAATACGCTGGCCTCCTGAACACATGACCCAGCGAGTTCTAGATATGTTTCTAGCGCCAATAAGACTGGACAAGTATAACTAGGAGAGCCGACCCCAGATAATGGGATCATGGCTAGGCTGAGAGAGAGTTTTGATTAGGCAAACCGTAACGTGTACTGACGGTACGATGAATCAATAAAATAAAATAAACCATTTTTAATAACTTCTTTGTAAAACTAAAATTGTCAACTGTTAAAACTTAAGACGAACATTATTTACAACATGTTTTAGATCAAATTATAAAAAAGATCATTTAACAGATCAGATTTTAATCATAAAGACAGATCAGACCAGATCTAGACAATAGAAAAATACACTTAATTTATATTACTTTATTACATACCTACAGTGTCTGGTACTTTTGTCGCCATGGATTTCATTCACACATAAATTCGAAATGTCACCCATTTACGGCCGGTCCTAATAATCCATCTATCGCCAGTTTTGAAATTTCGGAGATAGGAAACAGTTTCTATTTACTACCTAAATTTAGTTTATGTATTGCGTACCTGCTACCATTTATTGATATCGAACAAATATAGGCAAAAAATAGCGTTTTTTGTATGGGAGACCCCTTAAATATTTATTTTGTTTTAATTTAATATTTATTATTAAAGTAAAAATACAACTGAGTGTTTTGTGAATATTTCAAGTACCTACCTGTTGCCATTATTGACATCAAGCAAAAAAGGGCGAAAAAATCGCGTTTGTTAAATATTAATTTTATTTTGATTTTAGTACGAGGGCGGGTCAATAAGTCCGTGACTTTTGGAATAAAACACAGATTTTCTGATAAACAAATCATTTTATTTTTCAACGTAGTCTCCCTTGAGCTCTATACACTTTGTCCAACGCTTCTCCAATTTTTTTATCCCTTCCAAAAAATATGATTTGTCGAGGTCCTCAAAATAGGCCTTTGTTTGCGAGATGACTTCATCATTGGAGTCAAATCTTTTTCCACCAAGCCATTTCTTCAGGTTTGGGAACAAAAAGTAGTCACTCGGAGCCAAATCTGGAGAATAGGGTGGATGAGGGAGCTATTCATAGCCCAATTCAAATTCTTTCGAAACATTATCTGACAGCGAATTCTCGGATACAATGTCGACCACGCAAAACAGTAGACTGAACGGCAGCTGCCCAGATCTTCGAAAATTAAATATTGAGGAAAAAATGGAAAAACTACAACAACAAAACAAAATACTAAAGGAAAAACTATTAATTGCAGAAACAGAAATTGAAAATATATTAATGGAAAATAATAATTTAAAAGAACAACTTACAAAAAATGAAACAAAAAATAAATACCTCACACAAATATGTAATTCAAGCCAAAAGAAAAATATAACCATAAGAAGAAAGCAAAAAGCATTGCACAAGACGATATTGAATTTTGAGCAAGACGAAAAGGAAATCGAGAAAAACCGGGAAATGTGTACAACGCCATCTAGAGAATATCGAGCAAATGAATATGACAATACGATATCGGACAACATGAACTCACAAACACAAAACCTCGGGAAAAATAGCAGCTCGCTCGGTGGTTCGCTAGATGGTGCCACTGATAATACAAAGAAAAACAACATTTACATAATCGGGGATCAGCAGGTATGCGGCCTAACAGAAGAACTAAGGAAATCGCGTTCAGGCAAATGGAACGACAATTACAATGTTACGGGGATAGTTAAACCTTTTGCTTCCAGCTCCCAAGTATTATCTAGCTGTGAATATTTGTTTGACACTATGACAAAGGATGATGTACTGGTACTATCGGTAGGGTGTAATGATAAAAATCCCTTTACAATAATGTCTAACATATGTAATACATTATGTAAATTGAAAAAAGGAAAAATATTAATATTAAGTGTTAGACATAACTACTATCTAAATGTTATTAAATTAAACACACAAATTTATCAACTTATTAAGAATTATTATAATTGTAGCTTTATTGACATTGCGCAAATCTTGACTAATTACCAAAATATGACATCTATAAGAAAAAAAATAAGTTTTAAGATTAATGTAGAAATAAATTGTTTGAAATATGAAAATGACTATATAAATAATGGACTAAAATTAAGAAAAACTATGCCAACATTTGACTATGTAAAGAAGGGAAAATTGAATGTAACTGACATAAAAAAGGGGACGATACCATACTATTTTCATACGATGAGTTTAGCAAAATCCGGTGAAACTATTGAAAAAAAAAACCATAGTTGTTTTCGCCCCCAAACAAAGGAAAAATAATTTTGTTGTCATGCACCAAAACATTCAGGGACTGCGGTCTAAGAAGGAACTTATAGAAGTAACCTTAACTGAGCTTGACACTGACTTACATCCAGATGTACTGTGTTTCACGGAAACATTTATAAAAAATAGTGAGGAAAAAAATATTTGTTTACATAATTATGAACTGGCAGCACATTATAGTAGAAACAAAAATAGAGGAGGCTCTTGTATAATGGTAAAAAAAGGAACAGACTATAAAAAGTCAAGCATTTATGACGAGTATTCAATAAACTTTCACTTTGAATGCTGTTCTATTTTAATTCCTACATGTAACGTTATAATAGTTTGCGTATATCGCAGTTCGACAGCTTCTAAAAAAAGACATTTTGATCTATTCCTAGATAAATTAGACCTATTATTGAACAAATACTTATCTAAGCACCCCAAATATAAAATAATTATAGCTGGAGACATAAATATAAATACTCTAATAAAAAATAATGTTACCAGTCACCTCTATGACATACTATCTAATTACAACCTGGTGCAACATATAACGCAGCCAACAAGAGGAAAATCTTGTATTGACCATATTTTTAGTAATGTGAAAGATGCTACAGGCACCATTCATTCTTTATGGCTGTCCGACCACAACACAGCACAAATGCTGAGTTTTGAAGTTAAATATAAACCCACAAAGCCAAAACAAATACACATATTTAAGAAGTGTTACTCTGACGAGAATATCCAAAAGTTTAGAAATTACCTTTCCAGTCTCGCTTTTATAGAGGTATATAATGAGGAAGATCTAAATTTAGCTTTTAATAGCTTTCATGACTGGTTCAGCTTACTTTACAAACTATGCTTTCCGCTCTGTAGGGTAACAATAAGCACACAAACAAATCAGCATTGGATCTCGAAAGGAATCAGACAAAGCTGCGCTACAAATAGAGTCCTTCGACTAAATCACTACAAAAAGAAAACATATACAAGCAAAAAAAAAAACCTAACTTATTCTAAACTACTAAAAAGATGTATATTGCAAGCTAAAAAACAATCAAACAATAAGTACATATTAAAAAACAAAAATATATGTAAAGCGAGTTGGAAAATAATAAAGGAAGAAACAAACACCACATCAACATCGAACAATTATATTGAATCTGTTATATACAACAACCAATTGGTTAGTAGCCCAAAAAAAATTGCAAATGCCTTCAATGAATATTTTATTAATTTGACTAATAATTCCAATGATAATTTAATTAATGACTTATAAAACGATATTTTAAGCAATTCAATTTATCTGACCCCTGTTGACGAACACTATGTAAGGAAAGTAATTAATTCCCTGAATAATACAAATTCTGAAGGATTTGATCAGATAAGTACAAAAATTCTCAAGTCATGTAAGGAACAAATAGCCCCCATTTTGGCATATCTGATAAATCTCTCCATGTCCTCGGGAACCTTTCCAGATAAGTTAAAGCTATCATTGGTCAAGCCGTTACATAAAAAAGACAATAAAACAACTATAGACAATTATAGACCAATCACACTAATATCCATCATATCAAAGATCTTTGAAAAAGTTCTACTTACTAAACTTACGCTATTCTTTGAAAAATATGACATACTACACCAAGACCAATACGGATTTCAAAAAAAAAATCAACATCCCATGCAGTATTCAATTTAGTAAATGAAGTACTGAATAGACTTAATGAAAATAAATATGCAACAGCTGTCTTCCTAGACATGTCAAAAGCGTTTGATTATTGCTCGCACAATCAGTTATTAAAAAAGCTGGAAAATTTTGGAATCAGAGGTCTGGCCTTAAGTTGGATAAAAAGCTATCTCAGCAGTAGAATGCAAGCTGTGGAAATAGTGAAACCTGATACAAAAAATGTAATACAAAGTTATCAGTCAGAGTTTAAAGAAAATAGATTTGGAGTACCCCAAGGGAGTGTATTAGGCCCTCTCCTCTTCCTTGTTTATATCAACAAACTGCCAAATTTGACAAAGCACCGCTGCATCCTATTTGCTGACGATATTGCTATAATAGTGACTACTGACAAAAATTCGACATTAAATGAACATATTAAGGACATAAACAATACGATTAATACAATAACAAATTGGCTTAAAGGTAACAATCTAAAAATAAACTTTGACAAAACTTACTATATAAATTTCAATAATGTAACTCATGAACAATTAAATATTAACTATCAGGGAAAACATATAAAAGAGACAAATGCGACTACGTTTTTAGGTATAGAGATTGACCATAACTTAGACTGGAAACAACAAATTATAAAAATATGTAGTAAAATAAATAGGTTTTCATTCGCACTTTATAAACTAACTAAAGTTGCATCACAAAATACAGCTCTTACGGCATACTTTGCCTATGTGGAGTCAATCCTACGATATGGTCTCATCATATGGGGCAATAGCACGGAAATCAAAAAGGTATTTCTTGCACAAAAAAAGTGCATCAGAGCAATCTGCGGTGCTCCACCAGACGAACCGTGTACCCCTCTGTTTAAATCATTAAACATCTTGCCGGTCCCATGCCTGTACATATATGAAATAGCCAAGTTTGTAAAACAAAATCTACATTACTTCAAACAGGCACGTGATATTTATCCACGAAACACAAGGAATGGAAATAGGTTGGTGTCAGCATTTGTCCCAAAAAGTGCTCGTTTAAAAAAAAATGTCGCCTGGATGTGTATGGTCATTTATAATAAATTGCCTGAAACAATTAAAGAACTGACTGGTAAAAGGTTCCAAACACATTTGTTTAAATGGCTAATTACACATGTCTTTTACACTGTAGACGAATATTTAAAGCACGATTGTTATAATAATGCATGTACCTTGTAAGGCTTGAATTTGTTTTCTTTTTTTTTTAACACTAGCTTTGACATTTGTTTTTCTTTAATATTGACATTAAGTATAATTGATTGATTTTATAAGATTGACATTGATTTACATAAAGAATCTAAATTGAAATTTAATATAAATAATGCATGTGTTTTAAGAAAGGATTGAATTAATTAAAGAATTATGTACTGTAGCTAAATTTAATATATTTGTATGCAACATTGGTTTGCTGAGGAAGAGGTTCGCAACTCTATGTAACAACTAAAATGTACCTTCTTCAAGGACAAATAAAAAAAATATTTCATTTCATGGATTTTTGCCATGGCAACTGCACATGTGTGCACCCTTGCATTGTCTTAGTGGAAAAGAACTTTTTTCTTGGCCAAATGAGGTCGGTTTTTTTATAAATCGTCATTGAAGCGGTCCAATAAGTTGGGCTAATATTCCTTATTGATTGTTCTTCCCTTTTGAAGGTAGTCAATGTGGATTATCCCACGTGCATCCCAAAAAACAGTCGCCATAACTTTATTGGCTGACAAACCCACCTTGGCCTTCTTTGGCGCCGATTCACCCTTAGAAACCCACTGTTTTGACTGTTGTTTGGTCTCTGGTGTGTTGTGATGGATCCATATTTCGTCCACGGTTACAAAACGGCGCAAAAACTCCTCCATATTGCGATTAAACAACGCCAAACCTTCCTGTGAAGTTGTTACACGATTGCGTTTGTGGTCGACTGCGAGCAAACGCGGCACCCATCTTGCGGAAAGCTTTCTCATGCCCAATTGATCTTTTAAAATTGAAACCACTAAGCCATGCGAGATCCCTACGGCTTCCACAATCTCTTGTACTTTCAATCTTCGGTCGGCCAACACCATATCGTGAATTTTTTCGATTGTTTCGGGTGTAGAGACCTCAACTGGGCGTCCAGGACGTTCGGCATCTTCAGTGCTTTTACGGCCACAACGAAATTCAGTAAACCACTTTTTTACCATTGAAATCGATGGTGCAGAGTCCCCATAGTATTTATCAAGCTTAGCCTTGGTCTCGGTAATGGTTTTTTTTCGCAAAAAATAATGCTTAATAAGCACACGAAATTCACCTTTTTCAATTTTTTCCTCAAATTACTGGGTAGTCTGATAAAAATAGCTGTCAAACACAAACTAACTGACGCAGCAAGTTCAAATTTTGATAGGAATCAACTGACAGATACCTGTTGACAGGAGTAGTGTTGCTTTTTCAGTAAAGAGGTCAGAAATTCAAAAAGTCACGGACTTATTGACCCGCCCTCGTATTTGTTGTTATTGCGGCAACAGAAATACATAATTTATGAAAATTTCAACTTTAGCTATCGCGGCTCTTGGGATACAGCCCGGTGACAGGCAGACGGACAGACAGCGAAGTCTTAGTAATAGGGTCTCGTTTTTACCCTTTGGGTACGGAACCCTAAAAAACATAAGTGGCACAACATCTAATACGTAAATGACGTCCACTGCAGTTACTTTGGGATGAATTACAGATAGGACGGTCCCGTGCCTCCCACATCCATCGCATTCCCTACCCACAGATTGTGTATTCTATCGCGTAGGGAAATCCCGATGTCTCAGTTGCCCAATGTGCGACCTTGAGCATTCTTATGAGACCCATAAAAATCATCAGTTAAAATCAGTTTTATTTCTGCAAATAGGCCCCTGGAGGCGCTTTTAAACGTCCCCATATTTAAACCTACTACTGCTTCGGGACAAATGTGGGCTAGTGCCGAGAAGAAGCAGCGCAAGAAACTCGGTCACTACCTATTGTCAGCCTCTTTTTAAATAAACATGTTTACATAAGATATATGCCAGTGCGAGCTGGAACGATTGAAAGCCTAACGTTCCTATCATTTATATAATCATTAATAGTATAATAGCCCTTTTTCATTAAAACAACTTTGATATATGATTTGAGTTTATGTACATGGAGTTCAGCAATTGACAGCGGTAATTTGTTGAAAATAAGAATACAATTTCCTATGAAGGAATTACCCACTTTTCGCAGTCTGAATCCTGGATCGGCAGGTTTATCTTTATTTCGGGTATTGAAATTGTGTACGTCATTATTTTTGACAAATAACTCTAGGTTTTTACGGACGCACATAATGTTTTCGAAAATGTATTGAGATGCAACTGTAAGTAGGTATGTTGATCTCTTTGAATAGCTCTCTTAGAGAGTCACGGGGTCGAACTTCGAAGGCCGTAAATAGCCCGCACAGCACGTTTTTGCAGTATAAAAATAGAGCATATTAAGCGAACATGGTTTAGTTCCACAAGTTATTACTGGGTTAGTGTAGAAATACATATTTATTGCTTTTGTTCTTTAACATATTGTTGTTTGCCTTTTAGGTCAAACGTCAGATGACCACGAAGAGGTCTCAACACCAAACACAACAGGACAAGGGCAGGTAATGAAAAAAAAATTAAATCAGCACACCAAAATTATTTCAAATACCCAAAAGCTTTGTTATACCCTTTCCA
Source organism: Anania crocealis (assembly GCA_949315895.1). Taxonomy (NCBI): domain Eukaryota; kingdom Metazoa; phylum Arthropoda; class Insecta; order Lepidoptera; family Crambidae; genus Anania; species Anania crocealis. The sequence goes on along the minus strand of OX438872.1, from coordinate 4,689,645 downwards.
ATCGTTTAATTAACTTTTGACAGATCACGCACATAAAGTTTTGTAATAATATTTGATACAATGTACTACAGGGAATACTGTACTTCATGGACGGGCTCCGCCCACTTAGAGATGTGTCATTCGTGATTAATGACCACAGACTATAAAACGGTTTTGAAATAAATCGATTATCGACTATGTTAATAAAACATATTATAATAAAATTATTGTGATTATATTCTATATCAAATGACGAAAAACCTTTATTATTTTGTATTAAAATGCCCTAAATATCTCTGTTTTAATGCATAAATAATTTGCGTAATGAAAACAGTTCCATCGTACTTGTACCTAGTAATGGAATCGAATTTATTCGCTGTAAATTAATGAATCTAAAATAATAGACTTACTGTAATTGGTTCAAATAAAAAGCATGTGAATGAACTACGGTACCTATTTGTAATGAACAGGTGCAAAATTTTGAAATTCATAGTAACAATAATGAAAATGAATGATAAAATAATAAGTGTGTTAAATTGATCAAAACTTCTTCATGAATAAAATCGATTGATAAAAGAAATCGAATCGGTAACGGATCAGGGTATCACTATTTGATTAAGAATTAGAGCTGTCAAAAGTTAAATAAACGATTGGAAAGGGTATAGTGACATATTCTTATTAGGTACTGTTTTGCATAACTAACAATTTTGAGAGTTAATCGATACGGGGTTTATGCCATGTACCTTTGTTTTTATGACATTCCGATATTTCGGCACCGTTGCAAGCGACATGATCACGGGAGAACTAAAACTAAGGTACATGGTATAAACCCCGTATCAATTAACTCTAATGATAGTCACCATGGAAGTTTAAATCAGTATATTACTAACAATTTGTCTTACTTATTCTGTAATAAAAATCTGTAGTACATGGAGCAAGTCACAAAAATGTGATGTTTAGACTTTTTTTTTAAATTAATAATTGGCTTGCTCTTGACTACATACTTAACAATACGGTTTAGAAGAAGCTTAAGATGGAGCGAGCTTACCCAGAGGTACTGGTTCTCCCACACACCAGCCGAACACAGAGGCACTGTTTGGCGCTGGACTCCGGCAGGAGGGTGGTAGCATCCAGGCAGCCTGTTACGAAGCCTACCACCGCAGGGATCTGTTAGAAAACCAAAGATGCCGTTGCCCAGGGCGGACCACTAGGAGGTAGATCCCGCCACCTCAGACCACTGTACCTGACTAAACCATATACAAAATGTGGACAACATCAACATTATGTTCTGATACCAAAGTGAGTAATATACTGATTTAAACTTTCATGGTCACTATCACTAGAGTTATTTAATTCGGGGTTTATACCATGTACCTTATTTATTATGAGTTTCCGATATTTCTGTTGCAAGCGCCATGATGTCCTAACCACTGGATTGAGTTTCACAACGCACAGATAATTTCTTCAGAACAGCACTATATACCAAGAATGGTCAGAGAAGCGATTGAAATTACCAAATACAAAAATTTCAATCGCGAAGATGGCTTTAAATTATCTAGTGTTTGGAATCCAGTGGTTCGAATTGCGGTAACCGAAGAAAACCAAAAAATACTGTGTCACGATTGGATACTGTAAGTGTTGTGTGTCGAGAACAAAAGTGTAAAAATAGTGAGTTGTCAAACAGTGGTACCAGTGTCGTGTGTAATAAAAGACTACGACGGAGGGTAGATCGATTTGTCTGCTCTTAACAGCTACCCTCCCGCTGATACAACAGTTCTCCCGTGATCATGGCGCTTGCAACAGTGCCGAAATATCGGAAACTCATAATAAATAAGGTACATGGTATAAACCCCGAATTAAATAACTCCAAAGTGAGTAACTATTCAAAGCACTCCAATTGTGCAGATCAGAAACAACGAAAGGTACCACAAACACTCAGAATCGAGCGACACCTTGAAAACCGGTGTGGACGCCACTCCGCCACGGAGGTCGTCCAAAAAGTCTGTAATAATATATAAATATAAATAAATAATAAATAAATATTTAGGACATGCCTCACTGGGCCACACAGAGCCATCTAGTCCCAAATTAAGCTACTATTAAGTACACTGTCGTATGGGGTACTAGACAACTGATAAACTTACTTATATACTTTTTTATTGTAAATATATACTTATAATATATAGAGAACACCCAGACCAGTACAAACAGACATGTTCATGCATACAAATATTTGTACTGTGCGGGGATCGAACCCGCGACCCATGGGCCAGAATCAGCGTTTACTACCGCTGATCCAAATGGTCGTCAAGTATATATTTATATCCAAATTCTTTATATTAAATTTAATATTCCAGTCACAAGTAAGATCGGTGCACCTGCGGCTGTACCGCGAAGGCTTCACCGTAGACAACGGTACGCTGCGCCATTACACAGATCCAGATAATGCAGAGTTCCTAAATTGCATAAGGCGAGGGTGAGTACCGACTTGTTTTAAGATTAGCGCTTCGTCTCTCTGGGTTATATGTCTTGTTCTCGATCATATAGCTCTACTTAGAGATTACCTAAATATTTTCTAATTCCTATTTGTTATTGTCTATATCGAATTATGAAAACATCGATTCCTCATACACACTTCAAAACCTGACGAAGTGATGATTTCAAGGACAGAAACTATCCTATATAATTGGTCTCATATTATCTCCATACATAATGTCATATTAATCGGTTCTGTAATTATTGATATCCCATACAAACTTCCATCCCTCTTTTAATAGTAAAATATATCATGAAATTGACATTATGAATACATTGACATCCATAATTGACTGGTTAAACAAAAATAATCTTCAAATTAATTTAAATAAAACTAATATAATGAATTTTAACAATTTTAAAAATAAATCAATTAACATTAATATTAAAGGACAAAATATAAAATGTGATACCAGTGTTAAGTTCTTAGGACTCATTATAGACACAAAATTTACGTGGAAAGAACAAATAGAAAAAGTGTTCCAAAAAATTAATAGGTTTGCTTTCGCTTTATATAGACTCGCAAAAATATCAAATAAAAAGACGGCTATTATGGCCTACTTTGCACATGTAGAATCCATAATACGATACGGCCTTGTTAGCTGGGGAAATGGCACTAACATAAATAAGGTTTTTATTTCCCAAAAGAGATGTGTTCGAGCAATATGCAACATCGCACCAGATGTTTCGTGTAGACCATTTTTTAAATTATTAAATATACTTCCACTCCCATGTATATACATATTGGAAATGGCGAAGTTTGTGAAGCAAAACAAACACCTTTATGTAGAAAAAAAGGACACGAATGCAACAGGCAGAAGTTTGCGATACCCAAACAAACTAACTCTAAACTGTCTCCCAAAAACACGAAGATTTAATAATAATGGATACGTTATGGCCATTAAAATATTTAATAAAATTCCTGAAGAATTTAAGCAGCTCCCTTTTAATAGATTTAAAATCACATTAAGTAAATGGCTGATGGAAAAAGGATTCTACTCAATCGACGAATTCTTTGAGCATAAAACAAATTAATTTAATAATAATGACCAATGTTATAATTTATTAATGTATACTGACTTTACGAAAATCTTATTGTTTTATTTACGGAATTGAATGATAGTAATAAATTGAATTATAATAATAATGGATCTATGTTAATTGTATTAGTAAATCATTTTAATAAATGTAATTATTTGCATGTTATGAATCTGCATAGCTAAATAGGCTTAAGATGCTTACTGTTCAATTGACCATCCACATATTTTTGTAACTACCCTATTTAAAAGCAAATAAATATTTTGAATTTTTTTTTTTTTTGAATTTTATCCCACATGTCATTTGCCGGTCGTCTAAAACCAAATTTCATCTAATTCAGATAAAATCTGATTAATTAACTCTAAAAGTAAAGGATAGTTTTGAGTTTATTATTATCAAACATATAAAAGACAAATGTGTCTTCTTCATAGTGTTAGTGTAGATTAATTACAATTAATCTATACTTTCTATACTAATATTATAAAGCTGAAGAGTTTGTTTGTTTGTTTGCTTGAACGCGTTAATCTCAGGAAGTACTGGTTCGATTTGGAAAATTCTTTTTGTGTTGGATAGTCCATTTATCGAGGAAGGCTTTAGGCTATATAACACTGCGACCAATAGGAGCGAAGTATGAGTGAAAAATGTTGCAAAAATAGTCGCGATCATAATAACAGAAATTGACGCGGACGAAGTCGCGGGCAACAGCTAGTTATTAAATAAATAGACAAATGATGACCATCATCCTCTCAGCCAAATGACAAACTGGGCGTAGGCCTCACCTATGGATCTCGACGACGATCGTTCCCACGCCACCTGCATCCAGGAACTTCCTTCGACCTCCACCATATTATTGGTCCACCGTGTGGAATTCCACAACGATGTAGGATGATTTCGATCAATCGGTAGTCGTGCTTGCGATCGTAGTTTGGTCATTGTTTGAAAGAAGAAGCTAATGCTGTCTTCTTCTGGCAGTACTTTTTTAGTCGCTTCTTAACGACACAGCATTTCTAAAAGGAGATTTTTTGCCTCATCGTCAAACTAGGCAATACTTGCAATTATCGTCTTTTGGCGCTACTTATTTAGTCGCCAGTATGATGTAGTCCACAAAGTATGGTTGGTCACGACGTCGACGTATTCCTTTGTATAGGAGTATCTCAATGCCTAAGAAGGTCCAATAGCTTGAAAGCCAACTATGATTTTGACTTTTGACGAATAAGGGTGTTGTTACTTTTGTGTCGGTACAAAAATGTATCCTTGTGTCGGTACAAAACTGGCACGGCCCAAAACCGGTAAGGCCCATCATCGGCACAGACCGAAACCGGTAAGGCCCGACATCGGCACAGACCAAAACGGCCACATCCGACACGGCCTACAACCGGCACAGCCTAAATAGCTAGCTATCATTCTGTAGCTGTTTTGTTCTACAATAACCAACAAGTGATTGCCACCAGGGAGATGCCCTCCGAGCTGGCGGGCGAGGGCGGCGGCGTGAGGGTGAGCCTGGAGGACCACTGGCACGAGGAGTACTCGAAGGCGCCCGTCAAAACGCACGCGTTCGCCGGCAAGGGACACATGCTGGGCAGGTCAGTGCTTTAGGTTTTGAAGATAGAAGGAAGAGGATTGAAATGAAGTAGAGGTATACTTAATACCGTAAATATATTTTTTATTTAACTTTGCCCGGTTTAATTTAATATTGATGGTATAAATGACGTTTTCTGAAAATACCAGCCAGCACATCGATTTATGCGTACTAAATTGTATGAAAATTGTTGAGAACGTTTTCGCGATTTAGATTTGTATATGAGCAATTCTTGTAAATATAGTATACACGAATTGCTCGTTTAAAAGTATTAGATACATACATTTTAGATTGCGTATTATTCCAACATTTCGAACAGTTTACAGCATTCTTGGTCAGAGATAGACTTAATTCCGTAAATTAACACAGACAACATACATTGATGTGATATAAAAACTACATACACAAGTGTCCCATCTAAATGTGTCTTATGGGTAGAATTTGACATAAGGGTGCACTTTTTTACAACCTTCATCAATCCAATAGTTACATCATGGTGTAAATATCCATACTATTGCATGTCGACATAATTTGGCCGGGTTATAAAGTTGACACTGACATAAAATCAACGTCAATCATTCAAATGAGGATAGTTTAAGGTGTAAGGTTTGTATTTGACTGTGTAGTACTTATACATACACCATGCATTGTTATCCCTTTTTAAGGCGCCTCTGCCCATATAATGGACACCATACTTTTATTTTCATTTATTTATGTCGCAATAAAAAGTCTTACAATAAATATTATTTGCGATGATTCCTACTGTAAGCTAGGCCTGTCCCGTAGGAATCATCTTTCAACAAAATACATAAACTTATAAAAATAATGTAGTACCTTGATAAGATTTAACGAAAAAAGTAAAAAATAAAAATAAAAAACCAGAATAAAAGTAATTGTCTGTGGGTGTGTGTGTGTATGTGTGAGTGTGTGTGTGTGTGTTACGCGTGCATACTTTGGCGTATTACCTAAGTATCATTATTACATTATTATTATTATTACTTTGAACCCTATTTAATTAAGATAGTTTTGAAATCCAATAAAAAATTCAAATATGTTGTGTCATAGAGGGTTAACCGTCTGACAAATTATGTGTAGCATCTTGGCAGTGTTATTTATTTTATACAAAAAAAAAAACTTAGTAAATATATATACTGTTTTTTTGAGTTTACGCGAACACTATACATTGAAATGAAAGATAAGTTTTCGGATTTAGAACGCGTTTACGTTTCGAACCCTTTACAGCGTTCATTGGCACGGGTAGAGTCTACCCGTATATAACTTATCTTTCATTTCATAGAAAATATTAAATATTGATTCATTTTGAAACACGCTGTTAAGCGCACGGACGTATCATTCTGCTCCTGCCGGGTCCCAGGTGAATTAACCTTACACATCTACGTCCGTGGGCGTCACAGCTGCGTATCTAGTTCTTAGTATCAGCCATTTGCTTAAGCAACATGTAATATACAATATAGCAAAATTTTATTATCATTGTTATACGGACTGCTGAGAAAAATGGTAATTTATGTATTTTCAGAGGCTACTTTGAGATTATTTTCTATAGAGAAAAGTTTTTAGAATCGTGTTTTGGAAACAACCACCTGGTCAAGAATATGATCAATTACAACTAAATAGAATTTGGCCACAATACGAGCCATAGGCTTAAAGCAAAACAATCTTCATTGAGCTGAATTTGGCTCATGTCAGCGTCTTAATGGTCCTAATATTAAATTGTCTGGTGTAGCCCGACGCCAACGACGGTGGGTGCGACGAGTGCGACGACGGCGGCGCCCGCCGACCGCGAGGCCAACCAGCGCGCCGCGCAGTCGGGGCTAGCGGTCGACGAGACGCAGCCCACTACCACCATACAGGTCTGTATAGGATAAACCAACACCCCACAGCCTACCACCACCATACAGGTTTATATAGGGTTAGTTATACAGATACATGACAGGTTTGTATAGGACAGGACGGCTACTATACAGGTCTGGGCGGCTACCATCTGACCGAGAGGCCGACTATAGCGCCACGCAGCTGGGACCACCACAACACAGGTATGTACAATATAGGCCGGCCGCCACATAGATCTGTACTGCACAAGGCTGCTTCTATTTAGCTCCATACCATACAAATCTGTACCTAAAGCGCAGTCCGGCCATTATAGTTCTGTAGAGGATGGGGCGGACACTATACAAATCTTTACAGGACAGAACGGACACAATACAGGTCTGTCCAGGACAAGGCGGCCACTGTACAGGTCTGTGTAGCATAGGTCTTTACGGCCCAACACGGCCACTATACTGAGACCAGTATACAGACGTATAAGATAGGGCGGCCAACATACAGGTCTGTACAGGACAGGTCGGCCATCACTTATTTCTGTACAGGTCAGGCCGGCCACTATACAGGTCTGTGAAGCAAAGGGAGGCTACCATACAGGTCTGTTTAGGATAGGGCGGCCACCATACAGTTCTGAACCTCATAGGGCGGCCACTTTACAGGCCTTTGCAGCACAAGGCTTTGCACAACCACCACCATACAGCAGGTCTGCATATCTGCGGGTGCGCCCGCCATCAGCGCGAATATGATACAGAACCCGGTGGAAACTTGAATCTACTACGAAAAAAAATGTCGGGGGAGTACCAACTTGTTTAAAGAAAATCAGTATTTATTTTTTAAACGCATAATACTGATTTTGTACATCATTAAAGTTCATTAACAAAAAAAATATTACAATTGAGTCCGTTATTTTTCAGTTCCGCCTAGCTGACGGCAGCCGACTCACCGGCCGGTTCAACCACACACACACCGTATCCGATCTCCACACATACATCTCCCGGGCTGAGCCGGTATACCAGCTCCAACCCTTCGCGCTTCTAACTACCTTCCCCAGCGCGGAACTGAAGGAACCAACAGCTACCCTCGCTCAAGCCGGCCTTCTTAATACCACACTGCTGCAGCGGCTGAAGTAGAGCCATGCGTTGCTGAATTTGTTCGAAGCTGTCGTGATGATAGGCAGGGCCTTATGTGTATCAATAAAGTATTTTATTCGGACACTTTTTTTTATTTGACGACCAATTATATCAGTGGTAGTTAGCTTTGCTTCTGAGCCATGGAGCGTGTTCGATCCCCGCACAGTACAAACTAAGTACGTAAAGTAGTATAGTAGTAAGTAGTCGGCGAAATCAATTCCAAAAAATCAAATATATTAGTTATTTAATGCCCTGGTTATAGCTCCCTTCAATCTCATAAGATCCATTGGCCAGATCCATGATGGATCTATTGAGATTTACTTTTCTCAGTAGACCCTTAATTTAGGGTGTGGATCTTCTGAGTTTTTTTTCTCAAAATATCCATTCGCCAGATCCATGATGGATCTAGTGATGTATTTTTTTCTTACTAGATCCTGATTTGAAGGTCTAGATCTACTGAGATTATTTCCTTCATTCCCACTAGTTCTGTTGGACAGTTCTGTTGACCGAACTAATGGGAATTTTTATCCCACTAGTTATGTTATTAATTAACTTGACTTTTTAACAGAACTAATGGGAATATTTCTTCCCACTTGTAATAGTGTTCGTGTATAAAATCACAGATAAGATAATACTAAAGTACAGATGCCTCACGTCATACAGTAAAACCGGACTGAGCTAACTCCGCTTATCCATCTGGCTAAATTTGTTGGTCTAAGTACACTCTAGATGTCACTACGCTGACCCGACCACATTACCCGAGATTTGTAGCACCTCGAAAGTGTAAGCAAATAGTATTTTTTCAATCAATAGATGGCGCAAAATGCAGAATATGAAAATTTTTAGTTTAGTCTAAAACGCGTTCGTTGCAATAAGTTACCCAGTGATAAAATGTACCTTAAATAATGACCCTTTTATTTAAAACATAAAACATAAACCACAAAGGCAAAGGCAAAGTCTAAAAGAGCCGCTTCATGCAAACGGCTCTTTTAGACTTTGCCTTAGTGCAAAAACGCAGCGTTCCAGTCTACCGCAGAGGTCATTTACGTGAGATTTCCAATTGAGGTGCTTATCAATTTGTATACCCAACAAGCTTGGTCAACTACTTCAACATGTTGGTTATTGTGAGCAACATTTATTGTATTGGGTTTGTATGGTAAGAACTAAATTGAACAATTTTAGTTTTTGCTATATTACTATACAAATTATTATGTTCCATCCAGCTGATGACATCGGCAAGGGCTAAACTAACACTGCCTAGATTATTACCTCTGTCACTCTTCACTAAAGGGGGAGGTCATTTACATGCAACAAAAACAGCTATGGGCCTATTATACTGCATTGAGAGATTCTGGTGTTATGCAAGGGTGACGTGGAAAGAGACTTTTGTTTTTTGAGAGTACTATTATTTTTGCATTTTACTATTTTGGTAACCAGAGTGCTGCTCACTTTCACCCTAGTATATTCGCCTAACCATAAATATGCGTAAAAAAAGTAAGGTTTTTAGCAAAAACTCGATGAGTGCACTGATTCTGCAGCCTACTACCTAGATTTAACATTCCTCTATCGGTTTAATTCAATTGAAATAAAACGATTTGATAGAAATTAACGTTATCTTTATTTTAAATATTACAAAATATAATTTACGTATGAAATAATAATAATAACGTTTCTAAATTACGACTAAATTCGTATTCCTATGGTTAGTCTACGAAACACAATTTTCTCTAAGCAGATAAATCGTAAATAATCTTAAACATCACATTAATCACAATTTTAATATCACAGAAAAAATATCCCATCAAATCAAATTGTAAAATCATAACCTCAAATGTCATTTTAAGACGCCATTTTGAATACGCAAAAATTTTGTATGTCGACAAAATGGCCGCGGATTTTAGGTGCAACACTCCGCTCTGGGGAAAGTGCAAGCGCATGGATCTGTCGCTATGCATTCAGCTGGACACGTGCAATCGCAAGCTGGAAAAAAGGAAAGTCACATTAACAAGAAAACAATATAACAGAAAGCGGATGCAATAGGGACACTTAAAACAAGTCAGTTTGAATACCAACAACTATAAGTCCTTAAAATATAGCTTGATTAGAATACATACATACATACACTCACGCCTTTTTCCCGGAGGGGTAGGCAGAGACCACTTCTTTCCACTTGCTACGATCCTTACAGACTACTTTCGCTTCATCCACATTCATTAATCTTTTCATACACGTTCGCCGGTTTAGGGTACTGTTGACCTGACCTTTCTTTAGAACTTCCCCGATTTGATCAAGATAAGTTCGTCGAGGCCTTCCCCTTCCAACATTTCCATTCATACTCGCCATATATATACTTTATTTGATATTTTAGCAACTTAATTGCACTTATAATATCAGTATATAAACTTGAAAAATTTATCCCGCCTGAGACAAAATTTTTCAAGTTTATATATCGCCATATATATCTTTTGACGTGATAACGTCTTTAAAATCGTTTTAGTCGGGTGACATGTTTAGAAACTTGTGTCACACCAAAACCTCACGAGCGCGATCGCAGGTATAACGAGAGAGAGACGGACCGATCTCCCGTCTCATCTCGAGCGCTGCCAGTCATTCCGTGAAACTTGTCACGCGGAATCCTCACGAGCGGAGGCTGGCATAGCGTTCGAGTGAGTGGACCGATCTTCCGTCTCTCTCACTCTAGCGGCATACAAACGAATGGAGATTTTCTCGTGCGGTTAAGTTTTCGTTGAATGTTTAACAGTGAAACAAAATGTGAAGTGCAAGTGAAGTGTTACAACAATTGCAACAAAAAAAGGTGAATAAAATAGCCTACTTACTAACAATTAACATTCTTGAATAAACTTGTAAAAGTAATGAAAGATGGAAAAAAGACACGTGTGTGTTATCACGTAAACATCTCGATCGTAAACCTACTTTACAAACAACCAATTTTTTAGTCAACCTGCTTTCATTCATCCTCTCAACATGTCCAAACCATTTAAGCATTCCTTTTTCAATACTGGTCACTACATCCTCTTTTACCTTGATTAGAATGACACCTGTCAAACTGAGGTGACTAGTGATGGGGCTGACTCGACTGATCAAACGAAAAAAATTTAACGCGACCAAGTATAACGTAGTGATTACTTGCTCAGTGTCAAGTATCTTTGATTGCCTTACGTTTGAGCCGGGTTAAATACGAGTAAAACGACCGATCGGGTTTCACAAGCTGATCGGATAGTCACACGCCTATGACCATGGTAGCGAAACCCGACCAACCAATCAAAGATACCTTAACTAGATACGCAACGGCAAACATTTCAAAAGTACAGACAACAGTTGCACGTCAACCTACCACACAACGTCAAATTTTCTCAATTGATATTGATCTCTACTTGCTGGACTTAAAGTTGTAAATCAATTCAATGACCTTTAACTTTTTGGGTAGGTTGACCTGCCGTTGTCTGTACTATTAGTTTTAACAGCATCTTCCAGAATCAACTAAGCACAGTTTTATTCCATATAAATTCAGTCGAATCAGAAATCATATCGAGGGCGGATCAACGTGCCACAATAAGCCAACCTTGATAAAGAATGTTGGGTAATTAAAAAAGAAAACCATTCTTACGTTTGCAGTCTCCGTAAGAGCATGGGTCCATATACTCCGTGCAGTCCTCACCGGGCGGCAGGAACGATGAACGGTAAACTGTCGTGCTCTCCAGCTGAAACAATACTCATACAATCAATGGCTGAATCACCATTTTTATATATTAGGTACCGCAATTCACAAAGGAAATAAATAGTTTTAAAAATTGTAACCCGACTACGAAAATGCAAAGATTTTAAAGTCATCCTGGTCCCCAATTCCGCTAATTTACAAATGGAATAGTATCTCATATTTAAGCAACCGAAGTCAATATGTAGAGATTGAAAATCATAACAGTATATCAGGCTACAAAAAAACAATACGCTCTCAAAAGGCAGAAGTAACTATGTCTATCCCACAAGGCAGTGTCCTTGGATGTGTTTTGTTTTTAATTTTTATTAACGACCTGCCTTGTGTAATCGATGTACCTTGCTCTTTATTTGCAGACGACATATCTTTAGTATTAGCCATTAAAAATAACCAAATTAACGAAATTAATAATACTTTACATAGCACATTGTCAAAAGTAAATGCTTGGTTAACTGAGCATAATTTACAAATTAACCTTAAAAAACCCAAATTAATAGAATTTAGACCTTACCAAAGACACCCACTAGACATAAATTTTAAATTTAAAAATGAGAAAATAGAACTAGTCGATAACTATCCTCTCTTAGGTATAAGCATAGACTCATATACAAATTGGAAAGAACATGTAAATAAAGTTGCAATTAAGCTGTCGAGATTTTCTTATGCATTAAAGGAACTAAAAAAATTAACAGATTTCGATTCAGCAAAAAAGGCTTATTATGCTTATGCACATTCATGGCTGACATATGGCATATTATTATGGGGAAATAGTACAGAAATAGATAAACTTTTTCGTTTGCAAAAGAGATGCATTAGAATATTAGGAAATTTATTTGTTATGGATAGCTGCAAACCATACTTCAAAAAATTTAATATATTAACCCTTTATCCCTATATATATACTCTGCTTGTGAATTTGTAAGAAGGCACCCCGACTTCTTTCCGTGTCACCAGCGTCCCCAAAATCTTAGAACAACAAATAAATTAGCCCAACCTTACTCTAAATTAGCAATATTTCGAAGTGGCCCCCTCTCGATGTGTGTGAGAATTTATGATGGTTTACCTTGCATCATTAAAAATGAAAAAAATATTGATAGATTTAAAATTATATTAAAGGATTATCTTAATGGAAAGTGTTTTTATTCGCTGCAAGAGTTTTTAAATGGATAAAATAAATAAATAATAATACTATAATTAAAGAAATAATGTAATAACAATAAATTATTATACAATAAATATGGTGTAATCTATAACTGATAATTATAATGTAATATTTGAATGTAACAACATGATGCAATAAAGAACTTTGAACTTTGAACTTTGAACTTTATATTTTGTATGTATTATGGTGTAATCTATAACTGATAATTATAATGTAATATTTGAATGTAACAACATGATGCAATAAAGAACTTTGAACTTTATATTTTGTATGTATATGTATATATATTTTGTATGCAATTACGATTATTTTGAGCCATTTGTAAATTAGCGGAATTGGGGCCCAGTATATTTGCTGTACTCGTAGTTTGAACATTTTTATACTCAGAATTTTGTCTTGTTTCATTATGACTGCCAACCTTTTTTTTCAAAGTGCCCTAATATATTGTAGCATTCGCCATGTAGCTGCCTTTTAATAACAGGTATCCTATGTTACCCGGAATATAATAAAGAATCGATTGATACCTCATTGACCAAAACCGGCTCAATAATTTCTGTTTCGCCGCAAATGTGGAACTCACATTATTTCCCCCTTTAATTTTTTCAGACTGCTAAAAACATAACCCTTCCTGTTGGCTTTGCCGTAGTCGGGTAAAAACAATAAGTAGGTTGGTGTTTTGTGTGCAATAAAGTGTATTAACTAAGCATAACGAAACTGCTAAGGTTTACTAGCCTATAATAGGTTTCGTATGTGATGGCTGTATGGCTACCATCTTGCGACAAAAGCTGAAATCAACGGCTTAATGTGCCTTCGGATACATATTTACCTGAGTTAGTTTTTGGCTAAGACATTATGGAAAGGGCTTAAACATGTAGGTAGATATATCGCTTCCGAAATCCTGGGATGCTTTCGATAGAAAAGAGCATTCCAAAATAGTCAACGCTTCAACTTTAGGCAAATATGCATCCGAGTTTTAGTCAAGTTTTTTTTGTTTAGGATATCACATCAATTTATTATTGTTTTGTTGATTTGTAATTTTATTGTTATTTTGTTATTTCTAGCTGTAATTTTTATTTTACGTTGTCAGCCGTGGGTTTAGCGAATGGCGTTTTCTCTGTAATGCTTTCCGCAGAATACCAGTGGCTGTGTCGCACTCATTGCGGCTTCGCCTCATACTGAGCGGAGACCATTTTGGTGCCATTAGTTTTAGGTTCTGTTGTAATCTATCTAGTCTTAGTAAGTACTAATCTGTTGGTGCCAAATAAATATATTTTCTTTCTTTCTTTCTTTCTTTCTTTTTCTAAACTTAACTGGGAATCTAACCCTTGTAGCCATAGTGTCTCGGGAACGATTAATATTCGGACGTGAGCTTACCCTTTGGCAGGGCTTCTGGTACTGTCCCTTGCAGGCCCACGGCGGCCTCTGCGGCGACGGCACGCACACCGGCTGGTAAGACATCTTCTGAGTCGTGTCACACTCCATTTTAGCTGTAATAGAATATTCATCATCATTAAATAATAAATAAATAAATAAATATTTAAGACACGCCTCACTGGGCCACACAGAGCCATCTAGTCCCAAATTAAGGTACTATTAAGTACCCTGTCGTATGGGGTACTAGACAACCGATAAACTTACTTATTTTTTTTTTTGTAAATATAATTATACTTATAATACATAGAAAACACCCAGACCAGTACAAACAGACATGTTCATGCACACAAATATTTGTACTGTGCGGGGATCGAACCCGCAACCCATGGCTCAGAAGCAGCGTTTACAACCGCTGATCGAAATGGTCGTATTATTATTATCATTAGCATCATCATCAGCTTAAAATATCTCAGGTAGGTATCTGATGGACAAATGCCTCTCCAAAATAAGGATTTTGGAAAGAAACCACTGCTGCCCGTCTTCTTTTGGCAGTACCTACTCCATTAATCACCTCTTACTACACCCATGGGAACAGAAGACATAGTATTATAATATTTATGTACCTACTATTTCAAAACGAACTAGAAGATTGGCGCGGCCTCTGCACGCACAGACTTCACGGTTGCTTTTTCATCAGTGTTTAAGAAAACCATTTCAGTTTGGGATCTAGGCCATTTCAGTCTTGGCATATGCTGTAGGGTCAGTCTAACTCCGCTCCACAAGGGTCCGACTCGGCCAAAAGCCTCAGTCTCGTGATCCCCGATCATACGTATACGGTCGGTGGAAAGGCACTTTACAAAATATCGAACTCGCCAGTCTTCGCTCCATTCGGTGCCAGAAATGCTAAGGCATATATTTGCTTTCACTGCAAGCTTAGGAACTCTTGGAGCGAGAAGATTTGGTAAATATATCATAATTTTCGTTGAAAGACTTACCAGTAGGTTTCTCGTAACATTTGTTAGGCGCGTACGACTCGGGTAGCGGGCACTTTCCTGGATTCAAGTATGACATACGATTTACTGTTCGATCTGTAAAAGACAAAACGTGATTTTAAATTTAAGTAACTACTTTACACTTACTTACACAGGTCATAGGTGTTATATTTGAAGTTTAAAGGTTTAGGACAAAGTATCTGGAAATTCTGGAATCAATTAACACTTGTTTGCATTGCGAAGTATTCTTGATTTTCTCGTTATTTTTTCCTCGACTCTTTAGGGTCACAGCGATATGTTAAATAGCCTAATAGCTTTTCTAAATGATAGTATCTATAAGTAGTAGCTAGAACGAATTCTCTTCGGAAACAGTCGAATCTTCAACTTAACAAAAAACATATTTATACAGGGTGGTCCAAAAGGTGACATTCAAAAATTTATATTGAACTTTTTACACCCAGGGCTATCTAGTTAAACCGCTAAATTGTCGTAGTTTTCGAGATTAGGATTACTGCACAAAAAAAATCCTACATAACATAAAAAGTGTAGGTATTATTAAAAAAATGATTAGATCGAAAATTCACACAATATAAAAAAATATATACAGAATGAAATTTTAACCACTTTCCACGAGACAAAAAACAAATGACGTAGGTATTTTTTCTTTTAGTATAGCCCAGTACAAAAATGTCGAGATAAAACACTCAGAAATGTCCGCAAAAATTTAAAATTCTTGATACCGCCGCCTAGCAACACTTTTTTTACGTGTTGCGCATCTCATTCATTAATTACGATACTATTCATTAGTTTTTGATTTTCCCTTTATACCTTAACAGGTTTTGGACCGTAAAAACTGAAAACTATATCGCGAAAAATATTTTCGGGTGACAACTTAATTTAAATTTTTTACTTCTTAAATAGGCTCTAAGTACGATACTGCTGAACGCCTATAAA
The DNA here is from genome assembly GCA_949315895.1 of Anania crocealis. Taxonomy (NCBI): domain Eukaryota; kingdom Metazoa; phylum Arthropoda; class Insecta; order Lepidoptera; family Crambidae; genus Anania; species Anania crocealis. Next base: position 4,673,324 of record OX438872.1, on the reverse strand, counting down.
TTTTTTGGAAAGTTGTTAAAAATTCACCCTGTATATATATCTCGAATACTACGAAAATTCGGCTGACATACTAAGGTTATAGTTGGATATAGCGATGATTGGAAAGATTTAAAAAAATTTTGGGCGTCACCTTTTGAACCATTTAGGCTCTTATAGTCCACTTTCCAAAAAGGTCACATTCTTTTTACGTCAACTTCCTAAAAACGTATATATTTTGTATATTTGTGATAGTAACTTCATATAGAATCTAGGCTAGTCGAAACTACTTATGCATGCGCTTCAGATGAAGTCACTGCTGCGTATCAATTAGTAAAGACCTCACATTCCATTGCATAACAAATCGCACGCATGTTTAGAATTTATAGATTGATGAGCTGTCTGGATGCTTTATTTGTTAAGAAGATTTACATTCGAACCAGTGGCGGCGCAAGGCCTAAACTTAAGACGCTGACTGCAGCCGATGACCTTGAGCAATGAACACGCCCACAAATTTATTCGTCTTTGAATTTCTTTGGAACGCGCCACAGCTATCACTGTCGATTCTCGTAGGAGTGACAGAGAAAAAGCACATGGAATAGAAGGGCCTAAGTGCCAAACAACAAAATTCGTTTTGCAATTTAAAATTGCCATTTTATTAAAAATCTAAATCAGCCATTTGCTTAAGCAACATGTAATATACAATATAGCAAAATTTTGTTATCATTGTTATACGGACTGCTGAGAAAAATGGTAATTTATGTATTTTCAGAGGCTACTTTGAGATTTTTTTCTATCGAGTAAATTTTTTAGAATCGTGTTTTGGAAACAGCCACCTGGTCGAAAATATGATCAATTACAACTTCATAGCATTTGGCAACAATACGAGCCATAGGCTTAAAGCAAAACTATCTTCATTGAGCTCAATTTGGCTCATGTCAGCGTCTTGGTACATTTCGCGAGGCCCTCTGATAATATGGGCAAGCACTTTGCGAGGCCCTCTGATAGTATAGTTAATTTTATGTCATAGTTTATCAGAAATGTCTAGTACTTATTTCATTTACATTTAAGCCAAAAAGTGAAATATCTTTAAGTTGATAATTAATTTTAATGTATTTATTATGTACTTTTGGACTTTATATACTTTTACTTTATTATAACAATGAGGCGAGGCCACGTGCACCGCGAGGCCGTGGGCGGTGGCCCACACCGCCCACGCCTCTGATTCGAACCCTAAGGCAAACATGTTTTAAGCTTTCAAACGTGATACAAAAATGTACCTACGGCAGTAGATGGGTATAATAAACGTTAAACGTTATAATAATGAAAAATAGTAACTTCTGTTTGATGTTGGTTAGGTTAGGTTAGGGCGGGTCAATAAGTCCGTGACTTTTGGAATAAAACACAGATTTTTTGATAAACAAATCATTTTATTTTTCAACGTAGTCTCCCTTGAGCTCTATACACTTTGTCCAACGCTTCTCCAATTTTTTTATCCCTTCCAAAAAATATGATTTGTCGAGGTCCTCAAAATAGGCCTTTGTTTGCGAGATGACTTCATCATTGGAGTCAAATCTTTTTCCACCAAGCCATTTCTTCAGGTTTGGGAACAAAAAGTAGTCACTCGGAGCCAAATCTGGAGAATACGGTGGATGAGGGAGCAATTCATAGCCCAATTCATGGATTTTTGCCATGGCAACTGCACATGTGTGCACCCTTGCATTGTCTTGGTGGAAAAGAACTTTTTTCTTGGCCAAATGAGGTCGGTTTTTATTCAAATCGTCATTGAAGCGGTCCAATAAGTTGGCATAATATTCCCCATTGATTGTTCTTCCCTTTTGAAGGTAATCAATGTGGATTATCCCACGTGCATCCCAAAAAACAGTCGCCATAACTTTATTGGCTGACAAACCCGCCTTGGCCTTCTTTGGCGCCGATTCACCCTTAGAAACCCACTGTTTTGACTGTTGTTTGGTCTCTGGTGTGTTGTGATGGATCCATGTTTCGTCCATGGTTACAAAACGGCGCAAAAACTCCTCCATATTGCAATTAAACAACGCCAAACCTTCCTGTGAAGTTGTTACACGATTGCGTTTGTGGTCGACTGTGAGCAAACGCGGCACCCATCTTGCGGAAAGCTTTCTCATGCCCAATTGATCTTTTAAAATTGAAACCTCTGAGCCATGCGAGATCCCTACCGCTTCCACAATCTCTTGCACTTTCAATCTTCGGTCGGCCAACACCATATCGTGAATTTTTTCGATTGTTTCGGGTGTAGAGACCTCAACTGGGCGTCCAGGACGTTCGGCATCTTCAGTGCTTTTACGGCCACAACGAAATTCAGTAAACCACTTTTTTACCATTGAAATCGATGGTGCAGAGTCCCCATAGTATTTATCAAGCTTAGCCTTGGTCACGGTAATGGTTTTTTTCGCAAAAAATAATGCTTAATAAGCACACGAAATTCACCTTTTTCCATTTTTTCCTCAAATTACTGGGTAGTCTGATAAAAATAGCTGTCAAACACAAACTAACTGACGCAGCAAGTTCAAATTTTGATAGGAATCAACTGACAGATACCTGTTGACAGGAGTAGTGTTGCTTTTTCAGTAAAGAGGTCAGAAATTCAAAAAGTCACGGACTTATTGACCCGCCCTCGTACCTACGCCGCATATTGTGAATTGCGACCCAATGTAACGCCAGCCCAAAATAGTGTCACCAAATTGTGAAATGTTTAGATATTTTGTTGCTCAATCAAGGCACAACGGCAAAACTAATCTGTCTACCAAATTTCATACTTGGCACGCAGTTAGATTATACTTAGGTTCGAATAGCACATAGGTTTATTTTAATCTCATAAAATGTACAGTTCCAATAGGAAACGTACGGAGTCGCAGGCATCAGCTAACTAGTAAACTATAACATTTTAGGATTCACGTCAATCGGGGGAAAATTAAATTGACCTGCTCTGACGTCGGAAAGGATTCAATACCCGAAAGGGCTAAGGGTAAAAAAAATTAGCACTCCCTGGGTATTTGTGATACCTTTGCTGTGCCGTTCGACTTATTTTCGGTCCAAAAATGCGATGCTGCTTACGTTTGGTGGTCACAGTTTGGTACAGAAAAAAATTTAATAGGTACTTTTTTTAATTTTTCCTGGCTTCGCTGGCTTATAGCGTAAAGACTTGACTAAATCCTCCACACAAAAAATGTCTGGGTAGCTGTCAGTGGTTAGAGCAGTCGCCCGGCTAGCAGTCCCAGACTTGTCCCGAAGCAGTGGTAGGTTTAAATATTGGGACGTGTAAAAGCGCCTCCTGGGGCCTATTTGCAGAAATAAAACTGATTTTAACTGATTTTAAAAGTGGTTGTGAGTTCGAGTACCACCTCAGGCAATCGATTTTTTTATTTATAACGACTACTAGAGCTATGTGCTGCTCCCAATTGATTTAATTTTATTACATCTAAACAAAACCAATTCTCAAAAACCTAGAACAGTAGTAAATTACCTCTGGTAGGTATTTTTATTGAATCACTGTTTACTGCTTTTCATTCTAGCGTTCTTTCGTATTGTACATTATTGCTCAAAGCGGACTTTGTAAACAACTAAATGAAAAGTTTACTGTGATTCAGTAAATACTACAGGTAATTTGCTAAGGTTAAATACTACAGGTAATTTGCTAAGGTTAGTGTTCTAGTTTTTTGAGAATTGGTTTTGATTAGAAGTAATGAAATTAAATCAATTAGGGCCGCACTTAGCTCTAGTAGGTACCTAGTCCCCGGAATTGTATTTTATAGAAACTTACTCTCAAACGGCTGTTCGACGCAATGGAACTTGTGTGGTGGCTTGCAGCTCTCCGTCATGATGCAGGGCTTTGGTACGAAGTCATGGCGCTGCGTCGTCACATTCTGCATCGGGCCCTGGCCCCACATGTCGTGGTGGCACGGCCGGATCGCTTGCGTGACACACACTGGGTTCGGGAGGAACGATAACTGTGGAAAAATACCAGAAAACAAAGGATAAATTAATTCATCGAAGAGGTACACACCAATGAGGAATGTTACTGATATCGAAAATGGAAACAACATTTATAATGACATATCAACAACAAACTAATAACTAAAGTAACCTTATTTGCTTTAGCAATACCACATAATATCTTTTTCAATGTACTCAGGGACGAATGACGTCCTAAAAGTAGACACTAGACCAACGCTTCAGACTAGGATCACTTGATTATAGTCAACGAATCAGATTCTTTATGAGATTTAAGTCGGTTTTATTTTGCTGGGTTATGAAACTGATGATAACTCACTTTGTGAACAGTGTCTCCATCCATTTGAGCTGTGGAGGGCATTAGATTTGGGGATGGCTTTACTGGTTGTGGGATGGGGGCCTTGGCCGGTAGATAGCTAAAAAAAATAATTAAAAATGAGTATACAGGGTGTCAGGTAGTATGACAAGCAAAAAACTAGCCAGAGTTAATTTTATCGTACAAATCTTAGTTATCATTCTTCTTACTAATATCACATGAGTAAATATTCCTACAGAGTACAAGCTGCTTAACTTTTAAACTATTCTGATAGGGTTGACAAGTTGTTGCAAGTAAAAAAAAAATAGGTAGTAAAAATAAAATACGGTAAGTACCTACCTACATAATATAACGCGTATTTCAAAAGGTATAAAATATAAGGTTTAGTGTAATTTGACAATACTAAAGTTGAATTAGTTTATAAATGGCTAACCCTAAATAATTTATTTTTCTTTAAATATTTCTTATTTCTTTTTAACGTGTGATACAGTCTGAATATAATACACAAATTCCTTAAATAACTGATCGGAAAACATTCGCATGGAATGCCAAAAGATAATTAATTTATAATTTTATTTTTATATTTAATTTCCAATATTTTGAATTCTCGGATCATTATTAAAATAATCTTGGTATATGTTTTTTTTCCATTTCAGCAATAAAATTAACATAATTATCTGGACCTGGCGGTATTTTAAGGAACCCGGCCTGTAGATGCGTTATCTACGTTAAAGTCTTTAAGATGAATAAATAGGGAATCATTGCTTATATTTATGGCATTTTCCGATAGGATTCCGATTTCTTGTACTTGTGTCGATCCAGACATTTCCTATACAATTATCCGGCAACAAACCATAGCAGTGCGTACTGACCCTTTGTTTTATATATTTAGATTTAACACCAATTTTCCATAATCAATATTATATAAATAATTGAATCATAGAAATGGTAAAATCACAATTCGTCAGCCAAATCACTCAAATAAATGTCGTCCAATGCGCGCGACGTGCAGACGGCAGCCCTGTCATTTATACCGCAACTGAATCGGCGAAAATCAGTTCTTACCCCGGCGACGCGTCGGTGAACGCGTCGGTGAGATGTCACGCGTACATCGCCGCGCTATGTGTGAGTGGAACAACAGCGGGCCGCATATAAGTAGCTTGTATTTTGGTGGGAATATTTATTCATGTGCTAATATTATGATTGTGAAAGTTTGAAAAAAGTAGTTCATTCAGGTGAAGAGTTAGAAGCAAGTAGAATCGGTAGTGGGAGTTGGGTTATGGTGAACTTTATTTTTTCACAAGTTCACATCAGCCAACCAAGAAGATTAGCGTGAGTGGTGTCGGCTTCCAGGCTTCCAGGCTTGAATATAATAGCACCCGCTTCTCGTCCTAAAGATGTCGAATTGGTGACTAAAGAAGTTGTGCTAGCAGAAGTATTCTTCAATTGCACCATTTCTGCAAACTTCGACCGCCAAGAGACGATTATGGCAAAATCATTTGTCAGTGTAAAAAACTAAAAACTCTTTTGCTGTGATTAGGGAACGTACCCATACTACGTGACCTATTTATTAATATTTTTTGACCCCCCCCCTCCCCTTGGTGACCGCTCGTAGTATATACTAAGGCCCCCCCACTCCCCCTCAAGTTGTTACGTAGTATTGGAAAATGTGATTTTTAATCATTTTGCACGCAGAAAGTAAAAAAAATAAAAAATATTTGGCTCTTATTTCTCTTTATTCATACGGTATTTTTTGCACAAAACGAAAAAGCGCGCGAGATTTTTCTCGGCGAAATCGACTACGTGACAAAAATCTAAGCCCCTCCGCTTCTGTGACTTAGCGTAGTATTTGAAAGACCTCCCTCCCCCCCTTTAATGGGTCACGTAGTATGGGTACGTTCCCTTATGATCAAATCCTGTTGCAGTTATCATGGTCAAACCCTTTTGCAGAGGCCTAAGTGGATTGATGATGAATCAGCACAGTGGTCATTACCTGTTCTTGTAAATGGTCTGGGTCTCGAATCTCTTAGAGGCAGTGACAGGGTTGGCGCAGCTATCCGGCATGATTGCGCGACGACGACAGTCGCTCTTCGCATCTAGGAAACTAAAAAAAAAGTATAACTTTTAATTTTATCGTATGACTATCCTTCATGAATAGTTTGGAGATTTCTAAGCCACTCTCTAAGGTTTATAACGTGACTTGTCTTTGCGACTTATTGGGACCAAATTGCATTGTCATTATGTTGTAAAATCAAAATGTTTGTAACAATCGGCGTTTTAGGTAAATGGTAGAACAAGCCGAATCCAGCCAATTTTGACAAATGCATAAAAATACTTTGTGTATTTACGTAGTAAAAGTTTAAATGTCACCTCTACCATTCTAACATGATCCGATGAAATATAGAGTAGGTAGGTCAAAGTAACTCGTACCTCATAGTGTACGTCGTGTTTCCGTCAAGCTTCTGACAAGGCTTTTGATACTGCCCCTTGCAAGCCCATGGCAATGGCTGTTTTGGTAGAATCTGCAGCAAAAAATAAAATGTTGTTACATATTTTCAATTGTTTTAAAGCAATTAAATTGCTGGTGCAAAATTTATAATGTACCTACAATCCTAGAATTTTCTTCGAAAACAGGTTTCTTAGATTTAAGTTAGAAGACAAATAATCATTTAAGTTACTTTATCTTACTAATCTCACTATTAATATTTTAAATGCGAATGTTTGGATGGCTGTTTCATTACATTGCTTTGTATTTGGGTTTATTAGTGCTGCGAACCAGTGCTTTCTCAAGACACTGTCACACCTTTCCGCCAAAACCTGTAAAATACTGTTAGGACTACCCAGCATTCTGAGTGGGGCCCCGACCGCAAATTTACAAATGGCTCAATAGAATCGCATTTGATATTAGTACCATAATAAATGTAATTGAGATGCAATTGCGATTCTATTGAGCCATTTGTAAATTAGCAGAATTGGAGCCCTGGTTTAGATCTATATTTTGTTTCCCTTATTATTGCATGGCACTCGTCCTGTCCGTCATGGAACGTGAGCATCTGCAAACATTTTTCAGCAGTCTTAGCAGCGTCCGGAACATTTCTTTCGTGCATAATTATTAGCATAAATTATCTTACTTGGTTCGGCATGAAGCTCATCTTGTGTGTTGTCGTCCCTTCCATCTTAGCTGCTGGCTTCTCATAGCAGCGGTCCGGTGCGAACGACTTGGTCAGCTCTATCTTCTCGGGAGGCAAGTACGACAGTTTGTTGATGGTGCGATCTAAGAAATGAGAAATACAGGCGTTACAATGATCAGAATAATATTAACATTAATATTTAAAAAGGTATTGCCAAATAAACGCATACGATAGAAATATTTCCAGAGCTTAAGTTAAGTTAGGTAGTAACATTGTGTTTGTTGTGTCACTTATATACCTACACACACGCTAATATTTACAGAACTAAAAATAAGATTATAATTTTTTGATTTTTTATTACTTAGTCAACAAAGGGTTTATCTAGGAATGTATGTAAACCTTTAACAATGCAGGTAATTCACAAGACATTCTTACAAAATCTACTAAAAACACAGAATAAGAATTGAATTTAATATCTTCCATCAAAACCTATTTTGGTCTTCATAGTCTCTTGCCAGATGTTTATCACAGTACAAAGAAAGACAGGAATTGTAGGGGTGAATATTTTTGGTGACCCATCATTGCCTACATTTAAACGGAAGCTGAGGTAATTTGGGCGTTAGGTTTTTTTTGTGATTCTTTTGATTTTCGTCGAGTGGTTTTAGAACCGGATCAAGATCCCCCTTATATAGCAAGGCCATCGCCATGCAGTTGAATGATCATAGGCCGTTACGTTATAATGTTGGTACCTAATTTAATAAATAAATACTTGAAATAAAATAAGCCGTTAGTCAAATAGTATTCTTCAGTTCAAACAGACATAACATTCCGAGTAGACATTACCCAAATCCAAAAGTCTACAGAGCAATACCGTCCCTCACTTTCGAAAGGCTGTTCCACACTGTGGAACTTCGGCGGCGGCTTGCAGCTCTCCCGCAGGACGCAGGGCTTCGGCACGTAGTCGTGGCGCTGCGTCGTCACGTTCTGCATCGGGCCCTGGCCCCACATGTCGTGGTGGCACGGCCGGATCGACTGCGTCACGCAGACTGGGTTCGGGAGGAAGGAGAGCTGGGGAAGAAGTAAGATGTACCTTTATTAACAGGTAATATGATAATTATTCTCGAAATTTCCTTATTTATTCCTTCTTATCGTATCCTTGCAAGGATAGACCGTATCAAAGTTTTTTCAAGCTACCTATTAAATTAAATTTAAATGTGGACAACATCACACACATTGTTCCGATACAAAATTGAGTAGGTAACCATTTAAAGCACTCGTATTTTGGAAATCAGAAACAACGAAGGTATCACAAACACCCAGAGCCGAGAAAATGTAAACTTATTCTACATTGACCTGTTTGGGGATCAAACCGATACCTCAGAGCAGGCAACACCTTGAAAACCGGCGTGTACGCCACTCCATCATGCAGGTCGACAAATTTAAAATTAGTTAATCATTATTTTTATTTCTTCTTACAATTCTTCACTCGTACTCGTCAACTGTCCTTCAAAGATAGTCTCGTGTCAGAGTGTTTCAAATGTTAAAGGCACAACAATTAGACGACCTCCGTGGCGGAGTGGCGTACATACTGGTTTTCAAGGTGTCGTCTGGTCCGAGGTCCCAGGTTCGATTCCCGGACGGGTCAATGAAGAAAAAAAGTGTTATTCTATATTTTCTCGGGTCTGGGTGTTTGTGGTACCTTCGTTGTTTCTGTTTCCACAATACGAGTGCTTTGAATAGTTGCTGAAATTGGGATCAGAACAATGTATGTGATGTTGTCCACATTTATTTATATATTTATTTATTATTTATAACAGGTCTCTGACGTGACTTATTTTAACGGCTTCCATCTTGAGACGAAGTCGGGACCAACGGATTAATGTACAGACAACAGCACGTCAACCTACCACAAAACGTCAAATTTTCTCAATTGATATTGATCTCTACTTGTTGGTCTTAAAGTTGAAAATCAATTCAATGACCTTTAACTTCTTGGGTAGGTTGACCTGTCGTTCCGTTGTCTGTACCTTACGAAGCACGGCTATAACTACCCACCGCAAGACGCAAGCCAAAAAGATTTTTATTTAATAAATCGATCTGACCGGGAATCGAAACCTGGCATTCCTACGCCAGGTTTCTATTGTCAGATCAATTTATTAAAAGTTTAACTAATTTATTAAAAGGATCTAATACGGCGGGCCAGGAGGCTTCCTTTTTCAGTTATCGTGACTTATTGGATGATTTTTAATCAATACAGTAAAGTGTGATGTATAAAAGCGATGAAAGTATGTCCTTTTACGGGAAAACTTTTCATCCAATAGCTATCAAACTAAACTTTTACCATCCCACATCATTCCAACGCTATTAAGTTTAGATAAACCTCTCCAGAAGGAGAACATTGCTGCTAGAATTCTTCTGGCAGTACTCATTTAGCCACTTATTACAGGTTTTTTTTTCTCGTGACGGCACTAAACGCCACATTGCTTGCATTAAAACTGCTTACACTCAAAATGTAAGTTATCCTAATCAGATTAAAAAAAAAACACTGATCGGTAAAAAAGATAAGTATAAGCAAATAATAATATGATTAACTTTAATCATGAGCAAATATCAGCTATGTGTACTATAAATATGTCTTTCGCTATCATCGTTAATACCGAATATTAATCCGCAGTTTATAAATCCGATACCACACAGTAAGCACGCATCTTGTTTGTAGAACATTATTATTATATTTTATTACATATTAAAATACAGCAGTGGTAGTGGTCTTGTGCAGTGTTTCATCAAAATCTAATTTTATATATATAACAAAGTCGTGTTAATCACAACACTTATAACTCGAGAACGGCTGGACGGATTTTCATGATTTTTGTGTTTACGGATTTGTTTTTGTCCGGAATATGAACTTTTTTGTGACTTACTTTATAACTAATACCATCAAAACTTACGGGTAATAATTACGGGCCAGGACAGGACGGGTCTAGGGATACGAAGTTGTTTTACCAAAGAGTCCAGAACCTCCAGACAATATAAAAATCTACCTTTTGTACAGTGCAGTTCTCCATCGGCTCACAGCTAGGAACCAAGTTGGGTGAAGGTTTCCTGGCAACCCCACGGAGATTCTGGCATCCATCCACAGGCAGGTAAGACATTTTGTAAGTCGTCCCCGATTCGACCCGCGCCGTCGGCTTCATGTAGCAGCGGCGGGGTGCGTAGGAGTCAGGGATCTTGGGTTGCTTGTAGCACTGTAAGAGAAGATAAATAATAACGACCTGAGAGAAAACGTACAGCTAATTACCAATTTGTTTGTTGCTCTGACAGCTCTTCGTTTTGTGTACGGTTCTCAAATAGCGCCGCTTTACGAACCACAAACCTAATCTTTGTGTTTCAGATGGTAGAGAAAAATAAATTACTTTTATTATTAAAACATGTTTTTTGTCGTGTTTCGTCGTCTGTTGCCCTTTTCAACACCTATACTCTCTTTCTATGGGTGTTGGATCGGTTTGTGTCCAGCCTGCAGTAGGTAGTTCCGATCTTTCGAAAGTGTAACAAAAACAATTAGTCTGAAAATAACATTTTCACTGTATTGTCTTTCATACGTGAGTAATCCACAATTCAAAAAGTAAGGAACACTTTCAACTTTGTTTAACTAAGGAATAATTAAAAGAAATATAGTTACGACAAAGTAAACTTAAGTGTACTATTTTCACACTCTGACTGCTGAATTTTAGCTTGGCCGAGACACAGTCGGTACCAAGGAACCAACTTGTACCAACTATTTTTATATTGCAGTATGAGTTCGGCCCAGCGCGTACTGAGACGCCTCTGCGATTTTAAGTGGCAAATAGTAGTATATTTAATTGTTATTTTTATTCTAAACTAGCTGTTGCCCGGATAATTCTTAACTAACATCATCTGAACATTATTCCGAAATAAAAATTAGCCTATGTACTTTTCGAGGCAATTATTTAGGTATCTCTAAATATCATCTGGATCCATTGAGCCGTTATGGCGTGACTTTAAAGTATATAAACTTTATAGTCACGTAAAAGATAAAAGATAAAGATAAAAGATATTTATTCGCTAAGAATAGGTATTACAGGTTCTCATTACAAAATTTATAATTGTGCTCTATTCTGTTAAAATACATTAACATGCAAATGTTTTTTGGTCAAGGAATTCCTTAACACTGTAAAAGCAGGAGCTGGTCAGCCATTCCCGTAGTTTTTCGGTCATTAACTTAACCGGACCATGTTTAAATTTGCCAGGAATTTTGTTATATATTTTTATACACATGCAATAACAATTTTTCTTACATAATGCTAACTTTGGAAAGAAATCAACTACGAGTCTATCAGGCGATCTCGTATTTCTGGGGTAGATCTCAGCAGCAGTTTTAAACAGTTGAGGATGTTGTCTTACAAATTTATAGATTTCAAGTATGTACATCGCAGGAACAGTGAGTATACCCAGTTTTACAAATAGTGGTTTACATGTTTCATAAGGCCCTTTACCACATAAGGCTCGCACACATTTTTTCTGGGCTATAAAAATTCTCTGTATATCTGCAAAAACGCGCAGCAAATTTACAAAACGTGTAAAATATTGATACAACTAAACATAAATTTGCAACTACATCTAACTAATTCATCTATTTTAATATCATAAATGCGAAACATATGTGTACCTATAAGTACTAATATCATTTGGATGTTATCCGTATTTTTTTTTCTCCAAGTATATTTTGTAAGTTGGTCAAAAACTCCTGAACTTGTGAATCCTAATTAGCAGCGATAGTTTTATTTTTATCTACAGATGCCGTTTTTGTCAAGTACCTAACCATAAACAGCGGTTCAGCTGACAGAGGTCTCCCTCAGCTATTTTCAACTTAAATTTCACGAAAAGTTCTCTTCAGTGATAGCTCACAATTGAAACCTTTACGTAGAGATCACCGGTACAGTATTATAAATGCGAAAGTTTATCTGATTGTCTGTTATTTTCATGCTGTAGCCACTTCTGTCGCAAGATGGAGATTGTAAAAACTACTAAGTCCTCTGACTGACCTCTGTCTGTAATAGGCAGCATGGAAAACGGATATTTTTTATTAATTTAAAGGGTAGTCACAGTCATAGTATTTATTGCCACATGTTAATACAAAGAAATACAAAAAAAAATCGAAAATGCATCAACCACAACTTAAAAATCCATGACCTGCGTCAGTGGGCGTCGCGCTTAAACAGCTAAAGCGTTAATAAGACTGGCTTTTGTCAGGGACTTTATTTCGAAGTTATTTACGTTAGTTTTGATTTAAACTCGGCCTATGAGTTCATAGATATAAATATTTTTTAAATTACGTAGCTCAATTTAAAATACATAATATATTTCTACTACTGTGGTGTTTAGTAGTGTATACAGGATGCCAGATATCAATTCACCATTACCTATCAGCCAATATACGTTCACTCACGCGCCTCTTTAGATGGAGATGGCATCTCTAGATTTTGCCACAATCACCATGCTTGATAAGCGGCTTGGTGTTCGCAGTTTGACCGATGGCGGAGACGAGATTCTTCTAACAATACAGCAGCTGGTAGCATTCCTATGTAGCCTCTTACGATATCCATAAGACAAAACAAGCAGAGTTATTTACTTTATTTGATATTTTAGCAATTAAATTGCAATTATAATATCAGTATATAAACTTGAAAAATTAAGTCTCGAACCCGCATCTCCTTGCGAGGAGATGCGGGTTCGAGTCCCGCCTGAGACATAATTTTTCAAGTTTATATACTGAGAGTTATTTTATTTTGCAACTAGCAACTATGAACACCTAATGATAATGATGAGGAATGTTACTCGTATCGAAATTGGAGACAAAATATATAATAATAACATAACTTTGCCGCCTTCCCCTTTCTATGTATATTCAATAAACCGCTTCCAGCGATAAGACTGCACGAATTGTGCAGTTTGTGCAGTTCTTGATGTATTTTATTTTCTATTCTAAAAAATATTTTGTCTGGTGTGCAATAAAGCAGAGTATATATCTAACAATTAAAATATTAAACAAAAGCAAATAATCCATTTTTAACGGCAATAAAACAACCCTGTTACGCTGTATACAGTGATTAGGTCATCTTACAGTACCATTTTGAACGAAAAACTTCAAACTTTGATCTCGTATAGCAACATTGACTCACGGGCTTGACAATGGGCGGTTTCCCGCAGCAGCAGCTGCGGCAGGGGCACGGCTGCTCCTGCCTCCCGCCCATGGGCTTCCCGTCCTGCGGCCCGGACTTGACGCCGGCGGTCGGCGCGCAGGGGGCCGCGGCCGGGCATGGTACGCACCTAAATCAGAAAAAATAGAACACAGATTAATTCAAGTAACAGCCTATAATCATCCCACTGCAGGAAACAAACAAAGAAAATTTGGACAACATCACATAATGATATGCTACATTGTTCTGATCCCAATTTGAGTGACTATTTAAAGCACTCGTATTTTGGGAATCAGAAACAACGTACCACAAACACCCAGACCCGAGAAAATGTAGAAAAACACATTATTTCTACATTGATCCGTCCGGGAATCGAACTCGGACGGATAACGCGGACAGAACCGCGGACGAAAAGCTAGTCTATTATTTATAAAATTCTAGTGTCACAATGTTTGTGACTGAACTTCTGCGAAACGGCTCGACCGGTTCTTACGATTTTTATGGTGTACTTAAATCCAGTAGCTCAGAGAATTGGTAGTAAACTACTTTCATAGCGGAAAAAAGTAAGGTTCCTATAGGATAATATCAGATACCACTTGTACGAACTCACCAGCAACACCTAGTTTGGTTTAGTTCTATATAAAACGTCCGGAACGTTACCAAAATATGTACGGATCATGTTAAATTTCATAAAATAGAAAAAAAATACTTACTCAGGCATAATTTTGCAGTAACACCTAATCTAATAATTACACTGTATAAAAATAAAAAAATAAAACTAAAAACTAATATGAAAAAGGGACTGAAAAGATTTTATAAAAACATATCTACTAAAATTGTTAATAGAAAATGACAGGAGTGAAAGTTGGAACTTGTTTTATTTTTATTTTTAAATTTTCAAGTTGGCTGTTAATACAAATGTCGCGTGTATACTTTTTGGTGGCTTATGCTTAGCCATGATGTGATACGGACGGGTAAAAGGGGTAAAAGGCTGGGTTATCCAAGGGTAAAAGTAACAACCTATAATCATCCCACTGCAGGGCAAAGGCCTCCATCATTGAATTCAAGTTACCAAAGCAATGATGGGTACAGGTGCAATCACCACGCTAGCCTAGTGCGGGTTACCTAGCCGACTAAGCCTGCTAACACAGACCCGAGCAATGTACGAAAATTTGAAACTTTTTTTGCCCAACCCGGGGATCGAACCCGGGACCTCAAGATCTTGGCCCTACATTCAAACCAATAGACCAACGGGGGATTTAGAATAAAAAACGGCTACTAAAAATTAAAACACCACCTCTTCTCTGCCTATGGCCAAACTGCTATAACCAAACCCACATGCTTAGGTACAAGAACAAAATGTTAGACTATGTTTATAAAAACTACTTAGGTATATCAACGACTGGCAACAATCTAAGTTAGATAAAAAAAGAATAATCCGGTTTCGTGCAGTCGATCGGAAGTTATTTGTATATAATTAGATACTTCCGCGTTGTTTGACTATTATAAAAATGTGTTAAGCTCGAACGTTCCTATTTTATTGACTGGCATTTCGATCGAGTGCCTTCGTCCGTGGTCACAACTCATAGGCTCTCCCTTAGAATAAGCGTTATTATTCTAAAGGGCTCTCCATACTGACCACTGACGATGTAACTAAATATTCGAGCATAAATCCCGTGAAACATTTCAAATATTTTTTTATGTATACATTTTTAGGGAAAATTTCAAATCTATACTAATATTATAAAGCTGGAGAGTTAGTTTGTTTGCTTGTTTGTTTGTTAGTTTGTTTGAGCGCGCTAATCTTAGGAAGTACTCGTTCGAATTGAAAAATTGTTTTTGTGTTGGATAGTCCGTTTATCGAAGAAGGCTTTAGGCTATATAACATCACGATGCAATCAATAGGAGTCAAGTATCAGTGAAAAATATTGCAAAAATCGCGATCATAATAACAGAAATTGATGCGGACGAAGTCGCGGGCAACAGCTAGTTATAAATAACTGTGTACTTACATACGTAAATGCATTGTGTAGAACACAAATGGTGTTTGTATGTGTGTTTCAATGAGATAAATATAGTACGCATAATTATCGCACTTTAGATAATGGATGACGATGGAACTATTGTAGTAGGAAGCTGGATCCGTTAGCAATGACCCATTTGATAATGATATTGCGATAAAGGTTGACAGTATAAGTCCATCGATATTTATTAAGCTAGAATTTCTCTAATCAGATTCCTGGGATTCTCAGGAAGACTTGGTTCGTTTTTTTTTGATACTCCATTATAAAAATGTTTTTACTTAGATTTTTATCGATAAAGTCATTAATTCATATTTTAACCCAATAAGTAGAATGTGCCGTCAACATAACGAACTGGTTGCTAGTTTTCCGGAGGTTGATATCTTTAATAGCAGTCGTTATAAATTTAAAAAAGATATAAAAAAGATTATCGCTTTGAAGTAATGCGCTATGTTTCTAACATATTACAACTAACATATATTATAATCAACAGTCTCTAACTAACATATATTTATATTTTTTTGTTTTAGATTAAATGTGATTAGTTTGTGTTTATATTGTAACAGTATAGCTTTTGGATTGTTTTTGTTTGTTTGTTTAAATTAAATATCATTATCTTGTTTGCCAAATTATTAGTATTAGTATGTACATGTTAAGGGTTGTAAACTCGTAATTAAGTGTATTGATTGTTTGTTTTTTTTTTATCGTTTGTAACCTGTTTTGTACATCTCTCTAATAAAATAAAATAAAATAAAATAAAATTTATTAGCAACAATGTCCATTTTCGGCTATCATAAAAATTACTATATGTGAAAATATATTAATGAATTCAGAATAAGCCCATTGATATTTATACGTATCATGATATTTAGGCATAATAGAAATGGTGCACTAATGAAATACCTATATGTAGCTGAAACCGAAAAAAACCTTTTGTAAGGTTTTGTTGCGTGCCCTTCGTAGGTAATAGGGCATATTATAGCAAAATGTTGATGGTTTTAGGGTTCTTCTATGCCTTACAAGGAAGTGTCCTTGTACATAATAACAGTGTATAAATTATGTAATCTCTTATATCTAAATGTGCAAGATGCATTAGACAGTATAAAGCAAACAATCTATTCAATTACTGATAAGGCAAATGCATGCTGGGATTACTTATATGTTATGCATTCGCATATCAATGAAGGATAAATTGACTCTGATGACAAACGATGCGATGTACGTACAACTGTCCTGCAGTTTAAATGTAGCTGTGTTATTGAGAGCACGTAATCTGACACAGATAATTATTTAAAAAGTTCGGTTGAAGTTTGGAAAGTTTCATGAATTTCATGCAGTTTTGGAAAAGTTTTATTTTTATTTTGGAAAATAGGTATGTTTTATTATAAGGCCAGTGTGATTCTATTTAAGGGGACTATACCTACTTTATCCTAGAGCTGTGTGCTGCTCCCTGATTTAATTTTATTACTTCTTAACAAAATCAATTTTCATAAAACTAGAACAGTATCATTTTACCAATTATTATTATACCTCTAGTATTTATTGAATCTCTTCCACGGTATAAATCTATTTTAAACGGTTGAACTGATTTCGATGAAAATTTGTGTGTATATTTCGATGGATTCCTGCATGGTTTTAAAACACAATTGAACCCGGTAGGTGGCGCTGTTTTTCGGTAAGGACAAAGTCTGCCTGTTCCGTTAGTAATCATACTAATATTATAAATGCGTACGTTTCTTACTCAATCACGCTCGAACTGCTTAAAGAATCTGGATGAAAGATAGACTACAGACTGGAATAGCACATAGGCTTCCTTTTAACCGGGATTTTTTTTTAATTCCACGCGTACTAAGTCTTTTTTTTATAATCAATGGGCTTGCGCTTGACTACATACTTAACTCAACGGTTAGAAAGAAGCCTAGGATGGAGCGAGCTTACCTAGAAAGTCGCACTGGTTCTCCCACATACCAGCGGAACACAAAAAAACTGTTTGGCGCTGGACTCCGGCAAGAGGGTGGTAGCATCCAGGCGGCCTCTTACGAAGCCTACCAACGCAGAGGGATCTGTTAGCCGTCATCATTGGTTAGAATGCCAAAAATGCCGTTGCCCAGGACCACTAGGAGGTTGATTCCAACACCTCAAAAAGTCGCGAATCATGGCTGGTTAATAATATTAGTAAGAATTTAACTGAATCCTAAATTTGTTTCAGTAGCAGTGTCGGCAGTGGTATCGCATAATCAAACTTATCGAGTTTAATAAGGGTTGAAAATGCCTTGCGACTGTGATTTTGTGTTGGAACAAGATGATGTGAAGACTAAACACTACAGCACTTGTAACACCGTTAACGGAGGGAAAAAACAACTGAGGTAAAAAAATACTCTGGACATCTGTAGAATCAGTGCCGTAGCTATTAGGCTTGCTAACTCTATAAAAAAATATGTCTATTATAGGAGCGGATTTTATTAAAGATCCGGTCAAGTCGCGAGTTGGAATTATTTATTTTATTGTGGTTTTCGTATTTGTCGTTATAGATGCAAAAAAAAGTAATCTGTAAAAATTTCAACTGATACAGCCTGGGGACAGATGGATGGACAGAAAGAAGAGTCTTAATGATAGGTGTTTTTACCCTAATGTAACGCAAAATGAAACGCATAATGATTGCTTATTCAGAATAACTGAAAATCTTTCCGTTGAAAACAGTCTACAAAGCAGGAATAAAATAATGAAGGCACAAATAAACAGACAATTTAGATGATTGTTAATTTAAGCGGTCTTAATGATTAAGGCCTTAATATCAATAGCGCGGCGCGTAACATAAAACCGACATTCACAAATTCATATAACGTAACAAATATTTTAACCTGGGTCAAGCATACAAAAATGTAAACAGTTTTTCTGAACTTTGAGACATTTTGTAGGTAACAGATGTACCATACTAAATCTAATTAACAAAAAGGTAGAGTAATTGATTTCGGATTTATACCATTAGAGTTCTTCCGTAACGGCTGACACATGGTGTAAACTTCGTATTAATTAACTCTAGTGATAGTGACCATGAAAGTCTAATTTAGCAAAATATCTAGTCAATCAGAAAAACCTTTTTGCAGACCCAGTATTTACACTTGCTATTTTTAATGTTAAATACAGTAACAGAGTCCCAAATGCCCTATACTCAGGATACTGTAGCAATCTCGACTTTCGGTTCTGATGTAATACATTATATAAAGAAGGCATACTTACAATTTAATATGGATTTGTTTATAGAAACCAAGACGGCACTTTGAGGTTGAATAATAAACATCTGGAGTCCTTGGAGAAAGATGTACTTTATCATTTGGGGCTTGATACGGACACTTATGATCTGCCTGCTCTTTTTAGAGATGTCAAGGTAAGTGCCTATTAATGTCAATTAAAGAGTAATCCATCCCTTCTCATGCAATTGTATGAGACGACTAAAGGAGTAGTTACTGATTGAAGAAGATTGGCTGCATCGTCACAGGGACCGATCGTTGTGGAGATGCTTAGGGTAGGCCTATGTCTAGCAGTAGGTGTCGTTTGGCGTATATGTCAACGACTTAGGCTTGCCCATATACTCATTAAAACATTTTAAATTTTATTTTCTTCCATTTGCGCGGTATGCGCGTCTATTAAAAGTATGCAAGACTGCTTTCTAGAGCAAGATTCTATGAAATTATGCGCAAACGGGCAGACACACGGACATGGTGTTACATACTTATAAAGGTTCCTTGTTGGCTAATAGAACTGTCCCCTAATTCGCGTAACCAAATAGTATCACAATCGTAATTTAACATCAGGTTTTTGACAATTCTAGTATGGGCACTGACTGCACACATCTGACAACTTAATATAGAAATAAAAAACTCCTGCATAGAGTCTAGCCTGTAACATATTCTATTTTAAATGTTTTATTATTAATAGGGTGCCATTATAAGTTGCTGAACGCCCTAATATCCAGATTGTTTTTGATTCGAATTGTTACTTTGGCTACTGACCGTACTTTTTCTTTCTAAAACTGAACGGGCTTTCATCGATAATATTTTATTAGATAAATCCAGCTTTATTAAATTTGCGTATATGAATACTATGGAAAAGTCTTATCTCAGCATTTTATGCTATCGCTATAGTATTTGTATGCATATGTTAATTAGGCTCGTTTTGTACTAGTATAATAAATAACTTAGTCTTGAATTTGAAGAATAATGTATACTAATATTATAAAGCTGAAGAGTTTGTTAGTTTGTTTGTTTGTTTGAACGCGCTAATCTCAGGAAGTACTGGTTCGAATTGAAAAATTCTTTTTGCGTTGAATAGTCCATTTATTAATAGGAGCGAAGCATGAGTGAAAAATGTTGCAAAAATAGTCGCGATCATATAACAGAAATTGACGCGGACGAATTCGCAGGCAACAGCTAGTTCTAGATAATTATGATATAAAGAACACTCTATGTACTGCTAGTGTTATATTAAATGCATTGATATTGTTGCACTTATTAATCTTTATCGAAAGATAAATATTGCACTCGACAAGTCTGTCGATAAGATTGCCATGATACCTACTTATTAGACTTATTTACCGGAGGTCTTGCTGCACAAGCACATTTTGCATTAAAAAACTCTACATATAAGCAGTAGTATTTAGTTAGGCAGTTTTAATTCTAGAACCTTTCAGAATAGAATAGAATAGAATAGAATAGAATAGAATTTTTATTTGTCTTTGAACAGGGTATACAGTAGATTAAAATAATTGCAACATATATTAGTTCGCCCATCCAGCCATTAACAATAGCATGCAAATACAGGTGTCTGCAATACAGTACATTAGGAAAATTTAAATATAAATAATTTACAATGTTATAAGCAGTTTTACAAATGTTACAATATGTATATCAATAAGGGGATCACACCAGAATCATTGCATTTCCTTATGATTGAAAAAATCTTTAAGCGAATAAAAGGCACATGAGGTAAGCCACTCGTGCATTCTCTTCCTGAATTGATAGAATGGGAGATCCTTAATATCTCGAGGAATCTTATTATAAATTATGACACACATGCAAAAACAGTTTTTTTTAAGACGAGCACTTCTTGGGACAAAATCAAGGACCGATTGATTTCCGATCAAACGGATATCGAGCACTGCCACTATGTGGCTAAAGTCTTTGGCTTAGTAGTTTTTTTATTGTAATTCTATTGCGTGGGGAAATCAAGTATGCTGTGTCAACTGCCAATGAAGTTTAGTCACGTCTTAATCCAAATGTAACAGTTTTTTTTGATTACATTTTACGCCCCAAGATAAGAGTTCACATTCATAAATCATGACCGTGAAGCGGGCGGAGGTAGAAATATACCCACGAAACTTTGAACCTAATGCAACTGGCATAAAGTCTAAACACAATGAAAAATATCAACTCTTAGGAACGAGACGGAATGGTCGAGTAACATAAAGGTTTAGCGACTCGTTCATAGATTGTGACAAATGAAGATACATTCACCAATATTGTATGAGTATGTCTTTGGCACATAAGCTTCCCTGAGAAAAGGGTTTTACCATAGTCCTCAAAATTTGCAGATTTGTCTTTTAGTAAATTATAACGTGACTTCCACAAGCGAAGCCTATGCCCAGAAATTCATTCAAAAGGCTCTAAAATTCGAAACTCATGCTATTGCCCGACCCGGGGATCGAAACGCAAGATCTTAGCCCGACTCATAACACTAGATCAACAATAATATACATTTTTGATTCCTTGTTTCAGTTTGTATGCTTGGGTGGTACGAAGTATAGAATGCGTGACTTTGCTAAGTACATAGCAGGAGAGTTGGGCTTTCCCCAGGACCTGAAGAATTTGACGAAGCATTCCCAGAGATATGCCATGTATAAAGCTGGTCCTGTTCTATCTTTGAGTGTAAGTATTAAAATGCTGGATGCATTGAAGATAAGAAAGAAAACATAGGCTTGAACAATAATATAAATACAGGGTGTAAAAAAACCAAACGCCGACCCAGAAGCTTCGCAATCTGATTATCAAACCAGTCATATCTATACTTAATATTATAAAGCTGAAGAGTTTGTTTGTTTGTTTGTTTGTTTGAACGCGCTAATCTCTGGAAGTACTGGTTCGAATTGAAAAATTCTTTTTGTGTTGGATAGTCCATGCCTCGAGAAAGGCTTTAGGCTATATAACATCACGCTGCGACCAGTAGGAGCGAAGCATCAGTGAAAAATGTTGCAAAAATAATCGCGATATTAAAAACTGAAATTGACGCGCACGAAGTCGCGAGGAACAGCTAGTTACAAAATATTATCGCTCGGCAATGATTTGTATTTTTTTTAGGACCCAAAAAATATTATAATTTATAGTGCGCAAAGTATAGCAGCCGCTACTGAGATGGTGATGGCTTCTAAGTTCAAAATACGTCCACAGGTCGTCAAAATTAGTAGTTGTCAAAATATTTTTGCATAGGATGATCAACCGTGTTGTTCCATGACGCGCGAATGATTTTCAACCTTAGGTAGATAGACTAAAGTTCACGAAATAATACCTATACATATTTGGAGCTAAGCTAAGTTATACTCGTAGTTGAAATTAGTATGTTTTATCATTACCACTAACGGGATTAATCACTTTAATTGGATGTTTTATTTTATTAAAACTTTACCTGAATTGATTGCCATATTTAGAGATGAAATCAGTTCTCAGGGTAGAAAGCCTACCCGTGTTTTATCAGATCGTAGTTGGTTACTGGCATATTATTATGTCTTAAAAGTGTTCTTCTGTAAGCAATGAGGTCTGCTCAAGATTTCTGTTAGACCAGAGTCGCCTTCGTCACAGTTCTAAGACTACAATCGACTGCTAAGAGATTGTTGATGATGAAAAAATAAAAAAAGTAATCAATAAACTTTGTATCATTCACAGCATATTAAGTCGGACAATTAACGTTCATTGCTGTTCATAATAAATTTGTTAACCATAATTGCAATAATAATCTTTAAATACAATATCAGAGTTCGGAATTAATTAGTGTAGCTACTTAATGTAATAATTATACAATTAAGGAGGCCTTTGCCATGCAGTGGGATTATTATAGGCCATTAATTAATTACTAATGTTATATAAACGCTGACCCGGCGAACTTAGAAGCGCCTCAGAATAATGAATGTGTGTAAGTCAAGTAAACATTGCAGAATTAAGTTAATTTTAAAATAAACACTTTTTTTTATGATACAACCAACATCAATCGTCTAACCTTCAGTTCAGATTACATTGTGTAAATTAATATAAACTTTCTTGCTTTATTTTGAATTTAACATTCTAAATGTCAATTGTCATCAAATATAGCGGAGTGCGCTCCGTAACGCTCCGTTGGTCTAGTTGTTTAAATGCCGGGCCAAGATCTCGGGGTCCTGTGTTTGATCCCCGGGTCGGGCAATAAAAGTTTCGAATTTTAGACTTGCTCGGGTGTGTGATCACTTGAATTCAATGATGAGTGGGATGATTAAAGACTTTTTTCATAGCGGTAGGTCTACTCGTATTCATTATTGAATTTTAAGCGGTGAAACTAACATGAGTGACTAACTAAGATTTGCAATGTAATAGGTAAAATAAGATCATGGCTATTTCTCCAATTGTATAATCTCTCATCCTTTGATTTACTTGATCGACTATACGTACAGCCTGTGTATGATTTCGTTGATTTTCAGCACGGTATCGGTATACCTTCAATGACAACGGCTCTACAAGAGGTCATCAAGCTGATGCATTATGCCAAGGCCAAGGATCCGATCTTCTTCAGGCTGGGGACCTGTGGCGGGCTGGGCATACCGGCAGGGTCTGTCGTGGTCTCGTCTTGGGGCCTCAGCGGTACACTAGAGAAATCTTATGACCTTGTAAGTAATTACGTGTAATAAATAAATATTGAAAGGATACAAAATTAAATTAAATTAATGAAACAAAAATTAAAGTTAAAATTATTTTCATAATATCAAAATATTACTAAACAAATTTAATAACAGCTTGATCATAATAATTACTATTTACGATACATAGTATTCAATGAATAAAATTATGTGTGACGTCATCCTCTCATTGCATTATGATGTTGTGTCCAACAGGGTAGATAATTATCTATGTATTTATGAACCAATTGTAAATGTAGAGGTTCGCTTAAACTCAGGACACCAATACAGAATGAAGTCTTTAAAAAGTATATATTATATATTATCTCATAGGATTTAATCATACTTTAAAACAGTTTTTTTAGCAGTAAGGAATCCTGAAATAAATGATTTATTTATTTAGCAACTGAATTGCTGGTGTAAATTGAAAATAAAATTCCATGGAAATTTCGACGGGTTAAGTTGGGGCTGAACCCAAAACCTTCCCCTCAAAGAACAAATTCGTCGACACAAACATGTTATAATACAGGTTTTTAAAATTTCTAATTGCGTTGTTACGTATAAAACTTAATACTAAACGGGATTAATGCAGTTTGTCGAGTACACGTGTGTTGAGAATATGCGGGTGGAAGAAAATCTTCTTCGCGACCGGCCAGAGCGCCCCATAATCAGTGCGATCGAAACGAAACGCCGAAGGTAAATACTGTCTCACATTTAAATAATAGGGGTTAAAGTATGAAATTGCCGATTATTTTCCCACTTTTTATTTTGTTTATAGCTCTTAAGTATGGTCATATTATTGCGTAATTCTTTTTGTATTGTATCAAAAACTAAATAAAGTAACTTTTGACTAAAAAAAAAATGCAATACTAGTGCCTATTACTTCAAAGGAAGTCGTTGAAAAGACCCCTTACAATGTGTCAGCTGACCTTCTTGCTTCAATTAAGTATATTTCTATTATATACTTTGATTTTCAGAAATTTTAATACTATAATGCGTAGTTTTATAACCATCTAACTTTCACCTTTAATTGCATCGAAAACGGTTCAGGCGTTTTAAAAAAAACAAAAAAATTGTTAGTATGGAAAAATGACTTTTCTCGATTTCGTCCATACAAAACGGCAATTTCATACTTTAACCCCTAATAATAAAATACAGTGCATTCAATCCCGTTTAGTGTTAAGTTTTAAACATTTTCAGTAATTCGATAAGTTAGAGTAGTCGTCCGGTAGGCGATAGGTTTCATATTAAAATATATACACCGGGAATTTTCAACCGCCTGAAGAACGAAGCTCACTTTATGTAATCATTACCTACGTATAATATCTTGGCAGTGTTATTTATATCAAAGGAAAATTGAATATATTGATTAATTTTAAAACACGCTGTGATGCGCACGGACATAGCTGTGTAAGGTTCATTCACCCGGGACCCCATCGCAGCAAAGTAGTATGTCCATGCGCGTCACAGCGTGTTTCAAAATTAAAAGTCTGAATCAATTTTTAATATTCTTCTCACATTATTTTTATTCATAATGTAAATAACACTGGCCTGATAGTCACATAACGTGGGCTTCGTTTTACAACGGGTTCAAAAAGCACAGTATATACTTCAGATCATATAAAGAAGGAGATATGAAATTACTCGTAAATCCATAGCGGACCTGTGTCTCCTATTTATGTGTGCAACGCAACTACATAACACTGTTGTAAGCATAAGGATCACACTATATCAATTTACAACGCTCATTGGTGCGCACACAAACATGGACCCAATCACAGTACTCGCTTACACAATGCGTCATTTGGTGTGTGCAAATTAGTGTGTCGCTACAAAGTGTGGCCGCGACGCACACGTCGGGCAGTGAACGCTTCGATTAAACCTTGATACATTGCGCAGTCGCATAGTACTCACAACACAGCTAGTTAGTATAAAGCCTTCAATGTATATTGTGCCGATACAATTATCGTACATGGATGTTTTCATTAAATATTTCGCCGCGGAGTGCAATAGTTCTGTTTGCCCATGTCGGATTCGCACGCGCCACGCCGCCATTTCGTATCTATTTCTTTATATGATCTGAGGTATATACCAAAAGCAGTCAGAATCTTAATTAAAACTATTTTTACCAGCCAGTACTAGGCGTAATGAGAAGGATGCCATCGTACCTAGACGCAAGACTCTGCGAAGAAGTCCACTGTCTTACCAAAGATATCAAAGAATTCAACACCTACATCGCAGGAACTATGGGCGCTGATGATTTTTATAGAGGTGCGTTATGTATTCCTCACAAGCTGTTGCTCGCCACTCCACACATATTATTTGTGTATGTACTAGAACTAAACAAAATATTAATAGATATTAAGCAAAGATTGTACATTGCACTGTTTGTGTTCCTTAAATTAATAAAAAAATATTTTTTTTTTCTAAAATTCTAACTATCCCACTGAACCGTAATTTTTTCGGGATAAAGGGTAGCCTATGTGCTATTCCAGTAAATAATCTATATCCACGCCGAATTAAGAATGAAGAAATAAAGAAAGTAAGATATAAAAAAGAACGTCACAAAGAAAATAATTTCTTTCAAATCTTTTGTAAAGTAAGTGTCTTTAGTTATTTGTTTTGGAGTTGAATCCAAATTAGATGCTAAGTTATGCAGCAGACGAATAATAGTAATGTATTTTACCCATCCGTCGCTGAATGAATATCGATTACAACGGTTCACTTTCGTAAAACACCACATTCGCAGATTAGATACTAAAAGTATCATGTCTTAGAAGGCAGCAGTGGACTGAAATGGACTGATGATGATGATCATGTTGAACCCATAAAACACCAAAGTAAAAAACTAATTTCAGAAAAAAGAACGTGAAAAAAGGTCAAAAAGGTTTTTCTTTCTTCTTAACATATTTATTTTCTGCGGTCGATCCTATTCATTTGAGCAAAAATGTTTTTAAAAAAAGAATTTTGGACCTCCTTGAGGTGTAACATTAATTTATTAACCGATGTGTGGTGAATGTATACACGAATGTTTACATGTTTAAATATTATTTTTTTACATTTTTAGATTTACTACACTAAACTATATTACACACACATTCACACATACACTCACACACACACACAGACACACACACACACACACACACACACGCATACACACAAATGCAGAGCACACAGTACAACCGTAGCGCGCTTCTTAACTTTAAGATTGTTAATAATAAAATAAATCCGTTATTGGCTGTCATTATTGCTAAAGTGTAAAACAAATGTATTTTTAAAAGCTGTGGATTTTGTTAAATAAAAAAGCAAAAAAATAAAATTTAAAATAAAAACACATAGTAATCTTACTCTTTATTTTTCTTACTAATACGAGTATTATAAATGCGAATGTTTGTATGGAAGTTTGTTACCCAACCACGCCAGAACGGCTGCACGGATCGATATGAAATTTGGCACGGAGATAGATTATAGGCTGAAATAGTATAATATATAGGCCTTTTATCCCGAAACTACATACGTTTCTCTTGAGCTAGCTTCAAATTATCGAAATTCCTCTCCTAAGTAGTTTCGGTCATTAGCTCATACATTTCTTATCCGTAGGTCAAGGCCGTTTAGACGGGCCTTTCTGCGACTACACCGAGGCAGACAAGATGGGGTTTCTGCGAAAGCTAGTGGAGATGGGAGTTAAGAATATCGAGATGGAAGCTAACGCGTTCGCAGCCCTGACCAAAGAGGCGGGCGTCAGGGCCGGGATAGTCTGTGTTACTTTAATAGATAGGCTACACGGAGATCAGGTAAGTTGACGTACACGGTATCTTTGAGGTACCCTACCTTCATGACAATACGGTACGATTGAAATGAAAATTTTGCTAATCTTTATACACAGTGCATTTTTAACCACCTGTACAACGAAGCCCACGTTATGCCATTATGTTACATTTTGGCAGTCTTATTTTCATTTTTTTACCAAATTTTTTTTTAATATTTGTTAAGCTATTTATTTTGAAACACGCTGTGACGCGCACAGATGTTTCTGTGTAAGGCCCATTCAACCGCACAAAGCGTGTTACAAAATTAAAAGTCTGAATCAAAATTTAACATTAAAAAAAATATATCAAAAAATTAATAGCACTGCCTTAATGTTATACATAATGGACCAATAACGTGGACTTCGCTTTCCAGGAGGTTCAAAAAGCACGGTGTATATAAAACAACCTCGTGTTAGTGTTAGTTGCATCATTAATAAGTTAAGAAAGACTAGCCAATTTTTGTGTCTTGAGTTTTTGGGTTTGTATTCATCAGTAAAAAATTATTCTTCTACCACCAAAGTAGGTAAGTATTGGGCATTCTAATTCACTTTTTTCTACACCATTTGCTCTCTTCGATCGCTCATTCGAAAAAAGTGAATTATTCTGCCCAATACTTACCTACCAAACGATTACAATACTTAAATGAAAACTTTTGAACGCAAATCATTTAAATGTTTGAACGTGATGTAAAATTACCATTACATCTCAACTTACGGAACCCAACAGACAACTTGAGAAAATTAAAATGAAGTTCCTGAAGCAAAAAGAATCGTTAAAATTAGAATGTATCTGCCCTGGAACATCAACACAACCAAAGCGACATGGTAGCTTGTTACCTAACACTATACGCAGTCTGGTTTGCGGCCCATCCAATTGTGGAAAGACAAACTTAGTCATAAGTTTGTTATTACATCGAGACGGTCCACGTTTTCGTAACCTTTATGTGTATTCAAAATCTTTATATCAACCTAAATACTTGTTTTTAGAAAAGGTTTTGAATATAGTGGCAGGCATGTCTTATTACAAGTATAATCATAACAGCGAGATTTTGAGTCCACATGAAGCATTACCGAACTCAATCATTGTGTTCGACGATGTAGCCTGTGAAAATCAAAATAACATCCGGGATTATTTTGCAATGGGACGTCATAAGAATATTGATTGTTTTTACATTAACCAAACTTATACAAGAATACCCAAGCAACTCGTACGAGACAATTCTAATCTAATAATATTATTCAAGCAAGATGATATCAATTTAAAACACATTTATGATGAACATGTTGGATCTGATATGTCATGGAGCCAGTTTCGAGAAATGTGTTCAACTGTTTGGAGTAAACCTTATGGTTATGTTGTGATCAATAAAGACTGTGAAAGGAACAATGGGTATTATAGAATGGCATTTGACACATTTATAGTGGTGGACTAGCATTCATATATTATGATTGTTACATAATCATTAAACCAGTATTACTTGTGATTTCATGCCGAGTGCTACGTATTAATATGGAAAAAAAATTAAAAGAACAAATCGTAAAATCCGTCTCAGCTGTAAAAAGAAAAGTTGACATGATAAAAGATGTGGAAAATACAAATAATTTGGCTTTGGAAACAGTGTTTAAACCTATCGTTGAACCGCTCAATATGTTGACTAGAAAATCTGTAGCAAAACAACAACCAAATGAAGATACAGTGCAAAACCACTTACCTAAAAAATTCAAGTACAGCGAAAGCGAGTTGTCAAATTCGTCCGGCGACAATTTTGAAGATGAAGACGAAGTTAACGAAGAAGAAAACTCGGACAGTGAGGTTTATCCAACTTCCAATAAAACTCTCACTACACTACCCTCAGAAGATCATAATGTGAGTGAGAATTCGTTCAAGTCCTTGCAATCATCGCCAAGTATCGCAAATCAATCGTTGTCTTGGTCTACTTCATCTGAAGTAATGAAAGATGTACCCTACGGAATCCGAAACGAACGAGGTAAACTTATGCTGGGAAAAACCCGTGTTCATGACGACGAACGTACTCTGAAAATAGGCAACCGTAGTTTTGATAAAACAATTGGTTTAAAGGAATTGTTATACAAAAAGACACCGAACTTAGAACTCGTTACGGCACGAGACTTACAAAATTATAAGTTGCTACTTATAGATACCAGTGCTCATAAGCGTAATTGGGATCCATCTAAACCAATAAACAGCAACAAAGGATTTAAGTATATGAACGTGATCAGACCACTGTTTAAATTTTCAAGAAATAATACAAGTAGCATGGAAAGTCTTCCACAAGGAGAAGGCATTGAACTTTTAAAACAAGTTAAAACTGACACTGATTTGGTTTACTGGGATGATCCAAATGAGTTAGTGGAACGTTTGAAATTACTTCTAGCATCAAGAGAGGCTGGCAACACAGGGGTACATAATGAAATTTATGCAATCATAGAAGAACTGTATGAAGCTGGCATCATAAACTTGGAATATAAAAAGCATCAATTAGGAAAATTGTGCAGTCTTACTACAGTCAAGAAGTAATCAAGACTGCAATGAATATAGACAAATTTGGTCATCACGTGCATAAACGTTTACGTTTAGGTGAATTGATTGACACTTTTTCTGATACACTAGTAAAGTCGGAGACGGGTGACTTTGATTTAAAATCATCGAAACTAAAAGGTTTACAATCTCCTGAACGAGACGACGAAGCAGTTAATAAAGCTTACATGGATGAATCTGTTAAAGAACTCCGAAATGAAATGAAACAAATTCACAGTGATGTTAAAAAGTACTTAAAAAATTTGGAAAGAGTGACATCAAATACTTTAAGTACCTTGTATTACACAAAAGCAGAAATAAATGGAATGATTCAAGTTCAAGCACAGCCAAAGAAAAATGAGTAAACAAGATATAGTAAACGAACTTCACAAAGCAGCAAGAAGAAATTTTTCGCGTAGAAATACATTAATAAAAGGCATAGATGATTTATGGCAAGCTGACCTTATAGATCTACAAAAATATTCTAAGTATAATAAAGGTTATAAATATGTACTAGTTGTGATTGACGCTTTGTCAAAATACGTATGGGTTAGGCCTTTAAAATCAAAAACAAAGATATGTGTTACTAATGCAATGCAAAGTATATTATCATCATCGCGACACCCTAAACATTTGCAAACCGATTTAGGAACAGAATTTTACAATGACGTTTTTAAACAGTTAATGAATAAATATAAAATAAACCATTATTCTACTTATTCCGTAAAAAAAGCATCCATAGTGGAAAGAGTGATAAGAACAATCAAATCTCATCTTTACAAACTTTTTAGTCTTCATGGACGTTATCATTGGTTTGGAAACAATTTAGATTCCGTTGTAAAAGACTATAATAATACAGTGCATAGGGTAACAAAATTTAAACCTACAGATGTTACTAAATGTAATCAGATTTTAGTTAGATCAAACCTCATTAAAACGCAAAAACAGAATACGAATCCCAGATTTCAGTTTCGAGTTGGTGATTTTGTTCGTATAAGTAAATACAAAGGTGATTTTTATAAAGGTTATACACCTAACTGGTCTACGGAAATTTTTCGCAAAATAAAGGTTAATCAAACTAAACCTCAAACGTATCAAATAGAAGATAAACATAAGCAAAACATTTTGGGTTCATTTTACGGATACGAATTACAAAGAACTAAGTATCCAGATCTTTATTTGATTGAAAAGGTTATTAAAAGAAAAGGAAACAAACTGTTTGTGAAATGGTTAGGTTTGAGTAATAAAGATAACAGTTGGGTTGATAAAACAGAGTTAGTTCAGTAGTATATATGAGCGAAATATTTATTTCTAACTCACTTTTTAAATATCAATGAAGGTAGGCAGTGGTATTATCAACAAGTTAATTGACAATTTACCGTTTGAGTTACACTTACCCGGATATCAATTCTGTGGTCCTGGAACAAGGCTTCAGGAACGGTTGCAAAAAGGCGAACGAGGTATAAATAAATTGGATACAGCGTGTATGTACCACGACATTGCTTATTCAAACAACGATTTAAATGTTCGACACAAAGCCGACTTAGAACTTTTGAATATGGCAAAAAAGAGATTAAAATCAAAAGATGTTGGAAAAGGAGAAAAGATTGCATCGTGGATTGTAAAAAATGCGATGAAAGCCAAATTAAGGGCTGGTGCCGGTGTTAAATCATTTATGTGCGGAGTAAAAAAAATTAAACATCAATTACGAAAGTTAAAATCTAAGGACCATCAGTCAGCTATCAAATATGCTTACGCAGCTGCAAAGAAGCTATTTACGAATAAAAAAGGAATACGTTTACCACGCTGTATTCCTATCCCAAAATGTGGAGGACTTTTACCACTTATCCCCATTTTTGCGGGACTATCAGCTTTGGGTTCATTAGCTGGAGGGGCTGCAGGTATAGCTAAAGCTGTTAATGATTCTAAAGCTGCACAAAAAAGTCTTCAGGAGGCGGAAAGACATAACAAGATGATGGAAGCTGTTGCTCTTGGAAAAGGGTTGTATATTAAACCTCACAAAAAAGGAGCAGGTTTATATCTGAACCCATCAAAAAACTAACTAAGCGGCTACCCAGACGTGCACTCACAAATCTAGATATATTAGAACACGCTAAAGATATTCCATTCTTTCGTGGTGTTTTTATGAGAGACAAATTACCATCAAAACCTAGAGAAATAGAATGTGCGGTACTAAATTTGGATAGTTCCAAAAATCCTGGAACACATTGGGTAGCCTTCGTCAAGCAAAATGATTGCGCTGAATATTATGACAGTTTTGGTAATTTGAAACCACCATTAGAATTAATTAAATATTTAGGTAACATACCTATTAACTATAATTATGTACAGTATCAAACTTTCGGCACCAAAAACTGTGGTCATCTTTGTTTAAAATTTTTAAGAAGTTATTGGCAAAATTGGCGTTTAAATAATGAAGGAAGTAAATAAAATTGTCAGTATAAACATGTCTTTCACTGTGTCTATCACTGGGAGAGGAGCCTCTTTGACAACAGATTACTCACCTACCTTAGACTTGCGAGGAGACTATGAATGTGGTCTCTTATATTTTTCTACATTTAATTCGATTCCTAATATCGATGAAAGAAACAATAAATTCTATTACGATAAAAATGAAGTAGTTGCGATTCCAGAAGGATCGTATGAACTTCAAGATATTTGCGATTATTTGAGAAGTAACATTAAGAATACTTTACTGAAATTGAGTTGTAATAACAATACATTAAAAACAACCATTTTTTGTTCCAAAGAAGTTCACTTCGACAAAAGTGATTCGCTTGGCAGTGTTTTGGGATTTGGCAAGGAAATAGTCAAACCGCTTATAAGCACTGAATCTCAGTATCCTGTCAGTATTTTACCAACAACCATCGTGCGCATCGAATGTGATGTAGTTAGCGGATCATTTGTGAACGGAAAAGCGAGTCATATTCTTTACGAATTTGTTCCTAACGTACCACCTGGTTATCGGATCATTGAAATACCCAAGAACTTAATATATTTTCCAGTAAATCAAAGTTCAATCACTGCAATCAATATAAGATTGTTAGACGCAGAAAATAACCAAATTAATTTACGTGGTGAAGAAGTGCAGCTGTATTTACATTTCAGAAAAAAATGATAAATTTTAATAAAAAGCCATCTTCCTCGCAAATTGAAGCCAGTTCTAAAAGAACATTACATAAAGGAACACCGGTCCAGTTAAAAAAGAAGCTAACTAAAAGCAACAAGGAATTTCTAAAGAAAATAGGATTATTAAAATGAATATTTTAAATATATCTCAACAAACATCGTACGATAACAGCATTGAAAGTTTCGAATATCACTCATACAAACCGTACGTAACAAGTTTCAACAAAAATGATGAAATACGAATACCCATTAATCAACAAGATTTGTATGTGTTGCCCTCTCTCAGCACTTTATATATTGAGGGCAAAGTTAATGTTTACAACAGCAAAAAAGAAAAAGTATCAAGTATGCATTTTGTAAATAACCCGATTTTATTTCTATTTCAAGACATCCGATACGAACTCAATGGAGTAGAAATAGATAAAGTTAAAAATGCAGGTATTACTACAACTATGAAGTCTTACTTATCCTTAAATGAAAATGAATCGAAAAGCGCAAGATCTTGGGGCTGGTCGACTACAGGCACAACTAAAGTTGGTGATGGTGCATTCTCTGCCTCTATACCTTTAAACAAAATGTTAGGGTTTGCTGAAGATTATGAAAAAATCATAATTAATTGTAAACATGAGCTAGTCCTGTTGCGAAGTAATACTAATCTCAATGCATTGAAATTGAATTCAGGCGAAGTGGTAGAAGATATAATAATCAATAAAATTGTTTGGCGAGTTCCTCATATTAAAGTGTCAGATCGTGAAAGAATCAATCTATTAAAGCATTTAGAGAAAGATCGAGCTATCACACTAGCATTTCGTAATTGGGACTTGTATGAATATCCGTTATTACCAAAAACTCGTAAGCATACATGGTCCATTAAAACATCATCTCAATTAGAAAAACCGCGATACGTTATAATAGCTTTACAAACTAACCGTAAACATAAGAGTGAATTGTCAATGGCTGAGTTTGATCACTGTCATGTGCGTGACGTAAGAGTATTTTTAAATTCGTCATATTACCCTTACGAAGGACTGAATATCAGTTTCTCGGAAGATAAATTTACTTTATTATATGAACAATATGCAAGATTTCAACAGTCTTACTATGGACGTCGACCAGAGCCGTTAATGAGTTTGAAGGAATTTAAAGACGTCGCTCCTTTGTTTGTTATCGATTGCTCTCGTCAACACGAAACGTTAAAAGGTTCAATTGATGTGAGAGTAGAAATAGAGACAGACCAAGAAATCCCTGACCAGACGGCTGCTCACTGTTTAATATTAAACGATTGTATATTTGAGTATAGGCCTCTGAGTAACATCGTTAAAAAAATATCATGACCTGTAATACAATTTTTGTAGATTTGCAAGGTTTTAAAGATATGAATAATAGATTTATAGTCAAAGAACTAGTATTAGCTACTCAGCAACATACAGAAATATATTTGGTAAAACCGCCATATCCTTTTTCCGCTCTATCTGTAGAAGAAAAAAGACATGTAAGGTGGATAGAAAGAAATAGAGGACATCGTTGGAGCGAAGGTATAATTGACTATAGAGAATTTCATAGAATTATAAAGCCTCACTTAAAAGATAAAAATATTATTGTAAAAGGTGAAGAAAAGATTAGGTGGATGAAAGAAATAAGTGACCATGAAAATACGAGTATAGAAGATATTGGTAATAAAAACATTCCTAATTTAAAAAACCTTCATGAACTCTATTCTAATGATAACTTTAATAATTGTTTAAGTCATAAAAGTGTAAAATGCTGTGCATTGAAAAATGTTTTATGTATTAAAAAATGGTGTATAGAAAATGATGTAATTGTATGAAATAAAGATTTATCTTTAATTATTTACTGGATTTTACTGTATAGTTCCTACCTAACGACCTATTATTTATTTATTGTTTATTAATAGTCAATTTATTAGGGAAAATGAAAACAATTTTTTTTTTACTATATATATGTAATTATTAAAACATAACACAATTTTAATCGACTTTACATTCTAAGTTAAGCTTAAACAATATTTACTACACACACTAAAAGTTATTGTCACTAATTTTTTTACATATTTTTCTAATAACTGTTTCCGTGTCATCCATTATATCATCTAATGAATTTTTCACAACATATTGAGCACTCAGCACTATGTTTTCTTCCTCGGAGTCGGAGTCTGATTTTACTGGAGATTCACCACATATGTCAATTACTTTAATTTTAATAAGACGAATTCCTCTTTGGATTTCATTGTTGATTACATATGAAGCTCCTCTTAGCCTGGAATTCTTGCATTTGCAGTTTTTTCGTTTAGGCACAGGTTTGGGTTGCCTTTCTTTACTTGCAGGTCTGCACAGTTCAGGGCAGGCTTGTTCGAAGGCGCTAGCAGTTCGAAACGGGTCTTGTGCGTATTGGCTGAACATGATTTCACTCTCTGACATTTTCTGTAACAAATAAAATAAAAATATTAGAGACACGACTCGGATTTAAGTTTACGATTAAATGTAATACAAAATAATTATACTCACAATATTATGATGAAATAGCACACCTCCGTTTCAATCAAATACGAACAGAAAATGAATGAAATCTATCGGTGCTCTAATTTCTTGCAAGCTAACCATTTTTTCGAATACACACACCACCAGGGTTGTCAATATTTTCTGTCTAATTATTCATTATTGATGTATTTAGTGGAAAAAGTAACGGAGCTATTTAATTACGTTTTAAAACTTTTTTCTCAGTAGACCAGTCAACAAGTTCAAATAGGAAACAAATATTCATTAACTAACACTAATCGGTGAATGATGATGATGATAAAATAAGTTACAACTGCTTTGACAAAAGGCAAGGCATTAGGATGCTATACAAATTTTAATATTTACAACTGGCAACCCTAACACGAAGCCAACAGGTCCAAACTTGCACAATAATATCACGTTTTAGCGTGGGCCAGACTCAGTCTTCTCAGGGTTTTCTTATTTTCTACAGGAGCTTAGTGAAACACAACCAACTTTGTTAGCAGCCATTTAATTTTTCTCTTGAAACTCTATACATTTCTATGAACCAATCAGAGCGCGGCATTTTTGGCGCGCTTACGTTTTATATCGAGAAGGCCTTTTAATTGGCCGACGTCTTTGGCGGAAAGGGGCCATCGATACTTCCGGTGTTGCCACCTCATGACGCGCTACAACGTGTATTTGTGTAATCCTAATAATATGACCTAAAGATGTTTACTAAATATTTATTTAAAACGTCGATTTTGAAGTAGTACCTATAGTTTAGTATGAGGATATTATTTTCATCAAACGGATATAAAATAAACAACAACAGAAATATTAATGAAGTATTATTTATTAATGAAACTTATAATAAAATACTTAAACTAAACATACCAACATGCTTACATAACAGAGATAATATTTACAACTAATGATATTCAACTATTTGGAGGGCCCAATCTATTTTAATAACCTATTTAAATCTACTTAAAAGAAACTAGACTTATGACCCCAAGCCAATGTATTAACATTATCTCTTAGTATTATTCGTTTGTCATCATTCGACGACAAGGCTACTTTATTAACAGATTGAGTAAATATTTGATGTTTAAAAGACCTGAAAACAATATTTTTTTTGCGTACAATTGTGTTATCTCGCAAAACTTTATCGTAGTCCTCAAAAATCAATTTTTGAACGACGGGTTTCTTAATTCCTTTTGCTTTTTTTATTTCTTTATTATCAGTTTTAATACAATATAATTTGGATCTTAAACCAACGAATTCGGTAATAAGTTGTCCACCTAATTCGTCTTTAAACAAACCAGGGACCTTTTTGTTTTGACGTTTAATACCGTATGTATTATTATAATCATAGTTACTTGTGTCAAAATAAGTTTCGAATCTAAGTCGTAGGTCATTGTAAATATCACTGGTCTGCACGAAGTACAGAAAACTATCCGTATCGGTATAGCACAATTTTAAATTACAGCCGTAAAACGGTTTCATAACAGAATAGTGAAAGTTATACATATGACTTTTAGAAACTTCTAAAACAGTAAATCCTATGTAAATAGGTTTATCAAGAATTACTGATTCCGGCTTCATTTGAACTGCAACAAAATTTTCCGAGAAAATAGTTGAACTGTGATAATTAGGTCTCGCTATCAATTGTTCTGCTGTAAACAGTTTTTTTGTTTTATTTTTACTATCAACCCATTGATTAACTAACTTTACGTCAAGCCGTTTTTCGGTATCCTCTAATGTTTTTCCAAAAATGCTATTGTTCAATAATTTAAAAAAGTCCTGTTCAAAGGCAGACGTTGCTTTTTGTCGCAATTCTGTATTTAAATCAATATATTGTTTTAGATAAGGACTTTGTTTGAATTTTATGACCCTATGAATTCTTTTTAATTTAAGCCCATGGGCTAAGCATGTTTTCAAATGAACATAATGTATAACATAATTGAATTTATCATATAAGTTTGGAATTAGTTTAGGGGTTTTAGAACCAGGCGGTGTAAATTTTTGTGGGCAAAATGGTAACTCATTATGCAGGTCATGTAAATTTTCAGGATATTCCAAGTCTACTTCTAAAATATACCCTTCTTCTGAGTCATCAGGGGTTTTAAGGATTTTATTGCGATTAAATTCTGACTCATTTAGCAATCTGAAATCTGAATGAGGTAAATAAGAGCACATTGCATATCCGTATAAATTATTGCAATCTATGTAAAATAAGTAGTTATCCGGGAAAGATGTTTGGTAATCGGACAAGTATTTGTTGTTAGCTTTTGCATATCTAGTAGAACATAGACATACTCCTCCGCGGATACCTTTTTGAATCAATCGAATTATTTCCAAGTCTTCAATAAGTTGAAGTTTTACCTTAGTTTTTAGAAGCATAGCGTCAAAACTTAAGCTTGGAGCGGTAAGATAAAACGAAGGATCTAAATTGTAATTAGTTTTACATGTATGACGAAACTTTTCGAATACGTCCGCTAGTAATAATACATCCGATTTCAGGTATAAATCTGTATATTCACCTAGATTTTCAATACTAAAGACCTTCCAAATAAGTTTAGCATGTTTATAATCAGATTCTGTAATAGTAGAGTCACACAAACTGCTGTAAAAGCATTGTTGCGGAGGTAACTGTTTTTCATTGTAGGATTCCCAATTAGTCATGTATTCGTATGGATAAACACCTTTCCGTCTTAACAACTCAAACTTTTCATTTTCGGTG
This sequence comes from Anania crocealis, assembly GCA_949315895.1. NCBI lineage: Eukaryota > Metazoa > Arthropoda > Insecta > Lepidoptera > Crambidae > Anania > Anania crocealis. The sequence goes on along the minus strand of OX438872.1, from coordinate 4,635,010 downwards.
AAAAAATGTGCCAAATGTACAAAATCCCTTTTATTTAAATTTGTCACAAGTTTTTCAAGACTTGTGCCTAAAAATTTAAAGGAGTCTACAAAACGAACTGCTAAAAATTTATTATCATCTGTTGTAAAAAACTTGGTAAACGAAATGTAATTCTCTTTATTTTTTGCTATAACTTTTATCGGTCCTGATGTTTGACCTAATTGATTAATAAATAGATGGCTATCGTAGCCAGACAAGTTATGAAAAAATACAGGTATAAATTGAGGTAAACGAAATTTGAGATTGCAATAAGAATGAGCTACACCGCGAAACTTGCCGGTCAAGTGACAATGGTCTCTAACTCTATCGTCAAATAATAATTGATTACAAATATAACATAACTTAGAATTATTGAACGTTTCCATTTCGTTTGTTGTTAATTTATTCATGGGAACTATATTTTTATAACGTTTTAATATTTTAGATACGTCTTTCTTAAGATTTTGAATAAAAACTTTAACACAGTCTTCACCACGATAAGATACGTATCGATTTAACAAATTATTGTAAGAACATACAACGTAGTAAGCAAACGCAGCCGGAATATGTTTTTGAAGCACTTCCGTACAGTTTGAATTAGGTCCGTCGGGACTGTGCTGCAATAATGATTCAAAATCCGCATATATGACAAAAGGCATATCCTGCATTTTTTCATAATTTTTAAACTGAATAAGTGTCCCGCGCTTCGGCAATATAGTTGCAACACCACCGCAAACATGAGTTTTTAATTTACGTTCATTATCAAAAAATATCATACAGTCGTCACAAAAAAATATTTTACCGTGATGCTTCGTAAGTTGCGATCTCATTAAACGGGATAAATTTTTAATCAAACAATAATGCGAAAGATTCCCTCTTTCTATGTACAATAAGTTTATATGATTCTTTCTTTTATTTTGAGTTCGGTATAACGGTCCAACAATATTTGTTTTGTTTTTGAGCCCATACACATTAACACTTAAACTAGGATTATTTTTTTCAAACGTTTATCGGATAACTTTACCGGAAAAGACATATTATTTACATTAAGCACACTTTTAAAATGAGGATAAGAGGAAACTCGATGTGCGTTGTTATTAGCTGGAAATAATGCTGCTATAATGCTCCATAGGAAACAAAACTCATCCTTATTTCGAATGTTAATGCACGCTCGTTTAAGCTTCAACGCTTTTGGTAAGTCAAGAAATCTAGATGCTCTTAGAGGATTATACTTGTTAATGTTAACTTCTAAGTGACAATTACGTAAAAATAACCAGCCACTGTCTCTTTCTTCAAATCCATCAATTTTAGTGGAAATTATACTAATTACCTGCGAAAAAATTTCTTGAAAATCAAAGTTTTTATGTAACGTTATGTTTTCCGTGGCAAATGACTTTACTTCAGACTTGTCCGATTCACTGGTTCTTAAATAAAATTCAGCAAATAGTTCAAAGTTAACTTTGATGCTATCAAATGTTACCTGGCGCGCTTCAAGCAGCTGGCGCACGCGCGCGCGCAGCCCGCGCAGGAACTCGGCCGGCGGCTGCGCGGCGCTGTCCGCCGAGCTGCTACGTAATCGATATGACGCAATTCGGCTGCGGAAAGCACTGCCTACTTTTTCAATTCCGTCACTAACTTCAATGGCAGAGTTGTTTTTATGGATTGTACTTTTAAGATGAGCTGAAAAAGCCTTGCTTTTGACCGAAATATCACAAACAGTACAATATATTGATCTGTTCGACATTATTTAGGAATTTAAACTAGTTTACTTACGGAAAGGATTACTAAAATAGACTGGGCACTTAGTAAGATTTACAAAACATATATTTATAAAACTAATTAAACCTAAGTATACAAATATTTACATCAATTCTACTTTTTCTTATCGGCGAAAAATGTGCCTTCTTCGACGAATTCCGCGCGAACTCGTCGAATGAACTGACGCAGGAAATCCAGTTCGTCAGAGTCAGAATCCGTCTGGTACTTCAGCGACAAGACCGATTTTTCCCAGCGATCCCTCGGTGCTACAGACCTTATATCTTTGGTGTTGTAGAGCCGTAACTCGACAAACAGATCCCCAACTAAGTCAGCTGTGCGGCGCAGGTTCCCGTCGGCCACCCGGCGCGTGAGCACGGACTGCAGGCTGGGCGCGGCGCGGGCGCGGTTGCACTCGAGCTCTTCGTCGTCGTTGAACTCCAGGTTCCAACCGCCCGCGTCAGGTCGACCTCGTTTCTTATCGCTTTCAGCTGACTTGCGCTTCGTTGTCGTCCCAGACTTTTTCACCGCTTTATTGGCTCTGAAATGATAAACTTAATGTTAACAAAGAGTACATCATACCACAAAAAGGTTGAAGACGTCAAACAGGTTTATTTGCAAATAAAATAAAAACATTTTCACTGTTTTAATAGTTGCCGAGAACATTAATGTTTCGTTGTTACTAAAAGTTTTACGTTTAACCCCAAAAGTTTAAAAGTCTAAGTTAGAACTGTGTTTTACAAAACATACCGTTTATGTTCTAGCTCGTCTTCCGAATCTCTCCTGAACACTTCCTTGTCCGAGCACAACCCAGACTTGCGCTTAGCTGGTACAGGCTTTCTTAGTGGTTTAGTTGTGCTGAAATTTAAAGAAAATTATTGTTACTTTTCTAAAGAAGTAAATTGATCATTGTTTGACGAAAACTAAGTAATGTCTTTCTTTATTTAAAACATTTAAGTTTCACTGATAGTTATCTGCAGTTAATTCGAAAAATAATTTAAACTCACCGTTTGTTAACATGCTCGTCTTCAGTGTCGTAAAACAAAGTATCGCTCGCCTTTCGGGGTCGTCGGCTGGTGTGCTCGTCGTCCGACTCTAAGTCCTGCTTGCGAGCAGCTCGAGGTTTGGCTTCGACTTTGGTGTTGTACTCAATGTCCGACCTACAAAATAATGACAAAAATAACAATCACACATTAAATTAACATTCGTACAATAAATACAATCAAAGTGAATCGATAAAAGACTTACGAACATTATTGGTTTGTAGGAAATCCTCTTGCTGTAGAACGAAAACTGAAGACTTTGCAGGTTCTTGATGCTCACAATTCAGATTTACTGGTGTAATGATTTTGTATTGATTCAGGGTATCGATTTATACAAAAATATTACAAAGTCAGCTCAAGAGATGGCCAACATTTTAAATTTAAAATCATAAACATTTTTAGGTAAACTATAGTGTAGAATACAGCAAAATACCCATTTATAAAAAGGTTTACAACATCAGGCGAAATTTTTTGATCGATAAGCAGTTTAATGAAAGTACAAATATTTTTGTGAAAAACAAAAGTATCATATTAAAGTGTTTCGACACACCTTTGACCAAAGGTTACTTTTAGGTACAGTTAGGTAAGTATATAGTTATTGATTGAGTAGGTATATCATGTTTATTTATTATTTTAGTGACATTTCTGAACTTTACTGTTACCTTTTATGGAAGTTTCGTTTTACATATTTTATAGAATGTTTTAGCAACTTAGTTGCAACTATATTATCAGAACTAAAACTTGAAAAATCATATTTGAGGTAAGACTCGAACCCGCATCTCCATGCATACCGGGCGCGGTGCTTTACAAATTAAGCCACCGAGACAATACGTCGCTGTAAGCTAGCGTAGATTCATGAGACATACATTTTCAAGTTTAAATATTGATATTATTTTTATACTTCAGTAGTTATTAATTTTAAAAGGAAAATAAAGAATTAATATACTTTTTTCAATGGTTATTTATAGTTACTTAAACATGAGTTATTTGTTTTTGTTATTTCGAGATTGTTCTCGTAATGTTTATAATTAACAATTAGAAATTCAAACTGTTGTCATTTAATGTTGTAGTTAACTGTACTTTTATGTAATGGGGACATCATATATGTCTACGTAGCAAATTTCGTCAAATTACCGGTCTTCGAGTGACATATTGGTAATAAATTAATAATGCATATTATTTATTTTATTTTATTATAGTTGGGTGGCAAATAAATATACATGTTGCAGTCCAAATGCTTAACTGGTTAAAACTATTTTTGCTGGTGGATCACGGCATTATGTAGTCGTTGCCTGATAATAATTTTTATTTTAAAGCATAATCATAACCTGAATTCTCTACAGTGCACTGGTTTATTGAAATTAGTTTTGTTACTGTCAGATCTCCAGTTTCAACACAATGAAACAATATTAATGTAAAACTGAAATTATGAATACATAAAAATGAAATTGTTTTGTTTATAAAGATTGCCTTTAAAACTATATCAAAAATGACTTATATCATGACTGTGATTGTTTTATTTTGTTTCTATACCTATATTTTCATTTCATTCCTTTTTAAATATCATAGATATTAAATCTATGGTAAATATAGTTTACTGATGTTTAATTTTATTTCATTCAACGAATATTTTATAGTGCGCAGGAATGGATGCAAATAGGTATTTAGTAAAGTATCGTCGTGTATCATGTTGCACTGTGACATCAACCGGTGGCGGGCTGCGGGCAGCGCGGGACGGGGGGGAACCTAAATGCTGACCATCAAAAAATGAACCAATTTATAATTAAACTCATACGACACTAGTATTTTAGTGCACGCCGTAGATTGGCCGTGGTCTCGCACTGGCCCGGGAAGTTGTGGTTCGTGGTACTAGTTACAATTTGGATAGAGAGCACAACGTGGTCAGTACCCCTGAGAAACAACGGTACGACGAATCGCGCCAGAACAAACCATTCCAAGGTGAAGGTTTTCTGGGTGCCGATGTTTTCTACAAACAGGCAGAATGCCACCGAAGTGCTCGTCCTTATGTAATATCACATAAAGTACGATCAACCGGACGCGCGTCACAACTTGCCCGCGAAGTGTGTTCCTGGTGTGATCTATAAAGTGCAATCATTTTATTTAAGCAGTGCAATCGCAAAAAGCGGAGTATTGGTATGTAAGTTTTCATATTGTATTGTAATCGTTTGGTAGGTAAGTATTGGGTAGAATAATTCACTTTTTTTCTAATGAGCGATCGAAGAGAGCGAATGGTGTAAAAAAGTGAATTAGAATGCCCAATACTTACCTACTCACCAACACTTAATATTTGGCAAAACCACGTTTGCCGGGTCTGCTAGTGATTACTAAATGCGAAAGTTGAAATGCATGTTGGGCTGCTGTATGAATCTGGATAAAATTTGTTAAGGATATAGACTACAGGCTGGAATAGCACATATTAATATGCTACTTGTGGATACAGGCATCACGCTTGCCAAACGTGGGTTGGTGATCACAAACTCGATCAATGTTCGAAAAATCAAAACTCAAGTTGCCCGCCCGGAGGTCGAACTCAGTACCTTCTTCTCAGACCTACCTCAGATCTTGGCCCGTTACTTAAACCACTAGACCAGCGGAGTGTTAGCACACCAATAAGTACGTAGTGTTGAGGTCGTTGAGGTCGTTGAGCTCGCTCGAGGACGCGTCTGAACACCAAATTAGTTGAGTAGTTTAGTAGGTAATTTAGTCGAGTCAATCCATTTTGTTCTATTATCACTGGCGAGTAGCACCTCCCACCACTCACTCTGCTCACTGGCTTACCGGTTAAACAAGCCCGAACCTATCGATTTAGTCGAGTTCATTAGTGGCTGCAATAAAATATTTACTTTATTGCGCTGTAGGCTGTTCATCTTGCAAAACACACCACTCACTTGTGAACTGCACTCAAACGAAAGTGCGAACGGTTTTCCGGCTAGCAGTGAGTTAAAAGAGAGTTACTCGACTTAAATACTGGCCTAATGCAATCTAGGCTTTAAAGAAAAGTACAAGTAACCACAATTTTTTTCCGGTTGTTTTATGCCTGTACCCATCATTGCTATGGTTACTGGGGACTACCGTTTCTTTACTCACCAGTTGGCGCCACTGTAGACTGAGGTCCTGAGATATAGCTTTCAAAGGCGATCGGCGCCGAAAAAAAGTGTTAAATCTTGAATCTAATTAAAGTTTATCTAATATATAAAATTCTCGTGTCACAGTTTTCGTTGCCATAGTCCTCCGAAACGGCTTGACCGATTTTGATGAAATTTTTTGTGCTTATCCGGTATCTATGAGAATCAGCCAACATCTATTTTTCATCCCCCTAAATGTTAGGGGTAGTCCACCCCTAAATTTTTTATTTTATTTTTTAGACAAAATTTTTAATTTCTATTTTTTTATGATACAACATACAAAAATACATACAATCCTAAATTTTTACCCTTTTATCACCAAACCCTATTTTTTAATAGTCATTTTAGTAATTTAATCATTTTTCATCCCGCTCGATAACTGATCAATTATCGTCTTTTTTGTAAGGGTAGGGTAGGCGTAGGGAAGGGTTTAGGGTAGGGGTGGGGGTAGGTAGAGGTAGGGTATGTGTAGGGTAGGGTAGGGGTAGGGTAGGTTAGGGGTAGGGTAGGGGTCGGGTTGGGGTAGGGTTGGGGTAGGGTAGGGGTAGGGTCCCGCCCTTTACAGGGAAGGAGTTTTGGGTCTCCTACCGGGCGCGTCCCCAGGTGGCGGATAGGGGAACGCCCTCCAGACATGGAGGGTACCGGCCATTTGGCCGGCGCGGACCAAAACCCACGAGGGAGACGCTTCCAGTGGGCTTGGGCAGTCCGCTGTTGAATGCGTCTCCAGACGGTGGTAGTGGGCTTCGGCCCGTGGCCTGTTGTGGCCGTTCGTGCTGGAGGGTGCGACGGCGGTGTTGCCGTTGGGGCGCCAGCCCCGCGGCGGACGGAAGTCGCTCGCTTCCCAGTATGGTTTGAGCTATGCTGGGCAGCGAGTGGGCGTGAGACGTTGGCGGCCCCTTGCAACGACATGCAATGTCATTGTAAAGGGTGGCCACGGATCGGGTCGGCGAGGTTGCTTGCGGACCCGACCCGAAGTCGTAGATGGGGGAGGACGAGAAGGCATACGCCGAACTCAACTTCCCCCCTCTAGCAGGCTAGTGGGCGTTGGGCCGGGGGGCTCAACGCTCGCATTGCACAGCTTGCCAGACTGGGGGTGGTTCCTGGTGTACAGGATCACCCATATTTTATGCCTGAGGCCCGGCATAGGCCGTACGTAGGCGGTGCATGGAGGGCATCCTAAGGGAAACCCATACACTGCCAACATACGTTGCAAGGTACACCGCAGGTCTTTTTAGTGGGTATGCTTGTCGGGCACCGACAAGAGAGTCCCACATACCCTACTGCTGCCCCTGAAGCAGTAGGTATGCGTAATGCATTTTTTCCTGCGAAAACAAAAAAAAAAAAAAAAAAAAAAAAAAGGGTAGGGGTAGGGTAGGGATAGGAGTAGGGTAGGGGTAGGGTAGGGGTAGGGTAGGGGTAGGGTAGGGGTAGGGTAGGGGTAGGGTAGGGGTAGGGTAGGGGTAGGGTAGGGGTAGGGTAGTAAAATATTAAAATTTTATAAAATATATACATCCCTAAATTTTTACCCTTTTACCACCAACCCCTATTTTTTGTTAGCCATTTTAGTAATTTAATAATTTTTTTACCCTTTTACCACCAGCCCCTATTTTTTGTTAGCCATTTTAGTAATTTAATCATTTTTATGGCAAAACAACGTTTGCCGGGTCAGCTACTCGTAGTTATTTATAAATAACTATCTTGATATCAACAAACTAACTTCTGAAATAGTTGCTCTTTGAGGCCGCCTATTTTTGCGCTTTTTCTTAATTCCGCTTTCAAAGCGTTCACATTAATCGCCAAATCCATATTTGCGATAATTTTACGAAGGAGATCACTTTCCAGCAGGTAAATAAAAGAAATTATAATTTACGTAACGAAGCCCGCTAAAACCAGAGAAAAGTGAATGTTATTGGACCTCACGCGACACAAGCGCCTCTAGTGGCAAATTCACTAGCGATAGCCCCCCCATTTGTCCTGCAATAAGTTGATTACAGGCCGTTATTTTTTTTCAGGTTACTTCCAGCAAGGAAACGCTCACCGAGTGGCAGAAAAGACCAATGGTAGTATTAGGAAAATTTATAGCCAAATATACCGGAAAGACAGCTCCAAATGTCAACTAAAATGAGTGAAAACAAATAAAACAAATTTGCCATAAATGTGCGCTGAATTTTAACGAATTTGCCATATGTGCGGTAAATTTGAAGACTCAGGTACTTTTGTCACATGAGTTAATATTTATTCATGTGCTTTTGTGTTTGTCTTTGTTCCTTAAATTGGCTGTATTGATTCTTTAAATAATATGTCATGTAATACAATAGATATAGGTCAATTACTAAAAATTATTTAATATTTATCTTGATTATATATCTTGTAAGTCAACATACCTACATGTTACAATAATATTATTAGTCATACTCGTAGTTATTTAAGAATTGAAATAACATATATTGTATAATATTTAAGAATTAAAATATTTCTCCAAGACATATCTTAAGTGAGTTGACATTTGAATTTCAAATAATCTAATAATCAAAGAAAAAAAACGCTACGCAATCAGCGACAGGATAACGTCCTCACTAAATGAGCGCCCATTAGAAAATTAGGGTGCCCTTTCCAATTAGCATTCTACTTAATGTCCTTATTTAAAATATGACATATTATTCCATCGCGGGCATTTCTGTGTGTAATTTTTGTACGGAATTGCGTTTCTTTTTTTTTGTTATGAAATAATTTGAAATATTGATTAATTAGGAACTTTTTACTTTTTATTCTAAGTTAGTAGGAAAATTTATACAAATGTTTTTAATAAAAAATATATTCTTATTTTCGCAGAAAAAGTTTTTTTAATACAATCATACTGCTCTTTCAAAATTTTGTGGCTTTCGCAGTCAAACAATGTACCCTTTAAAGTGTATTGTTTAGTCAGTCTGCTATTTATCTCAAAGACTTTGAGTGCGAGAAAGTTGTTAGTTAAAATGGTTTGGTATCAGGCTGATGAAGTATTAAAGTAAAACCTTGTCAATTATTTGTTGGATTAGTAATAAATATGTATGAGTAATTGATAAATTGGTGTATTAAACAAAAACACAGTTAAAATATGTATACGCTACCTCTTGTGTATGCAATTTTTTTTTATATCTATAAAAAAAGGTTGTAACTGCACCAAAATTCGAAATTCAAAGTTGCATTCATTCATTCATTTCTGCCAGCACTATTGATACTACAAATACAAGCATATTAAATAATGTTTATGCGTAGCGTTACGTGCACTGGACCTTCGTAGCACGCCGTAGTTGTGCTCGAATGATTTTTCCCTCCAATTCCCTTTACGTCAGTTCGTAGCAAAAGCTCGTAGCGTCCGGACGGCGCGTCGGGTGTCGTAGCGGTTTTGTAGCAAAAAAATCTACATTTTCTTTATTAAAACCGCGCCCAATATTCGTGTTTATCTTATTTTTATGTGTTTTGTGTGAGAATTATACTATTCGTGCCAGTGTTTGTGTTATACGGAGATTTTCACACGGATTCGGCAGTGCGTGAAGCGACGATAAAATAAAGGTTTGCGCTAATCATAGCGGATTTCGTGTTGTGTGGGACAGTGCAGTGTGCTCTTGTGTTAATGTTCATCGTTGAGTGTGTATTTGGCTATGGCTTGTGGTCGTAAGTATAAGATTTTTGATTCCTTGAATACCCCATATAAAAAATACATAAAATTAAATACATGTAATTTTATGTATTTTTGAACATACTGAAATATTTTTAATGATGATAGATGATGTAAGTGCCATTTCATAAACAATACAGACTTAAGGATGCACGATTTAATACTAAGCAAACATTTACTTAGAAACCTTTAGATAATGTTTGTATTCGATAACATATTTATTTTCTTTATATGTATATTAAGTGATTCAATATAAACAATCAAAACAATGTGAATTTTCCTATATTTGATATTTTTTCTCGTAACCACCCACATTAAAACCAACTATACGTTTTGGTAAACGAATGAATATTATGTGATTAGCTTTAATGTCATTGTAGTTAGATATATTTTTTTAAAAGTAGAAGGAAAATGTATATATTCATGATTTCGTTTTAATTTTTATCTAATTATTATTTACATTGTAGTCATTTGGAATAAAAATATTAGGAGTGTTCCCATGAGGTTTGGTTATAATAGGGTCGGTCAGGTAATTGATTTCTTTTCATCTTCGTGCCTTATACTTATTTTAATTCATGATAAATATAAAATAACGCAAATTGTGAATGTTATTTACGAATATTTGAACTTTAATAGCTTTGTAACGGAATGGTATATTCCTTTTTTTTGTTTACATGATAGGAAGTAGACCTATATTTTTCCCGATAGTTTCATCTGATCCATGCTCTGGTAAACTGTCCATAGGCAAAAAACTCCTCCAACGTCCTTAAAAAAAATGCAGCATCTTCTATCATTAATATTTGTGTTTATAAAAGTTCTAAGGTACTCGTGGAGCTTTATTGTACGGTCAGCTTAAAGTACCTATGACATCAATCGAGGATAATACAAAAAAAGATCACTGACCTAGATAAAAAAAATGTTTAATAAAGGATAAAATTAAGGAGCTATTTTCTTAACAACAGGCAGGTGGCTGGCAGGAGCTGGATGCGAGAAGCAGAGGATCGACCTAAGTGGCGTGCATTTGGAGAGGCCTATGTCCAGCAGTGGACTGCGATAGGCTGACGATAACGATAATGACGATTATCTTAACAACATCTGCTCTCATACTCGTATCTCAAGCTTGTCGCTGTTTATTCACTTGGAATAAAATAATTTAGTTTAGTTAGTCTTATCCAATCGAAGCTATCGACTTATATATATAAGGTATTATTAACTTTGTATTTATTAGGCGATTCCTACCCTGTTGGTGGAGATAATCCTTTAAGCTAATTAACGGATTCGGCTCAGTATTAGGGTGATAATGCATTTAAGGAACAGGGTAATTCATAATGCAGTAGCAGTCTCTATAATTAAATTATGCAGTATATTCTGCAACCCTTGCGCCTTTAGATCAGTTCATATGTTTTAGTATACGAGACCCTTTCAGTTTCCTAGATCATCTGTTTTAATATAATGCATATAGATGATGGGTGTCTTTATTCTAGTATGTAAAATAAAGAAAAGAAACGGCCTTTAACTATCTCAATAGAGTGCAAAGCCTCCATCATTGAATTCAAGTTTCCACAGCAATGATGGATACAGGCATAATTACCACGCTTGTCAAATGTGGCTTGGTGAACTGATCACAAACCCGAGCAATGTTCGAAGTTCCAAACTCTTGTTGCCCGACCCGAGTATCGAACCAAGGACCCTGACATCTTGGCCAGGTATTTAAACCACTAGACCATAGGGCGTTATCCTAGAAAGTATGAAGATACTTTAAATTATCAGTTTAAATATTCTAGTTTAGACAACGCCTTTGGATGACAGATGCCTTTGTTCTTGTTTACGTAGTGACTATAGAATATCGGTTCATATATACCTACTAGTATCGCTTTTTTAAATTAATAATGGGCTTGCTCTTGACTACATACTTAACTATACGGTTAAGAAGAAGCCTGAGATGGAGCGAGCTTACCCAGAGGTACTGGTTCTCCCACACACCAAAGGAACACAGAAAAACTGTTTGGCGCGACTCCGGCAGGAGGGTAGCATCCAGGCGGCCTCTTACGAAGCCTACCACCGCAGAGAGATCTGTTAGCCGTCATCATTGGTTAGTTAGACAACCAAAGATGCCGTTGCCCAGGGTGGACCACTAGGAGGTAGATCCCACCACCCCATGACAGATGCGCCTATTTTAGTATACGTGTCACATTCAGAAAACAGATGCCTCTATACAAGTATACGTAGTGACTTAAGATTATCAGTTTATCTACAGAAAAGATGTATTACAGTACACAATGCCTTTAGATGGCAGGTACATACAGGGTGAAATTTTAACCACTTTCCAAAATTTTTATAGGCGTTTGGTATCGTATTTAGAGCCCATTTATGAAGTAAAAAATGTCAACCAAACTTTCACCCGAAAATATTTTTCGCAATATAGTTTTCAATTTTTACGGTCCTAGGCCTGATAAGGTATAAAGGGAAAATTAAAAACTTATGAACAGTATCGTATTGAATGAATGAGATGCGAATCGCGTAAAAAAAGTGTTGCTAGGCGGCCGTATCAAAAATTTTAGATTTTTTGCGGACATTTTCTAAGTGCTTTATCTTGACATTTTTGTACTGGGCTATACCAAAAGAAAAAATATGTCATTTGTTTTTTGTCTCCTAGATTGATATATTAAAATTTGGAAAGTGGTTAAAATTTCATCCTGTATATTCCAGGTTATGCAATGATTTTTGATGGTACGTGCATATTTTAAAAAATTTACACCTTTATTAAACGCCCACAAAATACCTTTTACCACGAAATTATCAGACGAAAATAGAAAATAGTTAACCAATTAAAACCGCTGTTTGTAGACCGACTTTTACTAGTGGTTTCGCCTTGTAGGTATCTCCTGCATTTCGTTTGTTATGCATTAATTTTCTTAGTCCATCAGTATTTTTTCTTCTCTCATGAAATCGATTTTTATTAAATTCCATAAGATCAAACTTAATGTTCAAGAATATTAAAAGTTCCAATTTCTTAGGAATAGGTACAGTCCCTTTTGCCTCGACTTTCTTTGTACTCGCAGCGTTCAATAGCTTTCAGAACGCCCGAACGTGTTGTTAAGAGGGATGTACATCCATTTACGTATTATGGTGTAAATTGAAGGCAATAACGGAGGTTCGAATGACGGGTATATTTTTAGCAGTGATTGTCTTTGCCAATTTGACTTTAAACAAATCAGAAGTACAATAACCACAGTAAATTTTCACTTTTTTGTGTTTTTACCTTAATAAAAAAAAAAATAAGGTAAAAGCCGGATAGTTGCCCCACTTTTCGAAAAAGCTCTATTATGAAAAAATGTGTAGAATAATGCAACATGTATATCAAAACATAGGTCTTTGATCTATAGTGTTAGCCTATTTTTATGAACATAATTAATAACGGTTTTAAGCAAATCCGGTTTTATCGAACCTCCCAAAAAAGGGATAGTTGCCTTCTCTGGTGGATAGTTGCCTATTGTAAAAAATACATCGAAGGATACTTGCCTCGTGTGGGGATAGTTGCCTCGTAATGACTTTTTAATAATAAATACAAATTAATAGCAATTTACGTAATCATTCATTATTATTTACCGCAATCTTGTATTAAGTAATAATTGACATTATTAAATTTTATGTTTAAAACTATATAAATTAAAAAAAAATAGCTTTAAAATTATATGTTGGTTTATTTATCTTACAGTTAAAATGGTAGCATCAATTATCATAAGAAGTAAGGGTTTTCATCTTTCCACATGCCATGCAATAGTTTTCAAATCATTGGCAGAATTTTCGATTCAACTACACATATATATTTTTAAATTAGCAATTTTGAATTTTTATATCTTTTCATGTCTCTTGTCGGTTTGGTAGACTTCGTTTTTTTAATATATTCTCATTTTTTATAGATTCAATGGCATCATTATTTTTAATTTTAATAATAATAAAGTTGGAATTTTTAAAATCTGCTGATTGCTTAGCTCTCTTAGATATGCTTAACAAAATTTTTGGCATAGGATATGATTAGTTAAAAAAAATAATTTGGTGTTTCTTTTTTAAGTAATTATTTTAAAGATAGGAAGGTAGCAATGAAAACAATATTTCACTCCATCCATACCATTTTAAGGACAGTTGCCCCTAGAGCAACTATCCTTTTCGCTAGGGATACTTGCCTTTTTTATTTGCAAAATAAATAAAGCTATCTAGCAATAAAATGTAATAAAATATGTAATTTAAGCTCTTATGTATGCAAATAAATGAATAGTAAAGTGATATCACAATCAGAAAGAAAAATATTCAATAGCAAATACGTACCAATTTAATTTTAACACCGGTCAAAGTCTTCTCACTGCAGATTTTTGCTCATATAGACGAAACCCATGCGTCTATCCTAACGGTTTACATGACTTTGAGGTCTGCAGGAAGGTTGTTTACCATTCCTGTAAAGTGCTAACGCTACTAACGTACCTAACATAGTGTGTTCAGAACCGAGGCAAGTATCCCACTGAGGCGACTATCCGGCTTTTACCCTAATACAGACTTCATATTTTATTTTATTTTAAAGTATTTTATTTTCAAGTAAGAGGTGTATTACGATTATTTAGAATAAATACTCTTAATTCATATGTATTTCATGTAGCTCAAGACATTTTCATTTCGGTCAAACAGAACTGTCCAACAGAACTAGTGGGAATAAAGGAAATAATCTTAGTAGATCTAGACCTTCAAATCAGGATCCAATAAGAAAAGAATACATCACTAGATCCATCATGGATCTGGCGAATGGATATTTTGAGCAAAAATACTCAGAAGATCCACACTCTAAATTTAGGATCTACTGAGAAAAGTAAATCTCAATAGATCCATCATGGATCTGGCCAATGGATCTTATGAGATGAAGGATCATTATAGTCGATCCACCGACTGAACTCAGAGCCTACATAAAAAACAGAAACGGAATATACCATAATATCCCATGATCAAGCTAACGTTCTGTTCAGATCTTATACCGGAGCCAAAACTGAAACAATACCTTGTAAAAGGACTACAATGTTTTCTTTCCAAACAAAAGTATACAAGACTCATAAAGCTTTTCCGAATTACATAAACCACAAGTTCGTATCAAGTTGAATTTGTATAAATTTTCTGAGTCTCGCTAAATTACCGTCTAAAATAATCATTGCGAACAAGTAGATTAATGTTTTACTTAATTTCGAGAAAGTTAAGAGTGAAATTTAAGAATAATTAATTAGGACAATCCATCAAGGTTGGGTTGCCATTTTTATTTTTATCACGGTGACTGTAATGAACTGTTTCCGTACAATAATAATAATAAAGCTATTGTTATCAAATATAGCTGTTGCCCACGACTTCGTCCGCGTCAATTTCTGTTATTCAAATTCAAATTAATTTATTTCAGGACATGGCCCTATAATAGTAAAAATACAATACTTTTTTATACAGTAATGACTATTAAGATCGTGATTCAACATTTTTCACTGATGCTTCGCTCCTTTTGGTCGCAGCGTGATGTTATATAGCCTAAAGCCTTCCTCGATAAATGGACTATCCAACACAAAAATATTTTTTTAATTCAAACCAGTACTTCCTGAGATTAGCGCGTTCAAAAAAACAAACAAACTCTTCAGCTTTATAACTAATGTATAGATTTGTTATGGCAAATGCATATTAGAAATAATAATTGAATAGAACAAACCATCAAGGTTGAGAAATGAACTAAACTAAAACACAGGCATGCTAAGTAAGTATTAGTTAAAATTGTACCGCTTCCTTTCCTATGGGTGACGGAAGAGACGAGGAGTGCTGGCAGAAAAAGCCGGACAGCGCCATCTTTACTTAACTTTGTTTTTTATTTCAATTTATTTGATTCAACTAAGATTTTTTACACTGATATAAACACAACAAATATATAACAATCTTCTCTCGACGATTATCCAGACAGCGGTCACTAACCTGCCTGCCAAGTGTGGCCAATATGGCAAAAAACTTATGCACTTTTGAAAAGGCATGTATCCCGCAGGCATTGATACTGGATAGTGGCGATGATGATAATAAAAGTAAGTAAAGTAAAAACCCATTCTCGCTCACTGTTGAGCACGGGTCTCCCTCCTTTTTAAGGAGAGGGGTAATGGCCTTAGTACCACCACGCTGGCCTACTGCAGGTTGGTGGAAGGCGAGGGTGACGCTGTGGCAACATCACCCCGCCGTAGGACGTTTCTCAAGCCACCCGAAGGCCTCCAACAGAGCTTAACGACTGTTATCTCATGATAAAAGCCGGGACCGACGGCTAAAAGTGCCCTCCGAAGCACGGAAGCGCTCGAGGTATGATGCCACAAACGGTCACCCATCCAATAAGTAACCGCTCCCATCGTTGCTTAACATTCGTGACAGAAACTGATCACGAAGAAGCATAGGGCTATGAGCGCTTCGATGATGATAATGGTAGGTAAGTATTTGGCTAACAAATAAGCTAATAACACGCGGGGCCCGAAATAGTTAAAATACAGAGAGATATGAAACACCTTTAGTAAAGATTATTTGAAATATAACGTTATCTGAACTGCCCCGGTCCGAACTTTGCACTTGGGTCCTCCGAAAGTTGAAAATAGTCACATTTACAAGTAAAATGAATAACTTCGTTTTTCACGGCGACGAAATTACAGATGAATTTACAGCATTCAACAACGCTTTAACAAGACGTATAGTTGATTATTTATTTAAGCAAACTCAGGTTTCGGCGTCTTGATTTTAGCTGACATCTCTCCCACGAAGGGGACACAAATAATGTATGAATGTGTTTATTTTCCTCCTTTACCAAATAGTTTTCAAAATTTATTATCCTGTTTCCACGTAAATGGCGGAGAATGTTCCTAGAAAATCGTATTTCTAAGTTGAAACGAATCTGATTTCAAATTGGCGGCGTATTTTGCCCGCCTTGTACAGAATAGCGCCATTTCTTCTTATCCTATGGGTGTCGTAAGAGGTGACTAAAGTACTGACAGAAGAAGAGGGAGAGCAGCGTCTTATCAGATTTAAAACTTTTGCTGCACTATCTCTGCCGCAGTTGTGCAGTCTAAATAGTAATGTATGTAGATAAGGATACTACTAACATAGAATAAGTTTGTAACTAAACAATATTGAGTCTTGTAACTTGAGAATAAATGAATAATAATAATAATTATTATCAACCATTTCGCATCGCACTTCGGCCACCATCCGGCTAACTGCGATCGCTTTATTAAGTGATTAGTACAAAATCATCCGTTTGGTAAGGCCTATATCCAGCCGTGAACTAATGTAGGTGAATGATGAAAATGTTATCAAATTGTGTACAAAACTCACACCGCTTCAACGCTAACTCTATCGTCAAACTTTTATCACAATATTAAGTATTTGAGCCAGCTACAACAATTACTAATCAAAATCAAGATTACGCGAAGACCCGAAGAAAAGCTATCTATACTAATATAAATTTTTAATATTACAAAGCTGAAGAGTTTGTTTGTTTGTTTGAACGCTCTAATCTCTGAAAGTACTGGTTCGATTAGAAAAAATCTTTTTGCGTTAGATGGTTCATTTATCGAGGACGGCTTTAGGCTATATAACATCACGCGGCGACCAATAGGAGCGAAGGATTAGTGGAAAATGTTGCAAAAATAGTCGCGATCATAATCATAGAAATTGACGCGGACGAAGTCGCGGGCAACAGCTAGTTAATAATAAAGACACAGATTTGCAGATTCTGCCCAGCGCTTGATAAGATACAACAAAATACTATCTTAAAAAGGCAGCCGCATTCATCTTGCAAAATCTTTGTAGCTTCGTGTCTCAACTTAATAAAAGGTATTAGAAACACTCTAAGGGTCCTATCTGAGCCGTGTTTCATAATTATTTTCCATCGCAGTCACGAGATATTTTTTAAAGAAGTGGCGCTAGTTTACCTACCTTTAAACCCCCTTAAGGAGGGGGGAGGTGACAGGCCTACGTAAGTAGCTGTGTCTTGCGCCATCCGGCTGGACCGCTTACGTCATCACTATGACGTAATTACAAACTTTGCCTTTTCACCGGATATTTATAATAAACTCATTTACATGAAAGTTTTTTTTGACATTAGTAAGCCCACCTATAAAACATGTCTATACTAATAAAAATAAATTCAAATGGTTTTTTTTTTTTTTTTTTTTTTAGGTTACCGTAGAAATGTTCTTAAAAAAACGCCACGCAAAGGAGAGCAAGGATTTTCTACTTGAAATAAATGTTTTCTAATGTAGTAAAAACTGATAAAGAATTAACAATATTAATTTTTGTTTTTAAATTTAGCATATGTATTTGAATATTATGTTTATTTTTTAATTTATCGTCATAAAGATAATGGGGGGATGAATTCAATGATGGAGGCCTTTGCCCTGCAGTGAGAAGATTATAGGCTGTTACTTTTTTTTACTTAAAGTTTATGGCTTAATCCTTTGATGCTTCATCATTAGCCTATACGTAAGTTCTTTGTTGGACATTCGTTCCGCTTAACGATGACAACATCCATCACCATTGGCATATGGATTGCAGTTTGGCTAAACTTGCGCAACAGGATTCATCTTACATAAACTTTTTTAATCACCTCTTACAACACCCTTAGAACGAGAATGGAACACCCACTATTCTATTTTAGGCCCAGCTCCACAAAGCACATTTGGTTATTTATTCAAAAATTCACCGCCACCTAAGCAATGAATCATGGTGTAATATTAAACGTTTAGCTGACTTCCGGTGGTCACGTAAAGGGTGAAGTTGATGTATTGTCTCAAATAATGGGTTGTTTGTATCTACCACATGTCTGCGGCTACGTTTGAGTGGATGCGTAATTTTTTGGGGATGTTTGAACTTTCTTTTGTATCGTGTGGTGCCTGACAAAAATATATTACTCTTTCGTAAAAGGTGACTGAAAGGATACCGCTTGAAGAAGCATCGTCTTCTCGACGTCATAAGTCGAACTGAACTCGAACATCACCAATTCACAAATTGCTAGACGCTAGTGTGGGGACACTAGCGTCTCTCGAGCGTCGACGTGGCGGTATTGTCCAATCAGCGTTAAGTAAATGCCGCTGCGCTTGCGTTGCGTCAACACTGATTGGTTGCTGCCTCGACGTCGTCGCTCGAAAGACGCTAGTGCTCTAAGACGCTGCTGCCTGTCTTTTTCAATTAATACCTATTCTTGAAGAGAGACCCCACCCACTAGCGTCTTTCGAGCGTCGACGTCGTCGCAAGCCAATCGGTGTTGACGCAACGCCTGCGCAGCGGCATATATTTAACGCTGATTGGACACTGCCGCGACGTCGACGCTCGAGAGACGCTAGTGTGGGGAGGCCCTTATTTGCTTCTTACGAAACTTACAAAGTGTATAATGCTATAAGTTTAAAAATACAATTTTCACATTCTTCTGGTGGCTTACTACGATAGTGTAAGTTGTACTTTTAAATGCGAAGAACAATATCGTTTTTGACATGACATTATGCTACATATAGTTTTGTAAACGTATGTGACCAAATGAAAGCGAATAGCCCTGGTTAAAAACTTTTACTCTATGCCATACAAATTAAGTTTCTACTAGCAAAAGAAGTTTAATTCTCATGTTTGTTACTGTTATCGTTCTGATCAAAACATCATCATAAAACCATTGTCAAATCAAACTGGACGCATTCGATCGCAACAATCAATTGAGTCGTTAAAAGGCAATATATGTGACAGCCCATACTGAAATGGGAGTCAATCTTCATGCGATACCTAGGTGTTTTTAACACGATGTATAGAATTAGAATGTCCTATCTCGCACCGGTATAAGTACTTACACTTTGTTATAACACACTTATTTAAAAAGAGGCACAAATGAGTTGTTTAAATACTGTGGTCTTGATCTCGGGGTCCCGTGTTCAATCCCCGGGTCGGGCAACAAAAAGTTTAGAATATCCGAACATTGCTCGGCTTGTGATCACCAACCAGCATTTGGCAAGGGTGGTGATTATGTCAGTACCCATCATTGCTGGTAACTTGAATTTTATGATCGAGGCCTTTGGGATAGGCCGGTACTACTGTGACTAGTGACCGAGTTTCTTGCGCTGCTTCTCCTGGCATTAGTCCAAACTTATCCCGAAGCAGTTAGGATAATATATAGGGCCATGTAAAAGAGCCTCCTGGGGTTTATTTGAAGAAATAAAACTGATTTTTACGATTAAAAAAACGACCTGTTTGTTTGTCCGCTGTCGCTGAGTGAAGTGAATACTATCATTAACCATCGTAGCCTAATAATCACAAACCTGGTTAGTAATTTATTGGTTAATATCTAAACTTATACAAGTTGATGTATCTGTTTGCTATTTAAAAATACAGTTTTTATATATATAGTGTATACTTGTGTTATTAGTATACCTATCAATTCACATAAAAATGTGCTCCTAACATCAAAATCATTTTTTTGTCCGTTTTAACTATTCTTCGAAACGGCATCTTGTTGTCGAAACTCTCACTTACAAAAAAATGTTATAAAAATTAACTATAGCTACTTTTATTTTCGCGGGACGTGCCAAGAAGCTTGTAGTCCACTCAAACGAAACCGTGGGTACAGCTAGTACGAATATTGTAGTAAATAAGTTAATGATGGTAAAACATGAAATTTCGTGAACTGATGTTAACTAGAACGGAAGGAATGTAGAAACAACTAAGGACATAAGTATTTTCATTTAAATATGTGTTTCTGACTAACACTGGCAATTAAATTGCCTTATAGTTTTAAAAACATATAAAAGCGGGTCTGGATCTGGTGTGGAGTTATAGTAGTGCTTTATAGGGCACGTAAAGCCGTCCACGTTAAGTCCTGGGATTCTGTTGTAAGATTGAAGTCGTAAAAACATGTTTCGTACTTTCGTCTGAGGCGACTCGAAAAACTCAGAATTATCTTTGAAGTATAGTCACACGAAATGAAGAGAAAAATAAAGATATATGTCCAGTAAAAAAAGCTCTAATTAAGCTACTACACTTAGTTTATTTTATTTATCCTAATTTACTCGATCTAATTTTAAACTTTTTAATGCATCCAAATGTTTAATTGTACATACAACGGCAGGTCAATCTATTCAAAAAGTTAAAGGTCATTGAATTGATTTTCAACTTTAAGTCCAACAGGTAGAGGTCAATATCAACTGAGAAAATTTCACGTTTTATGGTAGGTTGACGTGCTGTTGTGTGTACATAACGAGCGATGCGTAATAGAAAGTATAAAAAAATGTGGTAAATTTTATGATTACCTATTATAGATACAAACTCTTTATTGCACACCAAACCCATTATATATAATAAAAGGGATAGCTTTAGGGCTGTACAATTCAGGCGGTCAATTATGTATCACGTCATGTCATTACTGTTCTGGGGTTCCGTACCCCAAGGGTAAAACGGGATCCTATTACTAAGATTTCGGTGTGTTGGTCAGTCCGTCCGTGTGTCACCAGGCTGTATCTCATAAACCGTGATAAATCAGGTAGTAGATAATTTTAGGAATGATGTATTTCTGTTGCTGCTTTATCAACTTCTAAAAACAGAACAAAATAAATATTTAAGGGGTTCCCATACAACAAGTGTGATTTTTGTTGCTCCTTTTTTATTGATATTAATAACGGCAACATGTTTGGACATAAATAAAAATAAATAAAATAAAACAAAAACCCTGCAGCAAAAGCACTTAGCCAGTTTTTATAAATCTACGAGTAATCTTTGTTGCAGTAAACGCTTTGTGATTAAATAAAGCGAATGCATATAAACCTGCATAAATTATTCATACACTTGATTATTCATAGCTTGCAGAAAATAACCTATTGAACGTATGACGTAAATGGTTTGAAAATTTGTTCGCCTAGTTTCTAAAAGCGGTTACAGGGTTGTGTTTTTTATTTGAAAATTATACAGATTTTAAACGAAGATAAAAAGAGATTTTAATGCAACGCGTTTTTAGTTTTCATTTGGTAGATTATCTTCTGCGACCGCGTCTCGGCAAACATAGTAGGACGCCCTCAGGCCAGGTGGAGTGATGATTTGCGCAAAATGGCTGGCAGGAGCTTGATGCGAGAAGCCGAGGATCGACCTAAGTGGCGTGCTACTGGAGAGGCCTATGTCCAGCAGTGGACTGAGATAAGCTGATGATGATGATGATGATAATGATTATCTTCCTATAGAATATCATCATTACCAGCCTATATCTGTCCACTGCTAGACACAGCCTTTCCAAAAGGATGATGTTACCATAAGCACCACGCTTTGCAGGCAATGGTGTAGGGAAAACGCTTTGTCACCCATGTTCTTATTTATTTATTTAGAAACAAACCGTCATTTACAATTTAGAAGATAAATATTATTGTAAACAAAACAAAAACCTATAGTTTTCTTAATTGCAACAAAAGCAGTGATAAATACAAAAATCTACTAACAACAGCTACGTCCTAAACAAATAATACAGTGTATGTGTACAAATTTTATCTATACGTACTAACTTAATAGTATAAGTGAGAATGAGGAAAATAATTAACACCTTTAAGAAGAAAAGTTGCTAAAATAAAATATAAACTAAAATTTAAGTGTAAAACCAAAGAGAGAATCATTTTAATGCTTTTTAGGGTTCCGTACCCAAAGGGTAAAAACGGAACCCTATTACTAAGACTTCGCTGTCTGTCCGTCTGGCCGTCTGTCCGTCTGTCCGTCTGTCCGTCGCTCTGTCACCAGGCTGTATCTCAAGAACCGCGATAGCTAGACAGTTGAAATTTTCTCAAATTATTTATTTCTGTTACCGCAATAACAACAAATACTAAAAACAAAATAAAATAAATTCTTAAGGGGGGCTCCTATACAACAAACCCGTTTTTTGGCCTTTTTGGTACGGAACCCTTCGTGCGCGAGTCCGACTCGCAGTTGGCCGGTTTATTTTAAATCACCTAGCTTACCACTAAATACATCAAAGTCCTTTAATTTGCTACTGTCACTAAATAACCTGCACGCACGCCTGATAAATATGTTTTTGGCATAGCATGTCCTACTTAGAGGTATAGAAAAAAGTTTTCTTTTACGACAATTTCGCTCACGTCTACGAGGCACTCTGAAATAAATATTTTGTAAAAGTAAGGGGACATCGAGATGACCCTGTATAATTTTCTACAATAAGACAGAATCAACACAGTCACGACGTTGTTCTAAGAATTGAATGTTGTGGCGATTTAGGGAATCATTATAATTTGTGTAAGTATTACCAGTTCTTTAGTCAAGCACATCAATGATTTTTAAAACCAAGAGGGGGAAATCTTCATTTGACGATGTTAACAATACCCTCTCTAAATTATTGCATTGGTTTACAACAAATAATCTCTTACTAAATGCAAATAAAACAAAATGTGTTAAATTTACGATGCCAAACGTAAGGTTAGCTGCCCCTCATATAATTGTTAAAGATGAACCACTAAACTCTGTAGATTTTACTACCTTTTAGGGTATAACTGTAGACTCTCATTTGCAATGGGGTGCTCATATTAGGGGGCTGTCTGGAAGACTTAGTTCTGCTGCTTATGCTGTGAGAAAGATAAGGCAGTTGACTGATTTTGTAACGGCAAGATTAGTATATTTTAGCTACTTTCATAGCATAATGTCATACGGAATTCTGTTGTGGGGCTCAGCGGCAGATATTGAGTCAATTTTTATATTGCAAAAACGTGCTGTACGGGCAATTTACGGCTTTCGACCCCGTGACTCGCTGAAAGAGCTCTTCAAAGAGATTAATATACTTACAGTGTATTCGCAATATATTCTCGAGAATATTATTTACGTTCGTAAGAACATACATTTATTTCTTAAGAAAAGTAACGTACACAATTTTAATACGAGATATAAAGATAAACTCGCCGTTCCAGGCTTCAGACTGCGAAAAGTAGGAAAATCGTTTATGGGAAATTGTATCCGTATTTTCAACAAATTACCAAAGGATATTGCTGAACTCCCTGTACATAAACTTAAATCGTATGTTAAAGTTATTTTAATGAAAAAGGGCTATTACACTGTTAATGATTATTTAAATGATAGAAATGTATGGCATTAAGTTGTCCCAGCTCGTACTTGCTTAAACCTTAAAAAATTACCTTACCTTGTAAAAATTTATTTAAAAAGAGGCTGACAATAGTGACCGAGTTTCTTGCGCTGCTTCTTCTCGGCACTAGCCCAGACTTGTCCCAAAGCAGTGGTAGGTTTAAATATTGGGACGTGTAAAAGCGCCTCCTGGGGCCTATTTGCAGAAATAAAACTGATTTTAACTGATTTTAATTTTAAGAGATTTGATGAATTTTTTTTTACTCTTTTTAGTCTTTTTTCAGGCAGTTGTCCTTAACCGTCTTGTACGACACCAAAAGAAAGAACAGGTGTGCTGATATTCTTTTAAAGTGCAAGCGCCGCACAACACGCGATAGAATGTAGTTTGTACTTTCATATAATAAATCGTGATTTCATTCTCAGATTTACCGAGAATTCACCAAAGGCTACAAACCAGTGTTTTCCAAAACAATAGTGAAAAAAACAAAAAAATATGTCGTTCAGTAACCCTTATCAAGGGCATGCGGTTCGCAAGGGATGTCCCACGTTCACCATTTGCGGAAGGTAAAATTACGACCTATTTTTATTTTAGATTCTTGTTTGGGCGAATCAGTGTGAGTGTCAGTCAGGGGTCATAATAAAATAAATGAAATGAGGTTGGTAGCACTCTGATGTCTAATAAATAAAAGTCGTTTTCCTTTGGTTTATGGTGTGAAAACGAATTTTTATTATTCGGGAACGGACAATGATGTAAGATAAAAAACACTAGGTAAGTACACGATCGGTAACAGTAAAATGTCCGCATCTAATGAGCACCCACCGAACAATTGGGTGTTCTTTTACATGTTGCATTAATCTATATGTCACGTTAGAAAGATTGAATTAGGAAAATGGTAGGTGTGATGACCAGTGATGACACTATCTACTTATTTTTAGGGTTCCGTACCCAAAGGGTAAAAACGGGACCCTATTACTAAGACTTCGTTATCTGTCCGTCTGTCCGTCGCTCTGTCACCAGGCTGTATCTCAAGAGCCGCAATAGCTAGACAGTTGAAATTTTCACAAATTGTGTATTTCTGTTGCCGCAATAACAACAAATACTAAAAACAAAATAAAATAAATACTTAAGGGGGGCTCCCATACAACAAACCCGTTTTTTTGGCCTTTTTGGTACGGAACCCTTTGTGCGCGAGTCCGACTCGCACTTGACCGGTTATTTAACTTGGACAGTTCGAAGTTTCACTTCTGTACAGGGCTAAGTATTTAGTTCCTAATATCCGACTACGGCAGGAAGGCTAATGAATTCCGCTATGTAGGTATATGTATGTGGGTATTTATGTGGGTTCCACATTTGCGGCTAAACTACAAGGAGCCGATTTTGGTGAATGAGGTATAAATCGATCCCATACGGGTAACAAAGGCTTCCTTTTGTTACAAAAAAGCTACAATAATTATAGTAAATAGCTGTTCCCCGCGACTTCGTCCGCGTCAATTTCTGTTATTATGAACGCGATAATTTTTGCAACATTTTTCACTGATGCTTTGCTCCTATTGGTCGCGGCGTGATTTTATATAGCCTAAAGCCTTCCTCGATAAATGGACTATCTAACACAAAAATATTTTTTCAAATCGAACCAGTACTTCCGGAGATTAGCGCGTTCAAACAAACAAACAAACAAACAAACTCTTCAGCTTTATAATATTAGTATAGATACTCGTATAAATTAATGTCGCATAATAGGGAATGCCGTAGCAGTGACTGTAGTCGTAGCAGTGTTTGTGCTCGTAGCAGGCAGTAGCGTCGCCTATTGAGTAATGCACCTACAGGCTGACTTTGGAATCATTGCATTTTCGTAGACGGGTTGTAGTTTTTATTAAACTATTTATCTCTTATTTTACCGATAGGAAGGGCCAATTTAGTTCTTACACTTCACATCCGCTTAAATCAGTTTACTGCTAGATATGGGCCTCTCCAAAAGAAGGACTAGTGAATCACTGCAGCACTGCGTCAATCGGAAAGGGTCTACTATACTTTATTCATACAAAATAATATAGTGAGACCTATGTGATGCTGGATTGCAACGTTTTGGGGTTGAAGAGGATGTTGGGGGTGATGTAGATGAACGGAATGAGGTGGTAAATAAAGAGACGAGCATGAATTAACAGAATATATTTATTAGCTCCGGCTAAGAGTACCACCTCTTAAATTAGTAACACGGAAATCTCAGGCGTGAGTCCTTTGTAAGGCTCTGAATTACCCCTACTTCTGAGCGAGTTGTACCACCAAACTTATCATGTAAATTGTACTAGACGGAATAATCTAAATTTAATTATGAACGTAATACTAATAAACTGCAACCGGAATTGTAGACTGCTAACTGGATTAAGAAGATGTTTCCACTTACTTCATCAAAGATAGGGTAGGGTAACCTTATGCATCCACGTGGCGTGGTCTCATCGAGACTAGCTTCTTGCGTCTTTCATTTGATCAGCGGAAAGTCAGCGTAAAACGAAAGGTAATGTGCTAAGCCTGGTAGCCAAACCAAGCGGCCATCAAAAGATCTGAAAGAAACCACTTATGTTATAGAACTGCATGAAGCAACCAAATGAACGAAATCCTCCCAAATCAGCAATTATACTTACGGCACTTAACCGGAACAAAATTCAAAAATATTTTACACGGCGACTATAAGCCGGTAACAAAATTGAGGTGCCGGCCTCCATCTTTCTCCTTCGGTTTCCTGGCCGACAGCCAGAGCGAAGGTGTCCTCCTCGACATCTTCACAACCCCAAGCCGTATACCAGAATGAAATCAATCAAAATGAAATCCTCGAACGAAACCTCGAAATTGCAAAAATGCAAATCATTGTCACGAAGGAATTTCCGAGTGCTCAACACACCAACTCCAATCTCCCCAAAACAATCGAAACAACACAAAGAACGATTTCTTTATAAAACTCATATTAATACTACGAGTAACAAGAAAACATTCAAACTTTTTAGGTTATTAATTTACATTATTTTAATATTCCAATTACAATTATTAACTAAAGGCTGGTCATTTCATTAAATTATTTTCTTTAACAACCAGTCCTCAAGACACGTATTTTTCCCTAATAAATTCCCAATGCTTATAAACCTGCCACACTACTATTGTTTATTAACTTTTTTAAACATCTGTCTAAGGTCAAAAACGTCATTCTGCCAGGCTCATGAAAATTACTTCGGCTGCGTGAAGTTTCATAAACTAATTTAATGTCAACACACAACCTTAAAAATATAGAAAACAAAATATTGTCATATTTATTGAAATAAATCATTCACCTTTGTGAAAAGAGTATGTGTTCCGTGCGTTTGCTAAACGTAGACAAACGAACGTAACGTTATTTTAGTCATTCAGAGCATACGGACAGTCGCATGCGCATCTGACAGCTCTTTGTCATTGACAGATCAATAACCAAAACAACAAAACTCGATTATTGTTGAAGTGAAATTAAATGTGTTTTAATAATGAAACAATGAATGTATTAACAAAATGTGAGTATTTAGAGATTAGTGCGCAGCTCAGAAATCACAACGTGACAGGATCATCTATTGATCAGTATATGTAGGTTCGGAATTTGTTCGGGTTAGTGTAGGCAGAACACTGATGTTCTGCTTACTACGCAAAACACCCATACGCTCCTGATGCCTTACTCTGGAACACGAAGCTCGTATTTGCGGATATATCTGTCTCTTTTAGATACTTAAAGACATCGGTATGAGTGACAGGAACAGACGGATTCGAATATACGGATATTCTGAGTCGGGCTATATCTTAACTTATAAAGGAGACATTGGTCACTTTTAGACAAACAGCTTGGGAAGCCAAAAAAAATTAGTTTTATATTAATTGTCACAGAATGCTGATAAGTCAAGCTAAAATATGTGCCACCAATTGAACACAGCAGTTTGACTGGTCGTCTCGTTGGCTTAGTTGTTTAAGTTCGATGCCGGGTCGGGCAACAAATGTTTCGAATTTTGGAACATTTCTCGGGTTCGAGGTCACCAGCCCGCATCTGGCAAGCGTGGTAGTTATGCCTCTACCCATCATTGCTGTGGTAACTTGAATTCATTGATGGAGGCCTTTTCTCTGCAGTGGGAAGATTGCGTTACTTTACTTTACTTTATTTATGATTCATTTTATTACAGAGCGCTGTTTTGCATCAAGCCAAAATATGTGCCACCAATTGAACACAGCTGGCTGGTCGGTTGTTGCCCCCTAATATTTGGCAGGCTTCGTTTGTGCCTTGCATAGGGAAGTGACAATAAAACTCAGCTCAAGCAACGAGGGAGATAGCAGATTTTGCAGTAGGGTGGGAGAGAGAGGGGTGATCAGACGTGCTTGGCAGACTGAATTGATACGAGTATGCTTACACGTATTTCTTTAAGATGACTTCAAGACGATATTATCTCGGATGTTTGATAATGCGGACTTTTGAGCTCAATAGCAATACTTTTTAGGGTTCTGTTTTTAGAGAAAACTATTTTAATCAACAATTTAAATACCGGACATTTACATGTCTTGAATATAGTCATATTTTACTGATTTTATACAAAAACGTTCCAGGTTTCTGACCGCGAAAACGGAAAATTCGTTCTTGGGAAATTACATTCAGATTTTCAAAAAATAACGCCCTTGGGGGTAAATACTGGGTCAAAACCTTAAGGTTCTGGGTATGATCCCCGGGTCAGGCAACGAGAGTTTAAAATTTTTGAACATTAGTTGGGTTTGTGATCACCAATGTGATCTGAATTTAGCAAGGGTGATTACCTACGCCCAATATCGTCTTCACCATAAGAGCACACGGGGCCTGTGCCCAGGGCCCCCATTCTCATGGGGCCCCGAAGGACCGATAATTTCTCTCACTCACATTTATTCTTAAAACATTTTTGGTCGGGCATATTACACCTTTTTCACTAATCAGTCATCAATTATAATAAATAGTCATACTTAGTAAACAAATGTTATTGTAATTCGTTTTTTTTTACTTTCCAAAAGGGCCCCAAATTCTTGTGTGCCCAAGGGCCCCAGCCTAGTTTAAGACGGCCCTGCCTATGCCTGTACCCATCATTGATGTGGTAATTTGAATTCAATGATGGAGGCCTTTGTCCAGCAGTGAAATGATTTATAGACTATACTTTTGTCAATTATAAAGTTTAAAAATTAAATTTTATATAAGGGACATAGTTTGTTATGTTATGTGCTCAAAAAGGCATGCCTCTTAACTACAATTAAAATCGACTGAAACTGGTATAAATGTAGCCAAAGTTTATTCAAAACCTTAATAACCATTGACGTATGCGCCCTTTGCATTTTTTAGCTTAGCCGCGTTGTTGTGTAACAGCCGTGTCAAAGCGGCTCTGTGTGCTCCGGCGAAGCTTTCAGAGCTTTCGTGATTAAAAGCTCACGTTCAACGGCCTTCATCAATATTAAATAGCAATCGTTTCTTCGGTGTGCTATAAAATGTCATCGCCATCCTCATTAGCGTATATTTATGCGCTTTTAGAAACATAAGCTCTCTAGACTGTGTCAACAGTTGTGCAGGGCATATTTTTTTACTAATGCCATAATATGGATGTTTTTAATAATAATAAATAAAAATTCAAGGAAGGTTTGCTATTAATAATAATAATAATAAATAAAAAGTTTATTTCATTAACAAAGTTTGTCTTAATCTATTACAAATGTTGACTCATTCTAGTAAGAGTTGTAAGATTGCCCACATTAAAGAGTTGGATAGGTAACTTCTATTGTGGCTTGGCTTGTGGTTAAGAGAAGACGCAGCTGCCAGTCTTGATCTAAGAGTGCTCCTTAAATCGTCTCTTACGACACCCATAAGACAAGGCGTAGTGGTGCTATCCTATTCACACCGCAAGAAATATGTTTACAGCTTACAGATATAAATTGGTATTTAGGTAATATAAATTGGTATTGGTAGTTTAGAAACTGGTGTTTATGCAACTAAACTTTTTGGTGTTAATTGAGAAAACTGATTACATAATAAAAATGTCGAATGCCTTAGACCCGAGTTCACCAATTCTTAAACAGCCGGTAAACATAGATTGGACGATTAATTTGACACAATTCCCATACAAAATATGTCAAATAATATTTTAAACGCTGTTTAAAACTTAAACGTCTGTTGGTGAACTCTACCCTTAGGCAGTGCTAGACTCCACAATTTTCGGTTTTACGGACAACTGCTCTAATTAATTGAGATACCAAGACATGGTGTCTTAGATTTTATTCAGAGCTTCATGCTGGAAGCCACTGGAGTTTTAAATTTGTTTTTAGTTACATACCTCTAACAAAATATTCAAGAGAAAATATTTTTACTAAAATTCGATCCCACCTTGTTATCCAAGGAACTGTATTTTCAATATTAATGTTAGTCACTTAGCGACGTCTTAAAATACGCATTTAGTCTAGACTAAATTTTATATGCTGTAATCAAGATCGGTTTGTTAATTGCAGGGATGGTACATTGTATTAGTATCTATTCTCTGGTCTTTAGTAGCTAGAGAAGATCTGACTAACATTAAATATTTAAGCAATAATGATTCTATAATTCTTGGGAAAGGCAGTCGACCATTTTTTTTTCCAATTGGTATAATTTTACGTTAATAGATTTACCTATTCCTCATGTAAGAAGTCTATCAAATCGCTAATTATCAATACGAGTTATAATAGTTTTTACTAAGTAAATCCATCAATCTCGTGGCAGTAGAGATTGATGGTCTAGTAATGAGAAATACAGATCTATCATTTCGTACCTTTATACTTATATGGAAGGCGCTAATCAGTCGCCCTAAAACTGACTTCACGATTGACATCAAACGATATCTGCCGGGAGCTGGGACTAGTGTTGCCAGGTTTTAAAAATGAAAATCCGTTAAAATCCTTTAGTTTATCCGAACATTTTGTTTAGTTTAATGCGAAATCTTTAACACGCCTGTCAAATTTTTACGAGTATTCCGTAATGATTGCACATTGAAATAGCAAATTGAAAATAAGAGTTCATAGCGTCCTACGTAATCACAACAGCCAAACATATTGAATTGCAAGTTTTACACAAGTGGTCGGACTATGCAAAATTAAGAAACAAACTATGAAGCTTAGAATTTGAGAATATAAGTAAATAACTTCAAAATAATTACTTAACCATACCTACTCAAAGTTATCTTTATTTTGTTGTTAAAAACGATGTATTTTTAAGATGCACTATAAATTAATTGCCCAAAAAAAAACTGTCTAAACTTTGAAAAAGCCTTCTTAATTCTTTAATATTAGGAAGTAAGGCACTCCAAATGGACACGACGTAACGTAAGTCACCAACACATTTATTAAAGAAACTGTCATAATTAAAAAGTATGCAAATCCGGAGCGAACGGACACCGTGTAATTCATTCGGATACGCATTCGAAAAGCCTGACATGTAGTCAGGCGTAACTCTAGTTGAGACCAATATCCAGTGGAACGAAGGTAATTAACCTTCTGATATACCTACATGAATAAACACAGAATAATCGCTCGTCCACTGACAAACAAGTTTAAATAATTATGGTAATGACAAGCTACTTATTCCCATAATACATTTATATCAATTAATGTATTTGCTTTACAACTGAATACGTTCGTGTTTAGTAAGCTTTGAGAATATTACATAATCGAGGTGAGAAGCAACCAGATGTTTCATTAGAAGGCGATCAAAGGTTTTTCCAGTCGCAAAGGTCTTTTGTACGGACAGCAAAAAGGCTACCGTGCTGTATAAGGAACAACCCTATTTTATAATGACGGTAGGTAAAGCAAATTCGGTGTCCTATAAATGGGCTTTAGATCAAACCACGCAGCGTGTTATTAACACATTTTTCCACGCCATTTCAATTATTTCTATAAACTTACACATAAATAATTGTAATGACTTCTAAAAACTTACCGTTCGATTTGTTGAATATATTTGATCAACTAAAACGAAGGGTGCAATATCAAAGCGAAGGGACAAAAAGGTAGGCATTT
The DNA here is from genome assembly GCA_949315895.1 of Anania crocealis. Taxonomy (NCBI): domain Eukaryota; kingdom Metazoa; phylum Arthropoda; class Insecta; order Lepidoptera; family Crambidae; genus Anania; species Anania crocealis. The sequence continues at coordinate 4,603,186 of OX438872.1, read as the reverse complement.
AAAATATGTAGTGGGACTGCTAGAGCTATGTGCTGTCCTTGATTTAATTTTATTACTTCGAAATAAAATCAATTTTAAAAAAACTACACGGAGAAAAAGGTCTAGTTTTACTAACCAGAATTTTGAGGAAGTTAACTAGAACGCATATTCCTATACGTGACAACTATACATTTTGTAAATGATATTTTAAAAATCTAGTTTTTTGTAACGATCATTTTCTGGTACATTGAACACATTTTTCGGTACCATCAAATTTGTACTGCTAGCAATACTTAAACATAGTTGTGCCCATTACTAACTCATTATTTTGATCTTTACAAAGAAAGTAGTAACTGATACTATATGACATGTTTCGTACACTTAACTTATTTACCAGAGTTTTTTTAGTATTTGCAATTAAGCGACTATTTATCCTTAAAACTAATTCTGATAGCACTCGCAGTTTTTTGTTAACTTTTAATAGATTTGTATCTACAAGTCGTTCTGGTAGTATTGTAAAATATTTTTTTCTCCGAGTAGAACAGTATTCTTTAAGTTTTTTCATTCTGTCATTCTTTCGTATTGTACATTATTGCTAAAAGCGGCTGCGAGATGTTCTAGCTATTGTTTTTGGAGTCCAATTAGATATTCTGATGGCTGTACTGGCGGTGTCAAAGCCTGGAATTTTCATGGTCAAGTTAATACAGACCTGTGATAACCTGGAACCACCGTGGAAACTGTAATGAAAATTTAAATTAAGTCATGTAGATATTTGGATTGTCGAGGTAAGTTATCATTTTAAGATGCAGGTAAAAGCTTATCTATAAAATTTTTACCCGCTTCTTATAGTAATAGGGAATCTGGAATTTCATAATGGAGCCTATATTTTTAGTCAGTCTTCTTACAATATATCGAAAAAAACTGCGTTTTCATTATAACATACGAGTATCCTTTAAAAAAATATAGAACTAGAATTAGAATTAGAATCTTTATTTGCGTAAAACACGGTATTTATGGATGATACAATTATTTAGATGAGCACATGTCTCGCTATAAAAATAGCATGCAAAAACTTAAACAATCAAGTAAATAATACAATCTGAACAATTACAATTTACATTGTAACTTAATAAATTATATGTCAATAAAAATAAATTCAAAATTTATAATTACAGAAAATGTCAGATGAAATTAGTAATAATTAGTTATTTAAAATCTAAAGTCAATATTTTTTTTTGTATCATAAATTCTCATTTCAATAAGCCACTTATACAATTATGATTTAAACATATTAATATTTTGATTTTTAATGTCATTTGTAATTTTGTTATATATCTTTGGACACATTGTTAAACAGCTTTTACTGTATTTAGCAGATCTTGGAATTATATTTAACACAAGCCTATTAAGGTCTCTTTTCGATTTTGTGTTTATGTCACCTGATTTCATAAATAAGTCTAAATATTTTTTCACAAAACAGCTTATCTCAAAAATATAAAGTGCTGGCAACGGGAGTAAGTTTAAGCTCACAAAAGCTGCTCTACACGACTCACCGGGTTGTATCCCACAAATAGCTCTGATGCATCTCTTTTGAGACATGAATGCTCTAAGTCGATCTGTACTATTTCCCCACATTATTAAACCGTATCGTAATTAAACACAGACGCAACATACGCGTGGTGTGCTATTTGCAGGTTAGTAACTTTTCATTTTTCTAAGGGCATAGGCAAAACTATTGATACGATTAGTTAAGGTCTCGATGTGTAATTTCCAGTCTAAATTCTGGTCTATGACTACTCCCTGAAATTTGGTATACGTTATTTCCTTTATTTTATCGATATTTAATTTAAAATTATGTTTAGTTTGTTTGGATTGGTTGAATAGCATGAAATTCGATTTACTTAGGTTTAGCTTTAAATTATTTGTCTCTAGCCATTTTGTAATGTTGTCAATTGTGTTGTTTATTTCAGATTCATGGTCAGGTATAGATTTTTTATCCGATGTTACAATAATAGATATTATGTCGTCTGCAAATAATATACATTTATGGTTTGTCGCCTCTACAATATCAATAATATAAACATAAGAGGAGGAGGATATAGGGAAAAGAAAAGTAATATTACTCACAGACATTGTAAATTAACCCATAGGTTTAATATATACACTTTAGGTTATAGAGATGGCCAATTCCAACTTTAAATTTGACGTTTAAACTTCGTTTTCCATCCAGTAAATGAAAAGGGGGGTTAAATTGTTCCAGTTGGAACGTGACCATCGACCCGCCCTCTGGCGGAAGTTTTCAAACATAAAACTTCAAATAAGGGAAATTGCATGCAATTAGCAGTAATGGATTGCGGTAACTTAATTTTTTTCCCTTTACCGATGAAGCGTAAGAAAAGTTAATAAGGCCTAAAGTGTCAATTATGTTTTTAACTATCTGTCCGTTCCAGCTTTGCACAGGCTTACCGATTAAGATAATTAATGCAAATGGTCAGTTTGTGACTAAATACTTTTTTGCGGATATTTGTATGACAGTGTTTTCATACATTTCCATTTAAAATAAATTTTAATATAAAAACTCTCCAATACATACATGTCGGTTTGTACTGGTCTAGGTGTTTTCTATGTATTGTAAGTATATATTTACAATAAACATAGTCAGGTCATAAGTTCTGTCACACAATAAAAACTTTTGAATTTAGAATGCTGGCCACAAAAAAGTTTATTGAATTCGAATTTCTTCATGAAAATAAAAATGTGTACTTTTTAGAATTTTTATCATTTTTAAATTATATGGAGTGGACACTTAAAGAAGACCGTGTCGCGCTTATTGCGTTGCATCGTTGCGGTTACGCGCCAATTCAGATTTTCGACTTACTGAAAAATTTGAATATAACCAAAAGATTCGTTTATCGTACCATAAAACGATACAATTAAGACTCTAGTGTAGATGACAGGTCAAGAAGTGGTCGCCCTCGCTCTGTTAGGACTCCAGCAGTGTTAAAAGCTGTGAAGGCGCGATTTCAAAGAAATCCCATACGTAAGCAGAAACTGTTGGCCCTTCAGATGGGGTTAAGCAGGACAACGGTGAAAAGGGTGTTAAATGAAGACTTAGGGCAGAGGGCATATCGAAGAAAAACAGGACATCGTTTGGACGCTCGTTTAATGGACCTGAGACTGAAGAGATGCCGCGCTTTGTTGAAGCGGTACGCGGGAAAAAAGCATCGGGAAATTCTTTTTTCGGATGAAAAAATTTTCATCGTGGAAGAGAGCTACAACAAACAAAATGATAAGGTGTACGCACACAGCAGTGACGAAGCGAGCAACCGTATTCCGCGTGTCCAACGAGGTCATTTTCCATCCTCGCTCATGGTTTGGTTGGGAGTCTCTTATTGGGGCTTAACTGAGGTACATTTTTGTGAGAAAGGCGTAAAAACGAATGCAGTTGTGTATCAAAATACAGTCCTCAAGAACCTTGTGGAACCTGTTTCTCATACCATGTTTAATAACAGGCATTGGGTATTCCAACAAGATTCTGCGCCAGCTCATAGAGCGAAAAGTACACAAGACTGGCTGGCGGCGCGTGAAATCGACTTCATCCGGCACGAAGACTGGCCCTCCTCCAGTCTAGATTTGAGTCCGTTAGATTATAAGATATGGCAACACTTGGAGGAAAAGGTCTGCTCAAAGCCTTATCCTGATTTGGAGTCACTCAAGGCATCCTTGATTAAGGCAGCCGCCTATATTGACATGGACCTCGTTCGTGCTGCGATAGACGACTGGCCGCGCAGATTGAAGGCCTGTATTCAAAATCGCGGGGGTCATTTTGAATAAACTTTATTACCATATGAATCTATGTTTTATTAAGTTCATTTTGCTATATAAATGGTTACATAATGAATAAATATGTCTAAATTATTTCATATTACACATGTGACAGAACTTATGACCTGACTAGGTATATATATATATATATATATATATATATATATATATATATATATATACCTACATATATATATATATACCTACATATATATATATATATTTAAGTAAGTTTATCGGTTGTCTAGTAGCCAATACGACAAGCTTCGTAGCAGCAGCTTAGTTTGGGCCTGGATGGCTCTGCGTGGCCCAGTGTGGCGTGTCTAAAAATATTTATATTTATTTATTTAGTTTTTTTTAAACATGCAATCTTTACAAAAATCGTTCATGCAAACCTCCTCCCCCTGATCATTACAAATATGACAAAAAAAAATATCCAATTTGGCGCAATTGATAGGATCTGACTTCATTCCGAACCATTTGATCACGATTTCAAAGATAAAGAGTCAAAAATTGAAAAGTAAAAATTTAGGCAGATCCAGATGTAACGCCAATAGTCTCCTAGAAAGTAATATTTGACCTTTCCTATGACGTCACGATTTCACCCAAGCTTACGCAAATCCTATCGGGACTATTCGAGCGATAATCGATGGAAGAACTTGGGAATTCTTTCGTTTTAGGGTCGAGTTTCGCATAATTCGGCAACAACTTTCGCTCGATGCCTTACATAATACAGGTCTGGGATTCGGGAATAGCAGTTGCTTGCAAAATCCGTGAACTGAATTTATGACGCTTATAATTGATACATTTTGCGAAACGTTTGACAATTGTCACAGTTAGTTAGGCACTGAAAGGTTTCTAGATCTTGTTAACAATTAAATATTTTTTTATAGTGACAAGACACAATATTAATTTTCTTGTCGTAAAATTGTTATTCAAGAATGATCTGGTCATCTGGTGTCAGAGTTTTCAAGCCTCATAAAAGGTATCTTATGTGCTAATACTACTCATAATCCGTATGAATGACAAATTCCATTTAGATCCGTTCAGCCTCTCTGGCGTGATTGAGTAACAAACATCCTTCGTAACTTTTGCATTTATAAGTTAATTTATGTATTTCTTATTCCTCGAACAAAGTTATATTTAAAAAATGCAAAAAAAAAAACAATCAGGCCAGAAAGGTTTCACCAGATTTCAAAAACAGACACAAAAAATGTCAGGCCGTAATAGCATAGCTCTTATTCCGGAAAAGTGTTCGTTTTCTAGGGATATTTCTAATGTAGGTATAAATTCCACGTGTAAAGTAAAGTAAAACTAACAGCCTGCAATCATCCCACTGCAGGGAAAAGGCCTCCATCATTGAATTCTACCACAGCAATGATGGGTGTACTGGCATAATCACCACGCTTGCCAAATGCGGGTTGGTGATCACATACCCGAGCAACTTTCGATTATTCGAAAATTTTTGTTGCCCGACACGGGATTTAAACCTGGGACCCCGAGATCTTGGCCCGGTATTTAAACCACTAGACCAACGGGGCGTTGTAATTAACCCTATAATTCCACGTGTACGAAATCGAAATTGATTAGTGTCTTACAAAAAAGTTACAAATCAACATCTGGGAAAAGGAAACAATTTTTCAAACCTAAAACGTTTCAATCCAGATCTTCTAATTGTTTCCTAAACACATTCACGAGTGCCACCCCCTATTTATATCCGAGCCCTTACGAATGAGCAGGAATAAACCCTATAATTAAAAATAGGCCTTCTTACGATTGCACATAAAACCCCTCAGTTTGCATTTATTTCCCACACCAATGACTGTTTGAGAAACCTGGTTGCCTGTTGATCTCTAAGTTCAACGTCTTCGTTCGCAAAATTGAAAGGAACAGGAATAACACAGTGTAAAGTTAAAAAGTGGAATATACCAGGCATATTCATACGTACATAATAATAATACACAATATACATACTCTTTGAAATGCAATAAATAGTACCATAAAAGTAACAACCCAATTCGCTCACTGTTGAGCGCAGGTCTCTTTCCTCGCTCATAGCTCAGTGCTTTCTCATAATCAATCTCTGTCTCTATGTATGTATGTAAAGCAACGCTGAGAGTACCATAACTAAATAAAAAAAAAAGTATGTACAAACCCGTTATGCACTGCATCAGCGCAACAGGAATAGTGCCTTGACTCTAGTCTTAAGAAGAGATATATTTTTCCTTTTATGATGATGCACTTTCAAGTCTTTCATACGATGGTCAGGTGCTTGCGTCAAACAAGTCATCTCTACAGAAGATCAGAGAGCCCTTACCCCTGATTTATTGCAATAGATATTTGCAATTTTTATTCTCAATATATCTATAGATCTAACTTTTCGTTACACTCACAAACTCACACACATATTCAAAAACAACATGCACACAAACACAAGCTCGCACGCACACACTCGTACGCACACACGCACGCGCACACACACACACACACACACACACACACACACACACACACACACACACACACACACACACACACACACACACACATACACACACAAACACAGACCAACTCATGCCTTTATTAACTCACAAAAGTGTTGCAGTACTCGTAGGATAGGTATGAGGTTTCAGTTCTTGCTATTAGTTTGTGTTTTTTTCTCTATTTCCGGAAGAGCGCTGCAGTCCGGTACTAATAATGATTATGAACTACGGTGCATTTTCATTAAAGAGTTGCATACTTGTTTGACCAGCATAGACTGCATAATAATTATGTAGCACTAGCTGTTACCCGCGACTTCAAACGCGAGGAATATTAAAACGGTGCATTAAAATTATTCCACGGGAACCATAGCTATTTCCAGTATAAAAAGTAGCCTATATGTTATTCCAGCCAATAAACTAACACTGTGTCAAATTTCATTCAGATCCGTCGACACGTTTTAGCGTGAAAGAGCAACAAACATCCAGACATCCAGACACCCATATTCACAAACTACTCGTATCACGTTTATACGAGTAGTATCATATATTATTATGTAGGATATAGAGGAGGGGAGAATGCTAATTTTTTTATTATTATGCATAAACAGTATGTTTAATCCATAAAAAATAATGTAATTTGGACCACTGGTGGATCATTAGTAAGTTTAATATTATGTTACCCATTATGTAGATCTATGTGTTTATTTAAAAGTCGCTACCCAAGAAATATACGAGTATTATTGCTTCACATTAATATTTGATTTGCTCAATTCGATCAACTGACAGAGAACACAAAGAAGTATTAGCTTTTCATAATGTTTTGTATAATTTATTCTTTCACGAAAATTTTATCTCTATTTGAATGAACACTATATTCAAAACTTAATCCATTGATATTAGTATTCTCTGATGAGCGCAAAAAGGATTATCAACTAGATACTAACAATTTTATATAGCGTAATGGTTTGAAATAACTTCGTTTCGCGAAGTAATTTTCCGCCTTTGTTACTCCATTTGTAGTACAAAAAGCTGTATCTGGAAACTTGGCATTATAATTGGACAACTTTGCTTTGGAGCTACGAGTACTTGTCAAATAACTCATGAAATACGATTTATTTTTGTTGAAACCATAACATTTTGAACGCGCTTATATGTAGCAAGTCTGCGGCATGATTTTGTTTCTTCCTCATTATAATCCATCATTATCAACAGTCTATATATTGTAACGTTATACGTTCGTCTTACATTAATAATTAAATTAGTTAAATAATGTTCTTTAAAAAAAAAAAAATTAAAACTCAAAACTTTTGTTAATACTTAAAACTTTTGTTAATAGTTAACCTACATCAAACTAATAAAAATTGAAAATTCTGATACAGATTACATTCTGAAAATTAAATAATATTATTTCTTAATCAAAATATCACATGCATCAAACATGATTCATAATTAGTAGATAAAAAACAAAATAATTAACTGTCCAAATAATTATATCCTATTAAATAAAACTGAACTTCATAAAACGTTTTAAGCTAATGGTTCGCTTGAGTGTTGTGCGGATCCCTAACTCGTCCTTTTGTTTGCGAGAAATCGTATGATCTTGGGGGCGCGGCCCAGCCACCGCAGCCGGTCGCTGGAAGTGGAATGCAGGAGACCATTTTTACCACGGCACGGCCGACACACCTTAACTTCACACTGAGTCGAGAGGACGTTACTTCCTCGAGCAATAAGTGCAAAACCTAGACATATTCTAGACCAGAAGTTAAAATTCGAATAGACTTATTTTATTCGCAGTCGTGCTATTAACAGTTGCTTTCAAATATTTACTTCCTACGTATTTAGGAAGAGGTATTCCCCGATAGGGTAAGTGATGAACTTGTATTCTTTTAATTTAGCGAACCATAGTTGTAATAGTGTTTCGAACGTATTGTGTTAAGTAGGATTATTGTAAATTTGTTAACTTTTTTTATAGTGGCCTATCTACTTAGGTATTTCTTCAGCCTAGACTTTATTTCGCTTTCGCTTCGGTGTAAACTAAAATAATTAGGTACCTATTTGCCAAGCTATACTTTTACCTTGTAATACAATGTTAAATTAATAAAAATAAAATATTCAATAAAATCCCTAATTTAAATTAAAACTATTTTCCATATTTACATAATCTGTAATTGTAGTTTATCGTAAATTAAATTCATTTATTTATCTACCTACCTACCTAGCTTTTGCACTCCGTTCTGATTGCGATCTTTTAAAGCCACATCACCATCTACTAAAATACAGAACCCGTCTTCTTTGCTTTGGCTTGGCTTGTAAATGGGAAATGTTGGCGATCGCAATCAGCGGATTAATTTAAGAGAATGAATATTAAGCTGGGACGTTTTTCCAGGGAACGAAGTTAACACTTGAAATTGGGCCACACCTTCGCATCTACCCTCGCATGCTGCTTGCTGCCGTCCGTCCAACGAGCCAACATCTATCCTCGCGTCACCATCACAAAGGAAGTACGGGCCTGCGGAAGCAATTTAACAGTCGGGCATACGAACCCATACCCACAGTGCTCAACCTTAAATTTTTAATAAATATCTATTTTGTGTACGCTTGGTTGTTCCTATTATAAATACCCATTTGCGACACTAATTTTTATTAGTTTGATGTAGGTTAACTATTAACAAAAGTTTTAAGTATTAACAAAAGTTTTGAGTTTTAATTTTTTTTTTTAAATAACATTATTTAACTAATTTAATTATTAATATAAGACGAACGTATAACGTTACAATATAGGTACTACTATTATAAAGCTGAAGAGTTTGTTTGTTTGAAAGCGCTAATCTCAGGAAGTACTGCTTCGAATTGAAAAAACCTTTTTGTGTTAGATAGCCCGTAAACTTTTCATTTAGTTGTTTATAAAGTCGAATTTGTCGCTCACGCCAAAAGCGGCCGCTTTTAGCAATAATGTACAATACGAAAGAATGCCAGAACGAAAAGCAGTTATCAGTGATTCAATAAATACTAGAGGGGTTAAACGTTTTGCCACATTTTCATTTTACATATTTTTATTTTACCAAAAACACGATTGACATATTGCTGATATTCCGATTTTCGGTTGTTATTTTTTTTTAATTATATATGGTTTGAAATCTTACTCAACCTGCCATAGATATAATTATCAGTTAATTCAGTTTTCCAGAAAAACGTTTCTTATTAGTAATTAATTTACGAAAAAACGTTTCTTATTATTAAAAAACAAAAAATATATTAAATAAAAACAAATTAGACGATACATACCTACTTGTTTTTTTTACGATTAATAAATGTTAACAAATGAAAAAGTGATTATGTAAAAATAGGTAAAAGCAAAGCAAGCATGCACACATGCAAGCAATCATGCATGCATGCAAGCAAGCATGCAATAATGCCAGCAATCATGTTTGCATGCAAAAAAGGTAGTATATGCAAGCAAGCAAACATGCAAGCAAGGCAAACACACATGCAAGCAAGCCAACATGCATTAGGATTTCCTCGTCTCCGGCGCTGCGGGAAGAGCAGCCTCTCCATCCTTGCGCAACAAATCTCAGTCACCCACTCCCTCACCCACTCCCTCTCCTTCCGCGCCTCCGGCTTTTAAATTACACTCTAGTATTGGGCAGACAAGTACCACGGCGAAGTGACCACGGCAAACATGGATTAATTAATATCCATGTTTTTAACACAAAAAATTTAAGTGAAATGAAGTAGTTATTTTAAGAAATTTCGAAATTTTGTATAATATTAGTACTACAACGATTATGCATGTATAGACTATTTTTTTCAATAAAAATAAATAACACGATAAAAACTTACTTGTTTTTTTTTCGATGAATAAATCATGTTAGCAATAAAAAAAGTGTGTATGTAACGGAATAAGTATAAAAAAAAGTGTTTTAATAATCGGGTATCTGTTTTTCTGGAAAATGAAACATCTATAAAAGAAATTAGTTATTTGTAATATTATGTATTAAAATATATCTGGTATTCAAAACTTCGTTACCTAAACCGTTTTCGAATTACTGAAATTCGAACTGAAAAGTTTCGAAAGTTAGATAGGTTTGCTAGAGGTAATTTGCTAAAATGTTACTGATCAAATTTTTTGAGAATTGATTTTGTTTAGAAGTAATAAAATTAAATCAAATGGGGGCTGCACTTAGCTCTAGTCCCCTTAGGAGGTGTCGCCAGCTCCGAGTTTCCGGGTATGATTCCCGGATGGACCAATGTACAAAAATATCTTATCTCGGATCTGGCTGGATGTCGGTGGTGCCTTTGTTGCGTATGATTTGTGTAATAAGTACCTATATTTTTTACTAAACGTTTTATATTGCAAATGGCGTCGATTGTGCGCAACTAAGTTTTTCAGTCAGTTTGACTCCCTGCCAATTCGACACCGTTCTTCACTTAGCATTTTATTATGTAGCGACGATGAATATTTTAACGGTTACATCGTATCTTGGGAATAATAAAAAACGCTCATTTGGGGTTTGGAATAAATGCAAACGTTATTGTTATCTATATTTTTATTTATGACCACGCATGACTTTTAAAAAAGCATTAATACCGGTCAAGTCATGACCGGTATTAATGTTTTTTCTGTTCTTGTTCCTTATTCAGCCTGTGGTTACCCACTACTGATTGTAGTCCTCCTCCATATAACGCCAGCCGCCTCTGTCGAGTGCCCGCCGGGTCCATAACTAGCCTATGACTGTGTAGCTATTTGGACTATGTCGTCGGACTACCAGTACCTAGCCTGTCTTCCAAAACTTCTCTTTGTAGTTTTCGGGCGGCAAGATGTTTTTAGGTCGGTAGGATATAGCTCAAAATTGGTCTCATTATATTTGAAACGAAAACTTTACCTCTAAGAATAGAAAAATACCTTACTTAAAAATCATTACAATGACGTAAAGAAAGAAACAAGCCAACAAAGAGTCGATGTCAAGCAAGAAATTATCCATATCCGACATGCACCGGCTTAAATTCGGTAAAAAAAACTGTTATTTTATATTCGCTATAGAAGTTAACTTAATTATAAAAGGCTCCACTGTAAATTCTAAGAACAAGCCTTAGTTAATCCTGGGTACAGCACCTGACCGGACTACTTTAATAGACACGTATGAAAAACACTATTAATCCGAGAGGATGTGGGTGTTTCATCATCCAGACTGGATATTTTTCTTTTTTCTAGAGCTACAAAACGGATAGTACTTGTAGAGCTTACCGTGCCGTGGGAAACTAACATACCTTAAGACCACGCAATGAAAGAAAACAAATATTTTGATCTCCTAAATGAATTAACGAAAAACAGTTATGTGTTTGTCTATATGCTGTAGAAGTAGGAGCGAGAGGTATACCAGCAAAATCTCTCTATAACCTGTTGAAAGACCTTGGCTTGGCCAGAACTGCAGTAAGGTCTATATTAGAGCGAGTGTCTAACGATACATTAGCAGGTTCGTACCAGATTTGGCTGGGCAGGGAGAGAAACATGAGTAGTGAAAGTAAGTGTTAATGTACATCGGAAAGGGGCCCCTTAAACGTACACCCGAGCCACAAGTCCCGGTATCTACTCTGAGTTTCTCTTTCTGCCACACGATGGACCCGGCACCAGCACGGTGGTTCCATGGAACGCTAAGAAGTTTGTCTCTCTAGATACTCTTCATTGCACAACAAAAAAATCAACTATAATACAACATTTAGAGCTGTACAAGTTAGGTGGTCTTATCTCTGAAAGCGATCTTTCCCAGACCTTTAGCTAGAGGAAAATTGTTATTTAGTTTGTGTATTGTGCATTTAGCCGCCCTTTTGATTTAAAGAAACAGATTCAATTTCCCGACGCCTGTGATATTTTAATTACATTAGCATAATAATTAGAATACAGTACTGAGCATAGTCTAATTGAATTTGATAATGGTGAAAAATAATGGTGACAGTAAAAACTATTTCTTTTAATCAAAATGGCGACTGAATGCTAATATTTTTTTGAGTATTATCTTCAAACGTGGTGATAATCACCATGCGCCTGTACCATCATTGCTATGGTAACTTGAATTCGATGATGGAGGCCTTTGCCCTGCAGTGGGATGATTATAGGCCGATACTTTTATTATACCTTCGTAATTAGACAACACCGTAAAAATTAAGTTTGCGTCATCGAAAAGTTACAAAGCTAAGATATAATGTAATTCATACACAATATCGCTAGATGGACTCAAGCTTGATACCCGCAGGCGTAATTCTGTTCATTCCACGTAAATTTGACACAAAGCGTTATTTCTCCTTCTGAATTACAACCTCGGCAGCTTGGGGCAACGCTATTAATTTGTTATAAATGTCATGTATGCACGAAGGTAGTTTAACGTGAAATGTATGGTAAATTTTTCTAAAAAAAATCTAACTTACTTAAAACTATAGCGAATAAGTAAAATGGTAAAGATAAACTTATTTAAACTAAAGTTCAAAATCACAATAATCATCATCATCACATCCACATCAGTGCAGTGATAGACATCTCTCTAAAAGGCGTATTTAAGTTGTCTGATAAGCAGTGATTATAATAGGTAAAGTGATTTGGTTTGCTCTTGACTACATTCTTAATTCTACGGTTAAGAAGCATCCTAAAATGGAGCGAGCTTACCCAGAAAGTTGCACTGGCTCTCCCACACACCTGCGGAACACAGAAAAACTGTTTGGCGCTGGACTCCGGCAGGAGGGTGGTAGCATCCTAGCAGCCTCTTACAAAGCCTACCACCGCAGAGGGATCTGTTAGCCGTCATCATTGGTTAGAAAACCAAAGATGCCGTTGCCCAGGGTGGACCACTAGGAGGTAGATCCCATCATCTCAGAGAAATCAAATCACTCTACCTATACCGAACACTAGTGATAAGTCACTCTACCTATTTTCCGATCACTAGTGATGTCACTATTTTCTCTCAGAAGTAGAATCAATAATTCCAACAAATACGGAAATATCTTCTCAAGCTACCCTGCACACTATATCCATTTTCAAAAGGCACGACACTTTACTGAGTGAAGCAAACATTTGTCGCTTCGTATTTGATTACACTTTCATGTGCTCTAACAGACTGACGATCGATGCCGAAGTGATATTGTAGTGTGATGCTGGATGCGGTTTCGTATTACGTTAATAGATTTTAAGCACATAGAAATCTCTATAGGTACTTATAACAAGAACCTACACAACACATTAAACATCTTTACAAGTTAATAAAATTAAAGTGTCTGCTTTTCATTTTAAATTATTTATTTAATGATTTAACTAATCTACACAATTCCATATCCAAATGTTAAACTTATTTAGTAAAGTGAAGAAAAGTTATGGTATTTTGATATCTTCATATTATTTACTTCGGCTGGTGATGCTATTTACCTAACACACTATTTAACTAGAATGTTAAAAGCAATGAAATACAAATTACAGTCTTTCTTTGGGTTGTAACTAAACCCAAAGTGAAAATACAAATAAAGCAACTAAAAGGGCTAATTAGTTTAGATGTAAACTCTTACATACCCTAAGGTAAGCGTCCCGAAATAATTAATGTGTTCATTCGTGCCCCAAGTCGGATTATGCTCCACCGAGTGTCATATTATAATCACTCTTGTTAACTTGTCACTTGGTTTTAGGGTGGGTTATCATTAGTAGCGATAAAAAATGACTTCCTGTAATAATTTAATAACAAGGTGAATCGAAAGGCGTAATGATATTTCAGGTAGCATTGGTGCTGGAACTATACAACTTTTCATTTGGAAAATGATGCAAGAAACCCGAAATCCTTAAAATAATCTCTCAAGAGGGTTGACAGGGTAAAAGTGTGTATGAGAATCACCGATCTAGTAGATATTGATTTTATGTCAGCGTCAATTTTTTAACCCGGCCCAATTATGTCGGCATGCAATAGTATGGATATTTAGGTCATTTTGTAACTATTCGATTGACATAGGTTCTTCTAAAAGTGCAACCTTATGTCAAATCTATATATATAAAAATCAATTGCTGTTCGTTAGTCTCGCTAAAACTCGAGAACGGCTGGGCCGAGAAAATATGGAAAAATTGGGAAAAAGATAGTAAAACAACAATTTCATTTTCTCATTTAACATGAGAATCAATGCTTTCTTAATTTGTATAGAGAATAACAAGTAAGTATGTTAGGCTGTAAATTCTAGTAAATATTTATTTTGTGTTAAGAGCTGTGAGCTTTGTTGAATAAAAAAACCGTTGTTAGAACGGCTAGCTCGCTATCCGTGTGGCCGCACGCACTTTGTAAATAACTTAACATTTTAATTAAATCCCCGACAAAAGCCTTAAGAGCGGATTTCAATTACTACCTGGAAAACGATTATCCAATTCATAGAAAACAACCTTACTGCTTCCTAATGGAGTTCAGTTTTGTACGACATTTTTAGTTCAAAAACTGGCATGCCATTGTCATACATATTGCTTAGGCAGTAAGAAATGTATTTGTGTATCACAGCCAATTGTCAGGCAATCTTAAATCAAAAGCCTACAACGATTTTAAAGCGTTTTGTGTACAGCCATTTGGCTACAGCTGTTTTTTTTTTATTTGGAAACTAATTGGTTCACGCGTCTTTGTTTGAATGGTCCTCTGTTTGAATATATTTCAAGCGTGCATATCTTTGTTTTCGTAGAAACAGGTAGGATGTTATGAAACAAACTAATTTAAAACATAATAAAGCATCGAACAGAGAAACGTCTTCTTTACAGAATCAGTTAAGATTATATTTGTTTTGGCCTTGAATATTCATCAAAACTTTTCTCAAACAACGTTTAACTCATGAAAAGTACGATATAAGATATCAAATTTTGATTAAGTGGCAAACAAAAATCACAGATGGTCAAAATGGTTTTAACTTTTACAAAGTTGCTTTTAATATCAACCCCATTTTTTTAACCTTAGAGGGTTGGAATATAAGAACTAGATTCACATTACCGTATAAAAATGTTACTTCGAATTGTCTAAATTTAAAAATAAACCTTAATGCCCTGTGTCATACCTGCTGCAATGCAAATTCAACGTTACATAATCACCACGCTTGCCAAATGCGGATTTATGATCACAAGCCCGAGCAATGTTTGGAAATTCGAAGCTCATGTTGCCCGACCTGGGTATCGAACTAGGACACCAAGAACTTAGCCTGAACCGCTCGATCAATTGGGCGTATCTTAGTGATTGTAAATACCAAACAAAGTTACTGTTTATTTAACACCTTCAGTTCGTCGGTTTCATTTAGAAGTTTTTACATTTCAACTTTTAGTAGTCATACAAAACTCTGAGGCCGTGGGCGTGGAATTCTATTTGCAAATTTATATGTGACCAACCAGCACTAAGGTAAAAAGAAAGGTGGCCTAATTTCGAGACTAGCAAGACTAAGAATTATAGCAAAATTTTGTCAGTTTTAGGGTTTTAGACCATAAAAAAAGATGCCCTGTTAATATAATAAATAAAACTAAGTAAATAATTACTTAATTAGTTTAACTTACTGGCTGTACAGCCGATGGTGATGGACAGGTTAATAAATACAAAAATGAGTTTGTATTCAACACATTGTTTTCCAAATATTGGGCCGTTCTTTGGCCGAAACGTTATTTAAAAGTTACCTATCTAATTCTATAGCGATTTTTTTTAATGAAACTTATAGTAACAATGCATCAATGCCATACGAATTTGCGTTACCATTCGTTATTTTAGATAACACACATATGACACACTAAATACAGTTACAGAAAATTTTCGTTTTTGTTCTCTTGTTAATTTATTGTGGTTTCGTTCCTACTAGGCACGTGAGCGGGATTGCTCACGTATACTAGAAGTCTCCGGAAGCATTTCTGTTTATTGCACGAATCTACAACACGCCATACTGTAGATCCCGTTGAGATTACGGAGAAGTGGGTTTAAGTTGTTTTTAGGGTTCTATTTTTAATGGAAGCTAACGGCGACTAATACAAAATTCATCGGCATCATCCCTGTATTTTTGTTAAAATATCATTTTGTTGAAATATCGATCGAGTGCTTAAATATCATCTAATTCATCTAGTTGATGATATAATGAAAATCTACCGTCGTAATTATAAAATAGATTGAGTATCAAACACAGATTTTTTAATTGTTAATAAAAACATATAAGTAGTCGACGTTTCTTTAGTTCCATCTTCTATTTCCTTAAAACCAAGATTTACAAAAAAAATTTAGTTTAAGGAACCAATATTGTGTACAGAACCTGGTGCGCGACAGCAACTTCTACTTGGCCCATTTGCTTGGGTTTAATAAGCTTTAGATATTCTAAAAAATGATTTTGGTAACATTTTTCATTTAAAAATAATTATTTCCCTCTTCTGAATAATCTCTGACAGGCTTTTTAGAATACAGGAAGACTCAGTATTGTATTTAGAGCCCATTTATGTAGGTCAAGTTTTCACCCAAAAATATTTTTCGCAACTAGTTTTCAATTTTTACGGTTTTAAGCCTGTTAAGGTATTATGGGAAAAAACTTATAAATAGTATCGTAATGAATGAATGAGATGCCCATCGCGAAAAAAATAATGTTGCTAGGAGGCCGTACCAAAATTTTTAAATTTTTGGCAGACATTTTCTAAGTACTTTATCTTGACCTAGTGTCAAGATAGTGTCAAGATAGTCAAGACAGCTAGCTGTTGCTCGCTACTTCGTCCGCGTCAATTTCTGTTATCATGATCGCGATTATTTTTGCAACATTTTTCTCTAATGCTTCGCTCCTATTGGTCGCAGCGCGATGTTATATAGCCTAAAGCCTTCCTTGATAAATGGACTATCCAACACAAAAATATTTTTTCAATTCGAACATGTATATCCTGAGATTAGCGCGTTCAAACAAACAATCAAACAAACAAACAAACTCTTCAGCTTTATAATATTAGTATAGATATTGGTACTGGGCTATACAGCTACTAAAAGAAAAAAATACATTTGTTTTTTGTCTCGCAGATTGTTGTAATAAAATTTGGATGGTGATTAATTAGTTTTAAAAAAATAGGGAAAATACGTCTCTGATGTCTCTGAATTGTTTATAATAGGGTTATAATTAATATGCGCGTATATTCATGTATGGTTTATGGATGTATCTGTGTCCATCTTTTGATGCTGTTAATATCGAAAAATAAGAACATTACGATACAAGGAAAAGTCCCTTTTTATAGATGTTGGCAGACTAGCGCAGTAAAAACAAGTAGGTATCTTTCCGATAATACCGCTATGTCGTCAATGGTATTCCTGAAGCTATATCGGGTTAAAGCCAGTTCAAACAAAGGAAATGTTGAGATTACCTGAATGGAGCTCGAGAGAGCTACTGTTTATATAGATATGTAGGTACTCCGTTGGTAAACATAGTTCATAGAAGCTTCCTTTATGGCATGAATGTTCCTTTATGGATAGACTTCGAAGTGTTAAGAGCTCTGTATTTAGACAGTGTCCGGCTTTTGCAACGATCTATGTATATAACAAATATAAATCGATACTAAATCTTATCTTATACGTTACATTACATGCGGTATAACTAACAATAATGTTTTATGTCGTTTTTACACGTTTTTACATACAATATTATTATTAAACTGCATGTAACATAATGACGTATGAAAGATTTTCTTGTGCGACCGTTTGCTGGCAGTGCTACAAGTAGCACACAAGCACACCACATACTCTCTCTCTCTCTCTCTCTCTCTCTCTCTCTCTCTCTCTCTCTCTCTCTCTCTCTCACACACACACACACACACACACACACACATATACAAATTGAAATCCAAAGATTACAGAACTCGACCTTTGTGGTCATGTTCTGATTGGTAAATTCACGCTTTGCTCCTCTCCACCTCTGCCCTGCTCTGCTTCTGTGGAACAAAGCCTTAACCGCCAATGAAATATACTTTAACATCTCATAACTGTGAAAATGGGTGGATTTGGTAAAGTATTTGTAAACTAAAATGCTTTTTACCTCTTTCTAATTAGATAAGCTCAGTTAACCCTTACAACTTATTTGTACGTCACATTAAAATTTTGCTTTTACTCACCATCCTACCAAATAAATATGCCCTAAAAGAATTTGATTTGATTTAAAAAACGCTATAAAAATTAAAGCACTGACTTGATAACATACACACCAGTACACCACACGAATTTGATTTGTTATATAAATATAAAAAACCGGCCAAGTGCGAGTCGGACTCGCGCACATAGGGTTCCTTACCAAAAAGGCCAAAAAACGGGTTTGTTGTATGGAAAAACCAAAAAATATATATTATTTTTGGTTTTTAGTATTCGTTGTTATTGCGGCAACATAATACATCATTTGTGAAAATTTCAACTGTCTAGCTATCGCGGCCTTTGAGATGCAGCCTGGCGACAGGCAGACGGACAGACGGACAAACGGGCAGGCAGCGAAGTCTTAGTAATAGGGTACGGTTTTTACCCTTTGGGTACGTAACCCTAAAAACAATATAATAGGGGTTAAAGTATGAAATTGTCGATTATTTTGTTTATAGCTCTTAAGTATAGTCATATTATTGCGTAATTCTTTTTGTATTGTATCAAAAACTAAATAAAGTATCTTTTGACTAAAAAAAAATGCAATACTAGTGCCTATTACTTCAAAGGAAGTCGTTGAAAAGACCCCTTACAATGTGTCAGCTGACCTTCTTGCTTCAATTAAGTATATTTGTATTATATACTTTGATTTTCAGAAATTTAAATACTATAATGCGTAGCTTTATAACCATCTAACTTTCACTTTTAATTGCATCGAAAACGGTTCAGGAGTTTTTAAAAAAACTAAAAAAATTTTAGTATGGAAAAATGACTACGATTTCGTCCATACAAAACGGCAATTTCATACTTTAACCCCTAATATAAACACTGATTTGATAACACACCATATAGAACTTGCCAACATACAACGTGACACAAACAGCTGTTCTGAGCAGATAAACACTATCTGCCTGTGCCAGGCTTATCGCAGACATCCGACTTGCCTTTGTTGCCAGTTACTGGCTGTTTGTGACTGTTATTTATCATTGGACAGCTTTTTTCAACTGTATAAAAAAGAATGTTATATTCAACACATGCGGGCAATAGAAAACATTTTACTGCTTATTTTTTAATTATACTATTTTATAGCTTAATTATTGAGATGCTCAATAACATTACCATCTTACAAACTGAACTTTTTTCCGAATCGGCAAAAATAATAGATACACTTTTTATTTTGTTTATAGCTCTTAAGTATAGTCATATTATTGCGTAATTCTTTTTGTATTGTATCAAAAACTAAATAAAGTAACTTTTGACTAAAGAAAAAATGCAATACCTCAAAGGTGTAAGGTATAAGTGCCTATTACTTCAAAGGAAGTCGTTGAAAAGACCCCTTACAATGTGTCAGCTGACCTTCTTGCTTCAATTAAGTATATTTGTATTATATACTTTAATTTTCAGAAATTTAAATACTATAATGCGTAGCTTTATAACCATCTAACTTTCACCTTTAATTGCATCGAAAACGGTTCAGGCGTTTTTTAAAAAACTAAAAAAATGTTAGTATGGAAAAATGACTTTTCTCGATTTCGTCCATACAAAACGGCAATTTTATACTTTAACCCCTAATATTATGCGCCCTCATGAATTGTAGAATTTTTTTGCACTATCAAAATCATCAGCATCAAAACTCAGTTATAAATTTAATTAAAATTAAATAACTTTTATTTCAGATAAAATACATCCATAATTTTGTCTGTACATTGACTTAAATATTATCAAAGACGACCATTTGGATCAGCGGTAGTAAACGCTGCTTCTGAGCCATGGGTCGCGGGTTCGATCCCCGCCCAGTTCAAATATTTGTGTGCATAAACATGTCTGTTTGTACTGGTCTGGGTGTTTTCTATGTATTATAAGTATGTATTTACAAAAAAAAAAGTATATAAGTAAGTTTATCGGTTGTCTAGTACCCCATACGACAGTGTACTTAATAGTACCTTAATTTGGGACTAGATGGCTCTGTGTGGCCCAGTGAGGCATGTCTTAAAATAAATAAAAATATTAAATTATGTTTTGTTATATAAATTGAGTTACTTAAATTCATTCATCATTGATTACATTAGTTACACACATACGCATTTTTAGAGGAAGGGGTAAGCTCCGGTGGCTGTAACTGTTTGAACAAAGCATTTCCATAGCGGGAAAGTGTATCAATCTGCCAAGGTCTTCAGAATGATATTTTGACTTGTACTCGTAATTGTTAAAGGTTTTTATTTTTAGTTTAATGACAGAAAGCTTGTTATTAATCCCTCGATCGTGAGTTATTCCAGACACAATTGAAATCAATTGTTATCGTGGCATGCGAGGGCCTCCTGGAGGTTGACGAAATAAAAAAAATGTTATCTTACAAGTTTATCATAATTATCAACAGCCTATATGTAGTGCACACTGCTCTGCACAGGCCTTACAAGAATGTGGATTTTGAAATAATAGCAGATGCTTGGCAGGCGGCTTAGCAATCGCAATTTGGCCAAAGAAAAAATTTGAGAATGACGCTGCTTTCCGTCTTATCTTCGCAGTACTTTTTATCACCTCTTACGATTAGGAGGCGCTATTTTCGCTGACACGTCCAGACGACACGTTAGCAATAGAAAATTGGATACACTTAAGCCAATTACAGTTTCCTAGCAAGCCTAAGTTAATCATAATGATAGCAACAGGAGTTCTTAAGTAAACAATTATTAATTTATTTAACTTGTTTCTTCCCAATAACCAGATATGGCATACAATTTAATATTTAATTCAATTCAAATATTTTATTGCGTTCTATAATGTTACAAGGATGTTATAAAGTATGATGTAGACAGTTCATTATAGACCCTGTTCGGGCACAACAATACAATTTGTAGTAGACGGACAGAGAGGATGACGCCATAATTACATAATATTTCAATACAAAAGAACAAATAACCACCTAATCTTACTACATACATACTTTACTTACTTTCTAAAATTGACTTTATATTCAATTTATAGATATCGACTAATTTTGTGATAGTTATTAATTTATATAAAATAACAGCTAATTACATATTTTTATTAGATTATATTATTAAACATTTACATAAATTTGAATTTGAGAAATAAAATAAATTGTAATATTTGTTGTCATTGTATTAATTAATTTGATTATAAATTTTTTAATTTTATTAGATTTTTGTCATTTAGGTATTCATTTATTGTATAGTAGCAATTTTTTAAAAGAATAGATTTTATTGTGTTTCCATATTTAATTTAGGTAGTTGATGTTTAATGCTTGAAGTAAGTATCGACATGACAGTTGTTAACACTTTCAGTTACCTTATACGTTGATGTTTATTTTATAAGAGAATTATGCTTTGTTCGTTATCAAATAAATAAATAAAAAAGCGGAAAATCATGAAGTTTTTTAGATGTTTTAAAACGCCATCTATGAATAAATATCAGTGCACTAGCTGCTGCCCGCGACTTCGTCAGCGTCTTATTATGATCGCGATTGAGAAGTTTTTAAAAGAATATAGCCTACAACCTTCCTCGATAAAGGGACTATCCAACTCAAAAATATTTTTTCAATTCGAACCAGTAGTTCCAGAGATTAGCACGTTCAAACAAACATAATACCTATTAGTATGGATAACAGCAGCATAACACCAGAGTTGTAACGAGTTTGAAACCCGTTGATTTGAAAATATTGTACCTAACCTCAATCATGTTAATTAACCTCATCGTAAGTGTGTTCGATTTTTATTAAGAAATAAATTTAAAAAATGACCTGATTGGGAATCGAATCCCGTACCGTAGCGGCTCGTAACAGCGCACCATTAGATCAACCGGACTGTAAGTTTTGTGCAATTAGGGTTTTTAAGTTTAGAACAATTTTGTTATGAGGGAAGAATAAGCTTCTGCTGTCTATTTGTTGGAACGTGTGTTAACAATTACGTTCTTTTAGAAGAAGCTTGAATAATCACAAAGTCTCTTTCTATTACTGCCGTTATAATGATACATCTAATTTGGACATTTAAAAACTTCACTTATTCAGCCTTTTTCTCTCGAACCTTACAACATTTTTCCTTTAACTGCTTAAAACATTACGCCTCCATTCAAGATGGGTACCGATCTTATTGACTGCAAGAGTTTTCAACTAACATCTTTACTGAACAGAACCTATTTCGTTTTAGACACGTGAGGGAGATAAATGTGCCACCTGCAAATATACAACACAAGGTTAATGTAAGCAGATCTAAAATTAGATCGGGGGAGTAGTGTTGTTAGTCGAATGTAGCCTACATATTCAATCAGTAGCTTAAAGCCCACCGTAGGGTAGGCTACAGCAATTTTTAATGGTTGGTAGTTTTCAAATATTTAATAATTATTGTTAACCTAAAAAAACATAAATTCATAAGAGAAAAAAATGCAAAAGTTAAATTTTTAATTAGTTATAGAAATGTAAAAAACAAAACGTTAATTGGGGGATTTTGGATTGGATTTTTCAACTTTTGTTGTTTTTTTTGTGACATAAACTTTTTTTATATATTGAACTATAATCCTTCTATCTCTGCTTAGTTTTTTGTTCAATCTAACAAAAGAAAATGAAATCATTCCACCTGGTATAAAGTTATGCGTGTCGGATTAAAAGTCGAGGGAGACGATCATTTGCTTCCATATTGAAGTTAGTTTTAGCTCGTTCTGTTCTAAGTGTAAATCTCAATTCTCATTATCATTACGTATTATATTATCTGTGTCATTACTTTATTTTCTTTAATAACCGTAACTTGCCGTAGCCTATCGGTAGGCTACCTTTCGATTTCGCAGAAACTATATATGAATAGGATGTATTCTTCTTCTATCTTCTATCCATTATCTTCTTATATATAAAAGAAAGTCATGTTAGTTACACCACTTATATCTCGAGAAGGGCTGGACCGATTTTTATGACTTTGTTGATATAGCTGATTTGCAAGGAATAGGATAATAAATATGAAAAAAAAAACATTGGAAAATTAACTTTACATCTTTCCAACTACGCCATATTTGATCACAATGACATTTAAGACGTTAAAAAAAAACTATTCAGAGGCGACACGAAGCTCGCGGGGTCCGCTAGTTATGCATAAAAAATAACTGTCGAATTTCGACTACTGGGCGACCACTAGTAAGGTAGAATTACAACACTACGGAGGACGAAATGGATGGTAATTAAGACCCCGCCGGTGTAACTATAACCTGTGCTCTGGGTCTTACCTCGTTTAGTGTTAGTTTTAGTGGCTTTATTGTCTTTGAGGTAGGTGAAATGCAAATAAACCTTTTTCATTAATTAGAGTTATATTACCTACTGGGAAATGGTGTTACTGCTACACCAAATGCAGAAGACAAAAGAGATGCATGCTACGTTGTTTAATGTATAGACAACGGCAGGTCAACCTGCCCAAAAAGTTAAAGGTCATTGAATTGATTTTCAACTTTAAGTCCAACAGTTAGAGATCAATATCAATTGAGAAAATTTGACGTTTTCTGATAGGTTGACGTGCTGTTTTAATGAGGTTGATTTCCTTAATTTGCACATAATATTAAACGAGTGATTCTTGTATACATACATATTCATAAAGTTTTGTGTATTTCTGGTTCGGGTCTTATATGTAGGTAAGGTTTGTTTTACATTTAAAACCCAGGTACTTACTTACCAAACCAAAAAATATATATTTGGTTGCCAAGGCATTCCGCGACAACTCACCTTCGTATTCCATCAGTAAGTTGACCGGCCTCAAAGTATTTTTTGTTTGAATTTTGTTTCATTTAAATGCAAAGGAAACCTTCGAAAGGCAAAGGGGAACAGGGATTGTTTTAATTGACGAAATACGCCATATCAAACTTTGTTTCTTATTTCATGTTTTTGACGGACAGTTTTTTTTTGTGAAAAGCTTGCTTGTTGCGTACAGACGACAGCACATTAAGCTATAACTGGAAGATTTTAGATTAGTTAACATAGGTACGAGTTTGCAACAAAAATGTGTAGTCTAATGTGACATAGTAATATGTAACAGTGGCCCACTGTACTATCGCCTGGCCAAAACCAAAGAGCAAAATCGCTTAAAGCTCGCGTCGTCATGTTTGAAGTGTCGTCCGTTTTTATGTAGTACGTATTATATTATCTGTGGTAGTACTGTCCGTTATTTCGTTTGAAAGTGGTTAGGTGTCAGAGATCCCCACCGTACATATTATATCATGGGCAAGATTAGTTAAAGAAGGTTGTAAGTTCGAGTCCCACTTAAAGGAGTCGACATTCTTATTCAATGAATAATAATATGTATTTTTAACTTAAGTAAAAAAATACGTATACTTAGCACTTCCCTATAGAATTCATAATATCTGACCGGTTATTTGGTAGTAGCAATAACCTTTAAATTAAAGATTTATAGCAGCATCATACCTATAGGTAAATTCTGCGAAATTCTACATAGAAATGAGTTAATGGTGTGATTATTTGAGAACTTATTGAAGTATGGCTCTTTCGTATGTGACTGAGAAAGTAAATAATGAGCGAAGCCCGCACTACTTTAATCCATACTAATATATTAACGCGAAAATTTGTATGTGTCACGCAAAAAATAGTAAGGTACCTACCGAACTTTTAGTTTAGCTTAGACTTTATCCCACAGTTTCGTGTAGTTACTGCAGGAACACGGCAAGACGGCTTAATATAGCATTTTGTGTAATGTGGCTCAGACGATAATAGTACCAAAGTCCATGTGACGGTGACGAAGACATGTGCAAAAGCTTATATTGTTGGCGCGAAACGAGGAGCTCTACTGTTCAAAATATTCAAAATATAACCCCTCATAAGCTGAATGTCAGATTGCCATTGTCAATTTCCATACGTTATAATATTTTGAAATTGCAACACATTATAGGCTTGATATTACCCAAGCGTTCTTGAATTGCCAATTTAGCCCATTTACCGTAAAACAATCACCCAATTATTCGCATCAATATGTCGGTTGGAATATTTATTACAAATGTTACTTGGAATGTGTAAGTGAAAATGTTGCATCTCTATGGGAATATTTACCAAATAAGAGGATATTTACATA
This sequence comes from Anania crocealis, assembly GCA_949315895.1. Lineage (NCBI taxonomy): Eukaryota > Metazoa > Arthropoda > Insecta > Lepidoptera > Crambidae > Anania > Anania crocealis. The sequence goes on along the minus strand of OX438872.1, from coordinate 4,577,710 downwards.
AAGGGTACTCATATAATAAAAATTGTTTTCAAACGAGCTTACCTAACTGCCTATCCTAAAAACCTTACGTTTATTCGAGTCAAATTAATAAATTATATTTAAATAAATTACAAAGTAGCACTTTTTTCAAATTATTTTGATTCCTACTAACAATAAATAAAAAAATCAGTTTAGTAAAGGTTAATATATAACCTAATGCTTAGTTCTTACAAGCAACACGGGTGCATTTTAAATTAAAAATGTAACTTTGCCAGTACTTGCGACCTCTACGGTTTTTTTCTGTACCTACTAAAATGGCTGAGTAACACTTTTTTTAAATTCCAGATTTCCCGGCAAGCAATGAGCTGAGCCGTCTAGCCGCTAAACTTGTATTCGAGCAAAAAGAGTTGGTGAATATACTCTCGCTCGATGATCACGTGCGTGCGTTGCGACAGCTGACATGAGCTGAGGGAAATCATGTCCACTAAGAAACATTCCCCACAAAAGAGTAAGTATTATTAAAATGTTTTAATCGATTCCTGGCGCCTGCCAACTTGACATAGGACACTAACTCTGCTCTTTTATGGCTCCTAAGAGTTGAGTGAAAGATTACTAACAGAAGGAGACAAGCAGCAGCGTCTTCTCTCAATCGTTGTCTAAACTGCGATCGCGAATCTTGGGCCTTATTCAGCTATTTCAATCGCAGTTCGATCGTGATTGAATTGGACGATTTTGACATTTAGCCCATACTAGAACTGTCAAAAACTTGCAATGCAATTACGATTGTGATACGATTTGGTTACGCGAATCAAGGGACTGTCGTCTAATGGCGATTATGCCAAAATTCTCCATTTAGAGAAGCCTGTGCCCAGCAATGAATTGATGTAGGCTGATAATGAAGCAGTTTATTTGAGAATTATATGTTTGCAAAGATATATTTTTTCAATAAATTTTGTATGGAGTAATTGGGACAAATGTATAATTTGTTTTTATCTTCCGATGAGATTTGGACGCAACTGCTGCCAATCGCTTCCACTGATATTTGTCACCCAAAATTGTAAACTTCGTCAGATCATAAATTGAACATCAATGCATTAAAATCTAACCTAACCTAACCCACCTTTAGTTTATAATCTCACGCGTTGTTTTGTAAACTGACCGATCTCACAATGTTACGGTGACAATCTACTACTCTGATAGATATTAAAGTTGTTGTTTAGCCATCTCTAGTATAGACGATTAAAATAACATTCCATATAAAACTTTCCACGATTTTGAATTTTTTTTTTACTACTAGAACTTCATGTCACCAAATACGCTTTCGTAATAAAAATGTTGCGGACCAAAAAGACGGTCTATCGCCTAATAATATTATTTTCAAACTGAACCCCCTGAAATCAAAGTTATGGTAAACAAAACATCTACCTGAGACTGATTCGGTCAAATGCATGATTTGTGAAGACAAACAGTAAAAAGTAATATTTTTTGGGCTAATTATTCAAAAAATGGTAACGTGATTTTAGAAATGTTTATTGTTGAATGAAAACATCTGCGGATAATATGGGAAACGAAAATCGTTGTATTTAATTGCGATAAAGTAAAGAATTTCCATATACCCACTATACCCATGTTTCTCTGAAGTGCTTAAATGGGATTCACAATTTTTGAAGGGGCATTGACATTATGGCTATTCTTTTAATGAATAACTCGCTAAACATTCAATTAACGTTCGAAAAGTTTGCTTATAGTTTCATATAATTTGCATTGCAAATTTGCTAGGAAGCTATAGACGTACGTTACGTATTTTGGGAGGCTCAAACGTCCCGATAGCAAATTTAGGCTTGAAATAACTATGTCATGAGCAGATGATTCTATACATATTAATTTTGACGAAATAATAACGTCATGCTTTAAATCGCAACCTTATCTTATTGGTCATAAATCGATTTTTAAATTTGTCTTTGTATTTTTAGCAAATAAGCACTTAGTAGCTTTTCCTGGAGTGTGTATAACCCTACACTCAAGAACACTAACACACTACTTGTATCTATAAAAAAATAAACATTGTAATCAGTCGTTCCTGGATTAAAAATACGCTTTGAATTAAGAACCTTCTCCATTTTTGTCGGTTTGTAATAAAGGGTATTCAAAATCCATTCTGTCGCGTATTTAGTTCCAAACAAGTATTAATTACGAAATCTAACGGGATCTAACGGCTGTTCCAAAAAGCCAATTAATAATTAAAGTGTACCTTTCTCGTTTAATTGGATACCAATATTCACTTCAGGTCTCAGAGCTGAACTTGTAGTTTTAAAAAGGGTAACTTGCGCAAAGTAGAAAGTTCATGTGATACATAGATAAAATTGTTACGTGTTTTGACTTACAATGGCCGTTTTGTTAGCACATTCACACCGTAATGCAGGCCTTTATAAACATAGAGCAAATATTGATTGGCAGAATATTAATAGGTAGGTATGTCGAATAAGTTTGGCAACGTTGTAGTTGTTGTTGGTACGTAGCGTCAATTGCTTGCCTATTTTATTTAATTTTCAACCGATGAAAACGAACGTTCAATTTTATTTCATGTTTTATCAGTTTATCACGCATTACTTTTTGCCAGAGACAGATTTAGAGTTTTTTTTCTGTTCTCATTTGAATTTGAAAAGGAATTCCACCCACCTCTAAAGCTAGAAAAGGGAAGGAAGGAAAGGAAAAGGGTTGGACTGCTGCAGCTGCCAAAAAATAAAAAGATAACATTTTTAGTTGATGCTAAATAATAATTCGCCGGCAATCATTATGCACCGGTTCAAATTTGGTGGCTGGTAAATAAGGTTCATGTGTATTATTGTTTAAATGTTTTATTTGATTTAAGAAGAAGAAGAAAAGCTTGTCATGTTTAGCAAAAATATGACAAGCTTTTCTTCTTCTTAGCTATGACGAAAATATTTTAAAGTACCGTTTGAAACTTTAAAATCGTCATCATCAGCACCAGATTATTCCAGTTCTTAATATAAGCCTTTCTAAACGGGCGGCCTGTCAATTTGACAGGTTCGTTAGTGACCCAATTAGCCAATGGTATTGTATAAGGCGTGACTTAGTGTTATCTGTTGTGTTTACCGTAATAAAAGAAAAAAAAAAGTGAAGACAAGGCGCTGCTGCCCGTTCTTCTTTACAACAGTGGATCTAGCACGAAAAACTATCGAATTCGAATAGTTTGCGTGTTCGTATCGCCATCGAAATATTTAGTATGAAAACTTAAACAGCGCTCACACGGTCAAAACGAGAACTACGAAACAAAGCACGAACTTTGTGTCGTTTGCTTTCGATACGCAAACGATTCGAAGTGATAGTTTTTTGTGCTAGACCCACAGTACTCCTTTTGTCGCCACTTACGACAATTAATTATGTGTATAATATTTATTGCTTTTTTTCATGTTGTCATTAGGTTTGGTAAATTTAACGAAGGTAATAAAATAACCTTTTTGATTATCTGATGAGAAATTGCTTATAACAATATTTATATAACAATATTTAAATTTCAAATAAACTAGCAGACCGCACAGATGTGAAAATGTGTATTAAATTTGTGTTAAATCTGTTCCTGTTCAGTAAAAATGCAAATCCATTGTATAACAAATAAAACTCGGGATTAATTAGTATGCAAGGGATTGTCGCATAGCCCTATTTAAGGGGTTAAGTTAAGGGTTACAGCCACACTGAAAAGTTTAAGCCGAGTAGATCCCAAAACCGAATTTTGTGAAACGAGCATATTAAGACAAAATCGCAAAGAATGTTTCGACTTAATATGTAATTATTGCATAATTAAACATTTTTTTTTATTGTATAATCTTAAACGATGGTTTTTATAAAACTTTTCTTTAGTAGTTTTACTATTCTGAACTCCCAAAAATACAGTGGAAAAGAAGTAATAAAAAGCACAAAATAAAAAGAAACATGGAATTGCGGCTAAAAATAACAGGCCGTGACCATGAATTGAAAACAAGATTCATTGAATGAAATTTTCGACAGTCTTAAGTGAGATTTGATCCCGCTACCATTCGCTCATCGAGCGACTATTATATTCTTAATTCGACAGGGTACTTAATAGTAGCTTAATTTGGAACTAGATGGCTCTGTGTGGCCCAGTGTGGCATGTCTGAAATATTGTCTGAAATATTTATTATTATTATTTATTATTATTATTATTCTATTTGCATCGGTATCTTATCTGCTAAAATGAAGTTTAAATACGACAAGGACCATGAATGTTTGAATTATGCCGTCATTCTCAAGGCATATTGTCAGGTGGTGTAGTCACACCTTTAGGGTCCTTAATAGATTTATGGAAAGCCAGGCATTTAACGAAATTTTCGTTGAAAGCTCTAACGCAAACGTTTTTGGGTTAGTGGGTTGTGTGAAATATGAATGAACGTCACGATTTTCACGATTCATTGTTTTGTAATAGTAAAGTATATACCTATATATACGTTATGAACATGTTGTGTAAAATTTATTAGATAAAAATATAATAGAAGTTCTTGTAATAGAACTGTAGCCTGGATAACAAAAATGCTCTGGTTTGAATGGAATGAAAGGAAGATGAAAATTAGTTCTATTAGTTCAAAAGAGGCTTTGATATTGTGTTGCTTTCGGTTTATTCAGATATTTAAAATATTTATGTTGATAGAAATAAAAATTGAACTCACATAAAAACAGGCGATATTCATGCTAATTTGATATTTTACTATTAGATTATGGCCTCTTTTAAGACAAATAAATAGGTACAAATTAAATGTTTTATTTCTAAGTAAAATACATGACAGCGACGTCAATCAAGTGCGGTAATACTCGTAATTACGGCCCGAAAAAAGCTTTTTTAGAAAAAAAACTAAAAGATTTGTTAAAAAAGCATTTTGAAAAAAGAACACAACAACGAGAAGATTCGGTGAACCCCATAAAAGTATAGCTTGCAAATTTATACAAAAATGGTACATAATATTATATAAAGGTACACGTTGCCTAATACAGAACCACCTAATTTTTTGTCAGTTGAAGAGGCACAGTTGACTCACTGGGAATGCCGCCTAGGCGCCACTGGTGATATAAAAACACATTTTGCCAAAGTGAATGCACTCTTGATAAGACTAATTAACGACCGACACGCCACCTACCGTGAGTGCCGTTAATATCCGTGACTATATGTCGTGTGTGTGACCACTTATTACAATCCACTGGGCTGGTTTTGCACAATGTTTGCCATATTAGAATATGTTTGTTTTTTTTTCTCAACAATTGGAGTCGGTGTATGATTATTGTTGATTTCTTGTTTGGCACCTACTGAAAATTTATGGCTTTTTAAAGCATTTTGCCGTAAATTTTTGCCTGGAGGAATTATTGTTTAGAAGGTCGTAGAGCAGCCTGCGTTTTCTTTACATTATAGTAAATTCCATTTCAGTAGTTAGCTACGATCCCTAATGCCTAATCCCTAATGATCCCTAATACATCAAGTTATATGTGCATCAAACAAACAATGTTTCGAAAGATTAACTTTGTTCATCATTATCACTAAAGCAAACAATGCCCACTGCTGCACATAGGCCTCCTCTAAGAATCTACCTCGCGTAGATCGCTTTCGCACCGCCTGCATCTAACAGCTTCACGACCTTCACCTATTTCATAACTTTTCCACCCCAACGGCCATCGGTTCTTCTCACTATATGTCCCACGTACTGCCACTTCAGCTTTGCAATTCTTCGAGCGATGTCAGATATCTTAGTTTTCATTTGGATTTCCTCATTTCTGATTCTTTCAAATTCAAATTCAAATTCGTTTATTTGCGAAGAATAGGTATACATGAAAAGGTCTTAGACTATATACTATTAGTTACTACTATTCAGCTGAAATTCATTAGCATGCAAAACGTTTTTCGATTAACTCATTGACACTATAAAAGCAGCAATTTGGCCATATTTTCTTGTCAATTTGTTTTTTTATATATTGTTTTGTCTCTTATGCTCTATTGTCTAGCTGTAATTTCGTCTATGCCTACTGTAATGTGCTTGTGGCCAATTAAACGTTTCCTTCTTTCTTTCTTTCTTTCTTTCAATCAATTAGCCACTCTCTCAAATTCCTAATCATAATGTCAGTAGAGCCTACCATAAATTTATTTAGAATTTTATTAAATATTTTTATACACATGAAGTAACAGCTTTTTTGACATAGTACAGTTTTTGCCCAGTAATCACTTACGAGTTTATTAGGAGCTCTGGTATTCCTTGGATAAATATCACGGGACTGCTCTGGCTTGTATTTTTAGTACTTAGCTTATGGCATAAATATTACAAATTACGTGTAGAATAGACTAACATGGCTTCGTGTGGTCACTCTTCTAATCTAATCTAACCTACACGAGTCGTCAATAATAGTAGACATTTAATTTTAAAGTTAAAAAATGGCAACTGTGAAAAGTTTAAAAGATTATGTAGTTTGGTAAAACGGTACTTGTGTGACAGATTTTTCTATGGTCTTTTGATGTGACAAACGTTAAATATAGCAGAAATATCGTCGGTCAAACGTTTTTAGTAAAATTGAAGTAAAAAAAATATGTATAAATGGATAATCGCTTTTTAAGCGACCACGTTTTAATAAGTCATGGAAGTCACTGGCAACATTTATTTTTGTTAATTTTAACATTTATTAAGTAATAAAAATTTACATTAATTCGTCTCTCCCATTTTGTACCTTCATACAAGAAACAAATGTCCTAATAAGGCCTCGGAATGTAATAAACAGAGTTAATTAACTTTGTCCACGATATAATCGGATATATTGTGTTGTCCTACATTCGTCCCCTGGGTCGCTAATATCTAGCTAGCGGAATATTGCGAAAGTTTGATACACAAAGTCGAGCTATAAATAAAAATAAGGCCTAAATATGCCATCTGGAGCTGACAAATAATAGAATCCTTTTCACCTCTCCTTTTCGTTCTATGGGTGTTGTAAGTGTTAACTTCAGTACTACTGCTACAAGAACCCGGGCATCAGCAGCTTCTGTTTGCCATTGGCTACTTGCTCTGAAGCAAATAAGTCAAATATTTATGTTTGAGAGGCCAGAGTCTAATAGTGGAAATGTATCGGTTATGTAAAATTCTTCTTCTTGAGAGGTATGTGTGTAATTCTGAGCTGATGGCTACATGGATAAGGCCTGTATCTATATACACGGTGCATTTTCAACCACCTGTAAAAATAATTCCACGTTTACGTTATAAACTTACCCAGGAGCGCTCTCGAAATCGGAACGACGGAACACAGCGAGTGTTGTTTTGCGTCGGACTTCGGCAGGATGGTAGTCGCAAGCCTACCACCGCTGGTGGGAAAACTCTGTCGTCATTACAGACTGTGTTCCACAGGCTGGATCGCTGGAAGGCGGATCCCACCCACCCCAAGAATCTGTTTAGAAACGCTGCTAGTTTATCTTCAATTTGTTAGAACGCCCCATTGGGGTAGTGGTTTATATACCGAGCCATGATCTCGGGGTCAAGCAACAAAAAGTTTCTAATTTTCGACCATTGTTCGGGTTTGTGATCACCAACCCGCATTTGGCAAGCGTGGTGATTATGCCTGTACCCATTATTGCTATGGTAACTTCAATTCAGTGAAGCTGCAGAGGGATAATTATAGTAGGTATACTCGTAGGCCGTTACTTGTTAGCAACTCGTCAAACTTCAGTTTTATATCCTGATAAGTTTTACAGCGCTCGTCAAATATTATTATACTTTTATGTGACGTTTTGTCAGCTATTACAGTGACGAGGGTGATATTAGTCAAAAGGGCAACTGAGAAAATCTTGTTACGGATTTCGTAGAGAAAGGGTGAATATAGGGACCGATAACCTAGATATGGTTGTGGGATGTAGGATGTAAATGGTCCAGTGACTAGACCATTTAATAGACTTTAGTCGATCATTGTTGCGAATTATGTAAGAAGCCCATCTGTGGTACCTCAGGTAGAATGAAAAAAACATTAAAGTACATAGTCCAACGATTCATTTTTTTTAAAATGATTGTATGAGTTTGTTGCTTTAAGATTCAAATGATATACCTACCTAATATCTATAAATACTTATTTAAACATACATTATGTAGTACAAAATAGTCGACATAATACTAAAGTCATTCTCTATCGACTGATTGACTAACCATGAGGCCAAGCAGAAATGTCTCAGGCAATGGAAAGTGGAGGAAAGTAGAAAAAAAACTTAAATAACGTAGATATACATAGAATACCTACATATTAGGCAAAACTCAAGTCAGCGAGACTTGTGAGAGAAAGAAGATAAAGTTATCATGGAATAACAGTTCTTCAGCAATGCAACAATTCTACGAAGCAAGTAACTAAAAAAAATATTTTGCAAATCCTAATACTTTTGTAGCAAGTCCTGAAATAAAACATAATACAAAATCCAGGATTTTTTATGTATATTGAGGTAAATCCAGGATTCTAACGACGCGTTTGCGCCAGAGTAACCTTACACAGCCATAAATTCGGATGAAGATAAAATTTATGAAGGTACGAACTGAAAGAGGAAACACTACGGGCGAGACATTTGAAAAATAGGTATTTGTAAAATCTATTTCTGTCACGCAGTGCCAAACGCCTTCACCGCAGAGTGTCATAGAGACAACTGCTTCTTGGACCGAAAATACCTATTAAAAGCACACCAAATCAACGTTTCGTAGTCCCCCGATTACTTTTCCAAAACTAGACCGATTTAAATACTTTTTTCATTAAAAATTAAAGAAAGGCTTTGGCCGTGTTCCTTTTTGTCTAAAATTTTGCCAAATTTGTTTTCTGAATGTTTGAACACAGCGGAAAATCCGGCGAATTTTTTCGATTTTTGAGGGCCCATTATACGATTTTCATTAATTAATTTATGAAAAAACAGATAACATAGAAACATGCTAATAGTGACCATAGATTTTTGTAATAAAAATTATTGCTCTACTGGCTTTATCCAGGGAAGAAACAGGGGACTACGTTTGTATGGAAAAACGGCCCTTGTGTTTCCTCTTAAGAACAGAAAATTGTTTTTTGTGGTTGTAGATAATTGCAATAAAATTGAATTTTATTGTCTATCAGCTTGTGGGATCCAGAGTAGTCTATACACTGTGCATTTTAAGCCTCCTGAAAAACTAAACTCATGTTATGTAACCACCATGTATTGGCAGTGTTTTTTTTACTTTTTATCAAAATAATATCTTTGAAAAATATAAAATGTTCATTTTGAAACACGCTGTGGCGCACACGAACGTATATGGGTAAGGTCAATTCATCCAGGGCCCTGCCGAAGCAAAATAAGTCTTTTCTCCAACATTAGGTAAAAAGCGGATTACGGCAAGGTCAATCGGTGGTCTGTGATGTTGAGGATAATGATGTGCTGCTCTATTAGTGAGTCGTAATTTTGCAATCTATCAGTGCATCTCATTAGCCTTATTCGTTTCTTAATTCGTTAGCAAGAATATCTTCTTCTGAACGGCTCGAAATAAAATCGGGTTTTACGGTCAACTAGTTTTCTAAGTATTATAAGTTTTATAAGACTAAACTCATTGCATTCTTGATTACCAGAAGGTAAAATTAGGTTCTACTAGTAAGTAAAGTCATTGTAAATTCCGGCGAGGCCGAGCAGCTGATAAATTAATAGTTGATTTAAAATTTTCAGCGTTTCACTTGTTTTATTCTTGGTATAGCCTGCCAATCCATTATTACCTGCTAAATATACTTACTTACTTACTAGGGTGACTTAACGACCCAAAGTGAGTCTTGCCCTCCGACTCCAGATCACGCCATGCATCTCGGTCTTGCGGTAATTACTACTAAATACCTATGTTTTTTTTTCACTGTGGTATTGCCATTTCTGGTTTAACTTTATGTTATCTTTCTAACTGTAACTATTCCCCCTTAAAACGTAACAAACAAACACAAACTGCAATACTTTATTTGATATTTTAGCAACTTTATTGCACTTATAATATCAGTATAAACTTGAAAAATTTTGTCTCGGTGGCCTAATGGTATGGCGCCCGCCCGGCATGCGAGGAGATGCGGGTTCGAGTCCCGCCTGAGACAAAATTTTTCAAGTTTATACTGATACAAACTGCAATGTTATTAATAGAATCTGTTGTATTTGTCTTACTGTTGTATTAACTCGCTATTGTTTCAAAACAGCAAGAGGCAAATTGAATCAACTATGGCTGTATAAACCACACAAGTTTAAGAGAAATGTATTTATTGTGACCGATGAGAGAGGTTCAGGGTGTATTTCCATTTTCACTGGGAAATCATTGAAAAGTTAATGATTGACGGCATAAATGAATGTGTCGGTTTATTATTTAATTGGTCAGTCAATTATGAGCTGTATTATTAAGGCAGGAAAGGCGAAAATAAACTTTACCTATACCTAACGTTGTCCGTGGCTGGATGATAAAAGCAGGAAATACTAAAATTCACTTTTCCTATTACATTGTTGATGCCTGTACTGTACACCAATATGGTTGACTTTATTTGTCTCTTTCAGTCACTCAGGGAAACACACGAGTGAAAGAGAAAAATAAAGCTGAAAGTTATATCACTGCTCGTTAACAGTGGATCATCGCAACGAATAAACATATACAGCCACATAATATACAAACTAATTTAAACTTTCACTGTCTATATCACTACCTAGTTTCAGTGTTTCTACTAACGTCGTTGCAAATTTAGAATCTCCCATGTGTAAAAAGTACCTTTCGGAGAAAAACGAAAAAAACTGTCTCCTGAAAAAAAAAAGTTGTGCGTGTACTAGTGTACACACGTAAGAAGTGGTACTTCTTTATGGCCTTATTTTTCGAAAAATGATCTAAATGCAACTTTCCAGAAATTGGTTAAATTAGTTAAATTAGTTAAATTGGTTAAATTGGTTAAATTGGTTAAATTGGTTAAATTGGTTAAATTGGTTAAATTGGTTAAATTGGTTAAATTGGTTAAATTGGTTAAATTGGTTAAATTGGTTAAATTGGTTAAATTGGTTAAATTGGTTAAATTGGTTAAATATTATTTCACTTTACCTTTTTGCTATCGTCTGAACCAACCGTGGTAGGGGCAAGTAAAATATGGCGCGTAACCGAAAAATCTGACGCGTCAATGTGACGCAAAACATGACGGTAAATTTTTTCCAACGCCCATAATAAAGTTTCACTTCAAAAATTCTTAGGAAATGTTTTTATTCCATTATATTTAGACAAAAAAAGTAATTAAAACTTACCAAAAGAGTTTTTTTGTATAATATAAAGTTAACTGAGCAATAAAGTAATTTTATTGAATTTATTACACATAGGAGATTTTAATTGATTTAAACATGGTCTATAGTTGCGACCGCGTGACCATTATTACGTGACTCTTAATAATTCTAGGCCCAACTCTTGGTCCAAACTAACGGGGGGCTAAATAAAAAGCCACTCAACAGTAGCTACTGCATCCTTGTCAACTATAATTATATAAAAATAATATTTGAAACATAAAAATATCCTAGTGTGGAATCGGACACACATACACAGCGATCAAATAAGCACAGTGAATAGTAATTAGAACATTGATTTACCTTTACATACTTTACATGATATTTTAGCAATTTAATTGCAATTGTAATATCAGTTTCACAAATTACGAGTATATCTGTTAATTGACGCCTGTGACGTAGTATCTCAGTGGCTAAGTGGTAAAACGCCGCGCCTGGTAGGTGCGGGGAGATGCGGGTTCGAGTCCCGCCTGAGACATAAATTTCTAGTTACAAACATTTTAACAATTAATAATATAATAAATAATATTTAGGACATGCCTCACTGGGCCACACAGAGCCATCTAGTCCCAAATTAAGGTACTATTAAGTACCCTGTCGTATGGGGTACTAGACAACCGATAAACTTACTTATATATTTTTTTTTTGTAAATACATACTTATAAAATATAGAAAACACCCAGACCCGTACAAACAGACATGTTCATGCACACAAATACTTGTACTGTGCGGGGATCGAACCCGCGACCCATGGCTCAGAACCAGCGTTAACTACCGCTGATCCAAATGGTCGTCAATAAGTTTGTATCTTTGCCAAGCCAACTGCCCTACTACTACTAGCCTAATATTATCACCCAATCCTTAGCCTTGCAGACTAAACCGACTATTCATAAGCAACCGAAATGGGGACGAGCATAGAATACGAATTGCCATCAGCAATAAGCGCTAGATCTTGTCAGCGGAGACAGATAACTCGAACTGATAGAAACAGCGAATAAACGAGTTAGACAGTTATAGTTAATGGTGCCGTGTGGTGACAGTCTGAAATGGAATATCACCTCCCCTGCTCGTACCATAAGGGCTCGGGCTTTAGGGCTGAGCATATAAATAAATAAATAAATGTTGACAAACATCACATACGCACTCGTATTTTGGAAATCAGAAACAACGGAGGACAAACACCCAGTCCCAAGAAAACGTAGACAATTACTTTTTTTCTACATTTACACGTCCAGTAATCGAACCTGGGACCCCGGAGCAGGCTACACCTTGAAAATTGTTGTGTAGGTAAGCCACTCCGCTACGGAGGTCGTCATAAAGGCTGAATTCAATGATGGAGGCTTTTGCCCTGGAGTGAGATGTTAGTAGGCCGTTCGTTATATCAAAGGCAGGTCAGAAGCAGCACAGTCAAAATGCAGGCCCGCGATAGTTATTAAACAGGTTGTACAGACCGAGCAGCACCTCAACCTACCACAAAACGTCAAATTTTCTCAATTGATATTGATCCTTACTTGTTGCACTTAAAGTTGAAAGTCGTACATTCTGTACGTCGTTGTCTGTGCAAGAGCACATAACAGCTGTTTTACAGAGTTACAGACTTACAGTACATTGAATATGTAATTATTAAAATGGGGGCTATCGCTAGTGAATTTGCCACTAGAGGCGCTTGTGTCGCGTGAGGTCCAATATCATTCACTTTTCACTGGTTTTAGCGGAATTTGTTGCATAAATTATAATTTCTTTAATTTACCTGCTGGAAAGTGATCTCCTTCGTAAAATGTCGCAAATATGGATTATTTGGCGATTAATGTGAACGCTTTAAAAGCGGAATTAAGAAAAAGCGCAAAAATAGGCGGCCTCAAGAGCAACTATTTCAGAAGTTAGTTTGTTGATATCAAGATAGTTATTTATAAACAATATAACCTTAATTAGATTCAAGATATAACACTTTGTTTCGGCGCCAATCGCCTTTGACAGCTATACCTCCGGACCTCAGTCTAAAGTGGCGCCAACTGGTGAGCAAAGAAACGGTAGTCCCCATTGTAGTAATTCGGAATAAAAAGATTGAGAGCTTTCCCTCACCGTTTAGTTTACTTTTATGTCCGTAAGGTTATGAATTCCTATCTTTCGCGTGCCCCATTTTAATTTCTGTTTAATTTTAAAACGATGTAATCAGTATGTCGGTAAAAATAACGGATAAAACTTGTTGAGAAGCGAATCAAATGGAATGGATTATATTATGCGAGTTTCATTGAGTTTTAATGTGTCCTTATCTCGTTTATAATTGGAATTGGAAGATTGAGACTCCCGTTATTTTAGTCCATTAAAAATTTATGGTGATTGTTATGAATATCCGGAAAATACATGTAAAAAAGAAATGTCGTTACTTAATTTAAAAACTTTTTTAATCAGAATAAGTGATCTGTGGAATTCATGCTTAGTTCATTCGCGTATCTTGTTTTTCAAATGCATGGAATACCAATTTTCAGTTAACTTGCTGATAGATAGCATATCCTGTTGATCTCTTTCGTAAAGAAACCTACAAAAAATAAACAATTAAAAATGAAATCCATAACTAAATTTGTATGCGGCTATTAAATGGGAAAGTATAAAAGCCACAAATTTTGTTCAGGGCCAAAAAACATAATACCGACGATCATCAAGCACCGACTCAAAACTGGAAGCTTATTTCAAGCTTTCCATTGATTAAATTTTTGTAAATAAAATAATCGTATTTAAGTAATTCAAATCATATTGAACTTCCTCGATGTTTCTTACTGTAGTTCAGTCCATTGAGAGCATAGAATATTGAAACGGATTGCTATTTCAAGATGTATGATAATGGATAGAAAGAGCCAAGAATGAAATATAAAACTTTTAGTCTCTTGTTAATTTAATACGAGCCTCTTTTCCAATATAACCTACATGTACGATAACAATTTAACCCGAAATTGTACCTAGTTACTTTGATTCCATTTGTAATGCATAGCTCTAAATATATGATCTTATTTCTATCCCGAAAAATGGTTGGTCGTAAGAAATATTTTTAAGACATGATAACTGTTGTTATTGACTTAATTCAGAGGCATCGAAAGAAAATACTGCAGGTTTAGAAATCTAGTATAAATTATTCCTAATTTCCGATTCCCGAGAACCGATCCGTACAGTCATATTATTAGACATAATTCATTGACGTCATAATTAGTTATTTAAGTTCGATTCGCTAGATAGTATTTATAAAATTTAAGAACTTGTCAGTACCTAATGGTATTTTAGAACTTGTCAGTTTTTTTTCTATACTGATCATGCAATCTGTCCAAGTTGTGTTCAGAATTTGATTCTTGTATAAACTTTTACATCGGGTAATTATTTTTTGTAATATCTTTATACAGTATCAACTAAACCAGGTCTAAAACACAAAGCCTGTACTAATTCTTCATTCGTTCAATAATTACATTTGTTTGAACTAGTTAGTCAAGTAGTCCCATGACAGTAAAAAGGTTCTGTTTAGTTTTTAATTAAACTACGTTTTAAAAGCAAATATCTACTTCAATACAAATTGCTTGTGTTTATGTCCTTTTACGTTTGCCGAATTGTATATTTCAACAAAAGTTGGAAATGTTGCCTTTGCTATCCAATTTCTCGTAATGGAAACCTTTCTTTCGTTCTATTGATCTTTTTAATACAAAAGTTTGCGGAGTTTAGGGTTCAGTAGTCAAAGGAAGAAACCTTTTTGGACTATTTGAAAATTTGAAAAGTGTACTCATTAACAGCATTAATAAATAAATATACCTTATTTAAGTAAAAATAATTCGTGCTTCGTGCGTTAGGGCACATGAAAGTCAAGACCAGCAAGACCGAATTTAATGTTCTTGGATTTGATGGAATTGTTTTTATATACAGGTTTCATAACACGAGCTTCGTTTGACAGACGGTTAAAATGCACGGTGTTTATCCCGTGCTCCAACCAGGAGGAGATCATAAATGCAGCTCAGAAACAGACTCTTCCCCTCGGCTTTTATGTATTTTTAAATTTTATTTTATTTTTTTACCTTTATAATTTACTCTATCGAAATACTGTACTGGTCTTTGCCCAGTGCGTGTTGCCAGTGATGACTTATGAAACTGAAACGTGGTCGCTTAATGTTGGTCTCATATAAGGCTAAATGTCTCACACTAGCCAAAGGAGAGAGTAATGCTTGGTGTCTCCATTAATGATAGAATCAGAATTGAGGAAATATTAAATCGATTAATTAGCATAGTTCTCCTACGACCGGGTAAGAAGAACTGATGGCCGCTGGGGCGGAAGATTCTGGAATGGCGACCGCGCACCGGACGACGATCTGTGGGTACACTCTAAAAAATTAGAGCCAACTAAGTGCGATTTACTTTTAGTTGAGGTTAAAATGATTGGCACAATTAAGATAATGCTTAAATCAACCTAACCCGACTAGTTAAAACAACAAGTTGATCTGTGATTGATGTAAACATGAATGGACACTTATTAATACAAACATTTACGTTGTTTCTATCACTAACAAATTTTTATGTGTAATTAGATCATTTGTAATAGTTAGCACGAACAAATAATGTATGTAGAATCAATCAATTAAAATTGATCTGAATGATCATGTAAATGAATAGATTTGAATATTTTGTTTGTTAGATTATCAAGGCAGTCTTATTTGATTTACTTTAGACCTCTTATTCAGATCATCTAACATTTTGGTTTTTATATCAACTAAGAATAATATTTAAGCTAACTAAACCCACTAGTCAATTTGATAACTTATTATATAAATCAGTGTTTATTAGTAAATACAATCATCTTACATGTACATACTGACAAAGATCTTAGTTGATTTAATCGGTGTTTATTAGTAAATACAATCATCTTTCATGTTAGTGATATATATTCTCTTGATTATACTAGCTAAGCAGCAATAGTAAGAGCAATCAAAACCATCTTTGTTAATGTATCTAACTTCTTGTCAGGCTCGTATGTAAACAAGATGCATGGTCAGAATAATCACAATCTTGTTTGGAATAACAAGTTTTTTTTTAGAGTGTATGCACCCCACTAGTTCAAAACCGACGACCTCGCGAAGGTTTCGAGAAGTCTATGGATGCGGATGGCGCGGGTACGATCGTAGTGGAGATCCTTGAGGAAGGCCTATGGCGGCATCTCGGCTGAGAAGACTCCATTGAACATAATTTTAAATCATTGAATTCCGAAAACTGCGCAATGATTTAGTCAAAAAGCTATGAAAGCTGAAATTCGAAATAGGATTTTATTTTGTTACGATAATATCCCTAACACATTAAGGTCGGATAAACGTTGATTTTAAAATAATATAAATCGATGCAGAAATATAAATAACTAGCTGATGCCCGCGGCTACGCACGCGTGGGTTTTGATCTGTTACAAAGTTTTCGTCACGACTCACCCCCCTCTCCTCCACTCTTTTCCTCCACTTCCTTTGCCTACGGTGCCGAAGGTGCCCATCTCGGGCGAGGCGATGGTGGGCACTTAGTAGGAGCCGATACGTCGTTGCCAGCTTACCGGGGCCCGTTGATATAATAGTTGGATGAAAGGGGCCGATTTAAACTATTTAGGGATCCGGTGTTAGTTCTCCTAGCGAACCGTGGTCCAAGCGAGCTCGCACCACATCTGTTTGCATTTACATGAAATCTGAAGTACAATATCATTTGAAACTTTCAAAACTGTCAGCGCTGTAGTACAACAAACCATTCAAAGCAGCTTGCTTGCTTCGCCAGTGTTGATAATATTCGAATATGATCAACACTGGCGTAGAGCCCTGGAAGAAGTGGCCCTGTGTAAAAAACCTCATTCTTAATTTCCAACCAAGTAGGTTACCATTTTTCTCGATCCATAAGCGTTAAAAAGGCGATTTTACAAAGACAATTTGCTTGCATACTACGTTTGGATAGAAGACCGGTGTAGTACCAGCATCGGTGTAGAGCTCTGAAAAAGCCAGTCTTATGTCATTCTCCCTTCATGATCGATAAACGAAGTTTCAAGTACCTCAACATGATGTTAAACACAAATAATCACCCACAAAATTTTCAACCGTTTTTCACCCAGTCAAAAATTTAATTATAAAAAAATCCTTATAAACAACATAACAAAATTTATACAAAAAAGCTGACGTAGTTTCACAAAACTTTCATGTGGGATGTGGATTCGAGGCATGAATGGTAGAGGATGATCAGTAAGATAAAAAGTGTTCAGAAACTTGACAGGATAGAGAACTGATTCGACTGTACTGACCACTGTGTCTATAAATTTTTATATTTGTTCAGCTTCAAATGATGTCAGCAAAACATCATTAATTACTGCTGCTTGGTCAGTAGTGGGTGTGTGGTGGTAGCTATTCCTAAGTTAAACAACACGGAATTATGAAGTGAGGTGATTTTTTTTTCAACGTTTTATTTTCATGTTTTAAAAGTGTATTTTTTTAAATATGGAGGATATTAAATAAAAAGAAATTTGGATGCGTTAGAAATGCAGTTTCACTAAACAAACTTTGCCAGGCCCCCAAAAGCTGTGCGTCCTAGAAAAAATAAATCGTTACTAAATGGAAGTTTTTCAAATTATCTTCTAAATGGAAGCTTGTCTATATTGATTTAACCCACCAGTCAGCTGCTTAGTGTTGTTGCAACACACCTGTTACCTTTTTCTGCCTGAGATACGGGTCTATGTCCAGTTTAGGAATTATTTTTGTACTGCTTAATATAGTTGATAATGTCATAAGGTACAACAGTGTAATTCTATACACTTTTTTCGATTTCCCAACATTCATCTCTACCGTATAAACAAAAATCGGCCAAGTGCAAGTCGGACTCGCGCACGAAGGGTTCCGTACCATTGACTATGAAAACAACAGTAGGTACCTACATTAATTTAGTTAATGTAGTGCATACCTGTTGCCATTTATTGATATCAAGCAAAAATAAGCAAAAACTAGATTTTTTTGTGTGGGAACCTCCCTTAAATATTAATTTAATTATTGATTATTAAAGTTAGAAATATAACTGAGTGTTTTGTAAATACACCGTGAAATTTTAGTGGTTGTTTTCCCGCAGTAAAATGATTCTATCTTAGTAGTACAATAGATTTGTGCAGTTTTTTTTTATTCAAATAAAAAAAATAGTAGTTTCACGATTGTGATAAACGAAACTCGAAAGCAACCTCAAACAGGTAGGCCTGTTGCCATTATTAATATCAAACAAAAAAGGACAAAAAACTCTTTTTGTACCTTCAATATTTGTTTTATTTTGTTTTTAGTATTTGTTGTTATTGCGGTAGCAAAAATACATAATTTGTGAAAGTTTCAACTGTCTAGCTATCGCGGCTCTTGAGATACAGCCTGGTGACAGGCAGACGGACAGACGGACAGACAGCGAAGTCTTAGTAATAGGGTTCCGTTTTTACCCTTTGGGTACGGAACCCTAAAAATGATTAAGTTCTAAATAATACCATTCTTATGGTAAGTACCGATATTTATTTTCTGAATATGTACCAATATACATATAGATAAGACATCCAATAGGAATTTTCAAGTTTTGTCTTTTCGTTACATAGCTTCCTTATTTCTTCGTCAACTTTGTCCTTCAGGGCATATGGAATACGTCGCGGCTAGATGAAAATTGGTGTCACATTTTCTTGAAGCACTAATTGAGCTTTGTAGTTTGATATTCAAACAAGAGTTCCGTCAAACACCATTGTTAAATCTTCTAGTAATCTGTCCAATTTTGAGTTGTTGATAATTTACTAACTGAATTTTATCCAACTCTTCAAATTCTAACTCACAAGGATCCCGTGGAGCACAAAAATATAATATAATACGTTTTCTGATGTAATTCTGGGCTCAAAGTATGATTGACGTGTATTTCCTTGTATCGATATCATCACATCTGTTCAGTTTTAAGTACGTATCCAACCGTTTAATGATGTTTTTGAATGTTTCGTCCTTGTCTAATGGTACTGAGTTCAATTTAGATGTCCTAAGATTTGTTTGTGACCGACCTTTGCTCCTCAGTACCTTCTGCATTCATGGAATTGTTTCGTGCTATCGAATTCAAACTCTGCAGTTTTAGTTTAAGCTGTGTTGTAATACCCTGAAGGTTATTTTTATCTTCAATCTCAGTTTCCAACTGTGGGTCATCAGTAATATTATTTGTAGTCGTATCTCTTCCAAATTATTCTTGGTAAATTTGTTCATTTGTCACTTCACCACATAGATTTAATAATATTAAATCTATGCTTCACCAGCTGATCACTTACTAATTTTAAATCATAATCAGAAATTTCTCATAGGTTTTGTATCTGGCTGCCGAATTTTGTAATGCAGCCTTTAATTAAAGTTCTACACGTTTTAATTCAGTTAATTCGTCCATTTCGGCGCCAATTATTTAATTCTAAAATAATGCCATTCTGTTTGTAAGAAATTACCTATTTATTTTCTGATTGACACATTGAATGTCATAACAAACTAAGTAAAGTCAGAGAGTACAAATATGTAAAGAGTATGGATATGACGCGGAACCGAACAAACTTTGCCCCCATTTTTTATCCCCTTAAAGATTAAATTTTCAAAAATCCTGAAAGACGTCATTCTTAATTTTTAATTAGGTAGCTGAATACCAATTTTCATCGACTTAGCTTCAAAACTGACGGAGTTTCATACAAACTTATGGGGCCCTTTTTACCCCCTTGGAGGCGGAATTTCTAAAATTCCTTTCTTAGTGCTCACCTACACTATAAAAGGAAGCACGGTGAAAATTTTCAGATTTTAAATCCCAGTAGTTTGGGCTGTGCGTTGATATGTCTGTCAGTCAGTCAGTCAGTCATTAAATCAGTTTTCATTTTTATATATTTAGATAAGTTTTTTTACGATCGAATAAATAATCACTGACAGTAATTTTATGTAAGAGATAAAAGTAAATTGCTCAACTGCGTAGCCGGAGCGATTAAACATTCACAGATACTGTTACTAAAAAGATACTTTTCTATTATTTTATGTATAAAATAGTAAATAAATAAATGTGGACTACATCATATAGTACATTGTTCTGATCCCAATTTGAATAACTATTAAGAGCATTCGTATTTTGGAAACCAGAAACTATGAAAGTACCACATTCACCCAGATCCGAGAAAATATAGAAAAACACTTTTTTTCTACATTGACCCGTCCGGGAATCGAACTCGAGACCTCGGAGCAGGCGACACTTTGAAAACCGGTTTGTAAATACATATGAAACCAATGTTACTCCGGCGTAGTATGTAGACCAGGACGCCTAACATATCATTTATTCTAATTAAATTTTACGTCGCAGCCTATCATTAAGCGTTCTTAGAACTGCGGTTTTTAATGATACTTTTTTATTCCACACGTAAAGTAATTTATACCTACTCTACTACGTCATTAAAATCCGCGTTCTTTTGTTACGTCATTTCATTAGTAAAAGATTTAGTATTTCATCATTAGCCTTTACAAGTCCACAGCCGTACAAAAGCTTCCACAAAAGAACACAACGGCTAGTGATTTAAGCTCTCTGTCTCGAAATAGAGTGAAAAGCTAGAGTAAATGAGCTGCTCGCTCTATCGTAGGCTACCTCACAACTCTAGGGCTCAGTGCAACCATATAACATAAACAATAAAAAATAAATAAAAAAATAAACCAGGGCGCCAATTTTGCTGTTTACGAGGCACCGTTGAATCTCATTATAAGTACCACCAATGATTTTTCAGTGACATTCCATTGGACTGTTTGCTTATCTGCCCTCCGATCGTGTTACAAGTAAAGCTCAGTCGTAGACTAGAAGTTTAAGTTAAGAGGTTTTGTCACGCAAGAATTTCTAGTTGTAAGCCTTGTAGTTTCGATCTAAAATGAAATTGTCATATATCTATCTGTCGCGTCGTCTTTCTGTCTTATGGTGTCGTTAGAGGTGACTAAGGGTGTACTGCTATAAGGGCACGGACAGTATAAACTTCTCTTTACCACTGGCTAAATAGCAATTGCCAACCCGCCTGCCAAGCGTGACGATTATAGCAAAATCCACCTTATGGAGATGCCTATGAGGTGGTCTTTACAATAACCTCGAAATTGTACAATAGGTATGTTTTTTCGAAAAAACACACCTCACAATATTTCAATTACCGGAAGAAATTGGAGAGTGCAATACTAACACCCGTATTTATAAAAAGTAATTACTTATTGCTTAAGAAAGTCATAACTTTAGATTCTACCTAGTAAAGGAAACGCGTCACCAATAATATGCATGTATTTGGCTGAGAATGCTAACTTTTCATAGTTCTAACTTCTAGTCAAATCGTCACCTAAGTTATTACTTTTAGTCAAGTAATTACTTTTACTTGTTTATAAATACGGGTGTAAGATCCAAATTTCATCAAGTCGTGTTAATTACTTAAAGAGGATTTAGTTAACTTCACCAACTGTCAGTCGTACTTGGAATCCCCTTTACAGTTGAACATTCAGAGGATTGTGGACGTCAAATAGTAGGTAATGTTGTCTTAAATTTCAAAATAACATAAGCTATAATAGTACATTACATTATACTGATTTATAGGAAACAAGTAAGCACCTTTTTCTAATATGAAAATATATTTTCATTTTCTTGCGCTGCTTTTCAGAACAATGAACACGTCATTGGAGAAATGAGCTATATGTTACTAGTGTCGAAATTGGACACCAAATGTATAACAACATATCGATAACATACTAATAATGAAATAAACTAATTTGCTTTAGCAATGTATGCAGAGATGAAGATAACGTCATATACAACACTATTTGAAATAAAAAATCTAAGATTTTCAAAACTTTGTTCTTGTAGGTACAACTTCGTTAATTTTGATTGAGTCATAAATCTAATATACTTTTGGATTTCTTGTATTGAGTAGCTACACTATCTCAATTTTTTTTTCTCAAATTGGTAACAATAGATATACCTACTCTAATATACATAATTATAATTAAAAAGATAATTCTACTAACTTATTTTAAATTTTATCGTTGCATAATTTTTTTTTATTTTATTAATAAGGCACAGCTACAGAAATCAGAATAATACATAATAATAATACAATGTGACATAAGATAATAATAAAACTGAGCTCCGATTAAAGCTGAGCACAACATTTAAATAATGGTGAAGTTAGATGACTTTTTACAAAACAAAAACATTACATATCAAATTCACTCACTTTTTCAGAACAAACTCTCATATATGAATAAAAAGTTTGACCAAACAGGTCCAGGCTTTTACTTATATCATTATAAGATCTGCACATACGGTAGATAGGGTTATTGAATTCAATCTTATTGCGGGTAACTGGTAAAGAAAACAGTTTTTGAGTTCTGGCGCCACCACCAATTTGAACGACAAAGGCAATTAAACGCGTTTATCCACCTTTATTATATAGCCTTACGTTTTGACTAGGTTACCACGGCCTATGACCACAGACGGTGTAGGTAATGCTCAAATATTAAAGCTATTGATTATGCCCGTACTCATCATTGCTGGTCGTTAGAGCTGTAACAAACCGTATGTATTCGGTACTGAGTAACGGGTACTTCATGTAGTACCGAGTAACGAATCGTTACTCACGAATGCATTTCGTTACTCGCATTTATCGTATTAGGTCGCGAAAGAACCGTTTGCTGATCGTATGTTTTATGAAATGCCTTATTCGGAATTCGGATAATTGAAAAAAAAAAGACAAAAATGCACCTCAATAATTTTGTAATTTAGAAGTATTTCATCTACATATTACGATTGATGCGACTCCGTGATATTATACTTTATGTATGTTAGCATGTACGGAATACGACTCGATTTGTTGTTCCGCACTGTGTTATTATTAAGGTATCAAAGGTAACGAGTAACGTAACGATACGAAAGTAACGAGTACTTTTTGTCAAAGTAACGAGTTCTACCGGTACATAATTTTTCGTTACTTTTACACCTCTGTTGCTGTGGTAACTTAAATTGAATGATGTAGATCTTTTCCCTGCAATGGGATAATTTTAGGCTGGTAAGTATTCTACTTTTTTACTAAAACTATTAAAGCAAGCAGCTTATTGGTTCGACTAATATATTTTTTGGTTCGTGCCGCAAAGTTGTTGATTAATATGAAAATTGAACGGTATTTATTTATTCTGTAACCATTTCTATTTAAATGGTCTGCTATAAGAAACGCAATTATACAACAATCTACAGTTTAATAAAATATATCTTGTACACTCAAACACAAAAATATTTACAATCCTTAGAAGAATATTGAAAAAGATGTAATTTCTGTTTTATTGTGTGGATCTTTTGCTAGTAAACATTGCAACAATGATTCTTTGTTAGAGACTTAATTACTTTTTAATAAACAATATCATTAGTGCAACGGAAAATTTGTGAGATAAGACACGTTTTGTATCTTTAGGCTTTAGGTAAACACGCAATTGTACCTTTAGGTCCAGTTCAGGTAAATAACGTTTTTTAATAATAAATAGGGTTGACAGTCAAAAGGTTATAAAATATTTAATGTGGTTTGATTCGATTTTTTTACATACAAATTTGTACAAAATATTATGATTTAGGTACTTTTGACACATGTTAGCCCAAAATTTATTTTTTGGTAAAATATATCTTGGCAATAATCGATGTGTAATCTAAAAGTGCAACATATTTTCATATCACCCTGTACCTAGTCCTCTCGCACGCAATGTCGCGTGTCGCATAATACCGATGTTGCCCTCAAAAATGCCTTTTAGAACTGAAAACAATGGTTATAAAATTACTAAACAAATTTACACTTGGCAATAGTTTGTTTGCCAGTACTCATAACACCAGTAGGTTTTACTACAAATGTAAGAGAGAGAGAGAAATAACTGCTTATAACACAGAACATGGAAAAAAGTTAGAAGGCGATGTAGGCGGGGCAGGCGCGCCACAGAAGTTATGAGCAAATGCTTGTAAGTGAGCGCTGTGATTGGTTTCATTTGACTTTACGCGACGCTATTGGTCTAGTGACGTCAAAAAGATTCGCTTGATTGGCGTTCTTTGATCTTGTTTATGTGTAGTAGGGCGCAAGCGGTGACATTGGTTCTCATACAAGTGTCGCATGACAGGCACAGCCTTTCTACCCTTTTTCCATGTTCTGTGCTTATAATCTTACTGCAGGGCAAAGGCCTCCATCATTAAATTCAAGTTACCAGAGCAATTATGGACAAAGGCATAATCACCGCGCTTGCCAGGTGCGGGTGATCACAAACACAAACGATCGAACTAGGACCCCGGGGATCTTGGCCTAATATATAAACCATGGGGCATCAGCGTTTACCATAAATAGAATAATATTTTTAATAGTCCACTGTTGTGAAGACGATCACATTTATCAGGCTAAACATCGAGGCATCTTACGTAGTTGAAATAAGATTTTGAAAAATCGTTTTACAGATTGTTCCTTTCTTTTATTCTAAGTAAGGCGATAAATACACGTCTTTTATTTACAATATTTTATGATCAAACTAATAACAAGCAACTAATAACAGTATCAGTCGTAATAACCTATAATGTCTTTATTACCACAGCAGTATTATTTGCTAAAGGTGTCCACACACTGACGTCGTCGCTTATCATAAAATATTTACAACAGCGCAGTGGTTAGGGCTACTTGGCCGAATTCATTGGCCTGGGCACGTATTTGACTACTCGGACAAACCAATCATTGCTTATCTATACTAATATTATAAAGCTGAAGAGTTTGTTTGTTTGTTTGTTTGTTTGTTTGAACGCACTAATCTCCGGAAGTACTGGTTCGATTTGAAACATTATTTTTGTGTTGGATAGTTCATTTATTGAGGAATGCTTTAGGCTATATAACATCACGCTGCGACTAATAGGAGCGAAGCATCAGTGAAAAATGTTGCAAAAATAATCGCGTACATAATAACAGAAATTGACGCGGACGAAGTTGCGGGCAACAGCTAGTGTTACATATATGAGCTTACTCTGCAGTAATAAGGACTTTTCCCACATCATAGGAGTTGGTATCACGGATATCGCCAAAAGATGCTCGCATCTGCATCAAACAAAAGACAGGACCACGGTTTTTTATTTGGTTGACACAGACATGTGCTCAGCTGTAAGAGGTATACGTGGTGAGGCTGAAAAAAAATCTACCCAATTTAAAAATTTCCTGGTGAATCTACCTAAATAACCTAAAAGAACTTAGATGTTTGATGACTTATGCTGTTAAAAACAATTTTTAAAGACTGTTTTTAGCAAATAAGTTTTTGGTGTAAAGAAAATACAATTATTTGAGTAAACAATTCTTTGAATTAACAGTTTTACTCAAAGAATTGTAACTACTTACTAAAGTTGGATGACTAACGGTTTCTCCTTTCAAAGTTCTGAAGCCGGCTTTGGTGTGTAGACACCTTATAGCATCAAATATTTAAACGAAGTCAAGTAATTGAATTGTTATTACTGTCTACAGGCTCATGTTATTATTACTGAATACAGTATTAATAATGTAGGTTCTGCTGTTATCCTTATTATTACAACTGTCTTTGCCCAGTTAGAGTTTGGTGCGTCACAGTCTGTGACACTTTTTATCAAGTTGTTCCGTGACTCACAGAACAACTTGATAAAATGTGTCATAAAATTTCGATTGGAAATAATAACAGTTAAAAATTAAAGTAAATCAGTTATAGTTCCAAGATTTTGATGATTTGGTTTATTGTCTTTGTAGGTCAGTGATAAAAGTCTGCATACTTTAATAAGCTCGAGTTGAATAAATGAATATTTTTTTTATCAAAACTAAGGGAATACGGTAAAACAGAAAAGGGCTCAAAGTAAAGGAATATATGTATGCTAGCTGTTGCCCGCGACTTCGTCCGCGTCAATTTCTATTATTATTATTATGATCGTGACTATTTTTGCAACATTTTTCACTGATGCTTCGCTCCTATTGGTCGCAGCGTGATGTTATATAGCCTAAAGCCTTCCACGATAAATGGACTATCTAACGCAAAAAGATTTTTTCAAATCGAACCAGTACTTCCAGAGATTAGCGCGTTTAAACAAACAAACAAACAAACAAATAAACTCTTCAGCTTTATAATATTATTATAGATTAAAGGGAAAAACTAAACACTTATAAAAGATTATGGATTTAGAAAATTATTTTGCTAATGATTTCCGCTTGTTAATATACCGGCCTAGATACCTTCACCATACTACCCGCACTAACACTGATTTGAGGAAGCACCTGCACCACACTAACACTGATTGAGCAAGCACTATTTCATGCAGGAAAACCGCCCGCCCTCCCTCAAAAATGCATGCAGTACAGTTAATGCAATTATTAGTACCCAACACCGATATAATAAAAACCTTGAGGTTTTTATTAAGTGTTGGTGTGGTGCAGGTGCTTCCTCAAATCAGTGTTAGTGCGGGTAGTGTGGTGAAGGTATCTAGGCCGGTATATTAACAAGCGGAAATCATTAGCAAAATAATTTTCTAAATCCATAATTACTTATGGATTTCCGCAAAGTAACGCCTGAATCTATTAATTTTACTTATAAAAGAAGCCAAGAACCGAAAAACAGATAACACACAAATAGAATGCCAGAACAAAAAATGCATAAAAAAAGAGAAAACTTAAAAATAGACAATATCATACTGATTTAAACTTTCATGGTCACTATCACTAGAGCGCCATGATCACGGGAGAACTCAAGTTCTCAAGTGAGTTCTCCCGTGATCACGGCGCTTGCAACAGTGCCGAAATATCGGAAACTCATAATAAATAAGGTACATGGTATAAATCTTGGTAAAATATAATATAAAAAAAGTATTTACACAAAATTCGGTGCGATGACCGATTCGTAACAATTTTCTTGCAATGGTATTATTTCAACAAACACCAAATATATGTATGTACCTATGACGTAGAAAAAACGTAGTTAACCTCTCCTAAATACAAGAAACTTATAAATCTTTTGGATGACGCATTGGTCAGCACTTGAAGTGTATTCATATTTTTGCAGCTGACTACGTAATAAGTGAAAAAAGTGATGTATGAAAAATGTTTTTTTGTTAGCAGGTTTTTCTATGACTACTTTCTATACGAGCACGAGCCAAAATTTTAGAATTTTTTTCTTCTATCAAATGCTCTAGTTAGAAAAATTCGAGCTCAGTAGAAGTACGTTGCTACCTTTATCGGTGTTTGTTGATAAGACGTATTTATCCGGTTCGGCGCCGGAGAGATAAGCTTACGATGACAGTTTCATATGTCTCACAAAATACTGATCGTAATTTGTGGCAAACAATAATATCTTACGGGAAAGCTAATCTGTAGGTACTTAGGTACTATGTAAAAGTAAAAGTAAAGTAACAGCCTATAATCATCCCACTGCAGGGAAAAGGCCTCCATTATTGAATTCAAGTTACCACAGCAATGATGGGTACTGGCATAATCACCACGCTTGCCAAATGCGGGTTGGTGATCACAAACCCGAGCAATGTTCGAAACTTCGAAACTTTTGGTTGCCCGACCCGGGGATCGAACCAGGGACCCCGAGATCTTGGCCCGGTATTTAAACCACTAGACCAACGGGGCGTTAGGTTTGGTACAATGTAGTTAACATAAAAAGTTGGCTTTAGAGTGACATATTTGAACAGCGCCGTCCATAAGTGCATGTTTGCGGGTTATTATAATTATTGGCCACTACTTCTTGACTGATGGATGATTGTGGTTGCGTCTTACGGCCATTTCCAATAACCTATCTATCTTCAGTTTTGGCATATCGGAGATAGGAAAAAACTTCTGTCTTTGTTTCTCTGGACGGCAAAAACAGAGATAGAAACTGTTTCCTATCTCCGATATGTCAAAACTAGCGATAGATAGATTATTGGAACCGGCCGTTAATAACTCAATACTACTCGTACTATCTGTTCAGCCGTTTCCATACATCCAACCATTTTGGTACCTTATTCTAGGCATAATTCTGTTTTTAGTTTTTTTTAGTTTTAATTTCCATTTTGCTCTTTTTAGGGTTCCGTACCCAAAGGGTAAAAACGGGACCCTATTACTAAGACTTCGCTGTCTGTCCGTCTGTCCGTCGCTCTGTCACCAGGCTGTATCTCAAGAGCCGCGATAGCTAGACAGTTGACATTTTCACAAATTATGTATTTCTGTTACCGCAATAACAACAAATACTAAAAACAAAATAAAATAAATATTTAATGGGGGCTCCCTTACAACAAACCCGTTTTTTTGGACGTTTTGGTACGAAACCCTTCGTGCGCGAGTCCAACTCGCACTTTGCTGGTTTTATTTTTGTTTCGTTTACATTATTTAATGGTACCGTTAACGTTTTTTCTTTCTTTCAAACAATTTTAAAATAAATAGGACAGTTATGTTGGTTTCTTAAATTAACGCGAACACTTACCATTGATAAGTTTACAGATTTACATGTAGACCTCTCGATACACTGCGGAACGTCGGGATAATTAATTTCTCTTAAAATTAATGATATGAATATGATAGTTTTTTTTTTAAAGGACCTCTGCTGTGTCAGAAGGCCGTAACAGCTTCACCGGGCGGGTTTTAGGCGAGTGCGGAACGCCCAGCACAAAAGCGACCTGCTAGCGGGTAGGTACATCGTGCGCGAAGCGAGGAAACATAAATGATAGTTGGTAAGCATAAGCTGACATATAATCATTCTAGTGACTGCTTATGTGTCAGCCATTCTTGTGCCATTTCGGAGGAGTGGTGCAGAATGGCCATTATAGATCAAATATTTTTATATTTTAATGATTTTTACTAATTAGGGTTCCGTACCCAAAGGGTAAAAACGGGACCCTATTACTAAGACTTCGCTGTCTGTCCGTCTGGCCGTCTGTCCGTCTGTCCGTCGCTCTGTCACCAGGCTGTATCTCAAGAACCGCGATAGCTAGACCGTTGAAATTTTCACAAATTATGTATTTCTGTTACCGCAATAACAACAAATACTAAAAACAAAATAAAATTAATATTTAAGGGGGGCTCCCATACAACAAACCCGTTTTTTTGGCCTATTTGGTACGGAACCCTTCGTGCGCGAGTCAGACTCGCACTTGGTCAGTTTTTTTTATTTGTCAATTTTGATTGCGTCAAGGAATTATAGGTACATATAAGCACTACTTACATCATGAGTGTTAACTACTTTATATAATAAATGCATTCATTTATTCATAAACCAAACTATAATAAAATCCCTCATGAACACAAGTGATATCCGCAAATTTATTTTTAATTTCAGTATTAGTTATCATAAGATGTCATTTTAATGCAAGTGAAAAATAATTATGCTCCTTGCATTGCAATTTCTAAGTGTTAGCGACACGAAATTGAACGTTTAAATGTACATTTCCCATCACTAATCAATTGATGCCTAGTGCACATCACTAGGAGCTGTCACTGTACTTTTTCTGCTGATCGCGGGAGATTGGCGGGAACTTTCGAGGCGGGAAGTCCTGTAAAACTTACTTTAACTTTTAATTTGATTTAACTTAATAAATTTCTGTATAAATTTGATAAAAAAGCGTTTAAAGAGCTCCGTATGAGTACCGAAAGTGGAGGCACGATGAAAAAACAATGTAAAAAGAGGAAAAAGGAACCACCAGATCACAACAGCTCTGAAGATGAGGATGACAACAAACACATGCCATACTTTAAGAAAAATCACATTAGAAGTTATCCTGAAAACTCTCCAGGAACAGTATTTACAGTTTATATTCAAAGCACAGACGAAAACACAAAGTTCGGTAACAAAGATCCTATCTATCTCAATAAGATTTTTAGCAGGTATAACAAAGGAGTTAAAGAAATAAAACGAGTCAATGCAATGAAATATGCTGTAATGTTCGACAATCCCAAAAATGCTAATTCACTGCTTACAAACACAAATTTCTTGTCTTCCCATGAAATAAAAGCTTTTATTCCAGCATCCACTTCAGAATGCATTGGTGTTATCAAACACATTCCCACGGATTTAACATGCCAACATTTATTTGAAAAATTAATTAGTTCACAGGAAATATTGTCTGTAAGACGTTTTATGAAGAAGACTCCTGAAGGTATTGTACCACTGCAAACAGTATCGCTGACATTCTCAGGTAATATACTTCCCGATCACATAAGTTATGGTCTGTGTATCATACCTGTAAACGAATACATAAGGCCAGTATTACAATGTTTTAAATGTATGGGATTCGGACATACAACAAAATACTGCAAGCGAGCAGTAGTTTGTTCAATTTGCTCGGAAGCCCATTCATTTAAGGAATGCACTAATGTTAATAAACCCCTGTGTGTAAACTGCAAAGGAGAACACATTGCTGTAGCAAAAATATGTCCTATTAAGCAACAAAAAATTAATGAAAATAAATCTAAAATTATGAATAAACAAACTCTGGGCTCATTTTTCCCAGCACTTAATAAGACATTTGCCAAAGCAGTGGGTTCCCACCCACAAAACCAGAATAATAAAGTAATTAAAGATAGTAAAAACTTGTTAACGGATGTTATAAACAATGACATGATACTAAAAGCTATTGTCGACACCCTGTTATGCCTTTGTAGCAAGGACAATAACTTACCAGTAAATACATCTACTATTATAGAGATGTTTATCAAAAAAGTAAGTGACCATAATGGATAGTGGTGGTCATTTAAAGATTGTACAACACAATATCGAAAGCTTGAAACCAAAGATTGCACTTTTTAGTCAGTTCTTGTATATTAACAATGTAGATATTTGTATACTAAATGAAACTTGGCTCAAACCTTCCGATTCCATTCACTTTAAAGGTTATAAATTATTTAGAAGGGACAGTAGCTATGGATACGGTGGTGTTGCAATACTATGTAGAGACTATATTAAATGTTCTGAAGTTGCCACAGTAAGCACAGATAAAGTTCAAACGCTCGCAATAAGTATTCAAACTAAAGATGGTTCTTTCACAATTATGGGTTCATATTGTCCTCCTAGAAAAGGACGTTTTCCAATTTCTGTATTAAAAAATGTTATTAATTCATTACCATCTCCTGTTTTGATAATGGGGGATTTTAATGCCCATCATACAGCATTTGGATCAGCTACTAACAAACCTAGAGGCATACAAATATATGACATGCTAGATGAATTAAACATGTGTATATTAAATTCTGGCGAAGTAACAACTATAAATAGGCCAAATCAATTGGCTTCGGCCATTGATATTGCCTTTTTGTCTCCTAATTTAGCAGCATCAGCAGAATGGTCGGTGTACTCTGAAGATTCATTGGGCAGCTATCACTTCCCCACATTAGTGAATTTAGCTATAAGAAGTGAAATTTATGATTATGCACAGTGCTCTGAAAAGTATGTTTACCAAAAAGCTGACTGGTTTGGATATCATAAAAAATCTAGTAACCTTTTTCATAAATTGTTACTGCAATCTTATGTCCTTTTAGCTTATGAAAGATTTTGTGACTTATTGTATGAACTTAGGAAAGAATTTATTCCAATTCACAAAGTTTCAAGTAGATGTCAAAAAATTCTTAAGCCTGTTCCTTGGTGGAATCATGTTTGCGATAGTGCAGTAAAGCAAAGTAGGTTAGCGCTTCATGCGTATAAACGCTATCCTACTGTAGAAAATTATGTATTATACAAAAAACTGGACGCTTTGAAGAAACGTACAATCAAAGAGCAGAAAATTATAAGTTGGCAGCATTTCTGTTCCACTTTTGACCGAAATACTTCCATTAATGAAGTATGGAAAATTGTTAAAATATTTAATCGTAAAAATTCGTCAGTAAAACCCAAAGACGATAGATTTGTCACAGATTTTTTAAATAAAATTGCTTCCAATCAGTCATTGAACGACACCGACTGTTTAAACGAAATTTTTGATGATAATAATTTAAATAGTCATTTGAATCTACCATTCTCAGAACAGGAATTTAATTTATCATTAAATAGTAAAAAAGACACTACTCCAGGCTTAGATGATATTCCATATATTTTAATAAAACGGCTACACAACTCAGCCAAAACAATTTTGCTACAAATATTTAACAATCTTTGGCAACATAATTTAATACCTGATTCTTGGAAAGAAATTGCCGTAGTACCTATTTTAAAACCTGAGAAAGATCCTAATTTGGCCGATTCTTACCGACCAATATCACTCTCCTCGTGTTTGGGAAAGATTTTTGAAAATATGATAAAAACTAGGTTAGAAATGTATGTAGAGTCTAGATTAATTATTCCACCAGATCAATTTGGGTTTAGAAAAGGTAGAAGTACAATAGACAGTTTATTAAAATTTGGGGGTGATATACAGGAAGCATTTTTTAATAATAAATACTTATTAAGCGTATTTTTAGATGTCAGTGGCGCATTTGATAATGTAGATTTAGAACATTTAGTTAAAATTTTACATAGTTATAACATACCAGGTAAAATATGTAAATGGATTTTCAATTTCTTTTATTCTCGCACTGTTTATATTAAATTTAACCGGAATTTATATGGCCCAAAAGTAGCGTGTAAGGGTGTTATGCAAGGAGCGACGTTATCACCACTAATTTACCTTTTGTATACGGCACAAATACATTCATTCATTACAGTTAATAATTTATCAATATTACAATACGCTGATGATATTGTGTTGTACACATCTAACAGAAATTTATTACAAGCCCAAAACACTATAAATGAAGGCCTTTATAACTTATTTAATTATTATAAAGAACTGCTTAAATTAGATATAAATCCTCATAAAAGTTCAGCTGTGATTTTTAGTAAGAAAAGTGACAATTCTTTTGTAAATGTAAATGTATCATATTGTTCTGTAAATATAGCTATAGTTGAGGAAAAAAAGTTCTTAGGTGTAATTTTTGATTCGAAAATGCTTTTTCATTCGCATGTAAATAAAATAGTAAATAGAATGCAGAAAAGTATCAACATAATGAGACACTTGGCAAGCGTAACTTGGGGTATGGATCCGAAATTATTAAAGATGATTTATAAAGCTATTGTTAGAAGTCACTATGATTACGGCCTTATAATTTATGGCAAGTGTATAAGTCCGTCTCTATTTCGCAAGTTAGAAGTTGTACAGAATAAAGGACTACGAATAATAACCGGTGCAATTTGTTCTACACCGATAAACTCGCTAGAAATAGAGGCAGGCATATCTCCAATAGATATTAGACTTAAGTATCTAATTGAAAAGTTGTATTGTAAGGTATTAGCTAATAACGAGTATTTGTATTCACATAAACATAATAATTTGTTACAAGGGACACATATTAGTGAAATAAATGATTTATGTAAATACATAGACCATAAAGATCGATGGGAATTCAGTACATTAGATATTCAAGTAACAGTGCCTACTATTTGTAAAGCAAATATTAAAAACAACGAAGAGTTTTTAGAATATGTAAACACTGAGAAACGGTGTTATAGAAGAATTTATACGGATGGATCAAAAACAAACGAGCATACAAAAGCGGCATATTATGATTCTCAAGCCAAATTTGGACGTTGTTTTACATTAGATAATAACGCTTCAATATTTACAGTTGAAGTCTATGCTATATTCACAGCATTGCAGTACTTAAAAGGAATTGAAAATGACTCCTGCTTTCTGATAGTTACCGATTCTTTGAGTGCTTTACAATGCCTGGAAACTCCAAAGATATCCTATAAGAATAATATATATATTACTAGAATTCGTGAATATCTGTATCATACCAATAATAAGAAGATTGAATTCCTATGGGTGCCATCACATTCTGGAATCACGGGTAATGAAGTAGTGGATAGATTACTGAAAATACAAACACCAGTAATAAATGACGCTCAATACGTCGCACCATCAGTTCCTATGACTGATTATTACCCAAAGATAAAAATGAGGATGTTCGATTCATGGTCTCGGGATTGGGTGTACACCCAACAATATAAGGGCAAATGGTACGCAGATATACAGAAGATTATTCCAAGAAAACCATGGTATTTCAAGTTAGCATCTCCAACAAGAAAATTTATTACCACAATAAACAGATTGAGATTTGGTCACGGAAAGTTTGCAGCTCATCTTAAGAAAATCAACATCATCAACGCAGCTACCTGTGAATATTGTAAAATTGAAGAAGCAACTCTAGACCATTTAATTTTGCATTGTTCCGCCTTCAATTTACAAAGGTTGTTGTTAATAGATGGCTTACTGATGATATACAAAGATGAGGAAATTCCCCGCCTCTTGCCATCTATTCTTCAGAACTCTGAATCTTATGGACTGATTTATGATTATATTAACTCAACTATTCAAGAGCTATGAACAACGTCTACATCAATCAAGAGATATAAGATAACTGATTGAAAACAAAATATCTCCAAACTTCAAAGAAAAAAAGGAATGACGATTTGGCTAAATGGTTACATACCGAATGCCGTAAAATATTAGAAAAAAAAAAAAAAAAAAAAATCTGCTGATCGCGCGCTAAATGGTGGAAAGTTTTGTAAGTCTTGGAATTTATTAATAAAACAGTAAAACATAAGATAATTGTTTAATAAAGTTCAGAAGTGAGATAAATATAAACCCATAAACTATATTTCGTTCGATTTGTAAACAATTGTAGTGTGTATACCTATGTGCGTGATATTTTAGTTGCTTAGCTGTTGAAAAGTACTTTAATTTACGTATATCTTCTTTAAGTGGACACTACAACAAGGTAAAATCAGCTTATTTTGTGTTCTAGTCTGTGTGTATGCCTAGTTTTCAGTGACATTTATTGCATAACTGATTAACTGATAAGTGTGAAACTAAAAAAACTATAACAAGTTGTAACAAGTTTCTGAGATGACTCTAGTTTTGTTAGGGAGTTATTTCCGGTTCAGAATAGCTGGCTGAGGTCATTAGATATTGTTTATGATCACAACAGTACAAATTACACATCTTAAAGTTGCAATCATTGATTTTGCTTGTCGGTGATCTGTATCATTTTGAACTAAAACTCTTATTTTCTGACATTATTGCTGTGAAATTACTGAATGAAACAGTAAAGAACATTTTTAATTCAGAGTTTTAAAAGCTTATTGCACATTTTCAAGAATTGAACTAATAATAATTATTAACAAAACTTCATTTTCATTATTTTTAATATATGTGGTCAAAGTAACGGCAAACAATTGACTGTATTCTAGTAAACTAAATCTGATCTTACTATAATAATTGTGTTTGTGTGAATTTTATTACTTTGTTTGTGTGTACAATAGGTAGATCAAAACATCATAAACGGTCACATAGCCGTTCAAGTACATGTTTGTCACCTGATAGGTACAAGAAAAAATATAAAAGAGAATTGAAGGATAAAGAAAGGCGTATTGATGTTTTAGAAGGGTTAATTAAAGAGTTGAGAAAGACCAGTAATTCTCATTGTGAATCAACACCACCCCCTCCGGAGAATTCATGTGAAATATTAAAACCAGTTGTGCGGTATGTAGGGCGTAATGACTTTTTACCTGAATTTAACCCCCAAACAACATCAGTTCCTGTTGAACATTGGATCAGAAACTTGGAGAGTACTGCTAAAATGCATGGATGGGATGAGCGTACTTTAATTTGTAATTGTACGGCCAAATTAAGTGGCTATGCTAAGGCATGGTATGAACAACAGGCATCTTATGAGAATAGTTGGATAGAGTGGAAGGAGAAACTTACAAAAGCATTCCCATTCACTAAAAATAAATTATCACAGATAAGGGAGTTAGTGAATAGAGTCAAGTTGCCCACTGAAGAGCCTATAGAATTTTATTACAATAAATTAGGCATAGGCATGTCATGTCAATTGAGCGATGAAGTGATCACAGAGGCCATTATTGGTCATTCGGAATCAACATGTTATAAGAAAAATATTAATAAACATTGTTCTTTCTGTAACATTAATGGGCACACTTTAGAAGACTGCAGAAAAAAGTAAGAGACTGGTTCTCAGAATAAATTAGTGCAAAAGATTCAAAAGAAGAGAACAGGTTGTTGTGACCGTTCCGATATAAAGTACTCGTTATTGGAATTTTGGCAGTGCATGTAATACAATGACACAAAACTTTTATGAGAAACAGAACTTAGAGTTACAACCTAACAATGATGTAGTAAGACAAGAATATGGGGATGCAATGATGACACCTTTAGGTAAAGTTACTGCAGCTATTGTGGTTGATGGTGCAAAGCAGTATAATTCATTATATTTTTGTTTCTGATCAAGTTCAGAATGTGGATGTTTAGATAGGACAGGCATTTACCGAATCTCCAAATATAGTGATAGTAAAGACAGCTACTGGTGTCAATATTTGTGAAATCGAGCTGGCTCTTCAAGTGTCGGAGTTATGTGATAGTTTTGATTAGATTTGGTTATAACTACAGCCTGTTACGATAGTCATTTTAAAAAAAAAAGGGATGAGTTTCAGTCCTTGCAATGCTCCTTTTAGTGTTCCAGCGAGGTATGAATAAAATATTAGAGCCAGTAATTCACCGATGCGCCGAGGTATACATCGATGATGTGATTCTGTGGGGCATTGACACTAAAGAATGCCTTGCCAATCTAGACAGGGTGCTTAGTTTGATTGAGAAGTTGGGTGTCAAACTAAGAAAAACAAATGTTCCTTTCTCACTGAGAGCGTCGAGTATTTAGGTCATGTAATTGCAGGAGGTGAAATAAGGCCTTCCTCTTATAAAATAACAGTTGTGTCAAGGATTAAAGTTCCGTCGAATGTCCTTGAACTACGCCCGTTCCTTGGTCTTGCGAGTTATTTCCGCAAATATATTAAGGGGTTTGCGACTATTGCACTACCGCTTACCTCACTCGCAAAGAATACTGCAGAATGGCAATAGGGACCGGAACAAGAACAGGTTAGGCAAACTCTTAAGCAAATACTTACTTCAGATCCTGTGCTGGTAATTTATCACCCAGAGAGAGAGACACAAGTTCACACAGATGCATCTAAAAATTGAACTTGGTGGAGTATTCTCCAAAAGCAGCCAAATGGTGATACTAAGGTAGTTAGTAGTAGGTAGTACTTATGCGAGCAGACCGACAACAATTACTGAAGCAAAATATCATGGCTTTGAATTAGAGGCTATAGCATTATTTTTGCTATTCAAATGTTTAAGGTGTACCTATCTGGAATCAAATTCCGAGTTGTTACGGATTGTTCAGCAATACATACGTATTGGCTGAAAGCCATCAAGCCATACGGCTTGGCTGAAAAGAGATCTGTCATCATAACGCATTGCCCGACAGTGGCTTGATCTGCAGGAATACAACTTTGTGGTAGAACACCGCCCAGGAAGTTCAATAGCACACGTTGATGCTCTCAGTTGGAACCCTGTGCCAGTATATCATATCGTAGAAAAGGATTTAATTGATGCGTTACAAGAAGTAGATGAAGAAATTCAAAGATTGATTATAAATTTAACATTGGAACCAATAAGAAAAATAATGGTAGACTTTCTAAACATTATAAAGTTGTAGAAGGCAAGTTATGTCGTTTTGTGGATAACTGTTACAAGCCTGTTTTGCCTAACGGCGCAAGATTTCATATCCTAAAGTTGTATCATGACGAAAACGGTCATATAGGATCAGAAAAGTGTTTAGAAGCTATATGCACTAAGTACTGGTTTCCGAAATGTGAAAATGTGTCGGAAAATATGTTGAAACTGTCACCAGTGCGAATGCCAGAGGAGCTATCACAGCATTGACTAAGCTAAGTCAAGTTTCTGGTCACCCAGAACGGATCATCAGTGATCGGGGTACTGCCGTTACTGGAAAGGAGTTCGAGCGCTATTGTGCAGATAATGGAATTAAGCACATATTAAATGCGGTCGCCTCTCCAAGGGCGAAAGGGCAAGTTGAGCGCCTTAACCACACTATTCTCAGTTCCTCGTCGTGTCATATAAGTGAAGAGCAAAATAAGGCTGGGATGCATATTTGCCAAAAGTGCAAATTAGGTATTAATTCATCAGTCAGTTCGGGGACAGGAAAGTCACCCTTAGAATTACTGTGTGGACTTAGGCCTCGCCTGGTAAATGATTTACAAGGTGCAGTTTAAAGTGGAAATATAGAGATACTACGAAATGAAGCTACTCAGAAAATAGAGATAAACGTGTTTAAAATGCAAGAACGGTAATTAGTCATGGTTGAGAGGAAAATTTTACGACCTGGTCTGTCCAGTTGAAAGTAAGTTCCCAGGTATGCGGGACCATATAAAGTGACTGCCGTGCTGCCTAACGATCGGTTTGAAGTGACGTCGTTTACAAAGGGGAAGCGAGCTTACAAAAATATTGTTGCGCTTGACAAAATTAAGGTGTGGTGTCACAGAGACAAAAGTTCTTCGTCCGGCGAAGATTAATTAAACAATATTTATTCTTTGGGTCAGCCTTACTTACGCTAATGATTGCCTTCGGGGCCTATAATTGCGACTTGACGAAGTTAGTCATATTCTTCCTGTTGATCGGTAATGTTTTGCCTTCGGGGCTTTATTACCTAGTGCCTGCTTTCGGAGCCTTACAGCACACAATCACAAACACAGTTGAGATTTGCTTGCGAGAATTATGCCCATTGGCTTGACTTAAAGTTGACTCCGAAGTCTTACGATACTATGCTCATGTAAACTACGCTTGCCTTTGGGGCCTACATAGCGTGTGATCTCTTTATAGTACCTTGACTGAGGAACCTCCTGGTGCTTGTTGGTAATGCTTGCCTAAGGGGCCTTACAGCATTTGTTAAGATAATGCCTTAGGGGCCTATCATTGTTCTTTCATGCTTGCCTAAGGGGCCTTACAGCATTTGTTAACAATATGCCTTAGGGGCCTATTATTGTTCTTTCATGCCTGCCTAAGGGGCCTTACAGCATTTGTTAAGAATATGCCTTAGGGGCCTATCATTGTTCTTTCATGCTTGCCTAAGGGGCCTTACAGCATTTGTTAACAATATGCCTTAGGGGCCTATTATTGTTCTTTCATGCCTGCCTAAGGGGCCTTACAGCATTTGTTAAGAATATGCCTTAGGGGCCTATCATTGTTCTTTCATGCTTGCCTAAGGGGCCTTACAGCATTTGTTACCAATATGCCTTAGGGGCCTTCCATTTGTTCTTTCATGCTTGCCTTCGGGGCCTAACAGCATTCGATAAGAATATGCCTTAGTGGCCTACCATTTGTTCTTTCATGCTTGCCTTCGGGGCCTCACAGCATTTGTTAAGAATATGCCTTAGGGGCCTACCATTTGTTCTTTCATGCTTGCCTAAGGGGCC
Organism: Anania crocealis; assembly: GCA_949315895.1. NCBI lineage: Eukaryota > Metazoa > Arthropoda > Insecta > Lepidoptera > Crambidae > Anania > Anania crocealis. Next base: position 4,538,002 of record OX438872.1, on the reverse strand, counting down.
TTACAGCATTTGTTAACAATATGCCTTAGGAGCCTTCCATTTGTTCTTTCATGCTTGCCTTCGGGGCCTAACAGCATTCGATAAGAATATGCCTTAGGGGCCTACCATTTGTTCTTTCATGCTTGCCTTCGGGGCCTCACAGCATTTGTTAAGAATATGCCTTAGGGGCCTACCATTTGTTCTTTCATGCTTGCCTAAGGGGCCTTGCAGCATTTGTTAAGAATATGCCTTAGGGGCCTACCTTTTGTTCTTTCATGCTTGCCTTCGGGGCCTAACAGCATTTGTTAAGGATATGCCTTAGGGGCCTACCATTTGGTATTTCATGCTTGCCTTCGGGGCCTAATAGCATTCGACAAGAATATGCCTTTGGGGCCTATCATTTATTCTAATATGCTTGCCTTCGGGGCCTAACAGCATTAAACCAGTGTTTGCCTTAGGGGCCTAATAACACACTCAAAGTGGTTGCCTTAGGGGCCTCCCACTATCTGCCTGATCCTCTTCTCTGTAAGAGGATGCCTCATCATTGAAGATCGTGGTGAAGAGAGTCAGTGTACGAGGGTGTTGCCGCCTTGCAGACGCTGCTCGAGTGGATCATCTTCTTCGGAGGACCGAAGAGTTGTCAGGATGGCCGAACTGTTAGCGACACGAAATTGAACGTTTAAATGTACATTTCCCATCACTAATCAATTGATGCCTAGTGCACATCACTAGGAGCTGTCACTGTACTTTTTCTGCTGATCGCGCGCTAAATGGTGGAAAGTTTTGTAAGTCTTGGAATTTAATAATAAAACAGTAAAACATAAGATAATTGTTTAATATAAGTGAAATAACCTCTTTAATAGCCTTTTTGATTGGCTTTCCTTGCCGATAGTTAAAATATTATTAAACCCGTTAAAGTGCAAGTCTATTTTCATTAGAGAGTTGATTGCGTCAAGGAATTTTCCATTAACGGGTACGAGCAGGCACAAAAGACAACGATTTTTAAAGTAAAGGCTTCAAACGATTAAATTAGGAATTTTTAAGAGAAGTTTCAAATATTATTTGTTTTTGGTTATGTTATGCTACTTACTTTAACACATCTTAAAATGTTTTTTTTTGTCAATCTACTGACTGACATGTCGCCTTAAAAAAACCATGTACCTCAAAAATTACAACCTTAGGGTAATGAGAGTTAAAGTACCATCTTTGATTGAAAAATACGAATATTAGAATGTGAACGACTGATGAAGACAGTTTTGCTAAAACCTATATCTTCAACGTTCAGTAGGCTTATACTTGATACCTACCTACTCGATTTCGTTCGGGATTGGGAATTCTATTCGTATGTTCGTAATATTTAATATGTTTAGAAATGGGTTCGACATTGGGTATAAATTTAAATCGAGTCAAATGTTAAGAGGTAACTTTTCTCTACCTTACTACTACGCAATGCAAAGCTTGTTTATACGGACCTATCCCTTTCAGATACTCAAATAAATTGAAATGAGTGAGAGAGCCAGAGAGACAAATAGACTCGATTTTATGGACACTGTAGTGCGGTGTAAGGCCTCGGTTTTAGACACGGAGAAAGATACATGTATTATTAATTAATTGTTTATTAAATTATTTAATTTATACAATTATACATTACTGAAATGATTCGAGTCTGTAGATGAATCAGTGTTGTGGTGATAATAATTATTGACAAAGACTTTTTTTCAATTTCAATATCTTGTTTCTTTCTTGAAACATTATCTTTCCACAAAAATGGAAGAAAAATTTTCTTCGTACTCTTTCTCAGAAACCGGAAAGTATTTTTAAGGGCTTCAAGTGCTGCTCTGAATGAATATAAAAGTTGCCGTTGTGACGAGATACCTTGTAAGTAAATCATTAAGGCTATGCTTTTAATGGGACGATGAAATCTTACTTATGATATAAATAAGTTCATCCTGACTTGGCACAGGTTTACCAATAAAGATAATGCAAGCAAATGGTCTGTTTATGACCAAATTTACCCATTTTAAATTTTAAATGATGATATTTCTAAAACACTCTTTTTCATACAATTTTCAAACATTTTCATCCACACAAAGCTTCTTCTGACTATTACAAATATAACAACATGAGCTAAGACTTAATTAAAAAATTTTGATTTAAGGAATTGAATTTACAAATTTACCTCAGCAATTTATTTTTAGTTTTTTTTAGTTTAATTACAATTAAACAATAATTAAATAATATATGGTTTAAGACATTTATTTCTCAAAGCACACTCTATATTCCACTATTCATTTATTTGATGATCGTATGGTTCAATGTGACTCTTACCTTAAGAGGTATTTAAGGTAAGGGTTTTTAATCTGGTGTTCAAATACAAAAACTTTTAGCGAGGCTAACAATGAAACTACGACCTCCGTGTTGGAGCGGCGTGAACATGGGTTTTCAAGGTGTCACCTCCTCCTGCCCTGGGGTTCGATGTCTGGACGAGTCACTGTAGAAAAAATATTTTTCTAGCATTTTCTCAGGTCTGTTTGTTTGTGGTATCTTCATAGTTTCTGATTTCCACAAAACAAGTGTTTTAAAATAAATAGTTACTTACTCGTAATTTGGGATCAAAAAAATGTAACGTGGTTAATTTTTTTTACAAAAGAAAACCAGATGCATTTATATTCTAAGATCCCACCATACAACGACCTTCACCGAGTTGGTTATTGAATGAAATGTATTTTATATAAAACTAAATATGCCAATAAATATATTGCAAATGGGTTGACTAAAAAATTCAGTCCAGACTATGATTGATTAACAATTTTTTTAAAAATTTTAATTTAAATTTTTTTACTAGTTTGGATAATAGACAAATTTCATACCAATCGAAAATATGAAGCCCAAAGAATATGCAAACGTTTGGTTGACTATTTTTTTCCCGTCACAACTCTTGAGTAGGCAGATATAAACAGGTAAATCGAACTAGTAACTTGCACCGGTCTGGTTAACTAGATAAAGTTAAATACAAATAATTATCATTCATTTATGAACATAGTGGTATACGGTTGAATGCAAAAAAAAAAGTCATAAAATTCGGTTGTCAAATTTTAAAAATTCTACTCTGGACTGAAATTTTTTAGGCAACCCATTTGCAATATATTTTTTGGCATATTTAATTGTATATTCGAGTAAAACACTTTTCATCCAATAAACAGCTCGGTGAAGGTCGTTGTATGGTGGGATCTTAGACTATTACTTTTGGTATATAAAAGTATTTCAAGAGTTGGTTATTTCAGTGTTTTTACCAAATGGCTAGTTTTTTTAATGAGTTTTCGATATTTTGTCATCATTATCACGAAATTATTTATTCGTAGAAACAATTATAACTGCTGTGATAGTGACCATGAAAGTAAATCTGGTAAGTAATTGTATCTTAACGTATTACTCAAAATACACAAAAATAATTACCGGCGACAGTCTAAAGTCTCAAAAAATATCTCCTAAATTGTCTCAATTTTCCGTCACCGTTCAGTTCTTTTCACTCGCTATTTCAGATAATAATCACGAAGACAATATCTTTGCAAAACGTTAGGCTGGGAATATTTTATGAAAGATATTTGATTCGAATCTTTGGTGACGCGAATAAGTTTGAAATCCAATATGGCATCAATGGAATTCGATGTTTAAGTAAATCATTATTAAAATTTGTATATTTTTACTTTTAACTGATGCTACCCTGGATGCATTTTTGACCATCTGGCAAACGAAGCCCATGTTATGTAACCATTATGTATACATAACATCTTGACAGTGTTATTTTTTTTAAATTAATATAGTCTTATTCTGGATTGAGAAAATTATTTTGCTAATGATTTCCGCTTCTTAACACCGGCCTAGATACCTTCACCACACTACCCGCACTGACACTGATTTGAGGAAGCACCTGCACCACACTACCCGCACTAACACTGATTGAGCAAGCACTATTTCATGCAGGAAAACCGCCCGCCCTCCCAAAAAATGCATGCAGTACAGTTAATGCCATTATTAGTACCCAACACCGATACAATAAAAACCTCGACGCGTTTCGCCACTTCACGTAGCATCCTCAGGAGATGTTGTCGCCTTCGCTGCGCTCCGACGACTCACCACCACCACGCTATGACCAAAGATAGCATAATGGTTATCTGGTTATGCTATCTTTGGTCATAGTCGAAATAGATATTGTACCTATACAGGATGAAATTTTAACCACCTTCCAAATTTTAATACGAGTATATCAATCTACGAGACAAAATACAAATGAGGTATTTTTTCTTTTGGTATAGTCTCATACAAAAATGTCAAGATAAAGCACTTAGAAAATGTCCGCAAAAAATCTAAAATTTTTTATACAGCCGCCTAGCAACACTTTTTTTACGCGAATCGCATCTCATTTATTCATTACGATACTATTCATACGTTTTTGATTTACCCTTTACACCTTGAAAAAATTTAAATCTAAATTGCGAAAAATATTTTCGGGTGACAGCTTGATTTACATATTTTACTTCATAAATGGGCTCTAAATACGATACCAAACGCCTATAAAAGTTTTGGAAAGTGGTTAAAATTTCATCCTGTATATTGATATTTATTGCAACTACGAGTTTGTGTTTTATTTGATACAATGTTATAGTATGCAAATTGAAATAATTTTGTCCCAAAACAGCAGATATGATTTTCCTCAATTGCTGTCCATTCAACCACAAAACCAATATTTATCTGGAATGTATTCCTCACACGTACAAATACAATTCCTGTTAGTGAGGTGGTAATTTATCGGACTTTCGAAGGGTTTTTGTGTATCGGATAAACATGTTTTGTCTTTTACAACTAGTCTATGTTATCTCTAATAATCTTCGATGACGTTCGGTATTAATTGTTTCAAGAATTTTTGTATTTAAGATTTTTAAAATTAAATAAAATAAACAAATATTTTTATTTTAAATGCTGTTATCGATAAACAGGAGTATTATTCTGCATTTACAAAACAAAATGGTGTTAGTCAACGGTGCAAAAAAAACCTGGGGGAATCTAATTCTAACCTTACTAAATCTGTTATCCAAAAAGGAGCCATAATATAACCAGATCACGTAGGCCACACAATCTGCATATTCCTGGTTTACGTCGGCAGATAATTGGGTGTAACTCGACGCTGGATCGGATTAGTATCAGCAAACCCAACGTAGGTCGGCTGCGATAATGGATAATGAGTAATGTTTGAATGAATGTATACTCTGATGTCCAAATTGGATAAAACATTTAATACATTACAACAAAAATAGAGTATATTTAAATAACCTCATTTGTTTTAGCAATATCATATAATATACTTTTTTGAATGTATGCAGAGAAGACTATGACGTCACCATTTTTTATGAAAAATCATAGGGCAATTCCATTTTGTATGAAGATTTTTTATGACGAAGTTCAAAAAGCAGTGAAATCTAAAACAGATATTAGATTCACACGTTATAATCTTATTTTTGGCAAAGCTTAAGTGAATGCAACGGATGCGGTTTAACTCGCATCAGCCTCTCATTTTTATAACTAAATAGAAGCTCTATATTTACTCGTATATAGAGACCAAATGAATTAAGGAATATTATTTCTACACATTTGGTGCGTACTGCATGGCATTAATTCTTTAAAGCATAACAAACATGAAACAGTGAACATTTTGGTTTTAAATGCTTAGAAAGAAGAACGCAGAGTCATTAAGTGTCATAGGCTTATCTCCCTGTGGAGATCGTTTCATATTTATTAGTTAATCCAAAGAGCAATTGAATGCTCTGAGAGAAAATTAAATAGCGCTAGGCTATTCATAAAAATGTAATATGTACAGGGTAACTTTGGTGCAAATTTTGCGGAAGCAATTTTGAGTTAGTAACAATTGATTGGGTAACGAAAAAAGTTTCTTTTGCATATTTTCATTATGTTTTGCTCTTAAAACGCTACGTGTACCAAGGTCTAATGTTCCTGTTTAGGCGCTCCGCGTTACGTGGACTGGACTGGACTGGACGTGCTTGGCGTACGCCGTTTATCAACGAAATATGATGAATTAGAGTGCGCACTAAATTAACTGTTTCTTAGGTTTAAATTTTCTTTTCATTGGATACTACGATTATAAATAATTATGATACAGAACCTAATGTTTGTTTTTTTTTATGGTTATTAAACTTTCTAGTTGCATTGTTACACATGTAACACTAAACGGGATTTACGAACGCATAAATACCGTTTAATATTAAGTTTTAATTTTTTAAATGCTATGCAATCATAGCTTCTATCGCGGGCCTTGAGCGTGGAGACCGAATCCAGAAATTCCGTAACGAAAATAACCTAACCTAACACTCGGGGCGAGGCACCATCGATCAATTTCGAATTCCCGAAATTTAAAAGAATTTAGAAGACAGTATGGTTGCCTATGGTAACCATGTCAAAATTATAAAATACATAAAATTATAAAATTAAGCTATTGCATAGCTTCTATCGCAGGCCTTGAGCGTGAAGACCGAATCCAGAAATTCCGTAACGTAAATAACCTAACACCACCCACTCCAACCGGCACAGCGCAGCGGTGATACTTTTTAGTTTTATAATTGCATAAGTTGATAAAAAATGCTATGCAATAGCTTTACCGCGGCAGTCTCCGAGTGCCACACGTCTTTTTTTATTTTAATTACTAAGTAACTTGGATATGGAGATGAATTTTCCGCACTTATCAGCTTTATTGGCAATTGTGCGTGAATAAAATTTTGGCCAGGTATATGGCTTTGTATTTTGACACTAAAATGAGTAACCTACCTGAAAAATCACCCTGTATTTGTCCCGAAGCTGATCCAATAAATTGTGATGTTGCCGTGAAAGTGATACCAATTCACCCATGTCAAACATGTCCGTGATCCAATATGTTGCCTCCGGTGTGGTGTACTTTGTAAGGTGCCTTTAGCCTGATTCCGGAATCAAGGTAATATCCGTAAACGGATATACGGTAATTGCTTGGAATCTGTTATTTGCTTTTATTGTTTTGTTGAGAGATTTTATTTGGAAATCCCGCCTAAATATTTTGAGGAGATTCTAAAAATAAGTTTTCCAATCTATCACATATTAAAATGACTATTACTCTTATCTGTGCTATTACTGTTATATGACTATTAGAAAGTACTCGACGAATAAAGGTGAGAGTCTCAATTAACTTTTCCATACGTACCTTAACCTACAGAATTGAATACTTCAAGTTTTTGTAAGATAACAATTTAATAATATTTTATATCTGTGAAAAACCTCTATTTTGAGTGTTATTTTTACTCCTTCCTCTTTATATTGATGTATATGGTTGTTTTTTCGTCATATAAAAAATAAGGAATTTAAGAGCTGCTCCAAAAATGAATCAGCTGTTCTATAACTTAAGTTATAGTAAAAAAATAATACTAATTATCTATGGAGAAACTAATTAAGAATCACATTCTCTTGTTATCGTTTATTATAGGTAATAAATTATTACTAATAATGTGCTTGATTCGATTTACCGCAATATTGTTTCTTTTTTGTTTTTCCAATAAATCGTAGTTTTTATTGCGAAACCGTACCTAAACTTACTGCACAAACCACTGCTAGCCCACATACAGGCTAATGAAAATACTGGAGGGAATTCGCAAGTCTGGCTAACGTCTGGCAGCCTCAATAAACGACGTTAATTATCTTCCAAGAAAAGTTTCCATCCGTCTCGATTGCATCGGACACTCCTAATGTCGATCATATTGGAAAATACGTCTGAAATAAGCGCCAGTTAATAAAAACGTTCGGCCAAGTGTAAGGTCTAACAAAACATTTGAAAATGTTGGTGAGGTACTAGATGATTATTTTTTGCAAGTATTAGGGGTTAAAGTATGAAATTGCCGTTTTGTATGGACGAAATCGAGAAAAGTCATTTTTCCATACTATCATTTTTTTTGTTTTTTAAAAAACGCCTGAACCGTTTTCGATGCAATTAAAGGTGAAAGTTAGATGGTTATAAAGCTACGCATTATAGTATTTAAATTTCTGAAAATCAAAGTATATAATACAAATATACTTAGCAAGAAGCTGACCTTCTTGCTTAATAATTGAAGCAAGAAGGTCAGCTCTGACACATTGTAAAGGGTCTTTTCAACGACTTCCTTTGAAGTAATAGGCACTAGTATTGCATTTTTTTTTAGTCAAAAGTTACTTTATTTAGTTTTTGATACAATACAAAAAGAATTACGCAATAATATGATTATACTTAAGACCTATAAACAAAATAAAAAGTGGGAAAATAATCGGCAATTTCATACTTTAACCCCTATTATTAAACGAACAATGATTTTGTATCAGAAACAGTTGCTCGTTTGTCAGGACTCGTAATTTTTAAGTCCAAGAATAAAAAATGCGATGATTTACCTGGCCCCTTGTAAAGGGACATGCATTGTAAAATTAGTATTAACAAAATAATATTTCTTTTTATTTTAATTAAATTTTATGTCCTGTTTTTCTTACAAAAGGAGTTACCTTAGTTTGTAAAGTATGCACAGAGTTTTGTACTTAGTGTTAGAAACTATGTTGCAAAGTAACAGCTCGAGAGATTCTTAAGTTATTTTTAGTAAACTACAAATCTGACTTTGTTTCTATTTTGTAAGTAAATAAAATGAATTGCAGATATTATTTAAACGTTGACCCAATTTTATGAAGGTCCTAACTTATAGGAAGAAGCTGAAAGCGGTTGTGATGCATTCATTGTCTATATTGAAATGGATTTAAATTTAATTATTTTTCTACTTTGATGGAAATGTACGCACTTATTGCGTGATTGTCCATTAAGGATAAGTGTCAAATGTTAAATTATACTATTATTATAACTGCGAAAGTGTCGATGGATGTTTGTAACTGATTCACGCCAGAACGGATGAACAGCCCCCTAATTCCGCTAATTTACAAATGGCTCATTAAAATCGTTCGTCAATGGTATATTTTGACACTTTACTTTGACTTTGAAAATATACGATTGAGATGCAATTACGATTCTATTAAGCCATTTGTTAATTAGCGGCATTGGGGCCCAGATTGATGAAGTTGTCGCTATCGATAATATATATATATAAAAATGAATCCCTATTTCCCTTGATCACGACATCACGAGTGAATGGCTGGACCGACTATGCTAATTCTTTTTTTTGTCAGTATATAAACTTGAAAAAATTTTTTTGTCTCAGGCGGGACTCGAACCCGCATCTCCTCGCAGGCCGGGCGGGCGCCATACCATTAGGCCACCGAGACACTGCGACACGGCGCGAATTTTTCAAGCATATTCTTACGCTGTGAGCCAGCGTGCGAGGAGATGCGGGTTCGAGTCCCACCTGAGACAAAATTTTTCAAGTTTATATACTGATATTTGTTATTGAAAGATATGTGTAAGTTTACAAAATTTACTTATTTACTTAGGAACTACCGCAAAGTGACTAATGCCTTCTCCAAACCATACAATGAAGTAGCATTCAAGTCAATAATAGCCTCATGGTCTTTTTAACAATGCATACATCCTGGACAGCGAACTATGTCTTCGCAAGTTAGTGCGACCTCTAGGCATGCAGAAAAGCTTCCTATTTGAGTTTCTTGGCATACCACGCGGTATATTAAAATACACTTTGCCAAGCAAGTCAGGACATTCAAAGCGACCCGTTGTAAGTTTTTTAAGGAAAACTAAATCTAGTACCTTTCTACGCTTCTCCAACGAATCCATTCCGAAGTGCTTAAGCCGATCCCTATATGACTTGAGCCTCCTGCCCATCTTGCAAGAGTATGTTAGATGCCACAGGAACCTCTTTTGCAACCGTTCGATTCGTGCAACATGAAAATCATATTCTGGAGACCAGACAACACTACAGCATTCGAGATGACTTCTTAAAAGGGAGTTGTATAAAATCTTTTTTGTACTGCCTTTTTGAAATTCTTACATTGCCTCAGATCAAAGCCTAACATTTTAGATGCCCTCAGGACAACTTCGTCTATATGTTGAATAAAATTTATTTTTTTATCGAATTGGACACCTTATATCGAATTGGACTTTTAAGCAGAAATAGAAAATAGCATAGGTATAGTAAAGTAAAAGTAAAAATTATTTATTTGCAAGAATACAGTTCAATACATCAGATCATAATGATGTTAATATCCTAAGTCCTGTGCATCCAGCCAAACAATAGCGTGCAAATATATAGTAAATCTTAACAAATCACAACAACAATTTAATAATTTTAAAAACGAAAAACTCGAAACAATTACAGTAATATATTTGAGAAATTGTCACATTTTATTTTTATATTCAAGAAATTCTTTGACATTATAAAAGCAGTGATACAGTAACCATTTTGTCAATTTAGTTCTGAATATATTTAAGTCATGGATTAATTTCAAGTCATCTGGTAATTTATTAAACAACACAATACACATATTAAAAATATTTTTTTTGTATATTTGTTTATGACAAGGAGGATGGTACAATCTGTTCATAACTCTTGCCCTAGTTGGCCTCGAATTTACTTCTGATCGCTTTTTCCAATATTTTGGATGGGAGAATACAAACAAACAAACGTCTCTGATATACAACGATGGCAAAGGCAAAATACCAAGTTTTTTGAACAAAGGTTTACAGCTGTCATCAAATTTAGCACTGCAAATTGCTCGTATACACTTTTTCTGTAGTACAAAAGCCCGGTCAACGTCCACTGAGTTTCCCCATAGTATCAAGCCGTAACTAAGAACAGCTGATACATAGCCGTGATACGCTGTTAGAGCTGCCTCGACAGAAACTGTTTGTCTCAGTTTACGCAACGCAAAAACAAATCGGTTTAACTTATTGCACACTTGCTCTATATGCTCCTTCCAATTTAAATGCTTATCAATAGTGATTCCAAGGAATTTATGATGGTTCACTAGATCTACTTTATTATTTTCAAATTCTATTTGAAGCGGTCGGGGCCGAGAGTTGTATGAATGAAATTGAATTTGTTTACATTTATTAATATTAATTTGCAAGTTGTTATTTTTCATCCATTTTATTATATCCCTAAGAGCTTCATTCACATCTCTTTCAAAGTTATCCTTATCGTCACATTTAATTATTAAAGTGGTATCATCTGCGAAAAGAACTGTTTCGTGCCTGATGGCTTTAGGAAGGTCATTAATATACAGTAAAAACAGAAGGGGACCAAGTACGCTCCCTTGAGGAACACCGTTTTTATAAGGTTTTAGTTCAGACTGAAAAGTATGTTTTGTGAGAGTATTACGCGTCTTAACAATTTTTGATATTTCTAAATATTGTTTTCGGTTTTCCAGAAAACATAGGCTTACTAATCCCGGAAAAATACGGTTCCCGTGGGATAGTATCTCCTCGCGTATGAAATCTTGTTATTACTATAGGCTTACTAATCCCGGAAAAATACGGTTCCCGTGGGATAGTATCTCCTCGCGTATGAAATCTTGTTATTACTTCTCTCTTGTAAACTTGTTACATCTGACCTGAAGAAATCCTAGGAAACTAATTACAAACTTTAAGCCAGTTTCCTCTTACCGTGTTACACTTGTTTCCGTGGAATTGTTATATTGTATTTGTTTATGTCTGAAATGAATCACATTACCAATAAGTATTTTAAAACGATCAGTAGAAAAGTTTCATAACCTCTTTGAATCAAAACTCATTTCTCAAACGGTTTTTATCACAATAATACATAAATGTCTAAGAACAAAAGACCAGAGTCCCAGCGATCATTTGCTTTTTGGAATTCACATATTAGTTGGCATGTCGAAAAAACAAAAGCCTAGCGTTCCAGCGATTATTAGTTTTTAGGAATTCACACATGATTGGTATGTCGGTGCGACTATGAGTTAGCTGGTATATATTTCGCTTATAACTACGGACATACGTCTTCTATTGTGCTTTGTCGACAATTTAATTGTCATCGATTATCGATATCTGCCACACAGTATAACCACGGGGAACAAGGTCATCCCCGCATGGAATCTAATAAAATGTGTGAATATTCCAAGTTCAAATAAAAAAATCCTTTTAAAAAAAGGTTTTCTTTTATACAAATTAATACCTGTAAAAGAAACAAACGTGTATGAATGAAACGAGTGTTATAATTTTACTTCTTAACTTATCTTAATAAGTTTCGATGGATACTTACTTGTTATTCTACCACATACGTTCATCCGTATTTGATGAAATTTGCAACGAGGATAGACTATAAGAAGGAATAGCACATATGTTGCTTTTTATCCCGGAAAAAAGTACTGTTCTCTACGCGTACTAAGTCACGGGCAACTAGTATTATGAATTCGTAAGTTTGGATGGGTGTTTGTACCTCAATCACGCTAAAATCACTGAACGAATACTTTTGCTATTTGTCACGGAGATAGATAATAGACTAAACAAGCTAATAAAAGGGTGGTAAAAAGCATTTAATCCCTCGATCGTGAGTTATTCCAGACACAATTGAAATCAATTGTTATCGTGGCACCCAAGTGCCTCCTGGGGGTTGAGGGATTAAACTACTTTAAATCTCGGAAAACGATAATTTTCCCGTGGGATGAATATTTTTGTTTTTCAGAATAAAAGGGATCGATATTATGAGGTTTTGTTTATTGGTAGTTTAGGAGTAACTGTATGACATAGATTGCATTTTATCCTCGAGTGAAGTCGCTGGTAACATTTAGAGACTTTATAGTAAGTCTGCCTAAATAATACAATCAGAAAAGTCAAATCTATACTTAATATTATAAAGCTGAAGAGTTTGTTTATTTGTTTGTTTGAACGCGCTAATCTCAGGTAGTACTGGTCAGATTTAAAAATTTATTTTTGTGCTGGATAGTCCGTTAATCGAGGAAGGCTTTAGGCTATATAACATCACGCTGCGACCAATAGGAGCGAAGCACGAGTGAAAAATGTTGCAAAAATAATCGCGATCATAATAACGGAAATTGACGCGGACGAAGTCGCGGGGAACAGCTAGTCATCCTTATAATTAAGTAAACATAGCCACGATACAACGAATTGTTATAACGAAGTTAACGAATACTGTATTGTGAAATAAAACTCATTTGCAATTCAGAAACTGGGTTAAAACTAGGTCCTTTATTATACCAGGTATAAAACTGATTGCCTTAATCCCTTCACTAATTACAGGCAGGTAATTGTTGAGGTAGTTTTATTCATTGCGGTTTTCTCTGTGGCTTAATAGTCGTTCATACAGTGGGCTCACTCGCCTACTGACTTATAAATGAAAAACAACCAAAAACTTTTGTTATAATAATCATTTTATTTAATCGTATAATTATCTTTCAAGGATGATCTGAGGTTAGAGTTTTACAAGCCATCTTATACAGGCCGCTGTCGTAACATGTTTTTACATCTTCCATCTTGCCACATAAGCTAGAACCAATGAATTATCGTGCCTTCTAAAATACGACTTTAACCCAACCCATATTGCCCCTTCCGGAATCTAACCAATTTAGAAATAAATCGTTTCAAATCATTAAAAAATTAGTATCAAAATTTCTCGATTATAATTATTTCCAGTAACTGTGTTTAACACGACTTTATTCGCGAGTAAGTTAGATTTTAGGGGTGATTAGTAGCTTTTGTACTATAGTGAGACATACAAACTTGAATTGAAGACACGGCGCGGCGTGTCAGCAAGTGTATTCTTCCAGTCGTGACTGGACTTGACTAACGTGAGTTCTTTTTTTTTCATATAATCGCAGAGTTTCGTTCACAGCTAAGTATAATACCTTTACCAAAATTATACAAAAAGTAGTACAATTAGGCAGTCACTAAAATACTGTTTTTGTAATTGCAAGTTTTGCTAAAAATATCACAAAAATCACTAAAGTAAAAAAAAAAGTAAAGTAACAGCCTATAATCATCCCACTGCAGGGACTTTTCCCTGAATCATTGAATTCCAATGTCAGTCTTGAATCAGTTACCACTGCAATGATGGGTGTACTGGCATAATCACCACGCTTGCCAAATGCGGGTTGGTGATCACAAACCCGAGCAACGTTCGATAATTCGAAACTCTTTTGTTGCCCGACCCGGGATTCGAACCTGGGACCCCGAGATCTTGGCCCGGTATTTAAACCACTAGACCACGCAAAAATCACTAAAAAGTTAAATCTCGACTTTAATATTCGACTTTGCGAAATTATTCGACTTTGTTGCAAGTCAGTGTACGAGGCGGCACTGAAAATTTCGGGAATCAAGGAAGTGACACAACATTACTATTTAAAAATGTATTTATTGCTTTTCAAAGTATTCTCCGCGAAATTTGACACATTTTTCCATACGACGGAATCAATCATTGAAGCAACCATTCCATTCGGAAGTTTGGGTCTCCAAAATGGCCGTTTTGTAGGCGTCCACAGCTTCTTCAGGTGATCAAAATCTCTGACCAGGCAATATATTCTTCATTTTAGGGAAAGTATAGAAATCAGTCAGGGCTGTACGGCGAATGGTCTAATAATTCTATGTTTTCTTGCTCTAAAAACTGTTTTGTTCTGTGCGCGGTGTGAGAACTCGCATTGTCGTGATGGAGGATGATGCGGCGGTTGCAGTTCTCTTTACGGAGTTCAGAAACGACCTGTGGCAAACAAATGCTAGCATACCATTCTGCATTAACCATTCTTTATCCCTCAAGAGGAATAGTCGCAACATGGCCGGTTTTGGAGACAAACGTGGCCACCATTTTTTTTGCAACACTCCGTGAACGTACAATTTTTGTTGGCTTTAACTCATTTTCGAACACCCAAACTCGTGACTGGTTTTTTGTTTCGGGTTCGTACGCGTTCCAGGATTCGTCACCTGATGCGATGTTGTATACAGCATTTGAGGATCCTGCGTGGAATCTTTCGAGAGTTCTGACGCACCAAGTAACGCGAGCCGCTTTTTGCTCTCCACAGAGCGAATGCGGTATCCATCGGGAAAACAACTTTTTTACACCTAATTGTTTCACAGCTTTGTAAGTGGGAGAGTGAGCCTACTGGAGCTACCGTTTATTTGGTTATACTTTGAGTTAACGAGGACTTTGTGCCCTGGCTTGCGTTTGCTTAAAGCGCTGTAGGTACTGTAGCCACTACAAAGTTAGTCAGCGAATACTGGCTTTTAATTAGATAAAGCGGTGGGTTTTTCTGCTAAATAAATTGGTGTTACATCTCTTGGTCTATATGTAACAGTAAGATTTAATGGAATAGATGGATATCATTTCATTTTCGACCGAAGAAATAAGAGAGGATGTTCTCAAATTGATGCGCAAATGTATATTTATTTAAGACCAAAAGTAACTTTTTACCAGGTTGACTGAAAACTACTGACAATTATATTCACTAGACTTAAAATTTAAGGCTTGGTTTACTGCAACCGAATTGTTTATTCGGAGTGATGATTTGCGCAAGATGGCTGGCAGGAGCTGGATGCGAGAAGCCGAGAATCGACCTAAGTGGCGTGCGACTGGAGAGCAGCGGACTGCGGACAGCAGCGGACTGCGATAGGCTGATGATGATGGTGATGATGATGAATTGTTTATTCCATTGCAACTTATGCGTGCAATATTCAGAAGGCGGCTTATTAATGTTTTTAATAGGCTGAGGAGGCAGGTGCTAGCGGTGGGAGGGGTCAGTAATTTAATTAATCAGTTTTGGTTTGTATTCTGAACACATGTTAGGTCATGGGTGCGTTACAGTTAATGTATTAGTAATTCATTATAACATAAAAATGTTAATTTACTTTAACTGGTTGGCTGCGACAGAATATCAGCGACGTCAGGTTATTCCTGGCATCACTTGCTGAGTCATGGACCCTTTCGCCTCAGGCTATGGATTGTTTTTCCTTGCTGCTTTCTTTAAGTTATTTTATTGTTCTGTTGACACAAATAGAGAGTTTTATTTATTTATCCAGTTGCATAAATCCATAAACGTAGAAAATAAATCCATCGATATACAGAATGAAATTTTAATCAACATCCAAATTTTAATAGAGAGACTAACAGAAAATGATGTAATTTTTCTTTTTGTATAGCCAAGAACAAAAATGTGAACATAAAGTACCCAGAAAACCCAAAAACTATTTAAGTTGTTGATTTTCCTTTCGTACCTTCACAGGCTTAGGACCGTAAAAATTTAAAACTATGTTGCGAAAAATACAACGTGTTCCTTTTGATATCCCATAACTCAAAGGTTATGTTCTATAGGTAAAAATAATGTAAAATGCCCTAGAACATGTGGTTCAAAAATCAATAGTTTCGAATATAACATCAATTTTCGTTAAATTTGTTAAAAAACTTTTTTGTTGTTTGTTGTTTTTGTCGCCCCGTTGGTCTAGTGGTTTAAATACCGGGCCAAGATCTCGGGGTCCCAGGTTCGATCCCCGGGTCGGGCAACAAAAAGTTTCGAATTTTCGAACGTTGCTCGGGTTTGTGATCACCAACCCGCATTTGGCAAGCGTGGTGATTATGCCAGTACCTATCATTGCTGTGATAACTTGAATTTTAATGATGGAGGCCTTTTCCCTGCAATGGGATGTTTATAGGCTGTTACATAACTTTTTTTTTGTTAAAAAAATTTAAACCGTATGGCAAATCCTTAGTTTTGCGAGACGTTGGCAAACTTACACTAAAGTGTAGTAGTAAAGTAGCGGGAGAGCGTAACTTGTAAAAAACATTGATGTGTGTGGGTGATTCATTGATAAGTACCTACGAGTAAATCGTTTTCTTTCAAAAGTTCATTCATAACAAGGTAAGGGTGTTTTACATAAACAGTCGTGACTTTTTAGAATTATTTTATATGATAAATTAAACAAAAAAAAATTTATAATTGAAAAATAATTCGGGCACTGCAAATGTATGCGCCCGCCTCTCGTCCGCGCGACTTGTCCATACATTTGTAGCGCCGCGCCGCGCCGCTCCCGCCCCGCTGCCCGCGAAATTCGAGGCGGAGGCATTAGACCTACACCGCCTTAAACCCACACGCGTGACACAAGTGTCCGAGTTTCTCTTTCTGCCACACAATGGACTTGTCTCTTTATCTGACACAACTGTCCTTGATTGAATGATTGACGTTGATTTTATGTCAGAGTCAACTCTATAACTCTTTTGGACTCATTTTTGTCTTTGGGACTCTTTTTTGACTCTGATTATGTACTAGTGTTTTACAGTAATGGTCAAGACAAAATTAAATAGAGTTTTATTTAGGTATTTGTTTATTATAGCATAGTAATCATAGGTACAGATGTAATTACCTCGCTTAACAATTTGGCAAAATTGGCAAATATGTGAGCACCAACCCGAGCAATGTTCGAAAATTCAAAACTTTTGTTGCCCGACCCGAGGATCGAACCCGGGACCCTAAGACCGATTTAATTAATTCCGCGAATAATCAATTGTTTTTGTTTCCAGAACGTTCGGAAGCGCTCAGCGGACGGCTGTCTAAATCTGCGTCGGAGTTGTCATGCGCGTCGCCTGCGCCCACGTCGCCGCCGCCGCGGGCGCGCTCCGCGCACCACCACGCGCCGCTATCTGTTGTTCATCGGACGCAACACTTCTTCACAAACCTCAAGGTACGCTGAAAATACAATTTCTTTATCTCAAACATTGTAAAGTACGGCCTCTAATATGCTGAAAATAAAATGTTTTTATTAAACACTTTCAGGTATGATAAAAATTATAATTTAGTGATACACATGAATTTATTCAAGGCTTTACACTGTAAACAACGCCCGCGTGGTCTACTTACTCGTACTTTTTGTTTACATCTACGAAGAAATTTTGTTTTTTACATCTACGAAAGTTATAGGTATGTTCTATTTTGAATACTCAAAATTTTGTTTTATGTTTTTTAAAAAAAGACTGTAATCCGTCTATACCGAAATAAATTATAACAAAAAACACGAAAAAACGTAAACTTTATCCAAGGTGAGAACCTCTTTAACCGACTTCAAAAAACGAGGGGGTTCGTTCAAAAATGGATATAAGGCAATTATTATTACTTATTTGTTGTACTGTATTCATGTAAAATTATCACCTTATTACCTGAAATTATTAAATCGTTTCCATGCATTACCTAAGGGCAGTAAAATCGAAACATTATTTATTAGGTAGTTTCTCGTTCAAGGAAATATATACAACAATATTTGATCGTTGGAATTGTTAAAAGGGGATTTCTTCGAAATAGCGTTCCTCGTTTAGTTCATGTTGCTAATAATAAAGTCGTATTTATCCCTACAAAATATTTTTGTTAGAACAATGGAATATCATTTATCAAGGTCTCTGATATGTTTTATTTAAAAGTATTGTTCAAAGATTATTGTAATAAGATACCTAATATATTTTGTTAAAAGAGATGTAGGCCCAGACATTGTACAGTATTCTAAAAAATCTAGAAAATTCTACTGACTTTGGTAATAATGCTGTAATATCTTTATATAACGTATAATTTAGCGGCTCATAAATAAATACAATTTAATAAATATATAATATACATACAAGATGGCGTTTGACATAAAAAAAGATAAACCATTAACTCTAAATGTCAGTAAGCTGACAGATTTCCTTTGTCTATATTTGAAAAAACCTTTCTTTTCAAGATTTTGCCACTCATCTTAATCACACGTGAAAAGCTAATATTATATAATCGCAAATATATTATCCTTCAGGCATTAAGTACATAAGTTAAAACTTTTTGTTTTGTGTGTTACGAGTATTATTACAACAAGCATACATTGTTCGAATCGAGCTAAGCGATTTTGAAAGTATCAATACTGACATCATGTCATCTTCCGCCATGATAGTTTTTGTTGTTTAGTATTGCTATTTAATTTAACTTTTGTTTAAGCCATTAAACGAATCCATTTTAAAGAATTTGAATAATAACAAAGTGTTCTAGGTATATTTTCCTAACTTTTGGCAAAGTGTACAGGTTCTGGGCCTAACCTCCAAACAATTTGGGACATATCCTTTATATTTCGACTGCTTTGGATGGGATTTGAACCCACAGCCTTCCACTGTCCAGCACCTAGCCACCATTGATCTATTAAAACATTGTTGGTGTTGACGAACTTCTTGAAGGATCTGCGCTGTAACTTATATCTGTGTTCCATCAATGTTTTGGATATATAGGTACGTGCAACATACGAAAGAAATATATGTACAGACTTAGAATAATAACGCTATTCTAAGTGTACAGATATTTTACATCAGGTTAATAAATTAACTACTTTTTTATAGGTTTTAAAACTATTTTTAAGCCTTTAACTGCCGAAGTACTACACACAATTAAAATTTTATTGTTTGGAGGTCACCGGTGACTCCCATAACGCTCAATATGTTAAGTAATTAAAATGCTAGTATTTATTGAAAATACAATTCTTATTGCTATATAATTCCTTAAATGAACATTTTGACTGCACTAGGCTCGCTTTTCGGGCGACTGCACTTACTCTAATTCAAGAAATTGTACTTATAGTCGTAATTTACACTAGCAATTAGATCGCCTTAAATAGCATTAGAAGATGATGCTTATACCTCGGTAGGTAACTGATGCCGAAACCTGGTACGGTAATGAGAAACCTGTTAGGTTTTTGTTCTGATGTGACAAATTCGATTTTCTTCCTCCAGAGTCGATGGCAGCGCAGCAAGAGTCGAGAGCGATGCCCCGCCGGGACCACCTTCTCCCTCGCACCGGGGCACCCTGACAGCAGCGGCACGGAGTACGCCGCCGATCAAAGCTCAGAGCATAGCACACCAGCTCATTCACCTCGACACAAAGGCAGGAGAGGTAAGAGAAAAAAGTTGACGGGTATGTTACATATTCCTGGGATGAGACTTTAGTGTTTTTTTTTGGGCTTGCGCTCAATTACCACTTCCCAAAAGCAGGAGAGGTAAGTGAAATTAACTGATGTTATACCACTTATTCCTGGGATAAGACTCGTGTTTTTTTGGGCTTGCTCTTGGCTTCATACTGAACCCTACAGTTTTGATGAAACGAATGATGTAATACCGACTTCTCCCTTGCGCCGGAATACCCTCACAAAGCCAGGAGACTGATGGTATATATAACTTATTACTGGAATGACCCTTTAGTGTATTTTTACTGATGATGGGCTTGCTTTTGGCTTTCTACTGAACCCTAGAGTTGTGATGAAACCATGACAGCAGCGTCACGGAATACGCCGCTGACCAGAGCTCAGAATGTAGCACCCCGGCTAATTCACTACGACATAAAGGCAGGAGAGGTAGAGAATAGTACTGACGGTTGCAGTTGTACCTGGGATGGATCAGACTCTAGTGCGGGCTACCTGGGTTGACACATAAGCGGCTTCTCATTTTACCTAAACGAGCTTTTAAGCAGGAGCGGCTGTAATTAAAATCAACATCAGCAAAAAAACACCAAAACATTGCTTTGTCCTTTTATTTAATAACCTATCATTTTGTTTATTATAACTTCCTTGAATAGTAATTTTTTTAATCATAAAACAAGGTTTTTTTTTCTGTGTACCGCCCTCATAAGCGGATTATTTTAAGCATTTTTTTTAACTTTGTTCAGAAAATATTAGGTCTAGGTCTTTATTTTACACACTTTTGACCGTGGTTCTGCTTAGTCCTATCTAAAGAGCTAACATTTTACCTACTGACAAGATTTCGTTAGATTTGGGCCTGCACTGCCTTTTTTTATAAACAGTCCATATTTGAAAAAAAAAAAAATTATCTTCTTTTTATTCCTGTAAGCGCGAACGTTTTATTTTTAAAATTAGTCGAATTTTATCTGGTCAGTATTTAAAAAACTTCAATAATTATGTTTTGACATAAGTTATGACCCAACTAGGTATAGTGTAAATATTATTCGCAGCTGAGCGGGGGGAGGTATATTCAATTTCTAATGGAGGTAGATTATTGGTAAAAGTACGGCCCCCGTGAAAGAGGTTCTCCACGCGAACGAAGTCGTACGCAACAGCTAGAATATTATAAAACCCATCCAAGGCTTAATATGTCTGCAACTTATTGTTCTGAGCAAAATAAACCATTACCGCTTTCAAACTTTTAGCTCTAAATGGAAATGCGAACTTTTCTCAGCATTAATTCGAAGTTTTTCGAGGAGTGTCAGGGGAATTAGCTTGTTAGAGCTGATTTATAGATCAACAAAGTTGTAATCCGGAGCCGTATAATGTGCGAGAAGTTGACGAAAGTATTTTGGACACGTGTATTAATATTGTGAAATATTTTGGTCGCAAATATTGTTGCGGATTCAAAGGCACATACTTAGTACTCAACTCATTGATAATAATTATTAACGTTCTCTGTAATATATAGCTTTTCTTTATCTGTCCATTTAATATCAACTTTTATATTTTCGTCACTCATTTAGTCAAATATATGGACATCTCTTTTGTTAAATATCTTATTAAGCCTTGTTAAAAGCATATAAATGTTTCTGATTTCTGATATTATGCTTCCCTGATGAAACATCAAGCTTTTATCATACCACTTGATTGCTTTTTCAGATGAAAAAGCGACGTAAAAAACCTAGATACGATAAAACTTCCGACACCTTGCCAAAATTGGTATCTTTGTCATTATTTTCTGAAGCTATATCTTTAAATTAATAATGAAGCCAAAGAACATCGTGACGATTTACACCGAAATTTTATTTTACCTGTTTTTTTGTTCTTTTTAATTTTGAAGGATTTTGAGACCCTTATAGTAATTGATAAATCAAAATTGGCTGTATGTGACATAGAGAAATGACCAATCACTCCCATTATACGAGTAATTGTGAAATAATTCGGTGTGTATTTAGTCCAGCGTTAAGGAAACCTTAAGCAATTCAAGAAATTCTATTTAAAGCAATTTCGTTGAAGTTTATTGGATAAATTAAGGAAACTTTTTGAATTAAGTGGCCATCAATTCTATTGAGCCTTCAGTTTGTTCTCTGAAACCTCTGCGTAAAATTCTCGATGAGTCCTTGTGAATTATTCAGTTTATAATTATTGTCTTTTGTAAGTTAAATTACTCAAATTATGCAAATTTTTTACTTACAATCTTGAATTATGAGCATATGATTTCATTCTGCAGATTTTTCTTGACAGTATTCAATTTTGTGTAAAATTGAAATTTCCAATCGTGTCTCATACATGACATTTTCATCATCATCGCCAGCCCATTTCAGTCTACTATAAAATTTTTATCGGATGTTGGAGAAAAACATTTCAAACTTAAAAAAAAAAACTGTATACCCTAATGGCATATAACATTACAATAATCTGTAGTCTTTAAGTAATTACTTAACTGATTCACATCAAATATATATATTCTATCTAGGGTTAAATATGTATACATATTATATTTAACCCTAGATAGAATCAAAATATTTAAACATTTCGATCTGACTTTCCCTTATTCCGTGGTACTCACGCAATTAGGTACATCGCATCAGATTTGTGTACATAATAACGGTGAGTATTTTGATTACCAAAATCATTGATGAAACTCCGCTTCCTTACATTACCTTGAATAAAATCGACACAAACAAAGTCTTGGTAGCTTAATGCTTAGAAGAGCCGTCACCTACAGAAACCTGGAGGTTATGGCTTCAAGTTTTTTTATTCTAGGTCTAATAGTAAAAGTAACATTGTTATCTTTTAACTAATGTCAAAATTTTTTTTTTGTCACAAATCATCATACTAATATTTTAAACCGTTTTTCCCTCAATCACGCCAAACCACGATAAAGGTCTGGAGTAGCAAATACTCAACCTTTTATACTGCCAAAATATGGTTCCTGTAGGATGGATTTGTTTTTATTCTTACAAACAAACAACATAATTTCTTCAGTAAAAAGTCGCTGGAACAAGCAGAATTTTTTTTTACAATTTTATTCTACAGTTTTGATACTAGACAAAAAAAAGTTTTCAATGAAACTTCAAGTAATCACTCTTGCTTCAGCTCTTCCTCTTCGAGATCTAGTTATTGATGCGGGTTGCGGTTGGTGTAGAGGTCCCAATTTATTTTCGTAGGGTTTAGGGGTAAGAGTTAAGGATTATTTATATCTTTATTTGTACAAACAGAACATTTTTGAAACGTATTTTCATAATCTTTCAAGTTATTAACAAATACAAAGATAATTTGAAACCTTACTAATATTTTAAATGCGTTGAACAGACGTTTGTTATTTAATAACGCTAGAACGGCTGAACGTACCGAGTAAAACTTTAGCACGAAGATAGGGTATAAGCTGGAATAGCGCATAGATTATTTGTATCCCGGGATAGTCTAAAATTCAAATTTCCATCCAAAAATCATTGACAGATGATAGTTGCAGTATTATGGGGTGCTCTGGGGGATGCATCGTCTCCGGTGACTTAGGAGTCCGATTGCAGCACGGCATTTCTTGCAACAGTTGTCACAGATGAAGCGGGTGTCTAGGGGAGGGGCAGCATCGCGTTGAAGCCTTGAGCCTATATGAAGTCGCAGAAAATTGATTTCAGAGCATGGTCTATATTGGTGTAAGTGGCAATTTTACTGAAATAGCTTATGATAGTGAATAAAAATAAATAATGTGGACAATATCAGGTCTGGTAGGGATTGCTGCAAGTGATAAGACCGCCTAAATTGTACAATTCTAAATCTTTCTCATGTGCTATTTCTCAATTTTATGGTGTGCAGTCTATCTATCTATCTATCACATCATTGTTTTGATCCCAAAATGAGTAAATCTAAAGCACTCATGTTGTCGAAATCAGAAACAATAACGGTAACAAAAACACCCAACCTGTGGAAGAAAACCTAGAAAACACTTATTTCCTTTATTGACCCGTCAGGGATTCAAAACCGGGATCTTAAAGCAGGCGACACCTTGAAAACCGGTGTTTACGCCATTCCGCCACGGTGGTCGTCAACTTAAGACGCTGACATGAGCCAAATTGAGCTCAATGAAGATTGTTTTGCTTTAAGCCTATGACTCGTATTGTTGCCAAATTCTATGTAGTTGTAATTGATCATATTTTCGACCAGGTGGCTGTTTCCAAAACACGAATCTAAAAACTTTTCTCGATAGAAAAAAAGCCTCTGAAAATACATAAATTACCATTTTTCTCAGCAATCCGTATAACAATGATAATAAAATTTTGCTATATTGTATATTACATGTTGCTTAAGCAAATGGCTGATTTAGATTTTTAATAAAATGGCAATTTTAAATTGCACAACGAATTTTGTTGTTTGGCACTTAGGCCCTTCTATTCCATGCGCTTTTTCTCTGTCACTCCTACGAGAATCGACAGTGATAGCTGTGGCGCGTTCCAAAGAAATTCAAAGACGAATAAATTTGTGGGCGTGTTCATTGCTCAAGGTCATCGGCTGCAGTCAGCGTCTTAATAGTTAGGATGATCAAAGATGGCGCATCAAAAGGAGCTAACAGGCCTTGGATGGCATGCATACCGATTCAGAAGTAATGTAAGCTTAGCTTAGCTTTAGTATCAGCATTTTAATTAAGGCTGCGTTTTGAATGGCTGAAATAAACAATCCAATAGGCAAGCATTGTAATTAAAAGAACAATAATGGAATAAAAACTGTTTTAGTCAACTATGTTACCGTAAAAATAAAACGATGCGAGTTGAAAAGTCAATTCCTATAGACCACCGCTCTCATTTGACATTTTAATTAACATCGGATTGGGCGAATAGGCCCATTTCTCTATTTATTGGGTCGTGTCATCAAGGTTCAGTTTCGATTAATAACTTTTAATAACCACTTATAGATGAGCCCTTAAACGTGTTCAACGTTAGCCAATTTCAAGATCTCGTTATGATGGTAACAAATTATTGCAACTTCAGTAATGAGTTTCGGATAACGACCATTGTTTATACAAATTAAAGGTAATATTTGAATGTAGGTTATGCATTAAATTGTGCTTTTAAGGCTGTAACCATTAAAAGTAAAGTTTAGGTTTCTAACGCTACAAAATGTTAATGTTATCGCCTGTTTTTATTATGTTAACGTTACAGGGCGTTACCTTGTAACGTTCAAATGCTAAAATCAGACAAATAAATTAAACGTGATCATAAAAATTTTTACTACCTGAGGTAGGACCTGAACCCAGAACCTTCCGTTAACCAGGTGACTTTTCAATTGAACTACACAGACATTGATCTAGTCCCAAACTAAGCTTACTACCTACTAAGCTTATACTATGGCAATAGACAACCGATAAACTTACTTATACACTTTTTTTTGTAAATACATATTTATAATGCATAGAAAACATCCAGACCAGTACAAACAGACATGTTTATGCACACAAATGTTTATACTGTGCGGGGATCGAACCGCGACCCATGGCTCAGAGGCAGCGTCCAACTGGTCGTCAAATTGTTTGTGTCGACGAACTTATTTAAGGATTAACTCTGTAAGACAGAGTTCATCAATATTTTCGGATAGTACCTCCAACACCCAAAAGAAATATTTTTACAATCGGCTAATAAAAAAAGAAGCTTTTTTGGTGTTTTTACACATATCTTTAAGCGATAGAATTGCTAGTGTAAATTGAATACTATTAATTGATTAAAATAGCCAATAAACCGTGGCGACTATAATAAAACCTTCTTTTGGAGAGGCCTATGTCTAGCAGTGGACTGACATAGGTTGATGAAGATGAAGGTTAAATTGAAGTAAACATTTAATATATTTACACTTAAGTAGCTTAGTAATTAAAATAATAACTAGAATGAGCGAAGCAGCGCGGGTAAAAGCTTGTCATACAATAAGTGCATTAAAATGTCAAGAATTAAAAAGTTATAGATACCAACTCTCATCTACCGTGAATATCAGAAAGGCAGAGTAATACACACTTCTTTTGCAGATAAGATCTAGTTTATTGTGTTTTAATGCATAGTAGTATTATATATGGACGTTGAAAGGATCACTTAAATTTGGTATCTTATAAATTAAAAAAACCGACTAAACGGAGGTCCACACCTCCCAGAATATATAAAATAAATTACTTTAAAAAAAGTTTACTGTGATCAAATAAATACTACAAGTAATTTGCTAAAATGATACTGTTCTAGTTTTTTGAGAATTGATTTTGTTTAGAAGTAATAAAATTTAATAGTAGTCCCCTTAGATAGTGTACTGCAAACAATAACTTAGCCAATGAAACAATTCTTCTTAAATATAGGGGATATTTGCAAAACCGACTGAGAAAATTAGGCTCGTAGAACGTCTACGATACTCCGTAGCACCGCGCCGTAGTCCCCGTAGACCGCAGCTACAGTCGTAGCTGCCGTAGCCCTCGAAGCTCGTAGCACCATCTCTGTAGCGGCGTGGAACCTAAGCTAGTGTCAGCGCCATCTATGCTCAGAGCTTTAAAACGAATTTGAATTGCTACGAAACATTTTGGAAGCTTCAATAGTATTCTGGTTCGAGTAACTTGATAAGCACAGCAAAGTTTAGTTCCTTTCTTTTCTGGTTTTGGGAACCAACTAGACTTGCAAGCCACATAATGAAAAAAAACAGTCAATTACATATTATCTCACTAACGATTCTGCTACTATGTTCTTTAACTTTTTACGAAATATGCAAAAGAGTTTTTTAAAGATAAAGTTAACAAACAAATAAGTAGCGCCCACGTTTGCTCGTGGTTATAATAACCAGTGTTCAACAAATAAACAATTTTTTGTACAAAACACAAAATAGTGTATAAAGATCCGCATTTCTTTTTAGCGGTGTAATGTCATCCTTAACTTTATTAGCAAACCTTTTCGTCCTTTGGGTGTCGTAAAGAAGGCTATAAGAGTACCTAAACGGACATCAGCTACTTCATTTAACTTCACTACTGCACCGGTCCTAATGCGATCTAACGAGCATGCTTGCCAAACGTGACGATTGTGGAAAAGTCCTCATTTTAGTGTGGACTTGTATGTGCTGATGATGATTTATAGCAAAAAGGTTCTTGGGGCCCTCACAATAATATTGTTTATTACTGAAAACATTATTTTTAAATATACTATCTTTTTACTTTTTATTGGTAAATTCTAGTTAAATTTTTAGAATTAATGTTACCTTGCTGCTGAAAATCACTTTTTCTTTGGATTTAATAAAATAAACTTGAACATACGATTCCAATTTTGACCATGACAATTAATTGTCGAAAATATTTTCGTTATCGAATCTGGTAAAAGTCTGGAAGCAGTGGTAGGTTTAAATATTGGGACGTGTAAAAGCGCCACCTGGGGCATACTTTCAGAAATAAAACAGATTTTACTGATTTACTGATATTTAGTATTTTAGTTACGCTATTGATACTAGACTAAACCGACTTCAAAAAGGGGGAGGTTCTGTATTTGATATGTATTATTTTTAAATGGAGAAAGTTGTTACAAAGTAATCGTTGTTGTTGTGTAAAGGTCAATATAAATAGAAATAAAAACACAACATCCCATAATAATGGTGTTAACTTTATGACGCAATTTTATCTGAAGATTGTGGCCCCATTGCGTATAAACATGAAGACATTACCATATTGTTTCTCAGAGAATATTTGTGTTTATTTACCTATAAATTGTACACGGTGTGTACAACGCACTTTAAATAAGTTTAATTTTCGTAATGTTTTGTTTTTATTTTAATTTAATACTGTCTTTAATTATTCGTTACATCCTGGATCGCCTTTTGTTACTTATTTTGTCACATTGAGTAACATACTTACATAATCATAGCGTTCACTTTCTATATTAACCTTAGAGAATTAGTTTAATGCTCTAAGATATTCAGACTTATACATGTTGTTAGAAAAGATCTGGACAAATTATTAAATGAAGTGTATAGAGTCTAAATGAAGTGTATAGAGTCTAAAACAGCACCGCTGCGGATTTTTACAGGAGCCCTATGTATCGTTTACCAAGTCTTTAAATCTTCTATTGAGAACACGTTTTTCGGTTATACAACAAATGAAATGTGATAGCACTTCATGAAGTAGCAGTGGGCTGGCTGCACCCTTTAAGCTTTATTAAATCACTCTTCAAGGTAGTTTCATGTCACATAGCATCAATATATTTATTTATTAGACTAGTTATGCCCGTGACTTTGTCCTCATAGACTTTTAGGATCAGAGAAATGAATGTTTGCCTAAAAACTAGTCGCACGCGCGTATTAAGTCGTCAAGCCTCCGTGTACCTTCCTCCCTCTACCCGCAGTACCTCGTCTGCGTTTGGCGACGTTACACGTGCGCTGTGTTGCTCTCAGGTGACTATATAAAGTTTTTTGGAGTCTAATAGACTCCAGGTAAGTACTTATGGGATTTTTTCTAATATATTTAATTAATTATATTAGTACATACATACATACATACACTCACGCCTTTTTCCCGGAGGGGTAGGCAGAGACCACATCTTTCCACTTGCTACGATCCTTACAGACTACTTTCGCTTCATCCACATTCATTAATCTTTTCATACACGTTCGCCGGTTTAGGGTACTCTTGACCTGACCTTTCTTTAGAACTTCCCCGATTTGATCAAGATAAGTTTGTCGAGGCCTTCCCCTTCCAACATTTCCATTCATACTCGTCATATATATCTTTTTAGTCAATCTGCTTTCATTCATATATTAGTAATAATTAATATTTAATTATATTAGTAAAAATTACAAATAATAATAGAATTATTGAACGCTGGTTGGAGCAAGAACTTAATAATGAGGACTTCTTGTAGAATTCAGAATGTAGTTATGCGGATGTGAATATTAGTGACGATTTTTTACTGGGCGAATACTGTGGATTGGACTCGGAAAGTAGTAGTGAAGATGGGACGGATTTTGTGGTATCAACTTTAAAGTTGCTTCCTCAAAACACGTCTCATGTTCTGACTTCATCAGACAAAGATGACATACCCTAGGTACAATTGCAACCTCAACCAAGAATTTTTTTTTTTTTTGTAAAAACTGCTTTCGTTTGTCATCACTACCAGCTTCTTCTCGCAGAAGAACATTGCAACATAGTATTGTGCAACAAAAAGAGGGCGTACAGGCAACGTATAAAGACTCAGTCAATTCTTCGTCTTCTTCTCTTGACATTTGTTGCATGTTTTTCCCTGATAGTTACCTATGAAGTGCTTCAAACTATGATCACATGAGTAAACTATGATACCCTACTGTAAGAAACAAACATGTAAAATAGCAAAACTTTAGGGCTTGCAATTTTGTTTATATTTTGGCATTACAATAACAATTTTTGAAAAATAATATTATTTGATAGTTAAATTTTAATAAATTGAAGGAGAAAAGTTCCTATTTTACGTGTTTTCTTTTATAATGGATCTCAATTACGATAGAAGTTAATTTTTAAGATTTTTAGTCTATAAGAGATTTAAGCTTTTTTTCATAAATATCTTAGATGATTTACCTCTTCTCATTTTTTTATTTCTAAAAATCTATAACATTAATAGGTTTTATATTTATTTACCTTTTGAAAGCTTAGTTTTTTGTTTAAAGACCTGAGAAGAGAGAGAGACTCTAGGTAGGTAGTTATGTGACTGAAACAAGGGGTAGGTAGCTAAGGGTTAAACATTTTCTTCGATACAATAACGTCGGACCAGGAATAACAAACACAACAAGACTAATTGATGCGCTACATAATTAATACATTTGGTATAGATAATGGTTAGTAGAGAAACGACAGAACTCAATTGATTTTAAACTTAAATATTACCAACTAGAGTTTAAAATCAGTTTAACTCAACAAAAACTTGTAATTCGTTAGTTAGGTAGAGCAGTAATTAATGGAACGACACTTAATTAGCAAGCAAATGGCGCTTAAAGCCCT
The DNA here is from genome assembly GCA_949315895.1 of Anania crocealis. Lineage (NCBI taxonomy): Eukaryota > Metazoa > Arthropoda > Insecta > Lepidoptera > Crambidae > Anania > Anania crocealis. Next base: position 4,508,117 of record OX438872.1, on the reverse strand, counting down.
AATTAGGTAACATGATACGTCCTTTGGTTTGTTCTACTAGTCCATGACTTAGAGAAAAATGCAATGATGCTCAAGATGTCCAATTTACATTTTTTTTACAATTTGTCTTAATATGATTTACCTGCTCTTGCGTAAAATTCGATTTATCTAGACCATTCTTCGGTCGTGGCATGTTGAAGGCTTGAATCAATATTTGACCTACAAACCGGATTGAGATGTGACATTTTTAGAGCTCTAAAGTTTGTGTACTATGTACATGTTTACGTTTTTAAATTATCTGTTGATTCTAATTCAACTGTTATTTATCTACAGGTCGTTTTTGAGATCGCTTCTAGCTTAAATTTTGCCCATCATCATCCAGTAAAGGGTGACAATTTATATACCTATCTTACTTACGGGAAAATGCTGTCCCCAACAGCGGGACGTTCACTACTTCTGTTATTTTTACGAAAATTAGTCATTACTTATAGGAATATAAGGAATGATGTCACATATCTGCTAGTCTAGTAACTAGTAAATTACCGAATCAACGCGCTGTCTTAAGGTCGAAAATGATTCAGTCATGACAATTCCGACGCCAAGTGTACTCGTAGTCTAGACTCTATATAGACTGTTTATTTTTCAATTTAGTGTTGACCTTAATTGACTTCGCTTGCTATGATAATGAGATCACTAAATCATATTAGTGAATATTGCTCTTATGTCAAGTGATAGAATTAGTTTTACATTAGTATCTTCATAAGATGTTGTGTATGAATACTGAACTTTAATGATGGATTTTCTAGAAGTATTTGCTGATGCAATCAATGGTATGTACCATTTATTAAAGTACCTAACTGTGTTTCATTATCAAAAATTAAAGTTGCTTGTACACTATTAATGCAAAGTCTTTGAAATGATACGATCTGCGAAACAATGTTACTCGTTTGATTGTTTACTAAATCTTTGTTTCTTTCCAAAAACCTCTAACAACATCAAATGAGATTTATTCGTTAAGGAACTAAGATAATAGGGTTATCGCTTGTTCTTACTGGCTGTATCATAATATTTTTAGTTTTAATACAAATTCCATAGATAACTTATAATTTTATACCCAGTATTATTTCCTTTAAAAAAACCTTTTATACCGCGTATCAGCGTAATTTTTGAAATTGTGATATCATGTTTTGTTTACAGTCTCAGCTATTGTTTTGATGGTTTATGTTTAAGGCAAAGAAGATATTCATAGAAGAAATGTTACGCAATGTTTGTGAAAGGAAACCATTTTAAAAATAACAAGATTCAGTAAACATTCTCAAATGAAGCAAAATAAATCGTTTTCTTTGCGAAAAGAATACTCTTAAGAACATCTGTTCAAATTCCACAACTGTTTGTAGAATTCTTAGTTCCGAAAAATCGTTTATCACTTCACATAAGTCTTGTATTTTCTTCGTTTAGAAATAAACGTAAGAAACTAGATCAAAATAGGGTTTTAAGGTTCTTAACTCGTAAGTTTTATCCCAATAGTAATTTTTATGTCTGTTTATTTATTTTTGTCAGTTCAGTCACCATAGGTCAAAATACAATAAGTGGCGGTTTTAGCAAAATATTCCAGGGTGAGAGGCCTTTATGTCCAGTTCTGGATTGAATCTGATGTGGGCTTATTATAATAAAAATATAGACTTGAGTGTTTTTCTAAGTACAGACAACAGCAGCAGCACATCAACCTACCACAAAACGTAAAATTTTCTCAATTGATATTGATCTCTATCTGTTGAACTTAAAGTTGAAAATCAATTCAATGACCTTCAACCTTTTGGGTATGTTGACCTGCCGTTGTCTGTAGATTATCTTCTTACTAATATTATAGACTAGCTGTTGCCCGTGACTTCGTCCCCGTCAATTTCTGTTATTATGATCGCGATTATTTTTGCAACATTTTTCACTGATGCTTCGCTCCTATTGGTCGCAGCGTGATGTTATATAGCCTAAAGCCTTTCTCGATAAAAGGACTATTCAACACAAAAAGAATTTTCTAATTCGAACCATAAGCGCGTTCAAACAAACAAACAAACAAACTCTTCAGCTTTATTATATTAATAATATTAATATATAAATATAGTATATAGTAAAGATGTCAAAAGTTTAGATTGATGTTTGTAGCTAATTTAACATTACCAATTGTTTCCATCTATTACCTTTATATACTTTGAAACCATTTAACCAATGGATGTAGGTACCCCAAACAGGTTTTACTAGGTAGGTACACACATTTGGTCCCGTCATAAAGTCGAAAATTTCCTATACGGTTTTTCAACATATTAGTTCATATAGTCAACAACATCCAGATACAAAAACAAGTCCTATAGGCCTCCGGCAAAAACGTACTTACCTGGAATTAACGAAGTCTTCGGAGCTAATGGAGATGTTTGTACGTTAGCGACAGAGAAACTCACTGCCTCATTCAATTCTAAAGCTTATGCCGATGTGAATAGTGTTTAATGTTTTTAGACAGCCGTAGGAGCTTTCATGCGTAACAAAAAGGAAAAGGGACAATGGAGTTTTATTGTCAGATTGGGTAACTTTCTGTAGAAGTTGTTACGCAACAAGCCAAAAGAATTTGCAAATTTTTTTTAAACAAGTACAAAGGCGTAGTTAGTTCGGTAGATAGATTTTGTAATGGTTTGTATTCAGAACATTTCCGATTTGGGAGTATTTCTGTAAGGATTTAAAAATTTTCGTGACTCTACCCAAATAAGCGCGATGGCACTTAAACTTTTATATGAAAAGCTCTTACTGATAAAATAATGCATGTAATATGTTATTTATGTATATGTCACCGTATAACGATCATTCTCAATTATTTGATTGGCATCAAGTCAAAATAAGGAAATTATTTTAACTATGATTGTTAATTTTAAGCCAAATTTAAATGACGTCAGTTCTGAATGTTATTTATGAACCTGCCGTTTTTATAATAAGCCTAAACTTTCTTCTATATCTCCAGCTGCTTCAGCTGTTTCACCCTGTGTGTATAATAACAATACTGGCCACAAAAAACAAAGCCCTAATTAGAAACGAAAGAATTATTACGCATTAAAAAAATATTACATCACGAATCAAGTAAACATTATTATAGTTATAGTCATTATAGCTTACAGCTAATTAAAATAGATGCAGCCTCAGCAACATCCTATACGCTATGAAACTTCGTAACGAGGAGCGACGTGAATACTGATTTCGAGACGTTCAAAGTTGGTAATGAGGCGCTTAGGAGCTGATAGGAACAGTCTATCTTAGATGATTTAGTAAATTCGATTACGAACATCGTACGTCGTCTCCATTATCCAACTAATATTACAAATGCAAAATTTGCGATGGATATTTGTTATTCAAAACGACTTAAGGTACCTATATGGTATTTGGCACGGATCAGTGAAGGTAAATTATAGCATAGGGTTATTTTTTTACAAATAATGGGCTTGCTCTTGACAACATACTTAACTATACGGTTAAAAAGAAGCCTAAGATGGAGCGAGCTTACCCAAAAGGATTGGTTCTCCCACACACCGGCGGAACACAGAAAAACTGTTTGCCGCTGGACTCCGGCAGGAGGGTGGTAGCATCCAGGCGGGCTCTTACGAAGCCTACCACCGCAGAGGGATCTGTTAGTCGTCATCATTGGTTAGAAAACCAAAGATGCCGTTGCCCAGGGTCCACTAGGAGGTAGATCCCACCAACCCAAAAAATTTATCCCGAAAAAAAGTACGGGTGCCGTCAACTGCCGTGGGATAGTTTATCAGACAACAGCTATTAGTATAATATAAAATAAACGTAATTACACAAAAAAATTACTCTCTCAAAAGACAAAACAGTATTCTTTGTAGCCCTTACTAAGAATACACATTTTGTTTTCACTTTAGCCACTCCAATTATAACGCAGTGATAAATAAGACAAAATGCATTCACCGAATTCTTAAGCTAGATATTTATTTACATGGAACCCTCGCATCCTCGCTCTGGTAGTCACAGGCTGCAGATAGACTCGAATGGAGATCTCGAGTGCTTTCCAAAGTCAGAGAGTTCGAAGAGAATCGCTCCGACCTAGATTGCTAATGCGATGAATTGAAAGCCCGTACACCGGTGGCTATTTTTTGTCAAAAAGGTTGACTACTTAAGCAACATGGGAGCACACGACCGACAGTCATAATCAACCGGAGATAAATGCAGTCGCCGTGGCCTACATCGGTCGGGAAGGAGTCAGTCAGTCAAATATTAAGGTTAACTTATATTCCCATATTTCTCAGTCCAACGAAAATAAATACCTACATTTATTTTTATTTGATTTTAAATAAATTGCTTTCGTTATTTGTGGTACTTATCTACAGTTGTTTTTATACGTGTTTCCTCTGTTTTCCTCTTTGAAGGTAAAATGTTGATGAAATTGTCTGACTTTACAACTTATTAAGTGAGGCCAACTTATTACTAGAGTTGCGGGCTAAAGTTATATTGCTACAATTCGCAACCATTTCAGTAATGAATCGGACTTTCGTTTCAGCACTTTTATAACTGATTCAGTAGTGTTTAATAAGTTGGGTGTAATGGATGAAAAGGAAAATTTTATTATTAGGGGTTAAAATATGAAATTGCCGTTTTATTGTAATAGGTTCTTTGAATTGACATAGAATCTTCTAGTTTGAGGTTTTCGAATGAAACTTTTTTCACATGGTTTCTATGATGTTCTTCTTTTAAGAAATGTGAAACATTTGAATATCGACTTTCAATTGTTTTTGTTATTTAACTTAGACAAGAAAGATGGATACTGTGAAAATTAGAGTGATTTTTGAATACGAATTCCGACGCGGAAGTAACGCGGCAGAAACAGCCCGCAATATCAATGTTGCGTTTGGAGAGGGATCTGCTAATGAAAGCACCGTGCGATTTTGGTTTAAAAGCTTTCGTGATGGAAACTTCGATTTGAAGAACGAGCCACGAGGAAGACCGCCCACACAGGTGATTAACGATGAATTAAGAGAGATGGTGTAAGCCGATCCTAGTCAAACTACACAGAAATTAGCGGCATGGTTTAACGTAACCTTAACCACAATATTGACTCATTTGCGTCAAATCAATAAAATAAAGAAATACGAAAAATGGGTGCCTCATGATTTGACTGATGTGCAGAAAGAAACGCGTGTTGATACTTGTGTTGCCTTGTGGAATCGGTACAGAAATGAAGGAATATTAAATCGAATTGTGACATGTGATGAAAAGTGGATTCTTTATGATAACCGTAAAAGAAAAATGCAATGGCTGACCCCAGGTCAAACGCCACAACAGTGTCCTAAAGTAAAACTTACCAATAAAAAGGTAATGGTAACTGTTTGGTGGTCTCAGCATGGTGTTATTCACTATAGTTTTCTCCGATCTGGTCAATCAATAACGGCAGATGTTTATTGTGCCGAACTCCGACCAATGTTGGCAAAACTAGCAGTAAAACAGCCCCGACTCATGAATCGATCTTTACCATTATTGCTCCATGACAACGCGAGACCTCATACAGCACGAGAAACCGTTTTGACCCTTCAGGAACTGCAATTAGAAACCATTCGACATCCTCCGTATTCGCCAGACCTTGCTCCAACGGACTACCATTTTTTTTGTGATTTGGACAATTATCTACGTGACAAGAAGTTTTCTTCCCAGGTGGCAGTACAAAATGCTTTCAAACAGTTTGTGCAGTCAAGATCCTCAGAGTTCTATCACAAAGGCATAAATGACCTTCCTATTAGATGGCAGCAATGTATAGATAATAATGGTAACTATTTTGATTAAATAAATTTGTTAAAAATTAAAAAATAATCCTTTTTCATTTTCAGTACAAATCGGCAATTTCATACTTTAACCCCTATTACTATTAAATATTTAAATAATCTAAAATGCTACACGTAAAAGATATCATCAGCGACGTTTAGCTAGTATAAATGTTTTTTGGGATGTATAATATACGAAGTGCTGGAAGAGAATAAACGGGCAGCAACGTTTTCTCTTCACCATTGGCCAGACTGAGATCGGCAACCCGTCTGCCAAACATGGCAATTATGGCGAAAAAAATCTCCTTTCTTTTCTCTCAGTCTCCAGAAGACTGATATAGGGTGGTTATCATGATGATACATAGAGTAAAAAAGTAATGTAACAGCCTATAATCATCCCACTGCAGGGAAAAGGCTTCCATCATTGAATTCAAGTTACCACTGCAATGATGGGAAGTGGCATAATCACCACGCTTGCTAAATGCGGGTTGGTGATTACAAACCAGAGTAACGTTCGAAAATTATAAACTTTTTATTGCCTGTCCCGGGAATCGAACCTGGGACCCCGATATCTTGGCCCAGTATTAAAACCACTAGACCAACGGAGAGTTTTATTATGATACATAAATAATATGTTTCTATATACGCGTCAAATCAAAAAGTTTCCGTTCTTTCTCGTCGACTGATAAAATGTTACCCTCAAGTGAAAACGTAATAGACCTACTTTCACAAAATGCTACATTTTTATCTCTGCAAGGCCATCGCATGCAAATTTAATCTCCTGATATTTCATTTGCTAAATTTGTGATGCAAATAGCCTAAATCGTGGTCCACCGTCGTGTTTTAAATATTATCATATTTTGCTGAAGGAACATATTAATGTGAATGTAGACTCCGTTATTTAGAAGAAACTAATAATATGGCTTAAATAAATAAATGTTGACAACATCACATACCTACATTATTCTGACCCCAAAATAACTATTCCAAGAACATTTGTTTTTTTTTTTAAATCAGGAACAAACGAAGGTACCAAAAAAAACCTAGACACAAGTAAAAATATCATTGGGTTTCCACCACGAAGTTCGTCAGATATATCCACTGCTATATAACAATCACAACAATATTTTTACAGCATGGGCATACATTCCGTTTTCACCAGTCTACATCACTCTTAGCCTCTCAAAAAGAAGGATTAAGCCTTATAAGCAACTATTGGCGCCTGCCAAGGCACTTATACTTGTATCTATACAGCCTGGTATAGTAGTTTTTAGTTGGCTCTACCTTTTTCCCAGTACATCAGTTTAAAAACCGTAGCTGCCTTTTGCTAAATTGTAACGTTTCTACCTAATATGTTGCTACATCCACGAACAGATTGACCACTAAACTGAAATAGGACTGGGCAGGGTAAGGCATGTAAGCAGAATGCAATCAGGAAAATGGTCGCAAGTTGCCACCCACTGCTTTCAAGGCTAACAAACTATCATAGTGTGTTAGCCTTGCAAGCAGAGTGGGTGGAAAGCATATAAGATCTTATGAAAGCCTAGTGTGGAAGGCACAGAAAACCTAACTGTTTTAGATATAATCATTTAGTACATAATAAATATTGTAAAAATAATTTCCGTGCAGTGTTAAATTTAATGTGTAACAACGCAAATTTAAAAATCTAAATGCGATTCCTAAACTGATTATACCTGACTGAAAAATAATCATGATCAATTGGGGGTAGATGATGAACCCCGCTCTTCACGAAGACGTCTTTGAGCTGTCATCAGTCGGCCCGTGACCACGGCTTGGTGCAATCCAGTCGAAACGTCGGGTAAATAAATAGGTATAAAAACCTTCATAATATTTAACGCGATAACGACCCGTTAGTGTACTATAAATAATATGTGTTCAAATCGCGAAAGTTTAAAATCATTTACCTGACTATACCTTTATTTAGTATAGTAGGTACTGACAAAGCAAACCTTGCTATCGTTAAAGTAAAACTGCATCAAAGTCTGGTTAAACGTAAGACAAAAGCTTTAGAGTGTATCTCTAAGTATCTCTAAATAATCGTAACAGTATCGTGACACTTTGAAAAGCACACGCTTTGCAATAAAATGCAAGTATCGCAACACTTTAATCGGTAGTTACAGGTCTGCATTCGTGTATAGTGATGCTAAGAATAGTAATATCGATAAATTACTAGTTCGATGGCAACTTAATCTTAATTAAAAACAAATTGCCAAAATAAACTCTATTGTAGACCAGGCAAACGAAGTACAGTTGAAGTAACATGCAATAGTGATATAGAGGTAATTTTCAAAAATCTGTGTTAAAGATAAATAAATAAATAAATGTGGACAACATCACATACATTGTTCTGATCCCAATTTGAATAACTATTCAAAGCATTCGTATTTTGGAAACCAGAAACAACGAAGGTACCACAAACACCCAGACCCGAGAAAATGTAGAAAAACACTTTTTTTCTACATTGACCCATCCGGGAATCGAACCCGGGACCTCGGAGCAGACGACACCTTGAAAACCGGTGTGTACGCCACTCCGCCACGGAGGTCGTCTCTCAATCGTCAAGATCTCTCTCATTTATTTAATCATTAACATCCCCTAGCTTTATGTAACATTAATTGTATTTTTTATTCCTATATCAAAAAAATTGTAGAAAATGCTGAACTTAAAACTTTTAAACCAGTTGTTATCCGTTTTTGTTCAGCCTGTGACCACGGTCGGTGCAACCCGCTCGAAACGACAGGCAAAATAATGAGGTATGAATGCGTTTAATTTCCCGTTAACGTTCAGAACGTTCTAGTAATTATGCAACGCAAATGTTTTAAAGTAATTAGTAGTATTCCAACAGAATATGAGTAGTAAACTTTTTTTGAAATCGTCTTAGGAATTAAATATATAGTACAAATACACATCTTGTCATAAAAGGTGTTCAGTTTAGTAAAAACAAGGGCAGCTTGTAGCATAAAACATAAGTACCACAGGCACTGCAAAACTTGTAGGAAATAACACAGCGATCACTAGAAAACTCATAAGAAACAAACCCCGTAACAAATAATCTTTTGATAGTTACCATTAAAGTTTAAACCAGCTAGTACAATTATTACTTTAAGTTCATTCACAAGCTTTATATTTAGTATTAATTAAGACATCATTTCGATTCACGGAGACAGACTGACTGTCGATATCAGCTATCGATACCTATTAGAACATTCGATAGTGTGACATCACTATTTATACATTTGCCGCTCTGCACATGACGTTATTCTATTCAACTGGCAATACTATATGGCTCGTTGGGTTGTGAATAAAATGTGGACTAAAATGTTTATTTAAAAACAATTTTAATGTATTATTTTAGTTCTTTATATCGGGATCGGATTTATAGTCTTGTTAGCTTTAAAGATATAACTTCGTTCGCTTTTATATTCAAATTCAAGATAGAGGTTTTATGTCATACAAGAAAAATGGCTTATTTGAAGGCAAAATGGGCATTAGTATTATCATACATACCTTAGGGTGATGCTGGTCGTCTTTTATGGATCGATAACCATCGAACGCACGTTAAGGAGCGCAACAGTACGAGCCAGAGGAGCCACCACGCTCACGTATTTTGTAGTTATTTAAAACATAGTAAATAAGTATACCATTTAATGAAATTTACGCAGGGCTGGGCGGGGTGCAAACACACACAACACACACACACACACAGTTCCCAAAAGACAGGATTACCTAGTTTGGGAACTACAGGTAAATAATTTGTCATTTTGCACTTCTAGAAATAAATGTTTTCATTTTTTCATTTTTTCAAATTAAATTCAGCTACTTTGTCTATAAAGTAGTAGCTTTAAATTTGCATATAAATGTTACATCAAGTGTACATAGTTTAGTCGTCATATTGAAAAAACATTACAAGCAGATGTAGGGTTGTAATCTTTTCTATCGAGACAAGTTAATCAAATCCATGTTACCGATAACGCATGTGACTAGAGTAGATTCTTAAGTAATACATAATAATATATTTATTTCCAAACTTTAAAACGCTGTTTTCTAAGTCTCAGATGGGTTTTTAAAACTCAAAAACGACTACCGAGTCCTTTTCCCAATCTTTAAAATTGTTCACTTATTTCCTTTTTAAGGACAGCTTGTTAAGATTTGATACGAATAATATGAATATATAATAATATGTTCATAATGGCTCTGTAAGCATCAAATTTGTTTTAAAAGTAAGGACAATTTGACACTAAATTTATGCAAACGAAGCCGCGACCTTCTGATAAACCACTTGAGAAGTGACGGAACGAGAATAATATTCTAATGATATTCCATTTTTCACAAAAGCTCCAATGCTTGATTTTTTTTGCCTTTGAAATATAAAAGAACGAACGGCAAGTAAGTATTTATTTCTTTGAAAAATAATTCAGAATTCTTAATTTAAGCTTCAAATAATATCCAGTCTATATTTATTACGTTAATAAAATAATTGTGACTGCATAATTTAGGTAATTCGTTCATTTTTATCTGTATTTTCCTGAAAATAACACATTGTATTGCTGAACTACCTGTTTATGAGCTTACAATGTATACTAAAGTAATTTTAATTAAATAAACATGAATGACAAAATAGTATTAAATTGTCTCAGCTCTCGCTTCTTCATTAATGTATCCTTGTTAACAAAAATATTAAAGAGGGACGAACACTAACCCACACATGTCCCGAAAAAAGTGGCAGGTTAAAATATAGAGACGTATAAAAGCGTCTATCTTGACTAATTACAGAAATAAAACTGATTTCAACTAATTTTGACGTGATAACGTCTTTAAAATCGTTTTAGTCGGGTGACATGTTCAGAAACTTGTGTCACACCAAAACCTCACGAGCGCGATCGCAGGTATAACGAGAGAGAGACGGACCGATCTCCCGTCTCATCTCGAGCGCTGCCAGTCATTCCGTGAAACTTGTCACGCGGAATCCTCACGAGCGGAGGCTGGCATAGCGTTCGAGTGAGTGGACCGATCTTCCGTCTCTCTCACTCTAGCGGCATACAAACGAATGGAGATTTTCTCGTTATCACGTAAACATCTCGATCGTAAACCTACTTTACAAACAACCAATTTTTTATATAGAAAAACATAGCAACCTCCTTCTAGATTATGTATTCTGTAATATCATAACCTAGTGCCTTCTAAATCTGGTTACAGATCGAGGTCGGGAGTTAATTAGATCCAGGCCCTTGTGACTAAGCACCCTCGGAAATTGGCTGTCGCCAGGAATATCCTAGGGCTTGAAAAATGACACTTGCCTTGCAAAACTGCACATTTGCGATTCGTTGGAAAAACACAAAGTCGTTAAGCGTTGGCCCCTTTTGTTTGTGCAAATTACAACATGACTAAAATACGAGTAAGTAGCTGGTGTTAACGAAGAAGCAAAATTTCATGTGGAATAATGTGATTTAAACGGTTTTCATATTGTAAATGTATAGTCTTAAGACTTTTGAATCTGCGAGAGAACCAGTGTTTGAAATAAAAATTATATGCACGGTAGATTGTCACACAAAATGTACTGTAATATTCATTTCAACATTCATTTTATACACGTAGGCTACAAGTATGAAGGTAGAAATCTTTGACGAATATGACGAATTTCCTACAAAAATTTTAAAATATTGTTCATTAATTTTAACTGAAGTTTTGAGCTACCTAGTAAATAAATCGATGACTGAAGGCAGTTTTCCGGAACATTTAAAACTGTCTGTAATTTACCCGATACATAAAAAAGACGAAAGAACTAAAATTGATAATTATAGACCAATTGCACTAATCCCTGTTTTAGCTAAAGTATTCGAAAAAGCTTTACATGCAAGAATATACAATTTTCTCTAAATGCATAATATTTTAGTAAATGAACAAAATGGATTTCGTGCAGGAAAATCTACCACGCTTGCGACATTTAACTTAATAAAGAGTATAACTAAGTATATAGATGAAAACGTAGATGTGACTGCTATATTTTTTGACATGAGCAAGGCATTTGATTTCGTATCTCATGAGATTCTTCTCCAAAAATGTGAAAAATATGGTATAAGAGGTATAAGAGGTAAACTGGCTTAGATCTTACCTCCATAATAGACGTCAATATGTCCAAATTAAATCTTTAAACTTTCGCAACGAAGAAACAACTTTAAAATCTGTAGTTTCTCTTAATGATGTAGGTATCCCACAGGGAACAATATTGGGACCTTTATTATTCATACTTTACATTAATGACTTGCCTAGCGTAACTAATTATCAATGTAACCTTTTTGCAGATGATATATCAGTTGTAATCTCAAAAGCTCCCAACCAAAACTATACTGAAGAAATTAACAACACGATCATACTAATATCAGATTGGTTGAAAAATAATAACTTTCACATAAATCCTAATAAAACTAAATACGTTCAATTTTTTAACAGAAAACCTAAAGATAATCTTAGTATTAAAATTAACGACGAAAATATGACTAAATCGGATACAGTTATTTTCTTAGGTTTTATTATAGATAGTCAGTGTTCGTGGAAACAGCACATAGAAAACGTGTGCAAAAAAATCAACAGATTTTCATATGCTCTTTGGCGTCTAACGACCCAAGTGAATTAAAAAGCTGCTCTAATGGCATATCATGGATATGTAGCATCCAACCTCAAATACGGCCTAATATTTTGGGGAAATTCTGTAGATATGCCTAGAGCCTTCATATCTCAAAAACGATGTGTTCGTGCCTTATGCAACGTTCCTCCTTTAACCTCATGCAAACAACTATTTCCTGATCTGAATCTCCTATCTCTTCCATCAATGTATATTCTGGAATGTTGTGTCTTTGTAAAAACTTATCCGTCTTTATTTGTACATCAAGATGATTACGCAACTAAATCAATCAGACATCGGGGAAGGCTAATATTGCCCAGGATACGAACTTCTTTATATAAAAGAAACTGTTATCCAAGCTGTATAAAAATATATAATAAACTGCCACATTCATTGACTGAACTACCATTAAATTTATTTAAAAATAAACTATTTAAGTGGCTCAAGATAAAATGTTTCTACTCAGTTAAAGAATATCTAGATTGTAAAGTTGACATTCTAATAATTAATGACTAACTGACGTATTTTCAATAATGTATGTATGTGTGTGTAGATAAATTTAATTAATGACTTTTAAATTGTTTGGAGGCGACTTGTTTCTGACTTATTTGATTTGTATGCTATTGACTATGGCTGAATAAGTGAAACCTATGTATATGTTTGTGACCTTGATGTACCCTATTCAAAACAAATAAATTATTCTTGATTCTTGATTCTTGATTCTTTGGTTATGTGGGTCCCTCTTTGGTTGTGCCTAGCTGGCTTTACCTAGTTGAAGACATAACCCCACTCTTTTGTTGATGATGACTAATAGTTGAAGAAGTTCCGTGTATTTTGATTGTAGGTATTAAGTCACGAAGCAAACTGTTTTCACCTAATTAATATTAGGGGTTAAAATATGAAATTGCCGTTTTATTGTAATAGGTTCTTTGAATTGACATAGAATCTTCATGGTTTGAGGTTTTAGAATGAAACTTTTTCACATAGTTTCTATTATGTTCTTTTAAAAAATGTGAAACATTTGAATATTGACTTTCAATTGTTTTTGTTATTTAACTTAGACAAGAAAGATGGATACTGCGAAAATTCGAGTGATTTTTGAATACGAGTTCCGACGCGGAAGTAACGCGGCAGAAACAGCCCGCAATATCAATGTTGCGTTTGGAGAGGGATCTGCTAATAAACGCACCGCACCGTGCGATTTTGGTTTAAACTCTTTCGTGATGGAAACTTCGACTTGAAGAACGAGCAACGAAGAATACCGCCCACACAGGTGATTAACGATGAATTAAGAGAGATGGTGAAAGCCGATCCTAGTCAAACTACCCAGGAATTAGCGGCATGGTTTAACGTAACCTTACCCACAATATTGACTCATTTGCGTCAAATCAATAAAATAAAGAAACACGAAAAATGGGTGCCTCATGATTTGACTGATGTGCAGAAAGAAACGCGTGTTGTGACTTGTGTTGCCTTGTTGAATCGGTACAGAAATGAAGAAATATTAAATCGAATTGTGACATGTGATGAAAAGTGGATTCTTTATGATAACCGTAAAAGAAAAATGCAATGGCTGACCCCAGGTCAAACGCAGTGTCCTAAAGCAAAACTTACCAATAAAAAGGTAGTGGTAACTGTTTGGTGGTCTCAGCATGTTGTTTTCACTATAGTTTTCTCCGATCTGGTCAATCAATAACGGCAGATGTCTATTGTGCCGAACTCCGAACAATGTTGGCAAAACTAGCAGTAAAACAGCCCCGACTCATGAATCGATCTTCACCATTATTGCTCCATGACAACGCGAGACCTCATACAGCACGAGAAACCATTTTGACCCTTCAGGAACTGCAATTAGAAACTATTCGACATCCTCCGTATTTGCCAGACCTTGCTCCAACGGACTACAATTTTTTTCGTGATTTGGACAATTATCTACGTGACAAGAAGTTTTCTTCCCAGGAGGCAGTACAAAATGCTTTCACACAGTTTGTGCAGTCTAGATCCTCAGGCTCAGAGTTCTATCACAAAGGCATAAATGACCTTCCTATTAGATGGCAGCAATGTATAGATAATAATGGTAACTATTTTGATTAAATAAATTTATTAAAAATTAAAAAATAAACAATTTTGATTTTCAGTACAAATCGGCAATTTCATACTTTAACTAACCCCTATTATAATGTAAAAAATAATATAAAAACACGTGCAGGCTCAAAACATGGTAGCGTTTTTTTGCTTCAAAAGAGTTTCATAAAATCGATTAAACACTTGTTCGTTCTAGGTATTCATCAGTAATGAAGTATATTATTGTACATAAATAAAAATATATAGTCTAGACTTATTTGATGGCCACTGTTACTCGTGTATAAAACTAGGGCAGATAATGTCAACTAGAGGGATGTATTTATAAAATTGTTCAAAAATGTTTTCACAATACTCTGCGCGTAGTCAGTCAGTTCTTTGGCTTATCCCCTGGTGATTGACACTCTTGTGTCATTTTTGGCAAATTCACGTTATTTCTGGTGTAAGAACGGTCATCTTAATGTTAACTGAATTGATGAATAAATTAAGTTTTGTCATAAGATTATTGTTGATATGATCATAATCTTACTTTTGGCTGCACTGTAGTTAAATAAAAACAAAACAAGACTAAAGAATTATTGTCGCCACAATAATGTTTTGACGACCATTTGGATCAGCGGTAGTTAAAGCTCAGAAGCAGCCATGGGTCGCGGGTTCGATCCCCGCACAGTACAAATATTTGTGTGCATGAACATGTCTGTTTGTACTGGTCTGGGTGTTTTCTATGTATTATAAGTATATATTTACAAAAAAAAAAGTATATAAGTAAGTTTATCGGTTGTCTAGTACCCCATACGACAGGGTACTTAATAGTACCTTAATTTGGGACTAGATGGCTCTGTGTGGCCCAGTGAGGCATGTCTTAAAAATATTTTAAATTTTTTAAATGTAGGCTAACATTTAAAAAATTTAATTTTGAATGTTTAGTCTTTGCGGCCTAAGCAGGCTTTAAGTGAGAAATTATTTGCTCAATACATTTTAATACGTGAAGCAAACACTTTGTAGTTACCCCTTTAAACAAATATCGCGGGGACGGAGAAAGATATATATTTTTTAATTGTACATTATAAAAGTCTATATTCGACCACTGAGCAACTACTAGTTAAATATTATTCAGTAAATTACTTACCCTAAAATGTCAAATAGCCCTAATCGATTTTCAAATGATAGTCTGACAGCTAAAAACCTCTAGCGATGCAGAAAAGACTTTTGTGGTAAAGTCTTATTAGTTGTTTACCATATTTTAAATACCTAATGTGTTTTCGTATGTGTAAAACGTAAAATAGTCCAGTGCCGGGAAACTCCATAATCATGCAAAGACATCATAATCACACAAGTTCTAAGTAAGGTATTAAATTGTTTGGAAATCACTCTCAAAATTTCGCTCCATTCTAAACTTAATCTAAACAAGCGATGCTGCTACATTCAAGAATTGAAAATATCATTTAGTACGTAAACTAAATAACATTTACCCACCGTAATCCAACTTATCAATGCCGAAACTTATAGCAATCTACTCTGTAAGTCTATAAAGTTTCACGTCCCGATTCGGCAGTGTGCGCCGCGCCGCGTCGGTAAAAGGTCGCGCCATTTTCCACCCGCCATTGTCAGTTTTCCCGCCACAACGCGTTTTTTATATGTCGCGCTTTTTTTCCTACAGTGTTATGTCCAGTGGCTTTTTTTTTAATTTGGCATTATTGGATGCAGTGAGTGAGGCTAAGATATTGTCTGCTTCGGCCTAGTTCAGAAGTGGGACGTGACCGGATGGATATAGGAATTCTCGCGACAGCCATTCATATAATTAATAGCCCTTCATGTGCCTCTTAACCTTGATCATTTGTTCTTTTTGCTACTAAGCCTACATCTCCAGTGGTAAGGCGGTGCGATAATTAATTAGGTTCCTAATTATTTTCATCACCTTACTGAGCCATCTATAAAAATGTTATCTTGGTTTGTGTACGCTTCAGAAGCTCAAAAAGTTCTGAACCGATCGAGCTGAAATTTTAGCATGATATATAATCCGCATCAAGGATTGTTTTTATCTATTTATCCGCGACCGCGAAAAAAAAACATATAAAACAATAAAAAACAAAAACCATTTAATCACAATGTGTCACAGCGAAGCGTGGCAGGGAATCGCTAGTAATTTATATAATACAAATTAATAATTGTTATGTTGATGCGTTCTAACTTTATTAGTTAAAAATTATAATTCAATAAAAGTATGCATATAATAGGGGTTAAAGTATAATATTGCCGATTATTTTCCCACTTTTTATTTTGTTTATAGCTCTTAAGTATAGTCGTATTATTGCGTAATTCTTTTTGTATTGTATCACAAACTAAATAAAGTAACATTTGACTAAAAAAAAATGCAATACTAGTGCCTATTACTTCAAAGGAAGTCGTTGAAAAGAGCCCTTACAATGTGTCAGCTGACCTTCTTGCTTCAATTAAGTATATTTGTATTGTATACTTTTATTTTCAGAAATTTAAATAGTATAATGCGTAGCTTTATAACCATCTAACTTTCACCTTTAATTGCATCGAAAACGGTTCAGGCGTTTTTAAAAAACTAAAAAATTGTTAGTATGGAAAAATGACTTTTCTTGATTTCGTCCATACAAAACGGCAATTTCATACTTTAACCCCTAATATTAAAGATAGCATTAATGTTTATCTAGTTAATTATAAAACCTTATGTTGTACCATTTAGTTATATAATTTTTTGCCGTCTAAGCCAAAAAAATATGTTATTGAATTTATTAATTCAAACAGTATCCTTTTGTTGATTTATTTACTTTTGAACCTACAATTGCTTGAGAAAAATCATGAAACGGGTGTTTCTTTTACTTTTTAAAAAACTTTTAGCTCAATGGCCGCTAGAATTTGACACTTGCTCTAAGTCATCGCCAGTGGAACCTAAGAGACTCGCCAAAACTAGGAGTACTAGGACTAGGAGTATTAAGTGGCTTTTTCAATTACTGCCAGAGATATGTTTAAATAATCAACAACAACTTAAAATAACAGTATAAATACATCATCATACCATTATACGCTGTTTCGAGTAACCTTACTGTATTAACATATATTATGACAAACCACACATAAATAGTAGGTACACAACTGGCTAAGAACTATAAGTTCTGAAAAACAAAGAAGATAGTGAGTTTAATGGCCAAGAAAGATAATTTGATTTATGGAAACAAGATTTCAGGGCAACCTTCAAAAACTTACTCAAGTGGAAACTTTTGTCGTATGTCTTAAAAGGAAAGTTAAAATTTTTTCTCTTAAAATTCTAATGTCTTGTACGGACTCGTTCCCATGTAAGATAGGCGTGTTTAGTTTATTGTAAAAAAATAATTAATATTCATCTGACTTAAAAATAATTAACTGGATTAGTTGATGTTTGATATCTTGACCTTTCACTATACATATGGGTGCCTGTTCTTATGTGTGTATAAGTATAAATCCCTGTTATGTATAAGTATATGAGTTATGGTACGCCTCAGTGATGGAGCTAAAGAGAGCACCTAAGTTTTTTTTTTCTTGAAAAAGCAAGCTATGGCGTACAGAGCCAAACAAATGTACGATTGTCATGTGATTGATGTTGGCGAATCACTGTGAGTGTGAAACCGTAAAATTTTAAGGATGAAAGCCTACCGCTATTCCAGATTATAATCCATCTCCTTACATTTGACACATATCCGTAAAATTGTTTTGGCGTGATTGATTTACAGACATCCATCCCACCTTTCGCAATATAGGTAGTTTTAGTAAGATTAATAATTACCGACTGCGTGTCGGCAAACGTAGTGTAAGACGCCCTAAAGCGAGGAGTGATCATTTGCGCAAGATGGCTGGCAGGAGCTAGATGCTTGAAGCCGAGGATCGACCTAAGAGACGTGCAACTGAAGAGGCCTTTGTCCAAGAGTGGACTGCGATAGGCTGATGATGATGATGATGATGATGATTAATAAGATAGAAAGATAAAAAACTACGACACTCCTATGATGATAACATTTATGAAACACATTTGTTCGAGAACTCTACATAAACCTGTGTCCTTCCACTATTAGACTGTATTGGTTCATAATTATCAAATAACTAAAACCTTTAACCTTTTAAGCGGCTTGTGTACAGAAGTATATGTTATCAGCTACATCAAGGCAATGACCCGATTTGTAAATAAATAATAATTATGTGTTCGACCTTGTTTTTCTTCGTTGCCGAAAACAACTTTTTGTCACATGAATAAATATTCCCAAATTTACTCATGTGTTTTTGTTTTTCATGTGGTCTGAATCATACAGGATGAAATTTTAACCACTTTCAAAATTTTTATAAGCGTTCAGTATCGTATTTAGAGCCTATTTATGAACTAAAAAATGTAAATCAAGTTGTCACCCGAAAATATTTTTCGCGATATAGTTTTCAATTTTTACGGTCCTAGGCCTGCTAAGGTATAAAGAGAAAATCAAAATCTTATGATTAGTATCGTATTTAATGAATGAGATGTGCAATGCGTGAAAAAAGTGTTGCTAGGCGGCCGTATCAAAAATTTTAGATTTTTGGCAAACATTTTTTAAGTGCTTTATCTTGACATTTTTGTACTGGGCTATACCAAAAAAAAAAAAAACGTCATTGGTTTTTTCTCTCGTAGATTGATATATTAAAATTTAGAAGTTGGCTAAAATTTCATCCTGTATAAGTGACTATAAGTTAATTGATTCGGAGTTTATACCGTGTACTAACCTTGTTTTTATGAATTTTCGATATTTCGGCACTTCTAAAAGAGCTATGATTAGTTAGAAGTTACTAGCTATGTCCAACGCTTTTCCGCCACTTGCATCCATTTGAGAGGAAAATGTATCCCCGTAATATTTAAAACTGTAACTTGACACTAACTATTACGCTTAAAATATCTAATAAAAGCAATTTCGTTCTATGTCATATGAAGTTCCTTATCGCGCGTTGCGAAAGGGCTAGAGGGATAAAATTGTAACGACACTTTTTGCTATAGTTGTAAGCCGTGCGGCGAGAGAGAGAGAGAGAAAGGGTGGGGGGATCCCTCCTCCCGGGAGGGAGGGAGAGGAAGAGGGAGAGGGGGAGAGAGAGAGAATTAAAAATAAAATAAAATTTTATTACAATTCCTTCACTAAAAATGAACTTCGTTCCATCCGGGTGTCCCTTGAAACCTCTCAAGTTTTTTTACTAGTGAATTTGGTAATCATGAAAAAGGTCATACTGAGTTAAATTTAAAAGATTATAGGCTTGCATTTCTTTCAGAACTTTTGAAGGACAAGTGATACATATTTTTTGCGCACCTTGAACCGTTAACACAACGTACGTAAACAAAAGATTGCGAAACGAATTTTTTTTTCCATTCTTCGCTTAAACTCGGCATCTATAAGTCGTTATTTGTCGTAGCTTTTTGAATAGAAAGACCACATTTCAAAAAATACTATCAATTCGAACCAATAGTTTCTGAGACTAACGTGTTAATTCAACCAAATAAACAAACTCTTCTACTTTGTAACATTAGTACCTAAATTCTCTTCTCTCTCTTTCATTAAGCTTAAGAATTCCAAAGTTCCGAATGCGGTTACTTATACGTGACAGCAGAAATTTATTATTCATCAATGATGACTTACGTGTCGTTATTTTACGTGACCTTTGAAGACAAATATAGTTAGGTCATGGTTTCTGACCTTTTTCCTTAATATTGTTACGAACGTGGAGTTCGGGATTTGGATAAAACACCGTTGACTTAATAGAAGAATTTATTAGGCGATGAACAGGTCGCAAACACTATCACACAAGCCAAATCACAAGAATCGTAGTCCGGTAGGTCGCTGAGGTCGTTGGTTCCAAAACACTATTAGCCAATCCGCAGAGTAGTACTTTAATCCGTTGGTATCGCTAAAGTCGTCGTTACTTCGCACTAGATCACTTTTCGCAGGTATCGCACCGAAAGCTCAGAATGAACTGACTGCGGCGTCTTAAGTCCTGTTATTTATATATCTCAACATCGATGCCGGTCGTACATACTAGAATGTTCATTTTCCAGACAAATCACAAGGACGTTTAAACGTAAACAACTCTAGTGAGTTATACCATTTAGCGCCTTAATCTGTATACTTAAAGTTCAATGGCGCTTGCACTAAGGTCTTGTTATTACTTTGTGGTTCAACTTAGGTAGTTATGTACATTCCTCTAGCGATATCTCGAAGCATCTAGCATGTCCGCGACAATATTAGAACCATAAAGCCAATCATTTAGTTTTTAGGTCAATAATAAGGTAGCTTCAATTTCTGCAGACCAAAACTCATGTGCACATATAAAAACAACTTATATTTTAGAATAGAATAGAAATAAATTTATTCAACACACAACAAAATTTTGCAATAATTAAAATAGACAACAACACTTTATAACACATGGTACTAAATAGGTATCTACTCAGCATATGTCGCGGCCTTAAGGATGCCACAAAATTACCAAATACACAACGTCAGTTAAATCATGACTTAAACTTTGCTTAAAATAAATAGAAAGAAAAAAAAACTTCGCTTCATTAAATACAATTTAACATTTATCGATGTTATCTCAGCCGAACGCTGCCTACATGGGCAAAGAATTCATGCCACCCGCATCTGACAGCTTTCACGGCCTTTGACTGATTGTCGGTCCAGGTGGTGGGGGCCGACCCACCAGTTCGTCGTCCGATGCGCATTGGCTATTCCAGAACCATTCCACCCGACGACCATCAGTTTTTCTTGCAATATGCCACTGCTTCTCAGCTATTTTTCAAGCGCTTGAAGAATTACGACATTTATTAATTAAAATGATAGTTATTGCATATTTAACTCCCAAATTAGGGTTCTACATTACATTTTGCTTTATCTCGACGGTTATGGAGTTATTTGTCTTATAAAAGATAGTTTGAAAAATGTTTACGACTGCTATCTCTTTTTTTATCGTCAGTTCCTATCTACGCAATATTGAGCGAACTGTGTGTGTTGAGTTTTTGCAATATTGCCTTGGTCTGTAGACTTCATTGATGATATGACGCAGTCCCGTTTTTATAATGAACCGTTATAAATTATTGATTCAATTATGTGCAGATTTCCATATTCATACAAGGATAATGCGGTTAAGGGTACTAGACATGAAAGTGTATTCAGTGCTTCATTGAAATGGGGTAGGTATTATCACTAGATTTGGAAATGGGGTTGTCTATAGCTTTAGAATGGATTTGTTATTTTGATAATGTAAGATTTTGGCAATATTATAATTCTGTCGAGTTTCCGAATAAATAAATGAAAAAAGAACTAATGGCAACTGTAATGCTAGTAAAAGTTACCGAGGTCCGTTTAAACGTTCTAGCGTGATTGTTGGTATGGTCAATCTGGTTATCTTAACTTAGTTATAACTTGGTTTAGTTTGTCTAATATAAGCATTACAGTTGCCATTAGTTCTTTTTTCATTTATTTATTCGGAAAGGCGTTCTCAATTCTTAACGTAAATAGGGCTGACAGGACGAGCAACAAAAGTAACAAAACACGGTATACATTAACAAAAATTATAAACGAGAAAAAGAATAAAATAAACAACCAACGTTGACTAGATGTCAAACAAACAATGACAATAGTCGTTTGGAATCTAATAAAAATGTTTTCATCTTTATGCCTTTCGTTGTAACCAACGTTCGGTTCGTTTTTTTGTACCATCAAATGAGTCAGTTTTCAACTGAAATGGTAATGGTATTTTTTCCTTTCTTAACTTAGCATTGGCTTAATGCTTAGTTAAGAAAGGAACTAACTTAGCATTGGCTTAATGCTAAGTTAAGAAAGGAAAAAATACCATTACCATTTCAGTTGAAAACTGACTCATTTGATGGTACAAAAAAACGAACCGAACGTTGGTTACAATTACAACGAAAGGCATAAAGATGAAAACATTTTTATTAGATTCCAAACGACTATTGTCATTGTTTGTTTGACATCTAGTCAACGTTGGTTGTTTATTTTATTCTTTTTCTCGTTTATAATTTTTGTTGATGTATACCGTGTTTTGTTACTTTTGTTGCTCGTCCTGTCAGCCCTATTTTGAACGCCTTTTTTTTCCTGTCATCGCAAATGGAACTATGTTATAATTAGAACTTTTTATGCAACTTACGAAAAGACTAGGTTATAAATTATAAAGATATAGATTAGAACTTAATAAGGCGTTCGCGGTAACTTATTTCACTGGATGGACATATTGACAAAATATAGGAACAAGATACACAGTGGGTTTTCTGAATTAACGCAAACGTAAACACTTTTTTTTTAAATATACATCACATACATTTCTGATCCCATATTTGAATAACTATTTAAATCACTCGTATTTTGAAAACCATAACCCGGACCCGAGAAAATGTAGAAAAACACTTTTTTTTTTACATTGACCCGACTGGGAATCGAACCCGGGACCTCGGAGCAGGCTACACCTTGAAAACCGGTGTGTACGCCATTCCGCCACGGAGGTCGTCAAAACATTTTGGTTTTACCAACCTTATGTCGATGTATTAAGAGTCAACATTATTCAGAAGTGTACATGTCGCAGTATGATAGATAAAGTCGTAATATAGTTGTATCCCTAGTAATATAATTATATACCGTAACATAGTTATACGAAAGCGATCCATTACTCTCTTACTAGGAATATAATTATAATACGGTTTAAGTTTAGTGATATAATTATATTACAAGATTAAGTTTAGTAAAATAACTGTATATGAATGTAGTGCAAATAACTATTCAGGACCAAGGAGACAAAGCTGCCGAGAACTTAAAAAATGCCATTTAAAATACACGTCTTGTCAGAACCAAAATTTAAAAATAATTTTAAAGATTGTTTTAAAACTGATGACTAATTTTAGTGTACCAAATTATTTCATTATCAAAATTTCAAAATTATTCACTATCGAAATAGTTAGTTTTGTTAAAGCTTAAATACAAAATACGATCGTTTTTACTAATAATTTTTATTACTATAATTTATTTAGTATGATTGCTATAAAGTATTGTAACTGTTTGTAAGTTTCATAAAGTTGCTTATGTAATAAAAACAAAACCGATATATTGTTTTATTTTATTCTATTGTAGATAGTTTAGTCATAAAAAAATATCACTAGATTTTGGCCGTAAGTATTATACTAAACTTAATCTAGGAATATAATTATATCACTAAACTTGAATCGTATTATAATTATATTTCTAGGGATATATCTATATTGCGGCTTTATCTATCATGCTGCGACATACAAAGTCATGTATACTTTTGCAAACATCGAACCGAAAGATACATTAACAGATTTATCTAGCGTTTATAAGGGTTTAACATGTTGGTATATCCCGAAGATCCAGCGTATCCACTTGAAGGAGGTCTACGTCCAGCAGTGGACGGACATTGGCTGTTGATTGATTGGACTGATATAGGCTGGTTATGATGATGATGATGATGATGATGATGATGATGATGATGATGATGATGATGAGGACAATGTTCGTATTCACGGGTGAAAATTTTACTAAATTTAAGACTTCGCTGTCGGTCCGTCTGGCCGTCTGGCCGTCTGTCGGTCTGTCCGTCTTCCTGTCACCAGGCTGTTTTCACATATTACCTATGTATTTCTGTCGCCGCAATAACAACAAATACTTATACAAAAAACTCAGTTGTATTTTTACTTTAATAATAAATAATAAATTGAAATAAAATAAATATTTAAGATCCCATACAAAAAACTCAATTTTTGCCTATTTTTGGTCGATATCAATAAATGATAACAGGTAGGCACTAAATTTATGTACCCACTGTTGTTTACCTAGTCAATGGTACGGAACCCTTCGTGCGTGAGTCCGACTCGCACTTGGCCGGTTTTTTATTTAATATCAATGATTGGACATGCATTATTCAGCTTGAATAAGTGGGTGGATCAACTTTTTTTGTTAAACACCCTGTCCCCGATATCGATTATTTAATTAAAAACATTTCTTAAAACTTACGTATTTTATTTTGATAAAGATATAAAATCAGATAACTGATAATTGACCTAGAATATAAGGCTGTATGTAATTATACTTTTAATCAAAACAAAATAAAACGTGACCCAGCAGACAAAAAACAGTTCTCATACAAATTCTTCATGTCCCCAAGTTTGTTGGACAAGTACTACTAATTTCATCAACATAATTTTTCCTTGGTATGTTGTATACTTCTGCGACGATCATATATAATACACAATATTCCTTCATTATCTTATTTCGTTAATCCGCAACTTGCATTTATCTAACAAATATTAAAATTATAAGTCTTGTCCCGATCAAAGAAGAAAATCACATGTCTTTGGAGTCACACACAGAAATCACTCTTATGTGTGAGTGACATAGCATGTTAATGTCTGATCCAATAGGCGATCGATCTCAGCATCGTATGATCGCGTCGGCCGTTAGTATTACTTTGATTTGGCTCTGCCATTTGGTCCGTGACTCGAAGTAAAGCAAGGTGTGTTAATTGTGCTTCTGCTGGATCACGTCAACATTTTGTCAAGGTAAGATTTTTTTACTGAAAAATTTACCCTATTTACATTTGATTAAGTTCTAAAATGTCAGTTAACTATATATTTTCCTATTTTTCGATAGTTTTATGTAGGAAATATTAAAAAGACAGTGTTATTTCTCTGGAGTCACGATTCCACTGAGTCACAAAAAACGTTATCCAAGAGACAATTTTAGTAACCCAAGAGAAGATACTTCTTTTTTTTTAATAAACGACATAATATCTGTGTTTTTGTCGAGTATTTCTAGGACATTTTCTTACGTGGTGAAAGAATAGAGTTTTAAATATTAATGAGTAATTTATTTACTA
This sequence comes from Anania crocealis, assembly GCA_949315895.1. Lineage (NCBI taxonomy): Eukaryota > Metazoa > Arthropoda > Insecta > Lepidoptera > Crambidae > Anania > Anania crocealis. The sequence continues at coordinate 4,482,683 of OX438872.1, read as the reverse complement.
AGTATTTGTTATATCTTATTGGTTATTATATAAACAAATGAATATGTGCTAGACACCACACTAATGATCAATTATTAAGGTTTAACTAGACAACGTTTTATTTTATTTCAGTGAACATGCCATTAACAGCTACAGAAAGGCAAAGGCGATATAAACAAAATCTGAAGCTAAATGCTGAAAAGTACGAAGAGTACAAAAAAAACGGGTGAACTATCACAACAAAAAAAGACTTGTCAGTGATCTAACACCAAAAGAGAAGTACAACGCAAGGGTGATTTGGAGATTTAGGAAGAAAAAATTGAGACAAAATAAGCAAAATTTGAATCGCCTTCTTAATGAAACACCGCCTAGTTCCCCTGCAGAACAAGATTTACTAGAGAATGAACATCTAAATATACTAGAGCAAAACAATGCTAACATTAATGTGCCTAGGAGAAAATGCAGGTAATGAAGATGAATCTAAAAAAAATAAAAGAAGACAGAAAATCAGAAGAGACCGAACTAAACTTTACAAAGAAAATTTAAAATTGCAAGAAGAAAATGAAAAACTAAAGAAAAAATGTGAAAAATACAAAAAACGTTACTAAAGAAATAAAAGCGATACAAAAGAAAAAGGAAAGTCTGACGAAAGTGATGAAACCAAATACAAAAAGCTATCTAACGCTATTAAAGAAAAGTACCAAATAACAAAGAAACACAAAGATAAAAAAATGTTTAAAAATATATTTGAGAGCGTTGAAGGGAGGGAAAAAGAGGAAATTATTAAAGAATCACTAGGTATCACAGGCAAAATAAAGACTTCAACAAAAGTAAAAGCTGAAGCTACCAAACTAAAAAAAACACTCGAATAATTTTTCCTGAGAGTGGACGTTTCTAGGCCAACAGCTGGAAAGAAGGAAACGATTACTCGATGTGGTGAAAAAGTGCGTTAAGTAAGTTAACGTAACATAACGATATATTATACCAAAAAGTTAGAAGTTCTGATTTTAGTTTTTGTTTTGAGAATTACTTTTTGTTATAAGTTACAAGCTTAGCAATTATAGTTTGTAAGATTTGAACCTTTGTTGTGGTTAAACATCACTGTGATTTTTTTTATTAAGTAAGACTTTAAAAGAGATTTTAAGACTAAATTTTAAAATTTTTATTTAGTTTTAAGGTTGTATTTTACTATTTTACAATTATTGCTCTAATATTTTAATAGTCGGGAAGTATTAATGTCTCTTGAGTCACGAAGTTTTTCTCCTGTCTAACAAATTGTCCCCGACTTTCGTGACGGTAAAACGTTGTCATTAATCAAACACGATGTGTAAATGTCGTTAAATTTCAAGATTATGTTTGCTAACTAAATGACGGTTTGATTGTTGTTAAATTTCTTTCGTTACAAGATCTCTGCAAAAAATTATAGCAAAAGTTGGCTCTGATTTATTTCTCAAGTGACTCAAGAGACACAATGTGCATTAGTTTTTGAAGAATAAAATTGATTTATTAGGTTTTTTATTGATTTAATGGTTCATTTAGACTTAAATAAATATTTAAAATATTGATTCTCTATATTACTTTGTTTCTCTTTCCCAGACATGTGAATTCGTATACGTTACCCAAGAGACGATTTGTATTGTCGGTTCTTACATTTCTTCATAAAACCAGTACTAATAATCTAAATAGTGCGCTGCTGAACACAGGATTAAAAAATTTAGAAATTATTTTATCCATACTAAGGTTTAAAAATGCAAATAAATCATGTTGTAAAATTTACACTAAAAGTTGATTTGATATAGAAAAAAGTTGATCCGCCCAAGTACAATTTATCTAATGGTCTGTAAATGCCAACTGGAAACACAATTGAGTGCAATCATGCGCCTTTTAAGACCCGTGTTGTTATAGACTAGCGCTTTGGCCGTGGCTTCGTCTGCGTCGAATTAGGTAATTTAAATTCTCACAATCCTTATCTCTCCACTTATATGAGAAATTATTAATTCCGTCCATCCATTCTATCAATTCGTACCCCCATCCATACTTGAAAACCATATACCAACCATATTATACTTAAAAAAAGAAATGCGACCGGAGGACTGTCGTCTAATAGTCATCTTAAATACTTTCTACAAAATCCTTACTATTTTAAAAATGTAACTCTGTCTGTCTATCACGCTTTCACGCCTTAGGGTAAGAATGGGTAATGCCGGTCAGTCGGCAATACCGGTCAACTCGTTGCCTCCTAAACTAAGCATATACGAGCACGCACACATACGTAACAGGTAGCGTGACACGGCCCTGCAATACCCGCAAAAATCTCCGCTCAGTTCTGAGCATTCGTTGAGTAGAGGCGTACGTCAGTTGCTTTCCCGCCAAATTGATGTAATTTTTCGTCTTACGAAAATAAGAGGTTAGTACATGTTTTTCTAATAATCTGTAGATTGCTATTTTAGAAGTATGTTAATAATCTATCTGTGTTTACCTAATTAAACTTTTTTTTCAATTACGATAAACGGTTTTTTAGAGTAATCGTTGTATTCAAAATATCATGAATGCGGGTAATGCCGGTCAGTGTGACCGGTATTACCAACACGTAATTCTACATACATCACAATGACTGCATCTTTTTTCATAATTTTCACTGCTTTATTCTTGTCTTAGAATGTCGGGAAGAAGAAGCAAAGAACGCGTAAAGGTGAAGTGGAACCAAAATTCACTGGAATTAGCGTTTAGACTAGTGCAAAATGGAATGGCAATCAGAAAAGCTGCGCGGGAGACTGGAATACCATTTTCTACCCTCCAGGAAAGAATAAAGAATAGAAATAAAGAAACACCACGTCTAGGAAGGTCCACAATATTAAGTAAAGAACAAGAAACTGAAATGGCTGATCAAATTAAGTTGTTAGGTAAAATTTTTTACGGCTGCACTGCACTTGATATCAGGAAGATGGCTTATGAATATGCTGAAAAGAATAACATACCCCACAATTTTAACGAAAATCTCGGAATGGCTGGAAGAGACTGGCTAAAAGGATTCTTGAAAAGAAATAAACGATCTTCGCATAACGCTGAAGGTACAAGCTTGAATAGAGCAACAGCCTTTAATAAGCAGGAAGTAACCATATTTTTTGAGTTGCTGGAGAGTTTAATGGAAAAATATCAGTTTTTACCTAGAAATATATATAACGTTGATGAAACGGGAGTCTCATCGGTTCAAGAACCTGGAAAAATTATCGCTGAAAAGGGACAGAAACGCGTGGGATCAATAACAAGCGGTGAAAGAGGTAAAACTGTGACAGCAGTGTGTGCAATGAGCGCAACAGGAGTGTTCATTCCTCCCATGCTAATATATCCACGTCAAAGACATTCAGTGACTTTGGAAGTGGATGGACCACGAGGAGCCATTTATAAATGTTCCAAAAATGGCTGGATCAACGAAGATCTTTTTGTGGATTGGTTAAAACATTATGCTGAATGTACAAAGCCTTCGGAAAATGAACCAATACTACTTGTTTTAGACAATCACTGTAGTCATATCTCTTTAAGAGCCTACGAGTTCTGCAAAGCAAAACACATTGTGATGTTGTCTTTGCCACCACATGGCTCACATCGGATGCAACCAATGGATGTTTCTATTTATGGTCCATTCAAAACTGCCTACAAACAAGAATGCAACCTGTTTATGAAATCCAATTTGGGACGTCAAATTGTTCAAACTGACATTGCTTCACTCTTCAGGAAGGCTTTCCAAAAAGTTGCGACCATTCCAAAAGCTGAGTCAGGTTTTGCCGCTACTGGCATATATCCTTTAATCCCGGAAGTGTTTACGGAGGAAGATTTCTTAGCTGCTGAGTTCCTAAATACTACTGAACCCTTTTTAATCGATGAAGAGTTACATCATAGGAATATTCGTACCCCAGACCCTCAAATTGAAAGAAAATCTACAAACCTCAGTCCATCTACCGATTCAACTGTTTCAGAATCACTCCTTTTTGATCAAGAACAGATGAAAATAATTGAACAGGCACTAGTTTCTGCAACCCTATCACCAGTCATTAATATTAACGATCCGATTATTTTTAATTCTGATGAGGCACTAGTTCTTCAACCAGCAAATCCAGCCATGCATAACAATGATGTTTATTCAAAGACAGATGCTCATTGCACAAAAACATTACATCCTACAAATCAGACTGCTCACAAGGACAAAGGACAAATAATTGATTACGATAATCCCGTCCCTTCAACTTCTAAACAAACAGTTGCTGCCAAAGATTTGCTGCCCGTTCCAAAGCATTCTTCTATGGTTAAAAAAAGACACAGTTCTCGAAAACAGCATTCAATTGTTATAACTGGAACTCCTCTTAAAGAAACTTTGTTGGAGAAGGAAAATAAAAAACAAGCAAAAACAATTAAAAATCAGGCTGGAGCTAAAACCAAAGACTGTTAGACAGAACGACGCTAAAAAAACTAAAAAACCTATTGTTAAAAATAAACCCGCAGAAAAAATTAGAAACAAAAGAATACCTAAAGGGATAGAGAAAAGGAGAGTTAAGAGAAAAGTTCTTCAAGATAAAGAAAGTAACACATCAAACTCGGATATCAATATGGACGACTTACGAGAAGACGATGATACAGACATCGATGAAGATCGCCAGGATAGATGTATTATCTGCGATGATTTGGGCCGCGACAATGAATTGTGGTATAGGTGTGTTCTTTGTGGGCTATGGGCTCATGAAGAATGTTCAGGGTTTGATTCTCCTAGGGACTTTAAGTGTGATATATGTGTCAACGGTGCTTGACCGGTGTTAGACACGTGCTGACCGGATTTAACAACAGGTGCGTTTAATACCGGTCAACATCATAGTTTTTTAAAATGCTGATTAAGCCAAAAGTTAAATTAATACTGATCTCTATTATTGCCATAATGTTAGAAGACTGATTTAAGTTTAATTTGTTAAAAACTATATAAACAAATAAAAAATATTTTCCGAAATATGAGTTTTTTGCCTTAAGTGACCGCCATTACCCATTGCTACCCTAACTATGAGTAGTTTGATGAAATTTGGTACAAAGATAGAATAGACCTTAAAAAAGGATATTGGCTATTTTGAATCCCACTGCTGGGCACAGGTTTCCGCTCGAGCTGTAATGTGTAGCTCACTCAGACAAAGCCGCGGGTGTTAAACTAGCTTCCTCGCCTTTATTTTGTATTATGTATTTAAGAGCAACTTTTAGTGAGCATACTTCTAGACAATATCCTTGAATTTCCAAGTCCTCCACCGTATCCCATTTAAGTCTCTGATATTTTCGCCGGAGTATTTTACCGTTTTACATAAGAATGACATAATGTGCGCTCATTGCATTTTCATTAGACGCTCTGGCCTGTTATCTTCGGTTACAGCCCTATTATGACGTGGTGATTTGTTATAATTTGATTATGTTTTCGTAGAGACATTATGCTACTGTAAATCTAGTCAGAAAACCCGCTGTTAGTAGATTATTACGGCGAAGATAGTTGGCGGAAAATAACAGTTTAAATAATGTCAACAACTATTCTTTTTTATTGCCACAGATTTTTCTAACATTTTTTTTATGGATTTCCAAACTGAAAGAGTTAACTTTGGCACTAATATTTGTTTAGACGTCATGCATTTGCTACATCACATTCATTACAGGGGCAGACAATTTTGGTTTTAAGTATCAATAATGATGATCCTATATTGATCTCTACTTGTTGGACTTAAAGTTGAAAATCAATTCAATGACCTTCAGTAAACCTAAAAAATAAACAATGACCTTTAACTTTTTATGTAGGTCGATCTGCCGTTGTCTTACGAACGACCTAAGAACTGTCGTCGGTCTTTGCTTAATAGATAATTATTTTCGATCATTACACTTGCTACATGCTATGTATATACTAACAGATAATACTAAAGGCACCATGCCAAGGAACATTTACCACAATGCCAAGTTTAGTTAATGCACCTAATCCAATTCACCGCTTCAATTCTAATTTACGCTCGAACGAAACAATCAAACTACCTCAGAGGGTACGTAACCTCCTCAAACTGGGATCAAGTGGGGACTGTCGTTATCAGGGCCAATTTGTAAACTTAATGTAAGTACTGTACAAATTGATGCTTGAAGCTAGAGTTCAAATTGATTGAGGGGTACAGATAGTTCGGTCGTCCAAGAATGTGGTTTACCAGTTTCATGTTTAAGTAAAGTAGCGATAAAGTTGAACTTGTGGACTTATTATTACGTTTTTAACAATGAAATATTCACAGTTATGACCTAAGTTGGTAATATTTATAGCAGCAGTGCGAATATTTTTGCATGGAAAATCAACTCTTTTGATCTTAGGGTGTTAGAACCCTTCTGATCGACGATACACGCAAGCGGCGGTATCCAACGTTTTAGGTTAAAGTGTTTAAGCATGTCGTATCATGTAGTGTCGGCACATAAAATAATCGCACCACCCCCTTCTCTTCCTAAGGGTGTCGTAAGAGGCAACTAAAAGAGTTCTGCCACTACTGCCAGAAGAAGACCGAGAGCAGCGTCTTTTCTCTGCTATCGATCAAACTGCGATCGCCAACATACCTGCCAATCGTGGCGATTTAGTCCTCTTTTTGGAGAGACCCGTAAGTAGTTTAAATGTTATCATTATTGTTTATCTCAGCTCAAAGGCACCGGTAATGCTTATAAAATCATTTACGGGCTGTGCCAAGTAAATGATCTCAGTTTTTATGCTAGGTTTGGTTCGATCGTTCGTTCCGTTATAGCAGGCAAATCCTGAAGAAATCGTCTCACTATTCGACAGGTGTTTAATATGGCTGCTTTTTGCATAGCGATGTAAGTGTGCTGTAGTAAGTCCAGGAGTTTGATACTATGGTGTAAGTGTTTTTCTACTACCCCAGTATTAGAAATCACTAGTGGTACAATGCATACTTTATTTAAGTTCCAGATCCTAATTATTTCTTCCTTTAGTTCTGAGTACTAATGTACTTTGTCTGATAGTTTTTTTAATGTTATTGGTATTGGGCACAGATCGGTCTACTAAATATGCAATTTTGTGGATTTTGTCAACTAAAGTAATATCTGGCCCACAGAACATAGTTCCATGTTCTGTGATCTGGTCTATTGCAGTGAATAGTTTTATCGGTTAAGATGGCTCTGTCGAAATACATTTTATAACTGGGGCTCTCCAAAACGGCTTTGGGTGTGTACTCATAATACGGCTCGACTTTTGGTGGTATTAACTTGTGTTTAATGGCGAGTTTTTGATGGATGAAATGTGTAATCTGGTTATGCCGGTGTGTATAGTCGTTTTGAGTTAATACTGGATATTATTATTGATATTATTATGATAATTAGTAGGAATTCTTAATGATTGCCCACAATCAGTGTGCTAAAATTACATAAGAAAATTAAGAAGATAAATCTTTATTTATTTTTTAATACCTGTTTTTATTACCATAAGGGTACTTAACCGATTAACCATGTGATTTTATATTTTTACTTATGTTTTTTGGTAATAGTATTTTCCGTTTCCAAGTGTTAATATATTTTAAACTGGCACCACACGGCACGATATGTAATAAATACAATAACAAATTGAATACATATCATTTATTTCTTTAGTATTATTGGCCAAATGTATGACAATTCCATCGGTGCCGCCTTTGGAATTCTTCCGTAGATTTCCCCGAAATGTGAATTGAATACAAAATGCGAGGGTTTGTTTAGTTTGTACAAGACTGAATACGTCCTCAGATGCGTAATGAAGTTATTTCAGACCAGTAGTGCTGTATATACAGTGGCCTATATACATCAGGCTAGACATTTTTGTTGCAAACTCGCACCTATTTCAAAGAGTTAAGATACCCTAGTGTATAGCAGTATGTGTTGTTGTCTGTAGGTAAGGAGTTAGCAATCAATAGTACCGTTTGCTAAACTACAATTCCATTGATTTATGTCGTCATTTTTTTATAGAATCATCTAAACAATATTTTAATAATATGGAGTCCCATAATCATAAATTAGTTACCTAACTGATTTTATACTTGATTTATCTGTATAAACATAACCAAGCAGCAGGTACATGCCTGCAAAATCTGATGATTTTATAATTCAATCAATCAAGATGTAACAGTCAAATTAAATAATTATTAAACAAAGCCAAGAGTTTTTCTAAAGTGATAATATTGTCTGAAAGAAAAACTGAGACGGGAACTCACGACCTCACGAGCTTCTGGCGTCCTAATGACCCAACTCGTAATCACGGTAATCAGTATTGATAGGTAATATTATACTTACCTACGTGGATATATCAAACACGATTAACGTGATAACACCAGTATTGGTCCTAACCTAAAGTCAATACTGATGCTATAAATACTTAAAAAAAAAATCTACCAATCCAGAAGGGAATTTAGACAATCCAACGTTAAAAGTAAACGGACAACTTGCGAATAACATAAAGCTGCTAATAGAAAAACATAACCGATGAGCTGATAACCAAAACATATACTTGGTAGGTGAATACATCAATTAATTAATTTATTGATCCCATATTAATACTTCAGTGAAAGTTTGAAGGTCCTATTTGAAACCTACAATTAATTAAGTTTGTAAGAATGAAATCGAAAGCTTAAAGCTTAGAGACACAAACGTTCATCATCAGTCAAACTTTAATTACTTTTCAAAAAGTAGTTTCAACCAATCCGATCCTATCAAATAAAACTTTGAACATAACCCGTTCAAAGAACTTTCAGAGAGACCTTTTAAAAATCGACATCTAGAACTGTGCCCTGAATATTGAGGTTCAGAGGCTATTTGTGAGAGCATTTATTATTCACTGGAATGCAAAGTGAATTTAGAACGAAACGGGAGAGGGTGCACTTTACCTTAGAAGTTTTCAGATTTACATACAAAGTTAAAAGGTACCTAGAAGGCGGAGACATGTTTTAACACACATCCGCAGACCTTATATAACCAATAAACAGATATACAGGATGAAATTTTAACCACCATCCAAATAACGAGACAAAAAACAAATGACGTATTTTTTCTTTTGGTATAGCCCAGTACAAAAATGACAAGATAAAGCACTTAGAAACTGTCCGCCTAAAATCTAAAATTTTTGATACGGTCTCCTAGCAACACTTTTTTAAGCGATGCGCATCTCATTCATTACGATACTATCCATAGGTTTTTGATTTTCGTTTCATACCTAAACATGCTTAAGACCGTAAAAATTGAAAACTTTGTCGCGAAAAATATTTTTGGGTGAAAACTTCGTAAATGGGCTGTATATGCAATATTGAACGCCTATACATATAAGATGATTAAGATGATGAAAAAGTCTATACCGTTATCGGGTTTCCATTTACCAAGAAGATAATGTGTAGGTATCTATATCCTAAACTAGCTATTCCCCGCGACTTCGTCCGCGTCAATTTCTGTTATTATGATCGCGATCATTTTTCCAACATTTTTCACTGATGCTTCGTTCCTATTGGTCGCAGCATGATGTTATATAGCCTAAAGCCTTCTTCGATAAATGGACTATCCAACACAAAAATAATTTTTCAAATCGAACCAGTACTTCCTGAGATTAGCGCGTTCAAACAAACAAACAAACAAACAAACAAACTCTTCAGCTTTATAATATTAAGTGTATAGATACACAAAATCAGGATCTTTCAAAGGTGTTTACTCCTGTAGTCTTTTTTATTTTAAAACGCAAACGATCTCAGATACTACAAAAAAGTTAAAGAGCCCTGATTAAATTGTAGAATGACTGATTTAAAACATTCTGTCTACTATGCAATGTCAGCGATATGTCATACATTTCAAATTGTTCGTCTTATTATTACACACGGTTTTAACCTGTTTATTTTCTGTAGTAACACCATGAAAGTTTTAAGCAAATAATAGTTTTCCTCTTGGCTCTGACATTCGCAATGTTTACTGTTTCTATGTTAATAATATTATCCTACTTGACTTTCACACTCGCATTACATACCTTTTCCATGTTTTATCATTTATTCAGGTCACGGTATACTGTATCAAAATAAATACTACGCTAATTGCTTTATGAGTGTGTATTCCGTTTCCATAATAACGCGAATATAAGCCGCGACCCCAGGGGCGGGCGGCATGTCACAATTTTTGTTTGCGAATTGTATAACACTGTACACATGAAGGCTCTAAAGGTTAACAAGGATAACAGTAAAGCAAATTATAGAAAGATAGATAGATAGAATACTCTTAATTCCACACAAGAAACAAATTTACAACCAATGTTACAGAAAGATATACAACTTGGGCGGTCCTATCGCCAATAGCGATTTTTTATAGGTACAACCTTTGGGTGCAGGGTATTACAAAGAAAGGCGAAGGTGCACTGAGTACTTTAGGTAAAAATAATCAAACTTAATTAAATAAAATAACTTAAAAACTAGGTCCTACAATTATAAGAGGTAAAAAGTAATCTCAACCAATAGAGAGGTTTACGTATTTTTTTATGACTGCATAAGTTAATAAGGAGATTTCGGTATTAGGTTAAAGATAGTCCAACGCAGAAAAACGGAAAAAAGAGCGATTATTTTAGATAGTAAATTTATGTAACTTATTTTAAGGCGGGATCAAACCAACAATTATCGACGATCGGCATGTGTGTTTATGTTTTTTTGTTTCAACAATAATTTTTACCAGAATTTTTATCTCAAAATCAAACAATACTCGTCAAAGACCTTAAATAAAGTTGTGGTCAGAAATTTGCCTTTCTTAATCCCTCGATCGTGAGTTATTTCAGACACAATTGAAATCAATCGTTATCGTGGCACCCGGGTGCCTCCTGGGGGTTGAGGATTAAATAGGTATAATAGCTGTTACGTTAAAACCAAATTCAATTTACAAGTATATCGCATTTTTATATTTTAAACAAAAAATGTTATATTAGGGGTTAAAGTATGAAATTGCCGTTTTGTATGGACGAAATCGAGATAAGTCATTTTTCCATACTAACATTTTTTTAGTTTTTTTACAAACGCCTGAACCGTTTTCGATGCAATTAAAGGTGAAAGTTAGATGGTTATAAAGCTACGCCTATATATATGATTATAGGCTGTTACTTTACTAAACATTTTACACAACGCCGGCCAAATGCGTGTTTTTTTTGTCTTTATTACATGAGCTTGATCACTGGGTTAACATGTAATGTAGCGCGGTGGTAATAACAAACCCGAGCAATGTTCGAAAGTTTTTGTTTTACCCATCATTTCTATGGTAACTTGAATTCAATGATGGAGGCCTTCGCCCTGCAGTGGGATGGTTATAGAACGTTACTTTTGTTTTTTTAAGCAATTAATTGTCTTTCTTTTTTTCTGAAATCTCTCGATTTACTGGTTCACAGCGTAAAGCCTTGAATAACTTCGTCCACTCATGACCCACTTAAGTCATCCGAATTCTTAAAGAGTGTGTTTTTTTTCATTTTAAAAACACTTCCCTACAACTATGTAGATTTGTGTGTGATAATATACTACAATACGTCTATCGACGTCAAAATTATAACTCTTCTATTGATCTATAGCACAGATAAGATACAATACAATACAATACAATACACTTTATTGCACATAAAACAAATGACAAAAAATAAACATTTAGAATTACAAAACAAATGGTACAAAAGGCGGTCTTATCGCTTAGAAGCGATCTTTACCCAGACAACCTTAAGAAGGAAAACTATGTTTAAGTGGAATAGGGGTTACGTAGTGCAGCATAAAGAGAGAAAAAAACATATTGACAATACTAATCTATAGTATAGATATTAACAATCATTAAGTAAAGGTTAAATCCTTCCGTTAACTTTCTTTGCGTTTCACAATCATCCAATCAGTAAATTAAAGTGAAGATTATATAATTAATACTTAGTTGCAAGTTACGTTTCGTTTCAAGGTAAGAATAATTTATATGTTTCTATAAAGTACAGTAATCTCAGAATTATCATGAAAAATATTTTTTGTTATGATTATAAGTAATAAAAACAATAAATTCGTACAAAAAATGTTTACACTGTAATATAATTGAGTCATTTCACCTTTTCTAAAATTAATGTTTCTGTAAGAATGGAACGCATCGAGGTTTCAACCAAATGTATATGTCAAGTCAACGTCAGTTAGTCAGTAAATAACAAATGTCAAATTTGCCGGCGTTTGGTACTTTTTGTGTGATGATTTTGTTTGCATTGAATTTATCATTACGAACATTGTGTTATTTTACAATGACTGCAAAAATGTCCATTTAAATAATAAAATAATTTGTTGTTGATGAAAATTTGGAAATGACGTATCTTTTCTTAAATTTACTTGTCAAGTAAAAGGTTACTTGGCTGTGCATCCGGTGATTAACTTAACGAGCAGGTAAAGTGGTGATTAATCCTATTCAGGGATTGTGAAACGTAAAAAATAGTTTACTGAGCAGATAGGCTCGAAGTAGCTTACTCAGAACTTTACTCAGCGATTGTGAAACAGGCCCTTAATCTATAGTAAATTTCACTAACTATACCATAAAAATAGTAAATTGGATATTTTCTTTACTACTTTCTTACTTAGAAATAGCGCCGGACGTGAATTGGCGAATTGTCATTACTATTAGCAGAATAAGTATACCTACACAACCACGGACGAAATAACGAACTGTTAATCAAAACTTATCGCTATCTTTACGGAGAAATGAACGTAACTTTTCGGGCGTTATCGTTTTAGGTATAACTGTTGTTACGGTCCCTTCTTTTTACAGATCAAATAAGTATTAACAAGGGTCCCTAGTGATTACCAAACCGTTAACCTACACTTAAATATCCATAAAATCTGTTTGCTCTAACCCTTGTGCTTGTGTATCGTCTGGTTACGTAACTGACCGCGCCCTGGTTCAAGCGATGTTGTGTACATCCCTAGGAAAATAAATAACGGATTAACCTCCGTATTTATAAAGAAGTAAGTGTTCATACCTAGTCCTTAAGTGAAAGAAATTGGTCACCATTAAAAGTCATATTATAATTATATCATCATATCATATAGCTAAAAAGGCTAACTTTTGGTAGTTATAACTTCTAGTAATTTCTTGATTAAGGCATACAAATTGTCTCTCAAGTAATTACTTGTAGTCAAGTAATTACTTTTACTTGTTAATAAATACGGGGGTTAGACTACACCAAATCTAAAACATACTTTCTTGAATTTACGTGAACACATACAGAATTATTTTTTCATTATCTTCAAATTTTTTTATAGGCTTTTAGTATCGTATTTAGGTAGTAGAGCCCATTTATGAAGTAAAAAATGTAAATCAAGTTTTCAATTTTTTACGGTCCTAAGGCCTGTTAAGGTATCAAGGGAAAATCAAAAACTTATGGATAATATCGTAATAAACGAATGAGATGCGCATCGCGTAAAAGTGTTGCTGAGGATATTTTCTAAGTGCTTTATCTCGACATTTTTGTACTGGGCTATGCCAAAAGAAAAATACGTCATTTGTTTTTTTGTTCCATAGATTTCTATATTAAAATTTGGAAGGTAGTTACAATTTCATGCAGGCATATACATTGCAATGAAAGATAAGTTATAGTTTACATTTTAATCTATCGCGACGTTTTCAAACACTTTACAACGTTCGTAGTCACCATCACCACCAAATTAAAATCCTTAATCCATAACATTATTAACGTGAATGTAAGTTTGTTTGTAACGCTTTCACGCGAAAACTATTTAGCCGATTATCATAAAACTATGTACACGTATTCTTGAAGGTATCAGAAATAACATAGGCTATTTGGTATCCCACAATAGTTTGAATTCAACGGATCTCAATGAAATTTGGCACTGTGTTAGTTCATTGGCTTGAATAATTAACATTAACATTAACATATGGGCTGCTTTTTATAGCGGAAAAAGGTACGGCACCCGTGGGATAATTTTAATACAGGTAATGCCATCCACGAAGACGCGCCCAATATTCGTCCTAATCGTATACGTATGCAAGCTTTCACTAATGTTTAAGTGTTATCGGTACACACTAATTACCTATGAATGCACGTGCATACTAAAAAAATAAACCAATCAGGAAAGAGCGTTACGCTCAAAGGGAAAGATGTTCTACTTCAAAAATTGGCGGTGTGCGTCTACGTGGATGGTACTATCTATCATCATCATCAGCCTATCGCAGTCCACTGCTGGACATAGGCCTCTCCTGTTGCACACCACTTAGGTCGATCCTAGGCTACTCGCATCCAGCTACTGCCAGCCATCTTGCGCAAATCATCACTCCACCTGGCCTACACTACGTTTGCCGGGACGCGGTCTCCACTCAAAAACTATCTATCTATATGTCGCAGGGAAATGAGGGTATCAGGGATTTCATGAAATCCCTAGGGATATGACGAAATCCCGGTAAATGTCGAATATTCTTCTTAATTACGTCTTTTTACTAAAATTATCTAGTGATATTACAAAATACTAATATAAAGTCAGAGATATGTCATTTCACTAAACTAAATGTAGTGAAATAAAGAATACTGTTGTAGACACAGGCCGATTAAAATGTTATTATTATTATTATAGGTTATCAGGCAGGCAGTTGTTAACAACTGATGAATGCCTGTATCTTACTGTTCTCTACTTGTTTATTTTTTGCAGTGTGTATTTGTCTAATCTATTCTTGAATATGTTTACGTTCTGAGCAGCCACCACATCTTCTGGGAGATTGTTCCACGTATTGACCACTCGCTTGCTTAAAAAGTGCCTGTGAGGATTGTTGTTTGATATGCCGCTGCTCAGTTTAAAGTGGTGGCCTCTTAGGTGGTGGTGTTGTTGTTTGAGTTTGAAGAAATTGTTATACTCTTCAAGATCATAATGACCGTTCAAAATCTTATATATTTCAATGAGATCTCCACGAACTCTGCGATCCTTTAAGTTTGTCAGTGTTAAAATCTCCAGGCAATTTTGACATAAATAGGCGCCATCGTTCATTGTTACATAGTCTGGAATGGTTACCACCTGGCATATTAACTTTCGTACAACATTAAAATGCACAAGTGAAATTGAGTTTTATTAAATCACTAGAAAAAGCCATTAGCGACTAAACGCAATATTTTGCCACTAAATGGGGTGTTAAAACAACCAGTTTTAGTAAAATATCCACTAAATTGGTTTATTCGGCAGTATCCGTTTTTCGAAATTTTACTAGATTTAGTTTAGTGGAACGACATATCACTAAGGATAATTTGGTATTTTGTCATATCACTAGATACTTTTAGTAAGAAGGCGTAATAAACAAGAATATTCGACATCTTCCGGGATTTCGTCATATCCCTAGGGATTTTATGAAATCCCTGATATCCTCATTTCCCTGCGACATACACATAGCTCTAAATTCAAAATTTCACGCATTCGAAGTCGCAAGCTAGAGTAAAATATAAGCGAGTTTAAATCCGTTACGTTTCATTTTACTAAATTTGAAAATCAAAACAAAATTTAGCTTAGTTATATTGTGATAAGCTTTGCATAATTAAATATTGCTTTTGATATTGTTATCGCAATAACATATCGTAGTAGTCCATTCATAATGTTAATCCATTTATAATTTTACATTCATTTAGTGATTAAAGTCACTATGCGCCGAAAAATAAATTATACTGTATGAATAATTAATTATCATGATATCAATATCATCTTTTGCTACAAAGCAATATTGAAAAACTGTATTTCTTTTGATTTGCATGTTCCAAATGGTTAAACAACTTCCATTATAATGACTGATGACAATATTAAGCTGTTAAACTTTTGTAGTTCATTAAATTAAATATGCACTTTTCGATAAATAACATGGTAAGTGAAGTAAAGTAACAGCCTATAATCATCCCACTGCAGGGCAAAGGCCTCTAAACATATAAATAATGCTTCCAAAGATATTTTACGATAAGCACGCATATTATGATAGCAAAAAAAGGCTTACAGGTTATAACCACAATATGAGATCTCTTTGGTAATCTAATATGGTGGTTATTTGGGAAATCTTTAAGCAACTCATATTATGTATGTTGATATTTATGAGTAGGTAACACAGTTTTATCCTGAAGCAAACACTCGGATCGATTTTCTTTCCGCCATCATGCACTCGCAGGCAACAAATAGATTATGGACGATTCCGACGAACTCAATAATGTATAGGTACCTATGTTTTGATGTTCTTTCACGAAATTGTGTTTTATAACCACATTATAGATACCCGTACCATAAACTACACTGATGTTTTTTTGTATATCAACCAACGAAAATGAAAATATTCTCAAAATTTTCGCCTAAACACATATAGAACTACACACATTATACCATTTATGTCAAAGCTGTTTTATTTACTTAACAACCAACTAGTGGAGCCGCAGGCTATAAACCTTCAATAAATAACTTGAAATAAAGGGTTTATAAGATTTAAAAAAATATATATAAACTTATTACCTAATTTAAAATTGAAGTAAAATATTTTACTAGAATTTTAAGATAACACAAACAAGCATATTTAATCCGAATAAAAAATCTGAGATTCCGAAAAAAAAAACCAGTCAAAACCGAAAAGTAATCTCCTAACTGTTGCTCGCGACATTGCTTACCTGACAGACTTAATTTAATTCAATCAGAATCCTCGCGTGAGTGTCGCCAACTGAGCAATGGTTTGTCGCAATCGTGAGAGTTTAAATTAATTTAGTTCAGAAACCATCACCAAAGTTCTGAAAAACAATAATAAATGGAGAAAGTGGTTTAGGAACATATTGATGAGTTTAGTTTCTTAGATCATGATTTATTTATTTTATTTTTATTTACTTTACAAGATGTTTTAGCAATTTAATTGCAATTATAATATTTATATTAGGTATTCTTACATCGACAGAAAGATGTGAATCCCTTTTGTTTCACGCAATATTTACTTCGTCAATAACGAAGGAAGCGCCTTGGGAATATGTCCAACGATCACTAATCCTGTGTCTGTTTGTGGTAACCTTGACCTAACCGTAGACACTGGGACGGATATTAATTAAACCAACGACCTCTTAGTTTTTCTGTGTCCAGTCAACCTTACTTCTTACTATCTTACTGATAATATAAATGTGAATTTAAGTTTCTTTATTACGTATTGTTAAAAACAATAAAATTTTCGGAATATCAAAAAACAATTCCTTAAAAAAAAAATCGTTTGCTTTAGGAACCTACAACTTTAACTCAACAGGATAATATTACAACACATAAATACGTTTTAACCTTTATTTCAATTGCAATAAGTATTAAAGTAAAAAGTGTTAGTTGTTGTACTCACTGTACCACGCAGTAATAAATGTTTTATTAAAGAAGAGCTTTCAGCTAGCTGGGATTTCTATAGCATTGTGAATTGGAAGCAAGATTAAATTTGCAATCTCGGGAGTTTGTTGAAATTCAAGTAATACATTTCCTGACCAGCTCTTGCTGCGCTCGACATAGGTTGTGGGTTCTAATCTCTTATGGGGCAAAAACTTGTGTGATGGGCTATAAGCATTAAGGATTTTGTATAATTATTCATTAATTGTATTTAAAATATGTATTAATATGCAGCTTTGCTTTGTTTGCAGAGTATGATTCATTTAGCCATAGATGTGGCTTAGCACCAGATATATCATGTCAACCGTATTTTAAAACCCTCAAGATACTTCCACTGCCCTGTTTGTATATTCTTGAGATAGGTAAATTTATTAGACAAAATTGTCACCTATTCACTCAATTAAAAAATGTGACCAATAGAAATTTAAGAAATCCTAACAGACTAGTACTTAACGGAGTCCCTAAAACAAAGCGCTTTCAAAAAAATTGGTACTTAATGTGCATAAAAATGTATAATAAAATATCCGAAAATTTAAAAAGCTCCCGGTCACAATGTTTAACAATTCTTTGCATAGATGGCTTTTAGAAAAGACATAGTATTCCGTTGACGATTTTTTGAAAGATAAGACATGAATGTTATATTATTTATTCAATGTTGATGTAATCGCAGCTTATAATTATTATTATCTATTAGAATTATTTACACTACCAATCTATTTATTTGTTAATTTTATATTAGCATGCTATTGTATAATAATATGGCTAATATATAGATGCTACTGTATCTTTTACTTAACATTGACATTTATTTTTTGTACCATACCCTGTTTAATGGCAAATAAAGTATTTGAATAGGAATTGGAATAGGATCCGCCGTAGTGTTGTGATATTGTCAAAATCATCTGTTTAGAGAGGTGTGGACTAAGGATCTCCATAAAGATCGTCTTTAGAGCTCGATATTCTCAGGAGGCAATTTAAGCATATTAAGTAGAATCTGATGCACTGCCTATATAGCTGCTATTGCACTCTAGACTTGTGATATGACAATTCCATTTATTGTAGTACCTCTCTCTTTGATAGTACAAGTAAGTCTGAACCTATTCGTACCAAAGCATGGTGCAAGCCGCACCAAAAACATCTTACAATATTTTTGTGTATTTAATGCATTACCAGCGAACTGGGTAGCCTTATAGTCAAATTCAGATTCCTACATTTTGGCAGTATTGCTGAATTATGAAGAGCACAAAATGATGGATAGCACTTCTCTACACGAGAAACCCATTTGTTATATACATTATTAATGTGTTTTGATTTAGTGAGTTTGCTGCAGGCACGAAAATAGAGAATATCACGACCCCATCTATTTCTGTAGGTAAGGGGTGACTAAAGGATTGTCAAGAGAAAAACATTTGCAGCAGCGTCTTCAGTCCACCCTTGGTCAAACTGCGACCGTTTATCCGCCTAGAAGCCGATTATGGAAGAATATCTCATTTTATCATATTACAATACTAGCTGTTGCTCGCGACTTTGTCCACGTCAATTTCTGTTATTATAAACGCGGTCATTTTTGCAACATTTTTCACTGATGCTTCCCTCCTATTGGTGGCAGCGTGATGTTATATAGCCTAAAGCCTTCCTTGATAAATGGACTATCCAACACAAAAATTGTTTTTTTAATTCGAACCAGTACTTCTTGATATTAACGCGTTCAAACAAACAAACAAACAAACTCTTCAGCTTTATAATAATAGGGTTTAAAGTTTGAAATTGCCGATTTGTACTGAAATGAAAATTGTTTATTTTTAAATTTTTAACAAATTTATTTAATCAAAATAGTTACCATTATTATCTATACATTGCTGCCATCTAATAGGAAGGTCATTTATGCCTTTGTGATAGAACTCTGAGGATCTAGACTGCACAAACTGTGTGAAAGCATTTTGTACTGCCTCCTGGGAAGAAAACTTCTTGTCACGTAGATAATTGTCCAAATCACGAAAAAAATGGTAGTCCGTTGGAGCATGGTCTGGCGAATACGGAGGATGTCAAATGGTTTCTAATTGCGGTTCCTGAAGGGTCAAAACGGTTTCTCGTGCTGTATGAGGTCTCGCGTTGTCATGGAGCAATAATGGTGAAGATCTATTCATGAGTCGGGGCTGTTTTACTGCTAGTTTTGCCAACATTGTTCGGAGTTCGGCACAATAGACATCTGCCGTTATTGATTAACCAGATCGGAGAAAACTATAGTGAATAACACCATACTGAGACCACCAAACAGTTATCATTACCTTTTTATTGGTAAGTTTTGCTTTAGGACACTGTTGTGGCGTTTGACCTGGGGTCAGCCATTGCATTTTTCTTTTACGGTTATCATAAAGAATCCACTTTTCATCACATGTCACAATTCGATTTAATATTCCTTCATTTCTGTACCGATTCAACAAGGCAACACAAGTTTCAACACGCGTTTCTTTCTGCACATCAGTCAAATCATGAGGCACCTATTTTTCGTATTTTTTATTTTATTGATTTGACGTAAATGAGTCAATATTGTGGGTAAGGTTACGTTAAACCATGCCTCTAATTCCTGGGTAGTTTGACTAGGATCGGCTTCCACCATCTCTCTTAATCCAAATCACACGGTGCGTTCATTAGCAGATCCCTCTCCAAACGCAACATTGATATTGCGGGCTGTTTCTGCCGCGTTACTTCCGCGTCGGAACTCGTATTCAAAAATCACTCGAATTTCTGCAGAATCAATTTTTTTTTGTATAAGTTAAATAACAAAAACAATTGAAAGTCGATATCCAAATGTTTCACATTTTTTAAAAGAAGAACATCATGGAAACAATGTGAAAAAGGTTTCATTCGAAAACCTCAAACCATGAAGATTCTATGTCAATTCAAAGAACCTATTACAATAAAACGGTGATTTCATATTTTAACCCCTAATATTAGTATAGATTAGAATGTATCTAATAAATAATAAGCTTAAAAATTGTTTATACTGGTACCACAGTTAATACTAAGAAGAAGAATTTTGCTGCAGGCAAACAACCACCAAAAATTCAATGTATATGACGTACCACGGGAAAAGGTACCTTAAGCGGTTGGCACTTACAACCTCCAGTTTAAATAAGTCAAGTAAACATTGTAAGCTTTATATTTCTAAACTACTGAAGGGCCAACCTTCATAAGGTATTTTATCCCCTGGAACGTCACATAATTGTATAGATACGACTCTCGTATACTTACATAATGTTATAAAAGTGCGCATAGGTACTGTTCCAATCTCCGGTGTAGTACCTGCTTGTAGAGTTTATTTTGCTGTAAACATAAATAATGAGAAGGCAATCTCTAAAGATGTTTCCCTAGAGTTTCGTCTTATGTCAGCAATATCAACTATGCCTACAGTATGGCGTCAGTCGTAAAACAAACCAAACTTTGTCCTGGCAACAAAATGTCGGTGGGTTATTAATATTTAATCCCTAAAATCTATGTTATAAGTTTAACACCATATTTCTGATGTTTAAACTTTAAACCAATCTTTACCGTTACCGTTACAGAGTTTTGTTCATGAGTTATTTGTGTATGAGCTATTCAGTTTATTCATGAGTTATTTAAACTAATCTTTACCGTTACCGTTACAAAGTTTTGTTCATGAGTTATTTGTGTATGAGCTATTTAGTTTATTCATAAGTTATTTAAACCAATCTTTACCGTTACCGTTACAGAGTTTTGTTCATGAGTTATTTGTGTAGGTATGAGCTCTTCAGTTTATTCATGAGTTATTTAAACTAATCTTTACCGTTACCGTTACAGAGTTTTCTTAGTTAATTATTTGTGTTTAAAGCCGCGTACATGTAGTTATATTTTATTGTTTTAAAATTGCGCTCTGATAACGGATCTAATTTAAGTAAACCATACAAGAATGAAACCTGCTATCCTTTTTTTCGCGAACATACTCGTAGTACAATAACCTAGTAATGATTTTGTGGGTTTTGTTTATAATACTGCAGAATCGTTTATCTAGAAGGCTAGTTTAAATTATCAGAGTCCTGCCATGGCCGTATCTCATGGAATCCTATAGGAGACATTGAATCTGTGCCAGAGAAGTCAAGGTTGGCTGAACGTAGTACGCATCTTTTTAACCAGAGTCGTTTAGTTTTGACGAAGAATATAATGCATTGCTCTGACCTCAACATCCGTTGTATGACATTATTTTTGTAGCACAATTTTATTGCAGTGGTAAAAGCCCAGACTTGACTTGACCAGATAGGTTTAAATATTGGGATGTGTAAAAGCGCCACCAGGGGCCTATTCGCAGAAATAAAACAGTTTTTAAGCTATTGCATAGCTTCCGTGGAGACCGAATCCAGAAATTCCGTAACGAAAATAACCTAACACCCTTACTCCGACCGGCACAGCGGTGATACTTTTTAGTTTTTCCATCTATCGATGAATAGCAGAACTTTTACTTTTTGAAATATCACGCTTGTCTCTTTAGTTCGGCAACCCGCCTTTAGGTGGCATTTGTTGTATCGGCATAAGTTGATAAAAAATGCTATGCAATAGCTTTACCGCGGCAGTCTCCGAGTGCCACTGCACGTCTCTTACTGAAAGAACCTTGAGCGATGTCATCTCTTAGGTACCTACAGATAGTGACAGTCTCATCTTTCTTCCTCTTTCTCTCCGTACCTCTATGTCTCTTTCTATCTCTCTTTGTCTTTATCACAGCCAATGATATTACAAAGAAATAGATATGATACTTCGCGGCTTAAGTTAAGAAGTCTTTTTGAGTCAATTGTAACATGTCTCAATCAGTTTGCGTCAAACAAGCTTCAGAGCGAGTCATAGTGACAGATTAACAAAAATTTGAAAAATGCCGTCTTGTGTATTTCGATTTTGCACAAATTATTGTGCTAAAATGAATAAATCTCAAGGGATCACATATCACATGTAAGTTTATAAAAATATTTGTTTTATAATACGTGTTTTTTAATTTTTAAGTTTCTTTGTAAGTGCTAAGACGACGACATAGATTAAAAATTCAGATGCGACAATTTAGGTATCAATATGACGAGTAATTCATCATACCTTAGCACACATAGTGGTATTTATTTAAAAATAATTCTAATGAAATTCTTCATAATTAAATTTGGTACTTTGATAGTTTGAACTACAGAACATGGAAAAAGATTAGAACGGCTGTCATGCGCCAATTGTATGAGAACCGATGTCGCCGCTTGCGTCCCACTACACGTAAACGAGTACAAAGAACGCTAACAAATCACAGTGCTCACGTTTCGGCAGAAGTAATAGCATTTGTTCATAACCTCTGTGGCGTGCCTGCCCCGCCAATATCGCCTTTCTAACCCTTTTCCATGTTCTGTGGTTTGAACCGTGATGTTAAAGTTCAGGAGTAGGCTAATATGAAACGTAAGTACCCCGTCAGTGTTAAGATTTACTATTCACAATTGTTTTTCTAGCTTTCCTTGTAATGAAGTTAGAAAAGAAGAGTGAATTGCAATAGTGCGAAAGCAACGAAGTGAATCAGACTGGATGTAATTGTGTAATATCTTTTTGTTAAAATTGTACATAAATATTTCTGTTAAAAATTCTAACTTGTGTAACTCTTATAATTCCAATGTATGTTTTATGTTACGTACTTAAATAGTAGAAATATTTTTTCATATAACACAAATACAACCTGTTTTATTTCTCTCTATATTCTACCTACTTTCAAATATTTGTACTGTCTGATTTTGGTTACAATAATAATTCCTAATCTATGTAACTGTCATCGTGCAGCGCCGTGACGTTTTGCGAACGCAATTTAATATGAACTTATAATATCTATTTCTTTGTTATATAATTGATCAATTTATTGTGTAAATGATCTACATTTACACAATAAATTAGTAAAAGATCGGTGTGTTTAAAAAATAGCTATAGAAGATGTACATATCTGTTAATTTTTTTACAACTTCCATCTTTCGAATTTGCAATAGAAGCCCAGATCAAAGGCTTAGCGTGCATTCCAAAGTACAAATACATTGTTCTCTCCATAAAATCTAAACCAATTTATAAAATATCGTTTCCTAAATTGATCCAAACGGGACCTTTAAACCTTTAGGCGGATTACCGCACCACTAACACTAACCAACCGACCACCAACCTGGTCACTTTTACTTTTATAACGTTAGTTTGGCTTTGGATCTTTTCATTCATAATACTTGTTCGAAACAAGTTGTTCCCTATTGTTTTTAATGGTCAAGAGAAGGTTAACATGGAAGAAAACGTATAATTGCATGGGAAATGAAACACTCACTTACTGTTAATTTCCTGATTTATTTAGGTACTCACATAGCACTACACTGTGTAATAAGAAAACTTAAGTAGTGAACGGATGTTCAGCTATACATGCCAAGGTAAAAATAAAGCCGAACCGTGAGTCACGGTACATACAGCGCCATCTATTGTGAGCCAGCAGAACTAATTCAAATAGAACTTTTTTTAGCTAAACACCAACATTTTTATAAATATTTTCATTCATAAAGACGGACTTTAAATGGTAAGTACGGTCATAAACATTCATCATTTGCAAGCCCGTGCGAAGCCGGGAAAGTTTCATTAATTGGCTTTGATTTTAAATTAAAAATCGTGCATTTATAGGTTAATGCTACTCGTATATTCCAACTGATAAGCACGGATGTGCTATTAGCGTGTCATGTCCTGATAGAAGCACACGCGATAACAACTGTCATTCGATTGTGCCGCTGTGTCCTCAAACTGTGTGATTATGGTTAGATAACCAGTTATTATCACTAGAGTTCCGCCCGGCTACATCTGCTTTGTCGCATTCCTGGTTTATAACATTTTTGCAATCACTATCAGTTACAGTTATATGTAGTGGGGTTGATTCCTTCCCCCTTTTCAAGCTCTTGAAAGAATTATTTCAAGGATTTCTTCTAAATATTTTTAGTAATATACTATTTAAAAAGAGTGGTGGAAGTATGTATAGGTAAGGAATAATGATTTCTGAATGGAAGAACCTATATATAAGTCTTTATTTTCTTTGATATAAGGAACATTGATTACATATACATACTGCCACTCCTCTTTTTATCCCGATATCTATTATAAGTTCTAACATTTTTAGAACGATCTTCTAAATTTTGCACATTTTTGTCGGTTTCTTTTTGTGTGAGAGGTTATACTATTAAATAGTTTCTATCATACTTAAGGTTTTAGTCAACTTCAGAGTTCGATGAAATCTTTTTTCCTAAACTGGCAGGTAATAAAAAAAAACATTGAGGCCCGATGTTCTAATTAGACCCTCGTTACAGTCTTTCAGTCTAACTCGTTTTATCTTGAATAAACCATGAATAAAAATTAAAAAAAATCTTTATTTATAAGGGGTAGGAACTTTATAGCGTTAAATTCTTATTATTTAGGTAATAGTTACCTAGTGCTTTAAGATTTCTACCATGAACTAGGTACCTTGTTTTTTTATGATATTGCAATATTTCGGCACTGTTGCAAGCGCCATGATCACGGAAGAAATGTGTGGTTGTTACATTATTATTTAAAATCAAAAACGTTCTTAAAAGTATTACATTATGAAGTTTTGAAAGAAGTTAAATTGGAAACTAATTGTTATTAATTAAGATTCAATTAAACGGTAGGTAGATCGTGATCGCATTTAAATACAAGATTTATTATTTAGCTTATCTTTTCAAGATTCATTTAGAGTTTATTTGTTATTTTTACTTTGAGATAATGACATCCAGTAACACACCGGTTTTTTAAGATTCGCCAGCTCCGAATTCTCAGATTTGAAAATTTCCCCAGTCGGAAAACCAATTTCTCGTTATTGACAAAACTGAGAAAATAAGCTTTCGGTACTGAAATTGCCTTAAAAATTAAGGCTTCGCTTTAAAATAATTCTTGATAAATCAAAACAGATGTAACTCTATTAATATAAGTAGGTAGGTATACAACACAACAACAACATTCTTCGGTATTATTTCACATACAAACAATTAGAACACTTGTAATCATGCCGTCTTTTGTTCTCTGTACTTATAATAATTCCCCTTCAGTGCGTAGTTAAAGAAAGGACATATTTTAGTTACTAGATTTAATTGATTCGGGGTTTATACCATGTAGGTATCCAATCCATTGCCCTCTATATGAAAGAAGCCTCTCAACGCTTTTTCGATAAGGCAGTGAATCACCCCAATCCGCTCATAGCGGAAGCCGCCACGTACACCCCCCAGAGGGATGTCGCCTTCCGACGCCGTCGGCCCAGACACGTGCTGAACGACCCCGACGATCCGATCACCGCGTATGTCACAACAGCCAACACCGCCTTAAGCACTTCAATTACTGCACAACACAGTAGTTCTCCACACCGCACCCGTCGGAGGCGGGTGCGTGGTCCCGCCTTTCATTTCGGCCGACACAATCATGTGCCTGGCCGCTTCTCACCTGCCTCCCCCTCGGACGGCGACCCAAACCGAGGTCCGAGCCTACAGAGGTGCCCTTGAGGTCGCTGTCCGATCCCCCTTCCCAGATCGGGCCTGCCAGAATGGAGCCCGACCGTGATCCGGCATGCCACGGCATCTCCGGTTCCGGCGGCGCCACCACTGGTGGGTTCGCCATTTGGTAGGGTGCCCTTAGCACCCCACACTGGCCCGATCACGCCCGCTAGTATGGGCCCCGGTGCGAGCGAGCCTGAGGCTTCGCTTCGCGAAGCCTCACCCTCGGCCGCACCGGAGTACCGCTAGCGTGGCGGACCTAGGCTGAACGCCTTCAGCGCTCGCCACACTCTGCCCGGTTTAACTGATTAAAGCCTCCCATATGGGGTTTCAGAGATAGGTCCGTCAAAAAAAAAAAAAAAAAAAAACCATGTAGGTTTGTTTTAAGTAAGATTACATAGTATAAACCACAAATCTCTAATTAACTCTAGTAATAGTGACCATGAAAGTTTAAATCAGTATGTTTTATTTAGTTCTAAATAAATTATAATTTTGAGTTACATTATTTTTAATCTATATGTTTGCGATATGTCAGTCAATAGTATTATCTTATCTGTGTAAATAGTAAAGATTCTTACATAGTTATCTCGCTTCGCGATTTATTACCAAATACAAGCCTCTTTATTTTAGAAACGTGCTTATAACATTTGAGTTATCTGTTAAAATGTAAATCAAAATCAGTGCTTCGTAGTTAGACTCGAACAATGATTGGCTGCAGTGATGGTTGCCATAGACTTAACATAGAGTGTAGACGATAAATGTGCTCAATATGGCGGAGAAGAATAGCGAGGGCATTTTTAAACTGCGTGCTGATGAAGAAACTTAAATCCGCTGTGAGGAAGTGGCGGAGAATGCGCCTCTTCCGAAAGCAAGAGGGTAAGGTTATATTTTTAAATATATTAAATTTAACGATAGTATTTATAATTTAACGTGCGAATTTTTTATATTTTGCTGCTAGTAATAATTCGTGCAGCCTGGTAATAACAGAAACATAAATAGAGTTAAATATCAGTGATTATTAGTCAGTCTGAAATGCTAAAAAATATATCTCATGTACAAGTGTTTACTTGTGCAGTTTAAGGAGTACGATCTACTTTTTCCAATTATCTTACTGATACTAAACTGGGTCTGGCCACTGGCTATAAAGTACGATAAAAAAAACGGATTCGTCTGGTTCTTCTTTATGTCGGTTTATAATCCTTCTATGACAATTTGATTTTTGTAAGCCGTCTATTACGAGTACATACCTCAGACGTGCTATTTTTTTACTAGGTACTTCTAGGACCATTGGCTAAACGTGCCTTCCTTCCAAAGCAGGACTAAAACCGAAAAAATAATCTAAAAGGTGCCTTCCAGAGTCAAGCCAATGACAGGGAATCGAACCGAAAGGGAATTGAAGTATGCATACCTTCAATCGTGTATCTTTTCATTTCCGATTTTAAAAACCTTCGAAAGGCAAGTGAAGCTATTGCAAATCCCGTTTTCTGGAACAAGGTGAAAGTCGTAAACCAAGAAAAATTCTGGCACCTGATTATAATTCAAAGTTATTTAGAAGACTAGGAGAAGAATCAATTGTATGATCGTTGTTCTCAGATCTGTCAATGACACGTCAGGTTTCCACCGACCCTGCGCCTTCCACTTCGGGTACACCAGCGCACTACCCTCGCCCACCACCCGCTGAGCTGTTACAACTGGTAAGAAACATAGTTCATAACAATCAACCATTGGTATTGGTAACGGGCTCTCTTTACCGCATTTAGGCTCCACTTAGCCCATTGTGCGTAGGGGAGATTGGGGTTAGTCCAACCATCCCAACTCCTTCCAGAAGCACAGAAGTCTATTGGGACGTTCGCAGGCTTCTGAAAGGAAATTCGGTGTGCCGAGGATAGGTGCCCAATAGGTACCCCTGCGCTTTCCAAAATCACATGGGCAGCCGATTCTGCCTGTTCCACGCAGCCTCTACATAGGGGGCTGTCTGTGGTATTAATATTCAGGAGGATATGTCCAGTTAGTGATCCCACTACTTTTCGAAGGTCGTTCCTGTTTAGGTTGATAAAATTGCATGTCATGCAGACGTGGTACTCGTAAAAGAGCAGGTATGGCCTCTCTGAATTGTCTGCAGTTGCTGATATTGGCCCAGCGGTCGTCGTGTTTGACTAGGGTTCGATGTCGCAGCCATATATCAATGTATGTAATTTGTAACAATGAACCATACTTAATTAATTTACACTACAATAAAAACAAAAGACGATACGTATCTAAGTATTTAAAGTAGATGTGTCGCAACCAGTCGCAACCCACATTGCTGTGGTAAATTCAATGATGGATGCCTTTGCATTACGAGAAATTAGTTTGTAACATTTGTGTATGGTTGCATACAATACAACAAAAACAAAAGACGATGTAACGTATTAATTTAGATTACCACAGCGATGCAAAAAGGCAGAAGCTGTGATTTAGACGTTCAGAGCAGAACACTGCTGTTTACCTTCTCCGTATTTGAAGACTTGTTATAACATGCACAGATCTTTCCGATAAAAGCAAAAATTATACCCTGTAATTTACAGAGTTGTTTATAATATAAATGGAGTATTGTCTATTATTACCATTTAAGATACCTCTTCTACAGTTAGGTAAATAAATATGTGGTTAGTCACTATCATATATATCGGAAATCTCAGGTCTCATATGGTAACTAAAATTCAGCTACCATTTATGATTATTTCAAGTGTTTTTTCCTAAAGCTTTTGAGTATTTACTTAGGTCGTCATTTATAAAAAGTTAAATAATTTTATCGTATATCAGATTTAACGTAGAAACATAACATAACTGCATGTATCCCACAAAAAATAATATAAAAATATATATTATTTAAGAATTTTTTGCTTTTTGTAATTTCCGTTTTGGACCTTTGTCTCAACAACTGAATGTCATAACCCGGCGAAATCAAAGCGACTTGTATTTGCCAAGCTGTTAAATGTCGTGTAGGTTCAATATTCGTCGATTTGTCGGAGCAATATTTTATCTAATGGCAACTTTGCTCGTAAAGTCAAAGAAGGAGATTATTATCAATCGATGCGCTTCGTAAACCTAATAACGATAAGTTTTTTTTATAATGTTAAAGGAACCAGATGAAGGTCAAAGACTGAGGGAGCAGCAACTAAGAAAATACGCCTTCTTCCAACTAAAGATACATTTAAAAAGAGGACAGAACTTGGTCGCAATGGATAAGAACGGTAAGTTCCAATGCATTTCACACAACCTCAAGATTACTACGCTATGCACACAAATGCAAGCTTACGTACTCCACTAACTTACTTTAAAAAACAAAATATTGTCTATGAATTACCTACTCTTTTTTTTAAACACAATCAAGGCTAGCGAATTAATTTTATTCATTCAGACACAAATAACGTGATTTTTTATCAAATTTTGCACTAAAGCAAAGGCATAAATTGCACCGTCACTTAATTTTATAAACAAGTTTTTCACGGCTTACAATATTTTACAGTTATACCTACTTACTATGTTTATATAAATAATAACGTTTTCTAAATTTTCAATCGAACTTGTTTCAATTTTATTTAATCTGCGTTCAAATATCCGTTAATATGTTAAGTGTATTATAGTGAAATGTAGTGAATTATAGAAATTTAATAAATCTATTTTTACAGAAAAGTTTTAATTAATTTTATTCTACACGAGTTACACAATACACATTATTTTATCTCATTTATAACTTGACACTTGACTATCTGTAATTTTCATTTTTTTTGCATGTCAATTAATTTTTTAATTGCAATTTTTATTGCTTTCGCTTTTGATTATGTCCACAGATAGATATAATTTTGATCAAAATGAACATAATTTCAATTGTTACTTAAACATATTAATAATAACTTACCACAAACAAACAAAACATTTTGTAATATCCATGACTCAAGTACTCAATTCTCGAGCCCATTATACCTTTCAGGGTCATAATGTTTAATTCGCAAAACGTTTAATACCATAATGTTATATTAAAAAAAATGAATTCGTCTATGCTGAACTTGTAACATTTTGAATCCATAAATGTTGGATCTCATCATATACCTAGTCTGTGTGCGACCGCTGGCTCTGTTGTCCGAAACGCAAACCTAAGCCATGACTATTATTATCACCCTTAAAATATGGGGAAGTTTTTTAGTCTGGTATTGTCATTTGTTGAATAATATGAGAACATTTTTATACTTTTAGAAAAAAATATTAATGACCACATTTTAGAAATGGCAAAATATCAAGTACAAAAAAAAAAGGAAAATGTGTTGAATTTCTGCACAAATACGTCTCAGACAGAGCTTCTACACATCCCAATATTTCAACTTACCAATTCTTCGGGACAAGACTGTCCCAACAAAAACACCGTCTCTCATCCAACTTTATTTAAATTAGTTTTAATTTCGATTACTTTATTTTTGCTTCTTCCTTCTTCTAACTGTCGATGTTTTGTGGCGTCCAAAACCAGGTTTGTTGTCAGGCACCAGTGACCCGTACGTGAAGTTCAAATCTGGAGGTAGACTGCTGCACAAGTCCCGGATAGTGTACCGGGACCTCAACCCGGTCTGGGACGAGTGCTTCACGGTGCCTATTGAAGACTCCTTCCAGCCGGTGCAGTTGAAGGTGAGTGTAGAAGGCCCTTAACATGCAGTGATGTTAAATTTAAAAACACTACAGGGTGAATTTGAAATTTGTCGTCAAAATTTAAGAGACATCCTCATTCCTAGACACACGACAGCAGTTCAAGTTACCACAAAATGTCACTTTGTCTCAACATAAACGGATCTCTAACTTCTCTAAGAGTTTTAGTTACAGTTGAAAATCGTTTGGGGAAATTTATCTCGTATGGGCAGGCTGATGTGCTGGCACTTTAGATGATATTTTTAGCAATTTAATTTTTTGATGTTTGCCCGAGGCGAGTTCGGTTCCCGCCTATAAGACGCCTATAACGTATAAGAGGATGTTCTATTAGTATCAAAGATTTACCAGAAAATTAATTATGCGTTATATTAAGAAAGGCTTGTAATTCAAAATTTGACAAATCCGCCCGTACATTGAACGTCAAAAATTTACACTATCCGGCCAGCAATAAAACACGCGCTCCCGAACGATTAACCCTTCATGGCCGCTGACTTCCTGTCCTATACGACCCCAGCAATAAACCCCGTGAAGGGTTGGATGTAATTATTACAACATAATTTAGCTGCGTCCTTTTCGAAAACGGGGTACATAAATCATATGTTTTAGACTGTAAATGAAAAACGTTACCTACAGTTTATTAACATTAGGAAGGTTGAAGTTTAGGAGTTATGGGTATAGGTAAATGAATATAACTTTTGTTATTACGATAGATATTCGCCGATTAGGTTTCAGCCGAAAATACAATCATAATAAAATTGTCGTAAAAGCGGATAAAAAAATACCGCCAGAAAAAGAGCTGATCATTTTTCTTCACGAACGCGATCGCTAGCCCGCCCGCCTGCCGGCGTCAGTTTAGGGCTTAGGACATCAAGAAGTCTTAATCCAGCACTGCCAAATCAAGCTTTTGTCTCTAGCAGTAGATTTGTATCTAGCAGTTGATTGTAGCAGACCGCTGATGATGTTTATGAAAGGTATGGTAAATAAAATAATAAAAATAATTTTATTGCAGTAATCTTTTTCACAAACATGATGCTGAGACCTCCCAGTAAGTAAGCATAATATGTTACTCGTATTGGGAATGTCCCGCTACTTCCCCAGAAGATAATATCAGGTTCTTTAGATTACAGTATTTACTTATTCTAAATACAAGAAGGAAAAATAAATACAAGAAGTTTTACCTAATAGGTTTTTGATTGTGGCTAATGGATTAATTCTATCTGTAAGATGTAATAAACATATGTGTGTGTGTGTGTGTGTGTGTGTGTGTGTGTGTGTGTGTGTGTGTGTGTGTGTGTGTGTTGAGTGCTTGTTAGTATGGTGTGTTATAAAGTATGTGGGATGCATGTGTATGGTGTCATATGAGTCTATGTAATTGTGAACAAACACTAACCCCCGTATTTATAAAGAAGTAATTACTTATTGCTTAAGAAAGTCATAACTTAAAGTGTTTATACCTAGTGCTTAAGTGAAAGAAATTGGTCACCATTAATAGTCATATTATTTGGCTGGAAATGCTAACTTTTAGTAGTTATAACTTCTAGTAATTTCTTGATTAAGGCATACAAATTGTCTCTCAAGTAATTACTTGTAGGCAAGTAATTACTTTTACTTGTTTATAAATACGGGGGTTAGTGCCTATCTTTTTGCATTACTCAAGATTTCTTTCAGGTGATCCTTGTGAACAGATGTTCAACTTCATCATAGGATAGTGTGCTCAACCATTTAGTTATAGTATTTTTACACATATAAAATTTCATGGGATAAATTTTAAGCATTTTATTTAGTTTATTATATATGAAAGTTCCCATCGTCATTAAAGTTCTAACACCACGTAACAAATTTTCGGGCGGTTTTGACATTTTGATGCCATTCACTAGTGGATCGAAACGACGCGTTTCGCCCAATCAGATTCAAGATACGACTAATAAAAACCTTTGAAATTACTTAAAAGGAACAGCACGGAAGTCACTGTCCTGTGGAAACAGTACGTACGTCCAGCCCAGTTCCATAAATTGAGCGGTCCTGTCAGCTGCGGTTGGGAATTATTCAATAAGGTTTTTTTTTACTCTCCTGAGAAGTTCTTAAAAATTACTTACGTGATGTTAGAACTTCAACGATGCAATGTATCATTACGTGAAATCCAGAATATAGATACTCTTCTTAGTCTTTTCATATGACTTTCCTTCAAAGATAGCCTGGTGTCCAAGTTGTCCAAGTAAACTCTGAAGTGACTTGGTTTTGCGACTTCAATCTAGCAACTGAACCCGGTATTAACAAACTTACGTGCCTTAAGATGCAAGACTATACCTTAACCCTCTCTGACTAGGCTCCAACCCCCAACTTTTCCAGACCAACGCCAATTAAATAATTATCGTTTCCTATATTTACATGGCCGTGAGTTGAACCCGTAATCTTAACGTAGTGGTCACTGGTCGTAATACCCCACCAATATACTAACAGCAGAAAATTAGAAATTCCTTCGAAGCCTAGGTATATCTTTTATATAAGACGCAGAGAAATGGTCAATCCGTTTAATGAAACGTGAAACAGAATGACAAAATTACTGATCGCAGGAAAATAAAAAGGAAAAGCTCTCTTTTCCGTGTATTTTTTCCGCCTACAGTAATTTTGTCTCATCAAGGAAGAGTAAATAAATGTAGGCTTTCCAATGAATAAAAGTATTTCTCTTTATAGTAATAAACTTTATATAAATTGCTTAGCTACTTTTGTTAAATAAATAGAAAAAACTTCCTTGACCTGTGGTGCGGTGCAAAATATTGCCACCTCTTTTCTTGCAATGGGTGTTGTAAGAGGCAAGTAAATGAGTACTGCCTGTATAAAACTAGCAGCAGCGTCTTCTTTATTATCCACACCGGCCCGATCTCGCCTGATAGTTGGGCCCCGGCACGAGCGAGCCTGAGGCTGTACCGGGAGACCGCTAGCGGGGCGAACCTAGGCTAAGCGCCCTCAGCGCTCGCTGATATCTGCCTGGTTAAACTAAATAAAGCCTTCCGATAAGGTTTCAGTGATAGGTCCGTCGGTGAAAAAAAATTCTCTATCATTAGCCAAACTGCGATCGACTGGCAACCTTGGCAAACAAAGTATAATGTTATATCGTAGTAGCAAGCAATGTTTACAAAAATGTAAACAACTTGGTTGGTATTATCGTTTAAGTCTCTTTCAGACAACTTAAGTAAGGAACAAACTTTGAAGATAAGAAACGGTGATGCAGAGTGATTAACGCTAAAATTGTTTAGCCAATACCATCTATATATATTAAAGAAAGTCATGTTAGTCAAACTATTTATAACTTAAGAACGATTGAACCAAGTCTATGATTGTGTTTTTTCAGATTTGTGTTCATCCTGAATAAGGTAAAATGTATTAAAAATGTGACTATTATCAATAAAAGAAATCACTCTTCTATCACCAGTCCCTCATTTATATGAAAAAACAACGATTGCCGGGTCATCTAATACTATATAAAAGTTGGATATTTTTGTTTGTCATCGTTAAAATACGAAAGTAATACAAGGCAATCCACAAAAACTTTGACAGTTAAAAGACTGAACTGTAATGAATTCAGGTTATAAAAAGTTAGCACTCGTAAAATTTTCATCAAAGAAGGTAATAATAAAAAAATACATTGAAGCCGGCATATCGGCACAGGCACAGATCAATATCGTTCATAATGTTTAGTAATTTAGTATTTTTAGTACCTACATCACTTTGTTAAGTTACAGATATTTCAATAACCACCTTGGCAGCTTGGCTTGGCCATATTATATAATTAGTTTAAGAGGTGACGCTGCTTCCCATCCTCTGGCGAAATTTCTAGTCACCTGTTGTGACACCCATAAAAAGAGAAGGGGTGGTACCATTTTGTTTCTGTGCTGGCACTTTTTTTTAATAAAATGAATAATAAATATTTTCAGACATGCCACACTGGGCCACACTGAGCCATCTAGTCCCAAACTTGTCGTATTGGCTACTAGACAACCGATAAACTGACTTATATGTTTATATTTGTCGTTCCCAGAGTCTACACCATAGGCAACGATAAAATCACCAAGTTAGACTGTATCCGTGATCTGGGGGTGACGATAGATAGCGGGTTACGTTTTAACATACACATCCAAAACATAGTAAATAAAGCTTACAGGGCACTCGGTTTCGTTCTGAGGAATTCTAAGGAATTCGGGAAGCCTCAAACTAGAATAGTCTTGTTTAATGCACTGGTGCGAAGTACTTTAGAATACTGTAGCGTGGTGTGGAACCCACACTATGATGTGTATGTTAAAAAACTTGAGCGCGTCCAAAAAAGATTTTTGTGGCATCTCTCTTATAGCCTCAATCTGGCGAAAAAGTTACCCCACTATGAGGATAGACTAAGTTACTTCAAACTTAATTCCCTTAGGGATCGTCGAATCATGCTTGACAATACATTTCTTCATAAACTCGTAAATGGTACGCTGGATTGCCCCGATTTGCTTTCAAGGATAAACATAAACGTTCCTCTCAAATTGCCAAGAATATCTCGATACAATCTGTTTGTAACCAAAAGCTCCAAATCAAATTTAGGGTCACACTCCCCTCTGAATCGAATGTTTAAGAGTTATAATTTGCTGTCTAAGTCCAATTTAACTAACTGTGATGTTGATATTTACGGTACCACATTAAATAAGTTTAGGTCCACGTGCCTTGTGAAACCCATACAGGGTTAATCAAGCTAGGACTTTGTAACTGTTTCTTTCTTTTTTTTATATTATATACGATAATTTAGTTTCTTTTTAAATTAACATTGCTGTTGTCTTCTATGCATGCAGTTGTCACCTATAATTAAGCTTACATTTAGCATATGATCTTAATTTTAGTGTTACTTAAGCTGTTATAGTGTAAACTTGTTGGTGATCTAATAAAAAAAATAAAAAAAATAAAAAAATTTTTTGTAATTAGGTACTTATAATACAAAGAAAACACCCAGACCAGTACAAACAGACATGTTCATGAACACTAATATTTGTACTGTGCGGAGATCGAACCCACGACCCATGGATCAGAAGCAGCGTTTACTACCTACCACTGATCCAAATGGTCGTCAATATAGACAGTTACTTTCCTTTTTAAGAAGTGACTCTTAAAATATTATATTCAAGCTAATCTTAACCCCCCAGGTGTTCGACTATGATTGGGGTCTCCAAGACGACTTCATGGGCTCCTGTACCATAGACCTCACAGCGCTGGAGCTCGGCAGGACTCAGGACCTGGTGCTGTGTCTCCGAGACCCCAACAAGCCGAACCAGGATATGGGGGAGATAGTCCTCAACGTAACATTGTGGCCGAAGACTCAAGAAGATAAGGAACAGGTAGGACATAATTTATTACTACCAGTTTTTGACAACAACAAAGACATATTTGGCCAGTGTCTCAAGGTGACTTTGTGGCCGAAACTCTGGAAGATAAGGAAGGAACATTCAAAAACAAAATTCTAATATTCGGTAGAGTTAAGAAAAATTTTCTCATAACCGACTAGGCATAGTCTGTTTTAATTAGAAAGAAAGACAACGCAGTGCTCGCAGAACATTTTTTGTGGCTCTTTCTTTATCATTCGATTTGACTGGCAACACTATCTCACATCAAAAGGTTACCTATTTCCTACATGAACAACACGCATTTTAAATCCATAGTTTATCAACATGATGCTGTTAATGAGATGTTACATCTCTTAATACAAGAAACAGGGTTGCCTACCTACCTACATCACTAATTATCACCTTCATGATGACAAACTTCTTGGTCTAGCGATTCGCGCTCTGTAGTTGGCATAAGTGTGGTTTTACAACAACAAGTTATGATGTTAAAACTATTTTACAAGTATCATTTGACTATAGTAATAAAATCAAAAAAGGGGTACAAAAATTACCCCTTTGACTTAAATTTATTCAATACAGGTAACATCACTGATAAAAATACCATCCAATCACTTTCGTTTGCC
The DNA here is from genome assembly GCA_949315895.1 of Anania crocealis. Taxonomy (NCBI): domain Eukaryota; kingdom Metazoa; phylum Arthropoda; class Insecta; order Lepidoptera; family Crambidae; genus Anania; species Anania crocealis. The sequence goes on along the minus strand of OX438872.1, from coordinate 4,446,069 downwards.
AAATAAAAGTAGGTAGATACTACGCAATATAGATCAATTGAACTTTGTCCAATTCGTGTGTCATAGTTTCGTCTAAAAGGGTAACTCCATCCACAATAGTAAATAGCTATTATCTAAACACACAAACCAAATTAACCTCTAACAACACATCGATAAAGTTTAAGTTATAATGGCTAGCGGTAACTACAAATGTATGGATCATGTAGCCATTTTATCTTCGTGACCTTGCGGTTAAAAGTGGTCAAGCGAGAATAAATGAATCGTTGGGGATTCCGTATGAATACAATGATGTATAGGTACATAGGTACTGTTGATATTTGATTAACCAAAACATGTGGATAGTAGACGAAAAAAACATCGATAAAAAGTTAACTATCCTTAAAAGCAAGGGTAGGTATGGGATAAACAAACAAAATTTTAATGATAATAAATTGATGTCAATTATTGTCAATCTATAAGTGCCTATGTGAAACAAAAGTAATAGGTACAAACTGTTGTAGAAGTAACGTGAATCAAGGTGATGGATGAACAAAACTAGTGCATTTTAAAATGAATTATACTCAGCAAACATAAATAATGTTTACATTATAGAATTGTCTGAACACATTGTATGTCTATATACCTTAGTACAATTAGTGAAATAACGCACAATTCATTGTGATATTACAATTTTACTTGGATTAATTGAAATTACCACATATCTTTTTTGCAATTTGTAAGCTGTTATGACGGTTTACAATTAGTCTAAGATCCCACCATACAACGACCTTCACCGAGCTGTTTATTGGATGAAAAGTATTTTATAGTCAATTAAATATGCCAAAAAATATATTGCAAATGGGTTGCCTAAAAAATTTTAGTCCAGAGTAGAATTTTTAAAATTTGACAACCGAATTTCAGGACTTTTTTTTTGCTTTCAACCCTATACCACCGTGTTCATAATTAAATAATATTTATTTGTATTTAACTTTATTTAATTTACCAGACCGGTGCAAGTTACTAGTATCGATTTACCTGTTTATATCTGCCTACTTAAGAGTTGTGACGGGAAAAAAATAGTCAACCTAACGTTTGGATATTCTATGGGCTTCATATTTTCGATTGGTATGAAATTTGTCTATTAACCAATCTAGTAAATAAAAACCGAAGCAGTGGTAGGTTTAAATTGGGACGTGTAAAAGCGCCTCCTGGGGCCTATTTGCAGAAATAAAACTGATTTTATAAAAAATTAAAAAAATGTTAATTAATCATACTCTGGACTGAATTTTTTTAGTCAACCCATTTGCAATATATTTATTGGCATATTTAATTCAATATAAAATACATTTCATTCAATAACCAGCTCGGTGAAGGTCGTTGTATGGTGGAATCTTAGACTAAATCGTTTGAAGTTCAATTGCGAAAGATAGTTAGAATTTCATCTGATTGTACTTAGGTATTTACAATTTTACGGGGACGATTGAAAACTATGCTTTAAGTAAATGAAACCCGGTGGTTCCGATCTGCGGACAGCAGAACCACACAAATTGACCAACAACTTTAACAACCGATTTCAAACAAACAATGCAACACGGGCCGGTAACCCTCCACGCCACTCTGCACCGGTTTACCACCAACCAACCTCATTTCTCAGTAACTTTACGCTCATCGAAGCGAACGCGCGCGTTTATGTTAAAAAGAAGAATAAACAATTGAGTGCTGAGTGATATTATCCATGTGGTCAGTGGCCGTGAAACATCTTGTTTTGTTTTTCACAAATTTGACAACGATTTTGGCGGGAATTTGTGTTATGACCGGCTAATTGTTGTGACGGGTTTATGCAAAAAAAGATTGTGAAGTGTTGTGGAGTTCGAGTGAGCAACGAAAACGGTTTTATCACCTTAACCCTGTTTTGTTGTCTTGTACTTATTAAATGAAACTAAAAATAAATGTTACTATCTTCGTATTTGCGCTTGCTCAATGAATTTGTAGGTAAACTGGAAATGTGGGTGTAGAATAAAGTAAACAGAACAATTATGTAGTAGGTACGTTGATACCTACCTATTATTTAGATAAATATGCAAATACCTATTTTCTTTATGAATTCCGACTACCAATTTTTTATTCACCTTATTATCTCTAAATTCGATTTGAATTTCCTAATTATATTATTGTAAATATGACTAATATGTAGGTGTACACATAGATACATTGGGATTTTGCGTGAATTCATGAATATAAGTAATCCTCATCAAAAGCCATATACCTAAGTCCACTGCTGGACATAGACCTCTCCAGGATTTTGCCATAATCGTCACGCTTGGCAGGCGGGTAGGCGGGCACAGTTTGGCCAGTGCCAGAAAGAAGACGCTGCTGCCCGTCTTCTCTACGCAAGCGTACTGGGCCCCAATTCCGCTAATTTACAAATGGCTCAATAGAATCGCAATTGCATCGCAATTGTATATTTTGACATTACTACCATAATAAATGTGTCAAAATATACGATTGCGATTCTATTCAGCTATTTGTAAATTAACGGCATTGCATTGGTGCCCTGCAGTACTTCTGTAGGAGCCTCATAAGAAGTAGGTACTGCAGTACTTCTTTAGCCGCCTCATAAGACAAATATAGGAAGGAACGGGGCGCGGCGCGGCTTTCTTAATGTACGGTCGGCTAAGAAAGTGGTTTATCACCTTAAGGTTGAAAGTCATTCGCGCGTCAAAGAACAACAAGGTCGATTTTACCATGCACATACATTCTGACAGCCACTAATACAAAAAGTCATAGTCCCTATCGCTATTTTACTGACACAGGAAATTTTGTCAAAAATGGTAAGTACACCACTTTTTTGGCCGACCGTACCGACACCACATGACACCATTAATGTAGGTATTCTACTAATTATTTCAAAACAAATCCATTGAAAATTTAGTTTTTCGATTCCTACATGAACTAAGTCGCACTCCCGGTTGATTATATTGAAAAATAATTATTTCCTATCTGCATATTCACAGTTTAATTAATAAAACCTATCAACCCTTTTAAAGGATAACTTCAAGGGTCTCAAGCTTTGATTAAGACAAAAAGATTTCGTTATGATCCAAGGTATTGAGTTAGGTATCTCCAAACTTTAAAAAATTACGAACCTACTTCCAATCCCCTTTTCAACCCCGTAATGATTACCTACTATTATAAAAACAAAAACCCATGTCCTTTCTCGAGACTCAAATTACACATAAATTTTAATACCAATTTTCATATAACTCGATTTAGCGGTTAAAGCGTAAATAAAGTAACAAACATACAGACAACCACACAGAAACGCTCATTTTAATTTATAATATTACCTAGTCTTTGTGATCTGAATTCAGTCACTTGAATTGCTATTCTAGGCTTGCTATTAGCTCTACTGTTAATTGATGAAGAGTCAGAACAGATTATGCTAGACGTGCGTCTGCCTGACGCACGTCTAGCATAATCTGTACATCGCCTATCTATAAGTTGTTACTCTATGTGGTCATTTTAAAACAAACAAGAATAAGGTCATCAAGCAAAAGATGAGGTGTGATGGTCACTGATTGGAATCGTAGAAATATTGACCGGTTAGGAATTCTGACTGTAATATATGCACTGGAGTAGAAAAAGATTCATTTTAATAAGTGCAAATGACATGCAAATGCAAACGCATCATTTTTATTACTCATAGACTAATATAGGTTCTTGCCGCGTCTTCGCTCGGATGAAATTTTATTTATCTCTCAAACATGTTTATAAGAAATTTTATAATCCAGAAATAAAAACTAAACGACGCTGTGCAAGATGTGTATTTTTCAATTCATAAAATGTTTGATACCTAAAGTTCCATAATTATTTGAAATACTTAGGTTGAAAAGATAGGTTCTTACAACAGAAAATATTTTTACTATTTTTGTTCTTAATTGAATGAATTTTATGTAATAGTTATATTCATACTTTCAAAATGATGGTTTTCTACTGAAAATATCCTTGAAGCTTACAAGAGTATACCTAAATTAACAATTTACCGCTAAATGCTGCTAATACAATTTTCACTACCATTTCATTAGCAGGTTCATATCAAATTTGCTATCAATTATTGTTCATTTAGGAATTACATACATAAAAACAGATCTTTAATAAGAAAGACTCTCTCAAATACTAGTGAGGGCTAATGATGACGAGGATTAAATAATTAGAAACTAAATATCTACTTCTTAAAAGTCCTATTTATGCTTAAGTATGTTTATTATGCCCCGTTGGTCTAGTGGTTTAAATACCGGGCCATGATCTCGGGGTCCCAGGTTCGATTCCCGGGTCGGGCAACAAAAAAAAGTTTCGAATTTTCGAACGCTCGGGTTTGTGATCACCAACCCGCATTTGGCAAGCGTGGTGATTAAGCCAGTACCCATCATTGCTGTGGTAACTTGAATTCAATGATGGAGGCCTTTTCCCTGCAGTGGGATGATTATAGGCTGTTACTTTACTTGTTTTTACTTTTACCTATGTTTATTAATTTAGACATCTAAAAGTTAAAATAAATAAATCTTATATTTGCAAATTAGAGCTTGTAGTTAGTTTTATATGTGCTGTCATAAACAAATTTACGATGTTAATTATATTACTCCTATTCTTTATTCCATCAACGTTAGTTAATATCTGTATTATTGTTATTGTATTTAAATCAGCTTTTGTCCGACCAAATCCCTATACGCAAATGGCATACTTACATCAAACAACATCGCGTCAAGTCTTAGAATAATACTGATAATACTACGGAAGAGTTTTACGTATGTTACTGACGTATAATAAACATTTAAAAATTCCAAAAATATTTGTTTGGGGGCTCGTCCGGGATATGTATGTGTGGAGATCGGATACGGTGTGTGTGTGGTTGTATCGAGACAGTCTGAGGACAGCCTGGAAGTAGGATGGCCGAGTGTGGGATTGTGAGGTGGAACGGAACGTAAGGAGTGAGTGAAAGGAATGAGTAAAAGGGAATGAGACAGACGACGAATGGCTGCGAATAAGATTAAGACGTACATTTTAAGTTTCTTCAAAAAAATATCTGTATTTCGGGAAAAAATAAACAACTGTGGAAATAAAAGTCTTATTTTATTCCTACAATTTTGGGTATTTCAAAAAATATCTGTATTTCGGGAAAAAATAAACAACTGTGGAAATAAAAGTCTTATTTTATTCCTACATTTGTGAGAAAGACCTTGAGCCAACTTTGAGTGTCAAGTTTAAGAATGCAGGTCGTTCTTATTCGGCATTGACTTCAATTTGTTCGCTATTATGTGCTTCTGTTTTAGGTTTCAACTAGCTTTTTGCCCGCGTCTCTGCCCCCGTGAACTACACGTTATATCGAGCGGGCGGAATCCTGGCATAGCCTATGTCCTTTCTTAAGGTCTAATCATTCTATGCAGACTTAAAAGAGTAACAGACAGACAGGCAGATGTCAGATGACAGAGGTACTTTCGCATTTGTAATTTTAGAAATGACTAGCTGTTGACCGCGACTTCGTCCGCGTCAATTTCTGTTATTATGATCCCGACTATTTTTGCAACATTTTTCACTCATGCTTCGCTCCTATTGGTCGCAGCGTGATGTTTTATAGCCTAAAGCCTTCCTCGATAAATGGACTATCCAACACAAAAATATTTTTTCAATTCGAACCAGTACCTGAGATTAGCGCGTTCAAACAAACAAACAAACTCTTCAGCTTTATAATAAATATAAATCTATACTAATATTATAAAGCTGAAGAGTTTGTTTGTTTGTTTGTTTGTTTGTTTGTACGCGCTAATCTCAGGAAGTACTGGTCCGATTTGAAAAATTCTTTTTGTGTTGGTTAGTCCATTTATCGAGGAAGGCTTTAGGCTATATACGAGTAACATCACGCTGCAACCAAAAGGAGCGAAGCATGAGTAAAAATGTTGCAAAAATAATCGCGATCATAATAACGGAAATTGACGCAGACGAAGTCGCGGGGAACAGCTAGTAAATAAATAATTAAATATATTAGTATAGATTAGTTTTTAAAAGTGTTTCATTAAGCTTGTGGTTTTTACCCGGATAATCTTTCAGACTTGTGGCCATCCGTTATTTATCTACTCCATTCCATTTTTGCAATTTACAAAGTTACAACATGCTGTTACTTACAGTGCTTATCTTAGTAGCAGTAATTAAACCTTTACGTGCATTGCATATCTTCTTGCAAAATCTTTCTTCAAGAGTCATTTCTCAACTTTGCAAAGTAATTGTTAAAGATAAAATCCCTGGCAGTTATTTAAAGCTGTAATAGTTTATAACGGTGAAAAAATGTATTGTTTCAAACAATTTACTGCGATGAATCATGTCCATTAAATCAGAGGTTCTATTTTTAATATCACTAGTAGCACTAGTAGTAATTATTAACCATGGTTTTTTTCCGACATAAAAGGCAGAACTGCAGAGATTTTTATGGTTAAATCATACAGAACTAGATAAAGTCCTACTTATACTAAAAATGAAAATTCAAAATGTCCTTAATTAAATCAACTTTGTCATGTTTTATACCTCCCATAATGTAAATTCCTACTACAGTTGAAAGAGCACCGATACGTTTTCATTTTATAAGCAAGACTGAATTTTTTAATTTTTTGTCTATTAAACGGAAGTATCATTTAAGAAACTAAGCACAAAGCGTAGGGATGCTAGAGGGCATTCTTAAATAAGCAGGAATCGATTAGACGCGATTGAACTCTTTCCGAATAGTCCTTTAACATTTTTCGATTTTGAATTTGGAATGCACTTAAAACTTAAAAACTCTAAGGAGACCGACAGGTGACCTAAAAAACAACGTATAATGATTATTTGAAATAGTCAGTTTCTATCGATGAAATGGTGTTTGGACACCATTATCTATTATTTGTGTGTGACATGTCTGATAATTAAACCAAAACCATTGAGTAATAATATTATTAGTAAATATTACTTGAAAAATATATGTTAACATACGCATCGTTAGTAAGTCTTTTTCTAATAAAACTCGTGCCTCTATAATATAGCTATTTAGAGTAAAGTATTACTGATTTTCAGAGAATGCATATTGTATACTTAGACAGTCGTATACAGAAAATGTGTAGGTACACTCTACTAATTTCCAGCTTAACACTGTGTCATTGTATCTAGTTTGTAATTAGTGCGTTGATGCAATCAAATCCAGAGACTTTCCTTATCTATAATCTACTGTAGTAACTTGGTATTTAGTAATCTGTGCCACAGTGAACAGTCTAGTAAAGAAAAAGGTTAATTAACAACCATTTGAATGTTGGATCAGCAAAATAATACTTTTATTCTTTCAACATACGTGTTGTAGTAATAACGGTACAAGGGGAAATTTCCCATTTGAGCTTAAATAGAATAAACGAAAATTGTTTCTTTTTGCTACGTGCTTCGCAACAAAAGAAAAGACAATTCAGTTTTTCTTTTTTTTAAGCTCTAATTTCTTTCTCAATGGGATTTAAATGTGGATTAAAATATTAAGGAATCTCACTAACATAAATGTGAATATTTGGATGGATGCTTGTTACTCAATTACGCCAAAACGGCTGAACCCATCAGAATGAAATTTGGCAGAGAGATAGTATAAATAAATAAATAAATGTGGACAACATCACATACATTTTTCTGATCCCAATTTGAATCTATTTTAAGCACTCGTATTTTAAAAACCAGAAACAACGAAGGTACCACTAACACCCAGAGCCGAGAAAAAAAAGTGTTTTTTTTTTTAGAAAAAACACTTTTTTTCTACACTGACCCGTCCGGGAATCGAACCAGGGACCTCCGAGCAGGCGACACCTTGAAAACCGGTGTGTACGCCACTCCGACACGGAGGTCGACAGCGAAATTCAGGAATAGCATATAGGCTATTTGAAATCCCGAAGAAATTTACGGTTCCCTTGGGATCACTAGGTTTTTTTTTTCATATTTCAAGCGATCAACATGGTTTTGGCATAGTGGTAATTTACGTGTCAGGGTATAGCAAAAGCAACATTTTATAAATGACTAGCTGTTCCCTGCGACTTCGTCCGCGTCAATTTCTGTTATTATGAACGCGATTATTTTTGCAACATTTTTCACTGCAGTTTCGCTCCTATTGGTCGCAGCGTGATGTTATATAGCCTAAAGCCTTCCTCGATAAATGGACTATCTAACACAAAAAGAATTTTTCAAATCGAACCAGTACTTCCGGAGATTAGCGCGTTCAAACAAACAAACAAACTCTTCAGCTTTATAATAATTATAAGTGTAGATGTTAACTGATGATATCCTTACTAATAGTATAAGCGCAAAAGTTTGTATGTATGGATGTTTGTAACTCTTTCACGCAGAAACTGCTTATTGGATTTTAATGAAACTTTCCAGCAATGTAGTTTAGACTATAAAATAATATATGGTTTGTAATTTCTCCGAAATTCTGTAAAGTTCCCAAAAGACTACGGCATAACAGTTGTATTTTATATGAGTCACGTGACAAAGACGATAGTTCGCGCTGTCGGTTGGTAACCATTTTAATTTTATGAAGCAGACATTATTCGTTTCTCTCTAAACCATATTACGAAACCTATTCGAACGAAGTCGCGCGCGAAACCTAATAATCCATAATGCATAAAACTCTTATGTTTTTATTAAAGTAGACACCGTCTTTGATATGTAAGGACGAATTTCACGCAAACTCGGGTAGGTACAACAAACTAAATGCGTATACTCGGCATTGTTAGTCAGTTCGAGCTTAAAGCTCTGACTGGAGCTTCGTGCTAATTGTTAATTAAATTCGCATAGGTACTACATTTTACTGGATTAAATGAAATATACGATTTCGGTAGTAAGACGTCAATATGACTATAATCTGACATTGTATTTTGAGAACACTGAATACATTTTCGAGGAGGAGTTCTAGAGGAAAAAGGAGTTTGTTAATATATTATATAGGTATATTATATTTCGTCCATCATAATGGCCGCTGACAAATGTGCCGTTATATCAGAAAACTGAAAAAATATTTGATAAAATTCGCGAAACAACTGTAGTTACAAATCCCGTACGAAAAGACAAACTTTTTCTTTGTATTTTATTCCTTCGTTTCGAGGTCAGCCCTTTTTTAAATAAGGCTTAGTTGATCGGTCTTGATTTGAAGAAACTGATGGAGAGTACAAGAAACATGACTTCTTTTCTAAATTTAAGTATGTTCTTATTTGTATAAATTTAACTCACCAAACGAGTTTGGTTTTGATACTATTTTGGTGCACTTTATTTACGATATTTGTTTAATTTTTTGAGCAAAGCTAAAGACATTATTGAAACTTTGATACATTTTCTTTAGTCTTAAATACGTGTTATTTTAACTACTCCATATTTATATACAAAACAGATTTTGCATGTTTGAATTGAAAGGGTTCCAAACATTTCGACCCATTTGCGACCTATATCGTCTCAGGTTAGGTCAAACATAATTGGTCTTACCCCCATATTTATAAACAAGTAAAAGTAATTACTTGATTACAAGTAATTACTTGAGAGACAATTTGTATGCCTTAATCAAGAAATTACTAGAAGTTATAACTACCAAAAGTTAGCATTTAGAGCCAAATAATATGACTATTAATGGTGACCAGTTTCTTTCACTTAATCACTAGGTATGAACACTTTAAGTTACGACACTAATACCAGTATATCTCTGCCCATGCAATGTATATCTCACACATGTTTTCGTAAATAAAATTATCTTATCTTATGACTTTCTTAGGCAATATGTAATTACTTCTTTATAAATCTAACCCCCGTAGTTAGTGTTTGTGGTATCTCCGTTGTTTTCTGGCGTAATGTATTTATTATTAGCTTTTCGCACGTATGCAGAAACCAGTGACCAGCCGTGGGCGACAAATTAGCCAAAATCCTTACTCAAAGTCTAATCTATCTTTGCGACAAATTTCATTACAATTGGTAAAGTTGATTTTGCGTGACAAACATACTCACATTCACATTTATAATATAATTGTAGGTAGGGATTAAAACACTACACAGAAGCTTTGTAACTGTAACCCGTAACAAGTTGTGTTAAAACTACGCGACAAGTTCGTGGCCATTTGAAACTTCTTTAATTTTGAATGTAGTTCAAAACGTTCGCCCTCGATACAAAGTTTTCTGGGACAAAGTTATGGTTCAAGTTACAACCTCCGGTGCGGGACAACATCGCACTGTTGGGAATAAATGACAGCTCTTGCTAAGTTGTGTTCCGAACTGGACGCAAGTGTTTGAGACGATTACCGTAAGTCTTAAAGTGCTTCCTGCAGACTTGAGTAAAATGGCAAATAATTGTGAGATCGACATACTTCGAATAAAATATTTTTAGTGTTGATGTCGAGACACTATTCGAGAGCTAAATAAACATTAGAATATTTTGATGATTAGTTTGAATATAATTATTATGATTTGAAACATACATACGTTCTTCACAGGTGTGTAGTTTTTACATGCTATTAAACGGTTTTATCCGGAAACGACAACTGAAACTAACAATTTAATTAGCCCTCACTGTCATACTGAGTTAACCTATCCCTAAGGATTCATCACTTGTAAAAAGTTGCGTCCAAATTCAATGAACAGATATCATAAATTTGGCGTCGTAAACTAACATTTAAAGATAAATTTAAGAAGTGTTTCTGCTAGCTAAGTCTGTTCTAAATCTCAAGTGTAACTAGTTTATAAAGATGTTCAGATGACCGACACAGTAAGTAAGTACTTTCTTTGAAGACTATATCGACACCTCCTACGTAAAGTATCGTAACCAACAAAAATGCCATTTTGCGTTTTTACTGAAAAATAGCCTAAATAGTAGTACTCTATGCATTCAAAGTGAAAAAACACCGAAAAACCGATGTTAAAAAGGATTTCTCAGACGTAAGTAGTTGTAACTTTCGTACGACATCGAAGTAAAATGTTGTATTGTCCTTCGCCACAGTTTACGCGGTGTAGTAATACCAACCTAAAACGTCGTAAAAGTTACTTACAACAGTATACGTTGCTTACCATGCAATAACAAATGTCGTATATGTTACATACAACAATTAACGTGGTTAATTGTGCATAAAAAATATTGTAAGTAATACATACAACATTTTACGTTGTCATTGAAACAGTAATAGATGTTGTATGTAGTAATTACAATGTTGTACTTCGGAAGTTGATATTCTAAATTCTATCGTATGTTAACTTGCTATATTTTACGTTGCTATTTTTGCTTAAACTTATGTGGTATGTCTAATTATTATTAAAATCGTGTCTTCCAAAAATAATTTAAATGTATATTTTGACTGCCTGGCATTAGTGACCAATAATCCAATGTCTTAAACGCAGAGAGATCCTAGTAATCAATAAAACTAAGACATGTTACCAATTCGTTTGTTATAAGAATCTCCTTAGCAAATAAGCCAACGGTTCATTATAACGAACGAATTAGGAATGAATTTTCTGCCAAAAATAATAGATAGTAGCATTTTAATAATAAATTAGACGTTTGTGACATTGCAACACATCTGAATACCACAAATCTTAAGACACCGTATCCTTTTCCTTATTTATAGTTGTGGGATTGATTTCTGAACGACATGATTAGAAAGGTGATTGGACGAATGAATGATGGCTGTACGGTTTTTGAACGCAAGACGAGTGATTGAGATCGAGAGGTGTATGAGTGGGAGGGATGACTGGACACTAGAGTTAGATTTGAAATGGCGGTGAAGTAGGTACGACGAGGCAATTACGAGGTTTTTCACGAATAAACGTAACGAATTACCCGAGAAGATTTTCATTTGTGGTTCCAACCCTTGTTCCCCACATCTTTTGGGGGCTCGTCCGGGATCAAGGGTTTGGGGATCGCGGTGGATCGATCGGCGTGGTCTTACGCAAGCACGTGGTAGACAACGGCGTGCACTAAGGAGTTGACGAGGACAACCAACAAGACGACGACGACGACGACGATAGGTACTACAACGATGCCCAAGGACAAGGACAGGCGTGGCAGCAGGCAGCCAGATCTTAACGATGATTACGACGACGAAAAATGCCTACGACGTGGCGGCGGTTTGTTGCACCTGGCCGAGGAACTGGTACCTAAATTCAGCGGGACAGACAGTATTTACACAGTATCATCGTGGATCCAAGATATTGAGGATAATGGGGAGATTTTTGATTGGTCTCAGACTCAGCGGCTTCTGGTGGCGAGGCGTTCGCTTACAGGCACTGCGGCATTGTGGTTACGGGCTGAAAAAGCATACAAAACATGGGAAGAGCTGCGGACGGCAATCTCCAAAGAGTTCGCGGACACCATGGATGCGAAAGCCATCCACGAAATGATGAGTTCTAGACGCAAAAAACATGGTGAGTCTTGCTTTGATTACATGCTTACAATGAAAGCCCTTGGAAAGCGCGGTAAACTCCCAGATTACGTCGCCATAAAGTATATTGTACAAGGCATAGACGACACCGTGTTAAATAAAATGATGTTGTTAGGCGTCTCAACATATGCAGATTTAAAAGAAAAACTCAAAATATATGAGATGATGAAGTCGCACGACAAGCAAGCGCAGTCAAAAACAAGCGTTCATTCCAAAGCAAGTAATTTCCCTAGAGGACCTACTACAAGATGTTACAGCTGTGGCGGGCGTAGTCATATTTCATCAGAGTGCCCTCATAAAGATCATGGCCGAAAATGCTTCAATTGTAACGAATTTGGGCATTTGTCAGCGGATTGCAGTAAACCACGAAGTTTCAAGATGGCTGCGGAAACATCTCAAATGCAACAAACTCGAACAGGATACGGCAGCGAGCATCATGTTGGCAACCGTACTCGGAGCGAACTTCCGTCGAAGCAAGTTTACTTCAGCGCTCAAGCTCAAGATGGCGTCGCATTGGGCAAGGAGGAGGACGGTGAAGGTGCTTATGTTGGCAGCAACGATCGGAGTGAACGACGATCGAAACAAGTTTACTTCAGTTCGGCGCGAGGTGGCGACAGTTTGTATGCGAATCGTACTGCTTTACCGACGGAGAAGATGGACGACGACGTATCCGCCATGATGAAGAACGAATGTGAGACCGACACGAAGTATGACGCATATGAAACATCACAAAAAGACTCACTCAACTGTCATCGTGACAGATTCGACATCAAAAACGTAAACAAACCGCATCAACAAGACGTAAATTATTCAAGACCGGTTAAAAGTGTAAAAATATGTAACAAAACGTTAACTACGTTAGTAGATTCAGGTAGTGACTTAAATCTGATGACAATCAAGTGTTTCCAAAGTCTAAATTCCCTTAATTACGACGAAAGTGTTAAAATAACTATGTCTGGTTTAGGTTTTGCGCAGGTAAGGTCACTCGGAATGTGTAGCGTTCAGATAAATCTAGATGGTAATAATTATGACGATATCCAGTTTCATGTTGTACCTGTATACTTACCTTATGATTTAATATTGGGCAGTGAGTTTCTTTGCAAAGTTGTAACAGTAATGAAAGGAGGTTCAGTATGGATAAAGCCGTCAGATGAGGGATGGATGTATAGAGTAAATTGTGTCATGTCTAATTCTGATTGCATAGGTCAAGTGAGCAGCCCAGCACTAAAGGAAGAGGTGGTGAAATTAGTGGAAACCTATCAACCATGTCAAACTAAGGAAGCGCCCATTGAACTAAGGATCATCATGAAGGACGACATCCCAGTTGCACAGAGACCTCGTCGTGTATCCCCCAAGGAACAAGAAATTGTGGATAGCCAGATACAGGAATGGTTACGTGATGGGATCATTAGGGTGAGTTTCTCTGAATACGCTAGTCCCTTGGTACTGGTTAGGAAAAAAGATGGTAGTGTACGCACATGTGTGGATTACAGACGAGTAAACGCAAAGATGGTGAAGGATGAGTATCCTCTGCCTATCATCGATGACCTCATTAATAGATTGGCCTCAGCAAAGATTTTTAGTGTTCTAGACCTGAAAAATGGATTTTTCCATTTGCGTGTCCATGAGGACTCCGTGAGGTACACTGCCTTTGTCACCATGACCGGGCAGTATGAGTTTCTACGAGCTCCATTTGGTCTATCCAACTGCCCTAAAGTGTTTACGAGATTTATCAATATAATTTTCAGAGAATTAATAGCGCAGAATATCATTATAGTTTTCATTGACGACATTCTTATTCCAGCACAAGATGAGCTCCAGGCGGTGGAACGCCTTCAAAAAGTGCTTAAGATTGCAGCTGAACATGGACTTAATATCAACTGGAACAAATGTCAACTAATGATGAAGAGAGTTGAGTATTTAGGACACATTGTGGAAAATGGTGCAGTAATGCCATCGCCAGGGAAGACAGAAGCTGTCATGAAATTCCCTGAGCCTCAGACATTGAAGCAACTGCGTAGTTTCATAGGGCTGTGTTCCTATTTTAGAAAATTCATACCAGATTATGCACAAGTCGCACAATCTCTCACAGATATGCTAAAGAAAGATACAAAGTTTTATTTTACTGAGGAGCATCGAAAAGTGTTCAATGAATTGAAAATGAATTTGGCTACCTATCCAATACTTAAGATCTTCGATCAGAGAGCAGATACAGAACTGCATACAGATGCCTCCACTGTTGCATATGCAGCAGTTTTGATGCAGCGAAGCGATGATGGTGAACTCCACCCAGTTTATTATATGAGCCGGCGTACAAGTGAAGCTGAACGCAAATATACGAGCTACGAACTAGAGGCTTTGGCAATAATAGAGGGTGTGAAGAAATTCAGACATTACCTTTTTGGAAAGCACTTTAAGATAGTCACAGACTGTAAAGCCTTTGAAATGACACTTAACAAAAAAGATCTTGCTATGTCAACAAGAGTTGCGCGGTGGATTCTACTGCTACAAGACTATGATTTCACCATAGAGCACCGGAGAGGTATGAAAATGAAGCACACAGATGCCTTGAGTAGAAACCCCATAGTAGCGGTCATAACATCAACCTTGCATGATGAAATAAAACAAGCACAAGAAACTGATCCGAGTCTACGAGCAATTTTAGAGATTTTGAATGAAGGTAAACCATTTGATGACTATCATTTGCGTCAGAATTTATTGTATAAGGGAATAGAGCAGCAGCTAGTAATACCCGTGAAGATGGAGTTTGAAATTATAAAGAGAGCTCATGGTAATGGTCATTTTGGTAGAAGAAAAACATTAGAGTTAATTAGTAAGGATTATTACATACCAGGTATAGGGAAAAAGGTTGAAGACTACATCAAAACATGCATACCTTGCTTGCTGGCGAATCGTAAAGAAGGAAAACAAGATGGATTTTTACAATCTATAGACAAAGGTGATACTCCTTTACACACGTTGCATCTTGATCATATTGGACCACTTACAGAAACTCGTAAACAGTACAACCACATACTTACGATAGTAGATGCATTCACGAAATTTACATGGCTATTTCCTACGAAAAGTACCTCGACGAAAGAAGTCTTGGATAAATTATTGATACATCAGCATGTTTTTGGTAATCCAGATAGACTTATAACAGATCGCGGCACAGCCTTCACCAGCGGAGACTTCAAGCAGTACTGTCAAAATGAGGGAATACAACACATCACAATTACAACAGGTACTCCAAGAGGTAATGGGCAGGTTGAGAGAATGCACCGAACTATAATATCTGTTCTGACTAAGTTGTGCATAGCAAAACCAGATCTATGGTACAGGCATGTTGGTAGAGTCCAAATTGCTCTGAATAGTACCTTCCAGAGGAGTGTGAGCACTACCCCATTTGAACTTCTGATAGGAAGAAAAATGAAGAGGCAAGATGATATTGAAATTTATGAATTACTGGAAAGTGAATCGAGGGAGAGCTATGACCAAGATAGAGAAGAGCTGAGGAAATTGGCTAAACAACAGATGCTAAATGTTCAACATGAAAATAAGAAAAACTATAACAAGGGAAGAAAGGAGAGTAGAAAGTATGCAGAAGGAGAGTTAGTTGCTATCAAACGCACGCAATTCGGGCCAGGTCTGAAGCTGAAGGCAAAGTACTTAGGACCCTATAAAATCATCAAAGTCAAACGTAATGACAGATATGACGTGGAGAAAAGCGAACCATCGGCGGAAGGTCCAAATAAGACATCTTCTTCCGCAGATCACATGAAAAGTTGGCCAGTGTAACAGGTCTGTTTTCAATTTTATTTTATTTTGTTGTTTGGTTCTTTTTACTATTTTATTTTCAGTGGTGATGAGTGGAAGGATGTACCTACAGCTATTGTATTGTAACGCATTGTCCGATGTTCTATTAGCATAAAATTAATGTTCCATTTAGTTAATTTATTACCATTTAGATATTACAAGATTACAGAATTGTGTGATAAGTAAACAGTTGTTTATTACCTGCTATTTGCTCAAAAGTTACTGTAATGATTAAAACGTGTTTTATCTTCGAAGTTGTAAAATGTTTGAGCTATATTGTGTTTATATGTCAGTTCTATGTGTGGTTAAATCTATTGTTAAAAGCCAATACGTATTTATAATACTCAATACCTGTGTAATTCGATTCTTATGTACTCAAATAGTTATAAGAGTAAATTGTTTAATATTATATTATAACGAGTATGTTACGGTGATGTATGTTGTAAGAAAGGTGACGATATGTACATGATTGAGGATACTTAATGAAAGGAATGTCTGAGGACAGACATTGCGCAGGATGGCCGAATGTGGGATTGATTTCTGAACGACATGATTAGAAAGGTGATTGGACAAATGAATGATGGCTGTACGGTTTTTGAACGCAAGACGAGTGATTGAGATCGAGAGGTGTATGAGTGGGAGGGATGACTGGACACTAGAGTTAGATTTGAAATGGCGGTGAAGTAGGTACGACGAGGCAATTACGAGGTTTTTCACGAATAAACGTAACGAATTACCCGAGAAGATTTTCATTTGTGGTTCCAACCCTTGTTCCCCACATAGTGTCGATTACTTGGATTACGATTGTGATAATGATTATTGCTAAAAAAAATTAAAAAATAAAATTTACTATCGTTCCATATTTCACTGCAACTCTCACCAGCATATATTTTTGCTGCTCTACTCATCGTATACAAAAATTACTGTCAGATCTGTCCAACAATACTTTTAAAACGTCGTCAAACAAGGAAATATAATTGTTATTTAAGTAAATCGTTTTTGTAAATGGATAGATGATAAGAGAAAGTCTTTAGATAATTTAAAAATATATAATATGTCCAGAAAAGAAAAATTACATCCAAATGGAAGGATGGATCCCGCCCATGTTGCTGCCGATAGAAATGTTTCAAAAATTAAGCGCAGAAATTAAAAAGAAGTGCTGAAGCACTGTTTTTCTATTTATCTAGTTAACAAATTATATCTTGATGGAGATCTAACTTTTCATAAAATATTTTAAATGTATAAAGTGTGGCTTCAGTCACATAGTAAGAAAACAAAGGGGAAACGGAACATTAATATCGCGATATTGATAATGAAATCTTTAAGCTCAGTTTATTGTCCCTAAAAAGATTAATGCAATCAGTGTCACATTTTTAAGAATATGTCTAGTTAGTTTAACTGAACAAGCAATTGCGGATCATAAAAATCATTTCTTAACTAGTAGTTATTTCAACAACTCATGAAATCGGACAAAACTGAAAGCTTATCTTCTGAAGGTAAGGATACCGATGTTTATTTGGTTTTCAAATGAATCATTATGCACCTCACGGCCAACTAAGTATTTTATATTACAAGCAAAAGTTGTCGGTTTTTTTTACGTTGTCCCTCCTTTTTTTGGAAGTCGGTTGAAAAGGGATAATATTTGGTACTAAAAATAAGCTAGGTGTGATTTCTGCGAAGTATCAAGCAGTCTTTCCGATTTTAGATTAAGAAATACATGACAAGGGTTCCAGAGAATTGAAGTTTTAGTATTTTAGGTCTATATTGTTCAGAAACTTAATTTTACTATAATTCAAGCAGAATGGGACAACGTTTACGCTGTAATAGAACATTTGTCACGGAATAACCTTATGTTTACACCTCTGAAGTGTTTGAGCTTGGTAAAATGGGCTAGATGGGATGGAAAGCCACACAACGTCATTGAAATGAAGTATATCTATTTCTTTATCTATAAACAACTATTAAACGGGCACATTGTACAAAAAAAAGAGTCAGTCATGTAGACCAATATAAAAGAAGATCGGTCTAAGTAGAAAATCCTTCTTAATTCGTACTATTGACAAACAGTATTTCTGACTATTGGCCATTAACAATAACAATATCAATAACATTAACAATATCCAAAAACGCCAAAGAAATAGCATTGCGAGATTGTGTCCTCTCTATCCTTACCAGTTACTTTACACGAAGGCAAAATATTATGACCTAACAAGTTTCTTAGACATGGCGCTATTCCTACCTCATTCGTTTCAAGTCAAATTATAATTTGTTTCATTGAGTATTCTATTTTATTTGTTTCTACAGAAGAGTGAATTAGGTTTTTATGTGTCTAGACTCTAGATAATAGAAATTTCATCAGCTAGCAATAGAAGAAATCAACCGTTTGTACATACTTGTGAGAGTGTGCGTTTTCTATATTTTTTTTATGAAAAATCAATTCTAAAATATCTAAAGTAATGTTTTTACTATTACAAAGTGAAAAAATTTGACTTCAATAATAATATTTTTTATTTTCCAACCTACAATTAGCTCATACGCAATAATATACACTCAAATTTTTAATCAAAGTATATAGTAATTGTCACATACAGGGTAAAAAGGCTTACATATTTCACTGTATAATGATGTAACTATCATATACAACATAGCAGGTAATCTTCATTCCGTAGTTAAGTATGGCAAGTATGAGATACAACAACTGAATATATCTAGATTCCGCAGAATAATGTTGTAAGTATGAGATACAATTACTAGGACAGCCTTTGTTTCGCCGTAAAGTGTTGTAAGAACCACATCTCTGAAAATAGGTATATTTGTTTAAGTATCTTTGAACATAGTCAAGAATACTATAAATTAAACTCATATTCCAAATTTAATAAAAAATGGACCAGAAATGCAGTATTTAGGATAATTTGAACCTTTAAAACACTCTCCTGTAAAATTGCAGTTTTGGGGATACGATACTTTACGTAGGAGGCATCGATATGTCGTACGTCCGTAACGTACGAAATATTATAGTCGTTTTAGAAGAAAAAATTGAAAGGTATGCTTACAAAATTAAACTGTTATCGTTTGTTGTATGATCACATTTTTATAATGCGAGACTTGGGACTAGAAAAAGAAATCGGACAAAGCATTAAATACTGGAAAAAATTTCGGCTTATAAAAAAATTCAAAAGGATAAGTCACACCACATTGTAGGCAACAAAAAATAGGTAAATAATATTGGCAGTTTAGTTGATGAAATAAGTAGATAAATTTTTAAGACAATTTTATATCAAAATCCACATGAAACTATGCTGATAACTTTGTGCTAAAAATCTAGCAAAATTTTCGTTACTGAAATGCAGATATTTTTTACATAAAATGTATCTTAAGCAGAAATACCTAGGTAGGTACGTGACTACTACGCTATTAGGGTTATTGATAGGTTCATTCCATTGTAACACATTAGTTAGTATGGAATAAATAAAAAAATAGATACTAACAAAACCATTAACATTGATAATTATCTTTAAAAGTCTGATAAATTATTGTGCTTACATTTCCCAGTAAGATTTAAACGAAAACAGTTTTTCGCTACCTCGAACTTCTCACACCAAGTAATAGAATAAACAGTACTTACCAAGAAACACAAACCTGGATTTGTATAGTACAAACCTGGATGTAATACAATCTGCAGAATCAGAAAATAACCCAGTATCAGTTCAACGTCCAAAGTGAACAAACGTATCAGTGAAACAGTGAAATCAAACTAATAAAAAATGGATAAAGACAATAAAATGGAGCGGCTGAAAAGCCACCTCATTAGAATACAAGGTAAAATCCAAGACAGAATGGAAGATTTGCAAGACCAAGTCCAGAATAAATATGAGAAATCGAAAATATCAAAATTCATTTCCCATATATCTGAAGATAGAAGTTCTTATGAAGGAGAATCAAATGAAGATAGGATCACAGATTGTGATAATACTTCAACAGAATCCGGAAAAATTGCAGTTGGTGACAGTAGAAGAAATAGTAGTATTCCATCTGTGATCATAGACGAGCCTATAGAAAATGCAAGGGATATTTGCGAGAACTTTATAAGAATTGAAAGGGACGGAGTTTTGTACAAAAGGAGGAGCTTGTCGACTTCGGATTTGGCGTTTGATGATAACACAAACAGTGACAGTACAACTGAATCCTGTGTATCTTGTTTGTCTTCTGGTGATGAAAGGTAATTTATTAATGTAATCAAAAAATTAGCCTATATTAGATATAGTACCTATATATTTTAAAAATAATACACTCTAAAGACATAACTTATAAAGTAATCGTCAAACAAAAACTGAGCAATAATATCTAAACGTTGCATTTGATTGGAAAAATTTTTTTTAAGATAGTATGATGAAATAATTTCTCCTAGTTTTTTTTTTCCATTTGTTGATAAGAGTTGACGAATTTATCATAATAACAGCGAATTTTTTAATAGTTATAATACCTACTTATGTAGGTACCTACCTACTACATACTTGTAAATTACATTTCAGCAACAAAGATATCAAAAAACGTTTCTATTCATACGTGAAAAGTTCTAATTTGTCTTTATTGGAGTTTACCATTTGTTCTAAAAGAATAACAAAGCCCTGACTTCTGTGCTAAACGATTAAAAATAACGGCTAGTGATGTATTAACAACTGTGATAATTGTTTGATGATCCTAAGTGTGCCAAACAATCTATTAATTCTAATCAGCGAGCTAAATCGGGAGCAACAAGATAACGTATAAACATTTCTCCTGTAGGAACGCTCCTGAACTCTTAATTTGATCAACAACTTTCAGTTCAAACATTTATCTAAATACAATTTTGTTTTTATTTTTAACAGGTTTTATTTTATGTTGTCCTTTTATTTTATTAAGATACTCATTTTTCTTCACCACCCTTTGTAGACCTATCAAATTCCGCCCACGAGCAGGCTGACTACAGGGGTAATCCTCGAGTTACTATCAGCAGACACAGCTGATGGCAATTCGATGATGAAACTCCTTTCACATTTTTCAACTACGTTTCCTTTTATTTCTTATGTCATCATATTTTAATACCATCTTCATATTTCCTTACGACCTTTTTTAGACCCATCGAACCCCGTCCAAGAGCAGGCAGCCTACCTCCAGGGGCGAGCCTCGAGTTACCATCAGCTGTGTCCGCGTGCACTGATATCATTGAGAAAATCGGCAACAGATTCCCTAATCTCAAGAGCAAGGGCGATAGAATACATAGGGTATGCGCTTAAAAATCATTGGTGTTGGTTTCTTGTACTAACATTAGCTTATACATTGTTGAGTTAGTAAGCATGGGAATGTCAAGTAACGACAGGATTTCGATGGCGATAACTAATAAGTTTTTTTATGAGTTGCTTTTGATGGTGTGAAATTTGATCCGTTAGGTACAGAAATTGGTTAAAATTAAAAACATTTATTGCTTACTGAGTGCGTTATATTAGTGGTCTTATCTGTAACAACACTTACTTCTTTGTAACCTGGGTGGTATTGCAATATTGAGGACTACCTTAATGTGGGCATGTAGAGAGGATGAATGAGAGAAGAATGACTAGACAGATCTATAAGACGAGTGTGAAAGGGAACGTTGGAAAAGGAAGGCCTAGACGAACTTATCACGATCGAATCGGGGATGTTCTGAAGAAACGTCAGGTTAAGAGTACTCTAAACCGACGAGCATGCATGAAAAGATTGATGAATGTGGAAGAAGCGAAAGATGTATGCCAGGATCGTAGTAAGTGGAAGGCCTTGCGAAGGGTGTACCCAGGTAGGGGCAGGGGGGGGGGGCAGCTGCCCCCCCCCCCAGAAAATGAAATAAACGTCAATTTTCCTGGCAAGTGGGAGTTAAAAACGTGTTACCTACTCCGCGCAAAATGAAGTGTTGGAAACAAAACATCTTTTCAGTCAGATATTTTGATTTAATATTTTTTATCTATAATTAAATATTCTTCAACATTCGATATAGTATACTGTTAGCGACGCAATATAACTAAACAGGTATAAGGTACCCTCCTAGCTGAAATCCTGGGTACGCCCTTGGGCCTTGGTCTCTGCCTACCCCGTTGGGAAGGAGGCGTGATAATATGTATGTATGTATGTATGTATGTACCTTAATGTAATATTGGGTAGGGCACTTATCATTATGTAACAGTGAAATTGATGGATACTTATATCCTACTGTACAAATACACAATTACAATTATGTATCATGCAATATGAACATGTAAAACATTGACTTGGAATTGATATTAAATAAGTTTTTTCGTTTCTTTGAATCGCCAAGCTGCTGCTTTTTCTTTTCGTACTGATAAGTTTGAGAACCTTCTTTTAAACCCACGAATCTAGTCACGTCCAGCCCTCTCATTCACTTTCCATGATTTAAGTATTGGCATACTTGGCCTATTGTGTAATTATGTCTCCATTTCTGTTAATTATCCGCTTGCGAATTGTAAACTACTAATATGGGTATTGGGTACCTAAGTAGGTTCTTACACGTCGTATAGTCAACTAGCTTACCTAATTAGCGTAACGATTAACAGGCTTGGTACAAAATGTTACCATCCAGCCTGTAACCTGAATATTAGCTATTCATTCAAAAGCCTAGTCATTTCAAAAAATACTTTCCGTCTCCGGCGCTGAACCCCGGCAATCCGACGCGACTACGCGACGCGACGTGCTCTTGCGTGAAGCAGCAATATTTCTAATGTTTTTCACAAAAATGAAATAAAACTATATATTTTTTAATATATTTACAAAAAAATACAATGTGTGGCAAAAATAATAATAATTGAAGAAGTTTGAGGTAGGTACACACGGCGTCACATCAGACTATACATGTTGACCTTGAGACCGCCTTTATGCCCTACGTAATAAAAGCTGTTATCGCAGTTCAACTGTTTAACTTGATGTGCTGTCGAGTACTTACATTTAGAGATAAGAAGTACTTATAACATTTCGAGCAACCAACGGTACAAAAATGCACGGCCTTTCATCTTGTAATATTAGTAATGTCATTCATATGTTTGTAACTTACTAGACAGTCAATCCAAAGGCAAAATCAAACTAATTGGCTGCGACATGGAACATCGATTTGCCTTAATAGTAATGAGCTGAGGACAACCATTATCTACAAAACGCGACAATTTATTATCTTTACACACTTAGTTATTTAGCTAACATGGGTACAGTCAGCGACAAAAGTATGTAAACACTTATCGTTTCACGCGCCATTGTGATAAGTGTCAAAATTTGTCACAAGAGTATACATTTTTTGAACATGACATGTACTCGTATTTTTAATTTTGAACAGCAGTTCTTATGAATGAGCCATAAATCAGGTCTTTATTAGGGAAACATAGGGTCAGAGACATCTCACAATTTTCGTTGTGTATCTTTACAGAAAAAAATGTCTTTTAAATTCAGGTCATCATCATTGTTACAGTGATAGTTAATATGACTAGAGAGCAAAACCAGCAGCAATTGCGGTTTTCATTGATGCGAAAATTTACAATCTCATTCAATTGTAGGAGCGCCATCTAGTTTCCAGTTGATGACATTATCATGTCTAAACCCCAGAGCACGCTAATGGGCGGGATGCTTGCTTGCATGGCAATACACGACGTAGGGTTTGCAAAGTCCTCGCACCGTATATTACCGTCATTGTTATTTGAGCCTTCATGAAAAATATGAAGGCTCAAATAACAATGACGGTAATATACGGTGCGGTACGGTAATACGATAAAGACCTTATACCTATACTGTAATATCATTGACCTATACAAAAACCTAAATACTACTTACGGCCAAATAGGTTACAAAAATTATACTAAAATTAAATAAAAAGAATCTGCGAATGAAAACATCAGCAAATTCAGAACAGAGGCAGATACCTATTTAAATAAGTAAGGAACTTCTGTAAACACCCTCGGAACTTTATTCGGTACGATCAAATGTGTTTTGGCGTTGAGCCAAAAACGCAAAATGCCTACAAAAAACGCAACTTGCGAGAGATTTGTTCAATAACGTTGTAATGTATTATTTCATCGCGCATTAGTGTCAATATTTGTGTTGTTATAAACACAATTATGTTTAATAACAACTTGGCTACAATGACTGTAGGTTCGGTTTTTGGAAGAAACTATGACTGTGTTTATAAATTTATCGGTAAATTTATAATCAAAATCATAGTTTTTAAGTATATCACCTAAATTGTTTGTTTAAATATATTATACCTTTTTATCAAATTTGAACGTAAAATGATTCATAGTAGGTAATTAAACCATTATGTTATTTATGAATTCAAAACTCAAAAAATAATTTGACTAAGTACATACTCTTCGTAGAAATCAAATCATATTATAAGAAATAAGACTTCTACTATAGATATTAGTTCTAGAATGTTTAACCAATCTAAATTACTTAGACATGTTGAGCCCACTCGGCAGTTCTGATTTCTCATCCGTTCGTCCACCAGCGGGTTTGTCTTTGGCCTTTTGCGTCTCTTGCAAGCCAGCATTTTTATGTCTAAACAAGAAAGATATTTACTTAAAATTGCCAGCACTTTTAAATTAATAAAATTGACTTTATTCTTTGCCCCTTACCTAATTAGGTAAACAACTTAAATCACCAAGCGTGAAAACTAAATTATGTTGTTCAGCCATATTTCTTCTCAAATGAACATTTCTTAGATGCCATTGTGGGTAAATAAAATATGTCAACGGGCTATATCTCGGTGAGAAAATGTTCAGCTGGTGGTTAAACACAGGAGCTAGGCAGGAATCTGCGCTTTCGTCTGCGATTTTAACGTGCACATAACCAATTTTTTGTATTAATTAATTCTCATTTCTGTTTCCAGTACCTCCTAAAGAACACGCGACTGAGTGACGTGAACAAACGGCTGAAGGCACAAATATGGAGTTCTGTGGTCACCATCGTGCTGGTGGAAGCTAAGAACCTGCCGGCTATGGACATGGATACAAGATCTAGTGACCCTTATTGTAAGTTTAGGTAAGTGGGTTAGTGGTATATCTTTCTTTCTTTCTTCATTGATGTAGATATTGTACTTTTGCAATTAGTAAAGGTAAGTCAATCGACTTATATTTTGGTTTGCCGGACCGGAAGTCATAAGATAGCGAGATTGCAGTCTGGCCAGTAAGGGATAGAAAATACTTCTCCCCTTTTTTATGTCATTACTTCTACTTCTTTAGATGCCTCTTGCTATCTATACCCATAGAAAGAAAAGGGTCGGGGTTATTATAAGCCGGCAGCGCACGGCACGTCTCATAGTCCGTAATAAATAGGTAATCATTTTGTTCGCAGGTTAGGCAATGAAAAATACAAAAGCAAAGTTGTGTGGAAGACTTTACATCCATCGTGGCTGGAACAGTTTGATCTACATTTATACGATGACCAGGAACAGATTTTGGAAGTTACTGTTTGGGATAAAGATAAGCAGACGAAAGACGATTATATTGGAAGGTAATTTAAATAATGTCACACATTTCAATTTTAAGGGAGCTCACTAGTCTAGTCTCTTACATTATTATTACAGACGGTACTACCACATAATCACAATAATTACCGCGTGCTATTTATTTATTTAAAAAACTTTAAAAACACATACGTTTACGTCTTTCTCTTTTCTTTTCCCGCCCTTACAAACCTGTAAAATGTTTTTTTTTTTCATAAAAAATTGAAAGCTTCGGACGAGTCCACCTAGTCTTTAGTTAAAATGTCAATTTAAAATACATACAATATCATAAATACTTACATAAACATATTACCTAACCTAAACCTAAATTAACCTAACTCATTGAAATGTATGGGTGGTTTATACATTTCAATGATTACAGGAGTTTTACGCGAGAACGTGGATCAGAGTCAAATAGGAGCGCCTTTCCTTTTTTCTCACTTTTATTTGATTTATCCTACACATTATTATAACAATGCCACCACTTTAACACAATAAATGCCGCTTAGGATAATTTCACAAAATTACGAAACAAAATCCATCTTTTTCTTTTCGTTTCCCGCGCAAAACTCACGTCTAAAATGTCAAGTTTTTTTAGCACCTACATTTTTTTAGAGAGTTTAAAATACAGCTCTGAATTCCAGCAATAGAGACAATCGTAGAAACTTTTAAACAATTTTAAACAGGTTGCCAGATTTTGATTCAATAACTTCCTTGTTTATGGGGTAATTTGTTCTTAGAAAAACAATTTAAAAATTTGTTGCAGATGTACAATCGACTTATCAAAATTAGAAAGGGAGATAACACACAACATTTGGCAAGACTTAGAAGACGGAAACGGACAGATATTTCTTTTGCTAACTATTAGTGGAACCACTCAATCAGAAACTATTACAGATTTGGCGAGTTATAGGGAAAATCCTAGGGATATAGAGATTATAGAAAACAGATACGTAAGTGTATTGTCCAGATGTTTATTACAGTAGAAAAATTAAATGGGTAATATTAAATACCTTTATTGAATTTTTTCCATCCGACACATTACCATTCTAATTTGATTATAATTAAGTGCCTAATGAAAAAAGTAATCCTTTTTAAAACTACTTTTAATACTCATTTCAGGCGTGGTACCATTTAAATGAAAACTCTAGCGGAGTTGGCTGGCTTTGTGTCAAAGTCTACGGTGCTAAAGGCTTAGCGGCTGCGGATTTAGGTGGCAAATCGGACCCGTTTTGTGTACTAGAACTCGGAAATGCTAGACTACAAACGCACACTGAGTACAAGACTTTAGCGCCGAATTGGATGAAAATATTCACTTTGTAAGTATTGATTTTATAGTATTTATGTACTTTGAGACTCGTAAATGTTTTCATCAGTTGATGTTTAACTGAATAAGTATCAATTGATTGATAGTGTAGAAATAATGAAACCATTAATGACTTTAATTGATTCAAGCATTCATGGTCACTACCACAGCAATGCTTTGCTTTTAACCCTCAACCCCCAGGAGGCACTCGGGTGCCACGATAACAATTGATTTCAATTGTGTCTGGAATAACTCACGATCGAGGGATAGGAGTTCTCGATATTTCGGCAATGTTGCAAGCGCCACGATTTCGTGATCAAAGTGCTTTTTCAATTCTTCAAGCATTATTAATTCGAGCAATCTGTCACAAATTTTTTAATCTTCTTCAGCACAGTAAAAGATATCACTTCGATTTTGGAATTGACAGTCTACGATGAGGATCACGACCATAAAGTTGAATTTCTTGGAAAACTAGCAATACCATTGCTGAATATAAGGAATGGGGAGAAGCGATGGTATGCTTTGAAGGACAAAAAAATGAGAGCTCGAGCAAAAGGAAACTACCCCCAGATTCAGTTGGAAATGAATGTTATTTGGAATCCGGTAAATTATTTAATAAATCAAAATAGGAACTATGATGATCACCTTCTACAACCGTTTCTATGTTATTACAGTTAAAAGGAGCATATAGAGCGGTCAATCCAAAGGAACCGAAATATATGCATCAAGAAGCAAAATTCAAGAGGCAACTTTTTATTAGGAACGTCATGAGGTTAAAAGCCATTATTATGTGGTTTATTGAAGTCGGCAAAATACTACAGTGAGTATATTTGCACAAATATAATTTTAATAGCATAATATATTCTAATATCTATACTAATATTATAAAGCTGAAGAGTTTGTTTGTTTGTTTGTTTGTTTGAACGCGCTAATCTCAGGTACTGGTTCGAATTGAAAAAATATTTTTGTGTTGGATAGTCCATTTATCGAGGAAGGCTTTAGGCTATATAACATCACGCTGCAACCAATAAGAGCGAAGCGTGAGTGAAAAATGTTGCAAATATAGTCGCGATCATAATAACAGAAATTTACGCGGACGAAGTCACGGGCAACAGCTAGTATTATTATATTGTTAGGTATCTTAAATATACAATGGTATTTTCCACTTTTACAGAGACTGTTTTGAATGGGAATCGAGGATAAGATCTTTTATAGGGCTCGTGGCGTGGCTTGCATTTTGTTATTATTATGAAATGTGGATGTTGCCATTTCTTATCCTTGTCTTCTTTACTAGAAATTGGCTTATCTACAGACTTACAGGTACTTTTTATAAATTAAAACACTAGTTGATATTGGTATTGCTTTAGAGTAAATTCAATATCAGCTTTTTTTATTTGTGTGTAACACGCCATGGTTACTACACATACACTTTAGTTGCTAGACACTAATTTTTACGTAAGTTAATAATTTTTTTTTCTAAGATAATTTTGTTTTCATTTTTAGTTCGGTTTAAGCCCATTCCTCGCAAATCACAGAGTAGTTCATGGACATACTTATCTTTATTTCGTAGTAAGTTGATAGCATTAATGTTGTGAGGTGTTGTTAGCACATCATACTAATTTTATGCAGGATTGAGTACGGGTTATTAACTTCACTGTTCGTGTATATTTTTATGCTTGATATCAATTTTTCCAACTCTGTTGAATACATTTTTTATAATACAAAAATAAAAAAATATTATAAGGTTGATTTTTCAACATTTTGTAATTTATCTAGGAGGCAATCCATTGTTAATGCCAGTTGATGATGAAGATTTACTAGCAGAAGAAGACGACGAGGATGATGGTGATAAGGTAATTTATAATTTTAAGTGGGTTTATTTATAAGTCTCCTATTATTAATATTATTATAAAATGTGTGTATAACACAAAAAGAAAACTGACAATCCAGAAATGCATAAAAATGTTACACCTAAAGTAGCAAATTGCTGCACACATTAAACGCAGTACATGGGCAAACAACCTTCGCTCGATTCATACATAGGTAATAAATAATTGTTAAATATACATGGCTCAACGTGAAGGAAACTCAACTTAATTAAATCATTACAACCATTTAAGAGATACATAATATCTATAAGAATCTCGTTTAAATATATAAGATTAAATTTTCAGCATTTTTACGACGACACAGATAATATAATACTAGTTACAACAATAAATGGTGTAATTTGTAATTTTCTCAGGAGGAAAAAAAATCTTTAAAAGAAAGACTACAAGCGATCCAAGAAGTTACGCAGACTGTTCAAAATGCCATTGGTTATGTAGCATCTTTAGGAGAAGCTGTTAAAAAGTAAGTTGTTTATATAGTAGATACGTAGATTACGTATTATTATTAAACTTCTAAGCTAAAAAGATTTATATTTTTCAGCCTCATGAATTTTACGGTGCCATATCTGAGTTACTTAGCAATAATAATGTTATTTGGAGCAATGTCAGTGCTCTATGTAATACCACTTAGATATCTTTTAATGGCGTGGGGTAAGTTATTGATGCTGATAAATCGCTTGGTTGAAAAGGATTAATAACAAAATAATTTATTTTAATTAATCACTGAAACATATTATTTCAGGAATAAATAAGTTTACTCGAAAGATTCTAAGACCACACACGATACCTAACAATGAAGTATTAGATTTACTGTCGAGGGTGCCAGATGATGAAACACTAGTATGTTATTTTTTAATTAATTATGTAACAAAATCTTGAGTTACAACAAACAAGCAGTTTAGTGCAAATTGTATGTCTTTTTAGCTATAATTATGAAAAGGCAATGTTAAGAAATAAAAAAATAAAAAAACTGTTTTAATAATTTTTCCGGTATAGCCATTCCCCGCACTTTTATCACAAAAAAATTATAAAAATAATGATGCATTATGTCATTAAAGTTTTTTACTTTAATTAAATATTTAATTTTCTTTAACAACTGTTCGAAAAACTTCTACTGTATAGCTTTTTTAAGTTTCTTTTTAAATTACAGTTGGACTGCCGGGAACTGAAACCGCATCCAACAAACGAACACCGTCGTGATGCAAGAAAAAAACACAAAGTGTCGTAACAAAACCCTTTTACGATCCGGGTAAGGATCAAACGTTATATTATGTGTAAAGTCATGCATTTAAAAAGTAACGATGATTAGCTCAGATGTTTGCAATAGTTTTGAAATTGGAATTGTATATAAATATGGTTTAAAAACCTCTATTTGTAGTACAAGACTTTACCAGAAAACTTTTTGCAATATAACTGAATATTGTTGTTTCCAATTTATACAATAATTTTAGCAGTTTTTACTAGCCCATTAATTACATTATTGATTCAATGAAGCCATTGTATTTTCTATAATGTTAAAACTCCACATGCCACAAGTCATATTTTTATACTTTGGCATATTTCATAGAATAGTGACTAACCGCATTAATTTTGTATTTATGTGACAAAGTAAATATGTCTTCTAATGTTCAATAGTGATTTTCAGCTAGCGGTTGGTTAACTGTGATCTCTAAGATCTAAAAAATAATATTAAAGTAAGTAGTCGACACGTCTACTCATGACACCAATTTTGGATAAACAATTATATTAGATACAATTTTTAATCACAATTGTCCAATAAAAGGATTGCCGTTAATGAATAAACATAAAACGAGTTATTAAAAATAGGTTGCTAGAAAATTTTATATTTTCACAGATCGTCGTCCCAATATTTTTATTACGAATGGTGATGTATGAAGTTTTTTTAGGAACCAGATAAGGTTATTTACTTACGCATAATTTATATTTTTAGCATTCTGCAATATTATATTTGATAAGTATAGTAGGTATTTGCATTTAAGTCCCAATGTATAAAGCAATTTATGAACGTTGTTTAAAATTTAGATAGGATTTTAAAATAATGCCAGTTTTTGTAATGTTGTGTAGGAATAGGTAAATTGTTAAGTTTAAAATTAAATCCGTTTATTATTTAATGAACTTCGACATGATGTATTGTTAGGAACAGTTCAATAAAGTTAATTCCTCAGCACATCAAAAATCAAAACTATCAAGGTACACAAAATAGTATAAGACTGAGACCAATCTCATTGATAGGAAACTTGAACTAGAAATATACCTAGATAGGAATCGTTTATACGAATTCATGTCATTAAACCTGAATTAAAATTGAATCAGAATCTAACTATTTCGAAGCGCTGTTCCCCATTCCATTTTAATGTAATTATTACTAATATACCTAGATTTTAGATGCCTACCTTTATCTATTTCTATATTGCACAAATTTCCTAGATCTATACTCTATTTTGATCTAACAGAAATAATGTATTTTATCTTCACTGCGCCAAATTTATACACTGAGCGTTTTATCATTATTCGAGTTTTAAACACATCACCTTTCGAACTTTAGGTAGGTACTTACACTTCACCTTTCATTGTCGGTTACATTGATACAGTTACTACATTAATTAAACGAACTAAAAATAGAATTCTCACTGTCTTATTACGTCTAAAAATTAAAGTACCATATTTGATAAAATTATTTCATTAGTAGATTATAGGCATTTTCAAATTCTAGTCAATCGCTTCGTTATAAAACTGAGTTCCTGAAAATACGTAGTATCTAGTGTTAAATATTTTTGATTAGTTTGCGCACAGCATACACAACTCTATTTGAATTGACAGTAAAGTACATGACTTTTCGATATTTAAGTACCATAATAATATTATAATGAAACACCTGCATGAAATGTGATATTTATATAAATAATGTTTTATAGTAATGTTAGTTAATAAATCATCTTTCTTAGATGTGTTGCTAAAATTACAGTTATTCCATTTAATTGTTTATTTGTGTCTGCTGATTGTTTCTAGATTTCATACCAATTGGTCTTTCTACTTGTATAAGATTAGTTTTTAAGCAAGAGTTATCAATATTAATACAACCGGACTATTTAACTATATTACGAGTATGATGTTTATTAAATTGAATATACACCGTGCATTTTTGACTACCAAAAAAAAACTCTGCCAAGATGTTATACATAGTGGTTACATAACGTAGGCTTCGTTTTACAGGAGGTTCAAAATGCCCGGTGTATTTAGATTTATTTTATAAATGTTTTGGTTCGGAAGTATTAACAATGTAATTAGTTACAATAGCTATAACTAACCCGATACTTGTATCGGGTTAGTTTCCTACCTACTACTACTACTACCTTCCTAAAAATCAAAGATTGAAAACATTTTGTTTTAATTTAACTATGCTTTAAACTGAAGTCTTCCTAATTCTTTAAATACTGAATTTTCTTCGATGGTATGCTCTTACTTAATACATATTTGCCATTGATCAAGGTTTTGCCATTTTCGTCAGTGAAAGTCTCGGAAAAAGTTGTATGAATTAAGTTGTAATTTACTAACAAATGTTTACCGCGTCGATTAGTTACAAGTATTATCTTCCAGTCCCACACCATTGTTTT
The DNA here is from genome assembly GCA_949315895.1 of Anania crocealis. Classification (NCBI taxonomy): domain Eukaryota; kingdom Metazoa; phylum Arthropoda; class Insecta; order Lepidoptera; family Crambidae; genus Anania; species Anania crocealis. Next base: position 4,413,469 of record OX438872.1, on the reverse strand, counting down.
AGATAGGTAAATTAATAATTTTATGAAGCACAAAAAGTGATGAAAAATGTTACCGCTTTCATATTTTAAAATATTAAAAGTGATAAAATTGAATGTGTTTTATTTTTATTAAAATATTATCTTAACGAGAAGTGTAAAAGTAGGTGCTTAGGTACCCACAGTAAAACTACAGTTATTGACGTCTAGTCTACACAAGGGGTGCTGTTTAGTAAAATAGTTTCAAACTACAGCAACTAGCAGTTTTTCGGGGGTCTGATATGTAGTTTCGAATGCCGTATTTTCGACGCACGCTCTTGCGAAAAAAAAATCAAGTGGTACGCCCGTGCGAAAAGCCGTACCGAAAATCGCTAAATCGAATGACGGACTCGCGAACACGCAGTCACGAAATACTTTTTTATACGTAGTACGCTAGATCGATAGTCATGGTATCGAAATGCATTGCTGTGATTAGAGTGCCTATTCAAATATAATAAATACAATAATCGGACTCACGACTTCGACGATTACTAAAAACTACCTACGCTAACTATAATAAAACTTACGACTGGGTATCATCTACGCTTCCCGATATGATAAGCGTATAACATACAAGTTTTGAGCACACATTATACTCATGAAATCAGAACAATTAAAAAAATAATAATAAAGGTTTACTAAAATTGGTAAGTTTTTCTGTACGTTAACTTAATTAATAATACATTAGCGTACATAGGTAGCTTTTAGTTTAGTAATCGTCGATGTCGTGAATCCGATTATATCTATTACTAATATTATAAAGCTAATAAGTACCTCTGGGTAAGCTCGCTCCATCTTAGGCTTCTTCGTAACCGTACAGTTAGGTATGTAGACAAGAGCAAGCTTATTATTTATTTTAAAAAAAAAGTTTGTTTGTTTGAACGCGCTAATCTCAGGAAGTACTGGTTCGAATTGAAAAAATCTTTTTGTGTTGGATAGTCCATTTATTGAGGAAGGCTTTAGGATAACATACTCCCCAGGGGCGCTAAATAATACTAATTTAATAAACGTTAGTATTATATGGTATTATTTAAAAATATTCCTTACAAATACAGTGCCTCACAATAAGTTATCAGCAAATGCGCAGAAAAACCGAAGTGACAGACGCAAAAAAAGGGTTTATTTTTAAGTGTATAATATGGTAACCGATTAAAATTTCTTGATTATTTTATGACGTTAGCATTTGTACACCAACTGAACCCAAAATCAGCACTACACTGCATCTGGAAATAAGGATTCTACGGGGCGCGGCTAGAGGGCAAGCTCCCCAGCCGCGCCCTATAAGAATTTAATTTTCTTCAAAATTACTGAACGTACATACTAGATTGTAACTCGTACATGGTGTACTTAAGTAGAACACTGATTTACCATAGGTCAGACCACGAAACAAGGGGCGCCCCTGGGGAGTATGTCACCGTTTTTTAAATCAGAAAAATTAAAGCGTCTTGTATTGTAGGTACCTAGTACAATAAATTTTGTACAATCCACTGTAAAGTTTCATTAAAAAATTTTAGGTATTGGTAATAGTGTTTGCCATGCGAAGCCGGAAAAGCAAGCTTTATTCCGTCTTCAACTCCTATATTTAATATTGAGTCCCTCCTTAGTGTCTTCAAGTTTAATTTTATTTCATTAAGTTTACGATAGGTAGCAGTTAGTGCCGTTCTCTTTCTTTAAATTAGGGATATTTAAATATTATAGCTGGCAACACCTATCAAAATCGAGGCGGCCATTACTGCCTGTCTGATTATGTCATTGTCTTGTGTCAAGTCAACGAGTCGTGGCCGCGGGGTGATCTGCCAAAGTACCACATACATTTTCAAAAAAATCGCCCGTAACTAATTAAAACAATGGGTTCCAAATTGCAAGAGTACAAGGACACCTTAGAGCGTAGCTTAGTCGACAAAAGCAAACCATGGACCAAATATTTCGACAAGGCTGAGCAAAGGACCGGCGTGAACAGAGTTTACATTTTCGTTGGTGAGTGCACCTTTTTTTCGCGTTTATTTATATCCTTAGCAGTCGGTTTGACGTTGGTTCTTTTGTGCAGGTTTGGTCGCGTTCACCGGTTTATATTTAGTGTTCGGTTTTGGAGCTGAGCTGATATGCAACTCGATTGGATTCGTGTATCCAGCGTATATGTCAATGAAGGCGTTGGAGTCCCCTCAGAAGGATGACGACACTAAATGGCTGACATACTGGGTGGTGTACGCGTGTTTCTCTGTCGTGGAGTACTTCTCAGACTTCATTGTCGGCTGGTTCCCGCTCTACTGGTTAATAAAGGTATGTTTCTTCATCCATATGCTAACAATTGGTTTGAAAATACAGCATGAAAGTGAGAGGTTAAAGTGCATACCTTAACCATATTTTGTCTTAGTGTTTTTAACAAAAGAAATTCAAAGCAAGTTTACCTAAACACATGGGTAATATTTGTGTACTACATTATAATTTTATATTAAGCAATTTTTCTAGTATTAAATTTAACTCTTCAATCATGTTATTCCAGACACAGTAATCAATTGTTATCACGACCGCCGGCGGTCTTATGATCCTGTAGAAGTTAGTAAAAGTAGATATTTGTCATTTATAACATTATCTTGCATTTTTGCTCTATACATATGAACATGGCTTTATACAAGGTAGTTTATTTGTTATAAGTTATAAATGGTACTACTAGTACGGGGCCGTTCCCAAATTACGTCACACATTAAGGGGGGTCTTACTTATGGTGACATTGGGCAAAATAGTATGGGAATTTTCGTAAAAAAAAAGGGGGGAGGGCTCTGAAAATCTCAAAAATCGTGTGACGTAATTTATGGATGACCCCTACCTTTAGAAATTGTAAATACTCATATCTTAATAATATGTTTTATTAAAATAATAAAAGAAGTTACACATTTTGAGCCTGTCAAACGAGCAATGAATGACAAACATCAAACATTTATTTCCAATATTTTGAAAGTACTTATTCTACTACTTGCAACATCTTACTATAGTACTTATGATTTATTTATTTATTTTAGGAAGATTTATTTACAGCTTAAATATTTACAATGAATAACAACATATTATTAATTCTATACCTATTACAAATCTCCACATATGAATATTCAAGTAGGTATTAAACTCATTTTAATGTAGTAAATAAATGTTAGGTAACAAATACTAATTTAATTAGATAACTAATCGTAACTATCAAGGTCTAAGAAACTCAAAATATGATTTAGACATTATTTTGTCGTTTTATGGAGGGAAAAACAGATGATTTGTGGCCTTTTGCTCAGATCAAGATTTCAAACATTCATAAAGTGTGGTAGTATTGTCCATTGTTAACTCCCCGCTGGTCTAGTCACTAGACGGTAGTCTTTTAAATGCTAGGCCAACATCTTGGGGTCCTTTGTTTGATCCCCAGGCTGGGCAACAAAAAATTTCAAATTTTTAAACATTACTCTGGTTTGCGATGTGATGATCATTGCTGTGGTGACTTAAATTCAATGTTGGAGGCCCTGTAGTGGGATGATTTTAGGCCGTTACTTTATCTTTACTGTCAACCAATGTGTTAAGAAACTTGAGGTGTAGTGAATCACGTTTGGAAAGAAAAGAATGCTATCTTAAATGAACTTGACATTTTTCCTTAAAAAATATAATCTTATCTTTTATGCACTATCATTTAGTTTACTAGGTAACTGGAATCATAGAGATGTTGATAAAATAAGATATGATAACATTCATATTTAAAATAGTATTACTAAGCATTGCATTACACCCTTGTGAACTTTAGCAAAACTATGATGAACTTGGGGGTGCCAAGTGAATTCATTTGCTATATGAATCCATCCACAGAAGCATTTTTTTCAAAGGTTGCTTCTACCATAATTGTAAGGAACACTAATTTCACCGTGACCTGAAGATTAACTATATTTGTGGTGACCCTCATAGCTTATAAGCCATAAAACTAACCCTAAAGTAGTTTCTCCTTGTCTTTTACTGAAGAAGAGTAGACTTTATAAGAGGTTCTTAGGGTTTTACTTATTTTCGTTAAAAGAAAAATAAAAGCAGCCAAACATAAAGTGTATTTTTTTTTTAATTCTTTATATTCTTTTAAGTTTCAAGACATACTTATTGCAACACATGCCAGTTATTTAAATATAAAATTTAATATTTTTCTAGGTTCCCCTTTTCAGCTTACTAGTTGTCAATTACTTTTATTAAATATAGGCTATGTATGGAAGAATCATGACTTAGATTGAAAAATAGAATAAAATTACCAAAACAATTTGTTACTCATCTATCATGTTACTACTTTTTGTTATAATAAGGAAGTTTATTAACCTAGCAATTAACAAATTGATAAGGGCAATAGTATGTAGTTCGATGTAATTTTTCCTGTTTAGCTTTTAGTTAGTAAATGTTGAGTTGAATTTAAAACAACATACCAACAAATAGCTACTACCTTTGATGAGGTGTTACAATGGGACTTGTTTGAATAAAATTTTAATACAAAGAATTATCATATGCTTTCACTGTAAAAAATATAACGGGCCAAGTGTGACTCGGACTCGCGCACGAAGGGTTTTGTACCAAAAAGGCCAAAAACAGGTGACAGGGTAGTCTGGACGTCTTAGTATGGATAGACTAGGCAAATCAACACTAAGGAGTACCCAAGTACTTTTAAACTTTGGCGTTGCATGATTATTTACAATGTTTATGTTAAGTCATCCTATGCCCACTGCCACGAAATTATGAGTAATCAGAAAAAAACGCGTTTTGCTCGTAAGAATAGAATAGCTGCTGTTAATTTAAATAAAATTTGTCCTCTGCTCACGCACGGTTTAGCCTGGAAGAAATTAACCATTTGTACTACTATATACTATTTGGGGGGGGGGGGGGGGGTACTACTAGAGCTATGTGCCCAATTGATTTAATTTTATTACTTCTCAACAAAATCAATTCTCAAAAAACTAGAACACTATTACCTTAGAAAATTAGCTCTGGTATTAATGGAATTACTGTTAAGTGTTAACTGCATTTCATTCTAGTATTCTTTCGTATGGTACATTATTGCTCCAAACGGCCGCTTTTGGCGTTAGCGGCAAATTCGACTTTATAAACACTAAATAAAAACTTTTACTGTGATTCAATAAAAACTTAATTAAACTAGTAAATAACAAAAGATCTATTAACTAGGAATTTAATAGAAATAATTTTACTCTATTTAGGTTTCTTGAATTTACACGAACATTACACATTGATATGTAAGCTCTCGTTCATAAATGACTAGATTTTGCTTTAGTGAAACGGATTACGGAATGATATTATGTGTAGACGAATAGAATAAATTTATATAGGGTGAAATTTTAATATATCAATCTACGAGACAAAAACAAATTACTTTTTTTTTTGTATAGCCCAGTACAAAAATGTCAAGATAAAGCACTTCGAAAATGTCCGCGAAAAATCGAAAATTTTTATACGACCGCCTAGCAACACTTTTTTTACGCAATGCACATCACATTTATTCATTATGATACTAATCATAAGTTTTTAATGTTATACCTAAATACGCCTAAAACTGTAAAAAATTAAAACTACTCGTATATTGCGAAAAATATTTTCGGGTGAAAACTTTATTTACATTTTGTACTTCATAAATGGGCTCTAAATATGATACCGAAGGCCTGCAAAAATTTTGGAAAGTGGTTAAAATTTCACCTGTATATTTATACAGGGTGTAAGGTAAATATGTAGTATAATAAGCCGAAACCAGCCTCTGTTAACATAAGCATATAAATACTATAAAAATTAAAAATCTTTTATTTCAGACCGCTTACGTCCACTTGTTACCTAATAACACATTACTTGTCTGATACTATGTTAGTTTCAGAAAATACCTACTATGTAGCAGTCAGATATCATTTACCTAACATGCTGTATGACACACAAAACCTCTATCGATTATGTTGTGAACTAAAGTCTACTAACAAGTCAGAAGTTCAAGAAACTCCATCGCACAGGAAAAACAAGTTACGAAACATGTATTAAGTGCGATATACGCACGTTATAAAGTCCATGCGCGCCATGTCATTTGATACGTGCTTTGCTATTGTTAATACTGGGTAGCAAAAAAAACATGTGATTCCAACCATAAGATGCCGCTAAGTGCCGATTAAAAAAATAACCTACAAAAGTAGCAACAGAGTTCAATATCTCTTTACTTTGACAACCTCGGTGTCGCTTACTCCGAGGTCCCGGGATCGATTTCCGGACGGGTCAATGTTGTTCACATTTATTTATCATGTATTTATTAAGCTCTGTTTAGGCCCAAAATGAAATGGCGGCGTACCTACGACGCAACATAGTTTTTTGTATAAACAGTAGATAGGTTATATTCAGTAAAATAAAATTGCCTTCATGCAATTACTAATTGACTTTATTTTCCGTTTGTATCTGGTACCTATTAAAGCAAAAAATTCTAAACAAAGAGAAGTAGGTTCGTAATAATCACCCAAAAACCACATCTAATGAAACCTACATATTATTACTTGAATTATATAATATTGTGCAATACCTTACTAATACATAGGTCGAAGTAAATCATATAAAACTCACATCTTCCATAATAGAAATATACATTATATTTACGTCATTGATGACACAGTTCAGGTGATCAGCAGTAGGTTTCATCCTAACAAGATTCCTATTGCCTTTTTCTTAAATGTTAATGCTTGTGTTTGTTGTTGTGGTGTCAAATAACTATTTATTTCTTTCTAATCAGACTGATATGATCGGGATCGCGATATAACCGGGAATGCAGTTAAATCTGATACCCAGGCGGGCGCGAAGCGTTATTATTTTTAGTATAAGAGTAAAATTCTTTGCAGCCTGCTCAAATTCACAAGCCCTATAATAAGAGTTTCTTATAATATTTCTGAAAATACCTCACAGACTATCTCAACCTTCTAATGATTTATTTTTTTCATTTTACAGTGCATCTTCGTCATATGGTGCTACATGCCCACTGAATTTAACGGCTCACTGGTGATCTACCACCGCATCATCCGTCCGTACTACATGAAACACCACGACCGCATTGACAACATGGCTAGCTCTGGTAAGGAAATCTGATTATTGTAAAAAATCTACCTATTTTACAATTGGCTAAAACAACAGGAACTCCCTTCAATAGTTACAATGGATTTAAAGAATTATTTTGCTATATGATATCAGTTCAAAGTTCAAGTGTGTAGTTGAGCTAGGATAAGATGTCGCCATCCCTTGTCAACTTACTCAATATGATTGGCTCAATCTAGGCATCTTAGCAATAGGTGTTTAAATATGGATTGCATTTTTATAATCAAGTCTCAGAAATGCACAAAAATTGTTTTCCGTTAGCAGCTACTCCTATGAAATTCGTTAGTTAAGAGGAAACACCACGGCCGTTTTTCCATACAAACGTAGTCCCCTGTTTCCTCCCTGGATAATGCCAGGAGAGCAATAATTTTTATTACAAAAATTTATGGCCACTGTTAGCATGTTTCTATGTTTTCTGTTTTTTCATAAATTGATTAATAAAAAAGATATGAGCCCTCAAAAATCGAAAAAATTCGCCAGATTTTCCGCTGTGTTCAAACATCCAGAAAACAAATTTGGCAAAATTTAAAAAAAAAAGGAAAACATACGAACACGGCCAAAGCCTTTCTTTAATTTTTAATTAAAAAAGTATTTAAATCGTCTAGTTTTGGAAAAGTAATCGGGGGAATACGAAACGTTGATTTTGTGTGTTTTTAGTAGGTATTTTCGGTCCAAGAAGCAGTTGTCTCTATCACACTCTGCGGTGAATGCGTTTGGCACTGCGCGACAGCAATAGATTTTAAAAATACCTATTTTTCAATTCTCTCGCCCGTAGTGTTTCCTCTTAAGCAACAGATGACTTGAGAATGTAAGTACAATTTGGTGTTTCGTATCACCTAATTACCAAGCAGTGGATATACTCTTAGTGGTTCATTTATTAAACAGGACTAATATGGAACGAATACCACACTCTGTTCTATTCTAGTATTTTAGTTAATTACCTGTTAGAAGAACAGATCAATATAGAATGCTTACTTTTACAGGCAATTAACAATGATACGCCACGGCAGGTGTAGGAAGGGACTAGATTTACGTTACGCTGAAAGCGGTCAGCTTCAAACGTTAACAATAAATTATTTATTCGAAATAATTATGATGTCGAGGCTTAACAGATTCGATTATGGATTAGGGAAGTTTTAATAAAATAAAATGTCGAGGTTAAGATGCATTTAAACACGAAAATAGGCTGTTACTAAGCAATAAAAAATAAATTATTACTTATAAAGTTGTTTGTAGACAAACAACGACATCATGTTAATATCGGAAGAAGTGCCACGGATTGTTAGGAGATAGTTAGATCGATAATCAAGCAACATTACAAAACTGTTGTTTCCAAAGTATGTATTTTTTTCAATACCCACGTGGCGTGGATGCTCTCCACTCTTGAATTTCAATTAATTTATTTATTTATAATGTGACAGCAACAACACGCAACAAACAATCTAAACAAGTGTTGAAATTTTTCAGTGTTGAAGTTTAATTCAATTTAGTAATTTGAAATTAGACCACAGTCAAATTAATACAGAAAGATATGGTTGAAATATTCAAATTTACTTAAATAAGCCCACAGATGTATACTAGAGGTAATTGTACTTAAATTTTAAGGCATTATATAAAGAAGCCGTGTTATTTCATTATGAATACAAATATACCGTTTATGCAATCCACTTTCGGCTTTTTAGCTGCGTTATAATGAGAAATCTAGCGCGTATTCTTTAGTATCTTATAATCGTTACAGTTTAACAGTAAATAGTAGGAATTACTTTACTAGTTTACTACTACAGGGATAGCTAAGTTATTTTATTTTATCGTTATTGTAGATAGCTTGTTTAAGGAAGTATTGAAGGATGTCAAAGAAGATATCAAGCGCGATATCTCCGATCTTAAGTTCGAATTGAAACAGGCCGCTAGAATTCTGAAGAAAAAGTAACGTATGTAATAAAAAATCAGTTGTGTTACGAAATATGCTTGGGTGTATTCGTAATTATTCACAAATATCAACGGGATCCCCTTGGGAATGAAATATTTACAAGCTTTCGCGTATAAAATGTCCAGTGTGATTTTTATAAATGTTCCAAATTTCAAAGTGTGTGAATGGTGATGGGTGTTAATTTTTTATTTATTTCAATTCCACCTGATTGTACACATCAATATACATTAACTTTATTTACTAAGTTCGTCAATTTAGCAACGCAAATACTAAAAATAAGTTATTAGACAGTTTATACTAATAGCGATGCAACGAATACGAATATTTTTGTTTATCCATTAAAAGCTAATGAGAATGATATTTTAAATTCTTATTCTATTTCGATGAACCGTTAAAGAATATATTTTATAACCGAAAAGACAACAGTTATTTGTTCTAATCTCAGAAAAATGAAATTACTATATCTCTCGCTTATTTTTGACCTCAATGTATATTTATATTTAAAAAAAAATGGGTTATCAGAAGTAATTATAAATAACAGTCATATTAGCTGCTTAAAAGGATAGTACCAAATACTTGTTGCAATTTCTTTAAAGAAAATAACTATTACCATTTCCATTTTTAAAACAATGATACTGAAGCTATTTAAAGATAAGCTTTATTAAAATATCATTTATATTCCCTAGTAAGTCTACAAAATTTTCGGTGTGTAATATAGTAAAGCATGTAATATCAGGTCATTCATATTCAGTAAATATTACAATCGGGATGTGTATTTGTATAAGTATTATTGTTGCATCACTGCTTTCAACACACACATACAGTGCTTCAGGACAATTATCACTATTTTAGACAGCTTCAAGGAGACCGTGAAAGAACTCAAGGATGATTTAAAGCGAGATGTCAACGACATTAAGAAAAGTGTCGGCAAATATCTGAAGGATCTATAATTTGACGTATGTAATCGAATATCAGCTTTGCATGGGTAATTGCTTGCAAAGTATATAAAATAATATCAACTGCATTCAAATATAAATAGCCTTTGTATTCGTGTTTTGGTAATTTTTGTAGTGTTTACATTTTTTCACTCTATGTTTGGTTATTCACAAAGGGTAAATGTACTTCACATTTGGTTAATAATTAAGCTAAAAACAAACACTGACTACATCTTCTACTCGTATTTCACATTAAACAAAAGTCTGAACTTTACAGACATTATTTTATTGGATTCTTTGTATTAAAGTCAGGATTACTTTTGTTTCTTCCATAAGATATAAATGTCCGCGAGTTGGTGCAGGGAGCAAATATGAAGATAGAAAGATCAATGAAAAAGTTAACCGAATCAATTTAAACTATTCGCTGTCAAGATACGTAGAGTTTTAAATAGCGGAGTATGTTTGTTTTGATTTATTTTGTAGGCGTAGAGAGTAGGGTACCTGTGTTGTGTAGTGCACATTTCAGACATTACATTTCACATCACTCACTCATTGATCACATTAATTTAGTCCGATAGCAAAAAAACTCTGACTGATATAGCTGCCATCTATGATCCTATCGCATAACATCAAAAAAAATTTGAAATATGGCTAGGCATATAATGATTTAAACTTTTATAATTACTAGAATAAGAGTACATTATTTCGGTGTTTCTATCATGTGCCTTGTTTTTTTTTGAGTGCCAGACATTTTGGCACTTTGGCAATCGCCAAACGCCAGGTACATGGTAGAAATCCTAAAATAAGAATGTAACTCTTTCTAGACATTTCTTCGAGACTATTTGACTAAAACAGATATTTTTAAAACCGAATTTCGCACGTCATCACTCTTATTGATTAAGTGGCTAAAATTATAACATTTATTCATTAATGGTTTTACAACCCATGGGTTCGTAGTATGTAATTTCTTGAAAAGGCTAGATATGTTTTTCAAAGTATATTGATGGCAAGTCCCCCGAATTAATGCCAGCAAACACGTTGTGAATAATGACAGTGTTAATACGCGATCAGTATTGTTTCAACCTATTGTATTTCATTCAAATTTACATATTTTTCCTCAATCTGTGCTTAAGTAAGTAAAACAATATCGTAAACCAGTGGCCCGGTAGTGAAACCTCTTAAAAACGTGAATATTGGGTTAATGATACTGCTGTCCTATGTTTACTGTGGCAGAATGGTGTCAAAATAACGAAGCCTGAAATACTTCGCATTATATTACAGGGTTCTATAATTCCTGTTTCAAGTATACCTACTAATGCTTCGCCCGCGACTCTGTGTCCGCGTGGGAAGCAACTATTTCGCACTCGCGATTAAATCGCATTTCCGATTATTTTGTCTCCTTTAAAATCTCTTTATTTTTCCAATAGCTTTCTGTTATTTTTATACCATTATTATTATTAAGAAATCTGTTAATTCCCTATACAAGCTTTCACGGTTCACCCTTTAACAGCTCTAAACTACTCTGAAGAAAAAGCAAAGCAATTGAGGCTATTTCTTCACTCTAACTATCTCTATGTAAAATTTCGTATATTTATACGCCCGGCCCGCTAGTTTTTTAATTTATTAGCACATTTCACATATCTTTCATCTTTATAATATAAGTGTAGAGGTACTCGTAGGATATAACTTCCATAGTAGTACAACACTGAATCACATGAAATACTTCACTCACACAAACTCATTTCCATTCGTTTATTTGTAGGTAAAGCAGACTAGAGCACATTTTATTCAAAATACAAAATGGTAAGTTGACTGTTATTCTGGCTAAAGCTTTTGTCACTAACAAAGCAAGCTTGATCTGGCTTGATTTCAACAAAAAATATTAGTTTGAATAAAATAAGTTGAGTAGTTGTATTGCCTATTAGTTGTAGTAATATCACTGATGAAATGAAACTAATTAATAATAACTAATTAACTTACAATTATTATTACTGCTTATATTTTTAATATCCGTGTATCCATTTTTATGAACAAGCACAAGTTCTTACGGACTCAACTGATCCTGACTTTTGATAGTATTATAGATATATAGATAATACATTTATTGTTCAAAATAAACGTGGTTAAATAAATGACACAATATACTAAATAAATATATATGATCCAAAAAAAATTTACAAAAATTTTGTGAGTCACCAATTTATGCCGGTATATAATATTTGTTAGTGCTAAAGAATAATCAACGGACATGGTCTATTGACGGTTAAATTGGTTTCGTTAAAAATAAATTTGACGTGATATTTCATAATTGATCTACGTTGAAAGTTTATGTTGCATAGTAATCAATTTATTTATAAATAGGTAGAAAAGATAAAATGTAAACAAAGATAACTGTTATAAAACATTGGCAGCTAATGTAATGCCACTGTATTTACATACTGTGATAGTTACCTACTTGTAACAAGTTTTTGTGTTTGAATGTTTTGAAAGATAAAAGTATGTATTGTGTGTCCTATATGTCCTTGGCACAGACAATGAGACCTGATGCCTTACTCTGCAACACGAAGCTCGTATTTACGGGTATATCTGTCTCTTTCAGATACTTTATGACATCGGTATGAGTGATAGGGACAGATGGATTCGAATATACGGACATTGTGTAGCAGAGTAAGACCTCTGTTTCGTGTGCAGTCTGATACCTACACTACAATGTGTGCAATATAGCAGAACCGATAAGACGTTCCTATAAATATTTTTCAGTATCTGATACATAAAGGCTGTTTTCGGCTTATCGTATTTTTAAAAAAAGGAAAACAATTATTTTGATAAATAAAATAACCGACGTAAAGCGGCCCAGTGTAGTGTTTGAGAATATTAAAAAAAACAACATTATTTTTTATATATATTCTTAATTGCGCACAAAAAAACATAAAGGTTGTTACAGTAAAAACAGTTTACAAAGGTGAGCTTATCTCTTTAAGAGATCTCTTCCAGCCAACCTAACTGGTGTGGAAGAAATGAATTTAAACGGGCACAGTAATGTGCATTTAGAAGATAAAAAGAAAATTTACAAAAAAAAAAAAAAAACTAAAATAAGATAATGATAAATATACCTACTTAAACTACACTCTAATATACTTCAAATTAAATTATATATAAAAAAAAAGGATAAACCTACTTATAAAATACATACAACACATACATATACCTACATAAACTAAATACATTGTAATGATTGAGATAAATAGTGCTCTTTTAAACGAATCTTGAACGATGTTATAGAAGGGCTGCTTTGTATAGCCTTGGGGAGTTTGTTCCATAGTCGCACAGCTTGGGAAGAGAAGGAGGATATTAGCGTCTGATGATTTATTTATTTTATCTAATGATGATACATTTTATAAAGCGTAAGTTGTTACAGGGCGTCTACCATGTGCTTTGTTTTTATAAGTTTGCCTTGATCACGGAAGAACTTAGTTTGACAAGGTACCTACAGGCAACAGCACGTCAACCTACCACAAAACGTCAAATTTTCTCAATTGATATAGATCTCTACTTGTTGGACATAATGTTGAAAATCAATTCAATGACCTTCCACTTTTTGGGTACACCTGTACATGGTAGCAAATAACTATTAAAGTTACCATAAAAGTATTAAATGCATGAAAGTCAATATTGATTATCTCAAAATTCTAGATTGTAAACTGCACCAACTGGTGGAGTTATTTTATTGATATTTTTCCAGACAACATAGTTAAAGAAAAGCATTACAGTCTAAAAAGTTAAAAACACTTGATATATTGAGTACCTATATTTTAATTCGTACTGCACCAATTTTGAGCACTGTCTCAATCTCAAAATTACTTATATTCCATTCAAATGTGTTTTATCCTAACATCTGAACTTCGTAGATAGGTATCGCTTCCACCAACTGTTCTGATGTGTTCATAACTTAGCCGTATTATACAGGTTGACTTTCTCATCTTTCAAACGTTTTTGTAGGCGTTCAGTGTCGTATTTAGAGCCCATTTATAAAGTAAATAATGTAAATCAAGGTTTCACCCGAAAATATTTTTCGCAACATAGTTTTCAATTTTTTTACGGTCCTAAGCCTGTTCAGGTATGAAGGAAAAATCAAAAACTTATGAACAGTATCGTAATGAATGAATGAGATGAGCATCGCGTAAAAAAAAGTGTTGCTAGGAAGCCGTATCAAAAATTTTAGGCCGTAACAGCGTGTCAAACATTTTGTTCACTGCAGTCAATATCTTTTTTTATTAAGTACATATATTATTATTAATTTACGTAACTTTATTGCAAGTCTTAAGAAGTCAACTGCTTGACGTAACCTCCCTCAAAATTGATACAAGATAGAATAAAACCTGCTGATTGATATTCAACTCTATTTGTTAGGCTGTCACGTTCATAATGTGTTAAGAAAAATCGTCTAATTTTCCGTGTATTTTTTTTCTTCTCATGTACTATATGTATAGGTTAATATGTCGTTGACTGCACGCGCTGTAAATGAAAGCACTCATTATTCTTGTTAGTTCAATTGCTTCCTCTGCCATACAATAGAGTCATACACTCCAAATAATTCCCTGACACAATCTACCCGTCTCTTATGTCGTTTACAACTCTTTACACATGAACAATGATACCCCATCACTCTTTCTTTAAGTCCCTTCTCATCAAATTTACATAACACGAATTAAATTCGCGATTCCTACTTCCAGGTTTCGTCCCATTCTAGAATGATTTAATTTAATTTTGTAGAATGAACTAGATACAATTAGAGAAATAAAAATATCTAACTTCATCATTTATCAAAATTAACTTAATTTTGATTAAAGGAGGCTTTTTGACAATATTGTCAAAGACAACGCTTTGCATAGCTCTAATAATTTACTAAAGTGTATTTAATAAATAAACAAAATAATCAGTTTTTATTAATATTCTCTCAAATTATTTATTTTAGTTTTTTGAATTATTACTAAGGGCCGATTTTTCAAACGTCAGATAAAACTTATCAGACTGAATAAGTATAAAACGACCGATTTCAAAATGTCATTTACATAAATGATTGCTGACAAATAGGTGACGTTTTCAAATTAGCCATATTGTATTTTATTCGACGAATATTTCTTATTCGATTATTGAAAAATCAGGCCTTAGTCTCTAAATAGTTTTATATAATGTGTAAGGTTTGGTATTTGGGTGTGAGAGATTGTGTACACGTCTTTTGGTCTGTGGATACTTTTAAAATGTATTTATTACTTGTCTTAGGATCTAGTTAAAAATGTATTCACTTTATATTTCGTTATATCAGCAAAAAAAAGACTATAAAATATTTGGTATATTTTATAGTCTTTTTTTTTTGCTGCTTTTTTATAATATAGTCTTCGTTTTTGATAGGCCTTTGTCCAGTAGTGATGATGATAACTACAAAATTAAATTTAATCATTATAAATAAAAATTACGTCTCCTATTTATCAAACAGGACACAATTAAAATGGGTATCCAGCCAGCACTTAGAAATATATATATATTTTTTAAAGTCTAATAATTTCTTTTTTTTTTCAGCCTCCCGCTTGGTAGCAGATGCGGTTAGGAAGAACAACTAAGTAGTCTGTCATCTGACATTATTGGGGGCGAAAGTACAAACAGTGGTTTTCGGCACCCGCTCAGCTTTTTTGCACAACCTTGGCCTAAACAAAAATTTTGACTACAATTTATACGATGTTTTTACGCAAAGGAGTCTGTATTCTCCAGCATAATAAATGAAATCTTGCCTGACACATGTTTTAATAAAACGTCAATTTTAATTATAAGAAAACTGACGTTAATTTTGAACTCAGTTAATATCAATATTTTTAGGCACTTCGCTTTATATAGCAGAGTTTTGCATACACTCGCATTGGTGCAATCTATAAGAAAAGGCCATCTACCAAAACAATTGAATTAACTGACTTAGACTATAAAAATCACACGAAACCGATTCGAGCAAAATGCAATTTGATAAGTTTGCGATTTTATAATAAAACCATGTATTATTTTACTATTAAGTTGTTTTGTATAATCGTGACGTTATTTTTACATTTTTCTCTTCTTTAGTTGTATAAATTTTAGTTAAATCTTTCTCTTTCGGCTGGTAAGATCTTTTAGGGATTAGAAATTAAGTAAATGCGTCTATTAGGATTTTTTTACTTCCCTATTATAAGATCTCTTAGTGTAACAATGAATTTCTTCTTCTGATTTCCGTAAAAGGTTTGCTCAAGGAGTGTTATAACAATAATATTTCTTTAAGTTTTTTTGTAAGGTTGAATAATGTTAGTTTTTTTGAAGCCGTGTTGCCAGCAAAAATAAATTTGCCCAATGTTGCCAGAATCCTACAGTTTTTAATGTTGAAGGCCAAAACATAAATATGCTTTCGCACGACCCTAATTAAGATTATGCCACGTTTTGCTTAATGTTAAACAAAGTTACTGTTGTTACGTGCCTTTGATGTTCTCGCTGTCCGCGTCGATTAATGTACTCATGGAAGGAATTGTTACCTTGTCATTTTTTCACATAATAAAAGGAATTCATTGTATATTTTTTGTTTGATTTTATTTGTATTTTGAGGCCTCAGTGCGGTATTTTCTCGATCGAACTTATAAGGGCACGCGTAAGCGTAAATTATTCTGCAACTGAGTTTGTTTCAAAAAGTTGTCAAGAAGGCGCTGGATCAAAGCCATGAAAAACGTTTACGTTTTCGATTGCTTGAGCGAGTAAATTTCGTATGTTTGAAAGAGGTGGGTAGTTAATAATAGTCTTGCTTTTGGAAGAACGTTAAGACGATGGTCCGGACTTATGACGCAAAATATAAATCGTAGGCGGCTTTGAACAAACTGCAATGGGGATTGTCAAAATATAAATATTTTTAGGGTTCCGTACCCAAAGGGTAAAAACGGGACCCTATTAGTAAGACTTCGCTGTCTGTCCGTCGCTCTGTCACCAGGCTGTATCTCAAGAGCCGCGCTAGTCAGTTGAAATTTTCACAATTTATGTATTTTTGTTACCGCAATACAAACGAAAAACTAAAAACAAAATAAAATAAATATTTAAGGGGGGCTCCCATACAACAAAAACCCGTTTTTGGGGTCTTTTTAGTACGGAACCCTTCGTGCGCGAGTCCGACTATCACTTGGCCGGTTATTTTAAAATCAATTAATAACCTTTAAATAGTCTACTTTGCTTCGGACAATATGAAGTTGTGGACGAAGTCTAAAGCTGGGAACATTACCTACGGACGCGGCTGTCAGCCACGACTGATAAGTGTGCACAGTCTTTTGGGTCGTGGCTTGCCGACGCGTTCCAACGCCTATTCCACAAAGAACTGTTGACGAAGAAACATATCGAGTAGTGAAAGTGAGGACGAATTTTTAGAATTAGCGACAGCTGCTTTATGCTGTCCATCCAGAAAGAAAATAAAAAGAAGCGTTTGGGTCCATGACATATAAAAAGAAACAACATAGTTTGGTGAATTTCACACTTTGTATCCACATTTATTAAGAAATGAACTCGATAATTCGTTCGTCCATTACGAAACGAACGTGCTAGCGCGTGGACCGCGTCCTTCTGACGCAAGGACGCGCCCCGCACAGTATGCACGTACCGTCCGCGGACGTTTTCGGCTGACAAAAACATCCAGTGCGCCAGATTTCTGTCGGACGTCCGAAAGCTGATGGTCAACCCAAGGTTACGTCCGCGACTTTCCTCCGATAGTTTGAACAGCTTAGTGTACATTCATTACCTAGATACCTATAAGTCGCGACTATCAGCCACGTCCGATAATGTGTTCCCAGCCCTTTGACTGGTATAGTCAATTTTAAAATTCATTGGTTTGGACTGTATCGTAACGGCATAAGGTTTAAATTATGGTGGCAATATACTTGCCACTACCTTTATAATAAAGGAAGAGTGCTATCTGGCAAAAAGATCTATACATATTATTTGGTGTAAATATATGTATTACAGGACTATTATAGGACTATTATAGCCATTGGGTAATTCATGTTGTTAGCCAAAGTTAATAGCAACATTTTAGCTTACTAAAACAAAAACCTTTTATTTGTACAATAAATATTATTTGCATAGTAGGTATGTATTGAAGAAGGGAATATTTTTTTTTTACAAATTAAAAGTTAACTTGGACGATTTTTTATACACCAATATATTCATTTAGTGCCTCCTGAATGTATTACATGGGGTCATATAGGTAATTGATTAATTTGTACTGAATTCACATCAAAAAGTAAAAACTAGTACTTTTAAATTTTTTTACAAAATACTGGTGCCATGCAATAAAAAAAAAATTACTTTAGAAATATTTATAACACTAAAATTACTCTATACATGAACAAAATTAACATAACATTCAGGCTGCTGCTTCCTTGGCTTTCTCAGCTTCAAGCTGTTTTGCCAAGTTTTCTCGTTCTGTTTGTCTATTTCTCCATGCCGTCATGTATGTACGAGGATGGATTGGGAAGAAGCCAGATAAACCTGAAAACACGAAAAAGTAGGTATTTATTTATTTTTATTTTTTTATTTATTTAAGATTCACCAACATTTGAGTACATTGTTACATTAAAACAGTTATTTTTTTCGGTTGTAAACTAAATGCATCAAACAATTATAGGTAAATACCACAAGCTTAAGTAGAAACGTTACAATTTAGTAAAGTTATAAAAATAGAAAACTAAGAAAAAACAACCAAATGTGAACAGCTACTTTTGACATTTAATAACAGCTTTTCGAACATAGTTGAGCGAGTCAAAGTGAACATCAAATGCGTTGCTATATTTATTAACAAGTTTGCATAATCGAGGAACTGGAGAATTAGCACCATAAACAGTCTTTCGGATTGGAGGGCGTAGTGGTGTAATTTTGTTACGTGGATATCTTTTAGGTGCGCAAAAACTAAACAGCGACAATAGTGGGGGGCAGTCAATTTTAGCATTGAAAACCTTCCAGGCAAAGCGAATATCAGTCAAATCACTACGACAAGCTAATGAAAACATATTGAAATGACGAAGTCTATCAGCATACGGGGTTCTTTTCATTTTTTTCGATATGCCGTTAGCGAAGGCTAAATGCCATATGAATCGTTTCTGCACACGTTCTATTCTTAGGTAGTGAGTAGCAAAGTGCGGCCTCCACACTACACTTGCATACTCGAGAATGCTACGAACTAAGCTATTGTACAATTGAATTTTAACACTATTGCTTTTGAACAATTTTGCGTTTCTAACTGCAAAACCTAATGTTTTAGAAGACCGTTTTATAATACTATCTAAATGAGGAATAAATGTTAATTTATTATCAAACATAACCCCCAGGTCCCTTATTTGCTGCAATTCTTGAACAATTACATACCCAATACAATAATTCCAAGAAACTATCCTTTTTTTGCGAGAGTATTTGACGTGGAAGCATTTAGAGGCATTAAGAGTCATTTGATTCATGGAGCACCAGCGCACAATGCTGTTTATGTCATTCTGTAGTTCAGCGCAGTCGTTTACTGAATCGATTACTTTACAAAATTTCATATCATCAGCATACATATAAGACTCTGAGAATTTTAAACATTCTGGCAAGTCGTTAATAAATATGTTGAACAGAATGGGGCCCAAGTGAGATCCCTGCGGCACACCAGATCCTACATTGCATGATGAAGACTGAAATCCGTTAACCACTACATAGAATGATCTATTTACCAAATAAGATTCTAACCAACTCAATAAAACAGGAGTAATCCATATGATGTACACCGATATTCAATGGAGTAGTTAATGGATTGACTAGATACATGACGGGTTAACTTGTTTAATATTACTGCTACTCTTCAAGCCCCAAGAGACAACCGGTTGTCTCGATAACAATTGATTTTAATTGTGTCTGGAATATCCATAGTCAAAGGGTTAAACTTTCCCACAATCATAATCAGTAAGTTGCTCTGAGATTATAGTTCTTCCGTAAACATGGCGCTTACAACAGTGCCGAAATATCAAAAACTGGTAAAAACAAGAAACATTTTAGAAATATCAAAGCAACTAACTCCAATGTTAAATACTACATTGGCGCTATAAAATAGCAAGAAATAAAGTTCAAAGTATGGTGACACTATGGCCTAGTATAGGAAGATATAGAGAGAGTAGGTATAAAAAGATTAATAATAAGTTTGAACCAGGGCTTTTATGTAAGGAAATCTTTTACATAAAAAAAAATAACAGTTTGCAGAGCCTGGTCAAGCCTGCTTGAGTATTGGTAATGTATGTATATTTGAACTTGTGTTATAATAGCTGTATAACAACCAAATTGACAAAGTTTAGGATGCACTATTAAAAAATATAATTTTCAAAGACTCATTGAGTAGCTCAAACATAATAACAGTGGACAAACACTTGTGGTGATAAGATAACTGTCCGTAATAAGGTCCTACAATTTATTTAGATGCACTTTGGTAGTTTAGGGACTTTGACTTTTATTTAAAGACTTGGTCAGAAGGTATCCTTAGGGGCGGGACTTAACTCTTGAAATGCATATGTATCTGTGTAGATACAAATCCATTTTAAGAGTTTATAATCAAAGCTGAAGCTAAAAAAATTACAAACAGGCCTTGTTTACATTTACATCTGAATATCCGAGCCTGCTAAATAACAAAACAGTACTTACTAGAGCTCACATAACATACCAAGTATTTCAGCTACTGGTGTGGAGACATGAGCACCTTTTCCTAGCCAGTATTTTATTCTTTCAAGATTGAGGGCAACCAACTTTTCGTTGTTTACGTTCGGCATAGGATCGTAAGAACCTAGTTGTTCGATCACTGGTTGGCTATTCAGTCTTCTTCGCTATAGAAAGTAAAAAGTATATAAACACCAAGGACCATTAAACGCAAGAGAAACAAAAAATATAATTCGATGAGCCATTTGGGTACCTGAGTCACGGATATATGAAAAAAAGGCCGGTTCGTACATCCCTGACGAATTAAACGTATTGATTTCGCTGCCTTCGCAAAATATCTACCAGTGCCACTTGCTGGAGGCAGCGACATATTTAATTTAAATGGTAAACTTAAATTATTCCAATATAAATAGCCAAGCCAACTTTTTGATAACCTCACTTTTTGAGTTTGACAATTCAACAACTGTATTTTCTTTGTTTATTTGTTCCTTCCGAAACCGGCTAAGGTCTGAGACTATGCTGCCATGTCTTAAATGAGAATTTAGTCATTCTTACTAAATACATAAAATATCATAAAAACTTACTTACACATAATAACTTAACCTAGCCTTACCCTAAACTCACAGAGATTTTTTCAGGAACGTGGATCCGAGTCAAATAGGAGCACATTTCCTTGTTTCTCATTTTTATTTGATTTATCCTACTTGCTGACATTAATATAACAATGCTACCACTTTATCACAGTAAATGCCGCTTAGGTAGGATAATTTCAAAATACAATATCTGTACGTTTTCGTTTCCCGCGCAAAACTCCCTGACATTGTGTTTCGGAGCCGGCTAAAGTCAGACCATGCTGCCAAATCATTAGAGTATTGGTTACTCACAATTAAACAGAAAATAGATTCTTTCCTACACCCTTAGCATTAAACAAACAGAAAGATTAGGTTGTCTAGTTCCACGCAGGATCTTACAAAAGTTATCATAAGTGGCATACTATGTTTCAGTCCCCAACAGGTCAGACCATAGATTTAATATATTAAATCTATGGGTCAGACCTGCTTAGAGACCCCTCCTGTTAGGAAAGAGACGTGCCCTTCCTCCTCGCCCCCCTTCGTCTGCGTAATCTTTCTTTATGTCACCGGGCTGCTGGCATCCAGCGACATACCCACAGATCATCGTCCGGTGAGCGGTCTCCGTTCCAGACGCAGTTTTTTTTGCTAAATGTTTTAAAAGGACTGTAATCATCCCACTGCAGGAATAAGGCTTTCATTATTGAATACCAAGGTAGGTACCAGAGCAATGATAGCCACAGGAATTATCACCGCGCTTGCTAAATGCGGGTTGGTGATTACAAACCCGAACAATGTTAGAAAACTCTTGTTGCCTGATCCGGGGATCGAACCGAGATCTTGGTCCGGTTCTTGAATTATTCGACCAATGAGTGAGCTAGCCAATTGATGCCAACTGCTGGACATAGGCCTGCAGCAAGGATCTCTACAACGATCATCCAACGGCTCCAACGGCTCCCTGCGACCTTCATCAGATCATCGGTCCAGCTGGTAAGGAGCCTACCCACAGATTGTCGTCTGGTGTACTGTCACTATTCTAGAACTTTTCCGCCCCAACGGCCATCGGTTCTCCTTACTATGTGTCCCACCCACTGCCACTTCAGCTCCGCAATTCTCCGAGCGATGTCGGCTATCTTAGTTCTCCTACGGATTTCCTCATTTCTGATTCTATCACGCAGGGAAATACCAAGCATCGCTCTCTCCATTGCCCGCTGTGTGACCTTGGACCTTCTTATGAGACCGATATTAAGCGACCACGTTTCAGTTCCTTAACCCTTAATTCGACGGAATATTTACATTGCAATATTTGTAAAATAGTTACAGATTTCGATTATTAGCTTATTAGGGATCCCTATAAAAATTCCAATAAAAATATACCTATTTCAGTTTTCTGAAAAATGTATGTCCATTATACTGGACATTACCGAGTTCGTAAGAAATTGATGCACTCCAACCATGTGCAGTATACTTCCTACTGTCGAAGAGAAAGTATAAAATAATTATGTATTCGGTAGGAAGATATCAATTTTATTTTGATAATTCTTAAAAGTTGCAATGGTTTACGATCAAGTTGAGCATTGTGAAAAGGTTACCGAAATAAGCATCACACCCTGGAGTCTGAATTGTCTTCAAATAGCTAGAACCAATTTAGCACCAAGAGTCATATGCTCTTCTTCCTCACTATAATCTTTATATTGGACAATATCATCGCCACCATCTATACCTACTCGTACTATAAAAAAAGATAGACGATTCCAAATGCAACAGCGCAATGCGATCCTGAATCCCCTTATTTAGGTTTCATGGCGTTGTGCTGTAGGGTATTGTCATTTCATCAATGATATTGGTAGTCTTTTCTTCCGTTGTGAGGCTGTTTTATTTGTTTTTTTATTGAATGGATATATCTTGCAATATCTGTCCTCATCCAAATTGAGAACTAGACATCAGTTATTTAATCACATGAGTATTTCTGAATTCTTTAGTTAGTTAGACCAATAGTTTTGATATTAAGGCTTTTCGCTATACCTATGATGAAGATAATCATAAAAAGTCGTTCAAGTCATGAATAGTTCTGTATACTTTTGCCCTCCTATAAGTAGAGTACAAGTTTGTGTTGTCGATGTTCAACAACGAGTAAATCTAGGGAGAAGAACCGATTCGAAAATCCTACGGTGAGATGGTTCTTTTGCTCTTTTGTGCCCGGGCATTCGATATTTCCTTTTTACACTGTTATTGTTTTTGATGCCATAGTTCATTAGACTAGCAATAGATAAAGAATTTGATGGAATCTACAATAATGATGCCAAACATGGTCAAATAATATAATTTACTTCACCAACAACAGAGGTCTGCATGAATCAATGGAAAGGCATGGTGAAGAAGTCAACTCTTCAGTTCTTTTAAAAGCTATTTTCTCTTATTTTTTCAGTAGAGACCCAATATTTATATCAAAAGGAGCATTTTTAGGCGGCTCTAAACTTTGAAGTTCTGAAAAACTAAGTTATAATAAGGCATAAAACATTTAATCTATAAACCCCTAAAATAGAATTACGACATATAACAAAAGTTAACGTTCTAATTATTATTTGAAACGAAAATAGTACAAGTACTAGACATACAATTTTGTATTTCGTTTTCTACAACTTTGACAAGGGGAAGAATACTGGACATAGTATTTAGGAGTTATTTTACTAGTTATTCGACGACGGGAAGTACACTGTACATGCAAGTTTAGGGTGTAATGATAACTAATCAAAACTGAATAAGAAAGTCAAAACATTATCAGTAGCTGTCCTGGCATGTTGTCTGTAGCTTTCAATGATATTACAAGTAAATGAGCAGTAAACTAATGATTAATATGCAACTTACCGAGAGCCTGTGCTGCACGTTCTTCCTCTCCATCATCTCACGATTGATTGCATGTGTCCCGTGACTGTGTGAACGTTGTTATTTTTTACAGCATAGTTAGATAGTTTAGGGTGAATTAACACACCTCAAATTCAAGATGTATAGTGTAATTTTTTGCATATATATTTTTTCATTCAATGGGAAGCAAACTGCACGTCGTCGAATTAAGGGTTAAGTTATCACTGGTAACACGCACTGGTCAAAGACTTTTGTCTTTGAGGTAACAGGACATTAAGGTAATTTTGACGCGAAGATTTTTCGTAGCTGCCCGAAGGCTACCCATCCGAGTTGGATTCGACGAGAGATCTCTTTCTCGAAATTGGACTTACATAGTTATCTGTCCCAGGTATACGTTATGGTCAACAACTTCGAGTGTAGTATTCCCAATATAACTAGAGCGGGTACGACATGGGTAATGAATATAATTTTCGCTTGCATAACACACGCATACAAGAAGTTTATTCTGTTTTTCCCGTTCTAGTGGTTAAGTACCGGGCCAAGATCGCTGCGTTGGGTACTTAGAGCTATATAATCAAAGGTTGGGTAGCAAAAGTTTCCAATGTTCTAACATTTCTTGGGTTATTAGTGATCATCACCAACCCGCATTTAGCAAGCTTGGTGATTATGCCTCTACCCAACATTGTTTTGGTAACTCTTTAAATGAGTGACCGTTCGTCCCGGCATCGTGCTGCGGCGTGTGCGTTACCATGGCTACGTGAATGTGCAAATAAATTCCCCCTAAATTCCTCTTAAATTTTGAGGAAGCGATAGCGGAAGAGGATTTTTGTATTAGGAAGCGGTAACGGTTGAGGAAGTCAAAATATTGCGGAACTTTCGCATTATGAGGAAGTGGAAGAGGAATTCTCAGCAACCCTAACCTATAATAATTAATTAGAGATTGCATATTAAAATTAAAGTAGCTAAAACTCGCTTAAATTAAATAATGTCTATACTACGTAGAGTCGAGCGTTACGAGTTACTACATCGCGTCGTTACGATTTCCTACAAACGTCGTAGTCCGTAGCACTGGTTTTACTTCGAAGTTAGGTTTTTGAGTAGGCCCTAAGGGTCAATGTGAATGAATATTATTATAAGGATACTTAGTATCATTTAATTATGATACTAGTGATACCTAGTTAAACACATATGTAATTTTCTTCAAAAGTGTATCAATTTAGTTTTCAACGCATGACCGTATGTAAACTCTGATTTACAGAATTAAGAAAACAAACACCCGTTCAAGAGTTTTTGCTTGCCTGGTATAAACATATCTGTTTCTATAAAAATATAGTTTAAAAAAACTAAAAAAACACGCTTTTATAGCGACACATAAAAAAGCTATGAAAATATAGTTAAATGCACCGCACGCTTTTTACTCTGAATTGAATTATTCTCCTAATAATTTAAATTTTATTATAATTTTATTTTGAAGTAATTAGTTATGATTGATTGTTCGATTTTCTACTACTGAAATATAAACTCTTTGTAATTAAAAAATATTTTCTACTTTTTAGTTGGATTCGCTATAAAAGCGTGGTTTTTAAGTTTTTTTAAACCACATTTTATTTTTAATTTTTTTAGTTCGATCTTTCAATTAATTATTTGCGGACATGTGATAGTATTGAAATGCCTTACGAACAACACAGTGAAAATGCAACTAGCCTGAAAAAGTATCTGCCTCCATTGTGTTGTGCCGAGTGCCCGAGCGAAAGAGTAAGATTAATCCTGGCGGCCCTAATAAGGATATTGGGAAACTGTTATTAAATTATTGATTGTCATCGGTCCTTGATACGTGTGCAAAGTTTCAAATTAATAAAATTTCTGGAAATAGGATAAAACTATGCTCGAAGATTTCATTTCATACATACATAGATACATACAACCCAAGCTAATAAAAGCGTGGTAATTAAAAGGTATTCCATATGCTCAAGAAATAAGTATTACTATAATGTTTCTACAACAAAAAGTAGCAACAATAATGACAATATTTCTATGTCCATTGATTATTAAAGTACCTATGTATTAGACTTAATTAGTTATTATACAGTACTAAACTGTCCATCTATTCTCGCTGCTGACCGTCAATACACCTACGTCATCTTCAGCAACAAACGCGTGAACTTACGCAACAATATCGATTACAATAATTTTCCCCGCGACACATTTTTACAACGCATCCATCTACCAGGACCACATAACTCAACGGAGGCCTCAGCGCTGAGCAAGCCTAATTCGCGCAGTGGCGCCACCTACAACTCGGTGTAATTTTTTACTAGCCTCGCCGCTAGCGATTCCCCCTTTTCATTCATCGTCCGAACTCGGGTAGTGAGGGGTGGCAGTGGGATTTTCCTGGTTGTCGACTAATTCGTGTGTGGGGATAATATTCGGATAGATGTCATGATGGAAATATGCAAAATATAAGCAGAATATCAATGACGAGAAGTTATCTTATCGATGTGTTTAGAATATGTTTCGTCTGTTTTAAGTGTTCCAAAACCAGCAATAACAATAAAAAAAGTAAAGTAACAGCCTATAATCATCCCACTGCAGGCAAAAGGCCACCATCATTAAATTCAAGTTACCTCAGCAATGATGGGCAACAAAAATTTTTGATTCTCGAACATTGCTTGGGTTAGTGATTACCAACCCGCATTTGGCAAGCGTGGTGATTATGCCAGTACCCATCGTAACAAGAATAGTAACTAACCGAAATATAAATCTTAATTTCGCCTGTGTGCTGTGCAAATTGGTCACAGAGACAAACAACTGACTTATTTTTCATTTGTCAACGATTCCGAAAGCTCGGGAGGTAATAGACTATAAATAAATTTAAACAAAATTTGTGAATGCTTCCGAAGTCGTGGTCAAAGCAAATAAACAAGCAGTTATAAGTGTGTGGGACGTCTGACCTATTTACTATGGCTTTATTTTTGAACGCAGTTTATTGTTTGATTCTGTTTTGAATTTGAAGAATGGAGTAGATTTTGTGAAACGTAAAAAAATAAATATCGGATAGGTAGTCTATCCCAAAAATTATAACTTACAGGGGTAGAAAGGAGGTTTAAAAGATGTATCATGAATATTGTATGTTTAAAATAAATGAATAATAATAATAAACTAAGTAGCTAAAATTAAACTAATCTTAAACAATACAAAAATCTACGTTATGTTAAAAAAAAAGTTGTGCGTGTACTAGTGTACACACGTAAGAAGTGAAACTTCTTTATGGCCTTATTTTTCGAAAAATGATCTACATGCAACTTTCCAGAAATTGGTTAAATTAGTTAAATTAGTTAAATTGGTTAAATTGGTTAAAATGGTTAAATTAGAATTGGTTAAATTGGTTAAATTGGTTAAATTGGTTAAATCAGTTAAATTGGTTAAATTGGTTAAATCGGTTAAATATTATTTCACTTTACCTTTTTGCTATCGTCTGAACCAACCGTGGTAGGGGCAAGAAAAAGATGGCGCGTAACCGAAAAATCTGACGCTGTGAAAATGTGACGCTGTGACGCGCAACCGAAAAACGTGACGGTAAATTTTTTTCCAACGCCGTTAAAGAAGTTTCACTTCAAAAAAACTGATTGGATAAGTACTTACATTCATTGTCATTATTTATCGTCAAAGGAAAACTGTCGACACTTTTCCTTTTCACATCACTATGCTCTCCCCGATCACTACCAGCGTCTCTGACCGACATAACTCGACCTTACTATAGACAAAGACGGTCGTATACACTAAAAACAAGTGGGAAAAAGACAGCTCATACAACTAGGTCACGGGATAAGAGGCGCCTCGCGACTCCCGCTTGAAGCAAGCGCTTACTTGCTGCAAGAATATAAAATGAAGAAATTGGTAGCTGGAAACAGATTGCTATAAATAGAGACCAGCTTCTTTTATTGGACCTCCGTAATTAACGTAACGATATAAAGTTCCGATAGTTGTTTATTTTTTCTTTCTAATAATGGCCAGTTATAAGTGTGTGGGACGTCTGACCTATTTAGGTACTATGGCTTTATTTTTGAACGCAGTTAATTGTTTGATTCTGTTTTGTTAATTTGAAGAATGGAGTAGATTTAGTGAAACGTAAACATTTCACAATTGAATTTTGGGTTAGAAAAGGGTTGAAATAAGATTTGAAATTTATTTTGTTTTCATTATATTGAGAGTTTGCATTTTGATTTTTGTATGGGCTGAAACGGTATTTATATATTCATGTTTAGATACAAGAATAGACCAAAGTTATAACACGAAAAATCGTTTTCTATTTATAGGTATAAGAAATGTAGACTGCTGTGTGCTGTCAATATAAGTATTTGAATCTATTTGTATGTATGATGGTTTAGTAACAAGCCAAGATATTGGAGTCCTGAGTTCGATTCCTGGGACGGGCAACAAGAGTTTCACATTTTCTAACATTGCTCGGGTTTGTTATAACAAACCGGCATTTGGCCAGCGTGGTGTGGTAACTTAGAGGATCGAGGCCTTCGCCCTGCAGTGGGATGATTATAGGCCGTTACAAGACTTGTACTATACTATACAGTTACTGTTATATTAACCACCTTACAATAATACCTATGTAATTCAATCCTAAATTTGAAAAAATAGCTCTTTAGCCAATTTGTGTGTTGTGATATGTGTGTGCATTGAATGATTCGTTGTTACATTATGTTGTTTTTTTATCCCAGTAGGTACTATTGTTATTTTGTGCCAAGTAAAAAGACAATCATTCTTCTCTGGGTTTGTCACCTTTTTGATTCGTATTTCTGAATACACTCTTTTTAATTAATTAAAAATTATAAAGGTCTAATGAAAAATAAAAAAAATATAAGTTGACCACTTTCGACATCGATTTAATTGTTCAAGATCCGCGTATGATCGAATAAAAATATCTGTTAATTTAACCAAACCGATTACAGAGCTCATCACTGAAACGATGTAACAATTATTAATCAAATTATGCGGACGGGAAACGACCGGCGAGCGCTCCAGCCGCTTTATTGCTAGTCGACGCATGCGCGAGCATCGTTGATCGATGCGCCGGGCGTTCGCTCAGTGCTCGCGTGCCTCCGCACTACGCTGCACGCCAACATGAGACCGCAGTGACGCGCGAATCGACCAAGCTGTATCTCCGCGAGTACGCCGGAGAGGATGAGCGGCCGCCGTGCCGGGAGGAGTGGCGCCGGCAGGACTGGTCCGGCGCCCGGGGTCGCCTGCCTCAGGTGGACCGCAGCCCCTCGCGCCGGTCGCCCTACCTCACGCGCGACGACGAGCCCTCGCCGGCGCCCGACGAGCGGGGCCGCTCGGCCTCTGCGGGCGCCCACCACCGCGCGCGCCCACGCCCTCTCCGCTACCAGTCCCTCGAACGCGACTACGACCGCTCGTACGCACCACCCCCGCCCCCGGAAGATGAATACTACCGCCGGGAACCGCCACCCCTCTTCCTCGGCGAGCTCCAGTCCCAAAACTCAGACCTGCAACGGGAACTGGGCAATCTTAAGAAGGAATTGGAACTGACCAACCAGAAACTGGGCTCCAGCATGCACAGCATAAAGACCTTTTGGAGCCCGGAGCTGAAGAAAGAGAGGGCGCTGAGGAAAGAGGAGAGCGCGAAGTACAGCCTTATAAATGACCAACTCAAACTGCTCAATCAGGAAAACCAGGTTAGTTAGTAGAATAGAACAGATTTTATGACACATATTATTTATCGACTCGATAATCTATACAAAATCGTTGTAACATCCCTGAATGAATGTACCTATGTTGTCGAATATCAACTGAAATTTTAATTTGACACCTGAAAATTAGTGTCGACCTTTTCGTGTTACAAGAATTGAAAAAGGACGGCAAACATTTTCACGCAGCGTTCTACTATGCTAAAGTTTTTAATAATTGCTGAATGGTTTAAATCATAGATTTAGTATACTATGTCTATGTCTAAGGTTTAAATCAATTTTCATGCGTTTTTTTTTTCAACATACCTTTTTATATACTGTTATTAAAAGTGTAGCAAGGACGTTAAAGTAATGGTCCATTAGGCTTGTTCTATATAACTCTATGTAGAGCCTTAACTATGTAGGTTTGTGTGGTTCCATACAATCGTAACATGTATGTGATGACCCTAATATGTCAAACTCTGCAATACTTTAATATGGCATGCAATAAATAGTTCTATCTTTCCAAGGACAATTTCATATCATGCGCAATACTTTGGAAAGGAATTCGCAGACTAAATTACTTGTGGGCGTAGGTACTTACTGACGCGGATAAGAAATATTGTGCTACTAACAGCTGACTAGTCACTATCATTAGAAAAGAAATAACTTTTCGGGATTTTAGCAACTTCCGTAGTTATGATTTGATAGCCTTTGAAAAAGTGCCCAAATCAATAAAAGCCACAAAAACAATGTCACGTTAAGCTAACATATTGATATTAGGTACATAATTTTATTTGTAAAAATATCTTACTGTAGGAGAGTGTTTGACCTCTTGATATGACAAAACTTTCCTTTACTTCATTAATAGAAGTATTTAAAGATCAAAACAGATGTTACTCTATAAAATCTATTTAATTAATACAATAATATTACATTAAGTATCAGTACCTAAGTAGGATGCTTTACAAATAATATAACATATCAGTTTATTCATTGTGTGATGGTAGCTAATAAAGGAATAATTTTGACAATACTGTATTATTAATTTAATTTTTAACTATTCGTAGGTATATGATTTTTACCCTTTTTACCTTAAATAATTGACTCATGTCACCCAAAGTGTGATTTTTGACCTTTTTTCTCGATTTTTGAATGACTTAAATGATCATCGTACATATTATTAAGCGCTGGAGCCTCTTATCGTCGTTATTTTACTACTTTTTCGGCGTGATTAATCTATATAATACCCATGCCATAACGCTTTCCAGTAGATAAGTACCTACTAAATAGTTCTCTTCAATTTCAATTTATTTGCACTCCAAAATATGTATTACAAAGGTGGTAACTTTTTAAGCATTATATTTGTAGACACTTGAGGGAAATTGACATCGGATGGACAGTCAGACAGTTATACTGAAACTATAAGGGTTTTTTGTCTTGACTATGTAATCGTAAAAATTGCCTGGATTGTTTTTGGGTCTCGTGTCAGAGTATCATACTTATTTGTTTTGTCGTTATTATTACACTATGACACAATGTAAAAGAATCTGCCTATGCTGGTAAATTATAGTTACATCTCGTTTCATTAGATCGAGCTTAATCATCACATTCCAGATCGAAGCTACTGTAAACAAGTACTATTGTACTCTTAGTTATTTTGCTTGGGCCGAAATTTTGTATACTTGTATGGAAAATTTATGGTGTGGAGCTGGCACGTTTAAAGAATAACGTAAGAGGTAACTTAATGACTGCCAGAAGGAGACGGGCAGCAGACCTTCCCTCCACCATTGGCCAAACTGCGATAGCCAACCCGCCTGCCAAACGTGGCGATTATGGCTAAATCCTACTTTCGGAGTCTTCCCTCTTAGAGAGGCGGATGTCCAATGTACAGGTAGGTGATGATGATAATAAATGTGGACTTCTCATACAATGTTCTGATCCCAAATCAAGTAACCATTGAAAGCACTTGTTTAGTGAAAATCAGAAATATATCATTAATCCTTGTGTCTAATTTCATCCTTTTCCGTTTAGCCGTTTAGGCGTAACAATCATCCATTCAAACATTCGCATTTATAATATAAGTAAGATTAACACAACTAAAACCTTATTTTCTAAGTAGGTAAAACTGCTCCAGCTTATTCCAGATTTTTATGTACTGTGCTAACTTACACTACTTACCACTTGTTTTACTGTTTCACATGCTCTCTTCAACACATTGTTAAATAAATTTATTAACCGAGCGGAGCTGCCATAGCGGACCAAATCACCGTGAGAAACACGCAGATCGTATTAGCGTGTGAAAGAAATTTTACAATAGCAACACTTTAATATTTATGTATTAGAAAGTTTTATATCTGCGTATAGGCCCCAGGAGCTAGGCAGACCAAAATATTATCTGTACAGTCAACCATAAGAGTCAAAGAGTGGAAAAAATTTGAGTGACTAAAACGAACTAAAAGTTTCAGTGTGCATACCGCTCTCCTTATAGTCCCATGACCTGGTTACGATTTGATGCAAACCTATAGACAAATTTATATGTATGAATGAAGTAACAACCCATTTACGTTCACTGTTGAGCACGGGTCTCTCTCCGTTATATGGAGAGAGCACGGGTCACTCTCTTTTATAAGGAGAGAGCACGGGTCGCTCTCTTTTATTAAGAGGGGTTAAGGCCTTAGTTTCACCACGCTGGCCTAGTGAGGGTTGGTAAACGGTCAATGCTGTGGCAACATCACCCCACCGTTGGACGTTTCTCAAGCCGCTCGAAGGCCTCCAACAGGGGTTAACAATTGTTATCTCATGATAACAGCCGGACCGACGGCTTAACGTATCCTCCGAATCACGGAAACGCTCAAGATATCATGCCACAAACGGTCACCCATCCAACTAGTGACATAATAATATATCATTCAAATCAAGGACATGCGAGACGCATTTTTGTTGAAGAATGTAAACAAGGCATTTGCTTATGAATAAAAAAAATGTAGTGCATATTTCGGCCGCATAAGGCGACACCTTTTAGACAGTCGAGTTGCTTATAATTTGATATAAAGATTTTTTAACTTCTGCAAGAAACTTTTTTAAACTAAATTGTTCTATTAATCCTAAATGTTATGGGCCAATCACCATGACTGTAGCACTATCGTCTTCTTTATCAATTTCTACTTAACTGGCTCTGAAATTCTGGTACTTCAGACACTTTTATAGGAATAAACTTGGTTCAGTTTAAAATATACTTCCAAAGTTATCTTTGCAATCCATATCAGAAATCTTTGATTAGCATTAAGTAACTACTTCTGAAAATCTTACTCTCAAATCGATCGCGATTGGTTGAGCCAATCTCAGTTTTTGCGACGGACTCGCTCGCAAACGCTTTGAATGAGTTCTCGACTGAAGTACCCAGTATTATATAAGTACTTGTCTCGATGCTTACTCAACGTTTTTCATTCAAACGTCTCACTCAAGTGACAGTCGATGGAAGAGGAACAGTATACGTCTCGGAAAGGACAAATAACTACCTATAGGTAGTACCTAGTTGCTGATATATTTCAAATTATGTACGGAAAAGTTAGACACTTACATATTATTAAAAAAATAGTAATATTTTTACGACTTATGAAAGTCTTTGTCCTTTAGCTGTTTATTAGTAAATGTCTTATTGCAAATTCAAGTCAGAACAACATCTGCCATTATGACTTTTAGTTCAATGTCTTTATAAAAATATTATGTCATTTTCCTGATGTACATAAGACGTGTATTAATTACGATTATGATGAACTATGCTATGTGCTGTAAACATTTTACATCTTCCTATAATATTAATAGAGTTAAATAAATAAACAGACTTCTGAGTTTTGTCTCTATTAGTCTGTATCTTCAATAACAGACAGCCCAATATTATCTGATATCAATCTCAGCATCTTGAGCTGACACACACTTAACTACCAACAGAGCCTATTGATTGCCTGAACGAGATCTAGACTGAAGTGATCACTCGATACTCACTCGAACACTCACTCGATATAGTGCAAACAAACACAATCGAGTGATTTTAAGTCGAGTTTAAAAGCTGGCGATGCTCTACTTAAGTTAAAAGTTTCGATCAACGTATATGACTGTTATACAATATGGAGTAGTTTAACCACATCAGTTTGAAAGCTGTTGTAAGTACAACATCTAAAGTTAGTACAACTGCGGAATACTAACTATTTCCAATGGCATCGCTCGCATAAGATTAATTCTACTGATTGGTGAAAAATTTTGTCTTATTATTTTTATTATGTCCCCGCGACATGGGCTTTGTGTAATTTATAAGCTGTTTAAATAAATAAATAAATAAATGTGGACAACATCACATACATTGTTCTAATCCCAATTTGAATAACTATTTAAAGCATTCGTATTTTGGAAACCAGAAACAACGAAGGTACCACAAACACCCAGACCCGAGAAAATGTAGAAAAACACATTTTTTCTACATTGACCCGTCCGGGAATCGAACCCGGGACCTTGGAGCAGGCGACACCTTGAAAACCGGTGTGTACGCCACTCCGCCACGGAGGTCGTCAAAGGTCGTCAAAGTCGAGGTGTTTGTTTTCTTTGTTGGTTATTTATTTATTTTAACTTGCAAAAGAAAGAAGAAATTGTTTAAAATTAGTCTCTTAAGAGGAAACACTACGGGCGAGAGAAATGAAAAATAGGTATTTGTAAAATCTATTGCTGTCGCGCAGTGCCAAAGTACGCCTTCACCGCAGAGTGTGATATAAACAACTGCTTCTTGGACCGAAAATACCTACTTAAAGCACACCAAATCAGCGTTTCGTAGTCCCCCGATTACTTTTCCAAAACTTGACCGATTTAAATACTTTTATCATTAAAAATTTAAAAAAGGCTTTGGCCGTGTTCGTATATTTTCCTTTTTTTCTAAAATTTAGCCAAATTTGTTTTCTGGGTGTTTGAACACAGCGGAAAATCTGGCGATTATTTTCGATTTTTGAGGGCTCATATCTTTTTTATTAATTAACTTATGAAAAAACAGAAAACATAGGAACATGTTAATAGTGGCCATAGATATTTGTAATAAAAATTATTGCTCTACTGGCTTTATCCAGGGAGGAAACAGAGGACTACGTTTGTATGGAAAAACGGCCCTTGTGTTTCCTTTTAAAGTACGGCGGTTCAGGCCTTCCTGAGATTACTAGAGACAAATTTTCAGACGGAATTGGAAAGTAAGTATAGAAATAGACATTTATAATTAGCTGTCAGCATATTATTTTAAAATCTCACAGTTAACATATCAGTATATAAACTTGAAAAATTTTGTCTCAGGCGGGACTCGAACCCGCATCTCCTCGCATGCCGGGCGGGCGCCATACCATTAGGCCACCGAGACACTGCGACATGGCGTGAATTTTTCAAGCATATTCTTACGCTGTGAGCCAGCGTTGCTTCATCAAATGTTAGGAGTTTGCACCCTTAACACCCGAAAGAAACATCTTTGCAGATGTTTGACAGTCAGTTAAGATGAAACAGCTATTTATATACTTTATTTGATATTTTAGCAACTTAATTGCACTTATAATATCAGTATATAAACTTGAAAAATTTTGTCTCAGGCAGGACTCGAACCCGCATCTCCTCGCATGCCGGGCGGGCGCCATACCATTAGGCCACCGAGACACTGCGACACGGCGCGAATTTTTCAAGCATATTCTTACGCTGTGAGCCAGCGTTGCTTCATCAAATGTTAGGAGTTTGCACCCTTAACACCCGAAAGAAACATCTTTGCAGATGTTTGACAGTCAGTTAAGATGAAACAGCTATTTATATACTTTATTTGATATTTTAGCAACTTAATTGCACTTATAATATCAGTATATAAACTTGAAAAATTTTGTCTCAGGCGGGACTCGAACCCGCATCTCCTCGCATGCCGGGCGGGTGCCATACCATTAGGCCACCGAGACACTGCGACACGGCGCGAATTTTTCAAGCATATTCTTACGCTGTGAGCCAGCGTTGCTTCATCAAATGTTAGGAGTTTGCACCCTTAACACCCGAAAGAAACATCTTTGCAGATGTTTGACAGTCAGTTAAGATGAAACAGCTATTTATATACTTTATTTGATATTTTAGCAACTTAATTGCACTTATAATATCAGTATATAAACTTGAAAAATTTTGTCTCAGGCGGGACTCGAACCCGCATCTCCTCGCATGCCGGGCGGGTGCCATACCATTAGGCCACCGAGACACTGCGACACGGCGCGAATTTTTCAAGCATATTCTTACGCTGTGAGCCAGCGTTGCTTCATCAAATGTTAGGAGTTTGCACCCTTAACACCCGAAAGAAACATCTTTGCAGATGTTTGACAGTCAGTTAAGATGAAACAGCTATTTATATACTTTATTTGATATTTTAGCAACTTAATTGCACTTATAATATCAGTATATAAACTTGAAAAATTTTGTCTCAGGCGGGACTCGAACCCGCATCTCCTCGCATGCCGGGCGGGCGCCATACCATTAGGCCACCGAGACACTGCGACACGGCGCGAATTTTTCGAGCATATTCTTACGCTGTGAGCCAGCGTTGCTTCATCAAATGTTAGGAGTTTGCACCCTTAACACCCGAAAGAAACATCTTTGCAGATGTTTGACAGTCAGTTAAGATGAAACAGCTATTTATATACTTTATTTGATATTTTAGCAACTTAATTGCACTTATAATATCAGTATATAAACTTGAAAAATTGCGCCCGGCATGCGAGGAGATGCGGGTTCGAGTCCCGCCTGAGACAAAATTTTTCAAGTTTATATACTGATATTATAAGTGCAATTAAGTTGCTAAAATATCAAATAAAGTATATAAATAGCTGTTTCATCTTAACTGACTGTCAAACATCTGCAAAGATGTTTCTTTCGGGTGTTAAGGGTGCAAACTCCTAACATTTGATGAAGCAACGCTGGCTCACAGCGTAAGAATATGCTTGAAAAATTCGCGCCGTGTCGCAGTGTCTCGGTGGCCTAATGGTATGGCGCCCGCCCGGCATGCGAGGAGATGCGGGTTCGAGTCCCGCCTGAGACAAAAAAAAATTTTTCAAGTTTATATACTGATATTATAAGTGCAATTAAGTTGCTAAAATATCAAATAAAGTATATAAATAGCTGTTTCATCTTAACTGACTGTCAAACATCTGCAAAGATGTTTCTTTCGGGTGTTAAGGGTGCAAACTCCTAACATTTGATGAAGCAACGCTGGCTCACAGCGTAGGAATATGCTTGAAAAATTCGCGCCGTGTCGCAGTGTCTCGGTGGCCTAATGGTATGGCGCCCGCCCGGCATGCGAGGAGATGCGGGTTCGAGTCCCGCCTGAGACAAAATTTTTCAAGTTTATATACTGATATTATAAGTGCAATTAAGTTGCTAAAATATCAAATAAAGTATATAAATAGCTGTTTCATCTTAACTGACTGTCAAACATCTGCAAAGATGTTTCTTTCGGGTGTTAAGGGTGCAAACTCCTAACATTTGATGAAGCAACGCTGGCTCACAGCGTAAGAATATGCTTGAAAAATTCGCGCCGTGTCGCAGTGTCTCGGTGGCCTAATGGTATGGCGCCCGCCCGGCATGCGAGGAGATGCGGGTTCGAGTCCCGCCTGAGACAAAATTTTTCAAGTTTATATACTGATATTATAAGTGCAATTAAGTTGCTAAAATATCAAATAAAGTCTCACAGTTAACACTTAGTTCATCGGAAACCTGTTAAATTGTGGGGTTTTAGGAAATAAGGCCAAACAGCGCCTCATGGAGTCATGAGGCGCTTTTACACGTCGTTCTTATGTTAAAATTTTTACCTATGGTGCCGGACAAGAATTCAATCATAGTGTTCGACATTTAAAAATACCAGAATATGTGATTGGTCGACGTAGTTGGAAAGTCTAATCTGCAATATTCTTTGATTCTGCATAAAAATAAAAATAAGAGTCAATTGTTTCGTAATTTCAAGATTCAAGATTCATTTATTAGCACTTTTTACCATCATTTAGTTTTTCTCGTGATCACAGCAATTTAAAAAGTACCTACCGAAATATTAAAAAGTAATAAAAACAAAGTACACATAAGCCCTGAAATAATTAACTTTATGGTAATGACCATGTAAAATCATTGACTACGTAACTCCACTAAACATAATTTCCTCTACCCAAAATCTGTTAGAGATACCTTAAAGCGAATAGACCGCCTAATTGTGCATTTTCTCTGGTTTGTAATATCATTGTTATTATCCTATTATCATATCGGTATTATAACGAAATTTGACTTCTATTCCCATTTCTTTCTTTACTCTTCCACGCTACTTTTATCAGGTTCAAAATGCTTGAATAATTTAATTCGCCAATCGACCATCATCGCATCATATGCTCAGACTAAAATAATATCAATAAACAGTCACTATGAGTCATTGTTACAAGCGCAATCGCTCCAGGCTACTTACGCTACGTATCGGGAGAGATAGTGATGTTGGCATTTTATTCCCAGAACTGTATATCGATGTGAAAGTAAAAACATACTTAAATTACACTATAAAAATCATGTTAAAGTAAAAAAAGTTAGCGAGATTGTTTTATTTTATGCTGAAAATACAATTCCTTGTTGAACATCTAATCTAATAATAACTAAAATCTGGCTGTCAGGCAACATTATTGTTAGAATACTGGAAAACTTTAGCCTAATATAAGAAATATGAAAATCTTGACTATTTATTTATTTATTTATTTATTTATTTATTTATTAAGAATTCATACAGCGATACAATGTGTTAAAGTTTGACAATGAAAATTCAATCAAGGATGGCCAATTATAGAATTCCTTGAAATTAAGATGAAAAAGTTTTTAAAATTTGTGAAAGAAAAAAAAAATGGTAACTATTCGAGTAACAATAATAATTACATACATTTATACATTTACAGTGCAAAGAGAAACAAACACTACATAGTAAGAAATCCATAGTTAATTAAAGACAGAATAGAATATAATAATAATAATAATGTGCCTGTTTCATTGTTTTGTTGAAATTATTGTGTGTGTGTGTGTGTGTGTATGTGTGTGTGTGTGTGTGTGTGTGTGTGTGTGTGTGTGTGTGTGTGTGTGTGTGTGTGTGTGTGTGTGCGTGCGTGCGTGTTTGACTGCCTAAATCGTACCGTCCAATATTCTATGAATTATGAATTTGAATTTTTTCTTTGATATGTTAAATATGTCTACCTTAGAAAACGAAGTGTTGTAGGTTCTTGTTATCCTTGATAGCACTGAGTTATGCGTAAACCTTGTGCGGTGCAATGGTACGTGGAAAAGTTTTGGGTTCCGAGAACGGTGCTTAGGAGCACTAAATCCCACTGCTCCAATCAAATTTGGACTATCAAGTCTTCCTCGTACTATATCATACAGCAACATCATGTCCATGGCTATGCGGCGGCTCGACAAAGTAGGTAAGTTGTGATAATTACAACACTGCTCATAAGTGTCAAAACTTTTTCGCGATTTATAGTTCAGATAACGAACAAATTTTTCCTGGATTCGTTCGATTGGTGCAGTGTAAGTTACATACTGAGGATACCAAATAGTACTAGCGTATTCAAGAATACTTCGGACATATGAATTGTAAATATTTTTGATACACGAAAGGTCGTTAAAAGACTGTGTTATACGTAATACAAATCCTAAAGATTTATAAGCCTTATTTGTTACGTAATTGACGTGATTATTCATCAACAACTTTCTGTCAAAGTGTACACCAAGATCACGCACTACGTTAACTCTCTCTATTGTTATGCCTTGAATATTGTAGTCATAGGTAATAGGATATCTTTTTCTGCTAAAAGTGATAGTTTGGCATTTTTTAGCATTTACATTTATTCTATTGTTACTATAGTATTCAGATAATTTATCAAGATCGTGCTGAAGACGATCACAGTCCTCATAACTTTTGACTTCAAGAAAAATTTTGGTATCGTCTGCGTATAAAAGATATTTTGAGTGTTCGAAACATGTGAAGATATCAAAAAGGTAGATATTATAGAAAAGAGGGCCGAGATGTGAGCCTTGTGGAACACCGGAAGGTATTTTTACGAAATCTGATTTGTAACCACCAACGATTACCGCTTGTGACCTATTTGACAAATATGATTCGACCCAGCGCAGCAAATCACCATGTATTCCCAGGTGTTCCATCTTACGTAGCAGGATGACGTGATCCACCCGATCGAAGGCTTTTTCGAAATCGGTGTAGATGACATCAACCTGCAGACGTTTGTCAATGGAGCTATGTAAATAGTTTACGAAAGTGACAAGGTTAGTTGACGTAGACCGGCCCCGTAAAAAACCGTGTTGTTCGGGTGGAATACTATTTTTTACGGTTGAGAGAATGGTTGGATATACCAGCTTTTCAAACACTTTATTAAAGACATTTAATATGGAGATAGGTCTATAGTGTTCAACCCTTAACTTGGAGCCTTTCTTGTGAACTGGTATTATGTGAGCACTCTTCCAGGCACTTGGATATATGCCCTCTCTGAGGGATCTATTGAAGATTATAGACAGTGGCACCGCCAACGCAGAAGCACATTTCACAATAAAAAAAGGAGGTATATTGTCACAACCACATCCCTTACGCACATCGAGACGTCTTAGCGCCTGAAGCACATCATCACTGGAAAATTGAGGTGAATTGCCAGGGCAAACGCTACCGTAAGAAGAAGAAGGTAAATCGAATGACGGGTAACTATTAGCCGGGGTCATGAATACACTATGAAAGTACTCATTGAAAGCTGAACATATCTCCTCACCGGTATTGTATTTTTCACCATTATAAGTAATATATTTAGGACATAAAGATGATTCACGCTTGGTCTTAACAAAGCTCCAGAAAGCCTTTGGATTTGCTTTGATTGACTCCTGTATATTAGTCAAATACGTTTTATGACATTCACGCTCAACTCTACGCTGTCTAGATCTCAGTAATGCAAACTCAGAGTAATCCAACAAGTTATTATATCTTTTCCAGCGACCATGGGCACGGGATTTTTCTTTTATAATTTTAATAAGTGATTTACTATACCACGGAGGATATGCATTGCGATTTTGATTAAGAGATACTATTTTTGATGGAATGTGACTGTCGATGGTATGATTTAAATGGAAGTAAAAGTAATTTATAGCATCGTCCAAACTACCCTCGTACAAAGCGGAGTGCCAGGGTAGGCCATTAAGATACTGTATGATGCTTTCGTAATTACCTTTAGAAAAAACATATTTAGCAGTACACTTAGGTTTTAATGGCTTTATTAAAATATCTGTGGCATCCATACTAAGTGCAGGATGGAAACAATCTTCGTCAAGGAGTGGAGGATCAGCTTTGGCGCAGTCCAAGCCAAAGTTGCTAAAAACCAAGTCAAGCGTATTGTTACATTTGTTTTTGAGTAGGTTATACTGGGTAAATCCTAATGTGCTCAGCAAATATATTAAATTAGATGCAGCGCTCAGAACCTCCGCAGCTCCACATCTTCCAAAGGTAGGGCCACTAGCATTCCAAGATACAAAAGGAAGATTATAATCTCCTATAAGTAAGAAAAAGTGATTATTATTTGAAGATACAACTGATTCAAATGATTTAATTAACCTGTCGATGTCGTGTGGTTGAGACTTGCAATTTCCGGGCAGATATGTACAAGCGATGTTTAAGTCAAACTGTGACGCAAAACTCTTAGCGGGCACAGTGATCCATATAGTCTCCATGCTTGGGGATGTGACCTTCCATTCATCTCTTACATAAGCTCCTAAATTGTGATTAATGCAGATAAGCACACCACCACCTGTTGTTTTAGTGCTCAACGCTAAGTTCCTATCACAACGAAATACATCATAGCGAGAGTCTGCGAATTCTCTGTCCAGTATGCCGTCGCAGAGCCAGGTCTCAGTAAGAGTAATTATGTCATAGTCGCCACCAAGAATACCAGAATGCAAAATGTGACACTTAGTACGTAATCCTCGCACATTCTGGTAATAAAGTTTTAAATTTGATGAAACGCCCGTGGTGGAAAAATGCAAGTCGTAAATGCAATCAAAGAGAAAATGATATATGTAATGATGTAACTATTATTCGATAGCGCGAGGCGGCGCTCCTCCGTATGTTGATTAAGTAAATTAAGTTCATAGTGTATGTATGAGTATCGTCTTAATTCAAACTCGCAAGGGTGTATGTTTTTACTAGTGTAATTAAATACACGACTCATTTGAGTGCATAAAACTTGTGAAATTATGCAAAGAAAGCAGCTTTTTGAACGATTACGTACTATTCGTATCATAACGAGCGAAACGAATATTGAGTAAACAGGTAAGAAACGTCTAGTTAAAGATTGCAGTGAACAAATGACGTCATCCTCACGACTAAACGCGATAAGAAGGCAAGTGCCCCTAGCAGTCAATCCACCAGTACAATATTCACGTATAATAATTACACACGCCATAGTAAGCAGCATAAACAATAGTTTTAATAATTGATTGCAAGGTAATAAATATTCATTGTGATATTGGTAAGTTACCATTATGTTATGCGTAAATATGTGCAAGTTCAGTAATAATGAAGTTTGCAGATTGGAGGCACTAGCACAGGGCTTAAGCATAACAGAAATATTAGTGCCGTAAAGTGAAATAAATGGAATTAAAATGAAGGCGCACTTACCTTGCGCATATACAGTAGATAAACTGTAGAACAAGTAGAAAGAGTAAAACATGTTTATACATTTGTCATGTGTATGAATATTAGTGGATGGACGATTATTAATTGGAATGCGGTTTCTACTCGTAGTTGGTAGACATGTGCGATTGTTATTATAAAGTAAAACTGAGTGTTGACGACTAAATGATTTAAATTGATCATAGTATAATGTAAACATAAAGTAGGCAGTAAACAAATTTGTGTTGAGTATTATGCAGGCGCACTTTACACAGAAATAGTAATTTAGAGTAATA
Source organism: Anania crocealis (assembly GCA_949315895.1). Lineage (NCBI taxonomy): Eukaryota > Metazoa > Arthropoda > Insecta > Lepidoptera > Crambidae > Anania > Anania crocealis. The sequence continues at coordinate 4,370,577 of OX438872.1, read as the reverse complement.
AAAGATATATGTGAATAAACATTAACCGATAGTGATAAGCGAAACGCATCAACGTTTGAGCATCTTCTGAATATCAGATTCAGCAGCAATAAGAAACGGTGGGGATTTGTCATTTTTTCGCATGTAGATTTTACAGTTTTTTACCCATACAAACTGAATCATATTCTGTTTAGCGAAATCCTTGCACTGTTTCAAAAGAGATTTGTTGAACGGAGTCAGTTGTTCGTTTACGTATATTGGTTTAGGTGTTCCTGGAATGTTAATATTTTTGGTTGTGACCCCACGATTTTTTCTTAGCCCTGCGAGTATGTTATCTTTGTGAATACGTTGCGTCAGCTTTACAACGACGGTGCGAGGGCGGCCTGAGACAGGCTGGCGCGATTGAACACGGGTAATGTGAACTACGTCCGCATCTGAGATTAGTACTCCTGCAAATTTTGCAATGCTCTGAAATGAAGACATCAGGTTCTCGCTTGAGCTTTCTGGAAGACCAATCAATTCTAAATTTAACAGTCTGTCTCGCTGTTGCTGCTTATTATTTTCTAATTGCAATTCATGTAACGCATTTTTCACTGCTGTTATATCACTTGAGGTAGCTTCACATTTTAGACGTAAATTAGTTGCATCTACCTGTTTCTGGATATCGTCGACCCGCTGTGACGTGTACTCAATACTAGTTTGTAGATCAGCGACTAAAACGGATGTATCGTTCTGTTGTTTACCCATTGCGGCGACGGTTTGCTTCAACTCTGAGGTTTCTTTGCGGATAGTATTAAGTTCCATTTTCATGTCGTTAGTGGTAACAGTTAATGCACTTAGCTCGCACTTTATAACATTATTGATGTTACCGTTTATTTCATCGATTGATCTCTGAATTTTCTGCATAAAATCATTAAGTGAAGTCAGTGTTGAGTCATCACGCTCAGGTTGCTTCCGTTTTCTGACGTTGATGAAAGTGTCTTCTGCCATAACAGTTAAGTCAGGGTTAGACGAAGACTTCGGCGGCGACTTGAACATCCTTTTGCGGAATAACCAGCGATAACGAATTCCAGTTTAAAAACACTACGTACCTAAAGCTTACTATTGATTCAACCAAAACCTAAGATAGGACTTTAGACTTATGTATTATGACTTATTAGTAGTAGTTATAATTAAATACTACTCTTTTGTCGTTTTCTCACTTCTTTGACGTTTCGGTCGCGTTACATCGGCCGTAGTTAGAAAGCCACTATAGTGCAGAACAGCAATACAATGAAGATTGTATTTAGTCCTGTATAAATAATAACCTGTAAAGATACCGAAAGGAACGAAATAATTAAGGTCTTAGCTATCTACATACACATAATGGTGCTACCGTATCGCCTCTACTGTCGATATTTTAATATTATACACAACTTACATCACTAGTTCTCATAATAGATCAGATACGCCCATTCAGAGGTTAGTAGAGTAGAAGTGTTCTAACAGATATAGGGAAGCTTCTAATATTATGAAATCGTTTTCACCCACACTTCTGCGAATCTAATGGAGTAGTATTAATAATAATGATTTCTGATTGTTATTGTTAGATTTAGTATATTCGTAAGGATTCTTTTACCGAAGATAGAAACAAAGAATTAACGAAATATGAGACACTTCCTATAAATGTCTGATTTCAGTGTTTTTTTTTATGGTAACGGTTGTAATAGGGTTTCTGAAATGAGTTTAAATAGTGAGATTTAAAAAAAATACTAAACAGGTTGTTAACAGTAGGTACCCTGGAAAAAGAAAAAGAAATGGTACTCGTAAAAGTTGACCTCCACTATTTTACAAATGTTGAAATTAACTTTATTACGATAAAAAGGACTCGCTTAGATGGGAGTTCAATTTATAAGACCTTTCACTACTTCCAATCGATAAATTGTATAAAGGAATTTAAGTAATGGTACCAAGAATGAGTAAATCGTTATGTACTCATTCTTGATACCATTAGTTAAAATTTACGTTTAAATAACGGAAAATAGTATTTCGGAAATATATAATTTTTAGCTAATTCATGTGGACTGCACCAATTGTTTTTTTTATTATGTTTGTAATGGTCAGTAGTATGATGGATGAAAATGTTTGATAATTGTATGGAAAAACTGATTCAGATATACACATCTAAAGTGATTAACAGACCATTTGATTGCATTATCCTTATCGTTAAAGCCGTACAAAGCCGGATCGGCCAGCTATTTGGCAACGTTAAAGCTCTAAACATGAGCTCAAAACGTAAAATAAAACATCAGACCACTGCATAATTAAAAAAAAAGAAAAAGTATATCCCGGAAGAAAATTATAGACTAAAAAGTACTCAGACAAAGTTTTGACCGGTTCTAATAACGCAGTCTCCGAGACAGCTTTGAATTTTATGCTAAACTTTTTGGAATTTTAATATTCCAGTGAAATCTCTGCACGGGTTTTAGCTAGTTCCATCTTGCAGTGTTTTAAGAAAGATTTTTTTATAAAATGCAGGTAAAAAGTTTTATGTGAATGAAACTTGCGTTTTTTGACATAGTGATGATAAGTGAAGATAAGCACATAGTATAGGGGAATCACGTTACGTAGGTAATAATAGAAATATATTCGACTCCTTCTGTCTCTCTCACTCGTACCAATGGTTTAGAGTATCTGAAAGGGTCAGATAAATTTTTATATACTCTGACATGCTTTTTGTAGTTGGGCTTCAGACCTGATTACCCGACTACTGACGTTGAATCCATGAATTAGTTCATCCCAATCCGTTCCCATTTCTTTCGGTTGCGTAAGCCGATCTCTTTAATCTTTCACTAACGAGAAAACTTCAGCTGCGAGTCTGTCAAATGATTCGTAAACATCTTGGTTGGCTTGTTTAGGTTTGTTCTTTGGTGACGGATAATAGAAGTAGAGTAAGCTTTATATTATTACTAGAATATTTTGGTATTTTTATTTATTAATATGTTACGGTTTACGCTAATGTACACTAATATTATAAAGCTGAAGAGTTTTTTTGAACGAACTAATCTCAGGAGGTACTGGTTCGAATGGAAAAAATATTTTTGTGTTGAACAGTCCATTTATTGAGGAAGGCTTTAGGCTATTTAACATGCTGCGACCTTTAGGCGCGAAGCATCAGTGAAAAATGTTGCAAAAAAAATTACGATCATAATAACAGAAATTGACGCGTACGAAGTTGCGGGAAACAGCTAGTATGATGATATTTGAAGGTTTACAAAAACAAGAAGCTTAGAACCGCAGATAACTCTGCCAAGCAAATCGGTTATAACAAATCCTTTTGGAGCCCGTGTCCAATCTACAGCTGTTGATGATGATGGTAATGATGATTCATTCTAAACATAATTAAAACTGCACAATGTCAAAGAGTGCTTAGATAATTGTAATCAAAAAAATTTTGTTTATATCCTCAAATAAAAAAAAATACCTAAACCGACGTTCAGAAATAAAAAATAAAAACACGGCCAGTATTTATTCAAACGTTTTGAATTCTCAGCGCGAATTCCAGAAATTTCAAACAGTTGGTACATATAGGAAAACCGTTTTTTTATAATGGTAAATGTGTAGCGCCCTCAGAGGAACACTTTGACATTGAGTTTACTTTTTTAATTATTCGAGGTTCGTTTTCGCGACAAAATGTTGTTAGGTTTTGACGGTTATTTCAGTGAATCGGTAAATTGAAATTTGTAAACGCTGTTGGTTTTCTTTCTAAATAAAATTAAAAAAAAAGTATGTTTTAATTGTAGCATTAAAATTAAAGTACCTACACCGTATCTTTTAATTAAATTAATAAATGTTTTGCTTATAAGATAGGACCTGTAAATTTCAGGCTTCTAAATTCAAATCAAATCATTTCTTTAAGATATTATCTTCTGAATGTTATCCAATAATCTAACCGTGTTCTTTTAAAGCAGTATGATTAAACATTTTGTTGTTATTTAATTTTATTTTTATTTAAACACAAAACAGTTTACAGTTGAGGTGGTACAAATTTTATACATAATATGAGTAATTTACTAAATTGCAAGCCAAAACATGTGCTTGAGAAATGTACCTACGAAGAGTGAGTTACTAAGAATGAGTTACATCGTTTCACAAATTTCGACTCTTACTTTTACTATATTTTATTACATACGAAAGTTTGTAATAATATAAAGTAAGAGTACCTAACGTAAGTTTCTGTATATAGTTTGAAATTAGAGTATTATTGTTTACATACTGTTCAAAATTCCTTGTAATGTGCTTAGTAGATTAGTTACCTGAGGGTAATTGCAAATAACTTGTGCTGAAAAAATATGGCGTTACATGGCGTCAAGGAATTTTTTCACCGCCTGTGGAAGAATTATATCTAGTGTCGTAATTTATGTTGATTCTAATTGTCCTAACTGTGTAGCTCTATTTGCGATGTTAATAAAAATGTGTGGATGTCTGTATATCCCCTGAATCCTTGCCAACGCCAGGACTTGGCAACATAGTCGGACAGTAATTTGTCTTTGGGGTAATAACGCTTTTGGGTCAAATGACACATTTTACTTGGTGTCTAATGAATAATAACTTCACCAGTAGGTATACATTATCTTAATAAAAACTAGTGTTTAAGATGGCAGCTTAATTTATTGCAAGGATATCGATATAGTAGTCGAAATCAAAATGGGAATGATTATTGAAATTTCACGTATTGGTAATAGGTATACTGCATAACATTTTTTCTAATAATAAACGGATCCAAATCACACGAGCGTGACGTCGAAAAATCGACAACCAATAGGTGGTGGTCAGTCACAAGTGAGTCACCCGGGTTCGATTGCCATCGAGTCAATTTAGAGACCCACCTCACTAGCGTTTTTCGGGCGTCAACGTCGTGGCAGCATCCAATCAGGCCCCCAATTCCGCTAATTTACAAATGGCTCAATAGAATCGCAATTGCATCGCAATTGTATATTTTGACACATTTAATATGACTGTAATGTCAAAATATACGATTGCCATTCCATTGCGATTCTATTGAGCCATTTTTAAATTAGCAGAATTGGGGCCCAGTGTTGACGCAACGCTTGCGCAGCGGCATATACTTACCTAACGCTGATTGGACACTGCCGCGACGTCGACGCTCGAAAGACGCTAGTGTGCGAGGCCTTAGGAAATAGCCTTTTTCTAAATTAGCTTGTGTCTGGTATTATAGTTTTGCGTCGAGAGGCACGAGGAGCTGTTGGTACCAGTTTTAGTCGCAAGATACAAGTAGTAATTAATAAGTCACGTAAGAGGCCTGCAACAGGCTAGTTGGAAATCATATACCGCAGAAAAAAGGAAAAGCAAAAAATACGAAGGACCCAGAAAGGAATTTAAGTTTCAATTTTGTGAACATACCGAAAAAGAAAAAAGCATTATCTACTATCTTGATAGGTAGATGTTATAAATTAATTATGTTTCAATAAAATTTACCTATTTTTATTGGGATCGCTAAAAATATGTATCAATAGATTTTATGAATACCTACCCTCGAAAACTGAGAAGATGAAAAAGTGAATAATGTATCTAAGAATTTAATAAAACGAAACCTCTGGGGTTTGCCAATTCTGAAGGTCCGTAGGCTCTCGACTATTTGTCTTGAGCAACATGGCATTCACGTAAATTGCCATGGGTTGAGCTTGGGCTGTACAAATAGGGATAAATTTGAGTTGCCAAACACGTGAGCCATTTGCTTTCTACCGACTTCAAAAATGAGGGTAATTTGGATATTAATATTCATTTTAATAGCATCCATAATGTTTACATGTAGCTGTTATAAATATATATATCTTAAAGCTTGTTACATAATCTCTTGACTTGATCAATATATTATGCATATATCCATTTAATAGTCTTATAGAAAGATCTCTTATCGTTTATTCTTCTTGTATCGAATCTTTATCAAAAATTTGCATCTTTATTGCTAAAGTTTCTGTTATAAGTTTTATTTTTTTAAAGTTTGGAATTAGTTTGTCTACACAATCAACATCTTGGTAGCTCAATATTTAGAAAAATCAGTTAAAATCAGTTTTATTTCTGCAAATAGGCCCCAGGAGGCGCTTTTACACGTCCCAATATTTAAACCTACCACTGCTTCGGGACAAGTCTGGGCTAGTGCCGAGAAGAAGCAGCGCAAGAAACTCGGTCACTATTGTCAGCCTCTTTTTAAATAAATTTTTACAAGGTAAGGTAATTTTTACAAGGTTTAAGCAAGTACGAGCTGGGACAACTTAATGCCATACATTTCTATCATTTAAATAATCATTAACAGTGTAATAGCCCTTTTTCATTAAAATAACTTTAACATACGATTTAAGTTTATGTACAGGGAGTTCAGCAATATCCTTTGGTAATTTGTTGAAAATACGGATACAATTTCCCATAAACGATTTTCCTACTTTTCGCAGTCTGAAGCCTGGAACGGCGAGTTTATCTTTATTTCTCGTATTAAAATTGTGTACGTTACTTTTCTTAAGAAGTAAATGTATGTTTTTACGAACGTAAATAATATTCTCGAGAATATCGAGGTCGTCTTACGAACGTAAATAATATTCTCGAGAATATCGAGGTCCTCGAGAGGTCTTGTAGGTTCAAGTTTTGATTGTTTAATTTCAATGTTATTTAATAAACACTTACAGAAATAAACTACATTAACCAAAATCAGACGAATAAGTGCTAAAGTAAAGTCCATCAATATTTAGACCAAGCATCGCAGTCTGAAGCAATGCGTATATTTGCCAAATGTTTGCCCCAGTCTGTTCGAGCCAACCTCTTTTATGGCTGGTAGACATTGGCCGAAATACTTTACGATCTTCGGTCTAGTTTATCGCGTATTGAAACCTTACCATAAAACTAACTCCGTTGCCGGTATTCTTACGATTGCGCTACAAAAGGATTATGGATCTTACGAGGTCGTATTTCAGACGATTTTCATGCATACAACAGGTACTTTTTTTAGGTACCATTGTATTCGATCGCTATCTATCAAAACTCTTTTGGTAAATTTTCGGAGCAGCCTATATATACAGTTTGCTGCAACGTTTGCTAAATGTAAGTAATAGGTTAAAAAAAAAATATATATATATACCTACACCAAAAATAACTGTCATGTTATTAAATAAAAGATACGAACTTTTAATATTATTTATGACTCCTTCGGTATCTCTCAACTTGGGCACAATAAGTATTTTAAACGCAACAAAAGCAGCAAAAATTTTTTAGGGCTTTCTTCTTTACTTAAACGGCTTCTTTACGTAGGTTTTACTATAGAGAAAGTAAAGAGAGTATAAGTGAGACATTATTTTTATATTATCCAAGTACAGTGGAAAGACAAGACCATAAAATTTTTCGGGGATCATTTATTTTTAATAGTGTGGTACATTCGGCGCTCATATGCTGAGAACGTTTTTCGGATAATGATATCTGCTGATCATTGCTGATAATGTAATCTAATATTTCATTTTACATCCATGGACTCTAGTTATAGATAAAGTAGCGGTTATTTTAAACCAGAGGCACAGAATTAACGATCCGTCCTTGGCACCTTCAGGAGTCTAGGACAAAAGCTCTGCATTCGTCCCGCGGCCTTCCTAACGACCTATTTCCTGACTGCACCTGTGCTTGGCATTGTATAGATAATTGGAAGAGTTCAAGAGCAGTCTAGCTGGTAATTTTAAAAATGTTTTCAGTATCTACGAATATTCTGGCTATAGGTACTTTGTATGTCCTGTTTTTTTTAAAGGTTTAACATTTGATATAGTTTTCTGCCTACTATATAATGTTGTTTGAATACTTGTAAAAGCACATAGTTGTGTTTTTTAACCATTAAGCAAATATAAATAAGTTGGACTTTAAGTGACATGTTTGAGTTAGGTATACTTATTTGTATACTAAGTATAGATAAAAAATTGGTTCTTACCAACAAAAAGAAAGCAAAACTGATAGCAGATACAAATCTGTATAAAGCTATTCCATCTCAACTAAAACTCACTAGTCAATGTGCGACTATTTTCAGACAAAAAAGAACAAAAACAGGACAAATTATTCGGAGCAAAATAAAAAAAGTAAAGTGCTGACAGATATACACATCCTATTTCTTTCTAACTGTTCGGCTTGTCTTATAAATCCAGCCGTAACTGGCAGCAATAATCACCTTTTTGTATTGCCGCCATTGCTGTCAGTTGGCGCTAAGCCAGCGCCATCTTGATTCCACTGCATTCACCTGTTGACTCCGCAAAGGTAGCGCTAAGGAGGCTATGTTAACTTTTTGTCGTTTTTGACAATTAACTAATGAGCACTCGACTGGAATATTGTAAGAGGTTTTTAGCAGATTTAAATTTTGTTGAAATATTATTTTGCTCAAAGGTATAAAAGTCTGCATTAAATACAAGTCAACTCCTTTTTTGGGTTCCTACGTCTAGTGAAATAAAATCCTATACAGGATCTTTCTTGCTTTAATTCCTACCAGTTCCTCGTACGTTATTAATTGTCTTATGATTATTAATGTTACTTCTTTTTCATGAATGTTTCAAATAGACTAACCAAATTTGACCAACATTTTGAAAGCCTGAATTTATGTTAGTTTTCTTGTTGAAAAAGTCTATTCAAAATAAGTTATTGATATTCATAGTATTTTTCTCACGTCGCGGTTTATTTCATTCATTCATTATGTTATAATCATAAATATTACATGAATGACGAAACGATATTACATAAATGAAACGAAATCTTTGTTTGTCTCAACCAAAGGTTACGAAACTTAATTATTATCGTAGTTAAAAGGCTGGAGTATTAGAGACAAAATGAAACGAGTAACAATTTCATCCAATCACGACTCTTATGCGAGCAAGTTACTATAAATATTTTTGAAAGTCAAAGGGTTATTAAATTAAATTAAATTCATTTCAATTTAAGTTTCAATTTTGTGAACATACCGAAAAAGAAAAAAGCATTATCTACTATCTTGATAGGTAGATGTTATAAATTAATTATGTTTCAATAAAATTAACCTATTTTTATTGGGATCGCTAAAAATATGTATCAATAGATTTTATGAATACCTACCCTCGAAAACTGAGAAGATGAAAAAGTGAATAATGTATCTAAGAATTTTATAAAACGAAACCTCTGGGGTTTGCCAATTCTGAAGGTCCGTAGGCTCTCGACTATTTGTCTTGAGCAACATGGCATTCACGTAAATTCCCATGGGTTGAGCTTGGGCTGTACAAATAGGGATAAATTTGAGTTGCCAAACACGTGAGCCATTTGCTTTCTACCGACTTCAAAAATGAGGGTAATTTGGATATTAATATTCATTTTTATAGCATCCATAATGTTTACATGTAGCTGTTATAAATATATATATCTTAAAGCTTGTTACATAATCTCTTGACTTGATCAATATATTATGCATATATCCATTTAATAGTCTTATAGAAAGATCTCTTATCGTTTATTCTTCTTGTATCGAATCTTTATCAAAAATTTGCATCTTTATTGCTAAAGTTTCTGTTATAAGTTTTATTTTTTTAAAGTTTGGAATTAGTTTGTCTACACAATCAACATCTTGGTAGCTCAATATTTAGAGGTGTTGTAGGTTCAAGTTTTGATTGTTTAATTTCAATGTTATTTAATAAACACTTACAGAAATAAACTACATTAACCAAAATCAGACGAATAAGTGCTAAAGTAAAGTCCATCAATATTTAGACCAAGCATCGCAGTCTGAAGCAATGCGTATATTTGCCAAATGTTTGCCCCAGTCTGTTCGAGCCAACCTCTTTTATGGCTGGTAGACATTGGCCGAAATACTTTACGATCTTCGGTCTAGTTTATCGCGTATTGAAACCTTACCATAAAACTAACTCCGTTGCCGGTATTCTTACGATTGCGCTACAAAAGGATTATGGATCTTACGAGGTCGTATTTCAGACGATTTTCATGCATACAACAGGTACTTTTTTTAGGTACCATTGTATTCGATCGCTATCTATCAAAACTCTTTTGGTAAATTTTCGGAGCAGCCTATATATGGAAGACGAAACGATATTACATAAATGAAACGAAATCTTTGTTTGTCTCAACCAAAGGTTACGAAACGTAATTATTATCGTAGTTAAAAGGCTGGAGTATTAGAGACAAAATGAAACGAGTAACAATTTCATCCAATCACGACTCTTATGCGAGCAAGTTACTATAAATATTTTTGAAAGTCAAAGGGTTATTAAATTAAATTAAATTCATTTAATAATCAGATGATAATCTATTTTGGTACTATCACAAAATAAATAAAACTTTCTATCGGAAGAAATTAACGCTTAATAACGAATTGAAACGAACTTATAAAACAAAGGAGTTGTCCCAAATTGTATGGAGGCTAGGCCCAGAACCTGTACACATAGCCAAAAGTTAGGGCAATGTACCTACAACACTTTGTTATTATCCAAATTCTTTAAAAATGCTTCGTTTAATGGCTCAAACAAAAATAAACTTATTAGAATAGCAATACTAAACAACAAAAACTATCATGGCGGAAGATGACACTTTAATGACATCTGTAAGTTTTGATAATTCCAAAATCGCTAATATCGATTCAAACAAGTGATATTGTTTGCTTACTTGTGCTTGTTGTACTAATAAGATATAATAATAACTTTTCACGTGAGATTATGACGAGTGGCAAAAACTTGAAAAGAACGGTTAAATGTCAAATATTGACAAAGGAAATCTGACAGCTACAGACTGACATTTAGAGTTTATGGTTTATCTTTTTTTTTTCGTCAAACGCCATCATGTATACCTGATTAAGAGCGATATTTATTAGATTGTATTTATTTTTGAGCCGCTAAATTTTACGTTATGTACAGTTATTTGTATTTTTTCTAAAGTCAGTAGATTTTTCTTGATTTTTTAGAATACTGTACAATGTCTGGGCCTGTTACGGGACATCTCTTTTAAAAGCAAGAAGTTCAGAATCTACGTGTGCAAAATGGAAATTAAAAAGAGATCGCTGTACCACAGAGGCAGGGTAACGATCGTTTAACCTACCGCCAAGGATCTGCACTGTTTTATTTGTGAGCTGTTACGAAAACGGTGGTCTAAGTCACAGAATCCAGCTTGGAATCCAAAGTTATAATAAAACAACCATTTAACCAACCACAACCACAAGCATAGTAGAATTTAAATTATTTTCTGCTTTAGTTAAGGATGATAGCGTGTACATGTAGCGGTTTCAACCTCGCCTTACATAAGTAGCTATTGTTTACAATTTTATTATATGTTCTGGCTGTAACCTATTTTGTACATACTTCTTATATATATAAAAATGTTATGTTAGTTTGTGTACGCTTCAAAAACTCAAAAAGTTCTGCACCGATCGAGCTGAAATTTTAGCATGATATATAATCCGCATCAAGGATTGCTTTATCTATTAATCCGTCACCGCGAAAAAAAAAAATAAAAAACAAAACCATTAAATCACAATGTGCCACAGCGAAGCGTGGCAGGGAGCAGCTAAGTTAATAAATAAAAAAAAGTTGTGCGTGTACTAGTGTACACACGTAAGAAGTGAAACTTCTTTATGGCCTTATTTTTTGAAAAATGATCTACATGCAACTTTCCAGAAATTGGTTAAATTGGTTAAATTAGTTAAATTAGTTAAATTAGTTAAATTAGTTAAATTAGTTAAATTAGTTAAATTAGTTAAATTGGTTAAATTGGTTAAATTGGTTAAATTGGTTAAATTGGTTAAATTGGTTAAATTGGTTAAATTGGTTAAATTGGTTAAATTGGTTAAATATTATTTCACTTTACCTTTTTGCTATCGTCTGAACCAACCGTGGTAGGGGCAAGAAAAAGATGGCGCGTAACCGAAAAATCTGGTTAAATTGGTTAAATTGGTTAAATATTATTTCACTTTACCTTTTTGCTATCGTCTGAACCAACCGTGGTAGGGGCAAGAAAAAGATGGCGCGTAACCGAAAAATCTGACGCTGTGAAAATGTGACGCTGTGACGCGCAACCGAAAAACGTGACGGTATTTTTTTTCCAACGCCGATAAAGAAGTTTCACTTCAATAATTCTTATTCTTCTTTTTGTATCCTTCAAGAATAGTCTGTTATAAGCCGTCCATTCCATCTTGGAACAGAAGCTGGTATCAAAGGCTGAACGAGCTTCAGAAGTTCAACTGCAACCTCCATTCCAGACCCAAATCAATTTAGGAAAGATCGTCTCCTAAACTAACCCGTACAGGAATCAAAGCGTCTTCTTGCCATAGGCTGGTACTATGCTGGATTACGTCAGTGAAACATTCCGCCATCTCTCCTCCCTTGTAGACCATGAACATTTCGCTTGCTTAATTGAAATGCTTTCGACGGAGGCTCGAACGCATCGAATCGTTGTAACGGTTTTCGTTCCTGAACAAATTGCTGTCGATTTTCATGACGAGGCGGTTCGGTTTTTGATGAAAATGGAATCCTTGAAAAATTTAATAGTTCGTGAATTTCATAAGCACAAGAACCGAGATAATGGATAAAATATAACAATTTTAAAGCGATGTTTAGGATTTGTCAGTTGCAGTGATTGGAATTCAGTTTATAAATTTGAATTTAAGCTAAGTATCACCTACCTTAAATTCCAAATTCAAATATATCAATAAGTTTTTATTCATTCCTAAATTATTCAATAAAATAAAATTCATCTAGAAACCAAATTTTCATGCAGCTGTAAACAACTGTCTCGTCTTTGTAAAAAAATAATAATATTATTAACCTAAAAATAAAAACTAGATTCACGTTCTTATACAAAACTTATGCTTCGAAATGTCCTTTAATAAATCTACGTAGTCAATGTCTGTATTAAATCTGCTTATGAAAATTCAACCTTACGATTATCTAAGTATTTGTTCCTTTTTATGTTATTTTTTATTTATAAGTTGTAAATATTGTAGTTTTTTATGATTATGGTAATATAATTTTGATCCTATATATATTTGAACCACTAAATTATACGTTAAATAAAGAAGAAAAAACCTTACGATACATGTCATAAAGTTGAATTCTACTTAGTTGAAATGACACAATGTTCTAGTGGGCGCTCATTTGTTGAGGACCTTTTCTGTCACTGAATGCGTATTTAGTTTGAACATAATCGTTAACGTACATACAACGGCAGGTCAACTAACCCAAAAAGTTAAAGGTCATAGAATTGATTTTCAACTTTAAGTCCAACAACTAGAGATCAATATCAATTGAGAAAATTTGTCGTTTTTTGGTAGGTTGACGTGCTGTTGTCTATACCTGACGTGTAAAGCACTAGTATTCATTTTAACCAACTTCAAAAGGACTGTATTTAAAATGTTGTTTTTAATAGTAGGCGTGGGATAGTAACTATGACCCCTATTGTCACCTGTTGTTCCACAATAAAGCTTTTATGATTATAATTATGATTATGAACTTTGTATTCATCATCAACATTGGGGGCCTGATAGATTAGTCGCCGCTTACCCACAGGACGAGAGGGTGTGGTGCTACTCTATCTTAGGCCACAGCACAGGGAGCAACCAAGAACAATCGAAACCAGTAAAATTACAAAGTACTTACAATATTCGCAGAATAGATTCTGATTTCATAAAAAGCCCTTACTAATCCACAATCAACGCCCCGTTGGTCTAGTGGTTTAAATACCGGATCAAGATCTCTAGGTCCCGGGTTCGATCCCCGGGTCGGGCAACAAAAACTTATGAATTTTCGAACATTGCTCGGGTTTGTGATCACCAACCTGCATTTGGCAAACGTGGTGATTGTGCCAGTACCCATCACTGGTGGTAATTTAAATTTAGTGATGGAGGCCTTTTCCTGCAGTGGGATGATTATAGGCTGTTACTTTACTTTAATCCACAGTTGGTCATAGCCATCCAAAAGGAAGATTTACCTCAAAGAAACTTCTTTGCATCCACATGCTAAAGTTTCGTTTCGTAGCAGTCAATACCTTTATTCATAATATTATTTGCCCAGGACATTGCCTACGTCATTAAAGTCACATTAAGAACGGGTCCCATCTGTCAAATACAGCGGAAGCCCTACTACGCAACGTGAAACCAGTACCTAGAGATATATTTGTCCCTTTCAGATATCTCAAGTGTGTGTTGCGTCAGCAAGCGGAATCGAACCGGGATTACCACTATGTAAAAATATCAACTCAAATATTATAAATTTAGCGGCAAAAAAATCGCAACAACATTAATACAGTATTTTTAATTGTAATTTCTTTCAGTACTATAATTCATGGTTCTAAATTTATTCCTGTATTTTTGATCAAGGGGGTCCTTGGGGGGTCTGTTTTATTTTATAGGGGTCCATACTAGGGAAAGGCACACAAAACATGGAAAAAGGTTAGAAAGGCTGTCATGCGCCATATGTATGAGAACCGATGTCGCCGCTTGCGCATAAACAATTCAATCGAAACCAATCACAGCGCACACTTACAAGCATTTGCTCATAACCTCTGTGGCGCGCCTGCCCCGCCTACATCTCCTTTCTAATCTTTCCCCTTGTTTCCGTTCCATGGGTCCGCAGACTAAAAAAGGTTAAGAAACGCTGCTCTAAGAAATCGGTATGAGTGAGAGAGACAGATGAAATCGAATATACGGACATTTGTTGCGGAGTCCTCTGATTCCTCTCAGTCCAAAGGCCTCTGATTCTGTTATGCGTCATTATCATTTACATCAGCAGCTTATATTCCACTGTTGGACACAGGCCTCTGTAATTTTGTTTTGCCATAATCGCCACGCTTGGCAGGATCGCAGTTTGGCCAATAGAGGAGAGTAGACTCTGCACTCCGTCTTCTTTTGGAAATACTCCTTTAGTCGCCTCTTACGACACCCCTAGGAAGAGAAAGGATAGTGCAATACTTTTTATGTCCTGACACTATATGACATTAACCCGTCATCGCGTCATGCGTAGGTTCTTTTATTACTCGATATTGTGTGAAAAATATTTATACATATAATAACGAGCGATTTTATTGCCAATCAGGCAATTTTAGCACATATTGGTCGAACAATAAGGTTTTATTGGGTTATTAATACGTTTTTGCAGACATACCACCCAAAAAAATGCCCTAATCTGTATTGCGTCGTTTCGTTTGTGAAATGAAATACATTTATTTAAAATGTAAAGCATGGTACAAATAATAGTGTAGCTGCAAAGACAAGCCAATGCGTTAGTTAACACCTGACCTTCCTCCAAACTCACTTTTATCTATGAATTAAAACCACATAAAAATCCATGCGGAAGATTTTGAGCTTCTGTCTTAGACAATGGCTTCTAATTTCGTTTACGCTAGACGAAAAGGTGACGAATATATGAAAATGATATAAATAAAATAATAATAAATAAATAAATATTTTAGACATGCCTCACTGGGCCACACTGAGCCATCTAGTCCCAAATTAAGGTACTATTAAGTACCCTGTCGTATGGGGTACTAGACAACCGATAAACTTAATTATATACTTTTTTTTTTTTTTTTGTAAATACATACTTATAATACATAGAAAACACCCAGACCAGTACAAACAGACATGTTCATGCACACAAATATTTGTACTGTGCGGGGATCGAACCCGCGACCCATGGCTCAGAAGCAGCGTTAACTACCGCTGATCCAAATGGTCGTCTAAAGGTCTATATAGGTCAATCGTTTGTTAACGTCATTGTAATAAATGTATGAAACATTTGTTATCTATTCGTTTGGCGTAAACGTTATTAGAAAGCCACTTATCTAAGGCCGCTGATTGTCAAAAGCAATGGCCAACTTTGTCTTTTAATATGTACTGTTCTATGATGGCGTACACACTCTGAATAGAGAGACTCTATTCTGTAATGTACTATCAATACAAGAATATGGCTCCCTTCCCATAATATTTGACTGTAGAGTCATTGACTTTAACGCTTCACATGTCTTACAACTAAATTGTCCATGTCTCCATTGTTCTAATTGTTTTAAGTTAATTTATAGATTTAAAGGGGATATAAATAGCTTTACCAGATATACTAGCGGCACTCCTTTAAAAAGTATAATCTGGTGTATGAGACGGAGTTATTTATGACGGCTTAGATATTTTTAGCTCAGAATTTTCTAACACCTTTTATACAGTTTAATACTGAGACACGAAGTAATGAAATACATTTTGGGAAATATTTAAGGTTCGCCCAGTTATTTGCTTTCACTAAAACATAACGACCTCCGTGGCGGAGTGGCGTTAACACCGGTTTTCAAGGTGTCGCCAGCTCCGAGGTCCCGGGTTCGATACCCGGACAGGTCAGTGTAGAAAAAAGGTGTTTTTGTACATTTTCTCGAGTATAGATGTTTGTGGTATCTTCGTTATTTCTGGTTTCCAAATACGAGTGCTTTAAATAGTTGTTCAAATTCGACAATGTATGCGATGTTTTCCACATTTATTTATTTTTATTTATTTATTTTATAATTTTCTAACATTACTCGGGTTTATGATAAGTAACTATGATATATACGGGTTTATGATAAGAAATTTGGCTATAGTTTTGGCCTATATAGATCATTGCTGTGTTGATCGATGATGGAGGCCTTCGCCCTGCAGTGGGATGATTATAGTTGCTACTTTACTTTTCTTTTATTAAAAATGTTCTTATAAATAGATTTACTATATTACTAGCTGTTGCCCGCGACTTCGTACGCGTCAATTTCTGTTATTATTATCGCGTTTATTTTTTTTACATTTTTCACTGATGCTTCGCTTCTATTAGTCGCAGCTTGATGTTATGTAGCCTAAAGCCTTTGTAGGGTTGGCCTGTTTACGGGAGTATTCAATTGGTTAACTTCCTCGATAAATGGACTATCCAACACAAAAATATTTTTTCAATATGAACCAGTGCTTTCTGAGATTAGCGCGTTCAAACAAACAAACTCTTCAGCTTTATAATGTTAGTATAGATGAGACGTTTGTTATTGTTGATCGTCTAGTGTGTTTGTTGCCTTAGTAATACGAGTAGCGTGCAATGGAGCGTGAGGCTAGCGCAGCCGACGTTAAATTATTTAAATTAATAGATCGGAACCGATACATGTAATTGATACGTATTTAATCATCTACTGACATATAATAAAGTCTGCTATAACGCTTTGTTGGTGTACAAACATGTTATCATTGAGATTAACTTCACAAAATACAATGTGAGGTTGTCAACATCTCATCATCATCAGCCTATCGCAGTCCACTGCTGGACATAGGTATCTCCAGTTCCACGCCACTTAGGTCGATCCACGGCTTCTCGCATCCAGCTCCTGCCAGCCATCTGGAAATCATCACTCCACCTGGCCTGAGGGCGTCCTACACTACGTTTGCCGAGACGCGGTCTCAACTCGAGAACTTGTTTACCCCAGCGGTTGTCGGTTCTGCGGCTAATATGGCAAGCCTACTGCCAATTCAGCTTGCTAATCCGATGGGCTATGTTGGTAACTTTAGTTCTCTGCCGGATCACCTCATTTCTGATTTTATACCTAAGAGAAACTCCGAGCATAGCTCTTTCCATATCTATACTACTATATGACATCACGCTGCGACCAATAGGAGCAAAGCATCAGTGAAAAATGTTGCAAAAATAATCGCGATCATAATAACAGAAGTCGCGGGCAACAGCTAGTAAATAATAATAATTTATTACGAAAACTGTCGTGAAGTAGAGGCATGTCAAAAAATATCATTTTTCCTTCCCTTCTTATAGGTATAGTTAAAGGCGTCTAAAGGTGCTCTGCCACCGATGGCCAAACTGTGATCGCCAATCTTGACGATTATGGCAAAGTGCTACTTATTGAGAGGCTCGTGTCTAGCAATGGACTGATAATAGGCTGGTGATGATGACGGTCGGAATAAAATGATTATGATGCAACGGTTTGCCAATCAACCTTAAATCTTATAATGTCTTAATCGATGTTCAGCGTTGCTCTTCAGACTTTAAGTTGAAAATCGGTTGATTAAACTCATGTTGTAGTTTATATTGGAATATGTTTATATATTACTAGTCTTCAAACATACCTAACATAAAATTCTAGACACAATTAGTGACAGAAAAACGTCAAATAAGCGCCCAACAATTGGGTACTCTTTCAACTGTGATTTACGCAAGGTGGAATCTCTGTTATAGCGGGTATATTACATGATATTAGCTTTCAAATGTTTATCTATATATTCAAGTGACTGTTAATAATAGTTATAAAGAATTAAAACAAATACCATAAAAGTTACGGTTTGAATTGTAATGCAAGAATAAAAAAAAAGCTGTCAACTCGGTAAAAATTATGCGGTCTCATCAATAAGGGGACTACTAGAGCTAAGTGCTACCCCCAATTGATTTAATTTTATTACTTCTAAACAAAATCAATTCGCAAAAAACTAGAACAGTATCATTTCAAAAAATTACCTCTAGTATTTATTGAATCACAGTAAAATTTTCATTTAGTTGTTTATAAAGTCGAATTAGTCGCTAAAAAGCGGCCGCTTTTAGAAATAATTTACAATACGAAAGAATGCCTGAATGAAAAGCAGTTAACAGTGATTCAATAAATACTATAGGTGATTTGCTAAAATGATAGGTACTAGTCTAGTTTTTTTAAGAATTGATTTTTACTTAGCTCTAGTAGTCCTGTCAAAAGTAATCGTTCAATATATTGAGATTATCTTTCGTTGATTGTAAATAATTAAACAATTCATCGTCTTCAAATGTGTGTCGAATCCATCAGCCGTTCTAAATTCAAATTATTAAGTCTCTGAAGGTTATCTACCCTAATGTGCGCTCGTACGCATAACAGAATTAAATCGAACTTCGGATGCTTATTTGTTTCACAAACTTTGTTACAAGATGTGTAAAATTGTTTCCTAAAGCTGGGCATGTTAAAACCCCGATTTTATGTTATCTGTTAAATCGGTTTATGTAAGAAGACACATTAGAAAGTTTTTCAATCAGTAATTTCTTGAAGGTGTCAATTTAACCATTTTTTTTTTGTTTTTTATTATATGTTTAATATGACATTTGAAATTAAGGCAATCACAAGAACAATGCATATTTATAACCAACCTTAACAATAATTTATAAGTAATCGTTAAGCTAATAAAAAAACAATAGCTCAGCGCCAATTTTTATCAGAGAAAAATAAGCCTCAGTGCGAGCTTATGTGATTTTAAAAAAGTCTATTTATTTTATACTGGCCGGCAGACCGCCACAATTAAAAAAATATCAAGCATATTCCATTTTTAATATTAGGACTTGCAACAAAAACTAATAAAACTCTAAGGTTGAAAATTAAAAATCGGACAACTTGAATGGCGCGTTGCGTAACACGATTGCTATTTTCGGTTTTCCACGGCGGATCAATGAAGCGCGACGCTAGCGCCATCCCGCGGGTGGGGCGATGACCTCGCGTACGGGTGACCTCCATGAATTTCTGCCGCCCTGGTACTCGAAGCGGAGATATTGCAATAATGTACTCATTAACTTTTGGATGATTTAGTGAGTATAGTTGTTTTAATTAATAAAAGCTTGACGCCTAAGTTTGAAAGATAATTTTAAAATACTTTTAATTATGTATCTCGTTATTTTACAAAACTAAGCTAGGTTTTACGTGTCAGTAAATGCACAACATGTGTTTTACTCGTATAAATTTATCTATGAATAAAAACTAATATTTACAAGTTTAAGTAGTACAATTGGCAGGCATAGTAATAACATATTCATGGTTTTGACTTGGCCGGGTTGAGTTTACAATGAGCTGTGATTATGTCATCGCATATTTTTTTAAAATACATTCAGTAGATATGTGACTGTTTCTAATTTTAGTCTTAGAAACTCTAGACTGTCTACATTTTTTAACCTCAGCTTATTTTAGTTCAAAACAAAAAAAAATGTTTTACATTTATTTTATTTTAAGCCTTGTCTAACTTTAAAATAACTATATTGAACCTAACAAATTACCTGCCATTGCAAATAGACATCCTTTGATTTTGATTCTCAACAGAACGCTACGTTTTCGTAGCAGCTACGATTCTACGAAGGTAAAACATGATATTTTCGTAGCGCTGTAAAATCGTAGCACTCCGCCATTGCCGTACATCTCACTGTCTTGAGTAGGTCACTCCTGTGAACCTTGATTCCACTACGTTTGTTCTGATATCATCCTTATTCTTTAACGTATAAGTACTATTTTCTTTCAACATTGGTTAGGTTTTCAGGCGATGGGTTTTAAAGGGTGCTTTTTCAACATCTGCGGTGAAGAGGCAACGGAAAAGTCTGGGAAAATAAAAAAGGCTTTTTTTTGTAGCACCGTACGGTAATGTAGGTGATCTCGTATCTTACTGTGCCCTTTTTCTTAATGTCACACCTAACTAATAACAATAATTTAGAAGCTTGTAGTAGTGATTGAATATTAAAGATAGATTGACCTGAGAGTTTTACAAATGTCTCATAAAATCTTAGATCTTCTGTGATGACAGCATCATGTTAAGTAGCTAAAGTCTCATCATCACCAGGGAATTTGTAGGACATTATCATATCTAGTTATTACATGTATTTTATGATTATTATTTCTTTAGTAGATTTATCGACTGTTTATATTATGATACTTATTTAAATATTAGTTCATTAATTGTTGATGATAATTCTACTATCATAAATGTAGATTATAACAAAAATACAACTTGCTTATAATTACTCGAATAGATGAATCAAATGATCTCAAATGAAAGGTTTATCTAATAAATTTACTAAGCTTCTGGCTATGTAGTGTCATCCAAAAATATATTAGCACCACATCTTCTCATCCTAAAAGTGCCGCAAGAGGTGACTACAGGTTCTTCTAGAAGAAAACGTGCCAAATAGTCGCCTATGTAGTACGTCTTACGGCACTTTATTTGTATTAGAAGAGGTGGTGTTTTTTATTTTTAATGGCACTGCTTCTACACTTTTTAGATAAGAAAAGGTGGTGCTTTTCTTTTTTTGATCGGCACTACACAGACAGCTCAGTAAACCTATTATATAGTTTTCAAAGTGGCATCACTAGCGCCAACCGAGCGGTGCTCTGCAGTGTGGCACAGAGAGAATATTAAGTATTTTGTTACGAGGATGGAGAAGTTAAATTTACAGAGAAGTTGTAGGATCAATATTACTTCTAAAAGCTTTATCTAAGTTCCAAGTTTATCCAATTCATATGTTCGCTGATATATGCGTCTCTCTTTTGCTATTTCTGACAACTGACTCATTGGTGTAATAAAGCACTTTGAACTATGAATGTTCATACTGTAAAGAAAATGGAGAATATACTAAGTTTGATCTAGGATTGTTTAGCACCGACTCAAAAGTGGTATATTTAATCATCTAGTTAGTTAAATTGTGGGATATTTGTATCTATTAACATTATTTGTATGGTTTAGCCTTAATGGCGAATTTTTTCCCATTGTATACACAGTAGTAACTTTAGATAGGATCTACCGAACGTTTTCCTACACAGGATATATTCTCTCGATTGTACATATTACT
Organism: Anania crocealis; assembly: GCA_949315895.1. NCBI lineage: Eukaryota > Metazoa > Arthropoda > Insecta > Lepidoptera > Crambidae > Anania > Anania crocealis. The sequence goes on along the minus strand of OX438872.1, from coordinate 4,348,990 downwards.
TTTCTGTTATTAACTATTGTAGTTCGTATAATATCCTCCTTACACCATCCTTCATATAAATTTTAATGTGAAAAACTTTTTAATTGGCTATTGGCTATAATAATCTGTGTAATTTAAAAAACTGTAGAATTTGTTATAAATAGGTTATATCGCTCCACAACCACACCGTACGTTTCGCCGACCATAACGAGCGTGGCGATGGCAATATAATTTTGTCCCACTATGTCCAGCTGTGGGCTGATTAGTGATGTGGTTTAAACAAGACATAATATTTGTTGATTCTTTGGTTCAACTACCACGACCAGCTCTTATGAAAACGACCCCAATAATCGCTTTCTCTCGGCTTTCATTTCTAGAAAATACGCTTATAATTATTTCTAATATACCCTTTTATTGTCAGCGCTGAGCCGTCCAAAATATATACGGTTGACAGCTGATTATTCCCAGTCTTAATGGGAGGGAGTTCCCCCTTCCATCCTACTTCCAGTAGTAGTATTGTATCGATTCACGGTACTCTCGCCGGAGGCTCGAGACATATCGAGAGGAGAAACAAATGTAGTGGCATTTTAGTGGGAGCTTTTAGGATTTGGTGATTGTAATCGTTGTTTAAATTATGTAACAACTTAAAATCAAGATTATATATATTATATTATACGTTGTTTACTTATATATACTGTATAGGATTGTTGATAATAACATCATACAATGTACATGTGAAATAGGGTAGAAACCTTCTCGAATCAACTTTTAATTAATATAGAAATAAACAACAAGTTCCGTTTAGAAATTATCTACTTTACATTAACTTTCGTCACTGTTTTTTCTTTCAACATAATTTTACTATATGTACTCTAAACCTATTCATAATATTGACTGTTTGTGCCAAAATAAATGAAAGAAAAAAAAAGATTTTCTTTCAATCACAAGTGGGATTATGATTGAGTGACAAACTGAAATTGTCACTTTAAAAGATGAGAGTCTTGCTAACGACTCGCTTAGCTTAGAGGCACATGAATAAATATTACCACAGAGGTGCGGTACTCCAATAAAATAAGTAGTTTTTAGTACCGGGCCAAGATTTCGGAGTCCAGGGTTCGATCCTGGGGTGGCGCAATAATAGTTGTGAGTTTTCAAACGGTTGTGATTAAAATATTAGGTGTTAAAATATGAAATTGCCGTTTTGTATGGACGAAATCGAGAAAAGTCATTTTTCCATACTAACAATTTTTTAGTTTTTTTAAAAACGCCTGAACCGTTTTCGATGCAATTAAAGGTGAAAGTTAGATGGTTATAAAGCTACGCATTATAGTATTTAAATTTCTGAAAATCAAAGTATATAATACAAATATACTTAATTGAAGCAAGAAGGTCAGCTGACACATTGTAAGGGGTCTTTTCAACGACTTCCTTTGAAGTATTAGGCACTAGTATTGCATTTTTTTATTTAGTTTTTGATACAATACAAAAAGAATTTCGAAATAATAAGACTATACTTAAGAGCTATAAACAAAATAAAAAGTGGGAAAATAATCGGCAATTTCATACTTTAACCCCTATTAGTAATAAAAATAGTTAATATACAATTTTTACTGGACTTAAATGGACCGAGCGTTGTAGTATAAACACCAAAAAATATTTAAACTGTTGAAAGTCAAAATACACATGTTCAGCACAAACAAAGAGACCAATATTGATAACAACAGTGGTTGGAGGGTGCAGTTATTTTCAATACAAATGTTGATACCACACTACGGTTTGTAGTGCCGCCGATACTGAAACCGAATTATTTATTTCCCGGTGCTGGATCTATTCCACTGGGAAATTCGATACTTTTGTCGTAAAAATGTGTGTCATACGGATCGCTTATGAATACGCGATTTAAATTATTAGCAAAAATATAAAATCACCCAAGCAGTTTCAAAAAATAATCTTTTAGCCTGTTAAGAAAATATAAACTCAAAAAAAAAACCTGTTTAAAATATTTTGCAGTTGTAATTTGGACTATAATTGTGGTAAGTTTATATGGGTCATAACAGTGTTCAATGGGTCATAACAATTTCCGTTTATAAGGATTTTATGTTTTAATTTGTTTTATTCCGTACGAAGTTTTAAACACTTAAAATATTTTTTAAACATTTTTGTGCTCAGAATTTGGTTTTCTTTCATTTGATACCCCACTCGTTATGACTGCAAACTTTTATTTTAATTTAAAAGCGTTTGCAGTTACGAGAATCCAGAAAAACAAAATTTGAATACGTTATAATAAGGGTTAAAGTATGAAACTGCCGATTATTTTCCCACTTTTTATTTTGTTTATAGCTCTTAAGTATAGTCATATTATTTGCAACGTTTATGGGTTGGAGAGGGGGTTGGGGTGATGTAGATGATTAGAATGAGGTGGTAAATAAAGAGATGAGCATGAATTAACAGAATATATTTATTTGCTCCGGCCAAGCTTACCACCTCTTAAAAAGCTACACAGATATCTCAGGCGTGAGTCCTTTGTAAGGCTCTGAATTACCCCTACTTCTGAGCGACTTGTACCACCAAACTTATCATGTAAATTATACTAAACGGAATAATCTGAATTTAATTATGAACGGAATACTAATAAACGGCAACCGGAATTGTAGACTGCTAACTGGATTAAGAAGATGTTTCCACTTACTTCAACAAAGATAGGGTAGGGTAACCTTATGCATCCACGTGGCGTGGTACCAACCCGAATCTCATCGAGACAAGCTTCTTGCGTCTTTCATTTGATCAGCGGAAAGTCAGCCTAAAACGGAAGGTAATGTGCTAAGCCTGGTAGCCAAACCAAGCGGCCATCAAAAGATGGCACTTAAACCGGAACAAAATCAAAATATTAAACACGGCGACTATAAGCCGGTAACAAAATTGAGGTGTCGGCCTCCATCCTTCTCTTTAGGTTTCCTGGCCGACAGCCAGAGCGAAGTTGTCCTCCTCGACATCTTCACAACCCCAAGCCGTATACCGAAATGCATTCATTCAAAATGAAATCCTCGAACGAAACCTCCAAATTGCAAAAATGCAAATCATTGTCACGAAGGAATTTCCGAGTGCACAACACACCAACTCCAATCACCCCAAAACAATCGAAACAACACAAAGAACTATTTCTTTGTAAAACACATATTAAACTAACAAGAAAACATTCAAACTTTTTAGGTTATTAATGTACATTATTTTAATATTCCAATTACAAATATTAACTAAAGGCTGGTCGTTTATTTAAATTGTTTTCTTTACCAACCAGTCCTTAAGACAAGTATTTTTCCCAAATAAATTCCCAATGTTTGTAAACCTGCAACACTACTATTTTTATAAACTTTTTTAAACCTGTCTAAGGTCAAAAACGTCATTCTGCCAGGCTCATGAAAATTACTTCGGCTGCGTGAAGTTTCATAAACTAATTTAATGTCAACACACAATCTTAAAAATATAGAAAACAAGTATTGTTATATTTATTGAAATAAATCATTCACCTTTGTGAAAAGAGTTTGTGTTCCGTGCGTTTGCTAAACGTAGACAAACGAACGTAACGTTATTTTAGTCATTCAGAGCATACGGACAGTCGCATGCGCATCTGACAGCTCTTTGTCATTGACAGATCAATAACCAAAACAACAAAACTCGATTATTGTTGAAGTGAAATTAAATGTGTTTTAATAACGAAACAATGAATGTATTAACTAAACGTGAGTATTTAGAGATTAGTGCGCAGCTCAGAAATCACAACGTGACATATTGCGTAATTATTTTTTATTGTATCAAAAACTAAATAAAGTAACTTTTGACTAAAAAAAAATGCAATACCAGTACCTATTACTTTAAAGGAAGTCATTGAAAAGACCCCTTACAATATGTCAGCTGACCTTCTTGCTTCAATTAAGTATCTTTGTATTATGTACTTTGATTTTCAGAAATTTAAATACTATATGCGTAGCTTTATAACCATCTAACTTTCACCTTTAATTGCACCGAAAATTTCATACTTTAACCTTTAACTTTCATACGTTAAAGTATTAAATTGCCGTTTTGTATGGAGGAAATCGAGAAAAGTCATTTTTCCATACTAACAAATTTTTAGTTTTTTTAAAAACGCCTGAACCGTTTTCGATACAATTAAAGGTGAAAGTTAGATGGTTATAAAGCTACGCATTATAGTATTTAAATTTCTGAAAATCAAAGTATATAATACAAATATACTTAATTGCAGCAAAAAGGTCAGCTGACACATTGTAAGGGGTCTTTTCAACGACTTCCTTTGAAGTTATAGGCACTAGTATTGCATTTTTTTTTATTCAAAAGTTACTTTATTTTTTTTGATACAATACAAAAAGAATTACGCAATAATATGACTATACTTAAGAGCTATAAACAAAATAAAAAGTGGGAAAATAATCGGCAATTTTATACTTTAACCCCTATTATTAAATATATTTTAACGACTTAACTGCAATTATACTATCAGTATTTAAACTTGAAATAAAAATTATAACCGTGAGTTAATTCAGTAGTTAGGCAATCATTCTTTTCGATTATCATTTTTCATAATATTAATTAACCAAATGTACGATATTTATTTTCAAATCAACGGTTTCACTAAAAACACACATCGACTACGAAAATGCAATGATTTCAAAGTCAACCTGTGTATTTACTGTATTTTTTAAACATTGTTGTACCCAGATTTTTTTTCTTTCGTTTGATACCCCACTTGTTATGACTGCAAACCTTTATTTTACCTCATTCACCAAAATCAGAATTAAACTGCAAATGTGGAACGCACATAAATACCCATACATGTATACATAGACTCCTAAAATCGTAACCCTTCCTGTTGGCTTTTCCGTAGTAGGGCAAACAAATGTTTATCTCTTTGTAGTATTATATTCCCGGAAAAAGAATTGTATTTTTCGATACTGAAAGCGAATAAACTTAACGGGAATTCCCGATCAAGTTTCACGGGAATTCCCAAGAATTTCGGTGCCGGGAATTCCGATCCCTAGTCATAACGTCTCACTCGTAGTATATCAGGTAGGTATGTTATTACAGGTTATTACACAGAAATGTTATTCAGCCTGCATAAAAATTTAACTGTATCAATCAAAAGTCGCTTGCAGCAAAATCGATTGCGATAAAATCTCGCGTCAGTCACGCCATTGCTTTTGGTAGGCAACTAAGTAATTATGGATTTAAGTTATTAGAATTCCTTATGTAAACAATGAACTCGAAGAAAAATAAATAAAACCCCGCGAGTAAATTAGTGAATTTAATCACAAATAATTTGTGTTCGCTTATAATATTTCGTTCGGGACTTCGGGATATTTACGGTGGAGACAAATATACGAGTATGACAATTATTTTAACCACGTTATTGGATGATGATATAAAACTACTTTTACTAAGGAGCCAACTTTGAAATCGCCCGAAAATCACCTCTCCATACAATAATGTCGAGATAGAACAAAAATGTGTATGAAGAGGTTATATGTATCATGTTTCTTTTAAGAGAAAGTCTTTCTCTTTAAAAATAAGTTGACATTTTCCTTTATAACAAATTGAAATGATTTATACTCTTATCTTCAGTAGACTTAAACTTATTAAGCAGTTTGTAATACAAAAAGATCTTGCCTTGAATTGCCCAAAATTTCAGATTTTTAGTTTTGTTATTGTTATTTAAAGAAATCACGTATTTACTTAAAATAAAGTTCAAATTTTCGCCATACTCTAAATTGATATGATACTCCACGTATCATTTTGGTCCCACTCAAACTTCATGTAATTAAAGTGTTTCAACGACCATTATGAAACCGCCCAGTCATCGCCCTATATCCATAACAATCACATTCAACAACCACCCTATAGATAGGTAACACATAAACTAAAAGCCCCGCATCGGGCCTTTGTCACATAAATTAGTGATGTATACTTATCGATAAACTAGTTGTTCCCCGCGACTTCGTCCGCGTCAATTTCCGTTATTATGATTGCAATTATTACTGCAACATTTTTTACTCATGCTTCGCTCCTATTAGTCGCAGCGTGATGTTATACAGCCTAAAGCCTTCCTCGATAAATGGACTATCCAACACAAAAAGAATTTTTCAAATAGGACCAGTACTTCCTGAGATTAGCGCGTTCAAACAAACAAACAAACAAACTCTTCAGCTTTATAATATTAGTATAGATTATTCATCTGAACATAAAGGTCAAGTAACAGCCTATAATCGTCCCAATGCATGCAAAGGCCTCCATCATTGAATTTAAGTTATTCAAGTTACCACAGCAATGATAGGCACAGGCATAATCACCACGCTTGTCAAATGTGGGTTGGTGATCACAAACCTGAGCAATCTTCGAAAATTCTTGAAACTCATGTGCAGACCGAGGCATCTGGTAGGTTTAAATATTGGGACGTGTAAAAGCGCCTCCTGGGGCCTATTTGCAGAAATAAAACTGATTTTAACTAATTTTTAACTGATTTTGATCGAACCCCGTTCGACCTATCGAGAATTGAAGTCAAAAAGGACGATTTTATCATAATCTGTACGACTGGTTTGATATCTTATAAGATATTATATGTAGCCAATATGTAGCCAACAGTGGATAGAAGAAGGCGCTGCGTGTTTTCTTCGGGCAGTATTCGTTAAGTCGCCCTCACGACGCGGCGACGCCGTTATAAAAGGGAGCATGATGCTATTTTGTTGTAAGTTGAATACCTATACAGTCTTTTCTGTAGTCTATCTGGCAAACATATTGTGGTAGGTTCGCCAGACAAGCTATTGTCGAATCATTTAAATGTAGCGGCCGAAACGGCGAAAAACTGCCACATTTTCTCGCATCTGTCTGCACGCAACCGAACGAACTGAGGAGTATGATTTAAATATCTCTATATATTTTTGTAAAAGCTTTTTACCAACCTACATCATTATCAACAGACTATATAAGTCATTAGAAACCTTATGCCGTTAGAATTGACTGCAACAAGCTTTTATCTCCAAAGATATGCCCAGGATTGCCTTGAAGTTAGAGAGATCTAAATAAGGAACCTTCTGATTTAATACTCGGACTTAGTAATCTAAACACAAATTACCTTTGAGTTTGGATATCAACATTGATATACCCAGTATATTAATCAAATATCGTTGCCTGCTAAAGGCCATCACTAACGCAAATGTTTTGTACAAACAAATATGGGTCTTAGATGTATCGATTCGGTTGGAATTAAGGAAGAAATGGGCCGCAGCGGAAAGGGTCGGGAGGTAACGATTTAGTTACGGTCTACAAATAAAACGCCGTTGAATTCTGCTCTTTATGTTACAGTAATTAAGGTTATAAATTTGACATTTACTTAGAAAGTTGTTTGAACAGGGACTTATACATTTTGTTGCAAACTCGCACTTATTCAAACGACGTTAAAATGTCCCAGTATAGTGTGTTGTGCCGAAGTCTGTACCTTTTTAATTAGTCAGGTTTTTCAGGAATACAAGGTTTGCAGTCAAAAGCACATTTTTATGCCTTTGCGTGCATCACACACATAGGAGTAGGTTTAATGAAATACAATCACAAGAATATGTTATTAAAAATATATTTTTAACCAGTAAAAAGTGGCATTTAGCCGGGTGGCGCTTTTTTTGGCTTTCGATTTGACATAATATATTTTATCTTGATTGATTTATTAAAAAAAAACAATGTAAGTACCTACTGAAGTAGGGAATCAAGACATCCAACTAATTTTATATTTGTTTGGTTTTTGTTTGCCACGCTTAACTGGTACGTTTGTAATACATTAGAGAAATTGTAATAACGAATAATTGAAACCTATAATAATAGTTATACTAATTTCTTCCGCGATCATGGCGCCTGCAACACTGCCGAAATATCGGAAATACATAAAAAACAAGGTAAGTACATATATGTTAGAAATCTCGAAATGACTAACTCAATAGGTACCTAAGTATTATAAGTCACAAATACTTATTCCAAGTTAAAAAGTAGACGAGAATATAAATAAATAAATAAATAAATAAATATTTAGGACATGCCTCACTGGGCCACACAAAGCCATCTAGTCCCAAATTAAGCTACTATTAAGTACCCTGTCGTATGGGGTACTAGACAACCGATAAACTTACTTACATACTTTTTTTTTTGTAAATACATACGTATAATTTATAGAAAACACCCAGACCAGTACAAACAGACATGTTCATGCACACAAATATTTGTACTGTGCGGGGATCGAACCCGCGACCCATGGCTCAGAAGCAGCGTTTACTACCGCTGATCCAAATGATCCAAATATAGGACGAGAAGGCTCTACTCTAGTTTATAGCCGCCACCGCACTTTTATCTTATTTTAGGTACTACAAAGAGTAGTACCTAATGAGCTATATTTGCTAAAATAGGCCTTTAAAGACAGTGAGGGGATACATTCTTAAATTTGGCCATCTAATTAAGATTTCAAATTGTTTACCTAGGGAGCAAACAACCATTTTTACAAAAGAAAACCTTAAAAAATCACTGAACTTACCCTACGAACGACAAGACGAACCTAATTACTTTTTAAGTCAATCTTCCGGCCCCATCCTGTGTATTCCTGAACTCACCTTACAAACGACAAGAAAAACCTTTTTTTTGTAAGTCAATCTTTTAGACATCCTGTATATTCGTGTGGTATAGTTAGACCGTAGAATAAGTTGCAAGTACGCGGCATATCGTAATGTCCCGCGGGAAATTTCTTTCCCGGTGACACATTAACTCTAATATCAACTATTTTTATGCAGACTGCAAGTAAGGTATTACTTGCAAAAAATACTGCAGTATGAAAGAAAGAAAGAAAGAAACATTTATTACATTAAAGTATGCTAACAACTACTCCTAGCATGTTTCAGACAGTAAATAAACTTTTGTGATAGAGTGGCGTACATATCGGTTTTCAAGGTTTTGCCTGTTCCGTGGTCGTAGTGGTGGCTGGTGCTTTCGTTGCTTCTGATTTGTACAAAACAAATGCATCATTCATTTTACCTAATTAAATTAATAAAACGGAAAATAATCATTATTTCTAGTATCATAACAAAAAGTTTAATATTTTCTCAGTTTAATTGAAAAACGTACGTTTAAGTATCTGTCTCCCGTCACTTCTGTCACTTAAGTTAGAAGTTTTCAAACATTGAGGAAAAAAATATGACAAAGGATTTCGTGTCAGAACAAATTACTAAGTTTCCTAAAGTGTTTTTTTTTTCGTCTACATTCACATTGACATTATAAAGAAGAATTATTTGTATAGCTGTAGGTTTACCACGTATGAACACAAAGGTCCAGTGAACCCATCGAGAAATCAAAGGCTAAATATGATAATTTATTAACAAAAATAATAAATACTGTTCGGTTTTAGTAACACATAATATTGGTTTTCTATTAGGCGACGAAATATAAACGATATTTACAAGTAGGCATAGAATGTGTTCATATTTTGTTTGTATCGCACTCGCATCACTTTTCACAATATTGACAGAATTTGATGTATTTTTATGATAAGGCGTAGCTCATAGTTGGTCCTATTTAAATTGGAATATAACATGGTGAAGGTATTTTAAACTCTTATGGAAAAGAAAATGTCTGCATATTTTTCAGTCGATATTTTTATGATCCGCAGAATATCAGTGGTTATGACAATGAGTTTTAAAATACCTTGACCGTACACTGAGCAGATACCATTTTGGTACTTGCACTTTCTTTTATGCACCTACGAGTATTACTTATAAGTCTCATGTGTGTAGTACCAAATAATCCTTTTTTCATTTTTAGCACGCTTTTATTAGCTTGGGTTGTATCTATGTATGTAATGAAATCTTTGAGCATATTTTTTACCAGTTTCTAGAAGTTTGATTAATTTGAAACTTTGCACACATATCAAGGACCGATGATAATGCAATAATTTAATAACAGTTTCCCAGTTTTCCTCTGTAAGAGGGAGTAAAAGAGATAGAGCTAGCGCGCGATCTGTATCAATTACGATTCCTGCATAGCTTTGGACTTACAGTCGATAAAGAAGGAATCAAATCTTATAAACTAAACTAAAAAGTAAAAAATTAATTATAGTTTAAAAAACTAAAAAACCACGCTTTTAAAACAGATTAAACTATAAAAATAAAACTGTAGTAATCAATTGAAAAATTAATGTACAAAAATCGTGGGGGGCTTGATTTAGATTGTTGTAAATATTTTATCAATAATTTACCATATCTGTGGATATCATAACAAGCACCCCACGCTTTTTGTACAATAATATGAATTTTTCAATTGATTACTACAGTTTTATTTTTATTTCAATCTGTTTTAAAAGCGTGGTTTTTTAGTTTTTTAAACTATTTTTTTTTCTTTCTTTCTCTATACATATGTCTTACTTTTAACATTGTCATTGAGTCATTTATTTATTTATGTACCGTTCGATATCAAACCTTTTTCTGTTACTACCGCATCACTAATTGTTCAGGAGTAAATTTTCAACTTCTAATCTCTGTAAAATACAACTCTATCTCTAAAAGCGTAGGGATGAATTTAACTTGTCACGATGTTACAATTAAACAGGTACATTTCGTAGAGTGGACAAGTTTTAATTACATAGTTTGGTAGTTGCTATTGTAACCAGCCTACGCTATTATCATAGTAACAGTGTTATATTGTCAAACGAGTTGTTTTGTACAGGGCCGTCTGATACAAAAGGTGAAAGGGATGTGGGGCCTTAGCGATTACCACATACATACTCAATATTATAAGTTACTAGCGGACCCGACAGACGTTGTCCTGTCTTCAACTATAAATATTAATAACAAAATGGTAAAAAAAAAAATGTTACAAATAGTTTATTATTATTATGCTTCATGATACACAACATTCCTTGTTTTTTTTTCTGGTGGCTGACCATGTGCAAAATTCAGTTTTTTTTACCCCCTATTTGATGATATTTGCAGCACGCATTTTGCCAATTTTATGTCAAACGCCATACATTAAAAAAGTTTGAATTGTCAAAAGCGATAAGGTTACATTACAAAAAATTTATTGAGATTAAGTTTTCTTAAATATTCTAATTTTCCGCGCAATTTTCCTAATTTTTTCTTTCTTAAGAACATTCTCCCGACAATAACAAACAAAAGAAAAATTTAATTAGCGAAATCGGTCCTGCCGTTCACGCGTGATGCGATGACCAAGGGAAATAGGGATTAATTTATATATATAGATTAATTAATTTAAAAAAGGTTTGAAATTAAATAATTTATTATACACGGTGCATTTATTATACACCTGGAAAACGAAGCCCACGTTAAATTATGACCATTATGTTTAACACCATGGCAGTATTATTAAATCTATCAATAACAATTTTTTTTTCAGACTTTTACTTTTGTAACACGCTGTGACGCACAGACATATTATTTTGCTGCAGCGGGGTCCCGGATGAATGAACTTTACACAACTACATCCGTGCGCGTAATAGCGTGTTTCAAGATAAATAGCTGAACAAATATTATATACAGGATGAAATATTAACCACTTTCCAAAATTTTTGTAGGCGTTCAGTATCGTATTTAAAGCCCATTTATGAAGTAATCAAGTTTTCATCAGAAAATATTTTTCGCAATATAGTTTTAAATTTTTACAGTTTTAGGCCTGTTTAGGTATAAAGGGAAAATCAAAAACTTATGATTAGTATCGTAACTAATAAATGTGATGTTCATTGCGTAAAAAAAGTGTTGCCAGGCGGCCGTATCAAAAATTTTAGATTTTTGGCGTACATTGTCTAAGTGCTTTATCTAGACATTTTTGTACTGGGCTATACCAAAAGAAAAAATACAATTGTTTTTTGTCTCGTAGATTGATATATTGAAATTTGGAAGGTGGTTAAAATTTCACGCTGTATTTTTATAAAAAAAAATTGGGAAAAAATTTAAATAACACTGCCAAGATGTTATACATAATGATTACATAGCGTGGGCTTCGTTTTACAGGTGGTTGAAATTGCACCAAAACATTATTTTTGATTTAGGTATACTTACCGACTTTTTGAACATTTTACAGCGTTTGTCTTAAAGGTTCTTAAATTACAAAATGTTCAAAATACAATATGAGGCAACTGTGTTACCATTGTTTGTGGACTTCATTGATGGTATGTAGGATAGGCCGATGCAAATCGTATATTTCGTATGCACGAAGATGCAGATTCGAGACATAATTTTTTAAGTCTAAATAATTATATGTCGTTCTTCTTATCTAGGTTTACAAATCAGCGAGAGCTTTAAGAACGAAAATGCTAAAAGCTTTAACGAAATGGTTTCCAATTTCACTCCACTTATCATTCCAAGTTGACTACAAAGTAGACATTATGTAGGATAGAGAAATCCTTTTCAGGCTTGCTATAACGGCTGAATTATCTTGAGATGTTCATACTGTTTTATATTCAAAACCTGTAGCAACTGTTATTTTTTATTAGTTTCAAGCTTCTCTAATGTAAAGCTACTTACTTGAACCATTAAAATAAGATAAAAATGTATTAAAAAATACAATTTCTTGAAATATTTTTTTTCGGGTATGTAATCTTTATATAGTATAACAACATATCGTATAATGATCAAAACATATACAATCAAATGATATAATTTTGTTTAATAAAACACTTTTTTAATATAATGATGGAAGATATAATTTTAAATTACATACTTTTAAAACGGATAAGTAAAAGCTGGGATAAAATCATTTGTCTTTCATCTTGTAAAACTAGTCTACTTAAACTGGAAAGGGCACAGCGTGCGGTTCTCAAAGTAGGCTTTTCTAAGCCATTTCTCTATCCAACCAAGGATCTTTACTTACTGGCTGATGTTTTGAGTGTACGTCAGTTATTTATTTTAAATACTGTCCTTAAGCAACACTCCTTAACTGTATATGATCCTACTCTGAATGTTGACAAGCGACGCAAACATAAAGTTTGTTCCTCAACCACCCGATATACTACAGCTTTCGCCAAAAAGTTCTTTGGCTATATGGGTAGTTTCCTTTATAATAAACTTAACAAAGCTCGAAACATATATCCACTAACAAAATATAGATGCAAAGTTACTACGTCAAATTGGCTAAAAAGCTTAAATTATGATGAAACGGAAAAATTGTTAACAATCCCCAGTTAAAACCACACACATAATAACACACACACACACACACACACACACACACACACACGCACACACACACACACACACACACACACACACACACACTCACACGCAGTTTTCTCTCATTATATTAAGGTTCGGTTGAGGAGAGGCTGGCAATCTGTCATACAGGTCTTCTAGTACAGTTGCCAGTCTCTCACTTAGATATAAATTTAAAACTTTAACCTTGTTTAATTATGAAGTGTATTATATTGTCTATGTGAGAGAAGAAATAAATAAAAAAATTATTAAAATTATTAAAATTATTAAAATTATTATTTAGTATAACAACCGTCTATTAAAACACTCACATGAAATAATCTAAAAATAAAGAATTTTTATTTAGTATAATAACATTTGGTATAACGTTCATTAACGATAACACTCCTTTTTTATAACATTTAAAACAGATAATGATTACTTGATACAAAATCGTCAGAATGCAAAATTTAAAGATACCAAATAGTGTAAATTCCTAATCTTTAATAGTACGATATGCCATAAATACACAGGCAAGGAGGTATGCATACGCATGCACGTAAGCAGGCAAGCAAGCATGCATGCAGGCAAGCAGCATGCATGCCGCTAGAGGCCAGCTCGCCCGGGCGCCCGAACTTCGTTACTGCGAGCGAGGACTGCACTCCCTCCGCGCCTCCAGCTTTTAAATTCCACTCTAGTGTAGGGCAGACAAGTACCACGGCGGGAAGACCACGGCGAGTCGGGATTCAACCAAATTCTTAATTTTACCAATGTATGTCAGTACGGTTATTTCTTTTAATCAATATTTAAAAATGAAAATTTATATCAAATGAACGATACATAAAATGAGTTTTATTTCGAACGATTTTTTGTTATGAATGTTATACTAAATAGTATTAAATAAACTGTATTTAATACTATTTAGTATAACATTCATAACAAAAAAATCGTTCGAAATAAAACTTTGGAAGGTGGTTAAAATTTCACGCTGTATTTTTATAAAAAAAAATTGGGAAAAAATTTAAATAACACTGCCAAGATGTTATACATAATGATTACATAGCGTGGGCTTCGTTTTACAGGTGGTTGAAATTGCACCAAAACATTATTTTTGATTTAGGTATACTTACCGACTTTTTGAACATTTTACAGCGTTTGTCTTAAAGGTTCTTAAATTACAAAATGTTCAAAATACAATATGAGGCAACTGTGTTACCATTGTTTGTGGACTTCATTGATGGTATGTAGGATAGGCCGATGCAAATCGTATATTTCGTATGCACGAAGATGCAGATTCGAGACATAATTTTTTAAGTCTAAATAATTATATGTCGTTCTTCTTATCTAGGTTTACAAATCAGCGAGAGCTTTAAGAACGAAAATGCTAAAAGCTTTAACGAAATGGTTTCCAATTTCACTCCACTTATCATTCCAAGTTGACTACAAAGTAGACATTATGTAGGATAGAGAAATCCTTTTCAGGCTTGCTATAACGGCTGAATTATCTTGAGATGTTCATACTGTTTTATATTCAAAACCTGTAGCAACTGTTATTTTTTATTAGTTTCAAGCTTCTCTAATGTAAAGCTACTTACTTGAACCATTAAAATAAGATAAAAATGTATTAAAAAATACAATTTCTTGAAATATTTTTTTTCGGGTATGTAATCTTTATATAGTATAACAACATATCGTATAATGATCAAAACATATACAATCAAATGATATAATTTTGTTTAATAAAACACTTTTTTAATATAATGATGGAAGATATAATTTTAAATTACATACTTTTAAAACGGATAAGTAAAAGCTGGGATAAAATCATTTGTCTTTCATCTTGTAAAACTAGTCTACTTAAACTGGAAAGGGCACAGCGTGCGGTTCTCAAAGTAGGCTTTTCTAAGCCATTTCTCTATCCAACCAAGGATCTTTACTTACTGGCTGATGTTTTGAGTGTACGTCAGTTATTTATTTTAAATACTGTCCTTAAGCAACACTCCTTAACTGTATATGATCCTACTCTGAATGTTGACAAGCGACGCAAACATAAAGTTTGTTCCTCAACCACCCGATATACTACAGCTTTCGCCAAAAAGTTCTTTGGCTATATGGGTAGTTTCCTTTATAATAAACTTAACAAAGCTCGAAACATATATCCACTAACAAAATATAGATGCAAAGTTACTACGTCAAATTGGCTAAAAAGCTTAAATTATGATGAAACGGAAAAATTGTTAACAATCCCCAGTTAAAACCACACACATAATAACACACACACACACACACACACACACACACACACACACGCGCACACACACACACACACACACACACACACACACACTCACACGCAGTTTTCTCTCATTATATTAAGGTTCGGTTGAGGAGAGGCTGGCAATCTGTCATACAGGTCTTCTAGTACAGTTGCCAGTCTCTCACTTAGATATAAATTTAAAACTTTAACCTTGTTTAATTATGAAGTGTATTATATTGTCTATGTGAGAGAAGAAATAAATAAAAAAATTATTAAAATTATTAAAATTATTAAAATTATTATTTAGTATAACAACCGTCTATTAAAACACTCACATGAAATAATCTAAAAATAAAGAATTTTTATTTAGTATAATAACATTTGGTATAACGTTCATTAACGATAACACTCCTTTTTTATAACATTTAAAACAGATAATGATTACTTGATACAAAATCGTCAGAATGCAAAATTTAAAGATACCAAATAGTGTAAATTCCTAATCTTTAATAGTACGATATGCCATAAATACACAGGCAAGGAGGTATGCATACGCATGCACGTAAGCAGGCAAGCAAGCATGCATGCAGGCAAGCAGCATGCATGCCGCTAGAGGCCAGCTCGCCCGGGCGCCCGAACTTCGTTACTGCGAGCGAGGACTGCACTCCCTCCGCGCCTCCAGCTTTTAAATTCCACTCTAGTGTAGGGCAGACAAGTACCACGGCGGGAAGACCACGGCGAGTCGGGATTCAACCAAATTCTTAATTTTACCAATGTATGTCAGTACGGTTATTTCTTTTAATCAATATTTAAAAATGAAAATTTATATCAAATGAACGATACATAAAATGAGTTTTATTTCGAACGATTTTTTGTTATGAATGTTATACTAAATAGTATTAAATAAACTGTATGTTATGTAAAGTAATCGTTATGTCAAACAAAATTATATCTTGTGTTGTTTTAACAAATGATTATTATGTAAAGTGATCGTTATTAAAGTTTGATTATATCAAATGATTGTATACAACATGAGAGGCACCCTTTTTTTTCGACAGTCATAAGTGTGAGAATCGAACCCAGTTTGACGAGTTTAAGCATGTGACTAATTTGAGTCGAGTTTAAGTGTAGATACATAGGCGTGTGAGTAACTTAAGTATGTATAACAAATAGTCATTGTTTTGTTTTTGTTAACAGTATAAAAATGGGAATGTGAAACCGTATGAAAATATATATCTAGGGATCTAGAGCTCCGTAGAGAGCGTCGGCCGTTATTTTTATGTTATTACATGAAACTAAATTAAATATACTATTTTATTTGCAAAAAATAATTTGTTACGTTTTTTAAACGTAATTAGACAAAAACCGGCCAAGTGCGAGTCGGACTCGCGCACTGAGGGTTCCGTACCAACTTAAACTAAAATACCACATTATTTTGTTGACTGCCAAAATAACTTTGTTTTTTATAGTGTTTGCATAAAGGACAAAGTTATATTTGCGGTTGTTGAAAATGTGCTAGATCTCCGAAACTACCAGTTTGTTTTCGTTCAGACTAATTTTTGTTTTAAGTATTTGTTAAGATCTACATTATGTATTTTTTTTCAAAATTTCCATTGCTTAGTTTAAAAGTTAGAGGGGGGACACTCATTTTACCGCTTTGGAAGTGTCTGTCTTCCAAATGTCAGACTTTCGGAAAAAAATATTCTAGGAACCTCTATGTCATTTTAACAGACCTATCCATAAGACCATACTCATAGGTTTGAGTAAAAAAACTTTTTTGTTTTAGTTCTATGTATGGGATTCCCCCCTTAAATATTATTATTTTTTATTTTTTGTATAAGACTCGTTAAGCGGTCAACAGGATACAACCTACCAAGTTTTAACTGTATAATGCTAATGCTTTCAGAATAAAGAGGCTGTGACAGACATACAGACAGACAGACAGACTTGACGAAACTATAAGGGTTCCGTTTGTTGACATTCGGCTACGGAACTCTAAAAAAGTGTTTTATAATAGAGGATACATCGTTTAAAGCTTTTGACTTAATGTTTAAAGAATTATTTCCTTTATTTATTTAGTAATAGAGGTAAGCTAACAGTTAAGATTATATTGTCGTATTGTACTGTATTTCAGAGAACATAATCAGAAGCGTGCTACTGTCGGTACTTACAAATAAATTTTATTTTTATTTTTTTTATTTTTTTATTTAACTCATCACAAACACAGCAAACAGAGTACATAATAGGTCTGAGCGAAAGATCTGTGTGCTACTGATGCCTCTACTAAGTAACTTAATACCGGTGTTTTAGGACATCAGGCCCCCACCCGACTAAAGAATATACTTACATGACAAGCGAGACTAAAGTCAATAAGATAAGAGAAAAAAAAAAAATAGGCGACTAACATTGCTAGGTATCTTAGTTTTGCTAAAGTTAAGGAATCTAAGATTAAACTTTAGTTTTTACTTTTAGCCAATTATTATAGAAATAAGACCTTCAGACCATCAATACTTGCTCGGTCATATCTGCATAAGACCCTTCATCATCATATCAGCCGAACGACGCCCACTGCTGGGCATAGGCCTCCCCCAAGGATCTCCACAACGATCGGTCCTGTGCTGTCCGCATCCAGCGGCTTCCCGCGACCTTGATCAGATCGTCGGTCCACCTTGTAGGGGGCCTGCCCACGGAACGTCGTCCGGTACGCGGTCGCCATTCGAGAACCTTTCCGCCCCAACGGCCATCGATTCTCCGCGCTATGTGTCCCGCCCACTGCCACTTCAACGATGCAATCCTTCGAGCGATGTCGGTTGTTTTAGTTCTCATGCGGATCTCATCATTTCTGATTCGATCGAGTAGGGAAATACCAAGCATCGCTCTCTCCATTGCTCGCTGGGTGATCTTGAGCCTTCTTATGAGACCCATAGTAAACGACCACGTCTCACTCCCATAGGTCATTACTGGCAACACACACTGGTCAAAGACTTTCGTCTTGAGACACTGAGGTATTTCGGACGCGAATATATGCCGGAGCTTCCCGAACGCTGCCCATCCGAGCTGGATTCGACGAGAGATCTCTTTCTCGAAGTTGGACTTACCTAACTGGACTATCTGTCCCAGGTAAACATAGTGGTCAACAACTTCGAGTGCAATGTTCCCAACGTTAACTGGAGCGGGTGCAACATGGGCATTTAACATGATTTTCGTCTTGTCCATGTTCATCCTAAGACCCACTCTTTGAGAAGCATTACCGAGATCTTCGAGCATAATGTTCAGGTCTTCCAAGGTCTCAGCCATAAGAACTACATCATCGGCAAATCGCAGGTGTGTTAAGTATTCGCCATTGATGTTGATGCCGCGTCCTTTCCAGTCCAGAAGCTTGAAAATATCCTCCAACGCAGCTGTGAACAGTTTCGGAGAAATACTCACACCTCGCTGTAGTTGGATCGGATTAGAGCTCTGGTTCTGTAATCGGACCGACATGGTGGCGTTTTGGTATAAGTACTTTAGTACCTCGATGTACCTGTAGTCTATTTGGCACCTTTGGAGAGACTGCAGCACTGCCCAGGTCTCAATCGAATCAAAGGCTTTCTCATAGTCCACGAACGCTAAGCAAAGTGGCAAGTTATACTCTTCGGTCTTCTGTATAACTTGCCGCAGCGTATGAATGTGGTCTATGGTACTATAGCCTTTTCGGAACCCGGCTTGTTCGGGAGGTTGGAAGTCGTCGAACCTGCGAGTGAGACGATTCGTAACGACTCTCGAAAACAGCTTATAGATATGGCTCAGAAGCGAGATGGGTCTGTAGTTCTTCAAGAGAGTTTTGTCACCCTTCTTGAAGAACAGCATCACATCGCCTCTGCCCCATGCCTTTGGCGTTTTGCCCTCGAGTATGACAGAATTAAAGAGCTTCTGGAGGACCTTAAGTACCGGCTTACCGCCCGCTCTAAGGAGCTCTGTTGTGATTCCGTCATCACCCGCCGCCTTGTTGTTTTTAAGCTGCTTGAGAGCCATTCTAATCTCGCACAGGCTGACGTCCGGGATATCTTCAGAATAGTGTCGGGTAAGCTTGGCTCTAGGTTCTTTAGCCTTGCTTTCAACAGGTGTTTTCGTGGAGTATAACTGTCCATAGAAACTCTCAATCTTCCTCATGATTTCAGGTGTTGACGTAATGATGCTACCTGTCTCAGTTTTCAGCCTCGTCAATTGGCTTTGCCCAATAGACAGATCTCTGGCGAACACTTTGGAGCCTTTGTTCCGCTCAATGGCCTCTTTAATACGTCGGGTATTAAATTGACGAAGGTCGCTCTTCAAAGACTTCGATATCTGTCTATTGAGTTGCCGATAGCGATGGGCATCTGCTGAGTCCTGTAGCCTCATTTCGCTTCTCTGATCCATCAGTAGGAGAGTCTGACTGGAGAGTTTCTTTGATTTGGGACGGCGGGTTTGAAAGTACTTAGACCCTACCGTACGGACAGTATCCACCACCATGTTGTATAGATCGTCCACATCGATGCTGTTCTCAAGGGCTTCGAAACGGTTTTGAAGCTCGAGCTGAAAACACTCGGGGTTTTGAATTTGAGCCGGTATTGGTCAGGGCGTGGATTTTATCAGTCGCGCTCTTTCAAGGTTTACGTCGATATTCAATGTGCCTCTGACCATGCGGTGATCGCTTCCTGTCTTAACAGCGTTGATCACAGCGACATCATCGAATATGTGCTTCTTCGTTGACATGATAAAATCGATCTCATTTTTGACTTTACCGTCCGGGCTGATCCAGGTCCATTTGCGGCTTACGGGCTTCTTGAAGAAGGAGTTCATCATAAAGAGGTTCTCCTTCTCCATGAAGTCTGCCAGCATCTGACCCCTTTTGTTCCGTTGCCCAAATCCAAATTTCCCCATTCTCAACTCATTACCGCAACGTTGCCCCAACTTCGCATTGAAATCCCCCATCACAACCGTGTAGTGGGTTTTAAAGCTATGCATGGCTTTAGAGATCTCCTCATACATAGCCTCCACTTCGACATCGTCGTGTTTCGAGGTCGGAGCGTAAACCTGAATGACATTCAGCAAATATCGTTTCGATATTCTGAGTATCAGGTACGCTACCCTGCTCGAAACACTTCCGATAGTAATCACGTTGTTGACAAGGGACTCGTGGACGATGAACCCGACACCACCTAGGGACTGTTGGTCGCCCTCCCGGTAGTATAGTAAGTTACCGGATTGCGTCCTAGAAGGTTATAGAGTCCTCTCCCTCTCTTCGGACTTCAGATAGCCCAATGATATCCCAATGTAACTTACCAATTGCTTCTTCCAACTCTACGAGCTTCGCGTCAAGCCTCAGTGTGCGCGTGTTATATGTTGCCAGGTCGAGTCGTCGTTGTTGGCAGCCGGATCTTACCCGGGGATTCTTAGCACCCCCTGCCCCGCCGTTACCATAGCCGTATATAAGACCCTTAGAACAACTCAAAGAGCGTTTAGGCTATCCGAAAAAACTACCGTGTAAATTTTTTTAACAGCAAAACATACGTCGTATGATACCAATTTATACATAAAAAGAATCGCACCGCCCCTTTTCTTCCTATGGGTGTCGTTACAGGCAACTAAAGAAGTGCTGCCTGCAGTATCAGTGGCGGGTCCAAGGTCTTGATTTGGGATGGGCTTAACCTGGTTTAGACTACCCTATGTTTTAAGTATAAAACCTACAGGAAGGTCCTTCCTTGATGAAACGTAACGGTTTTATACTTAAAACATAGGGTAGCCTTAACCAGGTTATACCCATCCCAAATCAAGACCTTGAACCCGCCACTGATGCTGCAGGCAGCACTTCTTTAGGTAACATGCTCGATCGGTACCGGTAATAAGTTACCGGAATTCGATATATCAAGGGAGAATTTAGATGCTTTTGGGGTCCTGGTCAAACAGTGATCGCCAAACCGCCTGCAAACAAAGCGTGGTGTTTATAAATTCTTCTTTTGAAGATCTGTGCTCTGTCTGAAGAAGAGCGACATACAAACAGGATGCAATTAAAAAAAACCTAACCTAACTAAAACTTCGGCGCCTTTACATTCAAACGAAATCAGTGCTTCTCTATGTAGAACTTTTAGCGCTGATTGTGTATCTAGTTTTTAGGGTTCCGTACCCAAAGGGTTAAAACGGGACCCTATTACTAAGACTTCGCTGTATGTCCATCTGTTCATCTGACCGTCTGTCACCAGGCTGTATCTCAAGAGCCGCGATCAGAGGCGGCTCGTCCCAAGGAGCACTGGTGCAGTGCACTCCCACAAAAATTAATAAATAATAAATATGTATTTTTTAATCTGCTATTATTTATATATTTTTAACCCTATACATTCACACAAACAATAGCAGTTAACTATAAACAATTTTAACTACGCACAAAGTTGACATGTTTTTTAGCATAACATTTGGTGTCAGTTTTTATTACCGAGTGGAGCGCCAGCGATTGCGCTCCTATGAAACAAAGTTCAGTACAATGCCTAGTACTGAATTCAATAAGTGCGAAAGAGAAACATTGACATCGGACTGGAACGTGAAACAAAAGATTTTGTATGAGAAATTAGGCTAATCTGGAGCGCCGTTCTTAGCGACGTTGCCAGATCGCGCCGAGAGGTGACAATATTTTATGCGTGCGGCTAAATATGCGTTGCTGTCTAATGTAAACAAACGTCAAATCTTTTATCCAGTCACCGGGACCTTTTCGCGCCAATACGGCAGTTTTGTGTTATTTTGCTAAACAATAGTTTCTGTGCATTATTGCTGTGCTAGTGCTGTGATAGTGCTAAACGTGGAACAATACAATGTATCTTTTGTTATAAAATGTGAAAAAACTTTAGAAAAGCGCCCTGAACTAAAAGCAAAAGGGCCACCTCGGCCTGAAATCGCTTTGATACAAAAATGTACTTATAAAACTAAAACTTTAGGCGTGTGTTTAAACCCTAACAGTATTTAAAAACACCTCGGATGGATGTGTGGTTGCAAAGAAACCAATAAATTGTTTTGTTTCCCATATCTGGTGTTTGGAGCTGGCGCCGGCGCTTGTGGTGAGTTTGCATGGATTGAAACGGGTGTTGATGATTTAGCGTATCTTTCAATAAAAGTGAAAAAACATTTGCAATCAATGTGTGTAAAGTTTAAGTGGCATTTATTAGGCAGATATTCATAAAGTGCGCGATTCTACCTATCGAAATTACCTATATTAGAGTTCAAAGACACGTTGACGACGATCGATTTTTATTTTTGTGAACTCCCAGAAAATAAAGTTACGAGCCGCCTCTGGCCGCGATACCTAGACAGTTGAAATTTTTCACATATTATGTATTTATGTTGCCGCAATACAAACAAAAACTAAAAACAAAATAAAATAAATATTTAAGGGGGCTCCCATACAAAAAACACTATTTTTTGCCCATTTTTGCTCAATATCAATAAATGTTAACAGGTTGGCACTACATTAACTTAATTAATGTTGGTACCTACCGTTGTTTCTAGAGAACTGAACTCAGTTCTCCCGTGATCATGGCGCTTGCAACAGTGCCATGATCACGGGAGTTGATAGTTGGGATTATTGATGGAATTAGTTGGGAGTTGCAACAATATCGGAAACTTATAATAAATAAGGTACATGATATAAATCCCGAATCAAATAACTCTAGTGATAGTGACCATGAAATTTTAAATCAGTATACTACCGTTGCTAACCTAGTAAATGGTACGGAACCCTTCGTGCGCGAGTCCAACTCGCACTTGGCCGATTTTTTATATTACCTACATCAATGGTAATATCACTATGTCTGTCGCAGTCTCGTAATGCTCACCAAACGAGTTTGCAACAACCCCGACGAAGTAATATCGGCCTTTGACGACGATACTATTGGAGCTCGTACAAAATTGCGGGAATATTTCCTTCTTTACTGGAAGCTTTGTGTACACGGACATGGAAAATTCGTTTTGCGTCGTGCGTGATACAGTTAATGTTATCAACCTACCACAAAACTACCTTTGAAAAGACTTTGTACTGAGAAACAAACTAATATTTAGTACGATCTATTTATCTTTCTATGTTACTGATTCCTATTTGCTGTATATTAAACTAAATAACTTAATTGGTTAAGCTGTTCGTTCTAATGGATTTTTAATGGTATTTCCGAAGAGATTCACAATGATTTTTCTACAAAAATAATTATCTCCAACCCGCATTTGGCAAGCTTAGTGTTTAGGCCTGTACCTATCATTGCTGCGGCTACTTGAATTCAATGAATATGGAGATACGTGGTAACCCACATTTTGTATTTAAATAGATCTCGTTTTCATAATCTTATTTACAACACCTTGTATACATGAAACTGACTTAATAAAAAAGATAGAACACACCACATTATGATAATTAACTACTACTAAGATCATTGTTTCCATTTTTGACCATACATTGTTTTATTTCAGAAACAAGCGATGCTAGTTCGGCAATTGGAAGAAGAACTCAGATTACGCATGCGCCAGCCAGCACCGGAGCTTCAGCAACAACTGGAGGCACTATACGCGGAGAACGAACATCTGCAGAGGGAGATAGCAATATTACGAGACACTATCAAGGTGAGAATGATAGCAACATCATGTTTGTAGCACGAGAAGCAGATTTTGGAGTACACCTAGAGGATCAGCAACGATTGCTGGCTCAGCAAGCTAAAAACCATACCCGCAGAGGGAGATGGCGGTACAGGTGAACTATGAGGTGAGCAAGGCAACAAGATAAAGTGTATATAGTACGAGATGTAGATCTTGAAGTATTCTTAGAGATTCAGTAACTGCTAGAGGTTTTGTATGCGGAAACGAACACCTGGAGAGGGAGATAGCGATGCTGTGGGACACTATCAAGGTGAGAAAGATAACAACACGAAGTTAAAAATGTAAGAGACAGATTCTGAAGTACACGTTCAGAAACAACCGCCAATATACTGGATCAGTATACTGGAAAAGCATCCAGTGAAGCAGAGGGAGACGATAATGCAACGAGACTCTTTCAAGGTGAGCCAGACGACAAGATAAGTCCATTCAGACACACTAATATTCTTAGAGGTTCCGTAATACCTGACGGATTTGTACACGAAATACTGCAGAAGGAGATAGTGATACTGCAAGATATTAGTCAGGTGAGAGAGACTACCACAAGTTTTAAGTATAACAGGTTGTTAATGAAGACTTCTAAAACTTCAGGAACAACAGCAGAGAACGAACGATGGTTTTTGATGAGAGCCATGGAAACGTGACATGGAATTTTTGGTTAATACTGAAGAACTAATGAGGTACGAGTAAGAGAGTTTACTCGTACAATAAGTACCTACATTTTGCATATATGGCAAATTTTTATCCTTTCATGCCTCACTATCTAATACGTGAAGTATTATTATGTTAAATCGTCAATTAAATTGACAACCTTAGTGATCAAGTGGCATACACTCTGTTTTTCAGGTATAGCCAGCTTTTAGGTCCTGAGTTCGATTTTCGGACAGATCACTGTATCTTATCTGGACGTTTGCAGTACCTTTGTTTTTTCTAATTTCATAAGACAAGTGCTTAGCTATTTACTTTCAAATCAGAACAATGTTAAAATATGTAATGTTATCCAAATTTAATAATTAATTGAAACAATTGAACTCAGTACAATAAGAAACTAGGTAAATAAACAGTAAATAATTATATTTTTATCACACCATTGTCAGCATTTCAGTATTTTGATGTTCTTAACTAATTTGTTATGCTTTATGTACAGGAATTGGAGCTGCGGATTGAAACACAAAAGCAAACATTACAAGCAAGAGATGAAAGTATCAAAAAGTTACTTGAAATGCTGCAAAATAAGGGGATGGGTACGTCGTTACTATGTAATTATTGCCATGTTTTTTATCTTTTACACTATAAGTAGTACCAATTTCTACACACTTTCTCTATTGCACTTCTTTGAAATCATTTACAGCGACTGTTCAAAACATTATTATAAATGATGACACAAATTATAAGCTCGTAATGAGAATTTCTCATGCACTTGAAATGCTAATGTCAAATTAATTTAGGACACAATAAGATGACTCTTAAATATTTTTCAGGGAAAGAGGAAGAACGGCAAATGTTCCAACAAATGCAAGCGATGGCGCAAAAACAGGTAATTATCGACAAAGATTGTCTCGTATTGCATGTTAGCTTAGTATTTAGCTTTGTTGGTAAAGTTCTCAGTCACGCCTATTTAATTAACTCAGAACTTTACTAAAACTATGTAATACTTTTCCTGCATTACAATTAGCTAGTGTATGTTCTGCACGTCACTTTGCTTCCTTGTGTCAAATAGTTAGTGTAACTATCACATGGGCGTTTTATTTTGTGATACCTTTATCATCGTCACTGTTTCTGTTAGAATTGCTCTTGATAGTTTCATTTCATTCATTGACTTGAGCGGAATGTGTCTGTCGCGAAGCCTTATATGTTCAACGACCATTCGTCGCCTTCACAACTCTTGACAACTCTGCTTTCTCACTCCCACGGTCTTTCAAAGCCTCTGTGACACTCAAGCTTGTTCCCCAAGCACAAATTTTCCTTATCTTACTACCCTCCTTTCACACGTCAACAATATAATCAAAATTTCAAAATCTAAAAACGTTAATTCCGATTCGGCCAAATCATACAGATAAAAAAAATCACACTAAACACGACCAGAATCACGACATTGCATGTTTAGCAGCTCATTATGTCCCCGTCACACGAACCTTTGACCGTCTCGTAAATTTTGTTATTGGACATTCAGTTGAGCAATCATTAACTTAGATGCAAAATTTTCTTTTTACCGCCATGACCCGGGGCTGCGGCGTCTCCAATGCGATTAGACGTTGCAAAGTTTCAACAACTTCCACATTCCTTAGACGCATATTGGAATCAGCGTCCCAACAATTTTCCGTCACCACAGGGCGCGGATCTTGTGACTGTGATGCATGGTGACCAATGGAAGCGACCGCATCCATTGTTTATTGTAATCGCAAGAAGACCTAGCCGAAGACTTCCTAGGGCTAAATTTTCGGAACGCAATCAAAATTTTCTGTAGCTAGGTAGGCTAGCCAAATGCTCTATCAGCGAAGGTTTTCAGCGTCGTTGACGCTAAGCTTGCGATCACCGTCACCGTGTAGCACGCAAGGGTAGCGCCCTGCGGTCTGTAAATTGCCGGGACGCTGCAGCCCCGGGAGCGGACGAGACGCGTCGCCTGTTGTAGGTAGGTTGTAAGTTGCGTGCCGCCGTCGGGCGCGGCGGGCGGCGGCGGCGGCTGACCGTCTCGCGTGACTGGCAGGAGCTCAAGGCGACGGCGGACACGCTGCGGGCGCTGCAGACGCAGCTGGAGCGCGCGCTGGCGGCGGCCGGGCTGCCCGGCGGCAGCGCGGGCGCCACACTCACCGCCGTGCTCGAGACCAAGGAAGCGCGCATCGCGACGCTGGAGCGACAGGTCGCGTTGCTCGAGAGCGAGCTGGCCGCGTACGTCTCGCCGCCGCCGCCCTCGCTCGCGCCCTCCCACGCCTCGCTTTACGATAAGGCCGACCCTCCCTTCAAGAGACAAGTAAGTTTTCTGCTGAACGACGTGCGCGTGATGAAGGACGGGCGCACGAGCGCGCCCCCCGCGCGCGCCCCGCGGCCCGCCCTGCGCGCCGCGCACCCCCGGCCCTCGCCCTACTATAGTGCCACCACTCTGTGACTCCGTCGCCGACGGGTTACCATGTCAATTTCTCGCTTTAAGTCCGAACTTAGCCGAAGTCGCCGACTGTGTTGACTCATAAATATTTTTGTGTGAACTTGTTCGTTGTTAAAGCTATTTTTATTGAATAAGAAGAATTATATTCTTGAAAGATGTCGAACGAGATATTTTTGTTAAGTAGGGCCCTAGGCGATGCGAGTATATTATAGATGTAATTGTACGGTTAGATGAAACATGTGAGATTGACGCTGACACCAAATTGATGAATAGACTGTTTAAATATAAAGACTGTCGAGGTCGTATGCATCGAATTAACTACGAGTAACTGTTTAAAAATTCGTATTTTTGATTTGATCATGATGTGCTTTCGGTGTTGATCGCAAGTCATACTCCGCGCAGCTTGGTCCCGGCATCCACTCATCACGACCCGACCTCTTCATGTAGTCGTCATGGATCATCAGTTTCTCTCACAGTATCGTTAGATAAGTGTATCACAACATAGGCGCCCGTGCATCTACAGACGTTTTCTCAAGTTTACTACTTAGATAAAGTCTGGAAAGCTTTCTACCGTCATCGAGCCTTCAATATCTTCCTAATTTATTAGTATTTAGTATAGAAAGTTTTCCAGCAGTCCATTTACTATTTGAATCACGATACGGATTTAAAATTAAGATATCGTCAAAGTTATTATTAAATTAAAGTTTTGCATGTAAATAAAATAATATATGAGAGAATGTCGAAATGTCTTCCATGGCACACTAAACCTGTGTTCCCTAGGTGCTGGAAACATTTCGTTTACTTAACTAAGGAAAGCTTGTGGTGCTTCTCATTTGGTACTAACATCACTTGTACCTTTAATGACCATTATCAAACCAGTATTGAGTAGATTAAAATTTTTAACATCAATATCATTTTCGCCATCACTTTTGCCTTAGTAGATAGTTTTTTCTTGTTGGTTGATGATGTTCAATTGTGTTCTACTAATCGGATGTTTGGATTTGTCTAATTTTATATCGACTTTTGGATGGATGGTGGAATGATGAGCAGTTGGATGAGTTCCGATTGGAGATCCAACGGCGGGACCAGGAAATACTGGCGATGGCTGCGAAGATGAAGGCTTTGGAGGAACAGCATCAGGACTACCAGCGCCATATCGCCGTTCTAAAGGAGTCGCTCTGTGCTAAGGAGGAGCATTACAGCATGCTGCAGACTGATGTGAGAAATTCTTTGGACTTTTTGACTATTGGGCAATAGGTGAGGTGTGTAGTACTAATGCAGACATACCTATTGAACTTTTACGAGTACATACATTGAAAATAGTGAGCCTAAAGGCTCTGATAAGGGCTTGGTCATACAAAGCTGAATCGTTCATAAACGATATATTATCTTTTGTAAATTTTTTACAGACAAGAGGGAAGAGGCCTTAGTTAACTTGCTATATTTGCTTCAATGCGTTAGCATTTCTAATAAAACTCTAATTTACCACAACATACTTACATACTTTAACTAAAAACTTACTCTATTTTTATTCTGTATGTTTTTTATCTACAACTTCCCCTACATATGCATTACTTCTAATATCAAGCTGGTACTAACGACTAACAAACTAATATTTATTAGCCTATTTTACTAATATTTTTTAGTGTTATTTGATTCTGTAGCTTACTCAAACTTTTTAAAAAACAGGTGGAAGAACTAAAAGCTCGTCTCGACGAAAAAAGCAGGCTGGTCGAGAAAAAAACCGCAGCGACGTTAGCGGCTGCGCACGAGCTTGCCGAGCTACGAGATCACTCCGAGATCAAGGATCGCAAGATCAACGTGCTGCAGAGAAAGGTAAACCAAGGGTGAACGGCGTAAGATAAATTCTCAAGGGAACTCATCAGATTTGTTTGAAGAGCAAGTTACATGTTAGAGCTGATTGAAAAAAAAAGTGCTGGGTTGATCCCATCATCTTTAGGAGCTCCCTCAAGATATATCATCACTCAAATTAATGAATTTCAATGGCAAATGGTAGATGCTAGAGATGCTAGAGCTATAGAAATGAAAACTTAAACTAAGATTATGTAGCTTTATAGATGATATTTATAGATGATAATTATGATGCTATGTTCGCGTAAGATTTTTTATTCTGTTCTGTTTTATGATATTTCCAAGAAAACATGATATTATACATCTCAACTATTTCATTAGTGCGTGTGTGGTTTTTGGTTCTTCTTTTCTCACATTGGGATCGGGCACATCTAGCAAGAATAATTCGGGTCATTATGCACCGTGCTTTTAAACCGCCTCAAAACCGAAGTACACGTTATGTTACTATTAAGTTTAACTTCTTGGCAGTGTTATTTAAGATATTTTTTTTATTGATACACAATAAAAAACAATATCTTTGCATATGAAAATAAAATAATGCAGAAACAAGTTAAATTAAACGCTTTGCTAGTTTGATCACCAAAATATTTACATTTACGCAAAGGATCAAAGTGTTTCTCAAGAAATTAAATAAAGCATTTACAACTAATAACAATAAGCAGGATGCTTTTTAAATACACAATCTGAATTAGGGTTCAAATGAGATGTATTAAAATCTTAGCTTTAATATTCCTGTGATATTTTTAAAGTAACTAGCTTTAGTTCGCAATGGGGACTACCGTTTCTTTGCTCACCAGTTGGCGCCACTGTAGACTGAGGTCCGGAGGTATAGCTGTCAAAGGCGATTGGCGCCGAAACAAAGTGTTATATCTTGAATCTAATTAAGGTTATATTGTTTATAAATAAGTATCTTGATATCAACAAACTAACTTCTGAAATAGTTTAGGCTCTTGAGGCCGCCTATTTTTACGCTTTTTCTTAATTCCGCTTTTAAAGCGTTCACATTAATCGCCAAATAATCCATATTTGCGATATTTTACGAAGGAGATCACTTTCCAGCAGGTAAATTAAAGAAATTATAAATTATGCAACAAATTCCGCTAAAACCAGTACAAAGTGAATGATATTGGACCTCACGCGACACTAGCGCCGCTGTGGCAAATTCACTAGCGATAGCCCCCATTCATTTGATTCGATTTGTGGGTCTCGTGATAATTGTACATACTTCTAAATTTTTACCGCTATCCAATGATATTTAGAAAATACTTTTTAAATATCATTGCCGCTATCATTCTAAATTTAAACTGAC
The DNA here is from genome assembly GCA_949315895.1 of Anania crocealis. Lineage (NCBI taxonomy): Eukaryota > Metazoa > Arthropoda > Insecta > Lepidoptera > Crambidae > Anania > Anania crocealis. The sequence continues at coordinate 4,318,589 of OX438872.1, read as the reverse complement.
TGACTTTCATTTTATCCTATTTATAGCGTTAAAAACTATGGTTAAAAGTTTAAAAAAACCCTTCTGAAGTCCGATAAGAAGGATTAGTAAGTCGAATATTAGACTACGTTCAGTGGTGTGAGATATGCTTTTATAATATCAAAACTAATGATTTAATCAGTGTTAGTAAGGGAAAAAAATATTACAGACTTTAAACCCATTTAAAAGGATGATTTCCTATCCTTTAAATATATTACCCCTTTGGATAATACTGTCAGGACCTGCAATAAAACCCGCAGTCTTGAGTGTATTTATAAAATTCCCTTAGAATCTAATCAAAATATCACGCAGAATGGTGAATATTTTTTTACTTACTATATTGCCAGACGTTTCGATCGGGTGATACCAACAGTGGTAACAGGCTGATTACAAATCAAGGTACTGACTTCGTGAAAGGTAGGTGTGTAAGCATTTGTAAAAAACTACCACATTTTTCATTAGCCTCCAAAGTAGGTATGCAACCAGGTCGAAGCGTCAGGCAATATTCTAAGCTTCAAAAATATTTTCGTGCAATCTTGGTACCTCTTCGGTTGAATAACAGGGCAGGCAGAAGGTTTATTTACTAACCTCTGTTTGCCTGTCTGAAGCCTCTATTGATTTTCGATCCATCACCCTGCCGATAAGGGAACACATTTCGCGATTAAGCTTTTAAAGACTTGCTCTCATCGTTAAAAGATTGACTCTTACAGAGACATTATTCAGGACTATCTGTGCCCGCGACTTCGTTCGTGTGGACTTTATGATACTTGGCATATTAACATATTCCACCTGTAATTTATAAAAAAAATGTAAAAAAAACTAAAAAAATATATGTTATGTTATGGCTATGTTACTTCTTATAACATTAGCTATCTAAGAGTGAATGTCCCGTCAAAATGGGTCCAGCCGTGTCAGAGATTAGCCAGAATAAACAAACAGTCAATGAGACAGACAGACAAATATTGAATGATTTTTTTAATATTAGCACGTATGTACTTTCTAATGCATTTTGTTGAACCTTAAAATCTTTTTGAGGTTATGAGAGTAAGGAATAAAATGCTACTTTAATTTTAATTAAATTCGGTTTCAGATCATTCTATATTATCAAAGCTTTCTCTCTCCTATCTCCAAGTTTCGCACATATACTATAACACTGGTCTCATTTTGTTGTTATCTATTTATGTAAAAATGAATCCCTATTGCCCTTAGTCTCGACATAACGCGTGAACGGCTGGACCGATCTTACTAACTATTTTTTAGTGTTGTTTGTCATTGACAAGAGAAGGTTCTTTTAAAAGAAAAAAATAGGGAAATTGCTCGGAAAATTAGAAATATTAAGAAAACTTAATCACCATATTTAGTTATTTGTTATGTAAACTTATCGCTTTTGACGATTTAAACTTTTTAGGGTTCCGTACCCAAAGGGTAAAAACGGGACCCTATTACTAAGACTTCGCTGTCTGTCCGTCTGTCCGTCTGTCCGTCTGTCCGTCTGTCCGTCTGTCCGTCGCTCTGTCACCAGGCTGTATCTCAAGAACCGCAATAGCTAGACAGTTGAAATTTTCACAAATTATGTATTTCTGTTACCGCAATAACAACAAATACTAAAAACAAAATAAAATTTATATTTAAGAGGGGCTCCCATACAACAAACCCGTTTTTTTAGCCTTCTTGGTACGGAACCCTTCGTGCGCGAGTCCGACTCGCACTTGGCCAGTTTTTTTTAATGTATAGCGTTTGACATAACATTGACAGAATGCGTGCTGCAAATATCGTTTGGGCCTAGTTTGGGCTAAAAAATACTGAATTTTGCACATGACCAGTAATATGTCGCCGGTTACCGTGTCGGAATACCAACAAAACTATTTATATAAAGCATAATAAATATTAAAAAACAATTGGTACTTAACATTTTTTTTATTAAACTATTTCGTAATCAATATTTGTTGTTAAGACAGGACAACGTCTGTCGGGTCTGCTAGTCTTTTTATATAACGATCTATCAAACTATCTATCTCGGACGGGTCAAATTAGAAAACACCTGTTAAAATTTTCTCTTGTATTCCTACTTTCGGTGTGTCTAATTCTAGATCTAAATTGAACATTATGTGATATTGGTATTTATTATTATTAAATATAAGGACTAAGTATGGTTTTAAATGTAGGTATAATGTAACAAATGTACAGCTTTTACAAGGTATCAGCGTAGTAATAAATCATTCACTTAGTTAGGAATTTCTTTGATCAAAATATAAAATTTTAAAATCATCTTAATAAAATGTTCTAGCATTGATATGATTTGTCAAAATATGCTTTTTTATCGATGATGAGAATCAACCAATAAAAAAATATTGCAAAATATCGTCATGATAACAATTTTTGAGTAGGTATTTCAAACCTATTTGTTTAAAATTATTGTATATCATACTTTTTGTATTTTTACCTATGTTAATCTGTCTCTTTTATTTATTAAATCTTTTAATAATAGTAATGTTTACTTTTTGTTGATTATTTTCTGTTTTTATTTAGATTTGCTTTATATTTGTTTTACGACAGAGCATTGTTGTTAGAACAATATCTGCTTATTTCTAAATAAGTTTCCCACTATTATATAGAGCTATTTCAGGAAATACCACAGTAAAGTGACACAGTATAATCAGGATAGATATGTTCAGTGGGCTCACTCATAAGTATCTATGCGATTCTGGCTTGACAAGCCGTTTAAAACCTATTTACTTTAAGTTTTACTATTCTGGCTTGTAAATTGACGAAAAATATTAATAACATATTATTTTTCTTTTTTCATTTAGTGTTTTAAAAATATATTTTATTGTTCAAACTTAATATATTTTAATAATGATTTTTGTTATATTGTTTTTTTTAAAGTGCCTCTGGGATCCCACTGAAAATCAGCGTCACAGCTTGCCTTTGGCTGTTGCGGCCAATGCTGAGTGGGGGTGCTTTTTGGCACATTAATTATTATTATATATTTTTTTTATCAATTTCACGAATTTTCGAAGTGACAGATAAAACTCTTATTCTTCACTTATTAGGAAAACATGTAATGTTACTGGAAGTATATTTCATTACATTAAAAAAACTAATGTTTATCTAAATGTGAGATTTTACAACCTGATTGAACCCACTGAACTGTATTCTGGTATGGCAAAAGTTATTTCCATTCAATTTCACCTGTGCTCTGGATACCGTGTCACAAATACTCCGATACAGTTTCTAACATCAAACGAATTGCCATTTATAGAGAACTAAAAGCTTCGGAGTGAGCCTATTGCAAATAAAAGATAATTACAAAATATGTGTACTATGGAACCATTTTTTTATAATATTAAAAGCAACAGTACATTAATTGCTAGTATCCAATATATTTTTGTTCCGTAACCTATTTATTTTTATTTGTTTGTGTTTGGTTTAGTGCTAGTGTTTTTTTTTTGTTATTTAGTAATTTTTCGTTGGTGCTATTGTTTTCTTTTCATCAGGTATGTTAATTTTTGTTTAAATTATATGATTTTTTTATATTTCAATTTTAATATTTTTTCAAAGTAACGTTCCACTACAGTTTAAGTGACAAATACCTAACCATCGTAATAATTTTCAGATCGAAAACCTCGAAGATCTTCTAAAAGAAAAAGACAACCAAGTAGACATGGCACGAGCTAGATTGAACGCAATGCAAGCCCATCACTGTTCTTCCGAAGGCGCCCTTTCCTCCCTCGAAGAAGTAATCGGAGACAAAGAGAAGCAGATACAACAATTGAGAGAACAAAGAGACAGAGCAGAACATGAGAAGAACGAAGAAAGAGAGCTTCACGAGAGAGAGTTAGCAGAGTACAAGATGAAACTGCACGCGCTTGAGAGTGAAGTGGAAAAACTCGGTGCTAGACTCGAGAGAGCTCAGGCTGAGAAAGATAGGCTTGAAGCTAAACTTGAGAGCTCACAGTCTGAGCTAGGAAAATCTAAAGCAGAGCTAGATAAGGCTGCAAGTGAAGTTGGTAGATCAGGAGCTGATTGGGAAGCAGCTAAACAGCGCTTGGCTAGATTGGAGCTTGAAAACGAAAGACTTAAACATGAGCTCGAAAGATCGCAGACTACTTTTGGTAGGAGCACACTGACTACCTCGCAGGAATTAGACAGGGTTCAAGAAAAGGCTGATAAGAATGCAGCAGAATTGAGACGAACTCTAGCAGAGTTGAGAGTTACACAAACAGATGCAGAAAGAGCCAGGTCCGAAGCAAGTGGGCTCCAAGATAAGTTGGAAAAGTCCCAAGGTGAAGTTTACCGTCTGAAGGCCAAACTTGAAAATGCACAAACTGAACAAGATAGTTTGAAAGAAGAATATGACCGGTGAGTGTTTTTATTTTTATCACATTAGCAACCCAGTCTTTTATCTATATGCCGTATATATTATTATATGTTGCTATAGCATTCAATGTTACTGACTGACTTATTACTTTATCCTACTCACTATAATACATTTAGTTGTTTCGGGATTTTTACCATGTAGGAAACTCATAAAAAACCAGATACATGTACGTACATGGTAGAAACGTCGATATTCAATATAAAATCTTTCAATGTATTTCAACAGCTGGGGGCAATCCATTTCAATCTACCGTTTTAAGTAAAAAAATATTCCGTAAATTTCAGGACAATTTTTAGAAATGCTTTATTGATTATTATGATATATTTTGAATCTAAAAAATTATTTTTACCAGAATTCAATCTTCAATAAGTCGCCTTCACTCCGAACGAGACAAAGCTATCGCTGAGCTGGACAAAGCCAGAGAAGAGCTGGAGAGAACTCAGGCTACGCTGGGCAAGGCCCAACTACAGCAGGACAAGTTACAGGCTTCCCTCGACTCAGCTCACTCGGAAATCGACAAAATCCAAGAGAAATTGGACAAGGCTGCTGTCGAAAACAGAAAGGTTAGTTTGTTTACTAAGTTCCGGCTGGATTTAAGGATGCAACCTTATGTTCAGTTAAAAATATTAAAGACAACTCAAACTTTATAAGTCAACATGTAAGAACAGGAATTTAGGTTATCCTAGCAGTATAAGGTCTAGAAATGTAGAAAAAAACAAACTCAAAAAACTATTTTACGGATTGGCTAACATCGCATCTCACATATTACTAAAATTAACAAACTACAAAATTAACAATAGACATTTTTAATTAAAAGGGGGTTCAGGGTCCTAACGTTCAATAAATTTATAGGCGATGAAATTATTTTAGTTTTTAAAAACCTGAATGATTTAGAACAAATGATTAGTACACATATTATTATGTAGCAGAAACTTTCCCAGTCAAATTACACTGAATATACTGGATGAAATTTGAACCTCCTTCCAAATTTTAATATATCAATCTACGAGACAAAAATCAAAGGACGTATTTTTTCTTCTGGTATAGCCCAGTACAAAAATTTCAAGTTAAAGCACTTAGAAAATATTCGCCAAAAATCAAAAAAATTTGATACGGCCGCCTAGGAACACTTTTTTTACGCGTTGTTAATCTCATTCATTCATTACGATACTATTCATAAGTTTTTGATTTTCCCTTTATACCTTAACAGGTCTAGGACCGTAAAAATTGAAAACTATATCGCGAAAAACTGGATTTTCATTTTTTACTTCATAAATAGGCTCTAAATAAGATACTGAACGCCTATAAAAATTTTGGAAAGTGGTTAAAATTTCATCCTGTGTTATTAAAAAACAGTCTGGTTTTCTTAGCATTATTTCCGTAATGGAAGTCAGAAGGCATTTGCTCTAAATATAGCGATGTTGATTTGAAGGATCTACTGGGACACTGGGAAAAGTTCCATGAACTGTTAAATTGTTAACTTGCTCTTTGTAAGGCTGGCTGCTTTCCAATTCGTCTGGAAGAGGCAGACTTTGAGTATCTAAGCAATTTCGTAATGTTCTAAAGTTTGGCCTATAAATACAAATTAGTTATTAATTAAACTCATATAAAATTTACCACTTTAGTATGTGGAATTTAACATAATTCCATAGCATTCTTACAGGGTTTAGCGAAATTATTTATAAGTAAGACCTCTTTTCGGAGCCCAACCTCATTAAAATACTTCTGCCGAGTTGCAAAATTTTCAAAGTTAATATGGATAAGTCGAAAAGGGTTAGGAAGTTCCAAAGCAACTTCGTGTTGCGTCTGGAGGCCCAATGATTTGAAATAAATTAAATAACAACAAAAATACCTAACAAACTCTTTGGAAGGATGAGTAATTGAGTTTTGAAGTTAAATTACCGTAACGATTTATTTATTTAGGTCTCTTATATCAACTGTGGACATATTTATCTAATACTTTTAGATGCCCGCTACTTCATACGCGTAGGTCTATCGTATCCATAATTTTTTTCCAGATGAAAAATTGCTTACGAACTGTTTCAGCATTTCACATTTTTCCGTGACAAATATTATTCAGATCCGTTGAACCGTTCTGGCATGACTGAGTAAAAAGATACACATCCAAACTTTTACTTTTACAGTATTAGTAAGATGTTACACGTTTTTGAATACTCATATGTTTTTTTAATTAATGTATACGAACAGTCAAGTTTAAGTTAAATTAAATTTAAAACAATTAGAAACTTGAGTAAAACAAGTTCTCATTCCACAGCTGCAAGTAGACCGCGAGAAGCAAGCCTACGACTTCGAATCGCTGCAGTCCCAGCTAGACAAAGCTTTGGGGCAGGCTGCTCGTCTCCAGAAAGAACGGGATACGGCTCAGCTGGACGCCGATCGGTTCCGGGACAAGCATGACAAGGCACAAGTAAGTGGCACATTTCCATCATCATCTACAGCCTTAATTAGTTCAAAAGTAAAGTTTTGCGTCAATCGCCACGCTTGGCTGGTGAGTTAGCAATGTGTGGTATATTTGTAGAGAGAAGACGTCGTTCACTGCTGTCCAACATAACATAGACTTCCCCTAAGGATCTCCACAACATTCAGTCCTGCGCTACCAGCATTCAGCGGCCTCCCGTATTACCCACATCCTTCCTTCGCCAAATCGTTGCACCCACAGATCATTTTCTGCTGAGCGGTAGCCATTCCAGAGCCTTTCCATTCCAACGTCTATCGGTTCTTCTATATTGCAAAATATAGAAGAAGGCGTAAGCGTGAATTAAAAATTAATAGAATACAGAACAATATAATCTAAATTAAAATTAATATATTGGAACAGTGTAACTACAGTAGAAGAAACCCAGACATATAAATTAAATGATAAGATATAAATAGAGTAATTTATTGACGTAATAGAAGACAGAAAAGAACATTAAAGTATAAGGTTTGACCTTAAGTCGGATAGAACAGATAAAAAATATCAATTGAAAAAACAGGCTCCGATCACACATGTTGGAGGTAGTCGTAAAAATTAAAAAAAAAAAAATGTGTCCCGCCCATTGACACTTTAGATGTTGGTTGTCTTAGTTCTCCTACGGATTTTTCATTTCCAATTCTATCACGCAGGGAAATATCAAGTATTTCTTTGTCCATTGCCGTTGTGCAACCTTAGGCCTCCACATTCTACTACTACTAGTGCTTTAGTTGCCTTTAACGACCCACATAGAACGATGAAGGGTGGTATGATCTTTTTAAGTCTAGCATTATGTTCATTACGTTGCAATGTGGGGACCAGGAGTAGCAAATGAAAAGACGTGTTGACTCCATGATGCGTCTATAATTGTGTGTCACAAGTAGTTCCGATGCACGTTTATATAATAGGTTAAGTATATAAGTGTAGGTTGGGTGTACAACACACTACACCTCCCCCCTTTAAAAAAGAAAAAAAATTACAACCTTTTTTTTTCTAAGCGACTGATTATAAAGTAATTAAAAAAAATAGTGATTTACTAAATACTCAATTAATAATACAACAATTAAATTTGATAGACATTTGTGTTATGGAGAAAAAATAATAATATATATAAACACTTGAACTGTATTTAGAACAACTTCATTTAAAAAAATTAAAAAACAAAATGTTTAGTCTCAAAAAAGGAAAAGCATTATTAGTACCATATTGTAACATTTACATATTATATTATGTCAATAAAATGCAATGAATGCTAAACAAAGACAAACAATTTTTTGAAGAAAAGTAGTGAAATCGTAACACAATTATTATTTTTTGTGGCTAAATGCCGAGTACAGTTTTATTACTAATTATAGGACATCGCAAAGCTGGCTTATAATCTATATCTACTTACTATGGCTTATATCTATATCTACAACATAACCAGCATACATAAGTCCACCGCTGGACACGGGTCACCCAAAGAGGTCGCTTCTCACGACACTCATAGGACTATTTTAGGCAGGTATCATTATGGTTAACTAAATAGTAAATTAATATAACATTATACTTTTCAGTATATAAACTTGAAAAATTATGTCTCAGGCGGGACTCGAACCCGCATCTCCTCGCATGCCGGGCGGGCGCTATACCATTAAGCCACCGAGACACTGCGACTCAGCGCGAATTTCTCAAGCATATTCTTAACGCTGCAAGCCAGCGTTGCTTCATCATATGTTAGGAGTTGGCACCCTTAACACCCGAAAGAAACATCTTTGCAGATGTTTGACAATCAGTTAAGATGAAACAGCTATTTATATACTTTATTTGATATTTTAGCAATTGAATTGCAATTATAATATCAGTATATAAACTTGAAAAATTATGTCTCATGTGGGACTCGAACCCACATCTCCTCGCATGCCGCGGCCGGGCGGGCGCTATACCATTAAGCCACCGAGACACTGCGTCTCAGCGCGAATTTCTCAAGCATATTCTTAACGCTGCAAGCCAGCGTTAAGAATGCTGAATTGAAAAATTATACTTTTCATCAAACTGCAGGGCAAAGGCCTCACACACCAGGCAATCATTGAGTTTAAGTTACCAGCAATAATAGATCACAAACCCGAGCAATGTTCGAAAATTCCAAACGATCTTAGCCCGGTATTTAAACCACTAGACCAACAATGATCTGTAAGCAAATCTTTACTAGGCGATCCTAGTCGAAACAGGTGGATACGATAACAGCTGATCGGAAGATTATGCAAATGATACGCAAATTGGAATTTAACAACCAGCTACGTCCGATTTAGGGGCCATAACGGTTAATGATGCCAATCATTAGCAACAACTACTTAGCGATACAGTTTTACACCAATACAGTTGTAATTGATATGTAAGCTTTCTCGCCCAGCAATGGGCATATGCCTCTTCTGAGGATTTTCAAGACGATCGGTCCCTTGCATATAGTGGCTTCCCGTGATATTCACCTGATTCTCGGTTCACCTGGTGCGGTCTACCCACAAAGCGTCGTCAAGTCGCGGTCGCCATTTTAGAACCATTTCGCCCCAACGGCCATCGGTTTTTCTTGCTATGAGTCCCGCCCTTTGCCACTTCAGCTACGCGATTCTTCGAACGATGTTCTTTACCTTAGCTTTTCTATGGATTTTCTCATTTCTTTTGAGCAGAAAAATACCAAGTATTACACCCCCCTTCACCAGTTCTACGATCTTAAAGCTATCTAGTTTTAAAGCATTTTATCTTCGTTGATCAAACTTAGATACTTAAAAATATGTAAACTTTTTGCATAGGTGTTTTTTTATTATTACAGAGTCTTAAAATTTACGCCATGATGACATGATAATACTATGATTTAGTGTATTAGTGGCAATGATATTTAAAAAGTAATAGATATGTTACATGCGCTCTCAATATGCGTCCCTAAAACGTCACAATTGAGACGTCTTTTCAAATCCATGAAAGAGAAAGTAATTGTTCTTTTTACGAGTATGACAAGGACAAAATAAGAATTACGCATGTGTGCAGTTGTTCGCAAGCGGCACAGATATTTCGATAGTTTTGTAAGGGCATAACCTATCTATACTTTTTAAATATCATTGATTAGTGGCCTCTCATTTTCCATTTAAATTTTAAATGTGCAATTATCACTGAAATATCCATATAATTTGTCGAACTATTTTTAATAAGTGTCCTTACAGTTAAACTAAAGGTTTTTAAAAGTATTATCTATTTAGTGTTTATTTAACAGCTATTTGATTATGCAAATGACACCCTAATCAGAACTTAACAGCGTAGTAATGGGCGATTTAAAGACTGTTCTTGTAAATGAAGGCAATTACTGACTATCGGCCGATTCAGCTATTTTGTGGTGATATTTATCAACATTCCTACAATGTTACATTATTCCTTCAATCCTTACTTAAATTATAAATGTATATAAACTCTCTCTATCTTTCTGGCTGTCACGCTTTCACTACTGAACCGATATTGATGAAATTTGGTACGCAGATAGATTAGACCTCTAGAAAGGGAATAGGCCATTTTGTGTCCAACTATTGGGCATAGGTTTCCGCGATATAACATGAAGTTCACACAGACAGAGTTGAGGGCAAGAGCTGGTGTTACAAGATACCGTAGTATTCTTTCAAAAGGGGATTTAGCTATTATTTTGTACGTATTGTAAGTAAGATTGCTCAAGGATCTTCACGTCTCTGTCCAAGATGGTTGCTTAGCAAACTGTAATACTGTTAAAAAGGTCAAACGCAGCGAAAACAGCGTCGAAATATATCTGTGATATTGCTAACAGAATGCTGAGCGGGCACTTATTGTATTAAATAAGACTAGACACAGTGCAATACAGTCATATATATACATAAATAACTATTTTAACAGTTCAAGATTGATTAAAGCAGCTATTGTCATGATTTATGCAGACATAATTATAACTATGCACAGCCTGAGTAATATTTAACTTCTTTGTAATGGATAAAGAATTATTTATTTATTTATGCCCTAATTCAATTTCAACTTTACATAAATACCTACCTAACTTATAAGTTGAATGCTACTATCGAACGATCTAGTACCGATACGCTCTAGGGGTGCTCATTTGGTGAAGGCGTTTTTCTGTGACTGATTGTGTATCTATCTAGTTTTATTTATTTTACATTTTTGAATCAAGTTAGGCTAATATGTTACTTGTATTGTATTTGTATGGTAAGTAACATATTTTTTATATTTAACTATTTTATATTTTAAAACGCTGCACGCGCTGGGCCACACAGGGCTATCTAGTCCCAAATTAAGCTACTATTAAGTAGCTTGGCGTATGGGGTACTAGACAACCGATAAACTTACTGATATATATACACATACATAAACGCTGCTGAGCCATGGGTCGCGGGTTCGATCCCCGAACAGTACAAATATTTGTGTGCATGAACATGTCTGTTTGTACTGGTGTGGGTGTTTTCTATGTATTATAAGTATGTATTTACAAAAAAAAAGTATTTATGTAAGTTTATCGTTTGTCTAGTACCCTATACGACAGGGTACTTAATAGTAGCTTAATTTGGTACTAGATGGCTCTGTGTGGCCCAGAGAGGCATGTCTTAAATATTTATTTTATTTATTTATATAAACAGGGTGTAAAAATAACTAAACGCAGATCCTGAAGCTACGCAATCTGTAAAGCAAGCCAAGTCAAGTTACAAAATATTATAGCTGGGAAATAATTTTTATTTTTGGGACTCAAATAATATTAAAATACATAGCGCGCAAAGTATAGCAGCCGTAGCGTGGACCGCTGCGCTGGAGACCTGGAGATGGCTGCTAAGTTCAAAATTCGTCCGCGCTGAGCCGTACATTGCGTATTGTAATTAAAAAAGCCTTATTATGAACGACATAAATAAAAAAACGCTATGTTTGTAAAAATAAAAGTTTTTAAGTAACCTTTGGCAACAGTTTATTTAATAAAATGGTAAACAAAATTGTGACTTTGACCCTCAATATCTTCGAAACCAGCTGTTTCCCAGTTATGAACCTAAAGAAAAAAATTATCCTAGTGATGGGAAGAATATATGGTTTTCGGATCTGCGTTTGATTTTTTTACACCCGTTATATATTTAGTCAATATACAGGGTGAAATTTTAATCACTTTCCAAAATTTTTATAGGCGTTCAGTATTTAGAGCCCATTTATGAGTAAAAAATGAAAATCAAGTTGTCACCCAAAAATATTTTTCACAATATAGATTTCAATTTTTACGTTCCTAGACCTGTTAAGGTATAAAGGGAGAATCAAAAACTTATGAATAGTATCGTATTTAATGAATGAGATACGCAATGCGTAAAAAAATTGTTGCTAGGCGGCCGTATCAAAAATTTTAGATTTTTGGCGGACATTTTCTAAGTGCTTTATCTTGACATTTTTGTACTGGGCTATACCAAAAGAAAAGATACGTCATTTGTCTTTTGTCTCGTAGATTAATATATTAAAATTTGGAAAGTGGTTAAAATTTCATCCTGTATACTTACTAGGTATACCTATAAAAACACCCAGACTAGTACGAACAAACATGTTCATCCACACAAATATTTGTACAGCTCAGAAGCAGCGTATACTACCACTGATCCAATAAATGGTCGTCCAATATGAGTTGTTGTGTCACAGAAATAAAAAAAATTATAAAATATTTTTTTCAATTTTACCTAACAAGAGCATGCTTTCATTTCAATATTTATGTATAACGAATCATACCTAACTTATAATTGTTTTTTTTTTCGTACTTTCGACTGAACATTTCTCGTACATGTTTCATTATGTTGCCTTTTATAAGGGTCGGAAAATAGTGTTGTCGGAATATACATAATAAAAAACCAAAACTGCTAGATACACAAAATATTTAGCTGATGTAAAACAGCTTGTTTCAAGCTACCATTTTTAAATTAATGACAAACAAGAAATCACTAAAATTCGACATTTTCGATTTCAGTCTTATTGCGTGCTTTCCGAGTTTAAAATGCTTTCATTAAGTACATTTTTCCTCATGTGGTTTATACAATTTTACCTTAACACTGTATTTGTAGCTTGCGATAAATTCTAATTGATTCCCATCACGCAAAAGCAAAAACATAATGAGCATTGCAAATATAACTTGACGCTAAGCTGATGCAGGCATACAATAATAAAAAATAAAACGAACCTTCTACGTGCATAATAAAAACATTTTCTCCTGCGGTTTGTCATGAAGTTTTTGCTCAGGCTATAATTAAGAACTAGAAGTAAAACTTAAGTCAAAGTAGTATTGCCATGTATTAAAAAATTAAAGCGAATAGTCAGCGTAACAAATTGCCGCAGTTTATAGGGTATAAGGGTACTCAAAAATATGTCAAGAACCCAGAACTATAGAATTAGAACTGCACAATTTACACGGTCTTATCGATAGAAACAATCTCATCCAGACAATATTCAGGTAGAGAAAGTTTGAATTGAAATTGAAAAAGGAAAGCGACGAAGAAAATGTTAATATCACCAAATATTATTGAAAAAAAAACAATGATATCTAAATTTTACATGCGCATAATATGCATACATGCATATAAGATAATTATTCATTAAATAAACACATCGTGCTTCAAAAGTATGTATCTACTCTGTTACGTTTTAGTATACCTAACTGCGTTAAATATTATAATAGTGATAAAAAATCATTACTGTGTTAAAATTTATTATAAGTACTCTTTATTGATTTGTAACAATGCGTTATTCATCATACTTTTGAAATACGTTATTTATTGGAAATAGATATTCGATTTGAGTGAAAACATTTACTGTTACAAATTAATGCTCTAGTCCTAGTGTGTACATACTATCCCTACACAGAAAATATGCCAAGTAGGTCAAAGTCTAAAGAAGCGTTTTCACCAAAGTTGTATTTTCATAATTTTAAACAAATACCCTATAATGCTTCAGTAAGCAATGAGGAGCTGTATTTTTATACAAATGGCAATAAAATAATTGACAAGCTCCAATCTAATACAATGGCGAAAATTAGAAAAGTTAAGCTGTATTTTTATACAAATTAATATGAAAGCGGAATGGTTTAAGGGAGATGCTTTTTTTTCGTGAAAGTAGAATAAAACAGAGAGAAGATGTTTTTTATCTTTACTTCTCTGTCGCTGTAATATTGTCAGAGCAGTCATAGTCATGTTGAGACAGACTCAGTTCTCTGGCACCATCTATCATATAACCCATTCTATGACATAAAGACATCCTACTTCTTCAATTATGAAGGTTCTTACAAAACGTACTTGTAGGAAAGCAATGGATCGGATTGGGTAATTTTTTCATTTAATTTTCTGATCCCTTGAATATGGATAGGATTGGAATAAAGATTAATTATCTTATAAATATTATAAGCTTATCCTTTATGGATCGAAATGAAATAACTAAGAATTAATATTTCATTCCACTCGAGTTGGTATTTTCGTTAAAACACAGCTCTCTCCAGTGGAAACTCACCCTTAGGTTAGACGCCGACATGTCTAGACTAGGTTTACTGCAAATATAAACAAACTGTTTTGATCACACCCCGCATAGTGCTCTTAAAGCAGATAAATGTCTTAGGCTACGTACAACCGATAACATACAAACTATTTTACCGTTTTCTTGAGTTTACGCGAAGACAAACAGGCGTTTAAGAGGACGTGTGTGGAAATATTCGGTTCTTTTTTGTAAATAATAAAAAAAATATGTATACTCGTAGGTATTTATATAAATTCACATTCAATTCACATTTCAAATTTGCTGTTTCTTAAATTTTCATTAATATTTTTCTTTTTGACTTTTTTCCTAACGTACTCCTGTTTTATTTCATTGTTTGAAGTCGACAAATTGTTTAAAACGCTGTATTTACCTGTAAAGGCATGTCTTTTACACATATTACTCATTTATACTCTAAATTGTAATGTTTACTGATATGTTCCTGGTGAATCTTTTCCAATAAATAAATAAAAAGACTATAAATAGAAGAAACAAGTATACGGATTTATATACCATCCCGTCATACCATCAATGAAGTCTACAAACCTTGGCAACACTGCAAAGATTCCGGACACAGTCAGCTCATATTGCGTGTATAGGATCGTAACAGACGATAAAATTAGAGGGGCTAGTTTAAAACTTTTTTGAAAATTACCTTCTATAAGACGAATAACACCTTAGTCTACCCGTGACCATGAACGCTGTTAAGTGTTAAACCAAATGAAATTTATAACACAACAATATACGAGACAAAAAACAAATGACGTATTTTTACTTTTGTTATAGTCCAGTACAAAAATTTCAAGACAAAACACTTAAAAAATGACCGACAAAAATCAAAAATTTTTGATACGGCCTCCTAGCAACACTTTTTTTAACGCGATTCGCATCTCATTCATTCATTAGGATACTATTCATAAGTTGTTGATTTTCTCTTTATACCTTCACAGGCTTAGGACTGAAAAAATTGAAAAACATTGTGCGAAAAATATTTTTGGATGAAAATGGGCTCTAAGTACGATACTTAACGCCTATAAAAAATTTGGAAGGAAAAAGTCATCCTTTATACGCGAGTTCATATCAGTAAAGCTATCTTTCATTTCAAATGGTCTACATACTCCCTGCTTCATAATCATCTAATAACTAATTCATCTCACATAACAGGCACGAAGCTCGGAATGTTATTTTTTGTATCCCAGAATAAACCTTTGAATTATTAAACTGAAAACCGACTTTATGTAGCTGAGAATGTTAAGTGAAAAGTTTAACTGAATATTAGATTATGTTGCCCTCTTTGTAAGGTACTGTAGTCGACATGGAACCGTTATAATTACAGTAGGTATTTAAAATTAAAACGTGAAAAATTTTGTCTTAGGTGGGAGTCAAATCTCCATGCATACCGGGCGCGATCCTTTTCTAAGGAGTGCAAAACTATGATTTAATAACATTTAATGAAACTGCGCTGGCTTACAGCGATAAAAACATGCTTGAAAAATTAGCGCTTTGACGTAATGTCTCGGTAGCTTAATAAAATGGGGATGCGGGTTCGAGTGCCGACGTGACAAAGTTTTTCAAGTTAAAATACTAATACCAGTATATTTACAATTGTTACTAAAATATCATAAGAAGCGTTATAATTCCGTCATGGCTGTCTGTCCGTTTGTTAATTTCAAAGACCTTAGTTACTATTAAAGTATTAGGTAGGAAGCTGTGATTTGCCATGAATGTATGAACTGGCTGTTTTCCGCGATTTCGTACGTGAATAACTTTGAATTGGAAACTATCCCACTGTAACCATACTGTAACAGTAGGAACGTACCTACTCTATGTATGTAGAGTGGTGATGAATTATTTGTATGGATATACCATATCAAACAGTGAACGAAATTGATGATTACTCGTATTTTGAAACTGTTTGTTAAGCAATTTAATTGCTGAAGTTAATCGAAAGCACTTGATTGAAAAACAAAAATTTACTGCCTCAGGTAGGACTAGGTTGCGGATACAAATCCTAAGCATAGTCATACAATAAACACACACATCAAGTTCAAAATAAGACCGTAAATCTTTCGTTTGGTAAAAACTTAAAAAAAAAAAACTGTATTTTTTCAATCCTTAAACCGTCTCTGTATTCAATTCGGTCGGCTTATTACCCTTACTAGGTATAGTGAATAAATTATAAATTCACGTAGGCATTGTCAATCCATGGCTTACAAATAAACTGGGCTACTATCATTAAAAATGTATGCCATGATGGGCTTCTGGGATTGGACAGTGTAATTGGGTACAAAAAAGACTAGATATACAAACCACAGAGTACATTTGTATAATAATATGTACAAACCATTCTTATTTCATTTGATGACTTTTTTTTTATATATATAATGAGCTTGCTCCTGGCTACATACTTAACTATACGGTTAAGAAGAAGCCTAAGATTGAGCGAGCTTACCCAGAGGTACTGGTTCTCCCACACACCAGCGGAACACAGACAAACTGTTTGGCGCTGGACTCCGGCACCCTCCTGCTCCGGTAGCATCCAGGCAGCCTCTTATACGAAGCCTACGGTTAAGAAGAAGCCTAAGATTGAGCGAGCTTACCCAGAGGTACTGGTTCTCCCACACACCAGCGGAACACAGACAAACTGTTTGGCGCTGGACTCCGGCACCCTCCTGCTCCGGTAGCATCCAGGCAGCCTCTTATACGAAGCCTACCACCGCAAAGGGATCTGTTAGCCGTCTGTGTTAGGGATTGGTTAGAAAACCAAAGATGCCGTTGCCCAGGGTGGACCAATAGGAGGTATGTCCCACCACCCCAAAAGCTACGGAAAGAAAATGTGTTTTTTTTTTCTTATTAATAAATCATAGAGTTAGAGTTGGAACATTTTTAAGATCATAATTTGACTTAGATTATATAGTTTAAACGCCCCATTGGTCTAGAGGATTAGGTACCGGATCAAGATCTCGGGGTCTGGGTTCAATTCCCGGGTCGGAAAACAAGCGTTTCGAATTTTTGAACATTGCTTGGGTTTAGGATAGCAAAACAGCGTTTTGCAAGCGTGGTGATTATGCCTGTACCCACCATTGCTGTGGTACTCGAATTCAATGATGAAGGCCTTTGGCCAGTGGGATGATAGGCCGTAGCTTACTTATAGTTAAAAATAAAGAAATTCTCACAAAAGTCCTATATTGTGAATCGAATGCCGTATTTTGGATTTGGATTGGGTTTTAAAACTCAGTTTGGTGAGTATGAAATATGATATTTACATCGTTAACTTTGTTCCGAAGTTGATTGTCGTTTGTTTATTTTTTATTAAATAACAATTCGTTTAAAAATAAAAGGTATCATCTATCTAATTTCTAATTATATTTAACAAGGACAGTAGTCCCGCTTTCAAGAATCAGAAATAAATCTTGAAAATTCCTAGTTATTTTACACAAAAACAAAAATAATACTTTGGGAAACACGAATCTACTTATATTTATTGCAAGTATAAATCGTAAAACATGAACCGTTCGACATTTTGTAAAATGTAGAATAAAAGCTCAAAGTATAAATTGAGCCGGCACTTTAAATAAATCACAAATGGAGGGCATCGTCCCAGACAATTATGGAGGAATAAAATATGTACTTTACTTCGATACTGTGGCAGGGCCGGAGTTAGGAGAAGGAACTTCTAAAACTAAACTTACATGATAGGTAATGTTAGATTTCATATAGGAAAAGAAATTTATTATTGGTGTAGGAAATATATCTGCGAATTATTTTTAGAGCATACTTTCGCATGCTAATGTCGTAATTTAAGAAATATTTTAATGTATGCAGTATTGAATATCTTCACGGTTAATTCTAGCATCATCTAGGGCTTTGTATAGCCTTTTTGAGTAGGTAGTTGGTGTTTAAAAACTTTGAAAGTCCAAAGCGTATTGCATGTTATTGTTATACGGTGTATTTAACACCATTCTTTCCGGCCCATCAATATATTACAGCAGTTGTAATAATTCAATAGCACCAGATAAACTGCTATTTTAAATCTGAAAGCAGTTTTAAGAAAAGTACAAACACAAAATCATGTCATCGTTACAAATCCACTAAGAAATGTTAGGAATCAATTTTGAATTGTATTCCAAAATACATAGTAGACGCAAAAGGTTGTTGTCGTATTTTAAGCCTCAGTGCTAAATCCAGCCCTGCCTCTGTCTAAAATTATCGGGGCATCGTACTGGATCCAGGTCGCAGGCCATACTATATCTGATGACATGACAGACTGGAAAACCACTATAGAATCTTCTATTTATACAGGATATAAAGAATAGCCTTGCAATGTATTGCCAAAATTTTCAGAAGTGACTTAGAATCAATAGATAACTGATGTATGAAAAAAAAAACATTTAGGTGTTTTAGGTTATTTTAGTACTCTTATTTGGTGTTTAACGCTGTACGTTATCGGCACCGTATAGTCTTTCTAAAATTCTTGATAGAGTAATTGGGTTTTAAAGTCTTATTTTTGCAAAATTTTGGTCATATTTGATAAATTACCCCTTTGTGTGTATACGAATTGAATTGATATTAAAAATGGCACGAGAGCAAACGAGAATTTTATTCGACACCGTGAAATCTTTATTTGGTCAAAAACTAAACTTTTATAAATAAATATTTTTATGTCTTTAGAAGTTACTTTGTCTATAATTTAAATGTGATTAACTACCTATCATACGTCAGTAATGTGTACTTTATTCCAGCTAACATTATTTTGATGATGTTGTTAAAAACAAAACTAATTTTCTTTGCGAAATACTATCTTGGTGTAGATATATTTACACTGACTGGAAGCCATGTCCTATGTAAACGTCCCAAAAAGTTATTTTAGGTAATGTTGCCATTACATGAAACTTTTCCCATATCGCTTTGAAAAGTCCGTTCACAATGTTTTATTCCCTCGGGATCTATTGGCGATCGTTTCGTAACAATAGCATAGTTTGAATGTTTACTGATACATCATCTACTTGCCTTTAATATAGAGTCATAGAAACGCGTTTGTAAAGACATATACAATTTGTTCCCGGCTTTGATTTGATGTCAGTGGGCCTTTGTGAGGCCAAGCTAGTTTTCTATTGATTGTTACCAGACGTAAAAAAGTTACACTATTGCAAAGTTTTTAACAACTGACCAATTTAACCTTGTAAGAGATCTAATTTCCAAATATTTAAGTGGTAATAATGCTTCTGAAAAAAAGAGGTAACCATGGAAATAATATAGGCATGACACAGCGGGCAATGGAGAGGCAATGCGAGGTATTTCCCTGCGTGATATAATCAGAAATAAGGAAATCCGTAGGAGAACTAAGATAGCCGATATCGCTCGAAGAATTGCGAAACTGAAGTAACATTGGGCGGGACACATGGTACGAAGAACCGATGCCCGCCCCCCCACCAGGTGGACCAACGATCTGGTGAAGGTCACGGGAAGCCGTTGGATGCGGGTGGCGCGGGTCCGATCGTTGTGAGATCCTTGGAGGCCTATGTCCAACAGTGGGCATCTTTTGGCTGAGGTGATGATAGGTCACTAGTCTTACAGTAACCTTCAAGCTATATCACTAGGCCCTAACGCTAAAATATCTGGGTTATTTAGTTATATAGGTTTATGAAAAATGTGTCTGTGTTTTTAACCGAAGGAATATAGGACATTTACATACTTAAGATTATATTGTAAGCAATTAGACGAATAAAGTAATAAAAAATAGAACACTTCCTTAGAAATATAACAACTTGATCCCTTTTTCTATTCTCAAAGGAGTTCTATTACTCGATCTTTAATGTCGATGCCGCTAGACCTAAGTTCTTAGCCCCGAATATAAACAATTCCTTCCTCCTTGAAGTTTTATGGAACTTTGCCAATAGGTACTGGTTACCTCAATATAAAGATTAAATTACTTTTCACCCTTATTGTTGAAAACATAAGAGAGAAAATAGCGTAACCTTGCTTGTTAGTTGAGAAGTAACGTGCAAGGAAGGTATTGAAATATTGCATTTTGATCGTAAATATACTACCCTAGCCCAAAATGATGTTAACCCTGCCTTTAAAGCTATCGTTACTCAAAAGTTTCAAACTTCAAAACGTTATTGATAGAGTTTTGACAACCTCCGCTTCCGTTTAAATGAATACTCTTTATTGCACACCAAAAAATTGAAAAATTACACATGAAAAAAGGCTTAGAATTGTACAATTTAGGCGGAACTTAATTTAATTTAGCTAAAGATTGCATATGTAGTTAATTTCGTAGATGTTTCTTCGGTGGGGGGTTTCCAGGGACCTACTTATTTAAAAACTTTCTTGCACAAATCAAAGGAGTTATGGATTTAATAACTCTGTAAAATTTTCTTTACACATTATAAAATATATAATGTTCGCTCATAATTGTGTAGAGCAGGGTTAGTCCTATTAAGAACATACGGAGCATTGATTTCTTACCGCAAACTTTGTGGAACATTGCCAAACTTGTTAGGTTTGAGAGCAATATATTATTATTACTTCGATCCTTACCTCTTAGTTCCAACGAAGTTGAAGAGCCAGTGGATGTATTTTATCAGATTTATAGATTCCCGAACTTATTATCTAGTTATCAAACAATAGTTCGCGAAAACTCCCTAAACTGACGCCTTATTACGAAACGCTATACCCGTATATATACGGATACACGAGTATCTGTCTCTTTCACATACTGTAATACTTTGGTATGAGAAAGAGACTAAGAAGAATTCGAAATTATGGACTGTGTAATGCAAAAGCTCAAATTTAACTTAATTATTCATAAAATATACAAAATATTTACAATGATCACTCGAATATATCTAAAGGACTTTGAAGTAACTTTGGCTCAAAGACTTCTTCATTGCATACCGATTCTAGGCTTGTGCACGTCCTAAAAATAATACTATGCTGCGCTTCAGGAGCTACATATTGGTAAGCTACCTCATAGCACCTAATGTTACTAATGATTGCTGCTCTCCATCTCTTTCAGGCCCTAGTCGCCCGTATCCAGAAGGAAAGAGACGCAGCACTAGCCGAAGCGGCGAGCTGCCGCGAGCGGGCTGAAGCGGCTGCTGCTGCAGCCAACCGCGCAGCAAGGGACAGAGACAGCGCAGCCACGGAGCTGGATGTCCTTAGAGAGAGATGGGAGAAGGCACATCAGCAACATCAAAAGCTCACGGTAAGAAATGCGAGAAGAAGATATAAAAAAATTTTTTTTTAATCATCTATGTCTTTTCCTCGGCCTGATTTTTTCCCGATTGTGTGGGGCGAGTGACCCTAAATCTTCTGGCCTCCTGTTCAGTCTTGCCGGGATCCACTTGTCGACCTTGAAGCCTAACATATCTGCCCGTTATAGCTGATAAAAGCCTTTTTAATAAGCCCCTCAGCGGTTGTTCCGTCCAAAAAAAAAACACGTGGACGTTAAAATAAATGTTTATTGAAGTTTAACAAAAATCTTTTAAGATTTTTATTTATCTACTGATAGTTATTTGTCTACTGATAGTTACAAGTGAACAGAATTAATAAATACAATTTTATGTGGTCAGGTTTTCCATCAACATCATATAATATCACCCTGATATTTGATATTATTGTCTATGTGCATAAAAACCATTGACATAATAAACAAACTATATGATATTTCGCAAACCCTTTCTGATTTTTAAAAGAAAGGTTATGCAAAATTACGCTTAGAGCTATTTTACTTCTTAGGTTTATAAGCTTACTAGCTGTTCCCCGCGACTTCGTACGCGTCAATTTCTGTTTTTATGATCGCGATTATTTTTGCAACATTTTTTACTGATGCTTTGCTCCTATTGATAGCAGCGTAATGTTATATAGTCTAAAGCCTTCCTCTATACATGGACTATCCAACACAAAAATAATGTTTTAATTCGAACCAGTACTTTCAGAGATTAGCGCGTTCAAACAAACAAACTTTTCAGCTTTATAATATTAGTATAGATAATAAATCACATGAAAGTCCATTGTCAATACACCTAAATAGTTTAATAATGTACAATAGCATTCTGTCAATTCTAAAATTTGGAATTGCATATCAATAACTTGTAAAAGAGTGATATCACACAGTCTATGCGTCAAGCAGTTACAAAAAATTAAAAACATTAATTGTACTGATAAAGGCTCCCAATATGTTTGCTCGGTAATATAAGACAACATAAAAAACTTTATAGAATCGCTTCATTGGTGTACTGTTTTATATTTCAGATGGAGCGAGACGATGCCTTGACAGAGCTAGAAATATTGAAAGAGAAACTCGACAAGGCCCTCTACGCTACACAAAAAACCATCGAGGAGAAAGAGACCGCGCACAAAGAATACGAGAAAATGCTCGAAAAGTATGATAGGTACATTGTGTTCTGGATGTCGTCTTGTGTTGGTGGCGATGTCGTTGACTGTAGAAGGAAAATTACCTTTACTTTCTTAACTATATGTTGCGATTCCTTGTTGCAGGTCTCAAAATGAAATCTACCGACTGCAAAACAAGATAGACATACTAGAAGCCGACAAAGACCGCCTTGAACTTGAATTGGAGAAACACGTACACTTATCCACAAAAACAAGAGACGATCAGAGAAAGTTACAAGACGAACTAGCTAGATTACAGGAAATGTATGATAGAGCAACTTTGCAACTGAGCAGGACCAAAGAACAGGAAGAAAAGGCTAAGGAAGACATGGACAGACTTTGTGTTGATATCGAAATGGTTCGAGAACGGTATGAAAAGAGTCAGATAGAGTTGAGAAGGCTTCAAGCTGAGAAAGAAAAGTTGATTGCAGATAGTGAGCGGTTGCAATTTGAGTATGACCGCGCTATGACACAGTGTGGGAAAGCGCAGGCGTCAAATGAAAAGACCCAGGAAGAAATGGCTAGAGTTCAACTTGAGCTTGAAAAGATGTACGATAAGCATGACAAAGTATCAGCTGAAATGAGGCGAGTACAAGCCGAGTTGGACAAGGTGAAGCAAGATGCCAGTGGTGCAAGAGAAGAGGCGGAGAGGTATGCGGCACGCTACGGAAAATACCACGATACAAAAGAAGAGCATGAGAGGACTAAACTGGAGGTGGAGCGCCTTCGCACGCGGTTAGAGAAGACCACGCTCGAGCTGGAGCGAGCGCGGAAGGCTGACGAAGAAGTTGTCCGTCTGCGCTCTGAGCTCGAACGCGTGGAGGGCCTTCGAGGTAAATACCAATTCGAACAGGACAAATGGACCAACGAACTTAACCGAATGCAGGCAGAAATCGACATGTTCCGCGAACGCTTCGAGGCATCGCAGGCCGACGTCCAGCGTCTACAAGCCGAGAAGGAACAAGCCGAGACAAAACTCCATGAACTGAACATACAACTGGAGTTGTCGAAGAGTGAAGTTACAAAATTAAGTGCGGCATTAGAAAAGCAGCGTACTGATCTTGAACGCGCTCATATTGAGTGCGAAAAGTTCAGAGATAGGTGCGAAAAACTCAAACTGCGTTCAGAACAGCTGGATAAGGACAACGAAAGACTTAAGGGTGAATTGCAACAGATTGAAAGGATGAAGTTGCAAGCGGTGGCAGGTGATAAGGCTCGCACTGAGGATCGGCTCGAAATTGAGCGACTTCGTGACAAACTAGAAAAAGCAATTCAAGCCAGAGATTCTACAGAAATGGAAGCAGGTAGATTAGCGAAGGAACTAGAAAAGTCTCAGATACATCTATCCAAGTATCAGGAAACAAATGAAACTACTCGTGTCGAGTATGACAGAATGACAAATGAATTGGGCAGAATGCATGAGCGCCTTGAACGAACGATTCTAGAAATGCGACAGATCGAACAAGAAAGAGATGCACTGAGAGCAGAAATACAGAACACAAGACGTAATCTAGAACAGCAGCAAAGAACTTTAGACCACCGAACGCAAGAAACTTTGGTAAAACTTCAGCAAGAGCTTGCTCAATCAGTGCGAGACAGAGAAAAAATGGCGTCAATATTAGAACAGCGAGATAAACAAGCTGATGCAATAGAGAAGCAAATAGTCAAATTAGAAGCGGACACAAAACAGTTGACTATTGAACGCGATCAGCTCGTAGCCCAACTAGAGAAATCACAGGATATGCTTGTCAATTTCCAAAGAGAACTAAATGCTTCGGAGGCGGAATTACAAAAACAGCGAGAGGAGGTCCGCCGGTTAAAAGAGGAACAGAGAAAGATGGCTCAAGATTCAGAGCGGGGCGCAAAGGCCGTGCTTGAGAATCGGGAGAGAGAGATCGTTAAATTGCAGCAGCAGGTTCAAGGGGCGATGAAGGAGAGGGATATGATTAGACAGAGAGCGGAGAAAGCTGAGAAAGAAGCTCAAAAGGTCGGGGAGCTTGATAAGTGGCGTGCGGCTGTCGAAGCGGAAAAGACGAAAGCGATTGCCGCGGAAAAAGCGCTGTCGGAATGTCAGCAGCGTTTGCAGTCACTTGAGAAGCAGTTCCACGCGCAACAGCAGCAGCTGCAGCAGCTGCAAGCGCGTGGGCCGTCTGACGTGCGAGAGGTTCAGAAGCAGCTGGAAGCGGCCCAGGGCGAGGCGCGGGCACTGGCCGTGGAGCGCGAGCGATGCCAGGCGCAGCTGGAGATGCTTGTGCAGGAGTTGGAAAAGAGCCAGGTCAGTTGGAGGATAGCCCGGCGACGAGCGGCTGTCGGGACGGCAATGCGGGGTTGAATCGAGTTTTGGATAACGTATCTGAAATTTAGGATGTATAATAATGTCATAACTTTTTTTAATACAATACTAACCTCAATAGAGTTAAACAAAACACAAAAAATCTTTATTTCCTAATTTAATAATATTTTTATATGTCGTGGTCTAGACTTACAATATGTCGAAAATGTTCTACTCGTAATTGAATTAAATTTTTTAATTTGTGTTAGGTGGGTTGCGAACGTACAATCTTTTGCTAACTGGGAGACTACATTTCTAGCCGAGCTACCTGTAGTCGGCAAATTTATTTTTATTACTTTTTTGACCAGTTTAAAATAGAATTTAAACTACGAGTATCTTAGAAATATACAACAGTACCAAAATAAGTAGGTACCTATTAAATAATCTGAATAATTTAAGACATAATATTTTCCACATTTAGCAATGTTAATTGTAAATCTTTTACATTACTTTTATCTTCTCACAAAACCAAATAATGTTTTGACATTTAATATACAATATTCGCTATAGAAACTTTGATGTGATTGATGATTATTGAAACTCGATTGAACCATCAACAGTCGCGTGCGTTGTCTGCTTAATTATTGCACCGGTGTAACGAGTAGATGTTTTGATTTCGATGTTCATACATTTGGTTTTTGTTCGATCATTCGCCGGTCATGTACGAGTATCTTTATAGTAGCATGCCACCTACAGCCTCCTGGGCATCCTCCAACCCCTCATATTTTTATTAGTTCCATCAAAGTGTTTGACGTCGATCTTCATGAATGTTGTATTTGATAAGCATTGCACCTTACATTTCATGCAACGCACGGAGGGCTAGCCTGGGCGCACGAGATGTATAAACGCACAAAAGAAATGTTTTAGGAAACAAATTTTGCACACAGAAAATAAAAATCATAGTTAGCTGGAATTTTCAGAGTGCATTTATGTATGCTCTTTTTAGAATCACAGAAAAACGTAGTGGTCAGCAAATCCTTGGAGTAAATGACAATATCGATTTTGTCTCTATTATAATGACTGTCCTGGATAGTTTGCATGGCATGATCATTCGTATATTCAGAACATGATACGACAATTAAATATAGCGACTAGATCACGCCATGCGAAGCATGAGATACAAAATAGTAAAATTATCTGAAATAATTGGGTGAAATTTTACTGGATTCATAATCTACAAACACTGTGCGCCTTGGCTAGTCTTAAATGTGAAAAATGTTGGGTGCAAAACCGTCAGCAAGCTTCATGTATCAAATTTATATAATAATTATTTTTAATTGTCTTTTTCAGCCGCATTTCGCTACTGTATTGTGTATATTTGCAATATTTATCATCGTCATATGAATTAAATATGTTTTGAAACTAATCACTTTTGTCATTGAATTATTTAGCTGTCATGGAGATTTTATATTTTGCAGAATTATTTGTACAAAATTTGCTTTTTGATTGGGCATCGATTTCAAGTTTTGACATAGCTTTAAAGAAGCTTCTGTTCAGTGAATCTGTATACATTTTTGCTGTATTGTTATTTTATGAAAGTACAACTATCTGGTTCTTTGTTCTCACATCTTTTTTTCGATCACAGCTCGATCTGCACGAAGCGAACAAGAAATTACAAGCGGCTGGCGCTCAGAACGCCAGAGCTGGGGACGACACAGCCCAAGCTAGAAAGCAATTACAAGAAGAATTCAAAAAATTAGAAGACGCGAGAAAACAGTTTGAAGAACAAAGAAGAACGGTTGAGAACAGAAGGAAAGAGATAGAAGAAAAGGAGAAGTCGCTAACGGAATTAGATCGACAGTTAAAGAAGAGAAAAGAGCAAATGGACCAAATGGAAGCCTCTTTGAGGAAGGTATGTGTTTTCTTAAACATCTAAAAAGAAAGTAATGAAATTGTTTAAAACTTCAATTGTTAGTGTATCGTCTTCGTATGACAAATAACGACATTAAACGTCCTAATTCTTAAAATTAGATAACCTATATAGTTCTTTATAACATTGACTTCAAATATTTTTTTTAAGCTTATATTCCATCAACAAAAACAAAAAATGTTGAAAAAAGATTGTGCATTCATATAATATAATATATCGGGTACATTTACGTACATATTACTGTAGGTACACAATTTCGTAAAAGTACATAAACCAATGTCATATTTACATCATTTTAAATATCTAATCTCCATTAAATAACTCAGGCCGGCGGCAGTACAGCAGCGGTGTCTGACCTGAACCGCAAGCTGACGGACTCACAGAAGGACGCAGAGACCCTCAAACAGCAGTTAGACCAAACGAAGGAGGAGGCCAAACGCCTCACGACGGAGACCGAGCGACTGCTGCAGCTAGTGCAAATGTCGCAAGAGGAACAGGCGCAAAAGGAAAAACAGATTATGGATCTGCAACAGTAAGTGAAAGTTACTTCAACAATATTTGTATTTTTCTACCTGACACAAGTCTGAATGGCGAGGCCACTTTAAAAGATCTTATTCTTAGCGTATCGATCAATGGCTTCTTTTTTTCTTTGTTTTTTATCGTCGCTAGATTTTTTGAGTACTGTAAAAGATGAAGGATGATTAATTTAGCTCTTAACTTTATGCTTTTAATTGTTAAATCATATTTGCTTAAAGGTATACCAAATCTGTGAAGTATAATTTAGCAATAAATAAAGAAGCATTACGATGATGAATCCACAATATCATCTATAATGTTGAAGAGTTTGTTTGTTTGTTTGAACGCGCTAATCTCTGAAACTACTTGTTTGAATGGAAAAAATATTTGTGTGTCCATTTACCGAGGAAGGCTTTATAATTTAGCTAATAGTCGATTAAGTTTTTCGACAGCTAATGAATCGCTTGAGACAGTCGGAATTGGCTTTACTTACGGACTTATACAGGATGAAATTATAACCACTTTCCAAAATTTGTATAGTATTTGGAGCTCATTTAAGAAGTAAAAAATATAAATCAAGCTTTCACCCGAAAATATTTTTCGCAATACCTAGTTTATAATTTTTACGGTCCTAGGCCTGATAAAGTAAAGGGAAAATCAAAAACTTATTAATAGCATAGATAATAAAATAATAGTATCCTTATGAATGAATGAGATGCGAATCGCGTAAAAAAAGTGTTGCTAGAGGAGGCCGTATCAAAAATTTTAGATTTTTTGCGGACATTTTCTGTGCTTTATTTTGACATTTTTTTTCTGGGCTATACCAAAAAAAAACGTCATTTGTTTTTTGTCTCGTAGATTGATATACAAACATTTGGAAGGTGGTTAAAATTTCATCCTGTACCAATATTTTTTGTTCGGTCAATTTAATAATTATTATTTATTCTTTCATCATAATCTCTTCTGGTCTATTTTTTTGGAGCGAACACAGCGCGCAGTAGGTAATACTTACACAAAAACGGACGTTACTTCAAACAAAAGACGACGCGAGCTGCAAGCGCTTTTGCTCTTAAAGGTGGTCAGGCAACGAAGAGAAGGCGATAGTACCTTCGGGCTATACTAATTTTATTTTAGATTCATTTTTTAATGATATAGATAAAAACAGCAATGAAAAGTAAAGTCATAATCATCACAATTGCCAAATGCGGGTTGGAAATAACAAACCCGAGCAATGTTCGAAAATTCGTAACTTTATGTTACTCGCGTATGCTCGAGACAGTTTCATTTAGTCCATAATCTTACATTTTTACAATATTTCATAATTTTAAATCTTGCATTAGTGAATATGAATTGTAAAAAGTTACTCGAGAGTAACTTCTTATGAATCTGCTATTTGACACAAAAGCAATTCAAATTATTAAGCCATTTTACGAATCTCCATAGAAAACTGTCAATACGATGAATAAAATTGCGGATATGAATCGTATTAAGATTCATCTAAGGAATTGCCTCTAAGGTGGCCATTTTGCGATTTCTGATAGAATTCATAATAGGATCACAATATGGTTCTGCCAATGTGGCCTTTTAAGCCCCCCTAGGGCTTAAACCGGCTGATCCTTTATTGCTCAGTTACTTATATTCAATGATTGAGGCCTTGGCCCTGTTAATGGGATGATTATATGCTGTTACTTTACTTTTTATCAATTATTTTCTTTGCTTTTTATTGATAAAAACAACATGCTTTGTAAAAAATGTGTTGGTATAAACATTTATTTATTCTTACAGATCTGTGAGGAACCTACAAGCCAAAATGAAAAGTCAGCAACAAGCACAAGCACAAAGAGAAGAGGTAATAGCAAATTTAAATCGTATAATAATAATTATAAATATTTGTTATGAAGAAAGTTATATTTCCTTTACTCATATCGTAATTAATATTTTAGAAAAGTTTCTAACAAAATTACTAATAATTACTTCATCAAATTCAAGTTAATGTCATTTTTAACTGACAGTTGTATAAATTTTAAATTAAAAATAAATGAAATATATCAACAAAGTATATACTTACAAATCAGCAAAAAAAATACTCTAAATTGCAAATGTAATTTTCTCTAATCCAGTTAATGACATACCTTACAGACAACTGTCTGTTTCTTATTAAGTAACTGACATTACTTTACTAATAGGATTTTCAACTTCCTTGTTGGCCTTGTTGCCATTTTACACTAAAACTTAACACTTAAAAGGGATTTACTGTAACCTAATTAATTTCTTTTTTGTAACCAGTATTTAACAGTCATGGTCTGCCTCGGCCATGATTTTTTAAAGTTTATAATTAAGTGTCAAGTTTCACTTTAGATACTTATTCATAACTTCAGTAGGTACTAACCAACTAACATGTGACTAACCTATTAATGTTTGTTCCACGCAGGCCGGACCCGCTGGCTTCCTCAAAAGCTTTTTCTAAGTTACTCCTTAGCACCAAGACTGTCGTTAATTTAATTGCTCTTTTATTTTCTGTTACTTTTCTTTCACCGTCGATAACAAAAATTCCGTAAGCGACAACTCCGGGTCTATAAATTATCAATATTAAGCTAAAAACGCAATTTCGTACTAAGTAATATCGGTTTTATATTGAATATATATATTGACGAAGTGTTCAGATAATAATAACATTCATAATGTTAATTAACAACGGCCATATACAGACGTTATTATCAATTCGATCATGTATTCAGCACACAAGTAATTATAGTTTAGCATAATTTCTAAGTGATGTTTAATGAAACATTAAGTAATCGTGTTCAGCGGGAATAATTTTTTAAGTATTGATATAAAAAATAATAATGTAAAACTGTTAAGTAACATGTATTTAGATGATGTAAGTTGTCCACTAAATAGTCGATGTTATCCAGCTTTCAATCTTGTTATGCCAGATATCGAATAACTATTAATAAAAATTGAATCTATGTTGAGCTATCTCGAGTTATTTTTGTGTTTAAATTGTTGAATTTTGTTATTGAAGTAAAAAAAAAGTTTTATTTCTATTAATTTTTCTTTTGTTTTCAAACTTCGTAAACCCCGGTAGGATTTGTGCAGAGCAAGGCAAAGTGAGATAATGGCTATAAATGATTTGACGCAGACTTTGAGGGATAAGGATTATTTGAAATCAAGGTTAGAAGAGAATAAAATGAGGGTGATAGATTTAGAGATAGAGTTGAATGAATCGTCACTGATACTATCAGAGTTGTTGAAGATCTCAAAAGGTCAGGAACCGACGAATATACAAAGGAGTAAGAGCTTTTTTGAGCTGCAGAAGAGTGGTAAAGTAGCAGAGAGGCTGGACAAATGCAGGTTTAGTAAAAGCCACAACGACATTAACGTAATGCTCGATAGAAATCAACAGTCAAATGTACAGAAACTGACAAGAAAAATTAGCGATATGTCAAAGGAAATGGCTGTTAAAAACTCTAAAATTATCGAGCAGCAAAGATGTGTATCCATTTTGGAAGAAGCATTGAGAGAGAACAATAACATAGCAGAGTTTGAGCAGCTTCTAGCTGTCGTAAGGAGTAAAGATGAAAGGATTAATGAATTAGAGCAAATTATTAATAAAAAATCGGGGGTGACTTTGGCTGATTATAAAGACAAAAGGATATTGGAGCTGGAAGATGCTCTAAAGGAATCGTTTATGATTGCAGCTGAAAGAGAAAAGGTTTTCTATGAAGAAGAACAAAGGCGAATCGAAACTCTGCAAAAGGTACAGATGTTGTTTTTTTACTAGTAAATTTATTTTAATACAAAAAATTGCATTAATCTAATTCTAGGACATGCTAATTAGGATCATCTATTCAATTCAAAGAATAGCACCAACCTTTTTCTTCCTAAGGGTGTCGTGAAAGGCGAATAAAGGAGCTCTGCCAGAAGAAGATGGCAGCAGCGTCTTCTCTACACCATTGGTCCAACCACAGAACATAGTTCCATGCTCTGTGGGTCAAACTGCGATTGCCAACCCGCCTGCCATGCGCGACGTTTAAAAATTCTTGACTGATATAGGCTGGATAAAATCAATACTAATTATTACGGCGTCATTTCTCCTTATATAAAGCTATTTTTAAAAAACCTCAGAACATTGTTTAAAATTCCATTTCAGACAGTGATGGCGGCTCATGGCATTTTGTGTTTACAGATGAAAAAGATGGAACAGCGGATCATGTCGCTGCAGAATGCTTCAGCGATGAGCTGTGAGACTTGTGCGCCATTGTTGCAGCGCTTACAGCAGCTGGAGGCGTCGGTGCTGGACTCGAAAGCTAAAAGGGACGGCGTGCTGCAAACAATGGCACGTCTTGTGTAAGTAACATCGATTACTACTTGTTTTGCCAATCGAGTGGTTCAATGCATCACTGGTGCAGGTGGGATTCATCTTTGAAATCATAAACAAAAAGTTTTCATATCATCTTTGGATACCATTATAAAATATCTCTGACATTGTATCATTAACTATTTGGTATTAAACTTGGTATACTCTTAGTAACTCCGTAAAGAACTTCTTTGGTCTAGTGGTTTAATTTGGGCCAAGATCTCGGGATCTGGGTTCGAACCCCGGGTCGGATAACAAGAGTTTTGAATTTTTGAACGGGTTTGCGCTCATCGACCCGCATCTGGCAAGCGTAGTGATGAATGCACTCATCAATGCTGGGTAACTTGAATTCAATGATAGAGGCCTTTCCCTGCAGTGGCATGATTATGGGATGTTGTTGAGTACAGAGAATATCTGCATTTTCCAGCCAAAACATCCTTGAAGAACTCATCACGGAGAAGGACAACTACATCGCGGAGCTGGAGATCAAAGGGGTACTGGACGAGAGCGAGACGGCGAGATGCGACGCGCTCAAGAACGAACGCGACAGACTGCTCAATAGGCTTAAGATCGAGGTAGGGTACATACACGTGGATTACAACATAAATGAGGTGTCGTTAGATTTGTTTTGACTGTGGGAGTGACAAAGGCTATAAAAAATCTGCAAAGTAGAAACGGGTTCTCCGAGTCTATGGAACGTACAGGTGCGACGAGATTTACTAAAAAGTTTGAAATAAAAAAATATATTAAAATTAAACCAAAAACCGCTAAAACAACTATACAGGACGTTTATATAACCATCGAAAAAAAATTATAAGCGTTAAGTATCGAATTTAGAGCCCATTTATAAAAGAAAAAGTTACTCAAGTTTTCACACGAAAATATTTTTCGCAACATAGTTTTCAGTTTTCACGGTCCCAAGCCTTTGAAGGTATGAAGGGAAAATCAACAACTTATGAATAGTATCGTAATTAATGCATAAGATGCGCATCGCGTATAAAAGTGTGTTGCGAGAAGAAAAAATATGTCATTTGTTTTTTGTCTCGTAGATTGTTGTATTCAAATTTAAATGGTGATTAAACTTTCATCCTGTATAAAAAATTAAAAGAAAAAAACAAGGTCTACGATCCCAGAATTTCAGGGACAATCATCATCCAAGTGGCCGTGGCTAGCTTAATTAAACCCGCAGTCTTTTTGGTTGGTATTGTCCCCGCCTGCGAATTGAATTCTGGGATCGTGGCTCTTGCTTTTTTCTTTTCAGTTATTACATAGGTAGTTGTTTTTTAAAGACAATTATATTTTTTTCAACTATTTTTTATTGAGCTTCCGATTCATGGTTTTGGTTGACGATTTTATTCAAAGCTTTACGCTGCCAGTTGATTTTTGTCAATATTTTTGGTTATGAACCTCCAACATCCAAGGGGAATATTTTACAATCGATTAAGATTAAACAGCTTTATAAGTGCCCACGCCTCACGACAAGCTTAAATATTTTCAGAACTTTGGCACTTAGCCAGTACCACACGACAACCTTTTAACATTACCTCGACTGATTACAGAACGAGAGAATCGTGGAGTTAGAAAGAGAGGTCCACCAGGAGCCCATCGTGCCACAGAGCCTCCTGCCGGTGGATCTCACTCTGGCGGACGGGCTGCTCGCAGTGGTCGACAACAATGTAATTGTCTGGGTATAGAAAAACGACTATTAAGAATGGGTTTGGAAATGCTTTGGAGATTTTTAGCACCTCAGAATGTACTGCAGCTTGTTCAGGCAGTACGCTTAACGCCCAGACGTTGACTGGTATCTCTAGTCCAACCAGTCTATGGAACTTTTCCCTGATATAAAAAGCTACCTTACGTGGGATTTGAGGCACTTGATACCGTGGATATCAGGGTGCGAGGATTTATAACATGATACATGTCAAGTGTTTTATTCGTTCGTTTTTTTTTCTTTCTTTCGTTTATACTATAAAAAAATTGTAGCAATCAAATAAAACTTCATAGCTGTCTTTATGAATGTTAGTAAATCGTTGTAATTGCAATTTTCTTGGGGTAGCTCATTTAGAGGAGCAAGTAATTCGACCCACATGAGATAGATGATTTTTTAACAAATTAAATTAAAAATAATAAACAGGAACATATTAAAAACTAAAACCAGTTTTAACTTATTTTCACTTGTGTATGTGCGATAAAAAGTGTTCTTAACTCCATGATGCTACTCATTCCGCTGTGAAAATCAGCAACCAATTTAAAATTATTTTATAACTTTAATGCCTTGTGTGAGTTGTGTGTGACAACCCCAATAATGTGTGAAAGAGATGCAATAAGTGTCGTAAGCTTATGCTTTCCTGTACGACCTAACCTTAACTAGAAGTAGTGCTGGATTAACCTACAAAACTGCATAAAGCATCACCTAGTATGACATCGCAACCACCTGCTCTCTGCCTCGCGCCAGCAGTGTCAGTCGAGCAGTCCATGCAGTCGAGTGAATTAATAAAGGAGCAAGAATTCTACAGGAGAAGCAAGTCTTCAAGCTTTTTTATGGATAAGAGTCAGATTTGCGATGAATGTTGGGCAAAAAAATATGATAATATTTTATAAATTGTATTTTTTAAATGCCCACACTTGGTTAGCGTTTATGTTATCATTCTTAGAAAAAAAACAATACGGAAAATAATGGGCTAACCAACACAAAAGAGAAATATGTAGAAGAAGCCGGTTACTAGGCAGCTACTTTGTAAATACGAGCTAATTGTTAAAATGTTGCCTAAATCATACTACCGATGTGGCTTGACAATAAAGTGGTGAATGTTTTACAAATTGTCGAATGAAGCGTACGGGACAGATAAATAGTAGTCTGTCTCTCTCACACATGCCGATATCCAAGAGTGAGTGGGTAAGACATATAGAGCCGAAGGTAGCGTTGTGTTGTAGAGTGTTGAAAATGGTTCCCGCTCTAGATTGAAGGAACTAGTAACGGGTTTAAATGTCGCCTGGGACAAGTTTTTGTGTTATAATTGTTACGATTATTATAATGACTTTTTTGTATAAGTAGTGATAGATGTTTTGATTGGGGAGTTGATTGGTGTAGCTCTACTTATGATTATTGTCTAGAAACATAGCTGAGTAACCCCGTTGAATAACGCACCGTTGGTCTAAGTAGTGGCTTACGTACCGAAGCAAGATCTGTCCCCTGGGCCCCAATTCCGCTAATTTACAAATGGCTCAACAGAATCGCAATTGCAACGCAATTGTATATTTTGACATATTTATTATGGTAGTAATGTCAAAATATACTTTGAGATGCAAATGCGATTCTATTGAGCCATTTGTAAATTAGCGGAATTGGGGCCCTGGAATCGATCCCCGGGTCGGGCCACAGAGTTTCGAATTTAAGACGGCTCTGGTTATTCTGCATTACTGTTAAATTTTCCTTAAAACCCGTAAAAAGTCGTCTCCAGTTGGTTAACTCATGGAGGTATGAAAAGTTTGCGAAATCGAATTCTTTAGATTATGATTATGTGCCAAACATAGCGTGATTTCTTTGTTTACTTCTAATATTCAGTCATTTTTGTTACCTACATAAGTATATGTAATACCTCCCTATTTGTTTGAAAACTTAAAAATACAGTATTAGGTTATGAAGCTATGGGTACTTAATTATGTCTCATAACAGAAATTCTTAAATAATGCACTACATCACAATTCAATAAACCGGCCAAGTGCGAGTCGGACTCGCGCACGAAGGGTTCCGTACCAAAAAGGCCAAAAAAATGGGTTTGTTGTATGGGAGCCCCCCTTAAATATTTATTTTATTTTGTTTTTAGTATTTGTTGTTATTGCGGGAATAGAAATACATAATTTGTGAAGATATCAACTGTCTAGCTATCACGGCTCTTGAGATACAGCCTGGTGACAGAGCGACGGACAGACGGACAGACAGCGAAGTCTTTGGGTACGGAACCCTAAAAACTAGGTACGTAAAGTTTGTCTAATAGAGACTGCTTTTTGCGATAATACCGCCCCAATGTAAACTATTGTAGCATTGTAACCATTTATTATTCAAAACTTATGTAGGTATATCTTTGTGTTAATCAAATGCTTTCCTAGGGAATCATATCGACGGTGAAGTATCAATGACTTACGTAGGCCAAAGGCCTCCCCGATAGACCACAATTTCCAGCAAACCGTACCTTGGGGCCTTCCCACAAATCGTCTTCCAGTGAGCACATTCCAGAACCGTTCCATTCTAACGGGCATCAATTGCCTAATCATTTGAAGATCGTAAATCTTCAAACCAATTCTAGAATTTCTATTTTCTAAGCATTAATGTTGATGATAGGAGGTACTTCATTATCGATTATGTTGCTTATAGAACAGGTGGTTATGTGTTCCTGGATACCTTTCTAAAATCAATAATCATTGTAAACGTTTTTTCAGGAGACGGACATCCCAGCGACCATTCTATGAGACCTCACAGCTAAGTCCAAAAACGTGTATGTGGCTTCTCACGCGCACTCACCCTTCACCGCTACCTTACCCACCATTACCGCTTATCACCAAGCATACTTCGAACTAACGATGCTAAAAGATTACAAATTGAAAGTCAAAATGACGCTTTTCACTCGCAACGATAACCGTTACGCGCCATTTTGTCATCGTCGCCATTACAAATGTCAACCAGTAGCGACATCTGTTAAATGTTCTAGACATCAATCTTACCAAGACACGATGATAGGATGAGTTAATAATAGCGTTGTAAAAAATAACATCTGTGCCCAAGCTTGCAATATCCGAGACATGACGCCATTTAATCTCACAAATTGTGCCATAAGACCAAAGATGGTTCATATTTTTATTGTAAATAAATATTGTTTTTGTTTTTTAAATTTTTGTTTTATTTGTTTTTTCAATCCAAAGATGCGAGGCTAAATAAATATTTTTTATATTATACTAATTGAGAACGGAACCAAAAATTATTTATCTATTTGCACTTGTTAACAAAAATGTATACCTAATAGAGCAATAATTTAATCTATTCTGTACTCTAGTTAAATCCGCATTCGGTGTCTATTTTTATCTTATATTAGTGAAATATATTGAAATTTTATTATAAACAGCATTATTTATAAATATAATAATTTCATCGATATCATGTAAAAGAAATTACCTTCCTTCGATGCAAAAATGTAGAGTAGCTGGGTCTGTTCTACCTTTACATAGAGTTTCTATAGAAAATTATCGACTAGAGACTATTAATTAATTTAGAAATATTCGATCTTTTATTTTAGGTAATTTATTTACACATTTATCACATAGCTAATTAATTCAAGAGGTTATAAATATATATGTGTTTGTTTGGGATAGTGAATACTTTGCCTAATGTTACTTCTTTGCTAGCTGAGTCTACGTTTAAATTAATTTAAAAACTTCTACATATCATGCACAAAGTTTAAAAAATGGGCATACCAAGCCGACTGCCGGCATATCATTACATTCTATTTACGAATAGGCTTCTTCTCGTTAAAGTTTCCTTAGGAAAATGTTGTCGGTGTTCAAACTATATTTGTGAGAAAAACGCTTGTACAATGTCAAAAGAAGCACTGCCTTACATTCTAAGTAAATTAAATAAAATATTTTTTCGGTTGATCAAAAGCCTTGTTCGCTTAATGGAGAGACTTCCGCTCTCTTCGACTGATCGTGATGAAATGAGCAATTTCGCGGTAAATGTTTAAGTCCTCTTCCGTTGACGGCAGCTATTTTATAACTACCCACATGTAATTTACGATTATTGTGAGCTTTTTTACAAATGTCTATACAACAGTATTGTATTTTGTGATAGTAAAAATAGTCGACCGGTAAACGAAATCCAATTTGTGAAATGAAAAATATTTTAACTCTCTCTCTCATTACTACCCGATAAAATAATTTGTACATCTAGTTAAGTAATTCTTAATTCTTAAGCCACTATTACCATTGTGAAAGCTTATTGCTGTTTTAAGCAATTGTTTTTTAATAAAAATCGCCTTCATGAATTGGATTGTCGCTCGAATGAACAACATCGAATATCTTTTGATCTGTCGTTTCTTCTAGTTAGGAGATCGGTCCAGCAATGAAATTATTAATTCTATGACCGTCCTCCTTTTATTTTATCTATTGGACTTGTTCCCTTGTCAATATTAACTTATAAACTTGTTACTTTATCTCACAGTTATAGAGTGTTGGCAAAATTATGGCTTTTTATACACAGTCGCTGTATGTAGTGTGTATTTGTATGTATGTTAGGCGGGATAGCGTGCTGCAGTGTTCGGTCGAACGAGTTCGGAATTTAAATTTGTTGTATTTTTAAAAATCAAACCTCTTAAAACGTAACTTTTTTTTGGGTTTTCTTGAACTAAAGAGGTTTGACTTGACACTGCAGAATCGAGCGACCTTTTTTCGTATCGACTCAAAGTGTGTAGTAAATTGTCGATGAAGTCACAATAATTATTATGGTATTAAAGTAAATGATATTAGTTACTTGTTATATAAATATAATGGTATAATTAAACAGTGGGTCTTATTGTTTCACACGTTGTATTGACCGAAATTATGCTGAAAATATAAAAAAATACATGTTCTTTGAAAATATAATATCTTCATATACGGAACAGTATTGTTTGTTTTATTTTTATTTAGCTGGCTCTCTCTTAGAGCGAGCGGCGTACTACTGGTATTCTCGTGCAAGGCACAGCTTTAAGAAGCAAGCAAGCAATTGGCGATCAAAAGAGAAGAAAAATACGGGCAGTGGACTCTTTCC
Source organism: Anania crocealis (assembly GCA_949315895.1). Taxonomy (NCBI): domain Eukaryota; kingdom Metazoa; phylum Arthropoda; class Insecta; order Lepidoptera; family Crambidae; genus Anania; species Anania crocealis. The sequence continues at coordinate 4,279,898 of OX438872.1, read as the reverse complement.
TCCATCACTAGCCAAGTTGCGTCTAACATTTTTAAACGAGCAAGACCCGAAATTCCGACTCTAAAGCCTGAAGAGAAAAGCCTAAACCTGTCTGCTTGCAAGTTTACTCTCTCAAACTCGTTGAAAGAGTAAACGACAATTTCTATGCACTGGACTTGTTTCTCCCAGCTGTCGCTAGATGGCGTTGCATCGGTGTCAAACAGATTCACGTTTTGTTCCTAATCCCAACAAACCATAAATACTTGGCATCATGAATTGTGAGATTTTTCCAGTATGAGTGTGGTCTGTTCGGTGTTTGTTAAATTTTCTGTTTGATGATGCTCGTTAATTTTGGATCTATTTTTATAAGTTAATTTTAAGTTAGGCCTGAGTACTAGGTGAATGTTCGAAATCAGGCATATTTGAATTAAATTTTGTTAAATATTATATTTTAATATAAATTTTATTTTTCTTAACTCTGGACTCTAAAGTCTGAAATAAATTGATTTGATTTTATTTATTTTATATTACCTACTTATCTAGATCAATACAATACTAATACATTGATCTGCTTGACGAATTATAGCTCTCATTTAGGCCTTTCGATGGGCATTGGTAAAACCTGTTACCAAACTACGACAATTAAATCTATGAACATTTTTTTTTTCAATTCGTTAACAAGAGTACCTAAAGGATATTGACCAAAAAACTATAGAAACTCGGCCCACTTTGCGTCAGCATGCTTCTTTACAAAAAGTTAGGGAAAAAATCGAAAATATATTAAAGAGTAGACACAAAAAATATTTCAGAAATATAATGAGGGGTTTACGAGAAATTCAATATCACTTAGTCCGTGCGTTACGCCGCTACGCTACAAGATATCAGATTAGGCATTTTGAGGTTATGATTTGTGATTGCAGTAGTTAATGTAGGTACCTATCTCACCAAGTTAATACAGCTAGCTATCGTTTCAAGGTATGATGACCAGGTAAGAAATCGTTTATTTTGCCACAGTAAACACAATTAACATAAAGCACAGGTAAGTACACCAAAATAGGTACAAGACAAGGTAGGTAAGTACAAGAGCTAATAAACACAAGTTAGAAGGATTGACGAGAATGACTTAGGAAACAATTAAGGCGAAATTATGAGGCACATATAAATTAAGTCTGTAAAAGCTTGATTTTGGAGCCAGAATTTATTATACATACATTTCTTTAAGTTGGAGTCACAGTCCTAAGCTATGTTATGCTAATGTAGAACTCTATCCAACTCACACCAAAATCAAGCTATACTTTACAAAGTATGTGACAGGAGAAGTAAAACAAATGGGTTATAGGTTATTCAAAATATAGGTATTTGTTAGTGTATGTCTAACATATTATTACTTTAATAAAAAAAAAAATTATTTATATAATAATTTATATTAATAACATTATAGGTTATATAATCAAAAAAGTTAAATCTAAAAATGGAGAAGGAGCCTGGATGTCATTAAAGCCGCTATCCTAGCTAACAAACCACTGTCATAATGTGTGCGCAACAACCTGTTGTTGTTGTTAAAAACGGAATCGGGAGACAGAATTTATTATGCTTTGAACGAATGGCGCTTTGTTCCGAATTTAACCATTATCGATTTTGACGTACTTCAAATAGTTTCCAAATTCATAGTTCCTTGTCTTTTAATCCGTGTGTACACGATAATATCGATTTTGGCTCATTTCGGAACTACACCGGAAATGTATTTGCAACTATTTGAGTTTTTCTTTTAAACCCCTATTTATTTGATATTACCAAAAATACCAGTACAATTATAATTTAAAAAAAAATTTTGAAATATAAACTACAAAGACGCAATCTGGGCCTGGTTATGGTCATTATCTTTTTATTTAATAACTTAAAACTTGGCTACTGTTACTTAATATACCTAGGTACCTATTATATATGTATTTGAAATTAAAACGCAAGACAGAAATGTGACGCATAATAATTGGGCTATTCTATAACTTAAAATGGGTTTTATATGATAGTTAAGCAATTTAATTGCAATTACAATATCAGCTGAATGGTAAATGAGATGAGATGCGGGTTCAAGTCCCGCCTGAGACATATTTTTTCAAGTTTATGGTTTCCTTTATTGTGTGAACAATTCAGAACAAAATCACATATTCTTAACTAATGTCCAACTCTACACGTTTGACTTTAAGTTAGAAATCGGTTAGTTGACCGTTATTACTTACCTATAAACCAGTACAATTTTCTAAACAGTTTTTCAATTTTATTAACCCATAAAAGTTACTTAGTACCATTATTTTAATTTATGAAGATTAAGTTACGTATGAAAATGCTTTCTTTAAAATAACATTACTTAATTTGTATGCATAAAAAGGGTTTTCATGCATAGCGTTAAAGAAAAATTCTTCCGAAGTCTAAGGTGTAAGTAATTAAATTCTGTTTAGGTCACCATCGTAAAACAGACCGTAAAAATACCATTGTAACTCTCTGAAACAAGCTATAAATAATAACAGATTTTTATCTATGTAGAAGGTACTTATATAAATAGGTCAACAGGCCAAGCTGAGCTAAAAATAATACTATGTGGTTTCAAATATTTTAAATAGTATACTTTGAATAGGCCACTAAAGTTTTACATTTAAACGCAGTTTAGTGCCATCTAGTGTCTGGTAGAAATACCTTATAAGACATTAGCATGCTATCAATTTGCTTTTTGTATACGAAAACACATTGAATAGTCAATCTACTTATCGCTAGATGTCGTTACAAGTTAGTATTTTTGTCAGTACAACAGAGAAACAGTGATTCAATTATTGAAACGTGGCTCATTGTTTATTGTTTGTAAACAACACGACGGTTGTCTTGAAGACAAGACAATTATCTCAAAAGAACCGTTGCTAGATAAAAACAAAAATCTTTTTTTTTTAAATAAGTTGAGTTGTTTTGTCAACATCTTACTTCTCTTTTTTTATTGAGTAAAACCTGTTTTATGTTACAAGTTAAAATATCATCAAAATGTAAAAATAGAAGATACCAAAAGCGACATAAATTCATTAATAATATAGTCGTTTCTTAGATATATCGAGCTAACAAACAAATTCATCTTTTAATCACATCTTTAAAAGGGATTTTCGTTGTAAACTAGTAAACTACGTGCTACAAGTTGTACAAACATTAAAAAAGCTATAAAAACGCGAGGCGACCGGTGCGGTACTCCGGCGGAAGTAGCTCGCCGGAAACAGGTGTCAAGCGCGCATACCGCGACGCAGGAGTCGATGGACGGAGAACAGAGGCGAGGGAACAAAAATTAAAAGGCCTAACAAAAATGAAAGTTGTTAATAAATTGTATTAAAACCTGCATGTTTGACCGACTCAAAATTGGTTAGGTTTTAATTTAATTAATTTTACTTTTTTGATAAACTATCGATTCTTCACTGTAGAATTGGCTTTTTAAATTTCTATGTGAACCTATTGAAGCCAAATTCAATGAATAAAAAAGTTTTATTTAAACTATCTGTTGCCCGCAAAGAAAATTTCTTTGCCGCGACTTCGTACGAATGTTTCAGGATAAAAGGTGGCCCATGTGCTAGGTATATTACCTACAGCATATAATCTTTCCCCGTTCCAATTTTCGTCCAGCCACTGTTCTGTTCATCTAATCAGCCACGCTTGCCAAATTTGAGTTGGTGCTCCCAAACCCGAGAAACGTTCGAAAATTCAAACTTTTGTTGCTCAACACAAATTGAACCCAGTACTTAGACCGCTAGACTAATTGGACAAACATACATGCATGTTCCTACCCAATAACTTATAACTACAACATAACCTACATTTACGTACAAAAAAGCTCCGTGCTCAGAAATTACAACATACTTCTTTTTATTTCCCTCGTTTGTTAGCTGTTTATTTACAGAGCTTTCCAAGGATTCCTAGCTTTTTGCATAACTAACAAAAGTCAGTATAATTCACCCCTTCAAGCTACAAGGTCTAACATCACAATGTTACCATATAAAAAAACCAGCCAAGTCGAGCCGGGCTCGCGCACGATGGGTTCCGTACCATAATCTATAAAAAACAACAAAAAAATCACGTCGGTTGCATAGGAGCTTATAAAAAAAATGTTTACTTTTATTTCAATTATTTATTTTAAAAGTAAATAAAAACCAAAATAAGTATTCTGTGATTATTTCAAGTGTCTACCTGTTGCCGAGCAAAAACGAGCAATAAAATGACGTTCGTTGTTCCCAGATACAATAATAATATTTTCTTCTTAAATATTTTTTTCTTATTCTGTTTTTGTAATTTGGTGTTGTAGCGGCTACATAAATTCATTATCTGTGAAAATTTAAACTGTTTAACCATCACGATTCATGAGATACAGCCTGGTGGCAGACGGACAGTGAACTCTTACCCCCTTATTCCCTCGATCGTGAGTTATTCCAGACACAATTGAAATCAATTGTTATCGTGGCACCCGAGTGCCTCCTGGGGGTTGAGGGATTATTTATAAAGAAGTAATTATTACTTATTGCTTAAGAAAGTCATAACTTAAAGTGTTCATACCTAGTGCTTAAGTGAAAGGAATTGGTCACCATTAATAGTCATATTATTTGGCTGAAAATGCTAACTTTTGGTAGTTATAACTTTTAGTAATTTCTTGATTAAGGCATACAAATTATCTCTCAAGTAATTACTTGTAATCAAATAATTACTTTTACTTGTTTATAAATACGGGGGTTAGTAATAGGGTTTCGTTTTCCCCTTTGGTTACTGAACCTTGAAAAAGCAAGCAAAACCAAATGGTATGCCACGCATTCGGATCGTTTAACATAAATGTGGATCACGCGAGTACAAGCGTTCTAATCACAGTGTAAGAAACAAAGCCAGGTCAAATTGTCTCAGTAAAGAAACAGTCTATAACCCACTGCAGGGATAAGGCCTCCATCATTGAATTCAAGCTACGACAGCAATGATGGGTACAGGCATAATAACCACGCTTGCCAAATGCGGGTTGGTTTGGGATCGCAAACCCAAGCAATGTTGAAAAATTCGAAACTCTTTTTATAGAATCAGACATGAGGAAATCCTTAGGAGAACTACGAAAACCGACATTGCTAAAAGAATTGTGGCGGTGAAGTGGCAGTGGGCGGGACACATAGTAAAAATAACCGATAGCCGTTGGGACGGAAAGGTTTTGGAATGGCCACCGCACACCGAACAGTCGGCTGACGATCTGGTGAAGGTCGTGGGAAGTCGCTGGATGCGAGTGGCGCTGGATAGTTGTGGAGATCCATAAGAGAGACCAACGTCCAGCAGTAGACGTCGTTTGACTGAAATATTGAAATTTACCTACTAGAAATTGTACGTTCCTTCTATGACTGCCTTGTTTGAACTAGCTGTTTTGTTTGGACCATATGTCGATCTAATTGTATGCAGACCCGCGGGTACAAGCGCTAATTATGCAATTTACGGAGTCCACAGTCGGAATGGCCACAAAAAATTACTATAATCGGTTTTTAATCCGCTCACGCCGCTGGGTGACTCGCTGTTAGGATAAGGTATTTGATGTTCAACAGACACAAAAAGGGAAAGTACGTAGAAGTGATACTGGCTGGATACCAGAAATGGCTCAAAAGAGGTAGAACTCAGAGCCGTGGAAATAAAATAAACTGGAAAGAAATATTTATGTCATTACTGGCATCAAATTTTTTATGACTAGGATTTATTTAGCACTACATTTACACCATGATAATTAAATAAATAAATAAATGTGGACAACATCGCATACATTGTATTTACTTATCCCAAAAAGAGTACCTATTTAAAGCACTCGTTTTGTGAACATCAGGAACAACGAAAGTACCAAAAACCACCTAGACCCAAGAAAATAGAGAATCATATTTTTCTTTAATTAACCCGTCTGGGAATCAAACCCGGGACCTCGGAGCTGGCGACACCTTGTAAGTCGGTGTATATGCCACTCCGCCACGGAGGTCGTCAAAAAGCCTTGGTTGAATATATTTTTCATTTCGAATTTGGTATGTTTATGGTTATAAGACAATAATTTTTTCACAAAACAAATCCGTAAACGTGAAACAATCGGGTTATATATAATAAATAGGACTCGAATTGAGATCTTGCTCTCTACAATAACCCAGGGAAATGAATTTTAAAAAACTGTTCCATATATTTTTACGTATTTTTTTAAATTTCGTGTAATTTACTTACATGCATGCTATACTTGCATGCTTACTAAATCAATGAAATGTTCGATGGTATCAAACGTGGAGTCGTTCACAAGAACTCTCCGTGTTTACCTCGCTCGGGGCGCAGTTCGTCCGGCTGCGCCCTGCAATTAGGATAACCATAAGTTGCGTCTCCTAACCATGGTTCTACAATAGCTGTCAAGCGTGAAACGATCAGGTTTGGGTTCCCTTGCCATTATCTGACCCTATAACCATAACAGGCCTATACAAAAGTTACAATTCTAAAAGTTCGTTATTAATTTAAGTATTTACCACTTACTAATTTTCATACCTGCGTTAAACCTCACATACATGACATAAAGATGAATACTAATACTTAAACAGACACCCAAGTGTTCTAGTGAAATTTATTGCATTTGGTAAAAAAAACTGCCGACGAATTAATCCCAACACATCAGAAAAATCACATGTTGATTCCATTTAAATTTAAAAAGCCAATTCTACCCCGAACGGTAAAAAGACAGGATTGGCAAGGTAAATACATCAAAAATCCACAGTTACAGACGTATTTATGTATTATAGTTCAAAAAAAAGGAGGAGGTTCTGTGTTTGTCTGTCTTTTTTGTGTGCTACTATCTGTGTGTGATGTCCAAATTTTAATAAATGTATTTTCTTTCTTTCTTTCTGTCTAAAAACAATAACATCGATTGATTATACATATTATGAATGATTATTTTACGCTACAATCATACCACCTCAGTAAAAAAAAACAAGGCTTTCAACAAATACAGTAATCACCTTATCACGTGTAATCACCCATAGATTTAATGTTATCACCTATGCTTTTGTTTTGTCTTGTATGTTTTTTAAATATTGATAAATTGTAAACATAACCCAAAAAACATGTTAATATTATTCATGTTGTTGAATACTCGTATTTAGGTTAAGTCGAAGGATCCCTAACCGCGACCGAAGCTTCGCGCAGAAAAAAACAGAAATTGATAGTTTCGTCTGTCCAAGTCAAAAATTTTATTTTTCTAAATGATACTATTAATACTGTTTAGTTTAATTTGAAATTGATATTTCTGTCGGTAGTTTCGGTTTTGGTGTTATTATAGTTAAAAAATAGGGTCGCATAATAATATATAAGTTGTATAAATGATACTGTAAAAACCCTTGCGGGGTAAAATGACAAGAACGTTTATCTTTTCGTTGTTTTTTTAAGCTATTGCATAGCTTCTATCGCGGGCCTTGAGCGTGGAGACCGAATCCAGAAATTCTGTTACGAAAATTTTATAACCTAACGCCCCGAGTCGAACATTTTTGAATTTCCGAAATTTAAAAAAAATTTGAAGAAAATAAGGATTTTGACAGTATGGATGCCTATGGTAACCATATCTGCCAAAATAACAGAAAAATTTAATTACAAAAGTCAAAATTAAAAAAATACATAAAATTATAAAATTAAGCTATTGCATAGCTTCTATCGCGGGCCTTGAGCGTGGAGACCGAATCCAGAAATTCCGTAACGAAAGTAACCTAACACCCCCCACTCCGACCGGCACAGCGGTAATACTTTTTAGTTTTATAATTGCATAAGTTGATAAAAAATGCTATGCAATAGCTTTACCGCGGCAGTCTCCGAGTGCCACACGTCCTTTTTTGTTTTTTTTTTGTTTAAGCCTTTATATGAGTTTTTATCACAGTCGTCCTCTTCATTGCTGAAGGTCGTTCCTAACTTAGAAGTTGTTTGTGGTGGTCATAGTTAGGTCGCTCCACCCTTGCTTAATGAGTTTTAAGAATCGATAAATAATAGGCATAATATACACCGCGTCCGGCATGCGAGGAGATGCGGGTTCGATCTCCGTCTGAGACGTAATTTTTCAAGTTTAAATACTGATATTATAATTGCAATTAAATTGCTTGAATATCATATAAAGTATAATACATAATTATATACACTGTCCAACACAAAAATGAAACCTATACCTACCTAACTGTGCTCGATCGATTCTATGACTGACGTTGTTTTTATGTCGGTTTCAACTTTATAACAAAGCCAAATTATGTCGACATGCAATAGTATTGATATTTATGTCATATTATCTATCTGTCGTATCTATTCAATGGGGGCTATCGCTAGTGAATTTGCCACTAGAGGCGCTTGTGTCGCGTGAGGTCCAATAACATTCACTTTTCACTGGTTTTAGCGGGCTTCGTTACATAAATTATAATTTCTTTGATTTACCTGCTAGAAAGTGATCTCCTTCGTAAAATTATAGCAAATATGGATTATTTTGCGATAAATGTGAACGCTTTGAAAGCGGAATTAAGAAAAAGTGCAAAAATAGGCGGCCTCAAGAGCAAACATTTCAGAAGTTAATATCAAGATAGTTATTTATAAATAATAAACTTTAATTAGATTCAAGATTTAACCCTTTTTTTCGGCGCCCATCGCCTTTGACAGCTATACCTCCAGACCTCAGACTACAGTGGCGCCAACTGGTGAGCAAAGAAACGGTAGTCCCCATTGATATAGGTTGTTCTAAAAGTACACCCATACGTCAAATTGATGCACTTTTAGTTAGGCCACAGTGGGTCTAGCACAAAAAACTATCGAATTCGAATCATTTGCGTGTTCGTATCGCCATCGAAATATTTAGTATGAAAACTTAAACAGCGCTCGCGCGGTCAAAACGAGAACTACAAAACAAAGCACGAACTTTTTGTCGTTTGCTTTCGATACGCAAACGATTCGAAGTCGAAAGTTTTTTGTGCTAGACCTACTGATTGTGTTTCTAGTTTTTCATATGATTTTGAATGAGTTTCGAATATTTAAAGTATTCGAAACATCCATGTCCGTGGGATCCAAACGCATCTATTTAGGCGACTACTAGAGCTAAGTGCTGTCCCCAAGTGATTTAATTTTATTACTTCTAAACTTTTCATTTAGTTGTTTATAAAGTCGAATTTGTCGCTAACGCCAAAAGCGGCCGCTTTTAGCAACAATGTATACAATACGAAAGAATGTCAGAATAATAGCAGTCAGTGATTCAATAAATACTATATAGGTAATTTGCTAAAATGATTCTGTTCTAGTTTTTTGAGAATTGATTTTGTTTAGAAGTAATAAAATTAAATCAATGGGGGGCAGCAGTTAGCTCTAGAGTCGCCTTACGGCCATTTCCAATAACCTATCTATCTTCAGTTTTGGCATATCGCAGATAGGAAACAGTTTCTATCTCTGTTTTTGCCGTCCAGAGAAACAAAGACAGAAGTTGTTTTCTATCTCCGATATGCCAAAACTGAAGATAGATAGGTTATTGGAAATGGCCGAAGAGATAGTTAAGTTTATCTGACGCAGCGGTAACCCAAGAGCTGGCAGTTACCTCGCACAGCGACTGAGCATCGCGATCCAGCGAGGTTATACTGCCAGTATCTTAAGCAACTTACCACGATTTCTTTTAAATGTTAGTCATAAGTATTTGTAAAAGCAACGGTCTGTAATCATTGCACTGTTGGGCCAAGGCGTCCATCATTGAATTCAAGTTACCACAGCAATGAGGGGTGCAGGCATTATCACCACTATTGCCCAATAGGTGTTGGTGATCAAGCAATGTTCGATTTTAAACTATTGTGCCTGTCCCGCAGATCGAACCCGGGACCCCGAGATCTTAGAAGTTTGTCAGCCATTTGTCTATTTCTTGTGGGTCATTAATACCTACAGTAATGAAAATTCAACTATACATAGATTACTTAAAGATTTGAAATTGAAGTTGAATGAAATAGCACCCGAACTTCCAGTGGGTGCTCATTGGTAGGGAACATTTTTCTGTCACCATTGTGTACCTCGGTTTTCATATTATATATAAGTATTGCTATAAATATACTTCGTTCTATCTTTTTTGTAATTTTTTATACCATTGTGTTTTGTGCAATAAACTATCTATATTTTTCGTCAGAATAAACGACATTGTAGTCTTATTCTAGTAATCAATTTAGCGTGTTAGAAATTCTTGTAGTGTCCTTAGGGTATATTTGCGAAAATGTACAGTTAAGATAGTATGCATGTCAGCGACAGGAGGACATTATATATTATATACTGATATACATAAAATGGACAGTGGTCGGTGGTCGAGTCGCGTACTACGCCTTACAGGTCTCGATACTTTTAAAACAGGATGAAATTTTAACCACCTTCCAATTTTTAATACAAAAAACAAATGACGTACTCGTATTTTTGCTTTTGGTATAGCCCAGTACAAAAATGTCAAGATAAAGAACCTTGAAAATGTCCGCCAAAAATCTAAAATTTTTGATGCGGCCTCCTAGCAACGTAGCCTTTACACGATGCGCATCTACTTTAAAAAAAAATTGAATATTATGTTGTGAAAAACATTTTCGGGTGATAAACTTGACCTACATTGTTTACTTCATAAATGGGCTCTAAACACTATACTTAACGCCTATAAAGAATATTGCCGTGATGAAAAGTCAGCCGGTAACGGCACATAAGGCAGTCTTTCTCTTTCTATGGGTATCGTAAGAGTCGAATATAGAAGTACTTCCAGACGACAAGTAGCAGCGTCTGCTCTTCCAACGGTAATAAAGACCGATGGTAAACTGCGATCGCCGACGCACCTGCCCGGTAGCAGTTAGGTAGGCCAAAAAATAAATGTTTACAAAAGTACATACATTGCTCTGATCCCAACTTGCTTTGTGGAAATCAGAAACCACGGTGGTACCACAAACACCGACAAAATACAGAAAAACACTTTTTTTTTCTACATTGACTGACATCCGTCTAGGAATTGAACCCTGAACCGCGGAGCAAGCGATACTTGAAAAGCGTATAGTGTTCGCGTAAACTTCAGAAAACAGTTATAATATAATTTGCAGACGAATGGTCTCAAGTATCAAAACACGCCAATCCTTGTATACACAGCGACACGCACGCGCGCGTTGCACTGCACATATACATATAATATACGTTATATACATTCGCCTGTCTGTAGAGTTCGACCACAACAAAAGTGGAGACAGAAAGGTTACTCCCACAAAAACGTCGTTGTTGCCGACCAAAAATAGAATACCTGTGCCACCATTCTCCCTCTTCCTATGGTTGTAGTAAGAAGTGACTTAATGTGTAGGTAGGTACTTACTACCAAAAGACGGAGTGTTATGAATTAGTGTCCATCATGGTTATCATCGGATGATTTTGGCTTGTATTATAGTTTTACTAACAAATTAAAAAATAGTATCTTACTTATATTATAACTGCGATCGTTTGTTACTCAATCATGCCAACAAAACTACAGAAGTGAATAAAAGTAAAAGAAAGGCTAAAATAGCGCTTCGGCTACTTTTTATCCTAGTAAAAGTATGATTCCATGTGATTTAAATTCAAGATTTCAAGTTAGGTTAGTCGCTGGCAACAGTTATTACCAAATCAATTTACAAATCTAAAGATAACAAATTCATCGAAAGTCAATAAAAAACAAAGTCGATTGTATCAATTTGAAACATTAATATAGTTCATGAGCCCAAATGAGCCTATTGTACAGTAATAAGTAACGGCCCTCATTCCACTGCAGGGAAAGGCCTCCATCATCGAATTTAGGTTACCTTAGCTAATCCCTCCTTCAAAACAAAATCAGAAATGAGGTGATCCGGCAGAGAACTAGAGTTACTGACATAGCCCACCGGATTAGCAAGCTGAACTGGCAGTGGGCTGGCCATATTAGCCGCAGAACCGACAACCGATGGGGTAAACGAGTTCTTGAGTGGAGACCGCGTCTCGGCAAACGTAATGTAGGACGCCCTCAGGCCAGGTGGAGTGATGATTTGCGCAAGGTGGCTGGCAGGAGCTGGATGCGAGAAGCCGAGGATCGACCTAAGTGGCGTGCATTTGGAGAGGCCTATGTCCAGCAGTGGACTGCAATAGGCTGATGATGATGATGATGATGATGATAGCTAATCCCTCCTTCATGTTGCTATTTCCTATTTCCACTTAAACATAGTTTTCCTTTACCTAAAGGTAATCTGGTCGCTTCTGAGTGATAAGACCACCGATTTATTGTGATGCTAAATGTTTTTTGTCATGTGCGTTTTGTGCGATAAAGTTTATTGTATTGTAATTGTAGGTATGATTAGCCAAGATGTGTCATTAGAGCGTCATAGAGCGCGTCATAAAGCAACTGGGTTGATTTTCACACGGAAAATATATACTGATAGCCACTAATATTGAGACGTCATAGTCCATAAGTTAAACCTTATTGCTATTTACTTACTACCCTCTCTTACCACAACAACGACGGAGCCTACTGTATAAGTGTTTACTATGCCCTTGCTATACGTACGCAAAACGCATGCCAACATTTCCAACGGGCTTCATGCATAATGAAAATAGGAATGAATGGCAATAAAGAAAGTTAGGTGTTTGTCTATGGCCTAGTTATAGTTAGGACCCTGAGGGAAAGTCTACACTGTATACATAAACGAGCAAAACTTTTAAAATAATATTTATTAGTAAGCTACAAGTACGCTGTTTGATAAGGCCTCTCCAAGAAGAAGAATTTTGGGGTGCTAGGATCTACCTCCTAATTGGTCCACTCTGGGCAACGACATCTTTTTTCTAACCGATGATGACGGCTAACATATCCCTCTGCGGTGGTAGGCTTCGTAAGAGGCCGCCTGGATGCTACGCTACTACCCTCCTGCCGGAGTCCAGCGCCAAACAGTTTTTCTGTGTTCCGCTGGTGTGTGGGAGAACCAGTACCTCTGCGTAAGCTCGCTCCATCTTAGGCTTCTTCTTAACCGTATAGTTAAGTACGTAGTCGAGAGCAATCCCATTATGTATAAAAAAAATGTGCCATAATCGCCAAGTTCGGCACCTTAGGCTTTAACAAGATGATTTTGCCATAACGTTTATCGGGTTGGGGGTCGCAGAGGCCAATGGTAGAGCGAAGAGACTGGCCACTGCTGTCAGTGTACTTGGATCGCAGTAAATACTCCTCCAGGATCACACGGCATCACCAATATCACCAGCCTACTCGTATACCAGTTCACTGCTGGACAACCCACTCCAAAAGATAGATTTTGCCACAATCGCCACACTTGGCAAGCGGGTTGGCAATCTCAGTTTGACCAAAAGTAGAGAGAAAACAATACCTGTCTGCTTCTGGCGGTACTCCTTTAGTCCCCCTCTTATTTGATTCTTGACTTCTGATTTTTAACTGATGTTAACTGATTTTTTAACTTACGACATAGGCTTGAGAAGGGGTGGCGTTATTTTTTTGAAATAAGGAAAATCAAGAGGTTCATTTATTTGGCGCAAGTGTTACCGATACCTAATGGGGACTACCGTTTCTTTGCTCACCAGTTGGCGCCACTGTAGACTGAGGTCCGGAGTTAAAGCTGTAAAAGGCGATCGGCGCCGAAATAAAGTGTAAATCTTGAATCTAATTAAAGTTTATTATTTATAAATAACTACTTGATATCAACAAACTAACTTCTAAAATAATTGCTCTTTGAAACCGCCTATTTTTGCGCTTTTTCTTAATTCCGCTTTCAAAGCGTTCACATTAATCGCCAAATAATCCATATTTGCGATAATTTTACGAAAAGATCACTTTCCAGCAGGTAAATTAAAGAAATTATAATTTATGCGACAAATTCCGCAAAAACCAGTACAAAGTGAATTATATTGGACCTCACGCTACACTAGCGCCTCTAGTGGCAAATTCACTAGCGATAGCCCCCATTAGAAACCTTCTAATTACTTACTTACTTAAAAACAAGAAAAGTACGTTCGTTAATCTCTTTGGTAACACCCAATTATTAAATTAAATTTATTTATTCATCAGATCTCCATCCATCAGGGAATCCATTTCCAAATTATAATAAAAAAAGTGTCAGAAGTACAAAATATACTTCGATATACCTATGAATACGAAAGTTTTTAGGTTTCCGTACCCAAAGGGTAATACGGAACCCAAAAAACGGGACTCTATTACTAAGACTTCGCTGGCTGTCCGCCTACTCATCTGTCCGTCTGTCTGTCACCATGCTGTTATCACAAGAGCGGCGATAAGTAGCTAGAAAATTTTCACAAATTATGTATTTCTGTTGCCGCAATAACAAAAAATACTAAAAACAAATTAAAATAAATACCTATTTAAGGGGAGGCTCCCATACAACAAACGCTTTTTTTTTCCTTTTTATGCTCGATATCAATAATGGCAACAGGTATAGGCATTTGAAATATTCACAAAACACTCAGTTGTATTTTTGCTTTAATATAAATAATAAAACTAAAATAAAATAAATATTTAAGGGGGGCTCCTATACAAAAAACGCCATATTTTACCTAATTTTGCTGGATATCAATAAATGGTAACAACAGGTAGGCACAGCACTAACTAAATTTATGTACCTACTGTTGTTTACCTAGTTAATGGTACTGAACCCTTCGTGCGTGAGTCCGACTTGCATTAGCCGGTTTTTTATATTATACAGTGTTTAGTTTAGGGTCACCTCTTATGCCACCCTGTATACATCAATGGAGTAAGATAAATTACTTATCCCATGTGTTGCCAGAACTTACGATAGGTACTAATACCTACCTCCCATACTTAGTACCTTACCGTATTAAAAAACCTTAAAGTCAAAGAAGTTTGCCTTGAAAAAAGAATTCTGCTTCAGTTGGGTTTAACCCATGACCTTTCGCATTTCGAGCGATTGCTCTTTCAACCAAGTTACAGAGACATTACCTTTTAGACGAATGTGCACAGAAAACAAATGTAACGGAAGTTAATTTGTTTTCTATAATGTTCCGGATCAGGTTAGTTTTTATTTTAATCTTTTTTCTTCTTCTAGAGTTTAGGTTCAGGTCATAGATTTTGATTACTTAGATCTTATTTTAAAAGTTTGTATCTAGTAATTGTGACATTTATGTACTTATAACGTTTTTTTATACAGCGTTATAGTTTATTTGTTTTCAACTCGAAAAGTATGCTTTAAGGTAGATATTAAAACCGGCTGTTCAATGATCCCTTTGTTGGTTGTTAAAACATGAAACTGAAATTGTAAGCACGCAAGATACCTACCTACTCATTATTTTAGGTAATTCTGACTGAAAACCCGCTTTAAACCTCTTTTTGTGCATGACCTACTTATTTATAGAAAAGAAAAAACAAATTGTCTATCCAGCAACCAGAAACAGAGTAAACTCGTTAGTTAGGTTTTTCCTAATAACTAATAAAAAACACCTTATAGCCTTTTTTTAAAAAGAAGACGCGTTTTGAAAAAAGAAATACTTAGCCCTGAGACTTCTAACAAACGAGTAACGTTAAACTACCTACCTAATATAATACACCCATGCGTTCCATTTTTAAAATCACAATCCGAACGCGTTTCTCAGCGTTGTTTTTTTAATTCGCTAGACAACCCAGCCTAGGGCAGAAGACGGACGTCCAAAGAAAAAACTGTATACCTACTGTACATACACAGCGTACGAAAGTTACTGTTATCTTGGCATATCCTCTCTAGGCGAGGCGTCCATAAAGTAACCGATTTATTATCTTAACGTTCGCGAACAGCGGTATACGGTACTTGATGCGCGCGCCGCTCCCCCCTTGCTGCTATTGTTACGAAGTTCCCATAAAGTACCACGTTAGAGGCGCGGAAATATTCCATCTCTGGTTCCCGATTCCATACGTAATATCTCTCAAACCAACAAAAAAATCTATTATGTTTTTACATGATCTTATTAAGCAAAAAATATCAATTTTTTTGATATACATTCTGCTACACAGAACTTCGATTTTGCGTGTGAATTTTAAGCTCCGAAATAAATTCCTTATCTCTCTGGCGTCCATTTTAAATGCGGTACTTTATGAGCGCGCGCGTGCATGTTGAATCGAGTTTCGCTGTACGTCGGGGATTGCTCGGAAACTCGGTTCTTGCTCGGTCTCGGAGCAACCCTTCGTCTTATTCTCCATCCTTGTCTTGCACGACGGTCGACTGTGCTCCTCTACTTTTAAGCCGGGCTTACACTAAAGCAGAATATTTATGTTTAAATATTGTTCCAATAAAGTCGGCGTTAACTGAATGAAAAATTGTACATTATGTTTATAACATAGTATAGTTCGCCTCATACCATTATGGCATTATTTGTAGTTGATTTTGTGAAGCGACTGTATTAAGTGCCTTTTTCAAATAAACTCAACAACATAATATCAGTTGACATAAACGGCTTTATGATAACAAAACAAAAACCTATTGTTAGAAAGTGGCGCCCAACGTGGCATTCATAACTTGTAACATTTACAGGATGAAATTTTAACCACTTTCCTAAATTTTTGTAGACGTTCAGTATCGTATTTAGAGCCCATTTATGAAGTAAAAAATGTTATTCAAGTTTTCAACCGAAAATATTTTTCGCAATATAGTTTTCAATTATTAAGGTCCTAGGCCTATTGGTATAAAGGGAAAATCAAAAACTTATGATTAGAATCGTAATGAATGAATGAGATGCGCATCGCGTAAAAAAAGTGTTGCTAGGCGGCCGTATCAAAAATTTTAGAATTTTGTCGGACATTTTCTAAGTGTCTTCTCTAAGTCAGTCTTTATCTTGACATTTTTGTACTGGGCTATACCAAAAGAAAAAATACGTCATTTGTTTTTTGTCTCGTAGATTGCTACATTAAATTTCATCCTGTATAAAATTCATGACTTTTTTTTTATACAAGTATTTTATTGTTATAAACATCGATTAGATACGTTATACCTATAGAAATAGTTTAATGATCATTACATATCACGGATCGCAGGGCTTTGCACAAATTCTAAAAGTTTGAGAACTTTTAGAAAACTATTACTAATTAACTATGGCAGAACCCACATATTAAAAAAATAATGAAAGCATTTCCACATTGCTTTTTTTTTGTTTGGTCATCGTCATCAGAACTAGACTACGTCAGCTGGACACTGTCTACTCCAAGGGAGGATTTAGTCATAATCGCCACGCTTGGCGGATTTGGCGATTCTAGTTCTGCCAAGAAGATGCTGCTGCTTGTCTTCTTCTGACTGTAGGTACCCCTTATTAAATTTAAAATAAAAATTACATACACAATCGTCGACCGAAAAGCGTTCTTGGTTTTATAGCACAGATATGTCTTTGTACTGGATGTACTGCCTTAAGCCCGCGTCGTCCCGCGCCGCGCGCCTACGTAGTTATAGAGCGAGCGTACTTTTGCCCACTTTGAAATATAGCGCTCCACGCGAAGAAGGACGCAACTTGCACCGTAATACTTCGTCTTAGGCATTGATGTAATTAAAAAAATAGATAGACAATCAGCATAAAAGTGTCCTAAACAAATGTGCATCCATTTGACATAAGGGTGCACTTAGATTACAACCTATATCAATCAAATAGACAATACAACAATAGATACTAAAACTCCTTGTGAGAAAATTACACCTCTACTTAATAGTCAACTTTTATACAAATAAAAATAATAGGTATGTGTATTTTGTTTTCAAATGCTTTTATTGTTGTTCAAACTACGTAGATACCTATAGCATAAAAAATATACCTACACAACCAGCTACAGAAAAACGTCCAAGCCAGATAAACGTCCTCGAGAAAATGTGGGAGCAATTTCAACTTCATAACATTCAACTTTATGTAGATACTGTTCATTTGTTAAAATTTCCATTAAAGGACATGAAATTAGCTACGTAATGATCACGGTATTTTCGAAGCCACTTTTTGTATGGTACTGCATGTTGTGTACCTATCTATGTTTTATTTTTGATCTATGGTTTTTAGGCAATCTTAATGGCGTAAAATTAACATACAATATAATTCTTCTAATTTAAATTTCGACTTACTGTGTATTATTTTACTTACTATACCTAAAGACGATGCGATGTAACACTTCACCTATAGTTACACTATCTTTGCTTTTTATTAATTTAATGTTATTTTTAATGTTAGTTGATACATTTTTACAAATTCCTAGTAGCGTCGTTTTGCGCGTAGCGGCTGACGGGCTGTCTAGAAGCGGGCGCTTTTTTACATCGAGAGCCCATCCGAGCAACGGAAAACAAAAAGACTGGATTTATATTTTTTTATTATTTTATTTATTCCCTTTTATTTTCGTTAAATTTTTGCATATCGCTGGGCTCGTCCCGGTTATTGTTTTTATATTTTTATGTCCGTCAGCTTGCGAATGTTTCGCGCGCTTTCGCCATTTTGTTTGGAATGTCAACTGTCACTTTGTTGATTTGGCGGTAGTTCAGTGAACAATGGTTTGTTTTTTTTCGCGACGCTATGTATGTGGCCAGGATTACAGTAGCCAATACCAACTCTTTTGTAAAAAGGTTTTATTGCAGCAGAACTAAAGAATTGCTGCCAGTTCTAGCGCGAAAAAACTTTTATGCGATGTTTTATAAGAAAACCATGAATAGTATTGCATTCGTTTACAGGTTTATATGTTGGGTAGATAATAATATGAACTATAAAGAATAAGAAGTATTTATGTCTTTGCTCTATTTAGTTACATCTTATTTACTTATATTTTTGAAGCCTCCAAAAATTTATGAAAATGATTAATAACGTCTGGAGTCTTTTGATATACATAGATAGTTTATTGTATTCTTTCTCGTCTCTATAAGTAATGCAAAGAGGCTTAAATACTAAATCAGCATCAATTCAGTACTGTTGAAACTCAAAATAATTTCGGTTGTAGGTAGTAGTTCCGTAGTTAAAACAAAAAATCGTTATAGTTTCATCACGTGTCGTTCTGTCTTTCTGTCCGTTCGGGATTAATCTCAGAGATGAAATACTTAGTAATAGCACCTAATCGTTAATTTAGCTTAGGGATACACTGTAAGTACACTTTAATAATATTGCCATAATCTAAATTCCATGGGCCTCCTACCCTTTAAGTATTTGCTAAGTTCATTTGCTTTTTTATGATTAAGGGGAAAACGTATGAGGGAATATCGTTTTCAGTGTATTGTCCTAAACTGTTTTCGTTTTAATAAAGCGCGCATAAAATATGAACACAGGTACATATGGACGAGCAAACACCATGGCTTACACACACGAATGTAGCGGCGATCACAAAAGTGCTTAGGTTTTTACACGCAATACTACCAGTATTGCGTGGAGTTTTGTAATCTGACAACCCTCTTTTCTACTTTTAGAGTTTGAATTACTTTCACTTTTGAACGCGACCCGTTGAAAAAGAAACATTCTTAAAAGTTCGTCTTCCATGTTTAAAGAAAGATGTCGGATAAAAAAATCAAAGATAGGCTAAAGAAGTAAAAAAAAAAACTTTATTATTTGTTACAGAACAAACTTTCTATACAGCCAGTGTTAAAATAAACCTAGTTTAGTAGCACCTTCGTGAATAAGGCTGCGTTTCCACTGACGCGAAGCGGAGAGAAGAAGAGCCGTGAAAAGAGGTGAGTGTTTCCACTGAAGCAGAGCAAAGCGGAGTAAAGTGAAGCTGAGAAGGGTGGAGTGGAGCGGAACCGAGCGGAGTGGGGTGGAGCGGAGTAAAAAGTAAACCGGTGCATATCAGTTACAGTTAATTTCTCACAAGAGACAGCACGCCGTGTTGTCTTTAAAAAATTATATTCTATGCTATTCTTGTATACCTTTCTCTACTTGAAGATGAAGATATCAAATCAGATGAAATAGCATTAACTCTTCCGGCTTTTTTAGATTCAAAGAGAAAACATAGCTTTGGATTCGACAACATATAAAATACCATTCTGAGCATGGGGAATATTCAACTTTCTTTCGAAAATGTGACGATGAAATGTTTGAAAATTCATATCAGGAAAAGTTTTTCATGAATTGCATTATTTACTTAAACCTTATTTTTTTACCTCTACTCCGCCCCGCACCCGCACCGCCCGCCCCGCTCGTCCCCGTACCGACGCGCGGGGTTGAGCGGAGGCTTCCATTCAATCCGCTCAGAACTTCCGCATGCTCTCAATTTTATATGAAAATCCGCTCCGCTTTCCAATGAAGCGGAGCAGAGATTTTGAGCATTGTAATTGGTCAATTCATGCACCGCTAAGCTCCTCTCCGCTCCTCTCCGCGTCAGTTGAAACGCAGCCTAAGACATGGATATGTCGCAGGGAAATGAGGATATCAGGGATTTCATGAAATCCCTAGAGATATGACGAAATCCCGCTAAATGGCGAATATTCTTCTTAATTACGTCTTTTTACTTAAATTTTCTAGTGATATTACAAAATACTAATATAAAGTCAGAGATATGTCATTTCACTAAACTAAATGTAGTGAAATAAAGAATACTGTTGTAGACACCGGCTGATTACAATTTTGATATGAATGGGCGCCATCGGATTGATTGTTACATACCACTGGTGGTGGTTATGCTGCTATGGTTATGCTTATATTGACTGTTACATACCACTGGCAATGGTTACGGAACTCTTTAGTTCCGAGATTGGAAAAGATCGACATAATAATTATTTAATAATACTTTTTCAGACATGGCACAAAAAAAAAGGAAATTCATAAAAACAAGCTAGGTACCTAAGTACTGACATAATAGAAATCTCGAAAAAACTAACTCACATGCTGGATAAAAGTTTATTTTATACGATGCTCAAATAATTATGTTATGTTTATTATCCATCCAAAAAGAAAGGTTTTTTAACTACTAACAAAACAGTATTGGTGTGGTGATTAATTTTCGGAGCCATTTAAATGAACGAATAACAGTTTTTTAAGCAGCCAGCTGAACAGAAGTTTTTTTTTGATAATGTTACAAATCGCATCTGCAAAAATCAACAATAAAAATTGTTTAAAACGTGTCTTTTTAAATTATAAACGTTTACCTACACCAGATTATGTACCTAACATTGTTCTATCTAATCTCAAAGTAATTAACTATGAAGAACATGTTTTTTGAAAAACATAAACGACGATGTACCATTTACACCCAGACCCAAGACAATAAATGTAAAAAAAACTATGTTGACCCGTCCGGGATTCAAAACCTGGATTTTGGAGCAAACCCGTAGCATTAAATATCAAATGAAATAATATATTTAACACATACCTACGCAAAACAAGAATGTGATATAATCCAAAATGCCATAACACTTCTGTCGCCGAGCACCCCCGTTCATTATTACAATAAGTAGCTACACGGGCGGCTGTGTTTATTCTGAGCCAACAAGCCGCCGGCGGACCTATATGCCGCAGTATACCTATAAGCTTATGTGAGCCCACGCTATACATTATGTGCTGGACAAAAACTAGAGGGACACTGCTAGGCTAGAATACTTGGTGTAGTTCAATATTACATAATAATCTTTGGTTTTTCTAACCAATGATGACGGCTATCAGATCCCTCTGCGGTGGTAGGCTTCGTAAGAGGCCGCCTGGATGCTACCACCCTCCTGCCGGAGTCCAGCGCCAAACAGTTTTTCTGTGTTCCGGTGTGTGGGAGAACCAGTACCTCTGGGTAAGCTCGCTCCATCTTAGGCTTCTTCTTAACCGTAGAGTATGTAGTCAAGAGCAAGCCCATTGTTTAAAAAAAAACTGTATGTAGTCCTTTCTACCCAGTGTGAAACGCCTCGTTAGTCCTGAGTTCTATCCCCGGGTCGAGCAACACGAGAAACAGCCGAAATCTGTGCCCTGCAGCTGTAGGGAAAAATAACCTCTGTATCTTTAGAAACAACGTAATATTAGAAACATGTTGGTACAACGATTTTGGATTTGGATATGTGTATTTGAGATAGGTTTTGTATTCTAATTGGTATGAAATTTAGAGCGAATTGTGCTAATTGTGCCTTCAAAAAGTTTTATTATGATTTGTAATAAAACTTTTTGAAGGATTTTTTTAAAAGGTAGAGAGATAGGTACCAATGGCACTTGACAAGCGTGAAAGTCCTCTACTTCTGAATCTCCCGAAATATTGCCAGTATCTTCGCATTGCTGCCCGACTCCTTCTGGCAGTACTCGTTCAGTCGTCTCTTACGACACCCATATGAAGAAGAGGGGTTGTGCTATTATGTATTTATTTACAAAGGTTACTTAGTAAAAAGTAGTAACAGCCTAAAATCATCCCACTGCACGGAAAAGGCCTTAATCATTGGATTCAAGTTACCACAGCAATCAAGAATCTATTGACTAAATTTTTTTGGACCATTGTATGTTGTTATTATTTTTATGAGCACTTGCCACACTTTTAAAATTTACTTATTAGAAATTGCCCATCTTTGCTGTGGTAAATTGAATTCAATGATGGGGGTCTTTACCCCTGCAGGGATGATGATGATGGTCGTTACTTTGCTTTATAAGAAAAGTCTCAAAGTAATAAGCGCTTATTTGAACCTAAAGCACCTGCTTAGATTCGGTGTTGTCGCGTGTCCATTGAGCGAAGATATCAGACTGTAGTAGCAGAGTTACGTATCACCTCAGCCGAAGCTACAAAAAAATGGATAAGTCAATAAATAGTAAAAAATACTACTCTTTACCACTCAGAACACGGAATAAAGGTTAGAAAGGCAATGTAGGCGGGGCAGGCGCGCCACAGAAGCTATGAGCATTTGCTCATACTTCTGCCTAAACATGAATGTAAGTGAGCGCTGTGATTGGTTTCTTTTGCCGTCACGCAACCCTATTGGTCGTGCGACGTTTAAAGAATTCGCTTGATTGGCGTTCTTAGATCTCGTTTCTGTGTGCGAAAGCTTGTGTTTAAGTATTATGTGCCCAATAAGTAGTGGGGCGACTTCTGATCTCATACAAATAGCGCAAGACAGTCTTTTACCCGCCCGGTGAAGCTGTAACGGCGTTCAGCCACAGCATAGGTCCATTAAAAAAAAACTAACATCTTTCAATGTTGTGTGCTTAACCAGATACAGAGACAACACAAAAAATTGGACGAGTGCAAGTAGCATTCGTCTACCGAAGGTTCCGTATAACCTCGATGACTGATTACGTACTTTCAATATAGGTACCCATATTTTAATTATTTAATCATAAATTGTGTCTTATTATGATGTCAGCATATTAACAGAATAGCACCACCCATTCTCTTTCTATGGGTGTCGTAAGAAGCGACTAAAGGAGACTAAAGAACAAGGGCAGCAACTCCTTTCTCTACTATTGGTGACTGACACCAAGATAGATTATGTTTTGAGGAAGGACATAGTTTTAATCCCACTGCGGGGCAAAGGCTAATTCAAATTCAAATTCAAACATTCATTGCATCACATGTGCATGGATAACAAGGTGTTAATAATAATTGTATGTGTGTAAGTCACATGCTTGCAAGGGTATGGCAAAATATTATATAATTTTTAATTTAATTTAATTAGACTTAGGGCTACGTAAAATTATTAAGTTTATATCTAGTTACATTATTATTTGATTATAGGTACTTAAACTTATTTTTAATAGGTATATCACTAGTTCTCTTGACCTACCACCAAAGTACATTATTATTTTTATAATTTTACGCAAAATACCGCGTCCATTCTAAACCTTTTCTAACCTCCAAGCGACCGTTGCGCAGCCAACTTTTTTTTTGCATCGCGTGCTATGTGACAGACAGACAGACCGACAGCGCAATTTATAATATGTCCCTATCGCTCGATCTTGGCACGCTATGACCGACCAGTGTTATTTGACCTCTGGGTCGAATACAGCATAGTCCGGAAAATATCCGACATAGGATACTTCGATGACTTTAGTTAAAAATAACCATTCCTCGGGTACTTTTTTAAACACCATAGAGTACCAAAATGTATGTCAAAGTCTAATAAAGACTAAAGACCTTTCGTGTCTATGCCTTTATGCTGGCAAAAAGAATAACATGGATAAGCCATGTTTCCGGAAAATAGTTCAGTATTTATGATACGTGGTTTACTCTCATTACGAGTTTTTTCTTTTTATTCATCCCTCTTGGTGGACTCACGACCTGTTGAAGGTCGCGAAAAGCCTCTGAAGGTGGAACGAGGGACCGATAGTTAAAGAGATTATTTGGAGGAGTCGTATGTCCAGCAGTTGAATAAAAAGTGTCATCGAAAACAAAATATTTTGATTCCCGGAGATTAAATGTGATAAATCTTTTTTTTTTCTTGGTTTAGGATTCTACTTCATGCTTTCTATTTTACTAGGTACCCATTCTCGTCCTATGGCTTCCATTAAAGGCGATTAGAGGTTTATTGCCACAGATGATAATCAGCAACATCTTCTTTCTGCCACGGGTCAAGTCGCTAATCCGCCTGCCAAGCCATTATGACATATAAAAAAAGGTAAAGTAACAGCCTATAATCATCCTAGCTCAGGCCAAAAGCCACCTTCATTGCATTTGAGTTACCACCTGTCCACAGCAGTGACAGGTACAGGCATAATCACCTCTCTTACCAAATGTGGTTGGTGATCAAAATTCAAAAAACTCGAGCAATGAAATGTTGCCTGAAATGGGAACCAAGGACCCCGAGATCTTTGCCCGATTTTTAAACCACTAGACCAAAGGGGTGTTACTTTTACTTTACTTTGAATAAATAATTATGCTATTTTTCTAAAAGATAACGCCAGAGATAGTAAAAATTTCACTAGATAGTAATATACATAAATTTTTACTCATTTTTGCAATAAAGTATAATAAATAAAAATAAAAATGGATACTTTTCGGACATAGATCATTTAGTTTTACTAAGTCTACTAATATGAAGGGGTCAGCTTACACTGGTCTAGATACTTTGCAACAACGATACCATATTATGGTGATTATCGAAGATAAGGGCGAAATTGGACTGTAATTATATCCATGAATTCGTTCCGTGTTTTGAACTGGACGCCATGGGGATAGGTGGTCAAACAGTTACCCTGAAATTAGTAATTTTTGGGGTTACGTACCTAAAAGAACAAAAACGGAACTTTACAGGATCACATTTTTATCCATCCTTCCGTCCGTCAGTCTTTACAGTGACAAACAGCTGCAAAAGTATGTTTATGTCACCGTAGAATTGTGAGATCTGTCAGTTTACAAAACAACGCGTGAGATTATAAACTAACGGTGGGTTAGGTTAGGTTAGATTGTAATCCATCGACGTAAAATTATGAACTGACGAAGTTTACAATTTTACGGTGACATATACACCTCAGATTTATATGATCTGAGGTATACACATTTGACTAATGTTAACTATTAATACAACGACATAAGGTTGGTAAAACCAAAAAGTAATTACGTACTCTTACAGCTGACTGTACATCCGTATGTCTGTCAATATTATTTGTCTCGGGATCGCAAGGAGGTATCAAGTTAAAATCAAAACCATGATTAGGTATATAATTCCTTGAAGCATAAAAAAATCAATCTTCCAAATTAACATAAAAAACCACAAAGAAGTTAAAGGGTATTTTGTATTAAACTAGAACTATGAAATTTGGCTTAAAATAACTGAAAAAGTTTAGATTAGTAGTCATTAAATTATTATGATAGTATCAGTATATAAACTTGAAAAATTATGTCTCAGGCGGGACTCTACTGGCAGACTATTCTGGCTTAAGGCGTTAAGAATATGTTTGAAAAATTCGCGCTGAGTCGCAGTGTCTCGGTGGCTTAATCGTATAGCGCCCGCCCGGCATGCGAGGAGATGCGGGTTCGAGTCCCGCATGAGACATAATTTTTTAATATACTGATATTATAATTGCAATTTAATTGCTAAAATATCAAATAAAGTATATTATTATAGTATTCATTGAAAGGACGATAATATCAATCATCTGGGTTAAACAACATAATATATACGGAATCCTCAGTAGGCCAGTCCGTCTCTCACTTGTTTGTTATTTTTCAATCATTTATTTTGGCGTTAACTCGACTCCAAAAACATTTGTCAAGACAAATCTGCATTGCAAACTAGAAGTCCAATGATTTCGTTCTCTCTTAAGTTATACCAAGTTCCATTCGATTGATTAGCATCATAAAAGCATCAAACGTATTTGGAACTATTTAAGAAGCATCAAATGTATTTGTAATACATAAATCCTAAAAGTTAAATGGATAAGAGCTATCCAAAGGCCTACATCATCGAATTCAAGTTACCACAGCAATGACGGGTAGGTACAGGCATAATCACCACGCTTGCAAAATGCGGGTCGGTGATCATAAACCAGGGCATTGTTACCTTACCCGAAATCGAACCCTGAGATCTTGGCCCGGTGCTTAAACCACTGGACCAAGGGGACTTTAAGAGCACTTTCAAACATCAATAATCATTGACGTACAGATGACAGCCCACCAGTCTCAACACTGTGGCATCTTAAGTAATTGTAATTAGGTGCCATTTTGCAACGATAATATTTAGTCTGGTACGCTGGCCACTGTATACATTCTATTGTGAGAAAATCTAAAACAATACCAATATTCCCACAACTGTCTTACAAATTCAATTCAATTCATTACACGTGCAGCCTTGCAGAATTGTAATGTTATTATCTATGTTCATGTTTAACAGAATGGGACTAAGTATACAACCTTGTGGAAATCCTTTTTTAAATATGAATATCCTTTGTATTTTTCTGGACAACAAACGACATATTTATTATGGTGGTTTATTTCATACTACTATAAAAAAGTTATACCTATGCAAAAAATTTTTTTTTATTCTTTTATATGAATATTAGCTTTTTAATAAATTGTGTTCCTAATAAAATAACTTAGGTACAATAATATTGCTGTGCCCAATCTATTATGTAACAACTTTTTAACAAAACTTTGATTACCAAAACAAAACGTCTCACGAGTCACGACGGAACATTGTGCCGTCTTTCTTATCTGTGGTACAGATTTATGTACAGAAACTTTTAACAACAATTGCAGCTATGGTAGTACCAGCGGAACCGCTAGTTTTTAATATATAGCGGGGGCGCGCAGCCATTTTTCATTCTTCTCATTACTTGCAACCCTTTGCGATTCTACCCTCGTACGGTCTGTAAGTTAAAATAGTTTTAGAATAAAAAAATATATTAAAAACACAAGCGAATTAATAGTTTTGAAACATACCTAGTTCTATTTTCGTCAGTTTTTCAACCGAATTATGAATTAATTTTAATGAAATTAGTCTACATTCGTACTTTTTAAATTCTTTCCATATCAGTATTATCGTACCTATTTTCTATGGCACGAGTTCCAATTAACCAACACGAAATAAAAGGTTTTTCTAAATAAAATATTTTGCCCTAATCACCATGCTTGGTTTGCCACCGGTTGACGATGGATAGATGGACGGGGCGAAGACGCTGATGCCTGTCCTCTAGCAGTAACTACTTAATACTTATACAGGGTGAAATTGTAACCACTTACCAAAATGTTTACAAGCGTTCAGTATCGGTTTTAGAGCCCATTTATGAAGTTAAAAATGTTTATCAAGTTTTCACCCGAAAATATTTTTCGCAATATAGTTTTCTATTTTTATGGTCCTAAACTTGTTAAGGTTTATAGGGAAAATCAAAAACTTATAATATCGTAATGAATGAATAAGATCCGCATTGCGTAAAAAAAGAGTTGCTAGGCGGCCGTATCAAAAATTTTACATTTTTGGCGGACATTTTCTAAGTGCTTTATCTTGAAATTTTTGTACTGGGCTATACTAAAAGAAAAAATACGTCATTTGTTTTTTGTCTCGTAGATTGATATATTAAAATTTGGAAAGTGGATAAAATTTCATCCTGTAGGTAGCCTCTTAAAACACGCATAAGAAGAGAAGTGGTGTACCGGTATACATTCTGTAAGGATATACCTACGTCAGATTTGGGCTATAATTAATAAAACCCATAGAAAGTTATAAATAAACAATATAGGTTTATAGGTACTCGTAAAATTTTGTAACTTCCTCTTTAACAAACTAGATGTTAATATTTCGTTTAATAGTATTCAAAGCATACGTACTGAAACTAGAAATGTTATCATCATGTACTACATACATGCAATAAGCAGATTTCAATGCCTGCATCTCCCTTTCTTTTAAACAAGTATCTCCCTTTTTTTGGCAGACCGTACACTGAAGGCAGGGTCCCGCAGGCATTTTTCATCCGACTTGATTAAATCCTACGCCGTTAATGTACGGAACCACTGCCAATCAATACAATGTGTATGCAGTTAGTATTTTATATTAAGGTTATGTTTTAGTTTTCAAATTCAAAGTTATGTAGTGTTTAGTGCAATGCACATAAAAGACTAGCGGACCCGACAGACGTTTTCCTGTCTTAACTATGAATATTGATTACGAAACTTAAATGGTTTAATAAAAAGAAAAATATTACCCATTGTATTCACTTTTTATGATATTACTAGCTGATGCCCGCGGCTTTGCACGCGTGGGTTTTGATCTGTTACAAAGTTTTCGTCACGACTCACCCCCCTCTCCTCCACTCTTTTCCTCCACTTCCTTTGCCTACGGTACCGAAGGTGCCCATCTCGGGCGAGGTGGTGGTGGGCACTTAGTGGTAGCCGATACGTCGTTGCCGACTTACCGGGGCCCGTTGATACAATAGTTGGATGAAAGGGGCCGATTTAAACTATTTAGGGATCCGGTGTTAGTTCTCCTAGCGAACCGTGGTCCAAGCGAGCTCGCACCACATCTGTTTGCATTTACATGAAATCTGAAGTACAATATCATTTGAAACTTTCAAAACTGTCAACGCAGTAGTACAACAAAACATTCAAAGCAGCTTGCAAGGCTTTATTCGAATATGATCAACACTGGCGTAGAGCCCTGGAAGAAGTGGCCCTGTGTAAAAAAACACATTCTTAATTTCCAACCAAGTAGGTTACCATTTTTCTCGATCCATAAGCGTCAAAAAGGCGATTTTACAAAAGACAATTTGCTTGCATACTACGTTTGGATAGAAGACCGGTGTAGTACCAGCATCGGTGTAGAGCTCTGAAAAAGCCAGTCTTATGTCATTCTCCCTTCATGATCAATAAACGAAGTTTCAAGTACCTTAATATGATGTTAAACAAAAATAATTAACCACAAAATTTTCAACCGTTTTTCACCCCCTCAAATATTTAATTATAAAAAAATCCTTATAAACAACATAACAAAATTTATACCAAAAAGCTGACGTAGTTTCACAAAACTTTCATGTGATCCCACATGAAAATGGGTTCGAGGCATGAATGGTAGAGGATGATCAGTAGGATAAAAAGTGTTCAGAAACTTGACAGGATAGAGAACTGATTCGACTGTACTGACCACTGTGTCTATAAATTTTTATATTTCTTCAGCTTCAAATGATGTCAGCAAAACATCATTAATTACTGCTGCTTGGTCATTAGTGAGTGCGTGGTGGCAGCTATTCCTAAGTTAAACAACACGGAATTATGAAGTGAGGTGATTTTTTTCTCAACGTTTTATTTTCATGTTTTAAAAGTGTATTTTTTTAAATATGGAGGATATTCAATAAAAAGATAATTTGGATGCGTTAGAAAGGCAGTTTCACTAAACAAACTTTGCCAGGCCCCCAAAAGCGGTGCGTCCTAGAAAAAATAAATCGTTACTAAATGGAAGTTTATCAAATTATCTTCTAAATGGAAGCTTGTCAAATGGTCTACCAGTCTATATTGATTTAATCCACCAGTCAGCTGCTTAGTGTTGTTGCAACACACCTGTTACCTTTTCCTGCCTGAGATACGGGTCTATGCCCAGTTTAGGAATTATTTTTGTACTGCTTAATATAGTTGATAATGTCAAAAGGTACAACAGTGTAATTCTATACACTTTTTTCGATTTCCCAACATTTGTCTCTACCGTATAAACAAAAATCGGCCAAGTGCAAGTCGGACTCGCCCACGAAGGGTTCCGTATCATTGACTACGAAAACAACATTAGGTACCTACATTAATTTAGTTAATGTAGTGCCTACCTGTTACCATTTATTGATATCAAGCAAAAATAAGCAAAAAATTGATTTTTTTGTGTGGGAACCTCCCTTAAATATTAATTTAATTATTGCTTATTAAAGTTAAAAATATAACGGAGTGTTTTGTGAACATTTCAAGTGCCTACCTGCTGCCATTATTAATATCGAACAAAAAAAGGACAAAAAAATCGCAAAATTTTTTTTTGTCCCTTCAATATTTGTTTTATTTTGTTTTTAGTATTTGTTGTTATTGCGGTAGCAAAAATACATAATTTGTGAAAGTCTAGCTATCGCGGCTCTTGAGATACAGCCTGGTGACAGGCAGACGGACAGACGGACAGACAGCGAAGTCTTAGTAATAGGGTTCCGTTTTTACCCTTTGGGTACGGAACCCTAAAAATGATTAAGTTCTAAATAATACCATTCTTATGGTAAGTACCGATATTTATTTTCTGTATATGTACCAATATACATATAGATAAGACATCCAATAGGAATTTTCAAGTTTTGTCTTTTCGTTACATAGCCTCCTTATTTCTTCGTCAACTTTGTCCTTCAGGGCATATGGAATACGTCGCGGCTAAATGAAAATTGGTGTCACATTTACACACAAACGAAGTACTAATTGAGCTTTGTAGTTTGATATTCAAACAATGTTCCGTCAAACACCATTGTTAAATCTTCTAGTAATCTGTCCAATTTTGAGTTGTTGATAATTTACTAACTGAATTTTATCCAACTCTTCAAATTCTAACTCACAAGGATCCCGTGGAGCACAAAAATATAATATAATACGTTTTCTGATGTAATTCTGGGCTCAAAGATGTATGATTGACGTGTATTTCCTTGTATCGATATCATCACATCTGTTCAGTTTTAAGCATCCAACCGTTTAATGATGTTTTTGAATGTTTCGTCCTTGTCTAATGGTACTGAGTTCAATTTAGATGTCCTAAGATTTGTTTGTGACCGACCTTTGCTCCTCAGTACCTTCTACATACATGGAATTGTTTCGTGCTATTGAATTCAAACTCTGCAGTTTTAGTTTAAGCTGTGTTGTAATACCCTGAAGGTTATTTTTTTCTTCAATCTCAGTTTCCAACTGTGGGTCATCAGTAATATTATTTGTAGTCGTATCTCTTCCAAATTATACTTGGTAAATTTGTTCATTTGTCACTTCACCAGCTGATCACTCACTAATTTTAATTCATAATCAGAAATTTCTCGTAGGTTTTGTATCTGGCTGCCGAATTTTGTAATGCAGCCTTTAATTAAAGTTCTACACGTTTTAATTCAGTTAATTCATCCATTTCGGCGCCAATTACTAAATTCTAAAATAATACCATTCTGTTTGTAAGAAATTACCTATTATATTCTGATTGACACATTGAATGTCATAACAAACTAAGTAAAGTCAGAGAGTGCAAATATGTAAAGAGTATGGATATGACGCGGAACCGAAAAAACTTTGCCCACATTTTTTATCCCCTTAAAGATTAAATTTTCAAAAATCCTGAAAGACGTCATGCTTAATTTTTAATCAGGTAGCTGGATATCAATTTTCATCGACTTAGCTTCAAAACTGACGGAGTTTCATACAAACTTATGGGGCCCTTTTTACCCCCTTAGAGGCGGAATTTCCAAAATTCCTTTCTTAGTGCTCACCTATACTATAAAAGGAAGCACGGTGAAAATTTTCAGATTTTAAATCCCAGTAGTTTGGGCTGTGCGTTGATATGTCTGTCAGTCAGTCAGTCAGTCAGTCATTAAATCAGTTTTCATTTTTATATATTTAGATACAAAATTCTTTGTTTTTTTTTCTGGTGGGTATATAAATAGTTTTGTTGGTAATTCCGACATGGGAACAGGCGACGCTAATTCGTCTGGCGCGTCTGGCGTGCTACAAAATTAAAATCTGAATCATAATTAAATATACATATTTCAAAAAATAAATAACACTGCCATGATAATTATACATAACTTATAACTTATAAATAACGTAGGCTTCGTTTTCCTGGTGGTTCAAAAAGCACGGTGTATAAGTTGAATGAGGATTTAAGAACATTAGAAACATAGTTTGGAATTGTGATCGTTAGGATGAAAATTGAAAAATCTTAGGAAGAATATTTTCGGAGTTCCAATTAAAGGAGTAGAAAAATTAGGTAAATTTTGGCGCACCCGTTATTCAAAGGTCCAAAGCGCCTATTCTAGTAGGATTATTTTATGTAAGTAAAGCAAAACGGACGCAAAGGACCTAACTGAATTACCTCTATCACGCTGAATGCGATCTCGAATCAAATTAGTGTTGCATAAAGGTCGATAAATTTGACTATAGATAGATACGCTATTAGCGATACGTGAGCGCGAAACGGGAATGGTATCAAAGCAAGTTTCAGGCGTACATTTTGCTATTTAGTTTTACTAACCTTGTTCAGTATATTTACACCGTTATCACCACCCTTATCACTACGAAATTGGTCATTGGCCCAATGCCCTCAGATGGAGGCCTTTTGCCTGTAGGGAGATGATTATAGCCGTTACTTAACTTTTTTTTATAATTATTTAAAAAGAGGCCGACAAATAATAGTGATCATGATTTTTGAGTTGCTTCTTCTCGGCCCCAGCCTAGATTTTGCAATACTCCCTATTGGCAGGTAGTTTTGCGATATTGGTTTGGACCTCAGCACTACGAGGTGTGGTTCTTATAATTCAACTTGAATTATTTCGAAAATACATTAAAATTTACTTCTGCCTGAGGTGGGACTCAAACCATTAACCTTCCACTTACCGGGCGACTACTACTATTTGTGCTACCTAGATAATATTTAGTGTGTCAACGAATATAGATTTTTTTTTCAAGGGATTGTATTTTTAATCTACACAGTTTATTTGCTTGGATGACAGTTTTTAGAAACATTGAAGTGTGTTTGTTTATACATGGTTTAGACCATATTAAATGATTACCAGTGGGACAAACCTAGCATATTGTAGAAGACGTTATGTAATCCTAATTAAAAACTAAATAAAAGCTTGAAAAAAGGAAAATTACCTATACTTTACTTTATTATTTTTTGCGGCACCACACCACATTTACCTAATTTAAATTTATCAAATCATTTAACCTCTTCATATGGGAATTTGCTTATACTTTCTTGTTTAAAATTAATTAATACAAATCATTCTACTCTAGCAAAACTATT
The DNA here is from genome assembly GCA_949315895.1 of Anania crocealis. Lineage (NCBI taxonomy): Eukaryota > Metazoa > Arthropoda > Insecta > Lepidoptera > Crambidae > Anania > Anania crocealis. Next base: position 4,246,557 of record OX438872.1, on the reverse strand, counting down.
TCAAACGTTAATATATCATGTCATCACATACTTACTTGGCTTTTAACAGATCATCTATTCTAAATGCCTATATTGTCGTCAGCACCCCATAATAATAAATATACGTTTGTAATTTTCTCACGATATAGGTACATATAACTGACATATAAAATGTGTTTGAGAAATTGATTTTCCACAAAAATAATGGTAATTATAAAAAATAAATAAAAATAAAAAGTATTTATTTCGAACAGCTTTACAGTTTATATTGTGGTTTATAACAGAACACTTTAATGCTATGTTAGTAATCGTTATCATGTAATTATTATTATTATTATTTTACAATTAATATTCAATTGATTTTAACAGCTAAAATAAATTAAATCAAATCAAATTAAATAATTAATTAAAATATACAAAAGTAAATAAAACTCAATTCCATTACATAATATTAGGGGTTAAAGTATGAAATTGCCGTTTTGTATGGACGAAATCGAGAAAAGTTATTTTTCCATACTAACAATTTTTTAGTTTTTTTAGAAACGCCTGAACCGTTTTCGATGCAATTAAAGGTGAAAGTTAGATGGTTATAAAGCTACGCATTATAGTATTTTAATTTCTGAAAATCAAAGTATATAATACAAATATACTTAATTGAAGCAAGAAGGTCAGCTGACACATTGTAAGGGGTCTTTTCAACGACTTCCTTTGAAGTAATAGGCACTAGTATTGCATTTTTTTTTTAGTCTAAAGTTACTTTATTTAGTTTTTGATACAATACAAAAAGAATTACGCAATAATACGACTATACTTAAGAGCTATAAACAAAATAAAAAGTGGGAAAATAATCGGCCATTTCATACTTTAACCCCTATTAATTATTAAATTCAATTAAATCACCCTACAATTCAATTCAATTAAAGCACCATACACTTCCAGATAGGTGATGTATACCTATCAGCTAAGGTCTTGAGAATGCCGTTGCTACTGGCACGCAATCTGTTTGAAAAATTATGAGGTAACAAATTTAGACACGTTAAATAAATATGGACAACATCACATACATTGTTCTGATCCTAAGGTGAGTAACTTTTTAAAGAACTTGTATTGTGGAATCAGAAACGACGAAGGTACCAAAAACACCCAGACCCGAGAAAATGTAAAAATTTTTTTTCCTTACTGACCCGTCTGGGAATCGAACCCGGGACCTCGACACCTTGAAAACCGGTGTGTACACCACTCCGCCACGGAGGTCGTTAAAGTAATAAGTAGCAACACCGTTTTTAAAAAGTAAATAGTTTTTTGCCAAGTAACTTTTGATCAGTTTAGAATTGTGTCGCCTCTTACTCAAGTTGCGTGGTGTCGACACATTAAATAAAAAGTAGCACCACCCCTTACATTAAAACAAAAAAAGAAGGTACGGTACTCGCGTTTCCGGCGAGGTCATACGCAGGTAAGCTGAACTATCACACTATACTTCAGTCTCGAAAAGGACAGCGAAGTGTCTATAGCTTCGTTAATTGTGATTGTTTTAATGCAAAAAAGCGTAAGAAAAATGTACCTTTCTATCTATTTATTTAGCTTACAAACCGCTTAAGTCACCATAACAAGACACATAGAATAAATTTTCACGCGTTAGTAGCTACACCAAACAAATCATTTTCAATATTTTCTAATAACTAAAATAATTTTGAGTGAACGAGATAAAAATATTGAATGAACGCGTGCAAGTGTCACTTCTATTGATTGGGCCAGCGCAGCACCACGTCGGGCCGGCACGCAGCAGACCACGGATGTATTCTATGTACTCAACACTAACCACCAATATTAATACGCGCCAGAATAACGCCTCAACATTGTGTGCGTAAATTGTTCAGAAATGTAATTCACTTATACGCGTACCGTATCTTCCCCTTTTTGTTTTAATCTAACTAAACACTACCACTTCCCTTCCTAACGGTAGTGTAAGAGGCAAATCCTTACTACTCCTTGTACTGCCAGAAGAAGACGGACAGGAGTGTCTCCTCTTCACCATTAAATAAACTGCGATCATCAACACGCCTGACAAACGTGGCGATTTGGCTAAAGCCTACAATTGAAGAGACATGCGTCCAGCTGTGGACTGAAACAGGATGATGATGATGATTCACAATCTGTCTGAATGTGACGCTGAAACAAAACATTCCCCGATAAAATATAACCTAAAAATCTTTAGTAGAGTCCTAGAAATTTTAGGGCCTAAAACTCCATCTGTGTTATATCTTATCGCGTAGGGCCCCGGAATGTCTTTTTTACGGAGATCATCAGCGTTTTATTATTAACGAAAGTATAACGGGCGCGAGTGCCGAATCTTGCCATAACAAACTACCGAGTTAAGTGGCTGCTAAAAATACGCAATGTGACATAACTGGTGGACACTCCGCCGCAAAAAATACGAGACTAAATCTACTTGACGCCAATTACTTGGCTTGGCTAAAATGCATGATATTTTCAAATATAAATATATATTTTTTTAAACATAATTATTTATAAAGAGGCTGACAATAGCGACTCAGTTTCTAGAGCTGCTTCTTCGTGACACTAGCCCACACTTGTCCCGAAGCAATAGTAGGCTTACTATTGGGACGTACTTCCACCATCTGGAGCTTATATGCAAAAATAAAACTGTTATTACTGTTCTTAAAACTGTTCAAGCAATTAACTTGCTAGTGTCAATTAAAAGTACAATTCCTTGAATAGAAATTTTATGACTGATTTAGACGGGACTTGAACCCACAACCTTCCGATCACCATGCGACTGCTGAACTGCTCTAAGCAATTGACCCAAGAAAGTGTGTTTGTTCAAGGCTTTGTACGATGTGAGCCAGCGGCGTCAATGTTTTATATGGTTATGCACCTCCATCATTTTTATTATAATCTTTCTTTTTTTATCATGGCTCTTGATACCGTATTGTGTTGTAAAAGTTTTCTTTCATTCTTTGCTTCGTTTTGTTTTTATTACATATGAATAAATAGCTTTTTTGCCCGCTGCTCTGCCTGCTCAAACTACGTTTCGTGGAATACAAAAATAACCAATGTCCTTTTCACAAAATTGTATTCTATAAAACTTATTGGCTCCCAGAATACTAGCGTTGTGGCATACCATAGGCTAGCAAAAACATCTTTTACCATAACAAATCTTGAAATACCTATGTTTCTCTTCAAATCGCCCAGGGGAGTGCACGTCAATTCTGGGTAGGGTATGCAGCAGTCCAAAAGTTTTAAAAACCTTTACCATAGGAGTAATATAGGGATCGGTATTTTATTTAGTTAGACGTAGTTCGCAGGGTAGACATAACTTATTGGCATGTATGGTTTGTACGCCACTAAAACCGCCTAGAATACGTAGCCGAGTGTACCCGTCCACCGTCAGAGGCGCCATAAAATTATTTACGAACGTACCTGCGCGTTAACGGGCGCCCTAAAGTGAAAAGTATTTTATGAGCGGTTTACGGCCTGACTCATGCGTACCTACGTACGTCCACGAGAAATTGCACAGGAATCTATAAACGGGACGTAAGAGAGAATGCTTGAATTCATCATCATCTCTGGACACAGGCCTCCCTTGGAAAGTCAAAAAAGAATAAAAATTTGTAGTTCAGGCATATTATCCATTGACCTAAAGCTATGAAATTTGGCCTTTGTAAAAACCTAAGATAGGTACTCGATTCCTGAACTTTTTACAATAAGTTCCTGCAAATTTGTTTTATCCAGCACATCAGGCTACACATTTTCGTTGCAAACTCGCACCTATGTCAACTGAATATTTTCCCTCTAAGACTGACTGACCCCTTTAAATTTGTTTTGAAATTTAAACTTCATACATGCAATGATTTATTTTCACAATATCGTGTCACCTATTATTTTAACAAAGCGAAAAAAAAAACTCTGACTGTTTATTAAGGTCAAATTGTCAAAAATTAAACAATTGGGCAATTCAATTTCTTGTAAGTTTTTACCCCCTTTATGGGACGATCGATTTTTACAATAAGAACTAGCTGACCCGGCAAACGTTGTTTTGCCATGAAAATTATTAAATTACTAAAATGGCTAACAAAAAATAGGGGTTGGTGGTAAAAGGGTAAGGTTAATCTCAGAGACTATTAGTACCTACTTAAAGGTGTGGATTGACATGGATTTGTAAACAACCACGCCGAAATAATAGTAATTTTTTTTGGGTTTACCCTACATGTAAAGTAGAGTTGCCACATACCTACACAATCAGAGTTAAAAATTTGATAAGGATGCACATTAAGTACAATATATTTTATATCAATCGAATAGATACAACATGACTTAAATATCCATCCATGCCGACATAATTTGACCGGGTGACTTATATCTAGTGCTAGTGCCACAGGATGCCACAGTATAACTTACTTCTAGTCATATACTAAGTCTATGGTTTCAAGGCTGGTTTTACAGTCGCGCTGATCATCGGCGCTGACCGTCAAAATGTATGAATGCAATGGATGTATGAAAGTATGCATCTCCAATGCACGCAAGACCGGGAAAATTTTATGTAGATGTGTTAGGCACACCAGGTACTTACCATAGCAAAAGGTTTCATTGCTACAGTTTGCTACAGCGGCCAGAAAAACAAAAATTTTGTCCCATTAGAATCCTGAGCGTTAGCAAGGGAATTAAAAGAGCACAAGGTGAAAAATCTTTGCACTCGAGTGCAACACGTAACTTTTCATCCCCCCTTAGCGAGGAAATGACTCAATGCAACATAAAACATTTACAATCACAAGATACTTTTGTTTCAGTAAATATGTACCTATATTTACTACAACATTATGATATGTAAGTATTAAAATAAACTTCTTCGTCGCTGGAATCACTCATGTTTTTTTACTTGTTTTTAAGTTTCTTATTTATAACAATACGAATTCAAAACAAAATGGCGAGCGCAAAGCAAATTGAAAACATAAGTACACCAAGGAGGTTAAGAGTCTGAGCTTTTAACAAATAAAAAAAAAGATGTATGATAAATACGTCACCATGGAGATGAAAGTAAATAGGTTTAATGATGTTTTGAAATCACATACCTAGTGCACGCGATGTTCTAAATTCAAATTTACTTTATCCTCTAGCGAATAAAAACCGCTTTTGCACTCAGATATCGAAGAGCAAAAATACTCTTTCCGAGATGGTGGGATGATAACACGTTTTTTTGGCCTTTTTAGTACAGAACCTTTCGTGCGCGAGTCCGACTCGCACTTGACCAGTTATTTGTATGGGACTGTGTCTAGTGCCACAGGATGACAGGATGCAATGCCCCAATGTATAGTCTAATGTGCTGTCGTCTGTAGGTACTTAAAATAAATTATAGTTTAAAAAACTAAAAAACCACGCTTTTAAAACAGATTGAACTAAAAAATTAAAAATAAAACTGTAGTAATCAATTGAAAAATTCATATTATTGTACAAAAAGCGTGGGGTGCTTGTTATGATATCCACAGATATAGTAAATTATTGATAAAATATTTACAACAATCTAAATCAAGCCCCCCACGCTTTTTGTACAATAATATGAATTTTTCAATTGATTACTACAGTTTTATTTTTAATTTTTAGTTCAATCTGTTTTAAAAGCGTGGTTTTTTAGTTTTTTAAACTATAATTTATTTTTTACTTTTTAGTTTAGTTTATAAGATTTGATTCCTTCTTTACCGACTGTAAGTCCAAACCTATGCAGGAAACATAATTGATACAGATCGCGCGCTAGCTCTATCTCTTTTACTCCCTCTTACAGAGGAAAACTGGGAAAACTGTTATTAAATTATTGCATTGTCATCGGTCCTTGATACGTGTGCAAAGTTTCAAATTAATCAAACTTCTGGAAATCGGTCAAATTTATGCTCAAAGATTCCATTACATACATAGATACATAGATAGATACAACCCAAGCTAATAAAAGCGTGGTAATAACCCTTCCTGTTGGATTTGCCGTAGTCAGGTGATCTTCTTCTTCATCGTTCCGCTCTTGACAGAGGGGTCGTGGTCATCAAGATTTTTGAGTGCCACACTTCACCACACGCCGCCACTCTTCCCGAAGAGCCGCTTTGCGGGAGCATTCGCTGATGATTGCCGAACAACTAGCCTTGATCTGGTCGGTCCATCTCATTGGGGATCTTCCTCCGGCTCTGGTGCCCTCCACTCTGCCTTGTACAACGAGACGCTCAATGGACGTTCCCTCTCGCCTTGACACATGTCCGAAGAAACTGAGGATCCGAGATTGCACCGTGGAAAGCAGGCGCTGTTTAATACCAAGCTCTTTGAGTATTGAGACATTGGTCCGAAACTTGGTCCAGGATACACCGAGCATTCGTTTCTAGCACCACATCTCTAGCGCCTCCACTTTCTTTTTCTCGGCTTCTCTAAGCGTCCAGGTCTCTGCAGCGTAGAGAAAGATGGGGAAAATGAGGATTCTTACAAGTCGGGTTTTAGTGGCTTTCGTTATATTGCGATTGTTCCAGACCTTTTTCATTTTATCCAATGCTGACCTAGTGATCGCCATTTGTCTTTTAACCTCGTCAACATCCCCCGTTGTTTGTGATTAATGCCCCGAGGTAGATGTATGATTGGACTACTTTACAGTTCGCAATATGTGTGACTTCTGGCGAATTATTGTTAACACGATCTACAATCATCATCTTTGTTTTGTGGCGATTAATCTTTAGTCCAAATGCTAGGCTAACGCTCTCCATTCTACGCAACAGCTCATCCATATGGGTAGTACTGCTTGCAAACAGGGTGGTGTCGTCCGCATAGCGCAGGTTCGTTCATAGTCAGGTGATAAAGCTGGTCAACTACCAGGGACCACGGCGTCTTTTACAAGTTTAAAGCAGAAATTGCCTTCCTAAATAAATCAGGAACTGTTCCTATCAGAGTACCTACAGTACTTATTATGTTTATCAAGGGGACCATTTAGGTTTCTTTAGTTAGCGCATTTAAACAATTATTTTGATCCTTTAGCGCGTCGGCATCGGCACGGACGCTTCGCCCGATATGGCAAGAATCGTCCAGTTAAGTACTTACTTAATATATCGCGCTCGATGAATTATGGTGCGATCCAAATACTTATAGTTAGGAATAATATTTCTTCTAATTTCTAATCAGACTGCACAACTAATGCAAGGGGAGCGCTGAATTCCTAGTCTAGGTACCTATGCTTCGGCTAGTAAAACGTTCTAAGTTCACCCTTTTCTTTTTATTCTCAATTTATATCTTCCCCGGGCATCTCAAATTTTGTTGGTTTTAGTCTTGAGAGTTTATGGTTAAAACAAAATTATTAGTACTTTTTTGGCTACCATAACTTGTAAAAGACCGTAACTTGACCTTTGTAAAACTTAACGTTACAATCCAATGAAATGACAAAAACAAAAGTTCTATAAAAGTAGTCTGTCTTAACACCCATTGAGTAGAAAAAGAGAACATTTACCTTTATGATTGAATGCAGTTAGGACACGGTACGTTGTAAAACTTTAAATCGCACATATACACTTCGAACGAGATTAAATCTCAATGTCTCCAGCATCCAGCAGTTCTACTAGGCACGCAGAGCGCGGTAAGAAGCCGCCACGGACTTCAAAGGACGCCGACAGTTTAGGGCTAGGAAAATAAGAATGGGTGATGAAAATAAGTAATCCTTACTAATTAATATTAAGCAAAAGTGACTCTGTCTGTTACACTTCCACGCTTTTACGTTTAAACTAATGAGCGACTTTGATGATTTTTGCTGTATTTTAGTTGGGTTATTTTTTAATGAAAAATATAATGTTACATTACTAAATTTTTACTCCGTCGCAACATTTTAATGTTAGTATTTACCAGCGTTAGTAAATTTAAAAAGAAACGAGTAAAAAAAAACGCTCATCTTATTAATTGTCTATTTTTGAACCCTAACTGATACTGTAAATAAAAAAAGGTTACAAATAAACTTACCTTTACTAACTTATATAACACCTTTTTTTCCTAGTCAATTTTAAAACAAATTTATTTAATACGGGATCCAATAGGTGGGATTAATTAAAATACATAAATAGAGTCAATTAATGTATTTTCATCATTTACAACACCTACGCTTCGATAACAATAATCTAGCATTTCACTATTCAATTGTATGTCATTAACTCACTTTAGTCATTAAATCACAATACAATTTTAATTCAGGCCTCCGATTGAAAAATATTTTAAAACGAATTGACAATCGATTAATTGTAACTAAATCGATAAATTGTCATTGCCTCATACATCGCACACTTAGATGAAAACATAATTACTTACCTACGTTAAAAAACAACAAAATGTTTGTTTAGAAACATAAATATAAACGCGCGTTACATTAATAGACAGTACCTCATACGACAGGGTACTTAATAGTAGCTTAATTTGGGACTAGATGGCTCTGTGTGGCCCGGTGAGGCATGTCTTAAAATACTATTACTATACTATTATTAATAATATTAACTTTTTGGATATTTCAATTTACGTCTGTTTTGAACAACGTCTAGACAGTATCGTGACAGCCAGGGTTGTCAAAAGTAAACAATATATAAAAATATTTATTTACTGCAGATAAACACTCGTAATCAGCACCCCAATGAACCTCAAAATTGACACCCATGTCAAGTTATAAAAAATTACGTCCGCCATCTTGAATTTAAAAAAGGATAGCATTTTTGTAATCAGCAGCCCAATTGACCTCGAATTGACAACTATTTATCTTATTAAAAAAAAATTCACCATCTCGAATCATTCGATATCAGCATTCCAATAAATTCCAACAAAAAAATATAAAATAATTTAAAACACAAACATTTGTTAGCCCTGAATGCTGTGTCCCGAACTGCTAACATCGTTTTGTTCGCAGTTCGGGCTCGGCCTTCCCGCGTCTCGCCCCTCACACCCCGCACAATTGCCCTGTCTAGACGTCTTCGTCGAACGACTGTATGGTTCATAGACTGTGGTAATATAGTGTCGAGATTATTCGGCTGTCAAATCGTTCAAGAACCGTTCTGAATCGGGGCCCAGGCCCGCGTAACCAAATCGTATCACAATCATAATTGAATAGCAGGTTTTTGACAGTTCTAGTATGGGCTAAATGTCAAAATCGTCCAATTCAATCACGATCGAACTGCGATTGAAATAGCTGAATAAGGCCCCTGTACCTTACACGCACGTACGATACAAAATTATAAAGCTATCTGTTTACAAATAATATTTCAAATTATTTTATGATTACAAAGGCATTTAATTGTACAAGTATCACCGTTAGTAATATTTTATTTCAGATTATTATTAACTTCTTAATTATTTCACAATAATATGCATTACACTTACAACAACATTGAGAATACAAAAATTCTGGTGTTTTTGTTTTTTGACAGTTTTTTGCTATATAATTTGGTGTCTAAGTATTACGATTAATCGTAATCGCCGAATTATTACAATTCTAATATTAATCGAAATAAATTAACGATTATTTACGATTGACGATTTAAAAAAAAACTAACAAATACTTTAGTAAAAATACATTTCATCATATCTGGCACGACGATCATGTTTCTAACTGAAAGACATCTACTTTTACCAAAGTTTCTGTTACCGCAGACTAGCAAAATAATAAGCTATGCTGCGGTAACCTCATAAACTAATTTGCTACACATTGTTATTATAATTAGACGAAAATAAATAAATATTTAAAATTAAAATAATTACATTGATTTCAAATGTGGTGAACATGTAATCGATAGTTTTTTACAAATGTGTTCGTTATTATCAGCGTTAATCAAAACTGATAATCGTAATCCTAATCGTAATGGAGTCCTTGGTAAAATATTTTATTAGTTTAAACAAGAAAGAAATAATAAATGCCATAATATTAAATAAATAACAGATAAGGACTTTGAGGCATATGTATTTCAAAACGCCCGAAAAACTTCCGAGTGAGTAAATTATTAAATTATTATGCGCAGACTGAATAGAAAATAAATAATTTGTTATAAATTAAGCAGGTGTTTGTTAAACAGTACCTATTATTATGCCATTGTGATGTAGGTACAATCAGTAAGATTGATATTTTGAAACAATCTGTTAAGCAATTTATAGGTAACTCTACTGTAAACTGAATTATAAATATCTTTAATATTTTTATTTTTTTGTTGCGGCTGTCAAAAAAATTAAAACATTATATTTACATTTCAGTTAAATTATGTGCTATTGTTTAGAAAAATGTGATGTTAAAAGTTCGCGGGACAAAAAATCAACCATAACCTCACCTTCTAATGCAACATGCGTCTTTTAATTAGTGACATTATTGGTTTTTGATGTTTATTCATACATTAACTCTGTTTAGTGAGTTAGTCGTTGTAATATTGCTATTTTTTAATAACTTCCTAATGGATTTCATTATAAGGAGTCATGAGACTCATGACTTGTTACGCTAACAATATGACAGCGCGTTTTAGACCAGAACATTAAATCCATATTTCGATCCTTTTCATGGTTTCGTACCTGTGCAGAAAAAAAGGAATCTTTATAAGATTGACAGTATATCTGTCAAACACCTTTTCACAGGAACGCGTAGAGACATAAACTCGATATTAAAACCCACTACTAAGATGTTAGATCTCTTCGAGTTGTGAATACCTAAACCAATTTGGCTTACGCAGTCAAAAGATGTGGTCGTTTATGTTGCATTTTCCATTACTTTGAGAATTGAATCAAAACCTATTAGGTCCCTGTTAACTGGAATAATGAATATACACCGTGAAATTTTAGTGGTTGTTTTCCCACAACAGAACGATTCGCCTTTAGTAGCACCATCGAATCGTGCGAGTTATTTTTAAAAAAATAAAGATATCGTTGTTCTCAACTAATCAAAAAAATAATCATCAACTCAAAAGCGTGAGATACGATAGTATCTTTACAAAATGTGACGTGTTTGGGTACTGCTTGCCGCACGAAATCAATGTTCAAAGCAAAAGAAGCTCTACGCACTAAGTAATACAGCATAATCTGTACCGCGCGAAGGGCAATGACCACGGCCGGTGACCGGCTGCGGCGCGGCTGGTACCATTGGTTCGAGGTTGCTTTCCAGTTTCGTTTATCACAATCGTGAAACTGCTATTTATTTATTTGAATAAAAAAACTGCACAAATCTATTGTACTACTAAGATAGAATCATTTTACTGCGGGAAAACAACCACTAAAATTTCACGGTGTATAAACTTGAAAAAATTTGATTTAAGTATGGGAAAAGTAATATAGTGTCGAGATTATTCGGCTGTCAAATCGTTCAAGAATCGTTCAAGAAAAAACAAAATTTTTCAAGTTTATATAAGATATTATAAGTGCAATTAAGTTGCTAAAATATCAAATGAAGTATGGAATAATGAAATTCGGCAAGAATTAATATCTTGTATCACAAGTTTCAGAAAAAAATATCCGTATGTTTTTTAGTTATCTTGCAGCATTGTGTGGTGGTACGAAAACCTGTGCGTATGATCAAAACCTATTTTCTTTAAACAAAGTGAAGGGATTTTAACGGTTAAAGATAGTTCATTACATACCAATAGACATGGATCTAGATCAAGAGGCGTAACACCACAGAGTACCTATGTAACATATTTCATAACCATAAATTAAATATGTTGATGAGGCTAAGTATTCTACTTACCGCAATAATAATAGCATTTGCCTAATTTTTATCTTTTCCACAAAATGTTAAGAAATATGGAAATTTGCGAGCGGGAATGGGTTAGTTCTGAATAACAACCTACTACGGTTAAGCTAGTTTTTCGAAAATAAAAAAAACTGGTTTTTTTCACTATCTTTGCTAGTATATACCTACCGTATTACGCTTAATAAAATGACAATGCATATTAAACAGCTGTTATCAGGTAAATAACACTGAACACACAGAGTATCAACATTTTATCGAAATTTTATTATAAATAAATTACTTACAAAAAAACTTAACATTATCATGTTGGTAAATAAATAAATATTATAAATATTCAGAGTTAGCTGCTTCAAGATTTCTATGTACCATATTTTTTGTGTTTTCGATATTTCGATAATTTTGCAAGCGCCATTGATCACGAAGTTTCGTGATCATGGCTCTTGCAACGGAAGTTCTGTGATCATAGCGCTTGCAACAGTTCAACATTCCCAAAATATCGGAAACTCATATCGAAGCAACTTACTCTTATGACAGTGATCATGAAAGATTAAATCAATTATTATGTGATTATTATTATTCGGACGACATAGTATTGTTGGATATTGCAGTCAATATTAATTAATGACACCACGATTTTTAATATATTTTTATCAACACATTCAGTTAATCTATTACCAATATTCCACATACGTATAGCTCTCATTACCGATTTTGAAACATTAAATAAATAAATAGAGTTCAATGTTAATTGAGAAACATTTACATGGTAAATTAATTAGTTGTTTGCTATACAAAAACATTGAAAGGTAGGTAGGTACGATTTACATAAAGGAAATACATTAAGTCACTACTTAGTGCTGGCATTAAAATAGAACACACCCATACTTTTCCTATGGGTGTCTTAAGAGGTCTACAGGAGAACTGCCGAAAGGGCAGTATCGTATTCTCTCCACCATAGACCAAACTTGCCTAGGATCGCCATTATCGGATCAAAATGCCTCAAATAATAAAAAAAAAACAATTTCTACTAGAGCTAAGTGCTAACCCCAATTGATTCAATTTTATTACGTCTAAACAAAATCAATTCTCAAAAAACTAGAACAGTATCATTTTAGCAAATTATTAATAGTATTTATTGAATCACTGTTAACTGCTTTTCAGTCTCGCATTCTTTCGTATTGTACATTATTGCTAAAAGCAGCCGCTTTTAGCGTTAGCGACAAATTTGACTTTATAGACAACTAAATGAAAAGTTTGCTGTGATTCAACCCCTCTAGAGATAATTTGCTAAAATGATACTGGTCTAGTTTTTTGAGAATTGATTTTGTTTAGAAGTAATGAAATTAAAGGGGGCAGTCTAAAATCAGCAGTTAGCATCTAGTCCCCTTATGCCTCATCATAATTAGCTTATGTATAGGCGTAATTGCCATAATCGTTTGGCGACGGACTATAAGAGTACCAACAGAGGTAGAGAGACCCTGCTTGTCTTCTGATTCTCATTTAGTCGCATCTTACGACACCCAATAGCTCAAGTCGTGGGCAGCTAATTCTAGGCCGGCAAAAGTCGAGCGGAACTTTTTTTATTATCTGACTCTTCTTGACCATGATCTTGAGTACCTATACAGTATATTCACACTTTTAACAATCCACAAACCTTATTACTATTAAGTTATTTAGTGTCAAAATCATAAAAATATTATTGAAGCTGGCGATCAAATTTACAATTACTATGAGGAATTTTGTGTCAATCCTTCTTAGTAAAAGAGAGATCATCAGTAATACCAAAATAGTCAATTCATATATTACAAAAATACCTTTTCTAAGGCAAGTCTTTTGTGCGTATTGTGATGATTCACATTTGGTAACATGATATAAAATTGAGGAACTTTCTACAGACTTTAAAGATGTATAAAAATCATTGGACTGCCTAAGATTTCAGTTAAACCCATAAACTTTCGCCAACCACACGTCCGCTTTCCAATTTTGCTACTATGTTATTACTTGTTTTGTTTTTAAACTGTTCTAAAGCAATGATAGTGATAGTGTTAATTGATAATACATCTCCTTTAACAATAATGTCGTCTTAGTTTGGGACTCGAAGGTCGACAGCGGAAGTTGAGGCAATCGCTATTTTTATACAAGGAAGTGTGTTTTAAGGTTTGTTTAGACCAATTTCAGCGATTTTGTGCAATGAGCCAGGTCATAGTAGTTTCATTAATATTTTAGATGTCTTTTTGACACGACAATGTTCTAGTTGGAAAATGGACGCCCGGATAGCAAAAGGTCGTGAAATTCAATCCTTTCTAAAGAAGTCTTTTCGAGTAAGATATCTTAGAAAAGCATTAAAATAACGAAATTGTATGTTTTTTTGTTTCTAGACTGGATTAAATAAATAGTAACATAGTAATTTATTGTTAAATTAAGTTGATCTATAACTATTCTTTTCCCGCACACTAAACGGAAGGAGACACTACATATTTGCTCAGCATTGCAGTCTTACTCGATTCATTGAATAAAACGAGCTTCTACACCATATATGTAACACTTAGAAAACATTTCAAAGGTTTTTCTTCCTAACAACTATACCAAACCGCCAGACAACCTCTATATACAATTCATTCTGGCAGTGAGCGACCAGCTGGTCTCATTTCTCTATATACACTTTGTAACCTCACCATATCCTTATACCTTACTAATTTAATTTAAAGCGATAAAATAAATTAAAAGCATGTTTTTAAAAAGAAATAAATTCACACCCTTTGGGCTATTTATAAATTACGTCACAAATTTTGTGATTTCGGGCATACAGAGGTTTTACGCGATCATTACCCGATTCAGATTCGTCATCCGGTGCGTGGTCGCCGTTCCAAAGGCCATTCCTAATATATCTGTCATTGTCTTATACTTTAAGACACTGGCATGAGTAAGAGAGACAGATGGAGTCAAATATTGTGTAGCGGAGTAAGTTTTCAAAACCTTTCCGACCATCTACTAGGGTATTCAAAGTTTGGAACTAAAGGTAAAAAAAAAACTATTCGTTCTTGTTCTTCTATCCACCCTTTGCTACATTCAAAAAGAAATTCTTCAAGCGATTTTGGATATCTTAGTTCTTTTCGGATATCCTAGTTCTTTCACGGATTTCCTCATTTTTTTCTCTATTACCCCCAACACTGATCCTTCTTATCAAGACCATAAAAAGGCAACTGTTTTAATAATTCACGAATACAGACTTTTGATCGGCCGGGCTGCAACGAATTTCTAACCGATTTATTCTAGAATGTGCGTTTAGCTTTGCATTTAATATTTAAAAATCGTTAACCAACGACCGAACGGCCTTATTGAGTGACGTCATATCTGAATGTCCTCTTATTTCGTAAAGCCTCGTACACATTAGAGAAGAAACGCTTGGCACGTACCTGTATTGCCCGACACTCTACCTCTATCGACCGTTAATAGAAGAGGTCCTTGGACACGTCGTGTATTTTGACATCGTTTAGGACTCAATAATAAAAGAAAATTATTCCCCAAAAGATTGACAACCAGTGGTGAAGGCTACGAAAAGAAAAAAATTATACCACATAATTTTAGCGTACACTTTTGAGTCTGCAAAAACAATCCCGACGATTACCATGTCCTCACTCGACATTGATAACTTTAAAATACATTTCGTCTGTTTTTTTTTTGTTTTGATGGTCCTGAAAAAAGTCGTACGAGGTCCCTCAAACATAAAGGTATCGCTCAAAGTCGGACAACTTTTGTAACGCAAAATTTGGCACCTAGTGAGCAAAAAACTTGAATGCACAACCAAGGAACTTTTTAGAACATAAAGTAAAAGTAACAGCCTATAATCATCCTACTACAGGGAAGAGGCCTCCATCATTGAATTCAAGTTACCACTGCAATGACGGGAACTGGCATAATCACCACGCTTGCCAAATGCGAGTTGGTGATCACAAACCCGAGCAACGTTCGAAAATTCGAAACTATTTGAAATATATTTGAATTTTATATATTTGAACTATTCGAAAATATTTTAGAACATAATAATTATAAAAGCCTCGTTACCATTTAAAATTTTACAAAACAATTATTTTATACTTTCCTATAGGTAATTTAAGTTTTTTATTCGGATCAATTTTACATTTTACAATATGTACTTACAAATAATTTTCGCATTTTGATTTAGAGTAATTTGATACAAAACAACTTGTTCGAGCGATTTCTGCGCGATATTTTCTGGCAGTTTTATGTTAACTTTTAGTTAGATCAACATTACTTACAGTATGTACAATTTCACAACAAGAGCGCTTTTTGTTTAAAACTTGCGACTGTAGTCCAAGGATTTAGGACAGCCATCGCAAAAGTGGCGCATTCCCACAATTTTCATGTTTGTAACCTTATTGTTGCCTTCTAGTCAGAAAGTGGTATATTTTTAAGGTAAAATGGCAAAACATACGTTTTATAGTTTCCTTATTAGACATTAAGAAACTAAAATTGTATGTTCGGTCATTTCAGTTTGAAAATATTTAGATAATAAATAAATGTGGACAACATCACATACACTGTTTCTGATTCCAAACTATTTAGAGCACTTGTATTTTGTAAATCAGAAAAAAAGAACGTGCCACAAACCCAGACCCAGGAAAATGAAGAAAAACACTTTTTTTATATTGACCCGACCTGGAATCGAAGCCGGGACCTCCGAGCAGGCGACACCTTGAAAACCGGTGGGTAAGCCACTCCGCTACGGAGGTCGTCCTATGCAAAATATCACTTTTTGAATAGTGGGCATCAGTTAGCTTATAAGCGCGGGGTGTATGAGTTAGGCCACTTTTGCTCGCGGTTCCAATTATTGTCAGCCGCGAGTTGGAGGATTTTAGACTACTGTGAATCTCTATCTTTACGTGAATTTACACTTGTTTATTGTACTCCTGTATTCAAGCACATCATCTAAACAGTGTCAAGGATGTCTTAAGGACAGAATTTCAACATCGATGTTTTTGTAAAATATTTATGTTACTTGTTTCCCCCTCAAATGCTTTGATGTTTCGCATTATAAATGTATCTCATAAATAGACCCCGCTTCCATTACCGACATTTGGGCGCTAATCAACAAACAGAGTTGTTGTTTATTAGGAAGTCTTAAACTATATTTTTATTTAATTCACAAAATATAACTTTCCTTATCTCCTTGTGATGCGTTTGAATTTTTTCGTAAAGTTAAATATATTACAATAAATTAAAATAAATTAAAGATACGGTAAACCATCGCTAACGTGTCTCATACGGTCAAGGAATTGAATTAGGTACTAAGCAGATTGAAGTAACTATAATTTAGTCGGGTTATAATACCGATAGGTCAATAGTATCATTGATTTGATTAGTCATCAGTCCTAAGATGTCTTATAACCCGGCAAAATGTATATTTCGTAAACCTGTCAAATTTTAGAATTATTTGACTATAACGTACATACACATGGGTTTCAGCATGCCTTCACACTGTAAGGCAAGCTACGATCAAAAATTCTCTAGAAGAGTATGTGAGACCAAAATTTGAGTTGTATTTTTAGGAAAGTTACTTTTCTAGGGAATTATTACTCGTAGAATGCAAGCTCTTCATTGATCTAAATGTGCACCTATTTGACATAAGGCTGCACATTTGGTACAATACATATCAATTGAATGGATACAACATGACATAAAAATCAATACTATTGCATGTCAACATAATTTGGCCGGGTTGTAAAGTTGACTCTGACATAAATTCAACGTCAATCATTTAATCGAGGTCAGTATTAGGTTAGGTGTCATTTTTGTTCATAATATACAAAAAGATGTTAGGATGTCATGAAATTCGAATTAAGAACAAGCACTCTAGTTCCGTTTCCAATAAATTCAGTAACCGTTCCGATTCACGTAGACTCACTGATTCACACTCGATGCTTTACCAGCTCGTATGGCAGAGGCGTGATACGCAGAATAGGAAGGAGGTTCATGGCGGATCATGGGCGCGCGTCGTTTGATGACTCAATGTCGCTGGAACTGCTCGATACGGACTTCTTCGGCTTGTATTCAGTTATGACCACCGTCACGCCGCTTACGGTTACCTGTCGACAAAGGTATGGCGTCATCATTCCTCGTTCTCGGGAATCAGTGAAGAAACATCGACTTTTCAATCGAATCGATAAGACTCAAAATATCATTTATCGATTTACAAAAAAAAAGCATTTATTTCTTTTTTTAATTTCGAATTTGTAAATATTCCGGAAAACAAAACAACGAAGCTATCGATTCAAAAATTGATATATGACTAGATTCAAAAAATTTCAAGGTTTTTTTCTGGTTTAAACAAAGTAAACCGAGTTCACTGTTGACAGTGCATCAGATTTTGGATGATTATCATCAGAAATCTATGGTTACATACAAACAGTTATTGTCAATCGTTTTATTGTTGTTTATCGAAATCGAAAAATCAAATCTTGATACTGGAAAGTGTAGGTAATTTTCGAATTATTGGTCTCAGACTGCCATGACCAAAGTTATGGGTAGCAATTCTAACCATTTCTAACATTTTATACAACGTGTAACGGCTTAGCGATCAACTCAGAGCCTCTCTGTAACCCTCAGGCGAAAGTCTGTTGTGTTTAGTAATACAAATAAACACGCATATTAGTATACAGTCTAGCGTCTAGGACTCACCTCTCTCGTCTGTGCAGAGCTTCTGTCCACATTGCTAAGTCTAGGCGGATGCCGTCGCTTCTTCTTAAGCGAGTTGGCTGACCGCGGCCGCTTCTGTGAGCTGGTGGGCGCGGTGCCGGCCGCCTGAGCCGCCACCAGAGCGGGGTTGATGCGAGGCTTGCGTGTCGAAGTGCCTTTCAAATAAAATGTTTATTCAGACTTTTTTTATTGTAAGGCTTCCTCATCACTATTAGAGTCTTAATAAGACAGCTGAACATAATTTTCGCATAAAAAAAAGAGGATTTTAGATATTTTTCTCGAATAAAATTTTGTACCGTCTGGTTGATCTAGTGTTTTTAGTACCCGGTCAAGGTCTCGGGGTCCTGGGTTGGATCCCCGGGTCGGGCTACAAAAGTTAAGAATTTTTAAACATTGTTCAAATGGGCCACTACGCATGGGACAAACTGCGAGTGGGACGAACTGCGAATGGGACGAGTGACGAATGTGACGATCTGCGAATGGGACGAGTGACGAATGTGACGAACTGCGAATGGGACGAGTGACGAACTGCGAGTGGGACGAACTGCGGATGGGACGACCTGCGAATATGGGACGAACTGCGAGTGGGACGAACTGAGAATGAGAAACTGCGAATGGGACGAACTTCGAATTGGACGAACTGCGAATAATTCGGCCCTAACACGTTTATAATATAGTTTAACATGACCTAATAAATTGTATTGTTTATCGGCCGGTCCCAATAACCTATCTATCTTCAGTTTTGGCATATCTGAGATAGAAAACAACTTTTATCTTTGTTTCTCTGGACGGCAAAATCAGAGACAGAAGATGTTTTCTATCTCCGATATGCCAAAACTG
The DNA here is from genome assembly GCA_949315895.1 of Anania crocealis. NCBI lineage: Eukaryota > Metazoa > Arthropoda > Insecta > Lepidoptera > Crambidae > Anania > Anania crocealis. Next base: position 4,227,290 of record OX438872.1, on the reverse strand, counting down.
AAGATAGATAGATTATTGGGACCGACCGTTAATTACTATTTGTATCACTTTGCTATAAGCTTATTGTATCCATTTCCTAACAACACACTACATTACATCAAATAAATGTGAAATCCATATGGAAACGGCCTCTTTAAAATGTTACACGAGTATTCTAACCACCATTTTGAACTGGTACTTCTATTTTGGCCTGAAATCTCCATGTTTATACACATAATACAACCGCAACTCCCTGCCCCAGGGATGTTGGATATCGTAGTCTATGCGTCCCAAAGCAGAACACTGTTAAAACTTATGTGTAGAGCAATACAATATCTATCGCTTCACAAATAGAGATCAGAATCGTATGAAACAACTGAAGTATCCAGAAATCTGGGGTTGAAAGTTGAAAACAAAAGCACAATAGAAAAGATTTAGGTTTAGTGAGAAATAGTGGGAGTTTTAAGGCGTTATTGAGGCACTTTCGTATAGTATATTCGCTAAAACGATATCTAGGTAAGACTGAATATTTTAGGTCGTTTTAGCAGTGTTTGATATTTTTTCAATTACGTAGTTTCTTAGAGCTTCTTATTTCCGCATGAATATTATTCAAGAATAATAAGATAAGATCTTAGTGATCGTGATGAGTGAGAGTTTTTATGATCTACTAATTTCCTTGTTTTTTTTTTATGTGTGTATGAAATTGTTGATATTTATCGAAAATAGCGAAACTTTGTAAAAATTTACTATGTAGCCAGAGTTATTAAGTAAGTAGCCTGACGGGTTACTGACCTACATGTCATCAGTCTGCAATCTGCCATCATTCTGGAATAATCGTAACCGTGCATTTCAATCGTCATTCTGTCTTAAAGTCTGAGCAGACTGACGAAATATCAGATGAAAATTGCTTAGGTAGGTTACCCGACCAGTTACCCAAAGTAATAAAATGAGACTAAATGTATTTTGACAGAGACACTCTGTATTCCAGCTATAGGTATATTCTTTATTTATTTTATTTATTTATTTGTTTAATTCAATCAACAAGGACAATCTTCATCGACAAAATAAAATCGCATTCGATTTTCATGTAGAACAATCTATAGATTGTAATACGCGACCCGAGGTTTGATAGTAGGAAACTAGCAGGTTTTGTAGGTATTGCCTCCAAAATTTTTATTTTTTAAATACCTACCTACCTAGGTCATTCGAAATCGGATGATAAAATCGGCGTTATTGTTTTGATTACTTCTTGCAAATATACTCATACAATGATAATGTGTCTCATACAGAATCCTGCTCACAGACACCAAAAGTAACATGAAAAGGAAAAACCTCTAAGGTATGCGCTGTTATTCATAGTAAACAATCGTAGGTACCTATACTACGCACCTGTCTAATATTGTATTCAGAAAGATTCATTATACTGGTCGTCCCTGTCACTCGTACCGCTATGAATAGCGTGCGAATGAAATAGAAAGTGGCATGCACGTTTGAATACGTAGTCATGACGTCACAGAGATCAACGAATCTAACCCCACCGGTTGGGAGAGCGAGAATTTTCATTCTCGAATGCATTTTGGTCGGATTATACGAAAGTGGACCGTCTCTAGGCACGCGCGGTGCGCCGAATTATTATGTATGTGCAGAATTAGAGATGAATCTATGCAATATACAATCCTATGCATATACAGCGTTGAGTGCAAGATTGATCTAGCTAGAAGCTGGGTCAAATATAATATAAACAAATACTACTGAAAATTAAGATACATCTTGAGAAAGCTTGTTTGGTTAAAAATATTTTGAAAAATTATACTCATTGAGTTAAGTACAATTTTCACAAACCTAAATAAATTTTCTCCCGCGGCTCCTACACGCTATATCTCGCATGCAGAAACCTGTTCCCAGCAGTGGGATACAAATTAGCCCAGCCCTTCTCAAGGTCTGATGTACTTTTTTATTAAACTTCATCAAAATCTGTTCAGTAGTTTAGAAAGCGTTTTACTTTCGCATTTATAATTATAAGTTAGGAAGCAAGGATTTAATTTTAAGTTTAAGTTATTTGCGAATAAAAAAATTACTAAGGCAGTGGATATGATTAAATATAACTTACTTATTATGTATTTTGCTTGAACAGTCAGACAAAATTTAATTGCTGAAGAACAGCCTTTTTTAAGTTTGGTAGCCTCACAGTAACTTGAGAGAGAACTCAACTGATGCTTGAAATATTTGTAAAAGTACGAAAAAGGTTCTAAAGGTGAGAAAATACAAAGAAATTGCAAGGAAATAAGTAATAAAAATAACGAATTTTATTTTCCTACAGATGGTATTTCTACATATTCAAGATTTGATCATGTCAAACTTTTCATACCTAGTTAGATTCAGATTTTTTTGGGAATAAACTAAGAAAAGCATATAAATTCAAGACAATATCTGTCAGGTAAGCTAGTATTTTATTATTGTTTTCTTGAATATTTGCCAAACTATATGTAAATTGAAATAAAAGTTCAACAATGTATCCAATGTTATTTCCTAATTATTAGTATATTATGTAGAAAGTGTCTTTATACCACTTTACAAATAGAACTCTGAATCTCATTTGTTAATGTTTTTGAAAGATTAAAACCTGGTTATCTGAAGGTTGTGGGTTCGAAGCCCACCTCAGTCTGGTAAATTGTATTTTCTCAGTTATTAAAATAGATTACATCAATTACATGTCTATATTTCAATATAGCTTTGGTCTAAAATAATTATCAAAATATGTAATCCTCTTGGGTGAACTTTGCAGGAGGAAGGAAAATATGATTTAATCCTTCGATCCCCAAGCGACAACCGGTTGTCGCGATAACAATTGATTTTAATTGTGTCTGGAATAACTCACGATCGAGGGATTATATTATGAATAAATTTTGAGTCTTAATTACCTAAATTCATATTATAGCCCTTAGAGAGCTAAATTTTAGCCCAGCCATATTAACCCTCGGTCACTCTCTATTATTCCGGACACAATTAAAATCAATTGTTATTGCGACAGCCGGTTGTTGGTTGAGCGTCGAAGCTTTTAACAAATTGTCAGTTAAATTTGCTACCCCAGAAAACTTTTTCTTTTTAAAATAGTATTATCAATTATTCAAGTATTATCCTATTCTCCAGTTCATGATTTAAATGGTTTAAATACATAATAGTTTCCAAAAAATATTATCATGAATTGTGTACTGCAATATTAAACATTTAATTGAAGAAATTTTAATAGGAAGCTTGTGCCAAAAAAACACAATAATTAAGTAGTCTATTAGATAGAACTCATGATTCAATTTCCACAAGTGATTTTAAACTCAAATGCACGAAGATTTTTAGGACATTTCTAAAGGAAGTCTAACTGATATAATAGGTACCTACTAATCTAAGGAGGTAGTTAAAGTTTAAGGAAACATTCTTGAAATTGAATCTGACAAGCCCGAAAGACACACATATTAAAATTAATACGAGTTGGAAAACTAGTAGTTTTGCTGTGCCTTTACCAAAGGCATTTTGACCTAGTCTATTAGGCTGAGCCAGACTACAAAATCGATGTAAAGAGATGGGTAAAGTTAAGCATGTTTAGATAGATAAACGAGGACAAAGGAGTGGGTTATAAGAGAAAACAACTATCTAAATACCTTTTCTAACGTCACACATCGAACATTTGAATGCTTCAGCGTTGTTTCTGTATGTACAAACGCTACAATCCCAATAATTTTCTTCAAGTACTTTCGACTGCCGTTTGGCTCTGCGAATCGCATTTTTCTTGTCCATTTTAACTCACACTTACGTCTAAATAGAACTAATACGCATTAATCATGATACTTTACAGTATACACTGAATAATTTGTCACTAATTAGTGTAATAATTCGTCTAAGAATCATTATTTATGTTTTACCGTGCACAAAAATGTACACTTCAACCAACACGCCATGACAGGTCGTCTGTCAGTGAAAAGTTGGTAAAGCAGCACTGGCGCCACTTTTATGAAACTGGTTTATCGACATTTCTTAGTAAGTAAAAAAAATAACAGATGGCGGTGCATGCAATTGTCAAGTAAAACAAGGATAAAAATAATAAACAAGTAAGTATTTAGGTATTTAAAATGTGGTTTATTGCAGATTATTGGAATATTGGAATGACTTGAAAATAAATGTTTTTGGCGTTCATACTGTGTGTGCACTCACACCAACACAACGACAGTCGACCGACAACCGAAATGAAGATCGTAATGTAGTGTGTTCTTACCTAACTTAAGGTTCTTAACAATCACTGGTGTGCAATTTAATTTAATTATTTTTGGACAGAAAAATCTATTTGAAATAAATAATAACCATAGAATGAGACGAAAAAAAGGGATTTAAAGGTCCTTTTGTCGTTTGTTGTATTTGCTTAATTAAAGGTTAAGTGTTTCATTCTTTTGTCGCTGACTGTACGTATTAGCGCCCATGAGGCCGATCAACCTGGAGATCTTTTTTTTTAAAGAAGTCTGTCAGCCGTTATGGAGCCAGCGGTTCTAGTAAAATACTCCAGGAGGCCCCACAGATGCACAAATGCTGCCTTTGGCTCTGGCTCTAAGACCTGCTTTTGGCGAGGCAAAGATTATCCGCGCGCCTCTAGCGGCGAAATTTCGAAATTGTCTAAGAACGACACTTTGTTTTCAAGCTGAGGTAACCAGCACTGACGAGTTCGTCCTTGGTAACCAGTAGGCTTACTCTTGACAAGTTCGAGTTACGATCAAAATCGAATCGACGTCGAGAATCAGTGATTTGGTACGCTGAAAAGTGAACCTAAACCTTTGAGTCGATGGTGATTACGTTATCAACCGAAAATGTTTAACGGATCGCCATTTTAGATCGATCTTGACTTGATTTTGATTTCGATTCGATTGAGTTTGTTCAGATTTTGGATAGGTCGAATCGAGATCGAACTTAAATCAAATTCAAGAGTAAGGGGGCAGGTGGATCAAGATGAATCAAAGAAACCTGTTGTTAATAAAAGCAGAAATACGAACTATTGTTGCGTTCCTCAATGTAGTAGGTACTTACGGAGATTCAGGAATAAGTTTTCATTAATTTCCAAAAGTCTAAATTATGAAAAATGAATGCTTTATGAATAGGCAAGCTGATTTCATTAGCAATAAGAGTTTCTCCTTAAAAATTTTTAAGCTTCACCTTCTATTAAAATTTATAAATTTATGATAAAAAATAAAGTTACGGTCCATAATCATCCCACAGCAGGGCAAAGGTAAATCATTAAATTCAAATTACCACAGCATTGATGGGTACAGTCATAATCACAAACACGAGCAATGTTCGAAAATTCGAAACTTTTTGTTGCCTAACCCGGGGATTGAACCCGTAACCCTGAGATCTTGGCCCGGTAGGTTCATCTTTAACCAAAGTTTTAAATACAGTTAAGTATTTACTACGTGGCGCAGTGGCTTATCCACCGGTTTTAAAGTGTCGCCTACTCCTAGGTCCCGGGTTCGATTCCTGGGTCAATGTGGAAAAAAAAAGGTGTTTTACTAATTTTTCTTGGATCTGTGTGTTTGTGGTACCTTCGTTGTTTCTGATTATATTTTTGTCCCATATATTTTACAACGGCTTAAGAATATTAATAGGGTTGCTAGTTGCCAGGTTTTTGCAGTGCTTCGGGGATTTTTGCTGAGGCACATCCTGATGAATGCCCCGTTCGCCTAGCGGTTTGAATACTGGTCAAAGATCTCGGTTTCCCGGGTTCCCGGGTCGGGCAACAGTTTCGAATTTTCGAACATTGCTCGGGTTTGTCATCACCTTTCCGCATTTGGCAAGCGTGTCGATTATGCCTATACCCTCATAATTGCTATGGTTTGAATTATGGAGACTTTTGCCCTGCAGTGGGATGATTATAGAGCATTACTTACTTTAACCCTGATGACTGCAACGCTTTCATGAGCAAGAATAGCTTAGTTGCTCTGCAGCATAGGAAAACTCAATTCTGAGAACCGTAGCGGGAAAATATGACTCGTTTAAGTCGCCATCTTGTCGCCATCTTGTCTAGGTTCTAGTCAAAGGTAACACAGATTACCACAGACACAGATTACCTTACCTGCTGCCATCACGTAAAAGTTATTACGTGTTGTCGTTTGTTCGTCAGAACTCATAGTATTTAAGATAGCTTTAATTTTCAAAATGAACCTACATTGTCTGATTTTATAAAATAAACCTACCACAAAACGTAATTTTTTTCAATTGATATTGATCTCTACTAGTTGGACTTAAAGTTGAAAGTCAATTCAATGACCTTCAACTTTTTGGGTAGGTTGACCTGCCGTTGTCTGTACCAAATTTCATTGCAATCATTCAGTAGTTTAGGCGTGAAAGCGTAACAGACAAACAGACAGACAGACAGTCAGAGTTACTTTCGCGTTTATAATGTTAGTAAGGATGTAATACAAAGATTACTTATCAAATATTTGTCAACCTCCGTGGTGCTCCGAGGTCACGGGTTCGATTTCCGGTCGGACCAACGTACCAAAAAATATTTTTTATATTTCTTGGGTCTGGGTTTTTGTGTCACTTTCGTTGTTATTGTTTAAAATAGTTAAGCTATTTCCACAAAACAAGTGCTTGAAATAGTTATTTACTTTGGAACCAGTGCAATGTATGTGATGTTATCCACATTGTACATACAACAGCACGTCAACCTACCACATAACGTCAAATTTTCTCAATTGATATTGATCTCTACTTGTTGGACTTTAAGTTGAAAATCAATTCAATGATCTTTAACTTTTTGGGTAGGTTACCTGCCGTTGTCTGTACAAGACCAATAAGTTTTTTCATACTTTAGAATATTTGCCTGAAATCAATATTTACAAGCAGCAGCATCTGCAAGCAGTTCTTATTACCTATTTTTAAGGACTTATATTATATTGTGTCTTTCTGACAATTTGGGTAGTTTTTGATGAAGTTTCAGTGAAAAATTCGGCAGTCTGTTCTTGGTGCTACTATTCCAGAGATGAAAAATTGCCCATAGTATATCACTCTTTTCAATAAACTGCATACGTGTTAAGCTATGGGAATTATGAAAGAGCGAGTCTAAGGCTTAACGTAACAACATAATTTCCTATGTTTATATACAAAAGATACCTGGCCAAAACTGATGCATGTAGGCGAATGGATAATATTTAATGATTAAACGAACTTACCTTAAGTGAAGTTCTATCATAATTATACGAGGGCTTCATCCGAAGAGATTAGAACAACATGTAGTTTCACGTAACGACTCGCTAATCCACACTATAGTTAAAATATTTAAAAATCAAAATCATTTAAAATATAAACATCTTTTTTGTGCTGGTATCCCTACTTTCTACACAGATGCCATCTTTTATAAGTCGTTACCTCATCGCAAAGTCTCATTCAGTTTAAAGACAACGTTTCGTACCATAAAAGAGTATATCTACATTCAAATAATGTATATTTCGAGGTAATGATGGGTTGTGTATTTGGGAGGGTGGGTTCTAATCTCTTCGGATGAAGCCCTCGTATAATTATGATAGAACTTCACTTAAGGTAAGTTCGTTTAATCATTAATTATACTTTGTGCTTCATCCTCGAGATTAGAACAACATGTAGATCTTGAGAGATATAGAAATTATATTATTTGAATTAAATGTATCAACCATAGACTATATTCGTAAGTATTTTATCAAATCAAACAATAAAGAAATCTTTATAAAGAAATCTATATAAATATATGTAACAAGTTTTGCAAATATTTAAATAAGTGAATAGTACATTACCCAATATTTATTAAATTCATATCAACTTCTTATTGTTTAAGACTGATAGGGCAAAACCATTTGTACTTCCATTATCAATATTTCTATTACAATATTTTGCAAAAACATTCTATCTGCCACCTCATTCTATCTGCCACCTCATCCAGCAATACGAGTACTTCTAATCAAATCAATGCTTACACCACGCCTGCTGGCAGCCAAGGTGCTAGCGTATCAGGTGGGGTGCGCAAAGAACAAGAAGTGTCAATTCCATTCTCATTTAAAAACACCTTAGATCCATTTACTAGGTACTTGTAACAGGTCTATGTGGGTTCATTTGACTAATAAATAATTTTACTTAATTGCATCGTAATGGCTTAGTAATATTCATGTAGGTGACATATAGTTTTTTTTTTTTTTTTTTTGAAATTATTAATTAATTTATCATAAAATCAACAGGGTTTTTTAACACCTGACTAGATGTCTTCAATAAGTCTGGTAATTTAATTGTGGTCATATTACCGCAATTTCTAACTTCACTTAATTAAATTAATGATAATGTTTGCACACGGTGAGCCGTGATTAGAGCTAAGAACTAGCTGTACTTCTTCACTTTGTGTTAACTGCTTCAATGGAAAGGTCAGAATACATTTGATAGATAATCTAAAGCAATAAATGTGTCCCAGGTTATCGTGTAAGTACTTAGTAAAGGGCAAACGGAACCTGTAAAACCGCTTGATAAAAAAATAACTTATGATTCGATCATCGGATGTTACCCTTGGACCCAAAAATTAAAGATAGGGCAGTTTGATAACTGTTTAATGTACCTTATTGGTAAGGATATTAAAAGTTTTAAAAGTAATAGGTACCATGCCCGTGTGAGCCAATGAGGTACCTGCTACAAGAATTCCTTGTGCTTCATCAGTATTTATTTTTCTTATAACTTTTGCTATTATCGAAATACGAAAAAAAGCGTAAAAATAAATATTATTCCAACTGTCGGTAAAGGCATTTACAGCACATGTACCTGGATCTCTATCTATTTCTATTATGCCACGATGTATAATTTTGGCACTTTGCATTTAGCCTTGAGCAAACAGCGGTTGTTTTATACCGAAATGTCAACTATACGCTCAAAAACTTGCCCGTTAAGCTGAGCTGACCAAGGTGAGCTCTCCTGGACTCAGCGTCTGCTATTTTGTTATCAATCGAGCTAGCTATGTTAGCCCGTTACATTTCGAAGCATAAATATGTATTTATTTCGAATCTCGCAAAGCTTCCAAATATCTTTGGTTATGAAGATGTGGAAACCTAAATCCGCCCCTACGATTAATACACGATCAATCATTAGCAAAAATTTGCCCTGGGTTCCTTTTTGAGGCAAATATTTTGAGGCCAAAGAATGCTACTAACAATTCAAGAAAATTAATGTGTTCAAAGGCCTCTTCAGAGCTCCACCTGCCGCTTGTGGTCTCTTGACCACATACGGGTAGACTTGCATCAGAAAATATCACCAAGGTGTTATTATCAGCTCTTATTGGATTCCTTGCTGTATTTATATTTTTCATTACAATCAAAGTCACAGCTATTGTAACCTTCGAATTGTAAAAGAGTAAGGTATTTACATCTTTCAAATTGTTTAGTATATAGCCAGCAGTACTCTATACCAGTGGAAAAGCTGAAGTGAGTAGGCCAATGACACGAGCAAAGTCACGTATAGACGAACGCTAGAGTCTTCTAAGTCGAATAAGTTATTTTTGAATAAATTTAAAGTTTTAAATTTTGTGTCAAATATAAATCCAAGATACGAGTAAGTACAAATATTGGATGGCATGAGACAGCTTTTTTATTCATGTATAAAAAACCGGGTTATTATTTCATTGACCTTTGCAATACATTCTTGGTACTTAGGAGCAGTACAACATACGTCATCCAGATATAATAATATAATGAACATGAAGCCCATTAATCGTCATTGGCCATTGACTGGTTTAAGCAATTTCGTAAAAAACGAAAGAGGCTGTACTTATCTGTGGTTGTACTGAGGCCGAAAGGTAGCACATTAAATTCAAAGATTTTTCCTTAAAATTCAAACTACAGATATTTTCTGTAATGCTCGTTTATAGGCACTAAAAATATGCTCTAGAAGATCTAGGGAAGCCCAAAAATAATAATTGCTGGAGGCTAGTTTCGATTTAGTTTTAGAGTCCTCTAATTTAAAATGTTCCGTTTTTATGAATTTATTAAATGCTCTTAGATTTAATATAAATCTGAACGAGCCATCTTTCTTTTTTATAAGAAAAAACAATTAGAGAAAAAAACTGATCCTCACACTGATTAACCACTGATAGATAGATAATAGATCCAGGTATCAAAAAGTTCAGTTATGGCTTCCCTGTAGATATGTTTTGTCTCGGTGGCAGAAAGATTTAGTGTTTGTGAAATATACCTTTGTACTACGGGCTATAAAAGGGAATGCTGTACCCTTGGACCCATGACAATATAACTGAGTCTAAAGTTATTTTGGACCATTTATATTAAAATGGGACAAGTCTGCCCGAACAGTGTACCTTATCAAGCGGCGTTGATACGGTCGCTATCGCCTCTGCTGTGATGGCGGTTGTATCGCCGGATGTGAAAGCGGCGGCGGCGGCGGTGGCAGCGACGGCACCGGCGGCGCTAAATATTGCTGGATAACTGACGCTGTTGATGCTGTGCAGCATCGGATGTGCGATCGACGAATGTGTGTAATGAACAGGCTCTTGTCACCTCTTTATTGGTTGCCTGCTGGTCACCAATTAAGGCTTCGATCTCAGTTTCATAAAGTTTGACTTGTAACATCCTTTCTGACGAATGCACAAATAAGGCTTCGCCGTTTCATCGACTCGGAGAACCGAGGATCACAGAGCAGCTGAGCACCCTCCAGTGGAGGTTATATAAAGGTTGCATCTTTATGTTCCGAAATGAACATTTTTGTGAGAGCTTCGCTTATGATTATGCATATTTTTATCTTTGGATAAAGTAAAGACCTATAGTCATCCCACCACAGGGTAAAGGCCTCCATCGTTGAATTTTAGGTTCGGATGGCAATGATGGGTACAGGCATACTCACCACGCTTGCCAAATGCGGGTTGGTGATTAATCACAAACCCGAGCAATGTTCAAAAAACGTTTTTTTTTATTTATTTATTTTTTTATTATGTATTGATGGTGCGCCTAAAAATCTCCATGATGTCATTATCCAATGCGCATTCCTCAAAATTAGTTGGAGCAGGGCTGAAACGCCCTGGGATTTGCTCCACAATATCCAGATCCACGTCAGACGAGGATAGGCCAGGTTGATCATTACATATTAATTACTTTATATGATATTTTAGCAGCTAAATTGCAATTGTAATGTCAATATTAAAACTTTAAAAAATATGTCTCAGGCGTGGCCGAAACCGCATCTCATTATACATTTGTTAATAACAGGCCGTCTGGATATGATATATGTGCATAAGATATTTATGATCTTATTATGTTGCACTGTGACATCCGACCCCGTTTGGAGTGGATATAAAGTTTATACAGCAAATTTATTCACAAGAGGACATACATGTCGCTAATTATTTGCTTAATTGGTAAACACAGAAGTTATTTTTGGAAAAAATAAGTCATCTGGAAAGCAGTGCGTAAGATATTATCTTATTATATTGCACAGTGACATCCAACCCCGTTTGAAGTGGATATAAAGTTTACACAGCAAATTTATTTACAAAACGACATACCTATGTCGTAAGTATTTGCTTATTTCGTAAACACAGGAGGTAGTTTTAGAAAAAACGAAATAAGCAATCTGAAAGGCAGTGCGTAAGATAATTATTATCTTATTATATTGCACTGTGACATCCAACCCCGTTTGGAGTGGATATAAAGTTTACACAGCAAATTTATTTACAAAACGACATATGCCGTTAAGTATTTGCTTATTTGGTAAACATAGGAGGTAGTTTTGCAAAAATTAAGTCATATTAGTATTAAGTGAATTAATAGCAACCAAAATTATTTACACGGCACGGATGAGGAGCCACAGGGTGGTTCCCATGTCTGTGCACTAGTATTTGATTGATTACTTTTTGCAGTATATAATATCTTTCTTAACTTTCAACATTATATCAGTAAACAGGCCGAATAAGGCACATGCATTAATTTTACATCATAATCAGCAACAACATTTTAAGAATTCCAACTACCTCCTTTTATTTAAAATTAAAAATACTTTAAAGACAAAGTATATACTTTGTTTACCTCCTGGTGACGAAGGCGCCAGAAAATTTTGGCTTGTCCTCAAATCACTATCGCTACTCGAAAAAATTCTTCGCGATTGCTCCTTGTTAAGTTTCCTTCCGATTTTATTAATTTGACGTCGTCTATATATATAAATTCGTCATAGTTCCCATCTTGCTTTCTTTTAAGCATGCTTATTGCTGAAAAAAATATACTTGCAGATGGATTTAAAAGTGTGAACTAGCGTAGCACTAAAACGCGAATGAGACTTTGCGATGAGGTAACGACTTATAAAAGATGGCATCTGTGTAGAAAGTAGGGATACCAGCACAAAAAAGATGTTTATATTTTAAATGATTTTGATTTTTAAATATTTTAACTATAGTGTGGATTAGCGAGTCGTTACGTGAAACTACATGTTGTTCTAATCTCGAGGATGAAGCACAAAGTATAACTAATATCATAGCAATCAAATGGATAAATATCCAGGAGAGGCAAAGAAGGATCCCACTTGTTGTATTTATAGTACTTCACCAATGTCGGCACTAGAAGTCCAAAGTTGAACGAAATAGTGACCATGAAATATTATGGAGATATGAGAGGATACAAAAATTTCGTCTCTCCTTTCGCGATTTTCAGTCCAATCGGGTTACTGGTAAATCTTTTTTCTCTAAATCCCTGATGTTGTTTAAGAGGTTATTGATTGTTTTTTTGTAGAACATCAAATATCCGGATTTGCATTGCGCCAGCATCCCCAAGGTTAAACAAGGAGAGACATGAGTGAGATCAATGAAGGTCGGCCCGTTGATCATAGATATGACTATCCAGCCTAGACCTCCAATTATGTCGGTTATTAAACACGAGGCATTAATCGAAAATAGAAACACTAACCATTTATTAGGACGATCTTCCAGTTTCAAACCAATTACATTAAACTGCATTTTAATTTTCCGCATAGATATGCTGATTTGCGGTTCGGCCGCCATCTTTACTTGACTCGGCACAGAATTAAAGTAAGTAAAAATATTGGTTTCTGCAACGATACCCTTTGATGTATGGCAAAGTGGAATATAATGAGGCATATAATCATGTTTTAAAATATTAATAACCAATTTTTGAAATTACAATCGTGTCCATCGATTAAAGAATAACACATATTAATAAATAAATAATGACACCTAAAGGTGTTCGCAATTCTAATTATTCATATTTTACATTATATTACTTCCCAAGACCTTCGACTGGAACCTTGGAATAGCATGCTTAGTAATTATTACCTAATCAGCGATAAGTGCGAAAGCGGCTGCCTTGTCTCGGCAGACAAGATGTACAAATCCTTGTGGTAATATACCAAGGTTTTACGAACTTGAAAAAACACATAGAGTCTTAGGCCTTCAAAATATTCTAAACTAAATAAAGTTATAGCCATTATCGGCTCAGCCAAACGACACCTACAGCTGCGCATAGGCCTCGGCTAAAGATCTTTACGACGATCGGTCCTGCGCTATCCGGATCCACCGGCTTCCTGCGACCTTTCCCGGTTGGTTCACACGGGGGCCTATCCACAGTTTATTGTCCGATGCGCAGTCGCCATTCCAGAACTTTTCTGACCCAGCGTCCATCGGTTATTTTTGCTATGTGCCTCTCCAACCGCAGCTCAGTAATCCTTCAAACTATGTCAGTTCTCTTAGTTTCCCTCCAGATTTCCACATTTCTTATTTTTTCTCCATAGCCCGTATTTGGTAGAGACATTACTTTGAAAGGTAGGCTTTTTCTTGTAATAAGTAGTAGTTGATGGAAATAAAGCAAAGTGGACAAAGATAAAATTAAGAATGCTTATAGTTTGTAACCTTTAGAAGTAGCTACGTGCAATTGTTTTGGTCTAGGAGACTATCCCTGAAAGGTGTTCAGGGCGTAATCATTTGTCGGTCACTTCAGAGCTATTTAAAGTTTTCGTTTTACTACACTATAATTAAATTGTAGTCAAGACCTTCCAAGTAATATTGTGATGTATTATTTATTTGTTAATTAATGCCTGTAAGATTAATAATACGTTACCAGATTGGTTCAAATGGGTGTAGGTACGTCTAGGCTGTAGCAAATTTTGTTTGAATTTAAATATAAATATATAAATATAAAAAATATTTTCAGACATGCTGGGACACACTGGGCCACACAGAGCCATCTAGTCCCAAACTATTATTTATTAATTATTTCTTCATCTTAATTTTTCAGCGCCGTTTGCATAGTTTCGGAGTTTGGTTATGACCATATCGTAAACTAGCTGTTGCCCGCGACTTCGTACGCGTTAATTTCTGTTATTATGATCGCGACTTTTTTTGCAACATTTTTCACTGATGCTTCGCTCCTATTGGTTGCAGTGTGATGTTTAATAGCCTAAAGCCTTCCTCGATAAATGGACTATCCAACACAAAAAGAATTTTTCAAATCGGACCAGTACTTCCTGAGATTAGCGCGTTCAAACAAACAAACAAACAAACAAACAAACAAACTAACTCTTCAGCTTTATAATATTAGTATAGATTGTTGTTATAGAATACTAATATAATAAAGAATATCTCTAAGTTCATAACGCACCGGATGAATACCGCTGGATTTTTAGATCTAACGTGATCTCACCTGAGTCCCATATAACCATGCAAGGGTACAGGCGATAAATAGGCTGATAATAAAAATAACACAACAACACAACAAATATTAAATTAGACCACACAATTAAATGCTACCAAATAATTATTGACGTGAAACTAAATTGCAACTGGCGCTGCCGGCAGCCAGGGGCGGATCTAACTAAGGGCCTTTGGGACTGCAGCCCAGGGCCCCGTGGGTACAAAAGGCCCTGTCTCCATTAAAATGTTATCAACATCACATTATATCAGACGACCATTTGGATCAGCGGTAGTTAACGCTGCTTCTGAGCCATGGGTCGTATTGTTGTGATCCCAAAGTAAGGTACTATTTAAAACACTCGTGTTGAGGAAATCAGAAACAACGGAGGTATCACAAGCACCCAGAGTCGGGGAAATGTAGAAAAAACACTTTTTTCTACAATAACCCGCCGGTAATCAAACCTGGGCCCTCAGAGCAGGCTATCTAAAAATTGAAAATACGATAAAGTTAACTACTGCCTTTAGGCTCTTTATTTTCTTTGCTTTAGGTGGAAAACGAACCCACAGTCAATGTATCAAATCATAAATGCATCTTGTTCGCAGATGATATATCGATAATTGTATCGTCTGATAAAAAACATAATTCAATTAAAGACCACGAACGTGACATTAACATTACAATAAATAATATAATTGATTACCTTGACATGAATAATTTAAAAAATTAATATTAATAAAACATTTTACATTCAATTTAATGATAATAATCGAATAAAACAAAACATTGACATGAATATTAAGTATTTAAATAATAAAATAAAAAAGAACATGTATCAAAATTTCTAGGAGTTATAATCGATCAAGAATTAAATTGGAAGGTACATTTGAATAATCTATCATTGAGACTTAATAGATTTGTCTATGCCCTCAGACGTATAAAGAAAATAACAAACCTAAAGACAGCTATGGTAACCTATCACGCTTATGTCGAATCCATACTTCGTTATGGTTTAATAGTTTGGGGGAGCAGTATCGATATGAAAAGAGCCTTTATCACACAAAAAAAATGTATTAGAGCTATTTGCGGCAAATCGCCTCGAAATTCATGCAGACCGTTATTTAAATCGCTTGGTTTACTACCGCTGCCTTCATTATACATTTATGAAATATGCCTCTTTGTTAGGAAGCATTCATATTTATTTAAGAGAGCTTGTGATATGAATTCACGTCTGAAACGTGACCCCCAGAGACTAGTTTTAAGTGTAGCTCCGAAATTCAGAAAATACAATGTAAACTACCTAGCTATGAGTGTTAAGATATACAACAAATTACCTAAAATTTTTAAATTATTAAATAATAGACAATTCAAAGGTAAATTATATAAATGGCTTAATGAGAAAAATTTTTATGATCTCAAAGATTATTTTAGCTATGTTTAAACAAATAGACTGTGTTGACTGTTTTGGTTTACCTATAGATTTGCATGCTTTTATTTAAATAAGGCAAAACATGTCGCTTCACTATTGTAAAATGTAAAACAACTATAATACCATGTTTTATTAATTATTATTAGTCTTTCTTAATCAGCCCAGCGCCTCACAAACACACGATCCGCCACTTTAGGTACGTAACGTGAGAGCGATATAAAGAATTAGACCACAAAATAAAATTATTTGGTCTTAAGTTTAATCTAGGTAGGTGTTCAATTAAATAGAGCTCAATTTTTGCATAATTTTTGTGATCGCATTAATTTGGTTGTTGTCGCAGTAAGTAGGTTCCACAGATACCAAACAAAATCCTTTAAGGAAAAGGGTAAACTTTTCATTTAGTGGTCGATAAAGTCGAATTAGTCGCTAACGCCAAAAGCGGCCGCTTTTGGCAATAATGTACAATACAAAAGAATGCCAGAATGAAAAGCAGTTAACAGTGATTCAATAAATACTAGAGGCAATTTGCTAAAATGATACTGTTCTAGTTTTTTGAGAATTGATTTTGTTTAGAAGTAATGAAATTTAATCAATTGGGGGCAGCATTTAGCTCTAGTAGTCGCCTCAAGGAAAAAAATTGTGGAAATATACATAAAATAAGCCAACGATTTTGAGTCGACACCAAAGAAATAGTCGGCGAGCGAAGCCAAGAACCACTCTAACTTAGTAGTTTATTACATACATTTGTTCGCGAAAAATTACACTATGGTAGGCTAATTCGCTAAAGCTGCAGGCAGAGGTATAGTGTACTGCTGAACTAGTAACAATAAGCGTCTCCAATACAGAGATCTTTCATTTCATGTTTTGATATAAAGTCCGTCCGAAGTTCAAGCGCGTAGAGTCCCATTCAACCCGTTTGATGATGACGATGCGTAATGCCCATATGCATTAGGTATTTTTTGGTAATCATACTTAAATATGAAGCCTTATAAAGTCATCACTTATCACCTTAATTGATCACATAGTTTTCTATTAAAATTTAAACAATTTAATTTTAACTCGCTTTAAATCTTATAAGGCAAAAATTGAAATAGCAATCATTCGTCATTATGCCTTTATCTTAATGTTCTTTTTTAAAGGTTTTTCCTAATCCTTTGAAATAAAATCAAGTCAATTAAGTGACAAGTCCCCATTAAATTGAATTATGAATAACCAAACTTGACCATTTGATACAAAGGTAGCAATTAATCTGAATTAAAATTCAAATCGCACTGCTTTGTGGCAATGCTTAATTATATAGTAGCGAATATTTGAATTTATCGTTAAAATCATTTTCCAAATCATCATTCATTTACTCGGCTTTGCAGACGCGACAATGTCCGAAGAATTGATCCTCGATAATTCGTTGCAGAGGATTAAATTTGCATTTCGTTTGACGGGTTTTAATGTTTTCAATAAAAAAAGAAGTGTCAAACAAAATGCTATCTTTATTTTCGATTTTCTTTGGCATGTTACTGATATTATTTCTGCTATATTTTGGGTGTTGTCCGGAATTGTCAATGGCAAAAACTTAACAGAACTTACCATTGTAATTCCGTGTGTAGTTCATGGGATTCTTGCAGAGATAAAAGTCATTCTTTTCATATTGAAAGAAAATAATGTGCATACCATAATAGATAACATCAGAGATTTAGAAACAAAGTCTGAAGATTTCGAAAACTTTGAAAGTAATAACCTGATTCGACGAGAAAAAACAATTTTAAATTACGTCAAAACGTTGTTAAATGTATTGAATTCCCTGATGGTTATAGTATTTGTAATATTTCCTCCAGTTTTTATCTCAGTAAAGTATATAACTACAGGACAATTGGAACTTATACTGCCGTTTTTGGATGTCTATCCGTTCGATTCAACTGACCTTAGGATCTGGCCTTTTGCATATGCCCATCAGTTTTGGTCAGGTATGTGATATTTTAAAGAGCAAACGTCAAATGCTACGATTCTACCTAAAAATGTTGTGATTTTTTTTTCTCTTGGGACAAACTCGACATACATTTTGAAATGGTGAACTCAGAATCAGAAATATATGTTGAACAAAACACAGTCGCCTTTCTTTAAGATTATTATTTAATCAATATTACAAATGAAAAAAAAAAACTAAAATACCTTTGCCATGCACGTATATACGCCGCCATACGTCTGTTACGAATAGATACAGACAAATATAATAATATTGCAATTTATGATTTAGATTTGTATTACAATGTATAATTTTTAAAATCCTGATATAAGTTCCGTTAATTTCTTATTTCTTTCATTAGATATAATGTTCATCCGTTATACATAAATTAGTATATCAATATAACAAGAGTTTTTCTGTTTCTAGTATGCCTCTCTCTGCTATATTTCATCGCTATTGACTATTTCTTCTTCACCTGCTGTATCCACATCAGGGCTCAGTTCAAGCTTCTCCAGCATCAGTTCCAGGAGATCACAGTCACCAGGAGCCAGTCGGCCGTAGATGCAATCGATCACTTGGCTGTTCAGGCTAAACTCAAACAACTTATCATGTGGCATCAAAAAATCATCAGGTAAGAGCTTTTCTTAACACAGACACCTACTATTAGTTCGTGTCATTTTTCATAAATTTTAACTATGGTTTTAGAACTTAAAGTTGGTCTAAATTTAATTTGAAAAGAAAGTTTAAGCCCGACGGACAGAAAAACAAAACAAAATGTTGTAAACAAAATAAAAAATATCTTTTAAAATAAATTATTGACGGAAAGCAAGCAATCAAGTTAAATTTGGTGTAAAACAAAAAATCACTAAGAATCTCCATGCACTTTGGCGTTTAGCTACATGGAATATCTAAAACTTCTTTGCTATAAAAAGCCTCCATCTTTACCTAAATACTTTCGCATCGCTTCGCCTTCATTGATCCGCTGACGAGGTCCACGCTAGGCCGTTTTAGGATTTCTTCATCTTGCCTAACCATGTCGGTTTCTTTTCCATTAAATCAGGAAAGCGATCGCAAACTTATGACTGAACAGTCCGTATAAAAGTGTTTGGAAATAGTCATCAATGTTACATTGATTCAATTATTTTCATGTTTACAGCACCGCAAATATGCTGGAAGAAATATACACTGAATCCACATTCTTTCATTTCTCGGCTAGTGCCTTGATCATCTGCATGACCGGCTTTAATGTCACGGTAAATTTATTTTTATTATTTTAAGCTGTTTACTAACCAACTAATAAACTCTTATTTTCGAATTACCTGTCCTGAAATTTTGCCAGCAAATCATCATCATTATTTTGGGGTGGTTGGATCTACCTCCTAGTGGTCCACCCTGGGCAACGGCATCTTTGGATTTCTAACCAATGATGACGGCTAAGAGATCCCCCTGCGGTGGTAGGCTTCGTAAGAGGCTGCCTGGATGCTAATCCTGCTGGAGTCCAGCGCCAAACAGTTTAATTTCTGTGTTCCGCTGGTGTGTGGGAGAACCAGTTCCTCTGGGTAAGCTCGCTCCATCTTAGGCTTCATCTTAACCGTATAGTTAAGTATGTAGTCAAGAGCAAGCCCATTATTTATAAAAAAGAGTCCCTTGCTGAACAAATCACCTCTTCAAAAAGACAATTTGTCAGGTTGGTGAATGCAGTTTGGCCATTGGTAGGGAGAATACGCTGTTGCCCGTCTTACATAGGAGTCTTTAATTGTTTTCCATTATTTTTTAAAGACAGGAAAGTGGTTTAAATTTCATCTTGTATACTGTAATTCTTTTTAAAGCACTTAATACATAAATTTAATTTGACTGTTTTTTTTATTTTTCGTTTGGAAAACGAAATGACGTGATTTTAAATTGAAAAACAAAATTTCAATTGTGACCTCGATTGCTGTTTTCGAAACGCGAGACAAATTCGTTATTTACATTTAATTATCTTGATTTCAGACCGCAGATGACAAGGCGCTGGTTGTATCTTTCATTGTTTTTCTATTTATGAGCCTGCTGCAAGTATTCTTCGTATGCTTGTTTGGAGACATGCTGATAAGTTCAGTACGTATATAGGAATTTACCTTTTTTATATTTATGTTGGGCTTGGGCTTGCTCTTGTCTTTACACTGAACCCTAGAGTTGAGAGGAAGCCTACGATAGAGCGAGCTAATGCAGAAGCGCGCTGGAAATCCTGAACAACGACGGAACACAGCGAGTGCTGTTTGGCGTCGGACTCCGGCTGGATGGTGGTCGCGAGCCAAGCGGCTCCTTGCAGGGTACATATCTGATTGCCGAATTATTTGTACTCCTAATTGTCACTGGCACACAAACTTTAAGCCTAAATTTTTTTCGCACATTTTCACTCTTCCTAAACGTGCTTAGCCTATATTAACTACGCCTTACTGTATATCGCCGTATTATAATTTGCCAAATGCGACATTTAGCCGAATATATCCTAATACCTACCATTTACAGTTCCAAATTTTTATTCGCAAAAAGTTAAAACTTTATCAATATTTTAAAGAAGTAAGCATGCATGCTTGCAAGCAAGCAAGCAAGCATGCTTGCAAACCAACAAGCGTCCATGCAAGCAAGCAGGCGTGCATACAATCAAGCAAACATGCATGCAAACAAGCAATCATGCATGCATCCAAACAATCAGACTTCCGTGACGGCTTCGGTGCTGCGGAACCGAAGGGCACCCCTCCTTGCGGAGCCTACCACCGCTGACTTTGCTCGGGGTGGACCGCTAGGAGGCGAGACCAAAAAAAAACTACAGATTTTCCACAATGACTCTTGGGAATCCAACTCAGACTCAGGACCAGGCAACCACTTTATAACCGGTGTTTAAGCCTTAAGTTAATTACTATAGCATTAGCAATATCTTATCAGTAGCACAGATAAGATAATCCCCCCTCCCAGATCGGGCCCGCCATAATGGAGCCCGACCGTGATCACGTGCCACGGCATCTCCGGTTCCGGCGGCGCCACCACTGGTGGGTTCGCCATTTAATTTTGGTAGGGTGCCTTTGGCACCCCACACCGGCCCGATCACGCCCGCTAGTAAGGGCCCCGGCGCGAGCGTGCCTGAGACCCTTGGCTGTACCGGGAGACCGCTAGCGCGGCGGACCTAGGCTGGGCTAGAATAAAGCCTTCCAAAGGTACCAGTGATAGGTCCGTCCGTAAAAAAAAGATAAAATAATACTAACACTCAGATTTATTTTGCAGAGTATGCAAGTTGCAGACGCTATAAGCAACAGCAAATGGTATCTTTGCGATGTGAAGATGAGAAAGAGCATGCTGTTGGTTCTAACAAGGTAGAAAACAATTTGACAAGCATTAATTCAACTATTACAATCATAGATTTAGTTTAATATGTCATTGATTAAATGACTGACGTTGATTTTATGTCAGTGTCAACTTTATAACCCGGCCAAATAATAACGGCATGCACTAGTATGGATTCGATTAATATTAGGGGTTAAAGTATGAAATTGCCGTTTTGTATGGACGAAATCGAGAAAAGTCATTTTTCCATACTAACAATTTTTAAGTTTTTTTAAAAACGCCTGAACCGTTTTTGATGCAATTAAAGGTGAAAGTTAGATGGTTATAAAGCTACGCATTATAGTATTTAAATTTCTGAAAATCAAAATATATAATACAAATATACTTAATTGAAGCAAGAAGGTCAGCTGACACATTGTAAGGGGTCTTTTCAACGACTTCCTTTGAAGTAATAGGCACTAGTATTGCATTTTTTTTTTAGTCAAAAGTTACTTTATTTAGTTTTTGATACAATACAAAAAGAATTACGCAATAATATGACTATACTTAAGAGCTATAAACAAAATAAAAAGTGGGAAAATAATCGGCAATTTCATTTGACGACCATTTGGATCAGCGGTAGTTAACGCTGCTTCTGAGCCATGGGTCGCGGGTTCGATCCCCGCACAGTACAAATATTTGTGTGCATGAACATGTCTGTTTGTACTGGTCTGGGTGTTTTCTATGTATTATAAGTATGTATTTACAAAAAAAAAAAAAAGTATATAAGTAAGTTTATCGGTTGTCTAGTACCCCATACGACAGGGTACTTAATAGTACCTTAATTTGGGACTAGATGGCTCAGTGTGGCCCAGTGAGGCATGTCTTAAATATTTATTTATTATTATTTATACATAACTTATTAAAACCCTTATTTCAAATGGGTGCACTTTTAGTTGGGTCATTTTTGACGGTGATTGTGAATATGGTTTTTTATAGAACAATAATGACGTTAGTTAAAAAAATCATGGCTAAATATGTCTAAGCGCCGTACTCACAGACCTTATTTAGTCATCGTGAATAGAAACGTCAAACAATCGCCCTTAAAATTTCACACATAAGGTTGACATTATTTGACGTCTCACATGAATTTTTAAGACTAATATAAATAACGTCTGTGAGTGCAGCGGTAAGTATTTATGAAAGGGAACTGGCTCCCAATTCCGCTAATTTACAAATGGCTCAATAGCATCGCAACTGTATATTTTGACACATTTAATATAGAAGTAATGTCAAAATATACGATTGCGATGCTATTGAGCCATTTATAAATTAGCACAGAATTGGGGCCCTGGTGACTTGTAAATGTTTAGAATCTCTTTCTCTTTAAGTAAGTTATATTCATATTTGTTTGTATATAATGTAGTTGTTATACATTAAATACCTGAACAATTACTCTCATGTGTTTTAAATTATTTTGAATTAATAATTTAATTCGGTTCAGGCACATTAAAACAATAACTCCACCCTTTTCTCTTCTTACGGGTTTCGTGAAAGGCGAGTTCTCCTAGAAGAATACGGGCAGTAGTGGTCTCTATATCTTTGGCCAAACTGCGATCGCCAACCGCCTGGCAAGCGCGGCGAATATCAAAATATTCCTATTGGAGATGCCGTGTGCCTGACTGATATAAGTAATATAATATGATGAGGTAACACGCGTACTAGAACTAAACTGTATTGAATGTTTCAGAGCTCAAACTCCTTGCAAGCTGACGGCTGCTGACTTTTCGTATGTCAACTTAAGGTCTTACATGAAGGTAAATAAGATATGTAAAAAGTAACGGCCTATAATCATCCCACTGCAGGGCAAAAGCGTCCACCAATGAACTCAAGTAACCACAGCAATGATGGTATAATAACCACGCTTGCCAAATGCGGGGTGATGATCACAAACCCGAGCAAGATTCGAAAATTCGAATGTCAAGGCACCCCAAAGAACTCAAGGTACCACAGCAATGATGCATGAGGACATAATCACCACGCTAGCTAAATGCGGGTTCATGATCACAAACCCGAGCAATTAAATAGGTGTTCGAATATTCGAATATCTGTTACCCGGGAATCGAAACCTGAACCCCGACATCAATATCACCCGGTACCTAAACAACTACTAAATAATTTAATTAAACATGTGCTTAAACTTATTGTCAAAATGAATGTATGTAATTACACAATCAGTGGTAGAATATCGTCCATATCAAATAAGCGCACATGAACGTTAAGAGGCTCTTTTAAATATCTGACAGTTATCTAAATTCAACTTGGTCAAACTGCTATTATGACATAATCCTCCTTTTGGAGTAGGCTAAGTCCAGCTGTGGACTAATATGGGCCGGTAATGATATTCTATAAAATCTTCCTATTGTTTACTTCTTTAAAAAAGTGTTTCAGTGATTACTTCTGCGTTTGAAATGTATTTATATTTTTTTGTTTCAGATAATAAGCACCTCTTGGTCATACTTTGCACTTCTACAAACAATCTATAGCACACGTACTTGAATAAAGTGTAAATCGCAAATATTACATGTAGCAAATTTGTTTTATTCATCCGACAATAATTAAGAAAAACAGTACATATATTTTGACAGCAAACTGGTACTCGCACTCATATTTCACGTACAGAAAGCAATTTATTAGCAAGAAAGTGATATTGAAAGGAGAGTAAATGCTGGTAACAGAGTAAATGGTGCGCTGCGCGCCTTTATGAATAGCCAGAAGATTTCTACGAAAGCTCGTCTGGCTGTGCATAGAGGGGTGTTGGTTCCAACACTCATGTACGGAAGTGAAAGTTGGGTATGGCAGAAAAAGCATGAAAGTAGAATAAATGCAGTAGAAATGAGAGCGCTAAGAAGTATGTTAGGAGTGAAATTGAGTGACAGGATAAGAAATAGTGTGATAAGAGAACGTTGTGGTGTGAAAGAAGATATTGTCACACGGATTGAGAAAGGGATGCTTAGATGGTTTGGGCATGTAGAGAGGATGAATGAGAGAAGAATGACTAGACAGATCTATAAATCTATAAGACGAGTGTGAAAGGGAACGTTGGAAGAGGAAGGCCTAGACGAACTTACCACGATCAAATCGGGGATGTTCTGAAGAAAGGTCAGGTCAAGAGTACTCCAAACCGACGAGCATGCATGAAAAGATTGATGAATGTGGAAGAAGCGAAAGATGTATGCCAGGATCGTAGTAAGTGGAAGGCCTTGGTCTCTGCCTACCCCGTTGGGAAGGAGGCGTGATAATATGTATGTATGTATGTACAAAGCAATAAACAAGGTTGACTTACCTGTTTAGTGATTTTAATAATCTGATCCAACTGTTTTTTTTTAATCAGTATTATATAGCCTCGCCCGGCATGCGAGGAGATGCGGGTTTGAGTCCCGCCTGAGACATCATTCTTCAAGTTTATATACTCAGTATTATATGCTTACTCGAACACATAGTAAGAAGCACCGACGGCGGCAAGGACACGTACATGGTAAGAAGAACCTTAGCCATTAGGTCGCAAAAGTTCTGGAATGGCGACCGCGCACCGGACGATGATCTGTGGGTAGGCCCCTGGCCTCCAGGTGGACCGACAATCTGGCGAAGGTCGCGGGAGGCCGTTGGATGACGGTGGCGCGAGACCAATCGCTGTGGAGATCATTAGGGGAGGCCTATGACTAGCAGCGTCGTTTGGCTTTAGTATCAGCCATAGCATAATGATGATTTTACATATAAATGAAATATTTATATCGATTCAAAACTCGATACCTGAGGCCTTACTGCGCAACACAATGTCCGTATATTCGAATCCAGTTGTCTCTATCACTCATATCGATGTCTTAAAGTATCTGAAAGAGACAGATATATCCGTAAATAAATAGATAAAATAAATAAATATTTATTGTGCATAATTATTTGGATATCCGCCCCCAACCCCTTAAAAGAGGGGTAAAATTTTATTGTTACTTTACTTTACTTTAACGCGAGCGAAGCCGCAGGCAAGAGCTAGTAAATCCATAAATATGAAGTAAAAATATAAAAATAAAATACACTACACTAAAATAAATATATATCTATTAAATACACATAATGTATCTTGCTAAGGCAAAGGTAACACACAAAATTCAACGTAAAACTTAACGTGGAACGCCAACATAACATCAAATGAAATGGCTATAAGCACGGCAGGTAGGCGAAATACAACATACAATGTGTACCCAAAAAAAAGGTTCGTCTCTCTAAGAACTCCACCAACGCAAAGTTTTGTAAAGATTTTTTTAAATCGTGTGATACACGGAACGCAACATTTTTTCTTACATTCTTCTTATTAAACCCGAAGGTTTTGAAATTCGAACAGAGATTGCTAGAATTTGAAATTTGGAGAAATTGAAGCGTTCAATGTAAAAGTTATTGAGTAAGTACATATTCAGAAATTTATAATATTTTTTTCGGTTTTAAGTTTTTAACCTTAATTAACGATCCTTATTTGAACCTAGTTTTTCGTTATGGTCACTTTTCAAGTGTTGATTAAATAAAAATATGAAACGTATCCTTTTCCATTCATAAAAATAGTTTCAACCTTTGGTTTCAACATGTCCTTAACCCTTAATTCGACGACGTGCAGTTTGCTTCCCATTGAATGAAAAAATATATATGCAAAAAATTACACTGTACATCTTGAATTTGAGGTGTGTTAATTCACCCTAAACTATCTAACTATGCTGTAAAAAAATAACAACGTACACACAGTCACGGGACACAAGCAATCAATCGTGAGATGATGGAGAGGAAGAACGTGCAGCACAGGCTCTCGGTAAGTTGCATATTAATCATTAGTTTACTGCTCATTTACTTGTAATATCATTGAAAGCTACAGACAACATGCCAGGACAGCTACTGATAATATTTTGACTTTCTTATTCAGTTTTGATTAGTTATCATTACACCCTAAACTTGCATGTACAGTGTACTTCTTGTCGTCGAATAACTAGTAAAATAACTCCTAAATACTATGTCCAGTATTCTTCCCCTTGTCAAAGTAGTAGAAAACGAAATACAAAATTGTATGTCTAGTACTTGTACTATTTTCGTTTCAAATAATAATTAGAACGTTAACTAGAGTTGATTGATACGGGGTTTATACCATGTACCTTAGTTTTTATGAGTTCCCGATATTTCGGCACTGTTGCAAGCGCCATGATCACGGGAGAAGTGATGTCTATGCGGGTGGGTAGTTGTTAAGAGCAGACAAATCGGTCTACCCTCCGTCGTAGTCTTTTATTACACACGATACCGGTACCACTGTTTGAAAACTCACTATTACTACACTTCTGTTCTCGACACACAACACTTACAGTATCCAATCGAGATATAGCATTTTTTGAATCACTTCTGTTTTCGCAAATTTGAACCACTGGATTCCATACACTAGATAATTTAAAGCCATCTTCGCGATTGAAATTTTTGTGTTTGGTAATTTCAATCGCTTCTCTGACCATCCTTGGTATATAGTGGTGTTCTGTAGAAATTATCTTCGCGTTGTGAAACTCAATCCAGTGATTAGGACCCGAGTGTATGAGGTGTTCAGCGATAGCTGATTTATGTGTGTCGTTATTTTTGACCGCTTTAATGTGTTCCTTCACCCGGCAAGCCACCGTGCGTTTAGTTTGGCCGATGTACGAACTTCCACAACTGCAGTCAATCTTATAGACACCTGGTTTTTCTAAAACGAGATTGTCTTTAGGTGATCTTAGACACTGTGATACCTTTCTTAAGGGAGTGAAGACAGTATTTAATGAGAATTTCTTTAGGATGTTTGAGATCTTGTCTGTCACTCCTTTTATGTATGGCAAAAACACAGGTTGCCTGTCAACCTTATACCTTTGGTGTTTTAACAGTTTTCTGGTAGGAAGTCGTCCGGTGTATCCATTTCTCCGTAGTACATGTTGTACATGATCTAGCTCTTCCTGCAGGTGTTCTTCATCGCATAGATCATATGCACGGTTGGTCAAGGATGCTACTACGGAGTTGAGGTGTCTAGGGTGGTGGTGCGAAACCTACACATACTGACCGTTACCTTCACGCTACTTCGCACCACCACCCTAGACACCTCAACTCCGTAGTAGCATCCTTGACCAACCGTGCATATGATCTATGCGATGAAGAACACCTGCAGGAAGAGCTAGATCATGTACAACATGTACTACGGAGAAATGGATACACCGGACGACTTCCTACCAGAAAACTGTTAAAACACCAAAGGTATAAGGTTGACAGGCAACCTGTGTTTTTGCCATACATAAAAGGAGTGACAGACAAGATCTCAAACATCCTAAAGAAATTCTCATTAAATACTGTCTTCACTCCCTTAAGAAAGGTATCACAGTGTCTAAGATCACCTAAAGACAATCTCGTTTTAGAAAAACCAGGTGTCTATAAGATTGACTGCAGTTGTGGAAGTTCGTACATCGGCCAAACTAAACGCACGGTGGCTTGCCGGGTGAAGGAACACATTAAAGCGGTCAAAAATAACGACACACATAAATCAGCTATCGCTGAACACCTCATACACTCGGGTCCTAATCACTGGATTGAGTTTCACAACGCGAAGATAATTTCTACAGAACACCACTATATACCAAGGATGGTCAGAGAAGCGATTGAAATTACCAAACACAAAAATTTCAATCGCGAAGATGGCTTTAAATTATCTAGTGTATGGAATCCAGTGGTTCAAATTTGCGAAAACAGAAGTGATTCAAAAAATGCTATATCTCGATTGGATACTGTAAGTGTTGTGTGTCGAGAACAGAAGTGTAGTAATAGTGAGTTTTCAAACAGTGGTACCGGTATCGTGTGTAATAAAAGACTACGACGGAGGGTAGACCGATTTGTCTGCTCTTAACAACTACCCACCCGCATAGACATCACTTCTCCCGTGATCATGGCGCTTGCAACAGTGCCGAAATATCGGGAACTCATAAAAACTAAGGTACATGGTATAAACCCCGTATCAATCAACTCTAGTAATAGTGACCATGGAAGTTTAAATCAGTATAGAACGTTAACTTTTGTTATATGTAGTAATTCTATTTTAGGGGTTTATAGATTAAGTGGTTTATGCCTTATTATAACTTAGTTTTTCAGAACCTCAAAGTTTAGACAAATATTGGGTCTCTAATGAAAAAATAAGAGAAAATAGCTTTTAAAAGAACTGAAGAGTTGACTTCTTCACCATGCCTTTCCATTGATTCATGCAGACCTCTGTTGTTGGTGAAGTAAATTATATTATTTGACCATGTTTGGCATCATTATTGTAGATTCCATCAAATTCTTTATCTATTGCTAGTCTAATGAACTATGGCATCAAAAACAATCACAGCGTAAAAAGGAAATATCGAATGCCCGGGCACAAAAGAGCAAAAGCACCATCTCACCGTAGGATTTTCGAATCGGTTCTTCTCTCTAGATTTACTCGTTGTTGAACATCGACAACACAAACTTGTACTCTACTTATAGGAGGGCAAAAGTATACAGAACTATTCATGACTTGAACGACTTTTTTATGATTATCTTCATCATAGGTATAGCGAAAAGCCTTAATATCAAAACTATTGGTCTAACTAACTAAAGAATTCAGAAATACTCATGTGATTAAATTACTGATGTCTTGCTCTCAATTTAGATGAGGACAGATATTGCAAGATATATCCATTCAATGAAAAAACAAATAAAACAGCCTCACAACGGAAGAAAAAAATACCAATATCATTGATGAAATGACAATACCCTACAGCACAACGCGATGAAACCTAAATAAGGGGATTCAGGATCGCATTGCGCTGTTGCATTTGGAATCGTCTATCTTTTTTTATAGTAGGTATAGATGGTGGCGATGATATTGTCCAATATAAAGATTATAGTGAGGAAGAAGAGCATATGACTCTTGGTGCTGAATTGCTTCTAGCTATTTGAAGACAATTCAGACTCCAGGGTGTGATGTTTATTTCGGTAACCTTTTCACAATGCTCAACTTGATCGTAAACCATTGCAACTTTTAAGAATTTACCAAAATAAAATTGATATCTTCCTACCGAATACATAATTATTTTATACTTTCTCTTCGACAGTGGGAAGTATATTGCACATGGTTGGAGTGCATCAATTTCTTATGAACTCGGTAATGTCCAGTATAATGGACATACATTTTTCAGAAAACTGAAATAGGTATATTTTTATTGGAATTTTTATAGGGATCCCTAATAAGCTAATAATCGAAATCTGTAACTATTTTACAAATATTGCAATGTAAATATTCCGTCGAATTAAGGGTTAAGTTGAGAAAAAATCATAAAATTCATACAAGGCACTAATTTTGGCTAGGCAAAACTGTCAAAACTGTCAAAGACTTTAGTTGAAAAGTTTAATTGCATACTTAATGTATGCTTGACGACAGTTTTAGTGTTTTATTAAAAACATAAAAGTAAGTAAAGTAACAGCCTATAATCATCCCACTGCACGGAAAAGGCCTCCATCATTGAATTCAACGTACCGCAGCAATGATGGGTGCTGGCATAATCACCACGCTTGCCAAATGCTGGTTGGTGATGACAAAACCGAGCAACGTTCGAAAATTCAAAACTTTTTGCTGCCCGACCTGCGATCGAACCTGAGACCCCGAGATCTTAGCTCGGTATTTAAACCACTAGACCAACAGGACGTATAAAAAACATAATATTATTTTATCATACTGTTACTGTTAGAAAAAAATGTCTGTAAACCATAATTTACCGGTAAACTCAAGTTAAATGATGATGGCATCGTAGATAATTCTAACATTACAACCGGTAAAAAGTCATATCTAGGGATCGCAGGAACCAGTCCGATCCCATACATATGCATGTGAAATGATACGGAATTACCAGCAATAGTGACGTTGCGATGTTCATGCATTAAACAGTTTTTTTTAAAATATAATTTTTAATAGTCTGCAGACATCTTAAATAACAGAATGTTTAAACTTTTTGCCAAACTATGTCATTACTCAAAATTTATGCATATAGTACTTAGTTATATGCACCATATACAGAGATTATTTTTTCAACACTTTCAAAAAATGTTATAGGCGTTCAGTATCGTATTTGAAGCCCATTTATGAAGTAAGAAAAGTAAATCAAGTTTTCACCCAAAAATATTTTTCGCGATATACACCGTGCCATTTTAACCACCTGTAAAACAAAGCCCACGTTATTGGACCATTATGTATAACATCAAGTCAGTGTTATTTTTTTTTTATAAAAATCATTATTTTAATAAAAATTAAAAAAAATGATTTTTTTTAATTTTGTTTCAGACTTTTTTAATTTTGTAACACGCTGTGACTCGCCCAGACGTATTATTTTGCTGCGGCGGGTTCTCGGTTGAATGGATCTTACACAGCTACATCTGTGAGCGTCACAGCGTGTTTCAAAATAAATAGCTGAACCGATATTCAATATTTTAATTTAAAAAACAAATAAAAAAAAATTGCCAAGATGTTATTTATACATAATGGTTACATAACGTGGGCTTCGTTTTACAGGTGGGTAAAATTGCACCGTGTAGTTTTCAATTATTTCAGTCCTGAACCTGTTAAGGTACCTATGAAGGGAAAATCAAAAACTTATGAATAGAATCATAATGAGATGCGCATCGCGTTAAAAAAAAGTGTTTCTAGGAGGACGAAGAAAAAAAAGTTTTTTGGCGGACATGTTTTTACTGCTTTGTCTTGACATTTTTGTACTGGGCTATAGCAAAAGAAAAAATACATCATTTGTTGTTTGTCTCGTAGATTTTTATGTTAAAATTTGGAAGGCGATTAAATTTACATGTACCGATGATCATAGTGCAGTCTTCATAATTTGGAGTTATCGCCACGCTAGACAGGCGGGTTTGAACTATGTTGAAGAAAAGACACTGCTGCTTTTTTTTAGCTTTTACTATAAAAAAATATTTTTTTTAAGACATGCCTCACTGGGCCACACAAAGCCATCTAGTCCCAAATTAAGCTACTATTAAGTACCCTGTCGTATGGGGTACTAGACAACCGATAAACTTACTTATATACTTTTTTTTTTTTGTAAATAAATACTTATAATACATAGAAAACACCCAGACCAGTACAAACAGACATGTTCATGCACACAAATATTTGTACTGTGCGGGGATCGAACCCGCGACCCATGGGTCAGAAGCAGCGTTAACTACCGCTGATACAAATGGTCGTCATAACTATTAAAAAGTAATGTTTATAATATCAGTATATAAACTTGAAAAAAATTATTTTTCTTTTGTCTCAGGCAGGACAAAAAAAAATGATATTATAAGTGCAATTAAGTTGCTAAAATATCAAATAAAGAATGTTTATAATAGCCAGGATAGGAAGTGGTGTTATTATTTTTCCGTCTTGGCTGGCACATCACTATTCTCTATAGTATAGTATAAGTGCATCAGTTATTAGATAGAAGCTGCAACAGTTTTTCATGTAAATTACATACAAGAGATAAAAAATAAACACACAACTGCGAGTCAGACTCGCCCCCACACAGGATTCAATAAGACAGGCAATAATTTCGCAGTTTTTTTCGAGATTGTCCCGAATTTTGTGTGATTTAATTTTAAAACTATGTTTTTTCCTTAATTTGTGGTATTACATGGTATTTTTAAAATTTAATATATGTAAGTCAACGGTAAACACCCCATAAATTATGATTCAGCTGAGAGTATAAATATTTAAACTTCAAAAATTTGTCTCAGGCGTGAATCAACATCCGTGCATATTGGGCGCGGCGCTTTGTGCTTTGTCCATTTAAGCTCAATTGTCAGTGTCAAATTATACGTTTTTAACAGCATA
This sequence comes from Anania crocealis, assembly GCA_949315895.1. NCBI lineage: Eukaryota > Metazoa > Arthropoda > Insecta > Lepidoptera > Crambidae > Anania > Anania crocealis. The sequence continues at coordinate 4,194,999 of OX438872.1, read as the reverse complement.
AGCGGCCTTATGATTTTTAACATTGAGTCAGAAGTTTGATTTTTCATCTACTCCTTTTAGGAGTCAGTTATACACTACTTCCTAACCCTCGTATGTAAACCAATCATCGAGAGTCACATGTACGTTTGCATTGTAGTTTCAGCGAACACGATGACTGCGTCATAAAAAATTTAAACACAGTATAATAAAGTAACTGCGCTTTGATAATACTTACTTATATTCATGATCATCATCTGCCTATATCATAACATACTTATCAGGAGAGCAGTTTATTCAACTTTAATATCAAACGTTGAACTGAATTAATTAATTAATTAATTAATAGCAGTAAATTCTGGGCCTTTATCGCGTCGCACGTACCCTGCGTTGGGGTCCCGCTGAAAATCAGCGTCGTGATGGCCACGCCTGTCACGACTAATGCTAAGCGGGGACCTTTTTTGACACCTTTATTTAAGCTTAGTTTTTAAACAATGTGCTGTGTTTCGTTCTTGTATTACGAGTATCTGTGTCAAAATAAATAATTCTTTCTTTCTTTTTCTTTCTTTTCTTTCTAAATTCCTTGACTAACCGTCATCAAACCACATACCAAACTTTTACCAGCCACCAACACCAGCTATTAATTTAACATTTTAATTCAGCTTTTTGTATTTCAGAGATTTTGAATATAAGGATAAGATTTTGACGGGGTTAAAATAAAATAAAACTCTCGTTTACTTATGAGTTATATTTGGTTCACAAACTAACAATTTTAATGTGTACTATCACTTACTACTTTATAAAACCAAATCCTAGTGTAGGTAAATTATTTGTTTTCATCACAAAAGATCTTCAAGAACGTGAACTATAGATGGTTTGCAGAAGTGCAAAGTATGACCAAGATGTGCTTAAAATCTGGAATAAAAAAAGTTATTAGGTTCACAATACACAATCAAATTGTACGGACGATCAACGTATCAGATACCCAGTGCTGGATTTACACTTGTCGCCGGCGGCGGGGGCAGCAAAAAAACTATAGCTGTCCTCTAAAATTAGAGATAAGTTAAACAAAGCTTTTTTTTATCTGCACTAATTATAATTTTTTTGGGCCCACTTTGCCGCCCACCAAATTGTGTCGCCCTAAGCTTCAGCTTTTTTAGTTTCTATGGTACATCCGGCACTGCGGCAGCTAAAATACATTTGGCTCTATTTTTTCTTTCTTTCTTTCTTTTATTTTGTTCTCGAATGGAGACCACGTCTCGGCAAACGTAGTGTAGGACGCCCTCCTGCTAGATGGACCGATGACCTGAAGAAGGTCGCTGGTAGTGGCTGGATGAGGAAAGCGGGGGATCGTGCACTGTGGCGTGCCCTTGGGGTGGCCTACGTCCAGCAGTGGACTGCAATAGGCTGATTGATTGATTGATTGATTGTCTTTCCCCTTTAAGTTGAAGTTTGGAATAGTAGGTATTCGTTTATGACCGCAACCTAGCAGTACATAATTTTTATTTAAAAGATTTTGTAACTATTAAATAAAAGTATTACATTTACTAGATACTTAAGTATTGAAAAAAACTTCGTTAGCTTTTACTTCTAATAATGTTATTACAAGTATTACAACAATACTTATAGAAAATGTTAATGTTACCTTCATGAAAGCATTCAGATTGACGTCTGCAAATCCAGAAGCAGTCAACTTGCAAGGTTCTTGGGCTCTGCAAAATGACACAATACATACTAATATTATACGAGTAAAGCTGACGAGTTTGTTTGTTTGTTTGTTTTAACGCGCTAATCTCAGTAAGTACTGGTTCGAATTGAAAATTTCTTTTTGTGTTGGATAGCCCATTTATAGAGTAAGGCTTTAGATTATATAACATCACGCTGCGACCAATAGGAGCGAAGCATCAGTGAAAAATGTTGCAAAAATACTCGCGATCATAATAACAGAAATTGACGCGGACGAAATCAGCAGCAAACGTTATATTTTTCTTACATTAAAAAGTTAGTTGATATTTTCAAAATAGGAGAACCCTTGCTTTTTCCCCGATAAGTACATAGCTAGTAGGTATTCTTGGCGAAATTCTGATATAAAAACTTCTTCTTTCTACTCTGCTGAACTCTTATTAACTATTCATCAACTACTTCTAAAATTACGTAAAAGAATCTTAATGCTGATTTTCCGAAGAACGAAATTAATGTGAAGACAAGAATATGAGTAGGTATTTAATCCAAAAAAAATCCATAACAACAGCTGTCAACCTTTGACAGTCAAAAGCGATTGAATTTTTTGCATGGTTTATTCCAATCACTAGCATATTTCGATCCTGAAGCGGTGGTAAGTGGAGTATGGTAGCTTATTAGTGTACGCTGATAGATGCATTACATTAAAAATAAGATCTATTATTATATCACAATATAACCATGTGATGACAAGAATATTATAACTAGGTATATATATGATGACAAAAGCTAAACTAACAGTCAAGATCTTGTTTTGAGCTTAAGTCACAGCGATCAGATTTTTTTAAGATTCCGATGTTATTTTGCATTAATTTTGGGCAAAGCAAAAAACTTGAGAGTACTTGATTAAGAGTACCATATATGTTAGACATTAATCAATACAGTAAACAAATTACCTTTGTTGAACAAACATAACGCTTCTTCCTGTCGCCAAGTTACTGTTGTACCATTTGCTTTTATACATAGATGTTGTTACATCCATACTCTAAAAATATAACAAAATTGAAGTGCCAACACTTTATGAATCCATTTTTTTTATACAAAACGAGGCTAATCTTGGGCATCCAGATAAACTGTACGCATTTATTCTGTAATAACTAAAAGTAGTATCAAATTCCACAGCTTTTATCGGTTGATAACTAAGGCTAATAGAATACTTACTGAACTCATTAATATATCGCCAAAGAAACATAAAAAGAAAACTTGCAACAAGCTCATAAAAAGAAAAATGACGAAGGTCATAACAAAGGCCTTGTCGTCAATGGTCTGAAATTGAACAATTACATATAATTTATGAATGACTGAAACAAAATGTTAGTAAAGTATGTGTAAACTAACATTTGTAATAATCTAAATATGTAGTTACCGTAATGTTAAAACCAGTGAGACAGATAACCAATGAACTAGTACAGAAGTTGAACAGTGTAGATTTGGAGTAAATTCCTTCCAGCATATTTGCAGAACTGGTAACATAAGACAAAGTTTGAAGAATAAACAATGAAATAATAGTGTCTGAACCTATCTTAAAACTAGGCCACAACACTAAAACTTAGCCAGATCATGCCAGATAACAATAGTTCGTTCAAAACCCTTTAAGTAATAGTAACTACTTACCATGGAACTGCAAATGGGAAAAGACATTGTGTTTTTAGAGACTCTACATAAAAAGAAAAAAAAAATGCAGGAATATGATATATATAAAATCTTGCAATGAATAAAAAGTTATAATACCTTATTAAAGTTTGATGCCATTTGATCAACTCCTTAAACTTAGCCTGAATGGCATTTTGGTCCGCAGAATCCAATAAAGAGTTGCCAGTAATAGTTATGAACTGCTCAAATTGGTATTGAAGCAACTTGAATTGGATTTTGATATGGGTGCAGCAGGTGAAGAAGAAATAGTCTGTCGCACAAATTTCCAGTAAGACGATGCATTCTAAAATCATAGAAATATAGTATAAATATTAACTACTAGCGGACCCGATAGACGTTGTCCTGTCTTTAGTGATTACTTGCTCACTCGCTTGCTGGTCTTAACTATGAATATTGATTACGAAATGGTAATATAAAAAAAAATCCATTTGTTTATTATTACTTATTTATTATGATTTATGATACACAATATTCTTTTTTTTTTTGCGTGTAAATAAATTTTTGTTTTGTTGGTATTTCGACACGGGGACAGGCGACAGACATTACTGGTCATGTGCAAAATTATTATTTTTTACCCCCTATTTGACAATATTTTCAGCATGCATTCTGACAATGTTATATGTCAAATGCAATAAATTAAAAAAGTTGAAATTGTTTAAAATGACAAATTATTTAGAATGGTGATTAAGTTATATTAAATTTTCTAATTTTCCGCGCACTTTTCTCATTTTTTGCTTTCATAAGAACATTCTCCTGACAATAACAAACAAAACAAAAAAAGAATTAGCGAAATCGATCCAGCCGTTCACGTGTGATGCGATGACCAAGGGAAATAAGGATTCATTTATATACATACACTAGCTGACCCGGCAAACGTTGTTTTGCCATAAAAATGATTAAATTACTAAAATGGCTAACAAAAAACAGGGGTTGGTGGTAAAAGGGTAAAAATTTAGGGTTGTATATATTTTATAAAATTTTAAAATTTTACTACCCGACCCCTACCCTACCTCTACCCCTACCCTACCCCTACCCTACCCCTAACCTACCCTACCCTACCCTACTTGTGAATCTAAACCATTCCCAGATCCCCTTGAACACACACAAAAAATTTCATCAAAATCGGTCCAGTCGTTTGAGAAGTTCAGTGACATACACAATCACAGAAGAATTATATATATAAAGATATATATATATATATATAGATTTGGTAAACTTTTAGGAATTACAAAATCTGAGTATGGTTATTCCGCAGAAACAGCAAGATTGGTACAAAAAAATTTAAGGACTGTCATATTTTTCCTTTACTGCTAAGGAAAATGCATACCTGACCAAATCTGATGTGCGTATACCAATGGCCAATACCTAAGATCGAACGCGTTAAATGGATACACGTCCAAAAACGGCAGCATTAGTTCCAACTGACCTGTAGTATAGTACTTTACTGCTATCAAAATTAAAGGACTTATATCAAAAACGACAATCATAAGGCAATTCAGTACATTCAATACGTTGATGATGACATTCAGAAATTTTATTTCTGTCGTGATAATCGCATCTCTCTCGAAATGTTCAAAATCTTTTGCATTAGCTTCTAATTTCTTTAAACTCTCTATCATGTTGTGCACTTTGCTTTCATTTAAGTGAAGGAAAATAGCTTTGACATCTCCAAGAACGCTCAGAGTTAGACAAGGAGCAACATACGTTAGTTCTATAAAGTTTTTCCCAGTGTATATCCCATGTAAGATCCATGACAAAGTACTAATTATGTCTGAATTCAGCCACAAAAAGTTGAAGAGATAGACGAAGTTTTGTTTCCTGCTTCTCTTTCTATCGTCAATGTTTAAGCCAGTAAGTCGAAAAGCAAATTTGATTTTCTGCAGTGATTTATCGAAGGGCGTTTCTTCCGGCATTTTTGTGTCTTTTCACTCGTAAAGATCTAGGCAAAGTATCTAATTTAAATGTGTAATTAGTTTTTATTACTCTCTTAAACTTTAAACCGATAATTTCTATAATTAGTAATAATGGTTGCCTCCTTCTGTGCAAGTCACCTCTAGACTTTCTAGGTCAGTTATGTTAGATAAACTAACGTGATTTTTATTTCGAAGTAGTTTAGAATTCCGAAAACCCGTGAACCACTGCACTGTAAAAAGTATTTTCAAGGACTGAATCCACCTCCAATGTACACTTTGTATGTGCAGGGTAATTAATACGTCAGGTATTTCATAGCGTTTTGAATCATTAGACTAGTCAGACTGGAATAGCTCAGAAATTATTCATCCAGTGTTTAAAAATAGTTTAGATATCGACACCAGTAGATAATTATCATACTGAAAAAATCATAAGATGCTAACACTTTTTACGATCGATTAACTAACGAACATTTGTTTATATTAACGAAATTCCCCTTGATTTTTCAACTTTGACTTTCGAATTATAATAACAATAATAAAACATTTAATAGAGTATTGCGTCAATTGAGTTTTAATGTTTCTAGTAACCAAACATCCAAAATTAAATTTTTGTATGATTTTATAAATATCATTGTCTAGTTTGAATCACGTGTATGTGTAATTCGGGCAGGCAGAGCCGCGGGTGAAAAACTACCTAGTATTAATAAAAGAACAGCCTATACTAATGTAGCCTTCATTATAATCTCAGCCGAACCACGCCCGCTGCTGGACATAGGCCTCCTTGAAGGATCTCCACAATGATCAATCCAGCGCCACCTGCATCCAGGCTTCCCACCATCGTTATCAGATCGTCGCCTTTCCTTCCACTCAAACGGCCAAAGGTTCTTCTTACTATGTGACCCGCCCACTGTCACTGCAGCTCCTCAATTGAGGACATTGATGTCAGTTTTTCTCCTACGAAATTTCTCATACTGATTCTATTACGGAGTGAAATAACAAGCATTGCTCTCTTACCCACTGTGCAACCTTCCTTGAGCCTTCTTACGAGACCCATATTGAGCGACCACGTTTCAGCTCCGTAAGTCTTCACTGGCAACACGTTTGACATCGTTTTATATATCTTATAAAATAATACCTACCATGATAGTAATAAGAAGACATTATCTTACAGGTCACAAAATTTGAAGCTCTATGACGCTAAATCCACAATTCCTCCAATGTCTGTCATCATAAATAGTAATGTGCCGTCACGAATACATCGCAAAAAGCTTTTCAATGACAGATGTCATGTTATCGTGAAAATTGCCTGTCACGGAGACAGGTAACTCTGACATAAGACCTAATTTTAAGTGGGGGAGTTTGGGGATGGTTGATTGCAGGGGTAAGTTGATATGTTAGCTGTAATTTGTGTTAGACCAAATACAGGAAACATATAGTTTTTGTCTTAAACAATGCATATATTGTGTTAAACCAACATTTCAGGACTGTCTCTAGTTTAAATTGACGACCATTCCCTATCCTACTACTGCACTACCAAAAAATTTTGACTACTTTGAACTGTAACAGGAATTTCATAGTTATATTAACAGATTTAAATAAAATGATCGTGCCATGTCGTATGGAGCTAGTTGACATAAATAATAGCACCCATTATTTTCATGAGTGTCATAAAAGTATGTGACAGCACGATCACGAGCAGCAGCGTGTCCTCTTCACCATTAGCCAAACTGCGATCGCCAACCCGCATACTACGAGTATTATGGCTAAGTGGTGGATTGACATAGGCTGGTGATGATGAGACAGTGACATGTGTAATATTTAAGTACATTGTAAATTTTGTGTAGATTACGAATTATATTTACCACATCATACAGCTTCTTACAAAACCTAGAGAAATCGGTTTTTAGTAAGCGTAGCGTCGTTTTGTGTTACCGCCTCTCTGTGGTCAGCAATTTACGAGTACATATCCGCTTTAAAAAAAAGTGTTGCTTGAGACGAAATGCAATGTTATAAATAAGTAGGTATGAAGAGTGTATCTAAAACAGAAAAACTTAGATTTTTTTCTCGGTGACTAGGCGTACAGGGATAACGATTTTTTGCGTTTCATTTGATAACGCAACACTTTAATTTTAGCGAGTTTTAGTATTTTAGAATCGAAATAAGGGTTGTAGCTTAGAGTATTAATTTTACTCTAAGGGTTGTAGTAATACGGTTTCTTTGAAAGTCTTACAAGACTTCGTCATTTCTATTTTGAGATTGTTTTTTAAGCAATCAATTGCTGACGTAACTTGAAAAATTAATTTATTTTCATCATACTTTGTAGATAGGGTTGCAAAATTAAGGATAACTTAAAAGTTGAACAAGTACCTACAAGAAGTTAAATTATTGTTTCATGTCGGTCATTCTCAGCAGGCCTGGTTTTGGTGCGTCCGTGCAAATATCTGACTAGTTTGTTATATTTTGAAGCTGTAAATTTTTTAGGAACTAGATCTAGCATTTATCTTTTAGGAATTTGAATTTGAGACACATCGTCTTGTAAAAAAGCACTCAATTATTTTTTCTTAGGTCGTTCTCCTAAGTTCCGTTCGCTGTCCAGAACCCAGATTCAAGTACAAAACCTTCAACAGTGTCAAAATAAGTTACGATTGGTACATTTCAGTGTATACAATTTTAAGATTAATAATTAAGTATTATTATTCACTAAAAATATTCTGTTTAACTTGTGTATTTTCTTAGACAAAACGAAAAATATGTTTGTCCTTTCATCATGCCTAATTTCAGTCACTAGTATAAAAGTAGCGAATATCTTGCTCGCAGAGTAAGTAATTCCCATCCTTAGCGCAACGTCGTGTTTGATCAGTTGCGCCGCGGCAGGCAACCGAAGCGGTCCCGTGTCACTTGCTCCGTTGGCGAACTACGACCGTAAGTACCTAATTTCTATTCGCTTGGTTCACCTCTTTTCTAATTTCCATTCGCTCTTTTAATAATTATTTTAAAATGGATACAAACTGGTCTGTGATAATATTATATGCAGGCATTCGTTGGCTACCTCATACTTGTAGCAATATACTGTATTGTTTACCATTTAATTAATATCTCATAAATACCGTCGTGTTCCTAATTTCCATCACCCTATTCCGTCACGCTAAACGTGACGGAAATTATATAATACCTGACAACATTTGTTTTCTTTATGTTTTTACCTTAAAACAGGTGCCTACTTAAAGTTTTTTGGTAGGTATACATAGCATATACCATAATGTGTATTCTTATTTTACAGAAAACATGGGTAAGCCAAAACGAAGTCGAGAGGAGATTTTGGAGCAACAAAGGCTTAGACAGCAACGAAGAAGAGAAAGAATCAAGAATGATCTCGATCTATACGCTGTGTATAAAGAAATAGACCGCCAAAGGTACCATAAAAAGAGGAGCGAAGGTAAAATATTGCTAATTAATCTATTTCTAGTTGATTTTATAAGTTCGTTTCTAATTGTTATTCTTGATCATGAATAAAGAATATTTGGTTAAAATATTTGGTATATTTATGTTATAATATAATAAGTAGGTAAGTCCAAAGTGATTTTCTTAAAAATCCACTGTGCCATGTTAAAAGAAGACTGAATTATAATACGAGGGCGGGTCAATAAGTCCGTGACTTTTGGAATAAAACACAGATTTTTTGATAAACAAATCATTTTATTTTTTAACGTAGTCTCCCTTGAGCTCTATACACTTTGTCCAACGCTTCTCAAATTTTTTTATCCCTTCCAAAAAATATGATTTGTCGAGGTCCTCAAAATAGGCCTTTGTTTGCGAGATGACTTCATCATTGGAGTCAAATCTTTTTCCACCAAGCCATTTCTTCAGGTTTGGGAACAAAAAGTAGACACTCGGAGCCAAATCTGGAGAATAGGGTGGATGAGGGAGCAATTCATAGCCCAATTCATGGATTTTTGCCATGGCAACTGCACATGTGTGCACCCTTGCATTGTCTTGATGGAAAATAACTTTTTTCTTGGCCAAATGAGGTCGGTTTTTATTCAAATCGTCATTGAAGCGGTCCAATAAGTTGGCATAATAATAATATTCCCCATTGATTGTTCTTCCCTTTTGAAGGTAGTCAATGTGGATTATCCCACGTGCATCCCAAAAAACAGTCGCCATAACTTTATTGGCGGACAAACCCGCCTTGGCCTTCTTTGGCGCCGATTCACCCTTAGAAACCCACTGTTTTGACTGTTGTTTGGTCTCTGGTGTGTTGTGATGGATCCATGTTTCGTCTATGGTTACAAAACGGCGCAAAAACTCCTCCATATTGCAATTAAATAACGCCAAACCTTCCTGTGAAGTTGTTACACGATTGCGTTTGTGGTCGACTGTGAGCAAACGCGGCACCCATCTTGCGGAAAGCTTTCTCATGCCCAATTGATCTTTTAAAATTGAAACCACTGAGCCATGCGAGATCCCTACGGCTTCCACAATCTCTTGCACTTTCAATCTTCGGTCGGCCAACACCATATCGTGAATTTTTTCGATTGTTTCGGGTGTAGAGACCTCAACTGGGCGTCCAGGACGTTCGGCATCTTCAGTGCTTTTACGGCCACAACGAAATTCAGTAAACCACTTTTTTACCATTGAAATCGATGGTGCAGAGTCCCCATAGCATTTATCAAGCTTAGCCTTGGTCTCGGTAATGGTTTTTTTTCGCAAAAAATAATGCTTAATAAGCACACGAAATTCACCTTTTTCCATTTTTTCCTCAAATTACTGGGACTACTAAATTACTGATAAAAATAGCTGTCAAACACAAACTAACTGACGCAGCAAGTTCAAATTTTGATAGGAATCAACTGACAGATACCTGTTGACAGGAGTAGTGTTGCTTTTTCAGTAAAGAGGTCAGAAATCAAAATATAATTATATATATTGTTTGATTTTTTAAAATTATCAGTTATCGGTAGGCTACCGAGCAAATTTTTTGTTTTATTAAAGAGGTTTTTTTGTTATTTGTAGACTGTACAATAACTTGTGAGGTTTACTTTTCATTAAATTCTGTTTATTTTCTATTTGAGTTTTATTTCAATACAACATAAATTTAAGTAAGCTATTTTCTAATTTCCGTCACACCCAAAACTTTGTCACCTCCTAACTCCATAACTAGTCGGCACATTGAAGTGCCAAATACATAATTCTGTTTAGTTTATCGTCTTTTCTTAATTTAATTGCCAATTTAACGAATTTCTTGCGAAATAAAAATCGTGACGGAAATTATACGAAGAACACCTTATCGTGAGAATGACCGATGTATATAATTTCATAAGGAGGTCGTTTACAATTTGTCAAATTTATCTTTGGATCGAGAATAAAAGTAGTTTAGATTCTTGAGTAGTAGATACTATATTAAACTTGTTGTGTCAAAATATTTATCAATTTCTAAAGTCTGAAAAACCGAACATCGATAGTACCTACATCTTTAGTAGCAAACTGTAGGTACAACAAATTGTCTGTACCTATTTATTGGGGTTAATGAAACAAATCGATATAACTACTTCCTATCTATCTGAACTAAAGATTTTTCTAAAGTACCTGTGTTATTATTATCCTTGAGAATCGTTCTCTTGCCTATAAGTTTGTGCCCATGATAATTATGACAATATTACATTAATTTTTTATTGTAAACGATGCAATTAATGTTTGTCTAAAATAAATGTTATTTTATTAATACTCAGTGCTGTTAATCATTGAATTCTGTTCTATTCGATGTCTTTACTTGGAAATACAATCTTGTTACTACTAAACTGTACTAAATAAATGTAGGTACACCCCGCGATCTTGGATTTTCAGTATAAGATTATTTTCTCTGTTGCATTTTTCATCTCCCTATTTATTCAAAATCTTGATGAAAAAGTAACAATAGGTAATGTTAGAAACATTAAAAAGTTGCTATCCATTCTTTATGAGGAACGAAAACCGATGGAATTTTAACAACAAACGACGAACAATGTTCCCATTCGTCAAACGCATTCGCAACCGAATCTCACTGGATGGATGTTTCAAATTGAGATTCAGATTCAGTTGTGAAATGCGTTTGTTTACTCTATTGAGTAAACGCGCGCCATTACTCAGGTGGGCGCGGCCATGTGAGCGGGAATCGCGGGAAAACGTTGCGTCGGTTTTTGTTGTCGTATCTTGGGGGACGTGCAAGTGGGGCCTTTCCTTTCATTTGTAAGAAACAAATAATGTGCGAAAGTTAATAGTGATAATGTTGATTCTTTATATATTATAGAAACACTATTTATGTTTATGAAAAAGGATTCTGGGATGTAGTTTCGAATGTTTTGAAGGGTTAAAACGTCATAATAAATGAATCGGATTTTATTTAGTAATACATAAATAACTTTATTTAAAACTCAATAATTAGAATGATCTTAATCCTACTGTTACTAGCCCATTTAGCAATGGACATTATAATTAAATACTTTAAACTAATTTAAATTTCTTCTAAATAGGATCTTTAAACACTAATGACTAGCAAGCTAAGGCTTGAAGGCAAGAAAGTGCTTAAACTATATCAACAATATTGTTATTAGTTTTAGTAGTTACTATTTATTGCACATTATCAACCATAAATAGTCTTTAGTAACGCAAAATACGACCACGCATTACTCAGAACCTGAAAAAAACCTTACATAGTTAGTAATCTTTCGACATACTCGTATTTTGTTGATAATAATCTAAAATCGGTTTAAAAGCATTAATCATAAAATTAAAAATCATTTGTTTACTTTTTTCTAAATTGATGGTAGAGATCGCTACAAGCGATAAAACCGCCTAAATTGTACAGTTCTGTATCTTCTCATGTGTTGATGTGCAATAAAGAATATATATTTATCTATCTATCTAAGGATTTACATTTTACTTGGAATTTTGCTTACCCTCATAAAAGCAGATAAGTTAACGGCGGCAAATCCGTATGCGGTTATTTTACAGGGTTTATGCGATCTTATTATCATTAATAGCAAGCTTTTTCCGACCAGAGGATCTTTGTTGTACCATCGACATTTATAAGCAGCATCTCCCACGCCTACACTCTACAAACACCCAGAAAAATAACAAAAATAAACAAAACACAAAATGGAATTAAATTGAATTAAATTAAAAACCTATGTAAACAAAAAAAAATCTGAGTCCAGAAAAATAAAACTATATTTTTTATAACACGGTTAAAAAAAGTGAAATGCTCATTTAAATCTTTTTTGTTTTAAGGTAAACCAAGAGCTTTTTATTAATAAAATAATATGAACTCAAAATATGCGTAGCAAAATAATAACTTACCGATCTCATTAGCAAATCACCAAAGTAACACAAGAAAAATATTTGCAGCATACTTGTGGATAGAAATGATACGAATGTCACAACCATAATTTTATCGGATATTACCTGTAAAGGTTTTTTTATTAGGTTTGATCCTATAGTCTGACCATGAGTGCTGTTCCGCGTCTTGGGCGAGACGGGGGAAAAACAGCCGCTGCGGTTTGTCACGCACACTCAACGCGCGGAACAGCAGTGTTGGCCAGGCTACAGAGCTATTATTTTTAAGTATATATAAAGCATATTTTCTCCTTACCATAACATTAAATCCAGTAAGGCAAATCAAGATCGAACTTGAAACGAAATTGAATAGGGTACTCTTTGTGTAAATTTCTTCGAGTAATTCTGAACATCTGGAAAAAATGGTTTTAAAAAACAAAATGGTTGCCTGTAAAGTCGGTTTTACGGGCGAAGATTTTACGTGACAACGTCTTTTTCTCGGTAGAATATTTATTGATATGAATATAATTAAATTGCACAATAGGAACAAGGAATTAAATTTGAAATTAATTAATATTTGTAATTGTAAATGATGAAGTTGAAAATTAAAACATTTACTTAAATTAGATGTTAAAATTCTTGCTCAACACAGTTTAAATCAAGTTTTCTTATATCTGCCACTTTTTCTTAATATTTGTAATTTTAAAGAATCAATTCGAAAATCAAAACATTTATTCAGATCGAAGGTTCAAATTTTTGCTAAATAAATTTGAAATTAATGAAAATTTGTAAAATAATAATTAATTAATTAATTAATTTTAAACTAATAATTTACTTAACACTATCAACATTTATCAATAGTATGACATAACCTATAAACTCAGTTTCTCAACTTTTGTGTCAATCTAACAATTAATCAATCAATCATAGTTTACGATAATGAAATATCAGTGTACAATTTTTACCTTTATTGTTGTAGTTGTTGTAAATGACGAATCTAAGCACTCCACATTTTCACTACAGACACAGCTGACGATACTTTAACAACACGTGTGAACTTGTATTATGACGCTTTCTTGTTTTTCCAACGCCAAGAACGTTCGAGAAAGACAAAGACAGAGACACAAGCATGCGCCGATTCAATGCGCCTAATTCTCTAGTGCTGCGCGCGCGGCAGACCGATCATAGTTGAGTGGGAGAGAGACGCAAGGCATTCGGCGGGCCTCTCTCTCGTTCGGTGACTCATCGTAACGTTACCGAGCGTTACACTTTTTCATAAGTGACTCCCAGCCGCAACCTAATTTAAGACGTTGTCACGTCAAAAATATATTTATAATTATATCAAATATTTCTGTATTTCTGTTGTACCTTATCAGTTCTTGATGACACATAATTTGCTCCCGGAATGTGAATCGAAAACTATCGATACTAGTGAAATCCGTTGCCAGGTCTTCAATGTCGACTTGCAGAATACGGAATCGTAACGTTATAAAAGTGCAACATATATAGAAAATATAATCTGTCGAAACAATATCAAGAAGTACGACAACATCTGTAAAATAAACCAAAATGTTCAGAAATAGCTTATTAAAATAATATCATCACATGATTAGTTCTAATCAAATTCCATGAAATTGTACTGCATGATGACTATCTATTTGTAATATTTTTTTTATTTTACAATACTTTAAAGTTTCTTTATAAACTTTAATAGCAATTTTAAAAGTTGAAAAAGAACACTCGGTTAATTAATAAACCGTAGTTAAAATATTAAGTTTTTACTTGACCAAACTTGATGCACATAAACAGCAGGCCAAGTCTTAACAGCATACGGATCAAAAGGGTACAATATCAAAAACGGCAACACCAGATCTACTTCTTTTGTCTTGTAATATTTGTACAATATAAGGATCAATGGGTTCACAGCAAATCCAGTAAGTAGCACTATATAAATAATATTCAACACTCTTAACAGACTATGCAAAAAACCTATTTGCTCTTTAAATATTTTATCAACTTCGGATTTATTCCCGCGACATTTGTCTTTGATTTCCATTTTCTTAAGAATGTTGAACAAGTTCTGAAGCCGGGCACCATTCAGTATTATATAAAATACTTTGACATTAGCAAGAAAACTGAAAGTTATGCATGGGGAAGCGTAAGTAATTTCTACCAAATCTTTGCCATCTTTTATTGCAAATATGACGTAAAAAACGGCGCCAGTCAAATCGCTGTTGAGCCATAAGAAATTAAACAGATACATCAGTTTTAGCATGAGATTTTGTTTTTTGTTTTTAATATTAATCCCCGTTAAATGACATATGAACTCGATTTTATCAATAGATTGGTCTAGGAGACCAGTTTCAACGTTCATTGTTGTAAGACGTGTGATTTCTCTAGAATACAAACTGGGAATGAATTAGATTAGATTTTTTTTATTTGATTTGATACTTAACTACGAATCAATTACGAACTAGTTTACAAAAGTTTTTAATTTCCCTATTAAAAAGTTGTACTTTTATTAATTTAAAAGTTCTGTGTACATGTATGTGCAATACAAGCTGATACATTTTATTTCAGAAAATTTTTCTTAGAGGTCTTGTTAACACTTTCTATGTTATTAATATCTTAATTGCAATTACAATTAACCATAAAGATATACTTTCTTATACAAAACCAAGTGGCCACGATTCGCGAAACTCTATCCCAAACCAAACTGAGGCCTTCAGTTGATCGTCCCTCGCACCCCTGGGCCACTTGTTGCTGAGATGCGGCTTGTATTTCACATTGCCGGCATCATTGTAACTGTCACTTGTCGTTTTTTCAGAAAAATCTCGCCTGGTAGCCCGAGTTGCAAGCGAGAACACGGAGCATACTCGAACTCAAATTGTTTTACGTGTGAAAAGTCGTGGTAAATATGGACCGATTAGGATTTTAAATGTGGATATTGCAAGCATCTCATACAAATAGGAATAAAATGCATCGATATCACTGTAATGTTCCAACTAAGTCACATAATGCACGATTAAAAATTAAATAAACGCGAGGTTTTATAGAGATAAATAATTAAAGTAATAGGTAACATAAGTAATTCAATATGATAATAAATAGGTACCTACATACCTAATGATTATCAGGTATATGCAAAAATAAACTTATACTAAAGAAAAGATACGTTAATGTTTGACAGCTAGGTCCTCTTTCCTGTTTTCTGTGGCGTTCCTGGCGTTTCCCGCGCTTTGATTAATGGCCAGCACGATGGCCAGTGCACTTTTGTTTTTTCTTTGCCTGCAACAAGTGTTTACCTACGTTCTGAAACTGGAATGTTACGAGCAAAGGTTTATTGATTATGGTCAATAATTCTCTTTGATTTTTGGCTCGTTCAGATAACTTTTTGTTTTTTCAGGAGTTCATGGCAAATGCAACCGCAGTGGTTAAGCACACTTGAACATTACTTTAAGTAAGTTAACAAATTTTTTTATAAGCTTATTTATCTACTTAATCACTAAGTCCGTCTAATTAAATAAATAAATGTGGACGACATCACATACATTTCATGCTAAATACAAGTGTATCCTGTGTACCTTACATATTTCATATTCTTTATTTATATTGTTACTGAATCATAAATAAATTTGGCATAATGTAATGTAAGCTTAAAACTATTTAGTGACTAAGAGTGTATAATAATGTCACAAATGTACAGTATGATCAAACTTTGTACTTTTTATTTAATTTATAGTTGATAATATTGTTTATATTTAAAATAGTTATCTCATAATATTTTTTAGTAAACCTTCTACAAAAGTGAATGTAGACGGTGCCCAATAGGTAATCCTCTGCACTGCATTGCGTATCTTTTGACAGCTATATTTCGAACAGAATGTGCCCAGCCAACCCAATGGACAAGGCGCCATTTTTTTCTAAAGTTGGCTTCCTGCCGGCCAATGTTCGCGGTCGAATAAGTCGCGTTCCGTTACACGTTTCCATGGAAAATGATTTAACAGCTATACAATACATCGTTACACACTTCTTTGAATTCAAATAACATCCGAACGGTTTTTTGGAATAAGGCACCACTGTATTTTTGGTACGGATTACTTGTAGGATTGTACAAAAAGTTTTTAAGGTCATGCATCTGATACTAGAAAGTATAACATTAAAATAATCTAAAAAATTGGTTCCTGGATGTTGGTAGAGACAGTAACTTTTACTTTGGGAATTACGTTTCGTGTCTTTAAGTTCAAATACTGAACTTCGTCATTTACTTTAAAATTTACCACAATTAAGAGGAAACACTACGGGCGAGAGAATTGAAAAATAGGTACATATTTGTAAAATCTATTGCTGTCGCGCAGTGCCAAACGCCTTCACCGCAGAGTGTGATAGAGACAACTGCTTCTTGGACCGAAAATACCTACTAAAAACACACCAAATCAACGTTTCGTAGTCCCCCGATTACTTTTCCAAAACTAGATCGATTTAAATACTTTTTTCATTAAAAATTAAAGAAAAGCTTTGGCCGTGTTCCTGTTTTCCTTTTTTCTAAAATTTAGCCAAATGTGTTTTCTGGAAGTTTTAACACAGCGGAAAATCTGGCGAATTTTTTCGATTTTTGATGGCTTATATCTTTTTTATTAATTAATTTATGAAAAAACAGAAAACATAGAAACATGCTAATAGTGGCCATACATTTTTGAAATAAAAATTATTGCTCTACTGGCATTATCCAGGGAGGAAACAGGGGACTACGTTTGTATGGAAAAACGGCCGTTGTGTTTCCTCTTAATCATTACTTTCAAATCCCAATATTAATTCCGGATGAATAAGAGCGCCTTAAACCTAAGGCAAATTCTTCAGGTTTTTTTGATAATATTAACTATTAGCATTTATTGTCAGAGACACAATTTTGTCATCTTACTTATTGTTGGCTGTATTTAGCGGGACAACCTAGTTTTTTTTAAAGTTGTGCGTATTTTAAACATGTTTGTAAATTGATTTGCCCTGGCGCGGCCATGGCGGCAGGGCGACAACATAATATTATTCTGGGAGAGTTATTATTACTCATCAATCTCATTTGTGGTACTCGTCAAGTGCAAGTAAGAGGTTATTGTGTTTCACTGATAGTGTTATTTATGTTTATAATCAATGGTACTAAAATTTCTAAACTCACAGGTAAGAACTGGTACATTTTTTAGTGTTGGTTCCCGCTTCTAAGCCAAGCTTTTCTGTCCATACTGTGCTTTAAGAACCAGAAGCTTAGAGAAGATATGATTCAATTTACTACACTAATATTATAAAGAGGAAAGATTTGTATTTCTGTTTGTGTGTATGTTTCTAATGAATAAACTCAAAAACTACTGCGCCGATTTCAAAAATTCTTTCACCATTAGAAAGCTAATACATTCACCCTAAGCGACTTATGATATATTCATTGCTAGAAAAGATTAGGGATCCTTATAAAAAAAATCTTATGTCCACCCGTGCGAAGCCGGGACGTGCCGCTACATGAAATATTTTTATTCAGGATTATATCGAACCAAGTTATAAAACAATGACATTTCATTGCTTTACATTTCATGTACATATCATTGTAAAGTTATCATTGTCAGCCTAAGTGGAAATCGTAATTTGACTAATATTATAGCGATAGTTTAAATGGATGTTTGGTACTCAAACACGCCAAAATGATTTTGATTGATCCGAACTGAAATTTCGCATTTTGCTAGTATACAGTATTTACCCGAAAAAAAAAATGGGCGGTTTAAAGGAATGGCCTATAATCATCCTGCTGCAGGACTTAGGCCTCCATCATTGAATACAAGTTACTATATCAATGATGGGTACAGACATTATCATCACGCTTCGAAAATCCGAACCTTTCATTCTCGACCCGGGGATCGAACCGGGACCCCGAGATCATGGCCCAGTATTTAAACCACTAGACCAACAGGGCGTCACAAGGTAGTGGGTATAAGCTAGTATTGCGATAAATTGAATATCATTATTTAGTAAGTAATCGATTTGTAAGAAACATAAATGATCAGTTTGTAGGTCATATACGCATTGATTGGTAATGCAGTCCTTCGCTCTAAGTGATGATGAGGATCTTAAATAAATAAGTAAAAAAAAATACTGTAGCTCGTAACTAAGTAAAATGTACATACATATTGATAAATAGCCAAAAAAAAATCGTTCCGTAGTGACAAGTAGACTAAGGCATTATTCGTCGTATAAAACCATTTCGTATAAATTTTTTATCAAGTTTTTTTTACTCGTTTATAATTAATTGCAAATAAGTAATGTCAATAAAAACCCACCCACTATACAACGATTGGCAGTCGATAACAAAATTAGTAGTTACATCAATGATTATGGTGAACTTTTAATTCCTGTGATTAAAGTAACATAATTAACATCAACAAATATTCGGAACTACGCAGTTTGTGGCTAAATTACTTGTTACTTACGCTTATTATAGTAAGTATATACAGGCTTAAATAATTAAAGTGTTAATGGTTAAGACAGTACAAACCATACCATAAGTATGAGTCATATTAAATAGTATAATACAGGATGAAATTTTAACCACTTTCCAAAAATTTTATAGGCGTTCAGTATCGTATTCAAAGCCTATTTATGAAGTTAAAAATGTAAATCAAGTTGTCACCCGAAAATATTTTTCGCGATATAGTTTTCAATTTTTACGGTCCTAGATCTGTTAAGGTTTAAAGGGAAAATCAAAAAATTAAGAATAGTATCGTATAATGAATGAATGAGATGCGCAACGCGTAAAAAAGTGTTGCTAGGCGGCCGTGCCAAAATTTTAGATTTTTGGCGGTTATTTTCTAAGTGATCTTATCTTGTCATTTTTGTACTGGGCTATACCAAAAGAAAAAATACGTAATTTGTTTTTGTCTCGTAGACTAATATATTAAAATTTGGAAGGTGGTTAAAATTTCGGCCTGTATATCCGTTGAAATGAAAGATAGTTTATATTATATTTTCTGATTGAGCTCGCTTTTATTAGGGTTTCACATTTATTTCGTTTATCTCGACGTTTCAAAGACTTTAGAGCGTTCGTGGTCACTTGAAGACCTATAATAAGTAACGAATACATTAAAAAATATACGCTATTAGAATATACGAATTTAAATATTAAGGTAATTTCAGCTTGTAATGCTATTCACCTAGCATTGAAAATTAAGCAAACCAATCAAATGTAGCAAATTAAAAATATTAAATTCGAATGGCCGTTTATAACACTTCGCCTTTTATGCGCGCATTCGATAATAAAAATATAAAATTACTGGGAACTATTTTTATAGTATCACAAGTAAAAGGGAATTTTTGTACCACTTGTCCTTACGGTCACAGCTGGGTATCGGCATTTACGAAACAATAAGAAAATACACATAACAATAAACTTTATTGCGTAGAAAATACGGTTTATAATGGCAAATTTGACAGCGACGCCGAAATTTACCCGCCATTATGTGAGTGTGTACAGGTTAGGTACCTATTATATTGATGTGTGTGTGCCTCTATCTGGCTGGTGCAACACCCCTGCTGCGAGTGAACGCAATGCGTAGGGCTGTCACAGGATACAATCATATTTATTTACAAAGTACATATACTTAAATTTATCAAGAATGTCAACAGTATTTAAGGTTAGGGTACTCGGGATGCGTAAACAATACTGGTTTATTTATAGGTGTTATCAATCAAATATACAGGCTGCAATTTTAACCACCTTCCAAATTTTAATATGTGTATCAATCTACGAGACAAAAAACAAATGATGTATTTTTTCTTTTGGTAAAGGCCAGTACAAAAATGTCAAGATAAAGCACTTAGAAAATGTTCGCCAAAAATTTTTGATACGGCCGCCTTGTTTTACGCGTTGCGCATCTCATTCATTACGATTCTATTGAAAAGTTTTTGATATTTTCTTTATACCTTAACAGGTCTAGGACCGTAAAAATTGAAAACTATATCGCGAAAAATATTTTTGAGTGACAATTTGATTAACATTTTTTCCTTCATAAATAGGCTATAAATACGATACCGAAAGACTATAAAAATTTTTGAAAGTGGTTAAACTTTCATCCTGTATTTTGATAATTTGAGTTGAGTTTAGATTACACAACATGTAGTTAAGCAAAGGTGTAGGTAGAGTAAATTTTTTTTTATCTAGTAAATCACTTCAGAAGAAGTTAAACTTCACCCCTCAATTGTATGTTATTCCAGACACAATTTAAATCAATTGTTATCGCGACCGCCGGCGGTCTTATGATCCTGTAGAAGTTAAAATAGTTGGTTTTATATGTACAAATATTTAAAAGTACTGGTTTAATAGTGTGCCTACTACGCAAGGGTCCCAGATTCAATTCCTGGTCGGGTCATGATCGGGAAACGAGATCGGCCTTTTCTAAATAGACTTGGGTCTGATAGTGGTGGGCACTGGTGGGGTACTTTATAGTCATTCTTCAAAAGACCCGTTGGCCCTGGTTTCTGTCGTAAGATGAAAATGGTAGATTTGGTAAAAACGGAGTCACATCAGAGGCCCCTATGTTAAAAACTCTGACATCAGATCATCCGTGAAGGGTACTTAGCCAGACAATATGAAGAGAAGAACCTGTTGCCCGCTACTTTTCAAAGATATGCATGGAGTTCTGAATGTAAAAGTATCACACGGCCACTGTACATTATTTCAGGATAATAAGTAGTCTTTATGCTGTTACAGTCTGTAATATTATACACCTGCATGCTAAATTTCTCCACATGCCTTTGCCGTAGTGATGAGAATAAATGTTGATCGCCTGTTGCTCGCAGCTTAGTACGCGAGATATTATCCGACGATAACTAATTATTTTTAGAGGCTAAAAAATAGTGTAGATACTATACCAGGCTGACAGGTTTGGATACAGTTTGTAATTGAGGTAGAATCGTCTATCTCCACCATAAACTACATTCATATCCGTTCAGCCGTTCAAATATGTATTTGTAAGAGACAAATGACAGACATGCGAAAGTTTGAATACTTTCGTATATACACATACAGGGTGTAAAAAAACTAAACGCAGACCCTGAAGTTACGCAATCTGAAAAGCAAACCAAGCCATATAACAAAATATTATAGCTGGGGAATAATTTTTATTTATGGGACTAAAAAAAATATTATAATTCGTAGCGCGCAATGTATAGCGGCCGTACCGTAGGCCGCTGCGCTGGAGATGGCTGCTAAGTTCAAAAGTCGTCCGCGCTGAGCCGTACATTGCGTATTGTTATTAATAAAGCCTTATTGTGAACGAAATAATAAAAACAACCACTATGTTTGTATGAAGAAAAGTTTTTATGTATCCTTTGGCAACAGTTTTTGTAATAAAATGGAAAACAAAATTGTAACTTCGACCCTCAATATCTTCTGAACCAGCTGTTTCCCAGGTATGGTCCTTAAGAGAAAAATGATCCTAATGATAGGGACAATACGTGGTTTTCGGATCTGCGTTTGGTTTTTTTACACCCGTTATATAATTCTAATACAGCAAACTAAATACTTTATTTTATATTTTAGCAACTTAATTGCACCTCTAATATCAGTGTATAAACTTGAAAAATTTTGTCTCAGACGGGACCGTCTCCGGATTTTTCAAGTTTATATACTGACAGCAAACTAAAATTGTATTAATATCTTTGATGTGTCAACCCTAATAAATTAGTCCACGCTCACCCTTTGGGGCAGCCTGGCAGCCCCCCGTCGCGTTGGCAAGTGAATTCACACACGCATACACACAAAAGCTATACCCATACGCATAGGCACCAGACTATTTGAAATCGTTCCAATACTGGCTGGTTTTGAATTTTAAAAAATAAAATTTATCAGGTTGCAGTTTTTTTTTATTATTCGTGACAGTCTTACGGTCAATGTGTATCTATGGTACACTGTGGTATCCATAGATTTAATATAGATGATAGATTGGCAATTGAATCCTGAAAACGAGACCAAAACTAGGTTACGCTAGTGTGCATAAAGTGAGCATGTGCGTGAGATAAATAGTGCAGGTACTGCATTGTCTGCTAGCTTTCGATATCGATTCCATCGACACAGTTTACGTTGACGCAGGTGACTTATTTCTTAGTATTATTAAAAGAACGCCAAAAAACTGCAAGTAAATACCTAGATATGTTTTTTATTTTATAATTACTTATCCCCGAACAAAATCAATTTATTGTAAAAAATATCGTAGGCTTTACTTGCCAGTATTTAACAATTTTGCCTCATTTTGCGATCGCGATCGCCAAAGTTGAAATAAAACTGATATTTATTTTTCAATTACACATTACAAACGTACACTAAATACGAGTATACATATATTTAATGTTTAACTAATGGGGATTGATGGGGGCTTGAACAATATGGACATTGATCCAGAGCGTAATTTTACAGGCTGATCGCCTCTGTGTTAAAAACACTTAGGTTTTCCACCCCAAATGTAAACTGCAAATGCTCGAATATTTATTGGGCGAACATTCTTTTCTATTAGGCAATTTCAACCTTTTCTAACGTATTTTAACAATTTAGGCTGTATGCGGTTTACAATGTGAAATATGTCAGCTAATGAAATGTCGATAAGATATCATCGACAACGTCAATCACTAAAATACAAAAGTGACGTTAGTAATTGTTGAAATTCACGTATTTGATATTATTTTTAATTGAATTCATATGAATTTAAATCATTGTCCTGGTGAAATGCCCTATCAATTAGTATACAGAATTTTAGTCAAAGCTCTGAAACATTGCATTTTGCTGCTGGTAATCGCGATTGTGTGTTGACGTGTGAAATGTACAATTATGTTGGTTCCCTTTTTTAGATGAGTTACTTCCAGGTACTGAACATGTAACCATAATGAAAATACATCAACTCGACACTTTTTTACAATAATAAAAATGAAACTAGTAAAACTAAAGGGAATATTGTGTTGCGCGTGATAGACGCCAGAACTCAGAAAAACGCTACGGGTTCTTAGCGTGTACGTGAACGGCCTTGTGATCTATCTCGTTCTATCGTATAGCTGCATTGTATTCTGTCTCTTTTCATTGCCAATCTATCAGCAGTATATTAAATCTATGGTGGTATCGGTATGAGGTGACTAAAGAAGTAGGTACTGCCAGAAGAAAAGCGGACAGCAGCGTCTTCTCTCTACCGTTTGCCAAATGGTGATTTCGGCAAAAGGACTGATATAGGTGGTGACTGTGGTGGTAATAATAAAATAAAAACTTCGATATTAATCCTCAGGAACTTTTTTGAAAATGCAATTGTTTTGCGGCTACTTTAAAACTTTCAGTCAAACTGACAGAGAAGATTTTAATCTATTTGAAAACGCTGATCTAAAATCGGTCGGCTACGTGATTTATTTAAAATCACAAACTGCCACAGAGGTATTTAAAAAAAAATATGTTCCAGATACAAAAGACACTTTTAAAAATAAGGTTTTTCTACCGAATAGAAATACTTAGAAAAGATCGAAGAAATTATTAAAAAAACTTAATTATTTAATGGTAGTTGGTAGATTTGGTAGATATCCAGCCATGATTTCAAAGTAGCTTAGACTGAATAATCAGTGTCAATAACTTAACAATTATTACCTGCAAAATAGCGGCGTCAAAAATAGGATAAATTTGAAACGCTCACACTTAACGCACTCACACACGCACCCTTTTTTTTGACGGACCATAAATTATAGAGAAACCTGTTTCTTAGGGGTACAGCTCTGTAAGTTATATTACGCCTGCACTTTTTAATTATTAATATACCATGGGGAGAGTGAGTTATTATCCTGCAGGGGACCGACAGATTATTTTTTGACATTCTTCTTTCTACCCAAACTGAAAACAGGTGTAAAAATTAATGCCGCCGTTTTAAAAGCCGACGAAATTTGCAGAGAAACATGTCTTATCAATTGAAAATTATGTATTAATCTAGACTAATAATATTATTACTACATATATCCTTTAGTTATTTACAAGAACAAGGAACTTAAAACTAAAAACCTTAAAAAATATAATAAAATAACTAAAATATATTATTAAAAAGAGTCCCTTTAGGCAAGGATCCGAAGATACTGGCAGCGTTCCCCCTTTGAATAGCTAAACTAATTCTTTGACCAAGGTAGCTGCCAGCTCTTCGGTCTTCTGTGATGTCGACTAACCTTTTTGCTATTTCCTTGAAAAGCCTTTTAGCGCTAGGACCCCACAGACCAAGGGTCTTGACACCGAATGAAAATTTTCCAGCAATTCCAAGCCAGCAATCTCAAAGTTTGAAGGGGATGCCCTTAAAATTTTACTTATGAGATTTGCTGAACTATGGACAGAAGATAGGAAGGCTGGTAAAGCGACACTGAAAATTTTGCGAATCCCTAAACCACCATAACGGATGGGCAGGGATGCTTGGGTCCAAGAATGCTCATTCAGCTGCATAATAAGTATCGATTCTAAGCTAATTTTGATTAAGTCGTCTATTTGTATTAATAGATCTGCGTGATTTTAAAAGGAGCAGCAACGGAGCACATAAGTAAATTTTGGGACGAAAAGACAGAATTTTAAGATGCAAAGTGCATAATGTGGACTAATTTCAAGGAGACGGTTAGCAGAATTTTGAAAAGATAATTACCAAAACCAGGCCCAGATTTTGCCTCTTTGTAGTTTATATTTCACAAATCTCTTTTCAAATTACAATTGTTCTGGTATTTTTGCTAAATATCAAATAAATAGGGGTTTAAAAGAAACACTTAAATAGTTGCAAATTTTATACATTTCCGGTGTAGTTCCGAAATGAGCCAAAATCGATATTTTCGTGTACACACGGGTTAAAAGACAAGGAACTATGAATTTGGAAACTATTTTAGGTACGTCAAAATCGATAATGGTTAAATTCGGAACGAAGCGCCATTTATGCCGATTTGTAATAATTGTCATAATAGGGACCTATATTATGTATCAATCACTGTCATTCGAGCAAAGCATAATATTCTGTCTCCCGATTCCGTTTTTAACAACAACAACAGGTTGTTGCGCACACATTATGACAGTGGTTTGTTACCTGAGCTAGGATAGCTGCTTTAATGACATCCAGGCTCCTGCTCCATTTTTAGATTTAACTTTTTTGATTAGGGTATATAATGTTATTAAATAATAAAAATGTAAGACATACACTAACAAATACCTATATTTTGAATAACCTATAACCTATTTGTTTTACTTCTCCTGTCACATACTTTGTAAAGTATAGCTTGATATTGGTGTGAGTTGGATAGAGTTCTACATTAGCCTAGCATATGTGCCTCATAATTTCGCCTTAATTGTTTCCTAAGTCATACTCGTCAATCCTTCTAACTTGTGTTCATCAGCTCTTGTATTACCTGGTCATCATTTGGTATGCCGTAAAACGATAGCTAGCTATATTAACTTGGTGAGATAGGTACCTACATTAACTACTGCAATCACAAAACATAACCTCAAAATGCCTCACCTGACATTGAATTTCTCGTAAACCCCTAATTATATTTCTGAAATATTTTTTGTGTCTACTCTTCAATATATTTCCGATTTTTTTCCCTAACTTTTTGTAAAGAAGCATGCTGACGCAAAGTGGGCCGAGGTTCTATAGTTTTTTGGTCAATATCCTTTAGTGATTGAATTTTATTAATATACTAGCTGACCCGGCAAACGTTGTTTTGCCATAAAAATGATTAAATTACTAAAATGGCTAACAAAAAATAGGGGTTGGTGGTAAAAGGGTAAAAATTTAGGGTTGCATATATTTTATAAAATTTTAATATTTTACTACCCTACCCCTACCCTACTCCTACCCTACCCCTACCCTACCCCACCCTACCCCTACCCTACCCCTAACCTACCCCTACCCTACCCCTACCCTACCCCTACCCTACCCCTACCCCTACCCTACCCTACCCCTACCCAAGTCGCAGTTATTTATAAAAAGTTCGCATTTTAATGTATTATTTTACAAGAAGTATGAATTTTATGCCACTACAAATGCAATTTTTCGCAAAGTTTTTAGAAGGAATTGTTTTTTTTATTCAAGTTGGATAACATAACATAGATCATCCGACAGTACCTAAGTAAGTATTTATTCACTTATATTGTAGAGATCGGTAACGACAATGGTGCTACAAACACTCATATGCGACTAGACAAAGAAAAATAAATTTCTTTATGGACCCGTCCGGGAGTCAAAACTCTGGAGTCAAAAACGAGTGTGTGTGTGTGTTTGTGCTACTCCACCACGAAGGTTGTCAGTAGGGATTGAAATTATAGGTACACGGTCAGAAATTGGATCATATGACGACTTTTTTCATACAAAACTTAATTATACAGAATTCTGTAAATTTGAAAAAAAAAACATGATATTTTACGTTTAGATTAAAAGTGATTATCATCCACGAAATTTTAAAAACGGACCATTCGAGCCTCAATTTTGGGAAACAGTCGTCAATCACTGTGTCACATAGAACCAAAGGCTACCAAAAACTTCGTCTCCCGTGGGATAATAATTGATAATTCTGGCAACAAATAGATACATCACAGGACGCCCCAGGAACCCATTGTGCGGTGACGGATGCAACAGTTCCCAGAATCATAGCCAGAATGAAGAAATATTCGCCCATATTCGGGTGATGCTTTCAATGTTTATGGTCAGAATTTGAAGTCACTGAAATATACTTAGTACTATGTCAAGGTTACAATTCGTCCTACGTCGAAGTAACATTTTGTCCATTCCCCTTCGAAATCTTTTGCAAAGTAGCATACCTGTTACTTTGATATGGAAATAAAGTTTACAGTGACTTACGATAATTAATTTTTGTTTGAATGAGGGAATGAGTTGGTACTCGTACCTTTATCTATATACAATACTCGTACATTGTTTCAAGCTCGGATAAACTCTTATTTATTTCGGATGAAATATTACTGGTGCATTGAAATAGTGGTGACAAAACAATACATAATAGATATACGCATATTATACATACATATATTAGCATGTAAATTCATGAATACTTGAATATTCATGTTCGAACAATCGCGGTTTTATTAATTTGCACACTTTTGTTTTGCACACAATGCGACGCGGCTGCCGGTTTTGTTCCGAACAATGTCGCGTGTTTGTTAATTTGTTTACTAGAAGGACGCAGACGTGACAGTGTCACAAACAAAACAATAGACAAACAAATCTTTGACGGATATGTTGTACAATGAACACCGTTAATACCAATGACATTAAAAAAGTAATAGATATGTTACGTGCGTGCATTGTGCATGACCCTAAAACGTCCTAATTGTGCGTCTTACCCGCAGTCCACGATAAGCGAAGCAGCGAGTGTGACATCTCTGTGAGTGATTGAAAATATTTCAAAATGCCATCTTGTGTATTCAGAATGTTTACAAACTATGATAAAAAAATAAACAAAGCTCAGGGGACCTCATATCACATGTAAGTAATCAAGAATAATAATTGAATCAGTACAATTATTAATATTTTTACTTAAAATACATCATACAATATGGATGCCACGGCGAAAGAGAAAGAAATTGTTTTTTTCACGAGTGTAACAAAGACAACGACACGTGCGTAGTATAGAAGCGCTGGCATAGGTTTAATAACTAACGGTCCGAATTGGTAAACGAATGATTAAAAACTTATGTTTTTAGTTTCTGGTTTTTTAGAAAGCTTATTTTATTTAAAAAAGTTATTGAAATTAGAATTATAATCTGCAAGCAAAAGAATACCTACCTATGCGTACTAATTAATGTATAGACTATTGTCAATCTATAGATTATTACGACAATGACTGTTATTATTTAAAAGAAGTAGGTCTTCATTTTATTAATGACCAAAGTTATTAAAACATTGAAGTATCGTATATTAAAATCTTTCTTGAATACTAACATCTTCGATATACTTAATGAACATTCCAAATTGCAGTCACCACTTTTTAATCACCGTATAAATTTAATAAAAGCAATAATAGATAAATATGTAACAATCCGTCTTCATCCCGCACACAAAAATAACCCCAAAATTAACAAATTCTCAATGAGACAAAAAAATGGTTGCCTGTAAAGTCGGTTTTACGGGCGAAGATTTTACGTGACAACGTCTTTTTCTCGGTAGAATATTTATTGATATGAATATAATTAAATTGCACAATAGGAACAAGAAATTGAATGAAAATAAGAATTGCACAAATTTTAAAATGCGCCTAATTCTCTAGTGCTGCGCGCGCGGCAGACCGATCATAGTTGAGTGGGAGAGAGACGCAAGGCATTCGGCGGGCCTCTCTCTCGTTCGGTGACTCATCGTAACGTTACCGAGCGTTACACTTTTTCATAAGTGACTCCCAGCCGCAACCTAATTTAAGACGTTGTCACGTCAAAAAAAACAAGCTAGGGTAAACGCTATAGTGATTGCCCGCCTAAGAGATTGATACAAGAAAATTCTTTATAAAATCTTTATTATCGAAGAGAATCATTTAAACTTTTTTTTAACATAAGCCTTATAAATTACCAGTAAGAACAGCATTCAGATATAAAAATACCTTTGGTATTTTTGTACTAAAAAAATAAAGTTATAGGAATCATTAAAATTATAGTCATTGCCCGGCTGGCACAATTATTGCCATATAGACTGTACAGTTATTGACCACCTATCAGTTCTCTATTATTTTTTCATCATCATTATCATCATCAGCTTATCGCAGTCCACTGCTTGACATAGACCTCTCCAGCTGCACGCCACTTAGGTCGATCCTCGGCTTCTCGCATCTTCGCATTCTTTTAATAGATGTTCTTTATTCCTTTGTTTTTTTTTGTAACGCCAACTTGAAGTTATCAGATGTAATTGCTAAGGGCTGTCTCTCTGTTTGTCTCTTTCCTTTCTGTATTGTAGTTTTAGGATAAGCTAAAAATTCCCCGAAATATGATTTTGTTTTTACTATCTTTGGACTCTGCAAATGAATATCAGAATATGATGTACTAGGTTGTGGTAAGTCATCTCGTTGACTTTGAGATATTGGGATAGCAAGTGGTGAATAGACATTCACATCATCATCATTATACTCGTATGTCCCATGAAGACAAATGTCTGGTAGTAGGACGAAAGTTCTGATTATCATTTGTGTATCATGGTTGAATCACAAGTTTCTAGAATTGAATTTGTTGTAGCTAGAATCACTTCATCTAAATAATCTTCGTTTGTTTGAAATTATTTTCAAAGATTGTAGATTCTTTCAAGATGCACATCAGTAGCGCAGAACAGCTCGTCTTGAAATATTTTGCACTATGACGATCCAGCAATGTTTTTAAATGTTTCATAAGTAAACGTTGCAGTGTCAGGAATGCCTTCTAGAGCTTTTGTCCGTGGCGGGACAGAATTCTCAAAGTTGATGACATCTGGATCAAATGGGCGGAGACCACAAGCCCTGAAACCATTTTTCGATATTTTAGGCCGCAAACTTGCTGCAACGACTTCATTTAAAACGGGGGCAAAAGTTTGCTTGTTTATGCCCACTTTTTAGGTGCCTTCTCCATCCAAGTTTAAGGGGTCGAAAAGCAGAGACATCAGCTGCTCTGACAAATTTGAAGACTGCATTGAAGACTCTTAGGTTGGCTGAGAATCTCTATTAAACCTTTTTCCCAGCATATTGCCGTATTTCGTCGAACCACCTTCTTTTATCCGTTTCGGATACGCATGAACTTGCTTTGGTCACTCCTTCAGAAGTTCTAATGCTCAATTTAGGGTGCTTCTAAAAAGAAAACTTTTTACCATTCTATACTAGGCCTATTATTCTGAAATGGTTTAGATCTGGGGTTGTCCACAATAAACTTGTGAACGCTATCTAAAATATTGTCCTTATTTTTTGGGAAACCTTTTTGTGCCGAAGTGATGATCCAGCCCTCAAGAATAGCTTCTTCGTTTGGCCTCAGAACAGGTGGAGGTCCGAGAATAGTTTTGTGACCAGGGTTCTTATAATAGAATCTGATGGTAGATCTGGGTAAGTACGCCATATTTTTGAGCAATTTGGCGATCTGAAAAAAGCTCCTCATTTTTCTGTAGTTCTGCGAGAGCAAGTTCAAGACTTTCTTAAGAATACTCTAGTTTTGGGATCTTCGGCATTTAGAACTTAGATTTCGGCAAAGAAATTGACAAAACCCCTTGGTAAACAGACATTGCCCGGGCAATAACTGTAACAATGGTCTATGGCAATAACTAAATATGAGTATGGCAATGACCAAAATTATTAAAATTCTGGTACATTTATTGCCCACCCCTCGAAAACAACCAATTATAAAGTTGGCAGCTAATTAACTGGTTTTTAATTGACAAGTATACTATTTTATATTTTGCATTATCAACAACAACCACAAAAACAAAAAAAAAACAAACAAACAAAGTAAATACAATACGGCTATACTTAAGAAAAATCATAAAAAATTTACTTTTTTCTTACAGACTTACTCCTTTCATGTTAAAGTCCGCCATTCACAGTTTTTTTTCTTTAGAGTTTTGCCAATTTATAATTTAAAATGCTACGAAGTACTTTATAGTGCCATCTGGCGAGTAAGTAAATACTTCTTAAGTAAGCTTCTTTGGAAACTGTGATCAAGGCGTCTTTTGCTTAGGGTTGGCAATCACTATATCCTGGGCAATCTGTATAGCGTTTACCCTATGTCTTTTTGAAGGGGTTTAAGTTTTTTTTCTGCACATTTTTATGTTTATTGCGTTTTTATTTTATTTATTAAATGTTTTTCTATGTTATGTTTTTTTTTAAGTCCTAAATAGTTTTAATTTTTCATGTAAGTTTAAATTGTGTAAACGGCTAAATGCGTGTCGGACCCCACAAATTGTAGGGTTCCGTAGTTACACACAGCAAATGACATCTTAAAAAACCTTGATGTTCCAAAGTTTTGCGTAGTTCATAAATTTATATTGCCCGTAACTAACAGCTTCATTTGAATATATTTTAAACAAATTGGATATCCCTGGATAAAGCCAGTAGAGCAATAATTTTTATAACAAAAATCTATGGCCACTATTAGCACGTTTCTATGTTTTCTGTTTTTTCATAAATTAATTAATAAAAAAGATATGTGCCCTCAAAAATCGAAAAAAATCACAAGATTTTCCGCTGTGTTCAAACTTCCAGAAAACAAATTTGGCTAAATTTTAGAAAAAAAGGAAAACATACGAACACGGCCAAGGCATTTCTTTAATTTTTAATGAAAAAAGTATTTAAATCGGTCTAGTTTTGGAAAAGTAATGGGGGGACTACGAAACGTTGATTTAGTGTGCTTTTAGTATGTATTTTCGGTCCAAGAAGCAGTTGTCTCTATCACACTCTGCGGTGAAGGCGTTTGGCACTGCGCGACAGCAATAGATTTTACAAATACCCATTTTTCAATTCTCTCGCCCGTGGTGTTTCCTCTGGTTACGGCTTGTTATGCCATTTACGTAACAACCTGTATACATGCTCTAAAAATCTTTTAAATTTCTTAAATATCTTCTTGTGTATCATCAGCAGCGATCATCAGTTTTTAAAACGAAATTGTCACCAAAAAGCGTATCTTTTCACGCCAAGGAATTCCGTCAAAGTTTTGTTACTGGCAGTTGTCCGTTTTAGTCTATTGATAGTAACTTTTTTTCTGAGAACACGAAAAGAGTTCGTGTATCGTGCGATACAGATTTCACGAGGGAAATGTATTAAAAAAAAGCTAAAGACAAAAACTTAGACGGGCGCGCGCCCCGCCTGCTACATGTCAGACGGAGTCCGACAGAGCCGGGAACACGTGGAATAAATTTCTCGGAATCGATCGCGAGATAAACTTACCTTTATCAAAGCAATGCAAGTAGCGAAATAACTCAGAATGGTTTTGAATTTTGTTGATAATTATTTAGATTGAAAATATATTTATATAAGTATCGTTAAGAGACCATTGTCTTTGTTCTTTTTGTCCTTATTGTCAGTGGAATGAATAGAAACCCTAATTGACTCGTTTAAATTTAGGGTTGATTTATTTATTTGCTCAAACTCCAAAGTTCACGCAAATATAGACGTCACAACTGTCCATTGCAAAACAGACATTTTAAGAATCTTGCGCCACTGTATCGTTCAACAAAAGAATACCTAAGTTCGACGAACTTTCGCCACCCGTTTTACGAAGATTGTTAGTAAGATTTCGTCAAACAAGATCTTTGACGTTAAAATTAAATAAAAGTATGCTTATATTGGTAAGAGAATTTAATAGGCCTGGGTAAAAAATAATTCATTTAATCTCTTGTGTATTGGCCACCACGTTGCATGCCGTCGCACACGGGTACCCGCTGTCATGTCCCCTCGTCAACAAACGAAACCACCAAATCAAGCTAAACTACACCTTATCTCTTTGTAACAACGTTTAACAAACGCGCATAAATAAATGTGTGTAGCAGCAGCTCCATTCGGTCTAGAATTTCAAATTTCGAACACGCTCTTACGATCGTTGCTGTAAAGGCTATTATTGGAGTAAGCTTGTGTTTTTTCAAGAATCAACTCTATCTCAAAGCAGTAAGATCGCAAAAAACGCACTCAAACATTTGCAAGAACAAAGATCTCAATAACTGAAACTTTAGGAAATAAGGCTTTATCTCTACATTCATAAGGTTTGTTGTTCCTGTATAATGTTTGTCAACCCTCAAACTCTGTAGGCTTTTTAGCTCCCCGACGTGGAATAGTCTCACGTCTAGTGCCCAACTTGGCTTTTAGAACTTAAAGTGCGTTTTTATAGCTACTTAATGAAGCCAAAAAGCCAGCAAAGAACCTTTTTTTTTTGCTTCCCAATACTAAAACCTATTCTACGAAAGAAATTTTAATAGATATAATAGAAAAACTAAAATAGGGTCAAATATAAACTAGGGATAGAACAAGAAAAAATACGAAAGGTGAAGCTTTTTATTAAAGGTGTAATTTAGAATTAAAATAGTTAAATTTTTTTTTGAGAAGACCTTTAATAGGCCTCCCCAAAAGTCAGATTTGCCATAATTGCCATGCCTGGCAGGCGGGTTGGCGATCGTGTCTTCACCAGCGATAAAGAGAAAACGCTGCTGCACCTACCTACTGTCCGTCTTCTTTTAGCGACAACGGTACGGTGACGAGAAGGGTGTTGCAAATCAATTTTAGACTAAGTACGCGGTACTTTTGTACATTAAATATGTTTTGTGTCCTATTTCATGAATCATAGTTCAACCAGGGTGGTAATATATCAAGCCATAACCGCCGTTTTATCGTAAGCATCATTTTTTCAAAAATGCTTTTTTTATCGTAATCGGCATTCAGACCTTGCTCTGTTGACGTTTTTTGCCTAAATTCAATAGTTTTTGAGATATAACAAAAGCTAATTTTATCTTAACCGTCACCATTTTTGAAATATTAACGTAAACGACACATCATTAGCTGTCGTAAGTGACATTAAAAATTAAAATTTTATCGCCACCGACCCAACTTGTTATCGTAAAAGAAGCAAACATTAATATTCCAGAAGTTACCCAGCAGGATAGAACTCGAAAGTGAAGGTCTTGTTGATAAGAGTAATTCTAATAGTGAGGACTCGTACTCCATTCTGGATTTCGATAGCTAAAAAAATACTCGATACAAGAAACCCGTCGACTCTTACGAATACAACTTTTCTTGCTAGATGTACACAAAAGAAATCAAACCAAAGCCTAATAAAAGCTCTCAGCCTGATTAACCAGATAATAACGTATCCGTTACATACCAGAATATGTATTCTACAGTTAGTAAAGATTCATGGAAGACATCGTCGCTGGCTTCATCCACTCTTCATCACAATGTGAAATTAATGAGTGAGTATAGTGATCAGAAGAAGAGACACCTCAACAAATTTAGTTTAAACTAGCGTTTATTTCACGTTAAGTACATTTTGGTTCATCCCGACGTTTCGAACAT
The DNA here is from genome assembly GCA_949315895.1 of Anania crocealis. Classification (NCBI taxonomy): domain Eukaryota; kingdom Metazoa; phylum Arthropoda; class Insecta; order Lepidoptera; family Crambidae; genus Anania; species Anania crocealis. The sequence goes on along the minus strand of OX438872.1, from coordinate 4,160,380 downwards.
TTGTAGTCACTTGTAGAGTATGATGTTATTCGTCTTAAAGAAAGTAATTTGAAAAAAAAGTATTGTACCGTCTCTAATTTTCATCGTCAATGTGTTCTTATCCACGCAATATGCCATGGTTTGTGGACTTCATTGATAGTATGACGGGGTCCTGAGCTGCTAGTTAATCCAACGATCTTCTTTTGTTTGGGTGTCTCATAATTTCTGTAGCTTCACATATCATGTTAGGTATAAATAAAATAAATAAATAAATAAATACAGTGTTTTTATTTAGCTATAACTTGAAGTTTAACAATTAGGTATAATAAAATGGTTGAACTTATCAAACGCATGACCAATGACTGCAGATTTTATCATAGACCCTATACTGCGTATAGTTTGACCTCATTCACAGTCGATCAGTATACGCATGGTACAGACAACAGCACGTCAACCTACCACAAAACGTCAAATTTACACAATTGATATTGATCTCTACCTTGTTGGCCTTAAAGTTGAAAATCAGTTCAGTGACCTTTAACTTTTTGGGTAGGTTGACCTGCTGTTGTCTGTACATAATTGGTCTGCTCGTAAGAATTGATGGTTTTTTTCCAAAATGCCCCTCATCTATGGAATACCGCTGGTAGACGCTCAACAGGATGGTTTTTAAAGTGGAGTCGTACTACAAGTACCGCAACCACATGAGTAAATATTTATTCATGTGCCGCAACAGTCTAAACAATTTAAATGCTCTCCTTCGCTTGACATGCAGTTCAGCATGCTGGTGTTGGTCATACCAAATCCGCTGCACTCTCTGACACAATGTTTTACCGACAGTAGCTAACTGCGAAGGTTGGTGGTGAGAACCACCGTTTAGGTATCTATCAGTATGAGGAGCTTTAGAGTTGATTAAAAATAATAATAAAAATATAGATATCTTGGCGAGCAGTAAACTTAAATTTAAGTCTGATTTTACTGATATTTTAAAGAATAGATAACATAATATTGTATTATTACAAAAAACACATGTTAATAATTGTATGTAATTTATGAATCATCAATATACTGTAGTACTTATATTTGTTTAGTCTATTGATTTTCATTTCTTATATTATTATATCTATAAAACACGTAGTTTAAAACACTAATTGTGCTTCCTCATTATACTTTCGTTAGTTTGCACTCAAGTTTAATTACGGAAAACCTGTTATTGGCCTTACTTTATATCTTGTTCTAATTACTTAAATTATATGTTAAACGCTGTTGGTTTTCGAATAAATAAATATATTAATTAAAAAAAAACACAGCCTCCTTGTTGTAATGTTATGAGTCTGAATTGCACTGCATTGTACATTAGATCCAGGGTTTGCCCTGGTGCTATGTGTAGTGCTAGTATTCAATTTGGGCCAACGCAATCAAATCACGAAACTCTTACAATCTCAGCTGCTAAGTACAGAGACATAGTGGACCTATGCAATAAAAATGAAATACTAAGCAGATACCACGCAGAATGATTAAGTGGTGATCATGATGGAGAAATCTCAGATAAATTAAATGAAACCGACGAAAATGATTTAGATGAAGAGAATTAAAACTATTAATTTACTTCACAGGTTGAATCATTTTTCATTGTAGTCTGATTGGTTTATTTGTTTCTTTGTGTTTAAAAAGAAAATAAAAAATGTTAATTATTTATAAATTTTAGTATGATTTCATTGATTTCATTTTTTTTCATCTCATTTAATTTACGCAATATTGGTTACGGCCGATTTAATAGATGTCTTAATTTTTGTTAAATGTAATTATTCTTGTTTATTAATAATGTTATTGTTTCAATGAAAAGTTCATGTCGTTGGTTTTATTTTAGCTTATTAGAATTCGTCTTTCCTTAAAAACGTGAAGCTGAATGGAACAAATAGGTATAACAAGTTTTTATTTCATTACAATCTTAGGTAAATCTGTTATTGAAATAATTCATTGAAAAATGGGTAAAAGTCACTTATTTTATCGTTGCATTCTTTATCTCAAACACCCTAATGTATGGCCTTGTCTTTCTTAGTGACGGCAAAATTATTGTAAAAGCCAAAATCACTGTAAATAATGAATATTTAAACATTTTCTGGTTAATATAATTTAAATCATCAAAAAATATGTCTCTATTGTAAATTTCATATTGATATAACAGTTATTAACTTAAATTTTTAAAAAGACCTCCTGTGAAGTTTGGTTTTTGTCGCTTACGCTAAAGTGGCGGTTATGGCTCGATATTATCTGTGCTACATGCGTAATTATAAAATAAATAAAAAACTAGATAAAAATGTATGACAGAAAAATGTCCTCGTCAAATGAACATACATAACTACAATAAATTCTACTTGTACATAGTCTTCAACAAGGCGAAGTATGACCACGACCTGCTGAGTATCTGAAAAACAAAAAAAAAGTTTGAGTAGTTTTTTTTTTCAGCTAATGGCTGCGCAAGGCTGTATGCCTGACACTTTGGCCAAATTATCAGGTGAAGATGGTATGATTTGCGTTTTTTGGAAACGCAAATCATACCATCTTCACCTGATAATTCAACCTTTTAAAAGGTGGCATATTATTAAAACGTTTAAACTAGTAGCAAATCCTTAAAGAAAAAATAATAACTTTAATACGAGTAGGTATGTTATAATTTATTGAAACAATGTATGTACAAACAACGGCAAGTCAACCTACCCAAAAAGTTAAAGGTCATTGAATTGATTTTCAACTTTAAGTCCAACAAGTAGAGATCAATATCAATTGAGAAAATTTGACGTTTTGTGGTAGGTTGACGTGCTGCTGTTGTCTGTACATATTAATGTTCATATATTTAAAAAAAAAATGTAAACTAGGTGTAAGTACACTATGGAAACTTGGAAAACATGTATTAAACCACGAGTTTTGATTGTTCGTATGACAGTGGTCTTTTTGTTTTCGCACTATCTTAAAATGACTTATTTAATACTTGTTTGTTTGTTTGTTTGTTTAGTCTGGGCTTTGTCTGCACTTATATAGCCTCTTTATTGGGCCATTGTACGTGTTCCCCGCCTTCTACTCCAACCATCCTGATCCTGACTCCAGAACTCCAGAATCTTTCCCGGGTTTCCACTGATTTCCGAAACAGATGTTGGTGATTGGAGGAAGGATGCCCGTTCCGCGGCCACACTGTTACACTCAGTGAGTACATGTTGTGGCGTTTCGTCTGCCTCCATGCATCCTCTGCATAGGAGGCTGTTTGTGACACCTAGGGTAAATAGTGCTTGTTTAGGGGACAGAGACCGGTAAGAGTATCTATTATTTTAGAGAGATGGTCCCTTTTTAGCCTGAGCAGTTTGTGGGCAAGCCATTTTGAAGCCACCGGAACAGCATTCTTGGTTTTCCTGCAGCCGTCAGTGTTGTTCCATACTGTTGTATTATGTGATTGTTCAGTTTTATATTCAGTTGTATATCCTTACTTCGTTAATGCCGGAGCAATCTTCATGTTCTGCATGAAGTTGGATATTGTATTCGCGATCGAACACGTGTTGACACATGGTCCTGTCCGATGGTGCCTCGAGGAGTGGAATATCCTTGAGGATCCCCTGCAGAACGCTTGAGTGTGTCGGCTCTGTGCCCTGTTTCCATAGTCCATCCAAGTCTTAGAGCGGCTGCCCTTGCCTCCTCTTGTATGACCAGATCTAGTGGCCTTAAGTTTATAATGTTTTATACTGATCGGCGATTGTTTTTAAAACTTTTCTTTTTTTGAAAAATCGTCCATAGATCCTATTCTCGAAGAGATATTGAATATTATATATTTTAAATTTAAATGGTCCAATCACATATTTAAATAATAAAAATATATTTAATTGATCGACAAATTAATTAACTTACTGTAGTAAATGCTGTCAAATTGAGATCAGCAAAGTTGCATGCGGTCAACTTGCAAGGTTTCTGTGCTCTGAAAGATACATTTTGAAAATCATTCATAACGTAGGTATTTCTCGAAAGAAATTTGCTAACCTATTATGTAAATAGTGTAAAACTGTTTGCCTTCTGTTTTCTTGTAATCGATACTTAGTTATTTATTCCTAATTAGAATGGTATTGGAATTTCCAATATCATTATTATTACATAGCTTTATTATGCTTCACAACAGTCAAAGAATGTTTGTCTGTGGCTTATTAGTATGTGGCTTAGCACCAGATATATCATGTCAACCGTATTTTAAAACCCTCAATATACTTCCACTGCCCTGTTTGTATATTCTTGAGATAGGTAAATTTGTTAGACAAAATTTTCACCTATTCACTCAATTAAAAAATGTGACCAATAGAAACTTAAGAAACCCTAACAGACTAGTACTTGACGTAGTCCCTAAAACAAAGCGCTTTCAAAAAAATTGTTACTTAATGTGCATAAAAATTTATAATAAAATACCCGAAAATTTAAAAAAGCTCCCGGTCAGAATGTTTAACAATTCTTTGCGCAGATGGCTTTTAGAAAAGACATATTATTCCGTTGACGATTTTTTGAAAGATAAGACATGAATGTTATATTATTTATTCAATGTTGATATGATCGAAGCTTATAACTATTATTATTAATAAGAATTATTTGCACTACCAATCTATTTATTTGTTAATTTTATATTTGCATGCTATTGTATATGGATAAATAGGTGCTACTGTATCTTTTACTTAACATCGACATATTTTTGTACTATACCCTGTTTAATGGCAAATAAAGTATTTGAATTTGAATTTGAATTTTAATTTGTCTTAATATTCTTTGCGACAGTATGGGACCAGTATTAAACTCGCAACTGGGGGCTTGGTGAGAGGAAGCGTCTTTATCTTTAACTTAAACTGATCTGACTGGGAATCAAACCCTAGTGTAGTAGGCGGAACACCAAAACGCTGCACCGATTGGGTCGTTATTTTGTAGGATAGAGCATTTTAGTGCCTATTCTTTATAACAATGCTCTTTGCACGTAGTTTGCCACTTGCCTATCTATATCTATATCTGACTAGTGCGTCAGTCGAATGCATTGTTAATAAATCATGTATAAATAATTTACCAACGACACGATTGGTGTTGTTCTGCAGTGGTCTACCTACTACGCCCCTTGCGTACTGGGTTTCCAGTCAGATAATTTTTACAACGATTTAAAAAAATAAATTGGTTTGTGGAAAAGCTTTGGGCTTATACTCAAACTTCGGAAGGCAAGTTAGGTCGTTAGTCAACAGTTCCACACCACACCACCTGTACCATTAGTGCCACATGACAATCTTATAAGTAAGTGAAACTGTCTATAATAATCCCACTGCAGGGCAAAGGCCTCCATCATTGAATTCAAGTACCATAGTAATGATGGGTACAGGCATAATCACCACGCTTGCCAAACCCGAGCAACGTTAAAAAATTCGAAACTTTTTGTTTGGTCGACCCGGGGATCGAACCCGGGACCTGAAGATCATGGTCCGGTATTTAAATCACTAGACCAACGGGGCGGGAACTTATACTGTTCATCATAATATTATCCAAACCAGTCTATAACAGTCCACTGCTCGACACAATTTCCAAAAGGAGAATTTGTTGCAGTGCAGACAGAGTTCCTTTAATCTCCTCCTACAACATCCAAAGTAAGAAAGGGGATGGTGCTATATTGACTAAAATAAAATGGTTATTGTGCAAACCTCATAAGAATCAGAAGCAAGTTTTTCTTAGTCCTCTCATCAGTCTCGTACCACAAGGAGTTGTACACAGCTAAACTTATCTCCGTACTCTGGAATTTTTACATATATAAGACGAATGTCTAATAAGATAGAGAGTAAAGTAACATCCTATAATCATCCCACTGCAAGGAAAAGGCCTGGTGTACTGGCATAATCACCACGCTTGCCAAATGCGAGTTGGTTATCACAAACCCGAGCAATGTTCGAAAATTCAAAACTTTTTGTTGCACGACCCGGGATTCGATCCTGGGACCCCGAGATCTTGGCCCGGTATTTAAACCACTAGACCAACGGGGCGTTGGTTAGCGAAGAGAGAGAGAGAGATATGTGTACAAATAGAATATGTCGCCTAATATGTACGGTCACATAGTAAGAAGAACCGATGTCCGTTGGGGTGGAAAGGTTCTAAAATGGCGACCACTCACCAAACGATGATCTGTGGGTAAGACCCACAGACTATGTGGACGAGGTGGAGAAAGTCAAAGGAAGCCGCTGGATTGAGGTGGTGCGGGACCAATAGTCGTTAAGATCTTTATGGGCCGCCTATGCCTAGCAGTGGTCGTCGTTTAAGGTAATGGTGATGATAAAGATGACGTATGATCATGGAACATCTATTTAGGGGATAATTCTACTGATATTGTACAATTGAAATACCATATACTGTTACTGGTTTGTGTGTGAAAAAATATTTAATTTAGTTGTTTCCAATGTTGGTGACATAAAAATTGTTTACATTTGAGAAATATAATCACACAAGTTGTTACAAAATAGGACCCTATTATATATATTATAAATATTATAAAAACAATTTAAACACGAACAACGGGCCAAGCTGAATCCGTGGTGGAATGTCAATTCGGCTCGCGTCAAACGTTTCCTTTTAGATCAACGTAAGCCATTGTATTAAGTTATTTGGGGTTCGAGTTACTCCTGGTTGACATGAGCCGCCAGCCTACATTGGAACGTTGCTGAACACATGCCTCACCAAAAATAGAATTTTACCATAACCACCACGCTTGGCGATTTGGCGATCGCAGTTTGGCCAATGGTGAAGAGTCATCATCATTATCATCATCACCACCAGCCTACATTGGATCATTCCTGGATACTTGCCTCTCCAAAAGAATATTTTACCGATACCACGCTTGTCAGACGAATTGGCAATCGTAGTTTGGCCAGCGGTGGACAGTTGTTGCTGATCCTCATCTTTTTGGCAGTTTTCTTTTACCTTGTAAGACACCCATAGGAAGAGAGACTGGATGACGGTGTGATTTTAATATAATTTCATAAGTTAAAAATAAAGTAACTTTTGCCGGCACAATATTAGAAAGGACAGATTTAAAGATGAAGCAGAGATGTATTTGCTAAAATAGATAAAATCAAGATCAATAGGTATTAATCGTTAAGTTAAAGAGTGATTTGCAGACAATATCTTACTGAGCGCATGAGCATATCCCCGAAGTAGCATAGCAGAGATATCTGTGACAGATTCATAAGAAGAAAAGTAACAAATGTCACCACCACGCTGATATCATCCAGAACCTGCAACCGAAGCAATATATTAAATAAAGTAAAAATTATGATGAAAACAAAAGCAACCATACAATTGTTTTTACAAAAACATTCAGTCTATGTCTAGTCTACCTTCAGCCTGCTATAGGCAGGTCAAAAGCGATGCAGACAGGCTGTCAGTAGCAGTGAAGGAGAGCATACAAAACAAAGTGGCAGTCAAATTTGGTGTGATGTAGAGCATAGAGTTTTCTTGTATTACAACCCGCAATCAAACTATTCAGCTACTATCTCTTATGGATGAACCTACAAACTAGCAAAACCTTAAAAAGCCAGTATCTAAGCTAATCGATCACGGAGGACCACATTGTCTGCCCAGGGGTCTGCCATGGTCATGGTAACTTATGCCACTAAGGCTGTGTACCACTATTATTTTCCATTTAATGCCAACTTTTAACACTCCGCATTACTAGAGCGCACAAGGCAATGGTTATGGATGAAGAACACGTTTACTACATCCATAATCCTCCCGCAAACGGGTACAAATGCTAAATAAGAACGACATTTTAACATAGAAATCTTACCGTAATTATAAAGCCACTCAAACATATCAGCACCGAGCTGGTCATTATGTTGAAGAGTATTGACTTTGAGTACAAAATTTCCACTTGATCCACCAAACTGTCAAAATTAGCTTAAATGAAAACCACCCCTTAAATGTATTTGAATATTATGATTGTTAAAACAAAAAATGGTAGGCGCTTAACAGTGCCAGCGCTTAACGCAGGGCACACCTGGGTTCTAATTCTTGCCATATATTTTTTACCAAATGTCTCAGGTTACATACGCTGTTTTTAAAAATAGTCACTTCCAGCAGGTTCTTGTAACACTTGCTAGGTGCTCTTAGAGCATTATCAAAGTAGGTGCTAGAACTAGGAAAATTATGGTAACACCCGTATTTATAAAGAAGTAATTACTTATTACTTAGTAAAGTAATAACTTTAGGTGTTACTTCCTAGTGCTTAGTTGAAGGAAATGGGTCACCATTAATAGTACTAACTTCTGGTTGTTCTAACTTCTAGTAAATACTAGAGTAAGGCATACAAATTATTACTTGTTTATAAATACGGGTGTAAGAGTTAGTTTTTTCGAGATTTCTACCATGTACCTTGTTTTTAAATCAGCGTAGGAAAACTTTGGTTCTGATTTCAATTGAAAATAGTCTTGACTTGTATTACCTCCATAACCATTCGCCATAGGAACTAGGCTAATTATCATGGCTACACGTTATACTATGAAGCTAATTGTTTCAGAATTTACCCTCATTTTTACTCAATTCAAATAACTCTGATATCACCACTACTTACAACTAACATAGAAGTTTTGTGTAGGTATTCTTGCTACGAGTAAGACTTACTAGATTAACTCCTGGTGCCTTTTCACAGCTTTCGTAACGTTCTCTCTCGTCTCCTTAGCCGAAGAGGTGACTATTCTCTCGCAGCGATGGCATAAAGTGCGGAAATGCATCTGTATGTAGATACACACCGTGTAGAACAGGCTATCAGAGCTGAATACACTTGCTCCCACGATGGCCGCTGAAAACAAGAATCCCTTTGTATGATACCAAACCATACGCAAAGATTCCACTTGACAAACAAACAACTCTTTGTTACTAAGGTAAGCTTTCGTTACTGTATAAATGTCATAGAATGAGTGAGATGTTTTTGTTTACGAGTATGAATCATATTATTGCTTATGTTATTTAATCAGCAACATCTTATCTTAGGAATCGTAAAGGATATTCGTATTATCCTTAATTAAAAAAAACGGATGGAACCCAGCGTGTGACTGCTCGACTGTGAAAGTCTCAGATTTGCTCTTAGCGGTCCTAAGAAATACAAATGTCTGAATTTGATGATATTCTTTTATTAAATACACGTATTCAGAGCATTTGAATAGTAATTTGATTTTGCTCCCTCTCTCTCACACACACTCCTACACACACACACAGGGCACATGCCTGGAGCCATTTCATAGGATTTCAGTTTTTACCCTAATCGCCATGCTTGGCACTTTGTAATATTGAATCCTCTTGCGTTTTGTGTAATAAAGTGTATATCTACACATCGATAAAAGTAAAAAAACAACAGTGTGGCATAGATACCAAAACAATAGTAAGGACTTATGAAACCCCAGAGGACCCTAGAGTGAGATGGATAGGTGATATTGTAACTTCAAGGCCTTAATTGACCATTTATGTAGAATGCCATAAAAAAATTAATCGTAGTAATGAATCAGTTCATCCGATAATCTTGTAAGTTTTCCTTCTAATAACATGTGCAGCTATTTATAAACGTTCGTCCTTTCGCACAAAGGTTTTCCTGCTTCGTGCCATTCTGCAAGTCTATGCACAACTTGAAATCCAGTTTAATAATCCATTTATGACTCTATCATCTACTACAGAAGAGTCAAATACGTATGTTCAAATGGTACATGACTCAGGGATATACAACCGAGTCGTATTGTTATAGTGTATGATGAATTACCCATCCTTACTGATGTAGTTAACTGTCAATAATTGACGCAATTAAAGTGCGCCTTAGTAGAGGTATGAGCTTCTTTTATTTTCACTTAACCACCCTCAGTGTCTTTCGGTGCAATTCAATGAGTGGAAACCCACTGAAAATCAGCGTCGTGATAAGCATCTACCTGTCCTATCACGCACCATGATGAATGCTGAGCAAGAACCTTTTTACTTCGTTTTTTATTGTCCAAAACATTTGCATTTGTTTCGTGCCAATTAAAGACATCATTATACCTTTATTGCTAAGTAAAGTTGGCACGCTGCATTTCGTGCTTGGCAAGATGCATTTCGTGATGCGGTTCAAGATACTTATTTAGCGTTTCATCTGCCTTACATCAAACCTTGCACAAATTGTGCCATATTATGACGCTGCAGCGCTGTCTTCAAATATAATATAATATACAATATAATATAATATTTTTAGACATGCCACACTAGCCCACACACACACATGAAACAAAACTTCTTATTCTATGGGTCTTGTAAGAATAAACTGCTTGATGAAGCCTATCAATAACGTTCTCTTCTCGCAACTTTTGGCTTTACTCTTATCGTAAACTCGACAAGCGTTTATGGAAAATTCAACTCTTGGTGAGGCACTGATTTAAAAAGCTGATGTTAATACTAAAGCTCGAATATTTTGAATACTTACTTGATGCAACATGGTGGAAGTACACGGCTGGCCACATCTTCATAGAGTAAACGTTGAAGAAATATTTAACTAAGTACGGATACTTGTACTCTGTACTCCCCGTCATGTACAAATCGTAAGCCATGGACGTCACTGGCATAAGTGGAAAGGCGCATATGACCACACCACAGATATAGTACTGTAGACGTACCACCAAATTAAGGAATTTAACAGACTCGTTGACTATTTCTTTTTCCGGATCAGATATTTCTTTAATTGGTCCTAAATCGGAAATATCAGCTTTTGTCTCAATTTGAGTATATTCGTCTAAATCATCATCTTCAGGATGTATGTCTCTTAGTTTATCAACAATTTTGATGACGATATCTCTGTTCAAATAAAGAAATACGGACTTGGATGTTGCCAAAAAACTGATGGTAATACAAGGTGCAGTTAGTGATAGATCTATGAAACTTTTGCCCGTTAGAATGCCTTCTATAAGCCAATTTATCTCCCCACACACATCTGTATAAAGCCAGGATTGGTTAAAATAATACAAATAGTAATCAAGGAACCTTTCAAACGATTTACGCCATTTTGTTTTAGTAATTTTTATGCCGGACAAAAGAAGGAAAAACTTCGTCAATTTAAGACTATTCTCGAAAGCCTTTTTCTTCATAATGTTGGAATTATAAAGAATTGTTAAAATACGTAGGTATTTTTTACCGGAAACGACTGACTTTTTCTGACAACGAATTTGAAATGAAATCAAAATTAAAGAAAAGACAAATGAAATTAATTACATGGTTTTACAACTTGTTATTCTGTTTGTTGAGAAAAGACAGTGTTAATTTGGTATTCTGTTTGGTTTCGATAAAGGTTTTAATTAATAGCTTGCGTTTTTCTACTAATTACTAATCCTAGATGAGTGACGGATAAATCGTTCGAAACAGTTCGAAACATATTTGATTTCTTTTGTTTTTCTTTCTTTATTTACTCGTACTACCTAGTAAGGTTTAAGGCGACTACTAGAGCTAAGTGCTACCCCCAATTGATTTAATTTTATTGCTTCTAAACTAAATCATTTTTCAAAAAACTAGAACAGTATCATTTCAGCTAATTACCTCTAGTATTTATTGAATCACGGTAAACTTTTCATTTAGTTGTATATAAAGTTGAAATTGTCACTGAATTTTTCAAGCATATTCTTAAGCTGTAAGCCAGCGTTGTTTCATCAAATGTTAGGAGTTTGCACCCTTAACCCTTCGCGCCGTGTCGCAGTGTCTCAGTGGCCTAATGGTATGGCGCCCGCCCGGCATGCGAGGAGATGCGGGTTGGAGTCCCGCCTGAGACAAAATTTTTCAAGTTTATATACTGATATTATTCTGATTGAACTTAAAAATTTGCCTTAAATCTGGCTAGATTAACCCAAACAATTTAGTAATATGATTGACGTTTGCAAATCAGTCATTTTAGACTTTATCTAACAAATAACTTTAATCTGACCATTGAAAAATCGGCCCTTAGGTTAAATAACAATAATAAAAACCTCTCTCCCGTTGCATTCTTTTCTAAATAAATGCTAATCTGTTAGATAATTAAATTCGGAAAAGTAACGTTTTTGGACTTATTGTTTACCGAGTCCTGAGCTTAACAATAACTAATTCTAGACCTTAAAAGCCTTTGATGCGGCCGTCGAAGCTTCACAAACGCCGAAAAGACAATCCTTAGGGTAACCAAACGTTTATATTTTACAGACTACACTTTTTTAACGTTAGATCTAAAGATTGATTGAAACTATTTTGCGCACCTTACGAAATACACGTAGTATTGGAATTTGAAGCTGTATTTAGACGGCATTCCCGATTCCCGGGTTTAGCAACAATAGTTTCGAATTTTCGAACATTGCTCGAGTTTGTGATCATGCCTGTACCCATCATTGCTATGGTAACTTGAATTCAATGATAAAGGCCTTGGCCCTTGGCAGTGAGGTGGCTAAAATCAGGATAAATAGGTACAGACCTAAACGACTAGATCAACGTTGCGTTTAAATTATAATCACCCCTGAATACATTTCGAGTATGTATGCTTCTTTTTAAAATTTGAAATGAATACTTGAAATACAGACTTGATAGCTACAGATTAGAAAATCGAAGTAATTTAAATACATTTCACTAATGATTGTTATGGACAATCCTAGTTTTAAAATCTATGGCATTTTTACATGCATTAAATAAATGATCATAATGGAAAATCCTGCTATAACGCCTTACCCATTGTCACCCTCAGTGTTGGTCGTATCCCAAGGACCCGATGTTCGGCCCCGTCCGAAAAAATGCGGTATTGACAAAGGGCTTTGGATTTATCGTCAAGGAACGCTCATGAATATGTATACTCTTCACCGTTATGTCCCTTCTAAGACCACGGCTTTACACTAAAAGCAATAAGCACCGTAAGTTGACAGCGATGAAGTTCCTTTTTGAATTTCAAGAATATCTTTGTGTTTTTTATGGGAAACTATTGCCGTATTTTAATTTCAAATACGGTACCTGAATGGTATTAATTATTAAATTTTTAAGAAGTAAAATGTATTATTTTGTTTTACGTTCGTGTTTCAGTGTTTCAAAATGAATAGCTGAATCAATATTTTACATTTTTCTAAGATATTTGTATGATAAAAAATTAAAAATAATACTGCCATTATGTTATACATAGTGGTTATACAGGATGAAATTTTAACCACCTTCCAAATTTAAATATTTATTATCAATCTACGAGACAAAAAACAAATGACGTATTTTTTCTTTTGGTATAGCCCAGTAGAAAATTGTCACTTAGGAAATGTCCGCCAAAACTAAATTTTAGATACGGCCGCTTAGCAACACTTTTTACGCGGTGCTCATCTCATTCATTAATTACGATACTATTAATAAGTTTTAGATTTTCCCTTTGTACCTAAACCGGTCTATGACCGTAAAAATTGAAAACTATATCGCGAAAAATATTTTCGTGCGACAACTTGATTTACATTTTTTACTTCATAAATAAGGCTCTAAATACGATACTGAACGCCTACAAAAATTTTGGAAAGTGGTTACAATTTCATCCTGTTTGGACTTCGTTTGTCAGAAACAGGAGGTCCGGACGAGCAGGACCCCAATTCCGCTATTTTTCGAATGGCTCAATAGAATCGCAATTTCGTCTCAATCGTATATTTTGACATTACTACCATTATAAATGTGTCAAGTTATACAATTGAGATGCAATTGCGATTCTATTAAGCTATTTGAAAATTAGTGGAATTGGAGCCCTGTAGGTACAGTGTCTATCGTAGCTCGTAGGTATGCGTTGACGTCCTGCCGCGGCCGGACGCAATCGGATGTGGCCGCGTCCGTTCTTATGCGATGCGTTGCGGGCCGTTTGCTGGGGTTGAGGGTTGTACGATAAGAATGGGAAGTTGTATTCGTATTTTCAACAAAATCTCACAGGGTATTGCTGAACTCCCTGTACATAAACTCAAATCGTATGTCAAAGTAATTTTAATGAAAAAGGGCTATTACACTGTTAATGATTATTCAAATGATAGGAATGTATGGCATTAAATTGTCCTAGCTTATAACTTTTATAAAAAAATATTTAAAAAGAGGCTAACAATAGTGACCGAGTTTCTTGCGCTGCTTCTTCCCGGCACTAGCCTAGGCTTGTCCCGAAGCAGTGGTATGTTTAAATATAGTGTAAAAGCGCCTTCATTTGCAGAAATAAAACTGATTTTTAAGATTATGCCTGTAAAAAACACATGAATTTTTTTCGTTGTTACTGTCGTTTACTGGTACTAAAACCACTAATGCTGGGCAACCAGATTTTCGAACATTGCTAGGGTTTGTGATAAGAGGAAACACCACGGCTGTTTTTCCATACAAATGTAGTCCCCTGTTTCCTCCCTGGAAAATGCCAGTAGAGCAATATTTTTTTACAAAAATTTATGGTCACTATTAGCATGTTTCTATGTTTTCTATTTTTTCATAAATTAATTAATAAAAAAGATATAAGCCCTCAAAAATCGAAAAAATTCGACAGATTTTCCGCTGTGTTCAAACATCCAGAAAACAAATTTGGCTAAATTTTAGAAAAAAAGGAAAACATACGAACAAGGCCAAAGCTTTTCTTTAATTTTTAATAAAAAAAGTATTTAAATCGGTCTAGTTTTGGAAAAGTAATCGGGGGACTACGAAACGTTGATTTGGTGTGTTTTTAGTAGGTATTTTCGGTCCAAGAAGCAGTTTCTCTATCACACTCTGCGGTGAATGCTATTGGCACTGCGCGACAGCAATAGATTTTACAAATATCTATTTTTCAATTCTCTCGCCCGTAGTGTTTCCTCTTAAGTAAGCGTGTGGATTATGACTGTAGGTAGGTACCCATAATTCAATGATGAAGGCCTTTGCCCTGCAGTGGGATGATTATAGGCTGTTACTTTGCTTTAATTGTTTTTAGTGTATTATTTTAACATATATTAGTGGGAACAGCTAAAGATGAATAACTATGATTAATAACTATGATTCATAAACTTGTAGGATACGTATTAGATTGCAAAACAACTTGTTCAGCTACAATGTATTGAGTAGGCGAGACCAGTCAGTTAGCGAACATAATAAGCGTAGCATGGAACATGCGTTATTTCAAACCGACGGAAAAAGGAGGTTCTCAGTTAAAAGTCTCTAAACACATCAAAGCTAACGCCAATGAACACGCACAATACGCACTACAAGTATACCTATCACCTTACATCATATCACAGAGCATAAGTGCCTATCATGAGAGATGGCTAGACCTAGTTTAGGCACTATAACACGACATATTATTACTCGTAATAGTAGATGTCAGTTTCTTGAATAATAGATCATTAGTTATTAGTTCGAAGTTTATTTCCAACAGATTTTGATCACGCGTTACCAGGACCGAATATCAGCAAATGGTTGATTTTATTTAGATGGATAGATATCCATCTAAATAAAATCTACCATAGATGGATAGAAATAGTAATTATACTAATAATTAATGATAAGCTGTTTTAAGAATAAAACAGCTTAAAATTATAAACGCATTAGTACTTTACTTGTCTTTAGATAGTCATTTTTATCATTATCACCAGCCTAATAACTCCACAGCTGACCACAGGTCCCTTCAAGCAGGATTGAAGATAACAGTTAGACCAATGGTAAAGAGACATGGCCCGTCTTTTTCAGCAGTATTCCTGTAGTCGCCTTTTACAACAACCATAGGAAGGGAGTCACACAATACAAGCTTATCAATTTAATTCACATCAATTCATTACAATTTAATTTCGCATACAAACCTTATCGCGGGACAGAGGCCTTACTCCGCAACACAATGTCCGTATATTCGAATCCATCTGTCCCTATCACTCATACCGATGTCTTAAAGTATCTGAAAGAGACAGATATATCCGTAAATACGAGCTTCGTGTTGCAGAGTAAGGCATCAGAAGCGGCTTGTAAAAGTCTACATGTCACGAAGCCAAATCGCCCAGTGTGAAAACCCTTTACACACTACACAGTGATTCGCCGTGACTCATGGTAGAGTCATGTCCGGCTCTGCTGCTAAACATCATTGAAACAAAGCATTTTTGAAAATACAATTTCTTGAATAAAAATGTCTATTGCCTTAGCTGGGACTTGAAACTATAACCTTCAGCTTATCGGGCGACTGCTCTCGCATCTCTCTACTCTACTGAACTATCAAGACTATTCAAGACAATATTGTGTCGACTTCACTTAAGGTTATTATACACTGTGAGCCAACAAAGTTTCATCAATATTTTTGTTTATGTACACACGGCGGCACATCAGACTATACATGTTGACCTTGAGACCGCCTTTATGCCCTACGTAATAAAAGCTGTTATCGCAGTTCAACTGTTTATCTTGATGTGCTGTCGAGTGTACTATTGCCTCGTCCGTCGCCTGTCCACCTTTAAGGGAACTACTAGAGCTATGTGTTGCCTCCAATTGATTTAATTTTATACTTTATTTGATATTATAGCAATTAAATTGCAATTATCAGTATATAAACTTGAAAAATTTCCGCCTGTCCCGCCTGAGACATAATGTTTCAAGTTTATATTCTGACTGGCTGTTCCCCGCGACATCGTACGCGTCAATTTCTGTTATTATGATCGCGATTATTTTTGCAACATTTTTCACTGATGCTTCACTTCTATTGGTCGCAACGTGATGTTATATAGTTTAAAGCCATCCTCGATAAATGGACTATCCAACACAAAAATAATGTTTCAATTCGAACCAGTACTTCCTGAGATTAGCGCGTTCAAACAAACAAACTCTTCAGCTCTATAATATTAGAATAGATTTAATTTTAACTGTGCCCATCTTTGGGATAAAAAAAAAGATCTATGTCCTTTCTCCAGTTTTTATCTACGTCTTATCTTTTTACAAAATTTTATCGAAATCAAGTCTGTAGTCTAGGCGTGAAAGCACAACAGATGGTCAATCAGGCAGACAGAAAGACCAGAGTTACTTTCGCATTTATAATATTACTACGTGTTGCCCGCGACTTCGAACGCGTGGAATATTTAATTTAAAATTATGTATTAAAATTATCCCACGGGACCCGGGCGCCAAATTTCATTCAGATTCGTTAAATTAAAATTATGTATCAATATTATCCCACGTTTTTATTAACCGTGCCTTTTCCTGGGATAAAAGGTAGCCTATATGTTATTCCAGCCAATAGATTAACACCGTGCCCAATTTTAATCAGATCCGTTGAGTCGTTTTTGCGTGAAAGAGCAACAAAGCCAGCAAACGACAACTAACATCCAGACATCCATACACCCATACTCAAAAACTTTCACGTTTATAATATTAGCCAAGCTATTAGCTAGCTGTTGCCAGCAATTTCTTCGTCTTGGTCCGCGTCAATTTCTGTTAATATGATCGCGATTATTTTTGCAACATTTTTCACAGATGCTTCGCTCCTATTGGTCGCAGCGTGATGATGATATATAGCCTAAAGCCTTCCTCGATAAATGGACTATCCAACATAAAAAGAATTTTTCAATTCGAACCAGTACTTCCTGAGAATAGCGCGTTCAAACAAACAAACTCTTCAGCTTTATGATATTAGTATAGATAGGAAGTAGGACTAAGAAAGTAAAAACTAGTAAGGATTAGCAGGATTATTAGTTCTACGTACATTATGATTACACTCTCTGTGATTAAGAGATAGTTGAGAACATCCTTTTTTATGGTCGGCTAAAAATTAAAATGATCCAAAATTATAAACATCTTTAAAATGCCACCTTTTGTCACTTTTGATCCTTCCGCTGTCACAAAGTTTTGACTACAATACATTCTTTGTCTTATTGAAAAGGGATCAGTTGTTAACTATTATTTCTTAATTATTTTATTAACATAACCGTAAACTCGGTTTCTATTTAAATGTAGGCACCGGTGCATTGCAATGGCATAATAAAAACATTTCTTGGTGTTTGTTTTTATAATTACTTTATGGTACCTGTTAAGGAAAGTCATTCTAACAGGGTTGCCTAATAAAATATTAATAACGTGCTTTTGTTGCGTTACGATCAAGTGAAACTTTAACGACGACTTTACAATACAGTTTTTCCTTGTTTACAAATAAAATTTAATGAAATGTTTTGAAGGCATCAATCACTTATTCTCAACAACATCATAAATAGCCATAAGGCAGTTATCATTCATCACTTCATCACAACCAAATATATAATCATAAATATTCACAGATTTACTACATAATCCAGGTGGACTGACGATCTGGCGGAGCCGCGGAGGTCCCGGAAAGCCACTGGCTCTAAGTGGCACGGAACCGCTCGTTGTGGAGATCAGTCCCCTAATTCGCGTAACCAAATCGTATCACAATCGTAATTGAACGACAGGTTTTTGACAGTTCTAGTATGGGCTAAATGTCAAAATCGTCCAATTCAATCACGATCGAACTGCGATTCGGTTGCGCGAATTAGGCCCCAGGAGCCTTATTAAGCTATTTCAATTGCAGTTCGATCGTGATTGAATTGGGCGATTTTGACATTTAGCCCCATACTAGAACTGTCAAAAACTTGCAATTCAATTACGATTGTGATACGATTTGGTTACGCGAATTAGGGGCTAGTGTTCGTGGTTTGTATGAGATGATAATGACGGCTATGTAAGTATAACAGTCCACGGCTGGACACAGCAGTCTTAGAGAAGTGGCTTTTTATTATCGTTCACGCTAGACGAATAGATGTCAAATGTATGAAAATGACATAAGCTTACGATCGTTCAATCGTTGGTAATGTCATTTCCATACATTTGTTATCTGTACGTCTAGCGTAAACGATATAAGAAAGCCACTTGTCTAAGGCCGCAGGTCATTTAGGAAATAAAATTACCAACTATCAATTACATACTTACTTATTACGAAAAAATTATACCTTAAAATGTATCGACCTGTGTCGCCTGTTCCGAGGTCCTGGGTCGATTAAATGAAGAAAAAAGATATTGTTCGTTATTTTATTCTTTATTCCTGATTTCCACAAAATAAGTGCTTTTAATAGTTTCTACTTTGGAGTCAGAAGAATATTAAGTCCTGTTGGCGATATTTGGTTTAACATGAAAATCGTCGTACAGTCGTTGCACAAAACTTTATGTAACGGCTATCTTGCCAACTAAAATATTCAAATTTCTTCTTTGGATGTAATTCGTAGATAACAACTCTTGGATAAAATCACTAAGCTATGTATGGTGATTCTCTAAGTCGTTTAATATTGTACAAAAAGACCTGTTTAATTTTCTCTAAAAATTTTTTTTTTTAATATGTGCCTTTTTTAGGGTTCCGTACCCAAAGGGTTAAAACGGGACCCTATTACTAAGACTTCGCTGTCTGTCCGTCTGTCCGACTGTCCGACTGTCCGTCGCACTGTCACCAGGCTGTATCTCAAGAGCCACGATAGCTAGACAGTTGAAATTTTCACAAATTATATATTTCTGTTACCGCAATACCAACAAATACTAAAAACAAAATAAAATATTTTTTTAAGGGCTCCCATACAAAAAAACGTTTTTTTTTTTCGCCGTTTTGGTACGGAACCCTTCGTGCGCGAGTCCGACTCGCACTTGGCCGGTTTTATTTGCATTGATACAACAATAGCTACTGACTTGTAATTTTTTTTTTTTTTTTTTTTTAATTAAAAAAACAGTAAGTAGTAGTTTTTTAGGCCCCAGAAGGCGATTTTGAACGATCCAATGTTTTTATTCTAGCTCTGCTTTAGGACAGTTGTGAGACAGTTTATTATTTTATTTTATTTATAGATATTTAAAAGCAGTATAGCGACACCTCCATAGAGAAATTGTACCCTTTGTCATTTTCAGATTTACAAACTTATGTTCATAATAAATGTTATCTAAATGGGTTAAGAAACTATTAATATAAAGTGTAGTGAAGATAAACTAAATATCAGTGTCTTGAACTAAGTTGCCACGAGGCCACTACTAATGCTGAGAGTTTTCTTCGAGTCGAATGATTATTTGTTCGCCAAATATACATTTTAGCCTTATTCAACCTACCAAATCACACATTAATGTTATTTCCTTATTGCCGTCATTTACAAGACGAAAACGAAAGTAAATTAATGCTATTTACTAATCCAGTCACTTAGCGCTGTCAGCCCTAACAAATGTCAAAATTGGACAACTGGACTGGTCTGCTGCCGTAGAAAGTTGTTTTGACGAAGATTTTCATACCGAAACTTTATAGACAATATTATTTTTTCGTTCACTCCTATCTCCAGTACTTACCTTAGATAGCATTCCTTCTAATGAATATAAAACCTCATTGCATTGTATGTTTGTCACTGGACACAAAAACCGAATTGGTACGCGGTTCTGAGTTCCAATGGGAAAACCGGTTTCTAAAATAGGATCGGTTAAAATGCCCCAATATTGTACGTCTCTCAAATTTACCCTGGGCAAGAAAGAGCAAAACAGGTAGAGCTAAATATTCGTTCGCTCCTATAGCCAACTATATCTGTCTCAGACTCACACCAGAATATTTGCATGAGTGAGAGAGACAGCTTGCAACGGACACATGAGCATCGTTTTGCAGAGTAATGATTATTTCTAATGTTAAATAATCGTAATCAATGTGACCATATTAAAGTAAATTTTTATTCAGGCAGGATACAAAAACACTATTTCGTAACTGGCTAGTTAAAAGGTAATATCTTACAACTTCTTAGAACTGGCAAAATAAATGAATTTCAATTTGAATTACAAATAGGAAAAACCAACATATACATTACAAATTGAATTGTTTACCAAAGCGACACAGCTGGTCTTTTAAGTTTTGTTTGTGTAGATCTATTTTCCTTGTTTGTCACTGGATAGAAAACACTATTGTTAGTAAACAATATTTTAATTATGGCATTGGAATAAAGGTTCATGAAGGTACATTTCCTTCGGAGAATGTTTTGGTATTATTGCAAATTAATATAAAGCTTGCACTAAATATTTTTTTTGTAATATCACACTTAAGTCGAATACAGTTTAAGATATACCGGTTTTAGTCTCATGTAATGTCGTCTCTGCTATCGGTAGCGGCGGAACAGCTCTATAAAATATTAAAATTGTGATTTTGCAACAGTCAGTTAAACTATGACTAACCACAAAAACATCTAAAATAAATTTGAAGTAGGTAAGATGTGCAGGACTATTTGTTTGTGCTAAGAGAAATCTGATCTGGCAACTCGTACTTGCCTCTCAAAAGACGCAATAAAAATTTTACGTTGCGCTGAATTTGTGCATTTGACTTTTTGGCGCCATTTGCCATCTGGCGTTTTGAGCAACTCCTCTTGGGCCTTTCTCCATATTCGTTTCCACCCATCTCTCTTTCTCAAGCCAATGTGAAAGAGACAGAAAGATCTGCGTAGTAGTAATGGGCATGAGACCTCAAATTCGCATAACGATTGTACTATTACCATAATACCTATAATATTAACAGGTGTGCTTGCTTAGCCTAGTATTATATTATCTATGGTCTGACTAATCATCAGAAATGTAACTGATATCAAAATTGAACAACTTGTAACAACATATCAACAATAGACTAATTTTCAATTAACCTAATCTGTTTTAGCAATATCACAATATTTTTTTTAATTTCTCTGCATAAATTAGAATATAACGTCGTAGTAAACCATTTTGTATTGGAAAGTCCTTCAAATTTTGATCCTGTATATGAATAGGTACGCTTTTCGTTTCGTTTTGTTGAGGGCACCATAGTTACATTATTATATAGAGTAGGCTTAGAGTAGGCTATTTGGTTTAATCTAAGAGAGTAGGTAACATTCCTCAGTATGCGACGCCCCGCATGTTGCGGCTTCATTGTAAGAAGCGATACATTAGATTCGGTTAATATGCTTGACTGCTAACTCGCTGCTTTTGGAATTCCATCTTTATGAACAAATTTTAATCCATTTTTTCCCTGTGTAGTGTACTCGTATGTTACAATAAAAACTCATAACCAGTTAGCATTAGTGTTGATCAGTCAGTGAAAACTATTATTATACCAAGGTATCTTTGCTTGGCATCCTTTTGGTAACAACCCAACCCAAACTGAATCCAGTAGAATATTATGAATTACTACCAATTTTTGAGAAGCCAGCGGTAGACTTATTTTAAAACAGGCGGACTGTCATGTCACTTTACTGATACTCTGTAACGCAATAACATTTGGAACTACATATTTGTCTCTCTCACTCATTTTATATTCCACAATGAGTGAAAGAAACAGATAGAGCTGATTGTGTAAAGTTTTAATATGTTTTCACTTTTCAGAATTAGTAAGGCCTAGTTATGAAAATAATCAATAGATAGTCAATGTTCTCTTCACTATAAACTATAATAAATTCGCTGAAGCTAATGCATTTAACCAAGCAGAGCCAAGAAAAATAAGAAAAAAAAATACACAAAACAAGGTTGAAATAGTCAGCTTGTGAGTCCTACGATCGGTGTTGTAACCCAATCGAAGCGTCAGGCAATGACAGAATTCATGAAAGGTATGATCGCGTTTTATTCCCGTTAAAATTTCAAATTAAGCGCAAGATTTTGAAATAAGTTATACTTATGAATATTGATGACTTATGGAACTGAAACGTGGTCGCTTAATATGGGTCTCACAAGAAGTCTCAATTTCGCACAGCAGGCACTGAAGAGAGCAATGCTTAGTATTGACCTGCGTGATAGAATCAGAAATTAGGAAATCCGTAGGAGAAATAAGACAACCGATATCGCCCAAAGAATTGCGGAGCAGAAGTGGCAGTGGGCGACACACATTTAAGAAGAACCGATGGCCGTTGGGGTGGAAAGGTTCTGGAATGGCGACGATGATTTGCCGAAAGTCGCGGGAGCCGCTGGATGCAGACGTTAGTTGTGAAGATCCTTAGGGGTGGTCTGTATCTTGCTTGCAGTGGGCGTTATTTGGCTAAGGTTGGTAAGTAATAACATTTTCTTTACATGGTCAGTTATGACGTAATATTATTATTTGATAGCAGGGTGACAAAATGACCTGGCTAGATTAACCTTTTTAGTTTGAAATGTTAGATACACTAGCAATGTCATAGCACTTTCAATTTTTTTTTGGTTAAGAACAAACTACAAACGAAACTTGAAATGTTAGAAAGTCAGTCTACGCGGCCAGGTGCCCGAAATCTTAAAAACGGAAGGCCCTGCTATGCAACGCGAATCTCGTATAAACGGATGTACAAGTATGTCTGTTTTATATGATATAAGACGTTGGTATGAGTGAGAGAGACAGATTGAGTCACATATTTGGACATTATGTTAAGGAGTGAGGCCTCAGAGGCCTTACTGTGCTTCGAGCAACGCGGCCTAACGCGGAAGGCCGCGTTGCTCGAAGTTACTGTGTAACGCAAGCCATTGGTATGAGTGAGAGAGTCAGATGGAGCATCTGTTTAGTTTATTTCAAGTTATATTTCAGACTGCTACGTTGACAATTCCCATCATTGCAGTGGTAACTTGAATTCAATGATGGAGGCCTTTTCCCTGCAGTGGGATGATTATAGGCTGCTTACTTTACTTTTTTTACCATCTGATTAAACAATTATTTTGGGTCTAAGAAACCACAAGCCACCAACGCATCAACTTTTGACATCTGGCAGATATACAGGATGAAATTTTAACCACTTTTCAAAATTTTTATAGGCGTTCGGTATCGTATTTAGAGCCCATTTATGAGGTAAAAAATTTAAATCAAGCTTTCACCCGAAAATATTTTTCGCAATATAGTTTTCAATTTTTACGGTCCTAGGCTTGATAAGGTATAAAGGGAAAATCAAAAACTTATGATTAGTATCGTAATGAATGAATGTGATATGCATTTCGTTTTCACACACATTTTCTAAGTGCTTTATCTTGACATTTTTGTACTGGGCTATACCAAAAGAAAAAATACGTCATTTGTATTTTATCTCGTAGATTGATAATTAAAATTTGGAAGGTGGTTAAAATTTCACCCTGTAGAGTCGACAGCTTGATTTAAAAACTGAGCTAATATAGATTTTTTTCTAAGCCCTTTTTTATACCGATGTAGTAACACGATTATCATAACTTTTCTCCGGTGTAGACATTATTTTTTGGTAAAAGCTTATGCATGCTAAGTCAGTCATAATTGAACTTACCCAAAACCTTTGATTAAAGTAAAATAGTTTAATCAAAGCCCAAAACTTATCAGTTATCGTTAATATCGTTCATTGTAGGTTTTACAGTGACTGTTTTTTTATTATTTTACTGAATATTTTGTCATTAAAACCTTTTTTTGTAGGGTACACTCCTTAGATAATTACAGTCTAAGAAAGAATTAGTTTTTTTACTGCAATTATAGAACACGGTAAATTACAATTATATTGAAAACGCCTGTTTATTCCTCTCGTTCAAAAACACACACGAAGCATTTGCATGTTTTGAAATTTGATCAGCTCCAAGCTGTAATATCAAAGTTCAGCGATATCTGTTAATAATTATCAATGCGTATAGCACTTAGAGTTTATCGCTGTCACATTGAGGCCAATATATTCTGGTCACCGTTTCTATTGATACTGGCGCCATCAATCAATTAAAAAGCGTTGCAAATGATATCAAGACCAAGAGTCATATTGACACTTTTCACAAACAATCGCAAGAAGCCGTTTTCATAAAACGATGTTCGGACTATTCTACATCCTAAAACTCTATTAATATCATAAACATGAAAGTTATGTATGGATAGATGTTTGTATTCTTTCACGCCAATTTTGAAATTCTATTAAAATTGTAGGTATTCCATCGAATACATAAATTGTTTTAAATAATATTACTAAATCATTTAATAAAGTGCTGGCTGTTTAAAATCCCTTAAACAACAAAATCTTGATGCATACAAAATTGTTCAATATTTAACCAGTTAATAAGTTTCCATATTTAACCAATTTCAGATTTATTGTACTATGAAATGCAATATTATGAATCCGAGTATCCGATCTAAACATACAATAAACATATATTTTTATTGAGAAGACCAGAACTTGACTAAACACAACAGTTCTACTCTATATCGATGAAATGATGATATATTCGATGAAAGAATATATGCTATGTCTAATTATTATGATAAGGGAAAGATACTTTCTCTGAGGCCCAACAAAACAACGCAGATCAGATTTCATAGTCTTTAGCCAATCTCGGAAGGCAAACGAGGATAGTTAAGTTGTTGGTATTTTCCTATTATACTATTAACGACTCTGAAGTTATGGACTTTTGGTTGGTACAGCAGAACACACATTACCATTACCAGTTATAAATAGAGGTCCTTTTGAGAGTAAACTAAAAGTGAATAATGCAGTTAATCGGTGAAATATAGGAACCATTCAATCTATCTATGTATTTGAATAAACATGTCCAGCAGTGGACTGTGATAGGCTGATGATGATGTATTTGAATAGAAATTAATCGCTCCTAAATGTATGTAGGCACATAACTTCCGATAGACTGCATCAAATTGGAAATTTCTTTTATTTTATTTTTGTAATGGTCAGAAATATTTGTATGGAAGAAAATGTTTCTTAAATTCTTTGAGGAAAAAATATGTTTTAGATGTAAGTATCTAAATGAAAACTGTGCAGGTAGAAGGCAAACATAGTCATAAACAGACAATTTGCTTGCAATATCTTCATTGGTAAAATCGTGCAAAACCGGGACGGACAGCTATATATTATAAATATGAAAACCATAACATCCCTTGTTAGGCAGTCATGAGCAACAACATGAACAATGATATCAACCAACTCCGTATTATCTCGTCTGTCAAACATCCGTTGCGAATACGTTTTTCCTGTTTCTCTGGTTTATATTTAATGTCATACATTTTATATTATTATCGCTAGGTTTTTTATTAATAGAACTGAATCATTTGTATTAGTAGATATTCTCCTTTGTAATTTATTTTCAATATAGGATTCTGTTCCAAATTTCATAACAAATACTACCTAGTATGTTTGTTAGATTACCTACACAGAATAGCTTATTAAATTCCGCAAAGTAAAGAATAATTCCTCAAGAGTAAAGAGTAAAACATTAATTTAGAAAATAAGTCGTTCTGCAGAAGATTGAAGAGTTCTTGATTGTCATTGGCCAGCACAAAAAGTCCAATTTCCATAATCGATTTTCAACTTTATTCACTCATAGTGATCATTATTTATTTTGTGGTAGGTTGATCTGATGTCGTATGTACTTCAACATATATTCAAAATGTGTGCTGCAAATTTTTGGTTTTAGACCTAACCTTTAATAATAACAATAGAGAAGATATAGGTACTATTTTTAAAATATCTTTATGGTCAAAGATAGTTAAAACTGTTTTTTATTGTATTGATGTTAATGATAATAGAGCATTTTCACCGTTAATAGTTTAATGGCTTAGTTTATGACGTGTTATTTGCTTTGTCTTGGTAAAATGTTACTAAACTATGATATTTCTTTGTTGTTGGGTTTTTGCTTTGATATACTTTAAGGAAAAGAGGAAAAAAATAAAATGTCCACTTAATTTGTAACTTAAACCATGACTTTTAATACATTTCTCCTATATTACATTTGTTTGTACAAAAACAACGTATCGATGAAGTATACAACGTATTAATTGTTCCTAATTCGCCCTTACGCCGACATCACAATTGTTGTAATTAAACTTATTATAATATCAAAAATTACGTATAAACGAGATCGTGGACTTTGGGAGACATATTGTAAATTCATCAAAAATGCTATAAAGCTGATAGGGTTGCTATCAAACTACAAAAGAAGACGTTTCTCGTACAACCTAACGCTAAAAATTTTGTTCGTTTTCTAAACTGTCTTTCATTCCAACTCATACACCAGATGAAGTTACTATCAGTCAATTTGATACCGATAATTCGATATCTTTACAATTTTATCAGTTCATTTGATAAATTTTTAATAAAATGGAAGAACATTTGGATTTATATGGAATTATGGATACTACCTTCCCTTACGTTGGCTTTAACTAAATTTTTGCAAATTTAAATGAATTACCTTTTTTGCACTACATTTAGCTATTATTTCATCATGGCGATTGTAACAGTGATGTAATTTAGAAAAAAACCCAAATGAATTAACACTGTAGAAATCCCCAAACAATAAGTCTTATAATAGTGACCATGACAGACTAAATCAGTAAGCATTGGCCTCAACTACTAGATCGTGACTTGATTGGAGTATTTTACAATTCCTCGGTCTAACTTCATGATTGCAATGCCGGACAAAATGTATAAAATAACCCTAAATTTCAATTCTAGTAAATGAATTATACAAAATTACTAGTATTGTAACAACTCTTGAAAGAACAGCATTCGACTGTTTTCAGATGAACCTTAGTTCGAATAAAAATTACATGCTTTGATGATTTTTCTTCGGTGGTAATCTTCGATCAATTGTTGAGTATTATTTCACAGTTCCAAGAATTTTTCACAAGTGGAAGACTTATATAGAGGCAGTAACTTGGAAGTATGTAGGTACGCAAAGGTAAAGTTGCTCTCCTCATATACTGATACTCAGTATTTCCAACTTTCCATGTTTTGTTCGAGCACAAGTGTGTCAAGGCATTAGTTGTAATTTATAACGAGAAAATGTTGATTCTAGACAGTGCTAAGATAATAAATGGGTCGAATAAATCAACGTCAACTCTATATTGCGTCACTTTTATTTATACGAATAAAGTAGGTACGTCGTCTTCATATAATTTAGCTAATAGAATTAGCATCGGAAATATTATTTAGGAATAACTGGAAGATCTTGTTTATTGTATTTATACTTAATGTGCTTCCTCTTTTTCGTTTTTATCCCTTACAACAATAGCCATAGCATTAACAAACTTAAACGGTTTTTTCCTACTTAAGAACAACTCTATTGTTTATCTCTCTGTAAGTACCTACCGGTAATCCTATTATTTGTGTTCTTGGAAAGTTATACGTAACGGTAATATTTAGCAACAAAACATGATGACTAAAATATCAGATAGTTTAAAATTATTATCTTCAATATGTTTGAAGAAAAAATCATGGCACGGTGTAATCCCTTTTAAATTACGTATTTTATTGCTGTATCCGTGTCTATATTCGGTACCTAGAAATATAGTTTTATCTCCCAAATAATTGCCACAAAAACAATTGAAATAACCTAATGTAACAAAGTTGTTAGTTCCCTACCTATGCGTAAGGTCGAATTAGAACAATTTTAATTTGAAGAATGGCTAAATGTCTATCTAACTAATGGAGCAATTATATTGAACGACCAGATCTTCCTGAATTAGTAGCACTTGCATGGTTAGACGGCTCGCCGCTTGCGTCATCGCATTATGGAACGAGTAAACAAATTATTATCATTCAAGTACACTGCAATAAATGGCGTCTTCAAGAAGATCCGATTCAATATCACGACTAGGCGCTGGGGCGACTTTCTTCGGAATCAAACGAAACGTAACTGAATTTAGAACCGCAAACTTAATACAAACACAACGTCAACAGAACTGGCCGAAAACAGAAACATTTAAAAGAAAGCGACCCCACTTCCTAACAATTAATTCGATAATATCATATAATTGGTTAATTCTTTATCCACTGTCCAGTATACAACCTTGGCGGCTCCTTCACTTCAACATGGCCGTCGCACTCACACATAGGATCATACGCACACGACTATCGCGTGTGTGGTCACCGCACATGCCACAGGCCGAGGTTGAGCACACTGAGCCGCGGCAGCTTGACGATGTGGTCCAGGCCTTGCGGCGTGATGCACGTGCAGCCGTATAAGTCGATCGCCTTCAGGTTCAGCAGCCCGTCGCCCAGGGCGCGCAGACCGCGGTCGGTCACTCGCGTGCACTGCCCTATGTTCAACGTCTCTAGCTGAGATAACCTCGCCACCCTTTCCAGACCCTCGTCCGTCAGCCGGCAAGCACTCAGAGATAAAGACCGGAGCCCTGATAAACCCAGGGTCGCGTGGGACAGCGCCTCGTCGCCAACTTTATCACAGAATGAAACGTCCAACGCTCTCAGTCTACCACTCTCAGCGAGATGGGCAACCCCAGCGTCTGAAACACCGTCGCAAGCTCTCAAATTGATATCTTCTAAATGCGGTAGCCGCGCCAAATGCCTCAGGCCTGCATCTGTCACGGCAACACAGAAGGAAAGGTTTATAGATTTGAGATTTGGAAGACCCGTCGCCGCGTGCCTCAGCGCCTCGTCAGTCAACCTTTGGCAGTCTTGCAGGCCCAGATGCTCCAAATCTGGCGTCCCTCTAGCTTCTCCTCCTCCACAGAGATGAGCTATCCCTGCGTCGTTCACGTGCCAGCACGATCTTAGGTTCAATCGACGCAGTTTTTTCAACCCCCACGCTATTAACAATAGTCCAGTATCTGTTATCATGCAACAACCTCCTAACTCAAGTTCTTCTAAGTTTTTTAGGGACTGCGCTATCCTCCCGAGAGACGAATCCGTAACTTGTTTACACAACGATAAGTCTAGTCTTTTTAAAGCAGGCAGCTCCGCCGCAAACGCACTGGCTAAAGCTGCATCGGTGACACTGTAACACCCACTGAGTGATAATGATTCTAAACCAGGAAGCGCTGCGACCGCGTCCCGGAGACCTCTTCTTAGAGACAGCACCTGCAGTTTGCGCACTCCTCGTCTGGCCAGCGACGAAAATAACACAGGCGCTGGTCTCCTAAGATGTAGTGCCGCTTCCACTCCTCTCCAAACGGACCGTCGATCGGCTGCATCTCGCCACGCGCGGCAAACTTGTGCGGCGCGGCCTCGGTCTCTAACGGGAAGCCTTTCAAAGATCAAAGCCAATAGTTCGGGGTACAATCTCGATATATGCGTCCCCTGCGGCTCCGTCGGCGGTTCCTGCACGTGGGGCACAGGTAGATGTGGCCTGTGCAGTCTATATGGCGCGCTGCGTTGTTTCCTCCTGGTCGTGCTCGGCAGCTCGGTCAGGCTGAGCCGCTCGTCGCGCCAGGAGAGCGCGTCCTCCGTCCACGCACTCATTGCACTATAACTTGTCTCGCATCGGACCGGTTTCGTGTGGAGTTGGTTGCGAGCAGGCGGGCGGCGTGCGTGCGTCGCGCGCGGCGGCCGGTCGTGGACTGAGGGGCGCGCGGTCGCCCCGCGGGGGGCGGCGGCGATTGGTCGCGCTCGCGGCACGTGACGCGCGCGGTATCGATTCGGAGGCTCTGCGGAGCGGCATTTTTAAGTTGGCGGACTGAGAGCCCGCCTCCGCCCCGCGCGGCCCGCTCGCTCACGCTCTAGACTAGATAACCGCAGAGTATCTTTACGATCTTTTTAGTACGAACATACTAACTCGAGATAATCGCCGTGTAAGTAGTGAAGTACCTAAAAAAGATTTATTTTACAATAAACAAAGCTAGTGCATTACTTTAAAATGTCTTGTTTACTTTATTTGCTGCGAAATACTATTTCACTCGTTTTTATCTAAATGAGTTTGTCATTAGTTAAAATTCAAAGTAAATGTCTGTTGATATTATAAACAAAACATTAGCAAGAGATAAGTTAAAGTAGCTGTAATCTCTTTTTCCATGATATACGAGGGTTACTACGCAAATAGTAATCTGTTAATGTGAAGAGCTATTAGATACAACAACAATAACATTGTACTTTCTAATGTAGGTAATCATTGAACGTCAATTCTAATTAGAATTCTTCATTATTTATTATAACTGGTTGTCTACTGCGTTTCAAATATCTAAGACAGTAGATGGGTAAAATATACTCATTCGCATACAGACAGACCAGAGAGAATAGGCACAATAGGAACTCTCCGCAGCCTATTTAACCTTTGGCCGGAGTGATAAGGCGGCAAAACAACTCGGCGCCGTATATTTTCGTTCGCGCTGCACTTGCCGATGACTTACCGCCACTTCGTGAGAGTCCCTGTCACCTCACAAGCTCATCCTTATCTGCAGGTCTTAAGGTCGATAATACAAACTTATTTACTTCGACGGAGGCCAAGAAATAACAGCAGTTTGATAACACCGGCCAACTATTACAAGGGCGACCGGTAGCGAACGTTCCAAATATGAAATTCGAATTCAAACGTGTTTCAGAATGGAACGCGGCCCGTTTGGGACGACTCGACTAGTTTAGGACTAGTGTGAGAATGCAATAGTTCTTTTTGTACAAACGAGTTTGTAGGCGGCATGCATTTTCGGCCGTAGTCGGCAAAAGTCAACAGATTTACGTTTACTTTTTGCTTTTCAAACTTTCTAGAACTGATTCTGAAATAGTCGATTGTGCGTTCTAATCAAAAAAGGTAGACCAAGTATAGGTATACATTATTGTTGTTAAACATTTTCTAATGGTATTACTCGTGAAATGAACTATTAAGTAGGTACCCTAAGACTAAAAAACGTAGAGTTAGGTAGTAGGTACTTCAGACCATCAATTCACAAAAGCAAAATCAACCAGACAATAAATTACGTAGGTATAATTACGTAACTGAGTTTTTATTTTCAATAATTAATTGTGTTAATGAATTTATGAGGTATATTTAATCAAATGTGTTAATTATTATTATTATCAACTCAACAATAAAAACATATAAACAAACACCTACATGTTATAATAACAAATTAGATTGAAGCAGTTTCTTTCAACATAAATTGATTTGATTATAAGAGATAAGTTGCAATCTTAAAATTTTAAAAGGATATGTCATTTGAAAGCACTTATCCATGGATAAAATGCAAAAGCAACTTTTAAAACCGCATAACCTTCCGATAAACTTTACTAAGACAGTGATTCCAAAATATCTGTGTGAATATAAAAATAATGCCGATGACATAATAAACACTAATTTATTATTATAATCCGAGTCGGCCATTTTTAAAAACACGCACAAATTCCACAGTTCCACCTTCCACAGGTAAGCTCACGCTCACGCACACACGCAACTAATAAAATACACCATATCCATAGCCATTTGGTAAGCAAACCTATTACATTCAAATAAAGAACAATATTCCTTGGAGTAAAATTTACGTTAAGAAACTTTTGATACACTTTGAAAAGCTGGTTCTATATACGAGGAAATAGAGTCTATTTTTGCATGGTGGTTTATCAAGATGTAAATCAGCTGAATTGGCTGTGTGCGTGGGACATGCAGCCCTGCCGTTCCACATGACTGGTTTTGGCCTTAAAATGCTTTTTTTACTTATTTTTTCTGTAACATTATGGTTCGTTTCTCGCTACAGTTATATGGGAAAACGTTAGGTGAATAATAAAATGTAGAGATGATTCATTACTACGATATTTTGTTATCATCACAAGTTATTTTATATATTATTTTAATTATGCACACGTACTGCCATGTTGCATTCTTTGACTGATCGACCATATCGCTGGACATGATATTTTACAAACATTGAAGAAAAAACGAATGGCAAGCCAAATGTACTTACAATAAATTATCATTGTAAATGCCCTATGATGGAGACACAAAAGCCAATGGCTCATGGCGCTATATACAGTTGCTTGCACATAAGATTACACATTTTTGTTGCTGAATCGCACCTATTTTTTTAAATACCTAAGTAATGAATATAAATATTTGTGGACAACAGCACATGTTCTGATCCCAATTTGAATAACTTATATAAAGCAGTCGTATATGGAAACCAGAAACAACGAAGGTACCACAAACACCTAGAACCGTGAAAATGAACACCTAGAACTTTTTTTCTACATTGACCCGTCCGGAAATCGAAACCGGGAACTCTTGTGTAGATCCATACATACTTTAATGTTATAAATCCGTAAGTCGACCTGTCTCTTACCTCTCTACGGTCGAGAGAATTGAAAAATAGGTAATTTGTTAAATATATTGCTGTCGCGCAGTCCCGAACGCCTCCACCGCAGAGCGCGATAGAGACAACTGCATTTTGGACCGAAAATACCTACTAAAAGCACACAAAATCAACGTTTAGTAGTCCCCCGATTCCTTTTCCAAAACTAGACCGATTTAAATAATTTTTTCATTAAAAATTAAAGAAAAGCTTTGGCCGTGTTCGCATATTTTGCTTTTTTTCTAAAATTTAGCCAAATTTGTTTTCTGGATGTTTGAGCACAGCGAAAAATCTGGCAATTTTTTTAGATTTTAGGAGTCTCATATCTCTTTTATTATTTAATTTATGAAAAAAAGGAAAACATAGAAACATGCTAATAGTGGCCATAGATTTTTGTAATAAAAATTATTGCTCTACTGGCTTGGCTTTATCCAGGGAGGAAACAGGGGACTACGTTTGTATGGAAAAACGGCCCTTGTGTTTCCTCTTACCGATTTAAATCTTTAGTAGGTATAGAGATAGTTTGATACCATAAGAATTACCATATCTAGTCTCATAGTCATAGTTTTTATGCAATAAGTCTATGCTAATTTATACTAATATTATAAAGCTGAAGTTTTTTTTTGTTTGTTTGCTTGAACGCGCTAATCTCAGGAAGTACTGGTTCGAATTAAAAAAATATTTACGTGTTGTATAGTCCATTTATCGAGGAAGGCTTTAGGCTATATAACATCACGCTGCGACCAATAGGAGCGAAGCATGAGTGAAAAATGTTGCAAAAATAATCGCAATCATAATAACGGAAATGGACGCGGACGAAGTCGCGGGGAACAACTAATCATATCATAAAAGGATAATACGAGCTTCGTTTTGCAGAGTAAGGCATCAGTGGTTTCACTCCGCAACACAACAACGTCTTCTTATACTGTCTCTCTCACTCATACTAATATTTTAAAGTTTGTGAAAGGGACGGATGAATACGTGTATCCGTCTCAGAGATCCTACTACGCAAGACAATGCCTGTTAATACAGATTTGTCTCTGTCACTTACTTAAAGATATTATCATGTGCGAGGAAGAAAGAAGAAGTCGAATCCGATTCCACGCGAACGAAGTTGTAAGCGGAGCTCTAGTTTGATATAAATACTCTATTTGTCTAGCACTTTCAACTTGATAGAGAAAGAACAAGATAAGAATAAAAGACGGGTTTTTTTTTGTATGTAATAAAAATCAAACATAAAACTAAATGAGTTACTCGTATTTAAATTACTTCATAAATTAACATACGCAGTATGATAAAATGGTGTCATTTTTACGAGTAGGCTAAAGTTTATCACTCTTAGATTTTTCCAGTTATCTGCAAACCTGTCTAAATTCTATGGTCTAAATCTAAATGCGCCTATTTTAAATTGTATACTCTATTTGCTATTTAAATTCTTAAATCCTCGCGATACTATATGCTATTATTTATCCCGAAAGAAAATTACGGTTCCTGTGGTATACTTAGTATAAAATGCCAATTTCACCAGTACGCTGCCTGAAACAATCAGTAATGTAATAAGTATGTAAATACAAGAGTAAATTCGGTAGTAAGTTAAACCCACACCAAACTTTAAGAAAAGAATCGAGTTACAAATAATTTTAATATCTTTTCGTCGTTACAGCGTAAAAAGCTATTATAATTAAATAATATATCATAATGAAAAGAATTAAAACGGTATATTAAAATAAGAACAGCTTTCACCCTAAATTTTTGCATTAACTTTAAAATTATAAACAGTTAAATTTAATTTATCGGTAACACTTTAAAACATTAGCAAGGAACTAATAATTTTGATATTTTATTACAATTTATTTTGAATCGATACTTAACGCTCAACGCAAAAATACGGATAAGAATTTAAAAGTAAAAATTTCTCTTTCGAATTTAAATTTCGAAACTCGTTCAAGTCGATCGCTTCGAAGTTCAAAAGACCGCTGTTTTTGCGCGGAAACGGTTTTTTGTGCGCCTGAGTGACAGCACCGAAGCGACCTGAGGGTATGTTCCCACCTACCTGAAGATAGGGAGACCAAGATTATAAGGTTTTTGTGTTATAATTATTATAGTTCTTGTATTACTAAGTTTTATTCACAGTTTGTATAGTTGGATGAATATTTTTATTTTCATCTTTTAATTCTTTAAACTGGTTTTTCTATGTAGTGAAACAGTGTTATAGTCAACTAATTTGCTGGTAAAACTTCGTCAAAATGCATTTATATCGATTTCGATTCGATGAACCATTTTATCATCTAAAACTGTTTTCTCCTCTGTGTAAAACTTAAACAAAGTTTATATACTGATATTATAAGTGCAATTAAGTTGCTAAAATATCAAATTAAACAAAGTTATTTATATTTTACGCTCTAGCAATGATATTTCTTGTAATATCATTGCGCTCTAGAGACAAACAGAGTAAGGAATAGAGATTTTTTCAGAAATCAACGCGTTCTCTGTAAAAGCTAAAATCTCAAACCAGTAATTTTCAAAGTATGTGTTCTATCTCCCGTCACATAAATTATCCTTTTCTCCCGTTCATCGCAGTGCACTTGGCCACCTAAGTGTTGCCATATGCACCGCGGCGGTAGGTAGGCACTAACAAGAAAAATAAATAAAAATCCCCAAGTGGTAACTTAACGCTTGCATCTCTGCCTTACTTAGTATGAGAGCGGGTTTGGAAGTGAGTAAATAAACTGATTTGTATCAATAACTTGTTCTTGCCCGCGACTTTGACGTTCCGAATTTTAAATTTGAAGCTATCTCATGGGAACCGTTTGTTTCGGGATAAAAATAGTTTAATATTTTCAGACGAGACAAGACAAACTTCTTAGCATTCCATGGATTCACCGTGTGGCTGCCGGGTCCATCGTATGGCAGAAAGAGAAACTCCGAGTAGTTCCCGGGACTTGTGACACGGGTGTAAGTTTAAGGGGCCCCTTTCCGATGTACATGAACACTCACCTTTACTACTCGTGTTTCTCTCCCTGCCCAGCTAAATCTGGTACGAACCTGCTAATGCAGCTTTAGACACTCGCTCTAGTATAGAACTTACTGCAGTTCTGGCCAAGCCAAGGTCTTTCAACAGGTTATATAGAGATTTTGCTGGCATACCTCTCGCTCCTACTTCTACAGCATATAGACTAACTATATAACCGTTTTTCATTAATTCATTTAGGAGAGCATAATATTTGTTTTCTTTCATTGCGTGGTCTTTAGGTATGTTAGTTTCCCACTGCACGGTAAGCTCTACAAGTACAATCCGTTTTGTAGCCTTAGAAAAAAGAAACACGTCGGGTCTGGATGATGAAACACACACATCCTCTGGGATTTTATAGTGCTTTTCATACGTGTCCATTAAAATAGTCCAGTCAGGTGCTGTACCCAGGATTGGGTAAGGCTTGCTCTTAGAATTTGCAATGGAGCCTTCTTTAATGAAGTTAATCTGTCTTTTGTTTGTGGTCAATCCTTTTTGGGCCCTAGCCACTGAAAAGCTTCACGTATGATTTGAAGTACTCTGTCATGGCGATGTGAGTAGTGGCCCCTATTCAAGAGCACCTTGCATCCCACCAATAAGTGTCTTTCTGTACATATCGCCTCTCCACAAGTATAACAACATTTTTCAGAGGCTTTTCCCCACCTTACTAAGTTACTCTGGTCAGGGAGGGTCATTTGGAAGGCATTTAGATAAAATTTTAATAAGGCAGGAGACTAATCCTACAGCAAGATGCGCCACTTCATAGCTAACGGGATACAAAACTCACCAATAGTTATCCACTCGTTTTGCATTCTAAATTAAAACGTGCACTTTGTAACTGTCGTTTTCATCTTGTCGCAGAAAGTTTTTTATTATGTCTCGGTCTTCCTTCTTCTTTGTCGTACCTAACCCAGCTCTATTTGATTGTGCACCTGCCATAATTTTTTTGTGGAATTGCAGTCTTGATTCAAGTTCTGTGGCCTTGTTGTCTTTCGGGAAGGATGAAATTAATTCGTCTTGTGACTTCCCCAAAACATACGTTTTTGTAACTCTGAAATGTTTATAGAGTTCGGATGGTTTCTTTAATTTCAGCCCAAAACTATTGTGATCCCTAAATAGAGTCGAGGGATCAGCCGAATGTGCTAGACCAAACCATGACTTCAATATCTTTATGAAATTAGCATCTAGCTTTGCCAAGAGGGTTTTACCGATATCCTAATTCCTATACCTAATTCAAAAAACATTCGTAAAAAATGGTCGAGCCGTTTCGGAAGAATTATGTTAGCAAATAAGTGTTAGTAGATGCTCGTAGAACAAAGGTGAATTAAGTTATTTAGTAACGTAAAACAGAATTTCAGATTCCTTCAAAGATATTTAATCATAACCTACCAACGGACTTTAGCCTCTGCTAAACGAGGGTTGTGCCACTATCGCCGCGTGTGGCAGGGCTTTGGCGATCGCAATTTGGCCAATGGTGGAAAGTCTTCTTTAGTCGCCTCTTACGACATCCATGGGACGAAAAGAAGCGGTTTTGTTGTAGGCAGGCACCACACCTTACTCCGTACACAGCTCTTCCGTGCATGATCATGTCTTTCCATCATCGACAGTGCCGAAATATAGGAAATTCATAAATGATAAGGTACATATTATAAACCCCAAATCTATTTACTTTAGTGATAGTGACCATATGTTTAATTCAGTATACCTTACTAATATGTATTAAGAGGAAACACAAAGGCCGTTTTTCCATACAAACGTAGTCCCCTGTTTCCTCCCTGGATAAAGCCAGTAGAGCAATAATTTTTATTACTAAAATCTATGGCCACTATGAGCATGTTTATGTGTTTTCTGTTTTTTTTAAATTAATAAATCGAAAAAATTCGCCAGATTTTCCGCTGTGTTCTAGCACCCAGAAAACGAATTTGGCTAAATTTTAGAAAAAAAGCAAAACATACGAAAGCCTTCCTTAAATTTTTAATGAAAAAAGTATTTAATTCGGTCTAGTTACGGAATAGTAATCGGGGGACTACGAAACGCTGATTTGGTGTGCTTTTAGTAGGTATTTTCGGTCCAAGAAGCAGTTGTCTCTATCACACTCTGCGGTGAAGGCGTTTGGCACTGCGCGATAGCAATAGATTTTACAAATACCTATTTTTCAATTCTCTCGCCCGTAGTGTAAAACGCTAAAGTAAATGTCTGTAGGTTACGCTTTCCCGCTTGTCACTAACTAATTTTGAGCAAATTTGATACGATGATGGATTGGACCCTGAAATGGACATGGCTACTGTCTCATTGCTGGGTACAGGTTTCCGCCCGAGCGATATTATAGCCGCGGAAAAAGCTAATTGGTAATGATGAAATAAAAATGTTATGTCAATAAATTGTTTTCGTACAAAATGATTCCTGAGTAATTGAGTTTTTGGTATGGAAATAATTGGATTTGAATGGAAAAAACAATGCGCGATAGGCGGTATTCAACTTGTAACTTGTACTACCATTTACCAGCATTTAGGTGGGTACCTAACATTCTGTATATACCTAACCATATTCATAAACTTTGTGGTTTATACCTACTTACAGGGTCAGAGATTGATGGTGCCCAAAATAAATATTGTCTAGTTTCTAAGATCTCTGCAAGATATACACTTAATTAGCAATAAATATATTTAAATTTGAATATTATTATGTCAATATTTCACCGTAAATAAACATAATTATAATACCTATTTCACCGCAAAATGTAAAATTTGCTAAATGATTATTGTGTGCTTTTAAGTTTATGATTGAGAGAACTAAAGTGAGAAGTTTACGGACGTCACTGTACAAGCGATATTTGTAGATAAACAATAAGTAGATACTTATAAAAGTGAGAGTAATACCTATTTATTGTAAGTTTGTGAGGTTGTATGTACTTAGATTAAAATAAAAGACTTTTGTTTCAATCGAAAGGTTTACCTACAAGTTAAACTCAAGAACAAGCAAAAAAATAGCCGTCGCGTGAGAAAAACTGAAGAAAATGTTGTAGTTCTGTTTTGATATTGATAATTCACACATTGAGCATGTTTTATTTTTATTATAGGACACCGCGACGACCACAACCTACAATTTTTTTTATAAAATCATAACTTAGTAAGTACATTTTTGTTGAGTTATGAAAACCTGAATAATGCCATGATATATTTGACGAAGTATCATCATCATCATCATCAGCCTATCACAGTCCACTGACGACGTATATTCTACTTCTATTGATGATTTTTAACCGGTAAACCCTTATTCATTAATGTTCAAGTGAAAACATTAAATTGCTAGATAAAACGTATATTAGAGCAAAGAAAATAAAGATATATAGATTTATCTTTATTTTCTTTGATTAGAGGTACGTTATTCATATTCAACACGGCATCGTAAACTTGTAGCGCCATCTAACTACGAGAAGTTACAACATAAATCACACGCTAGCGTCATCTAGCGCTGAGTAGCGGTATTATTAGCTAGTTTATTGTAGTTTGAGTTAAGCTTAATAGATGGCGTTTATAAAAATAATTATTTTATAAACAAATCATAGATGGCGCTATGAAAGTTTAATTTAGATATAAGGTTATGGAAATCACCGTAGTTAAAAAAAAATCAATAACATTCGTATATAGTACAAAGTTTAGCTTAAAATTACAATCTTAAAACGTTATTTGCGTCCGCTCTAAAATTTGCATAAAGCGCAGCGTTTCTTTTGACAAAATTTATATCATACCTGAGCTCTATCTCCCTTGCTAAATGTTTCATTCTATAATTGAAGTATCTTTGACATTTTGTGAAACTGCGAGTATTCCCAAGACAATATTATACCTACCTAGTATTTTTTATCTCGCTTGCCCCGAATCCTTAGAGCTTGTGAAACCTTGAAAACCATATCTAAAGTTCATGAGCATTCAAGAAATTTTCAGTGGATACAGTAATTCCTACAGCATTGTATTCTCAAGGCGGCCATAATAAAGAACTTTGAGTTAGAGGTACGAGTAACTTGGTCACTAAAAAGTTGAATCAGCTATGATGCATTCCGCTATATTTATTCAAATCAGATTTGCAGAGGATAGGTATCCAGTGGTTTCCAACTGATGTGATTAGGGCACCATCCACAATCTTGTATTAAATATTCATGTCTTATTTTTTTCGTTGTAAGGATGTTGGAGGTTGTAATTCAGCCATTATTAGCATGCTAACATTTCTGAATTTAATTTGGCACGGAGATAGATTATAGACTGGTATAGCACATAGGCTACTGTTAATCCCAAAAAAAAAAGTAAAGTTTCCGTAGGAAAGTTTCAGACCATACATTCAACGCGCACCTACCTACAAAGTCGCAGTCAATAGCTAGTATCTAATAAATATTGTATTTTTAAATCATAACTTAGCATAATACAATAAACTGTTAAGACGCAACTGGACAAACAAAATAGCACTTGAAATAAAGAAATTAGTGACTTAAGTTCGGTGCAAACACACACTCAAGTGCACTCGACTCTACATGCTTCGCCGTGATTACAAACCAGTTGGCCATCATAAGTCGGGCGTTAAGTATATTTTGTCGTTATCTACCAATCTTTTTTTTATAACCATGCCCATGTCTTTACCAACGTTTTCTTTTTTGTTCGATACCTACGCATTAAATAGCTCAAA
Source organism: Anania crocealis (assembly GCA_949315895.1). NCBI lineage: Eukaryota > Metazoa > Arthropoda > Insecta > Lepidoptera > Crambidae > Anania > Anania crocealis. The sequence continues at coordinate 4,119,770 of OX438872.1, read as the reverse complement.
GTCTATAAAGTTTTTTTTAATTGAAATGCAAAACATATAAATTAAAAAGAACCCTGAACAGAAGGTACCTACACTCACAGATATTTTATTTGTGATAAAAGTTTTCGAATTATTAAAGATACGTTTTATTAATATTGCAGCAGCGATTGCGTGCGGCATATTTTGCTGACAGCAACTCTGTTCATATACTAACTTGATATATTTTAATAATTACTTCTTCGTTCGTAAGCGTAGAATTTCGAAAACATGAAACTGTTCCACGATCCGTTACATTTTTTGGAAATAAATAATAGCTTAAGTGCTATTCTTGCCTATAAGTATCACAGATAAGATTATACTATAAGTAATATACCTACTCCTAGTTAGTTCATTTTTGTTGCACGTATCCATACTAACTAATATTATAAATGAGAAAGTGTGTGAGTCTGTTTGTTTGTCCGTTTTTCACGGCAAAACTGAGCAACTAATTGACGTGATTCTTTAAGTGGAGATAGTTGAAGGAATGGAGAGTGACATAGGCTACTTTTTGTCTCTTTCTAAGCCCCACTCCCGTAAAAGGGGGTGGAAGTTGGAGCATTTCACGATTTTCAAGGTAGAAAGCTAAAAATTGGTATTTGAGACTAACAAAAAAAATCGTGCATAGTTTTACTTTTGGAAATCTGCCCCCTTAAAAGAGGGGGTGAAATTTTATTGCTACCCCGAATTTAACGCGAGCGAAGCCGCGGGCAAAAGCTAGTAATATTATACATGCAAAAATATAGATGGGATGAAATAAGTATAATTAGTAAAATTTTTGATATCATTTGTTTAACGTTCGCACTGAGGCCGATAATTATGTTTGAGACGCCCTATACACTAGAGTTGACTAGAGTTACTCCAGCTAGTATCACTTATCTGTGATCCTTAGGCTGCAGTTAGACGACGCAAAAACTTTTACGCGGCCGCCGCGCGGCGACCGCGTTAGACTTGTTACTAGGTTTCGTTCATAGAAAGTTTAAACTCTATTACCTAGGCCAAAACATTAAAATTCTTTTGGACAACCACACCGAGCGGAGGCCGCGCGGTCGTCTCCTAGCTCTCTTGCCCGAAATTTCTGGATGATGCGCCGCCGCGCGGCCGCCGCGCCGAACTCAGTTGCTCGAGTTTTCTGGCGCCCGCCGCTCACTTCGCAGTCACTCAAGTAACAACACGTATGATTCGTATTTCTTTTCTTTTTTGCATTGTCGGTACAAGTAATATGCAATCACCACTTTTTTCTTCTTTGTCAAGTTACTCATGACGAACACGTGTGTATTTAGAGAAGTACCAAAAGCAACTGAATGAGCCATTTGCTAAATTAATTTTAACTTTAAATGTAGTTACTGAAGAGCTTATTTTACTATAACAGTCGACTCTTGAAAACGCGTACGCGGTGGCCACGAGGTGGTAATACGCGGTAGCCGCGCGGCGGCCGCGCGGCGGCTGCGCGGCAGCTACGCGGCCTTTGACGTACCAAATAAAGCTATCGCCCGGCCGCCGCGCGGCCTCTCAGTATCCCATATAAACGGGCCCTTAGTTAGATATCTGTACTTCTTACTATCTCTTCCTCCCACTCCAAGCCAAACGACACGCTCTGCTAGTCTTAAACCTGCCCTAAGAATGTTGTCGACGATCAGTCCTGTCAGCATGCAGTGGCTAAAGTGACTTCCCTCGACCTTTTTCACCAGATCGGATTTATCGGTTCTTTGCTGCTCGCTAGGTGTCCTGCCCCCTTTTATTTTGGGAAACGTTTCAGCAATATCGATTAGCTTAGTTCTCCTACGGATTTTCTCATTTTAAATAAATGCTGGACAGTGTTTTTATCAATGTGAAATTAGACCTTCAACAAACGCCCACGCTGGAGAGAGGTCAGTAAAATCTGTTTTATTTCTGCAAATAGGCCCTAGAACTTAGAAGGCGCTTTTACTCGTCCCAATAAGTATTATCATTATGATGAAAATCCTACCACTGCTTCGTAACTAGTGTGGTCACTACACATGGTCACTCTAAATAAGAAGCAGCGCAAGAAACTCGCTCACTATCGTCAGCCTATTTTTAAATAAATATGTTTACAAAAGATAGATAAGTATATGCCAGTGCGAGGTAGGACAATTAAAAACTTTTTTAGTAAAATAACTTTGACATACAATTTAAGTTTATGTATCTACCATAGATTTAATATACTACTGATAGATTGGCAATGAAAAGAGACAGAATACAATGCAGCTATACGATAGAACGAAATAGATCACAAGGCCGTTCACGTACACGCTAAGAACCCGTAACGTTTTTCTGAGTTCTGACGTCTGTCACGCGCAACACAATATTCCCTTTAGTTTTACTAGTTTCATTTTTATTATTGTAAAAAAGTGTCAAGTTGATGTATTTTCATTATGGTTACATGTTCAGTACCTGGAAGTAACTCATCTAAAAAAGGGAACCAACATAATTGTACATTCACACGTCAACACACAATCGCGATTACCAGCAGCAAAATGCAATGTTTCAGAGCTTTGACTAAAATTTTGTATACTAATTGATAGGGCATTTCACCAGGACAAGGATTTAAATTCATATGAATTCAATTAAAAATAATATCAAATACGTGAATTTCAACAATTACTAACCTCACTTTTGTATTTTAGTGATTGACGTTGTCGATGATATCTTATCGACATTTCATTAGCTGACATATTTCACATTGTAAACCGCATACAGCCTAAATTGTTAAAATACGTTAGAAAAGGTTGAAATTGCCTAATAGAAAAGAATGTTCGCCCAATAAATATTCAAGCATTTGCAGTTTACATTTGGACCCTAAGTGTTTTTAACACAGAGGCGATCAGCCTGTAATATTACGCTCTGGATCAATGTATATATTGTTCAAGCTCCCATCAATCCCCATTAGTTAAACATTAAATATATGTGTATTTAGTGTACGTTTGTAATGTGTAATTGAAAAATAAATATCAGTTTTATTTCAACTTTGGCGATCGCGATCGCAAAATGAGGCAAATTTGTAAATACTGGCAAGTAAAGCCTACGATATTTTTAACAATAAATTGATTTTGTTCGGGGATAAGTAATTATAAAATAAAAAACATATCTAGGTATTTACTTGCAGTTTTTTGGCGTTCTTTTAATAATACTAAAAATTAAGTCACCTGCGTCAACGTAAACTGTGTCGATGGAATCGATATCGAAAACAAGCAGACAATGCAGTACTGCACTATTTATCTCACGCACATGCTCACTTTATGCACACTAGCGTAACCTAGTTTTGGTCTCGTTTTCAGGATTCAATTGCCAATCTATCATTTATATTAAATCTATGGTATCTACCGAGAGTTAAGCAATAGACAGGTTGGTGTGAAGGTGCTCTAAGTGCAATGATTGCAACTTTGCACCCGGCTATCTGTCTAAGTCAATTCCTAACGAAGCACGATCTAATGGCTGCACAACACGCGATATCAATGCAAATATGTTTGTCAGTAACCAGAAATTAGGGAGGACAGTGTTGTCGAAATGATACCACCAAGATAGAAACTATTGTCAAAGTTTCAACAGATATAATATACTGATATTTTATCATGCTCTGGAACCTGCCTACAACACTCCACTGCTATGCACAGGCCTCTCTGACTCAAGTTTTTGCGATAGTCACGACGCTTGGCAACTGCCTTGGCGATCGCGGTTTAGCCAGTGGTGGAGTGAAGACGCTGCTGTCCGTCGTCCTCTACCAGTACTCCTTTCGTTTGCCCTGATGCCCAAGTAAAGTACTTTCTTAAGATTCCTCTTAACACAAGGGCCGTTTTTCCATAAAAACGTAGTCCCCTATTTCCTCCCTGGATAATTCCATTGTAGCAATAATTTTTATTACAAAAATCTATTGCCACTATAAGCATGTTTCTATGTTTTCCTTTTTTTCATAAATTATTTAATAAAAGAGATATGAGCCTCCAAAAATAAAAAAAAGTTTCGCCAGTTTTTCCCCTGTGTTCAAACATCTAGAAAACAAATTTGGCTAAATATTAGATAAAAAGCAAAATATACGAACACGAATAAAGCCTTTCTCTAAATTTTAATGAAAAAGTATTTAAATCGGTCTAGTTTTGGAAAAGGAATCTGGGGACTACGAAACGTTGATTTTGTGTGTTTTTACTAGGTATTTTCGGTCCAAGATGCAGTTGTCTCTATCACGCTCTGCGGTGAGGCGTTCTGGTACTGCGTGACCGCAATAGATTGTACAAATACCTATTTTTCAATTCTCTCGACCTTAGTGTTTCCTCTTAACTACAGGGAAAAGCTTTTGTCTTGGAGAGGCTAGTGTCCTGCTGTTTACTGGTATAATATCAGCAGCCAAGCCGTAATCACCATGATGCAGCAGTTGACTGATATGTTCTGATGACGATTGACGATGATACATGAACTCGGTCTATACCTAGTCAGTACTATGTATTCGTATAACAATGTCTAAATGTAAATAAACTATATCTTAGCAAAATAGCGTAGTCATCACACATATTTAACATCATTCGCCTGCCATGTTCCCAGGTGGTGGCGGATCGAATCTCCCATGACAAATCGAATTCCGGTTACACTACACCGGGAGTAAGTAACTCTCTTTAAAAAGCCTTTCTACCATATTTATTCATGTGTTTCTACTACCTAAATCCTGAATCCAACGCTGTGCTCCCGCTCTGGTCATTTGGGATAAGCGCGGTATGTTTTCCTCTTCCATACAGTCCTATCATATCAATCGTAATCGAGTCGTCCAGCCCCTTCTCCATCATCTCTATTCTGATAAATAAATGCGTACAACATCACATACATTGTTCTGATCCCAACGTGAGTTACTATTTAAAGAACTTACACGTACTGTGGAAATCAGAAACAACAAATTACTACAAACACCCACATCCGAGAAAATGTAAAACAACTGTTTTTTTTTTTCAACATTAACCCTGTCCGGGAATGTGACACCTTGAAAACTGGTGTGTACGCCAATCTGCCATGGAGGTCCTTTGATACTATCCATCCATCTCTTTTAGGTCGCCATCTACTTGTCCACCCTTCAACCATCATGTTCATCAGTCATCATACATACTTAATCAGTATTTTGCCTGTGATAAATTTTGACTGGATCATTTTTTTAATCTAATAAGTATTAAGTCGAAGGTCATAATATTCGGACACCACTACGATAGTGCCCCTACAAGCCGCTAGCCGTAACTCTAAGGAACGGTCCTTCGCTGCGTCTGCGCATATTAATTGCTAAAGCGATTAACTTATTGGCAGATTAGGTTCTAGTCTATACCAGATGCAGGAGTTGATTTAATTAGAGATAAAAGCTCCCCCGATGTTTTGTTTATGAGTTCTCGATAATGTTACCTAAAGAATTAAATTGAATACGAAAGTATACATAAACATTCGGGCAACATGAGTTTCAATTTTTTTGGGTGCGTCTCATATGATATACAATCATTTGATATAATCAAACTTTAATAATGATCACTTTACGTAATAATAATTTCTTACAACAACACATGATATAATTTTGTTTGACATAACGATTACTTTACATAACATACAGTTAATTTAATACTACTTAGTATATCATTCATAACAAATAAAACATTTTGAAATAAAACTCATTTTATATATTGTTCATTTGTTATAAATTTGTTTGTTATACGCATAATTTTGTATATCTTTTATTTGAGATAAAAACTTTTAAAATATTGATTGAAAGAAATAACCGTACTGACTGACATACATTGCTAAAATTAAGAATTTAGTTAAATCCCGACTCGCCGTGGTCTTTCCGCCGTGGTACTTGTCTGCCCTACACTAGAGTGCAATTTAAAAGCCGGAGGCGCGGAGGGAGTGCAGTCGTCGCTCGCAGTAACGAAGCTCGGGCGCCCGGGCGAGCTGTAGCGGCTGAGGCTGGTCGCCTTTGGCGACCAGCAAGCCGAAGCTGCGGAAGCGAGTGTGGGTGCCAGAGATTTGTTACGCAAGGGCGAATGGACTGCACTTCCTGCAGCGCCGGAGAAGAGCAAAACAAATGCATACATGCTTGCCTGCTTGCCTATATGCATGCTTGTTTGCCTGCATGCATGCTGCTTGTCTGCATGCATGCTGCTTGCCTGCATGCATGCTTGTTTGCCTGCTTACGTGCATGCATACCTCCTTACCTGCGTATTTATGGCATTTCGTACTCTTAAAGATTCTGAATATGTCTAAATAGGGTTATTTGGTATCTTTAAATTCTGCATTCTGGCGTCTTTGTATCAAGATATCATTATCTGTTTTAAATGTTATATAAAAAGAGTGTAATCGTAAATGAACGTTATACTAAATGTTATTATATTAAATAAAATTATATGTTTTTATCATTATATCATGTGAATGTTATATTAAACGGATATTATGCTAAATGATTTTATACCAACTTATACTTATACGTTTTAAAATTATGTATTTTAATAATATATCTTTCTATCATTATGTTAAAACGTGTTATATTAAACAAAATTATATTATTTGATTGTATATGTTTAGATATTTATACCATATGTTGTTATACTATATATTACACACCCAATTTTTTTAGCATCGCTCGGGTTTGTTATCATCACCAACATGCATGTGACAAGCGTGGTGATTATGCCTGTACCTACCTATCATTGCTGTGGTAACTTGAATTCAATAATGCCCTGGCCTTTGCCCTGCAGTAGGATAAGGCTGTTACTTTGTTCTTACTTTTTTAAATAATGAGACTGAAACACATAAATACCTTTAATTATCCTTAATCAGTCAATCTCTTCAATTCCACCTTCTTCGGAATCCTGTGCTGCCCACCCTCGTCTACCAATTATCCCCATCATTGCATCTAATTTCATTGTTTAGTGTTGCTATTACCTGAATTAATATAATATTCATAGAACATTGCATTGAATAAAAACTGTTTTAAATTATTAAACGTTACAATACTTAGGTATCAAGTTGAAAATCTCTATGCGTTTTTAAAAGTCGTTTAATTATTATGGAATAATCATTAATATTTAATAAGAAAAAGTTGACAGTCCTATACAAAAATGACAACTAAAACTGTCCTCGATTGAATGATTGAGGTTGATTTTATGTCAGAGTCAACTTGATAACCCGACCAAATTATGGCGACACGCAATTGTATGGACATTTAAGTATTATCATGTTGTATCTATTCGATTGATATATTATGTTTTACTAAATTGGGTGCACTTTGACGCTGTTAGTATAACAGAATAGAATTATATTGCTCAAACTGTGTAGGTAGAATGTGCAGTTGGAAATACACATGATCACGTCACAGGTAACAACAGTGTACCCATAACCCTGGAATTTAGACGGTAATATAATCTAGAAATAAAAAGCATGCAGTGTTGGAGCTAAGGCATGACAATAAGAACAAACCCGGACACGCCCTCCGCAGCGATGTGCAGGAACCGGCAATTAGTCGCGGTTAAGCATGAATTAATGAATAAATAATGACAAGTTGATATTAAATTGTATCGAGACGAGATTTATCTTTTGCTTGCATTGCGACGACATTTTAAGTTACGTACAATAGTCTGAATAACAAACTATATAAATAGTGTTGCAAAGTCATACCCATTTCAATTGAAATAAATAAACAGCCTATAATCATCCCACCCCGCTCCAACGCCCCGTTGGTCTAGTGGTTTAAATACTGGGCCAAGATCTCGGGGTCCCAGGTTCGATCCCGGGGTCGGGCAACAAATAGTTCCGAATTTTCGAACGTTGCTCGGGTTTGTTTATCATCCCACTCTGTTACTTTTAATCATCCCACTGCAGGGCAAAGGGCTCAATAATTGAATTCCAGTTACCACAGCAATGATGCGTACAGGCATAATCATCATGCTTGCCAATTGCAGGTTGGTAATCACAAACCCGAGTGAATTTCAAAAACTCAAAGCACTTGTTGCTCGCCATCCATTACCATGCGATAAGAATTAATACAATATTGAGAATGTTAAATTAATGGTCATTGTCCGTCCACTGCTGGACGTAGGCCTTCTTCAAATAACGTCACAATTCTCTATAGGTACTTAGCTTTCCCCATCCAGCCGTCATGAGTGGTACATTTTCGATGTTATTATAACCCTTTAATGGACCTGAACTCGGTAAATTATTTGCAAGTAGGTCCACGGGTTTGTTCTTCATAAAAGCTAATCAATTTATCTTATCTTACAAATATAATAAATCATCATCTTCATCAGTCTGTATCAGGCCTCTGCATAAGAAGGGTTGGGTGAAAGAGTTATCTAGTGACGCCTCTCAAGAAAGACGAAGTCTATGGCAAAACTCCTGCTCACTGCCGACACGCTTTGTTCCGATATCGGAAAGTCTTCCGCCTGGACACAAGCTGCCGAGGACGACATGGAAGTTCCTTAACAGGCTCCGAACTTAGGTCGGCCGGAGCAAAGAAAATATATTATATCGACCCATTTACCATCTTGCACCGCGTGCCCGACTACCTGCACTCAGGAGGATCTAATGGAGGCCGCCACAGATAATGCCATCAAAGTGGCAGAGTACTGCGCCTGTAAAGTATGATAGAGTTCGACGAAGAAGAAGAAGGTAAGAAGGGTTCGGCCATAATCGCCATTCGCCACCCTCGGCACCTTGACAGGCCTGTCGGCGATCGCAGTTCGGCGAATTATGGAGGGCAATTCTGGCAGTTCTCCTTTAGTAGCCTCTTACGACACCCATAGGAAGAGAAGGGGCGGTGCTATTCTAACAACGTGCCGGAACTATATGGCACAATATTAAAAATATGAAAACTTTAAATGAATGTTGTTGCTCAATCACGCTAAGATGCCTGAAGGGATCTAGATGAAATATGACAATGGCTGGAATAGTGCAAAGGTTACTTTTTATCATGAAAAGAAGTATGGCGCACGTGTGATAGATTAGATTAGATTAGAATACTCTTTATTGCACACCACAGAAGAAATAAATTTACAGGAAATATTATAAACAGAAAGATGTACAACTTAGGCAGTCTTATCGCCTGTAGCGATTTCTTCCAGACAACCTTTGGGTGCAGGATACTACAAAGAAAGGGGAAGGTGCACAGAGTACTTTATGTAAAAATAATCAAACATAACAAAACAAATTAACTTAAAAAACTTAATTTCTACATAAACATACACATACATATTTCAAAATATAAACCTAAACACAACAATACATAAATACCTTATAATACCGTGAAATCGCAGGAAAAAGGTAATTCAATACACCGTGCATTACTTATTGACCACCTGACAAACGAATCTCACGTTATGTAACCATTATGTACTATATCTTGGCAGTGTTATTTTTATTGTTTTATAAATTAAAATAGTCTTAAAACGTGTAATAAAATAAGACTATTCATTTTGATCATGCTGTGACGCGCACGGACGTATTATTTTGCGTTTATCGGGTCCTGGATAAATTAACTTTACACAGATACGTCCGTGTGCGTCACAGCGTGTTTCAAACTAAAAAGTTGATTCCATACTTTATATTTTTCTAAGATATATAAAAAAAAAGCGCTGCTAAGAAGTTACTTATGCGTTGCGGTTACATAACGTAGGCTTCTTTTAATTCGTGGGCAAGTCTTATATTTGTTATTTATATACTTTATTTATTTTGTTATTTATTTATATACTTTATTTATTTTGTTATTTGCTATTTATTTTGACATTTGTATCCACAGAACATAAAAAAACTATAGTTTTTTTATGTTTTTTATGTTCTGTGTCTGTATCTATCAATGTAGAGTACTGCGTCTCGTACTCCACTACTCAACGTATCTGTATCTGCAAGGCGAAAAATGTATAAAACGATTTATTATTTAAAAATATATATTTTTAAATATTGAATAACTTTTTTTGAAGTCTTTAATATCTGTGAGAGATGAAATTTCATTTTTAAATGCGATCATATTATTGCGTGTAACATTGATACAATAACAAAAGTTTACATAACAATTCAATACTAGATAAAGAAACTTTGCAGTGATGATATCTACATAATTATAATGAGAAATATTTAAATTTCAACACATCATCAGAAATTTGAATAATTTTGCATAACTCTCCTCAAATTCTTTGCACGGGAAATCATTCAAGCTCTACAGGTATAAACGCACTTATCCGACAGTCGTACTACGAAATACTGTCAATAGAAAGCCGAAACAGGTTCAAGTTTTTGTGTTCGTTTGGAGTCCAAATCTTATGCTACTTCTACACTAGCAGACCTAGCTTAGTTGTCCGGCGAGTTAAGCTCAAGTTAGGCCCGTCTCAAAGCCTCAGACTCAATGCCAGTCCGTTTCAAAACCCGGAGAGAGGCGCACGCTTCCCTTAACTTAAAACTAACTTAATCGTAACTTATTACGAATTTCAAACAAACAATAACTTAAATATAAGTATTCGTGTCTAAACTAAGCTCGTTGTGAACAATTTCCGTGTGTAAAAGTGAATTTAAGTCATGTTTTGTGAGGTTATGTTGCAAGTGCGAACTTTTTTGTTTCTTTTATTATAATAGTGGAATGCGTAAAATACTTTTGTGGTACAGTGTGCGTTTTAACTGTGATTTCACACTTGATTGTATGTGTGCGTTGTTTGCTTGTTCACGCTAAGTTTTGTTATGTAGAAAGCACCGGCTTTACAAAAGATATTATAAAGACCTAACCTGCAAAGTATTTCGTCATTGAATACTTAATTTCAAAAGACTTCGTAATTCACTAACAGTTTATTTAACCATTTGGCATTCTGTTAAACCCTTTGTAATAATAATTTAAGTGTCTGTTATTGAGTAACAGAGATTATTTGTAAGAGTCCCACCAAAACCGATAAACACTTGATTAGTTTAAAATACTACAATGACACTATTGAAAACAATATATGCACTGAGTTATTTTGATTTGAAAACTCTTAAGATTTCTTTTTCAAGCAGTAATAAACTGCTAGTGCAACTTGAAATAACGATTCGCTAACTGGAGGACCATTAAGAGGTTGCAGGTTCAAATCCCATCTGAGGCAGTCGAAGTTTTAATCAAGTAATCGTTACCTGCTTTTGGATTAAACCTAATCCCGATGCTCAAATTGAACGATTAGCATCGACATCTAAAAAATAAGAACTCTTTCGAGTTTTACATAGGTATCATCTTAGGATAACATTAGATGGCTGTTCAATTGTTGGTAATGTACTGAAAAGTGTTTAATATTTAAATAATGAAGGCTTAATGGAGTGATGATTTGCGCAAGATGGCTAGCAGGAACTGAAAAGCCGAGGATCGACCTAAGTGGCGTGCAACTGGAGAGGCCTATGTCGAGCAGTGGACTGCGATAGGCTGATGATTATGATGATGATGAAGTAAGGCTGAATAAAAGTATTTTCGTCTGCAGAACTCTATTAAAGATTGAACTACTTGCATCTTACTCGTAAACCTACTAGAAGTTTTGTAATTATTGTGGACTTTAATGTTATTTAGCCCCTAAAACTGTGTTACTCACAGACAAATTTTTTGCATTTAAATTTAGTTTAAATTAAAATAAACAAAATAAAATTCATTCTTATCAATCACTAACAAGCCAACTCATCATAAGCAAATTTCCACTTCCAAGAAACACACGAAAGTGACGCCCAAATTACAGGTTACCCCACATGCACAAAATGATTCCTTAACTTATACTTCTAAAAGAAATTTTAACTTACTGACTTTGAAAGTGCATAATGAAACACATAGTACACTATTATACATACTCGTATTATACAATGTATGTAACTTATGACAAATGGACAATGGACTTGTCCAGTTGTTATACCTATGTCAAAACAAACTCTTTAATAAGTAGTAATGTTACCAAAATATTATTGTATTACACATAGTAAGTATAGTTTCGTCGAAACTCCGTTAATCTCGATCAAACAGTGTATGTAGTGTAGTTCCAACTGATTCTCAGTACTTACTTATGAATTATCGGAAGGTAAATTCCACTTCTAATTGAATAACAAATTCATCATCATCATCATCACCGCCATATATCAGTGCTTAACCTGGTCTTCTTCTGGCACTACTTTAGTCACCTCACCGATTAGACGATATTACCATAGGAAAAGAAAGGGTATTGCTATCATTTTTTTGTGCTGCCACCGATAAACCATACAACCAACCAAAAATTATATACATGTCCACATTTGGATGAAATGAAATTAAGTTTACGGATTTTTTACTATCCTTTAGGGGCTCTAGGGTTGTTTGAGTAATAACGTTTTGAGTGACAAAAACTTGTTAGTTGTACAACTCTAAATGTTCGTTCAAGGAGTTCAATTGTTTAGCAAATTCAAGACTCCTTAATTTTACCGGGTTATGAAACTGATGAGTCAGTCAGTCATGCTATTACCAGTTATCAGTCGTATGATCATTTATAACTGGGCAAAATTAAATTTGTTTGTCGAATAGATTTTTTATCGTCTGCAATAACGAGTAAGCTATGAATCTTAACTCATAAATATTATGTGAATGCAATGTTTACAATGTTTTTGCAGTTTTTAATTTAAAACATTTGATACATTTCCTGTTGCGGTTATCACAATTTTTACTTTGGCATCCTAGAAACCTAAGAAATGTAAAGATTGTCTGGAATATGTAGCTTTTTTCCATAAGACCGCCTCAATTTGGCAGAACACAATGTATTTTCCTGTGCGCAACATTTATAGTATCTTTATCTATCTAGTATCTATTTATTTAGTATCTAAGTTGTATACTATCTCGAACTAAAGTTTCTTCAACAACACTTAGGAACATTTACCTCTTTGTTCAATGTCTATTACAATAAGCCTGTATTATAAGTATCAGTTTTTCCACAAAATCTAATTTACAACAAAATCCCGCGGTAAGGAGTGCTAAGAAGGAATTATTCTGTTTGCGAGGCTTTGTCGAGGCAAACGGCCGTGTGAGCCGGCTTATACCCTGACGCAGACGTAAGGTTGCCTCCATAATAATTTTTGATCGACTGCAAAAATTAGGCTTTAGCTTTGACAGGAACAACAACAGCTTTGCACGTCAAGCCTTAGCATAGCTATCGAAGGAGTTGTAGCTTTATAACTTTCCATTATTGTTTTACGAACCATATGGTTAAGTAACCAGGTAGGTAAGTAGGTTCCTATATCACCTTATTAAAACGGTGTAAGTCTCAACATTTGTCAAAATTGTATAATTATGTATACACTTTTGCAGCTGTACGCTGTGTAATAGTGTGTATCATATCTATGCCAGTACATAAATATTACTTTCTCCATAATCTAGACTAGACACAGGTAGAGATTGGTATACAACTTACGGAAACCTCACACGTAGGTAGTAAAAAATCGTACAGTAGTACACTGTACTGCAAGAAGCAGTGCTCGTCGTACAAAATGTCGCACCTCACAGGATTCGAATCCACAACCTTTTAATCTTGAAGTTAAGCCAGTCACTAACGCGGTCTTCACTCTAAATCTACTCATTCCCTATTATAGAATAAATCATAAAACTTAGCGTGAGTATGGACTCACATTTTAAAAAAAAATATATACATTATAGGAGAAATGAGTGATGCCAAAACTTGACAAAAAGGGTATAGGAGTTACATAATCAACAATAAAGCATAATGTAAACAATGTTAAAAAAAACACTCAGAAATGAAACTGTGTTTATTATAAAAATAAAACTATGAAAACCTAAAAGTTAGACATTACTCAAATCACGAAGAACTGCAAGGAAGATGAGTGCCACCATCTTGTGTCCGCCACATTGACGAAATGGCGTCTCGTACCGTGTTCCGGTTCCTAGTCCTGCTTGCTGTGCTGGTGTGGGTGACGGGAGACGAAGCACGAAAGACCACGGCTTTCACCAACGCCAGCTGGTTGTAAGTATAATTAAAATTCATTCCTTTTTTTTAAGAATTGGTTAAAAGGGGAACACTTTAGAACCTTCTGCAATTGTTATACGATCAAAAATCAAATGAAACAATTCAACAGTCATGCCAGTAATAGGGTAAACACTTTTCCTTAAAAAGTTTGCGTGCTTTTGGATTAGTTAACTAGTCTGTCATTCTAGAATAGAGTTAATCAGTCAATTTGAAATAAGTATAAAAGTAAAGTAGAGTCGTTACTTTAAATAATATATACCTATAATCATCCCACTGCAGGAAAAAGGCATCCATCATTGAAATCAAGTTGCCACAGCAATGATAGGTACAGGACTACAGGCATAATCACCACGCTTGTTAAATGCGGGTAGGTGATCGCAAACCCAAGCAATGTTTGAAAATAAAAAATCTCTCGTTGCCCAGGGATCGAACCCATTACTATGAGATCTTGGCCCGGTACTTAAACCACTAAACCAACGGGTTGTTTGAATTTGAAATATAAACAATATGATTACCTACCACTTCAGGTTTGCTTGCTACCATACCTACTGTGCTGATCTTGTTTGTTATGTCTTTCTGATATTTCACCACTGCTGTTAGCGCTATGATCACGGGATTAGTTTTTTTATACTTCTGCCCTACTTCTTTAGTCACTTCGTTAGTTTGTTCTATATTTTAAGCTGTCAACACAAGGTATTTCTTAGAAATGAAAATCAGCGTCGTAGCATGCCTTTGGCTGTTGCAACCAATGCTGGGCTTTTTGGCACAATAATTATTATCATAATTAATTTTTGAAGTGCCAAATAAAATTGTATTCTATTCTAAAATTCTATTAATATTATAACTTTCTAATTTAGCAATTTATTCGGAAACTCTTAAGCTAACTGTCTACATTAGTCCAGTTCAATACACTATTAGACAAAGGCCTCTCCAATAAGTAAGATGATTTTGTCATGGCAACGCTTAGAAGGAGATTGGCGATCGCAGTTTGGTCAATGGTTAAAATGGACACTGTGACAAAAAAGCTTGTTTTTAAACAGTTTATTTCTTTTATTTTCTTATTATTTTGATGTCACACTTTGTATAACCATTACATGAAGTGGAGTCAAAATCGACAACGATGCGTCAATTAACAGCCGTCAAACATTTATATTTCAATGTAAATTCGAATTCCAATTTCAAATATACGGGCAGTACTTCGAGCAATATTTGTCAAATTTTCTGACGGTAACATTAAACATGATTGGATGGAATAGAGCTGCCGAATAAAACTCTAATGTCTCATAAAGAATTCCATATCCAATATAATGATTTTCCTCGTATTGCCCCGAAGGTATAAAGGAGCTTTATTACACCTGAGTCCCCGTCTAGACTAGCAATAAAGATCGTAACAATAATTCTCTACCTTCAACAATTCATAGGAGAATGACAAGGCAGTATTAGGACAAAGATAGTGAGATCAATTTAGGTCACACGTTTGTTGCTTAGGTTATTTATTATTATATTATATATAAAAAAAAAGATGTACAATAAAAGCTAATAACATTTTTAGTAGGTCTTAAGTATCAATCATCATAGCACTCTTTTCATCAACGTACGGCATTTAGCGACTTATGACTAAAGTCATAATCATTTTTAGTCAAGTTACGCTATAATATGCCCCACGATTTCATTTTAGTCTATTCATTTAATTAGAGCCTTTTTATATTTATATTGTGAGATTTGCAAAAACTATGAAGGAAATACCATTTAGTAGAGCGGCCATCTTGGAATACAATATCAATATTTTTTTTAAGTTTTTAAATTTTAAAAGTAATTTAACAAGCGAGACCCTACCTTTAACTAGTTGTAACATATGCACACAATTATCTTTTTAGAGCTTGTCATGGTGACGAATATTAAATTTATTTTTTAATACATAGAACTTTAAATTTGAGCCTATTAACGGGTAAAAAATAACAGCCCATAATCATCCCACTGCAGGGAAAAGGCCTCCATCATTGAATTCAAGTTACCACAGCAATGATGGGTGTACTGGCTTAATCACCACGCTTGCCAAATGCGGGTTGGTGATCACAAACCCGAGCAACGTTCGAAAATTCGAAACTTTTTGTTGCCCGACCCGGGATTTGAACCTGGGACCCCGAGATCTTGGCCCGGTATTTAAACCACTAGACCAACGGGGCGTTAACGGGCAATAATGAAATATGTTGAAAGCTACCGTCATCAACATATTCTTCTATTATATAAAATTAATGATAACACCTTAGTCTATCCGTGACCACATGCAGTGTGAAGTGTTCGATATGTCGCCACACGCGGGATAAAACTAGAATGTTAACTAATGCGGGTTAAAATATGTAAACATATCTTTCATTATAATTTCAAAGTAAGTATAGTGCTCGCGTAAATTCAAGAAAACAGTACAATTGTATAGATTCTGAAACCTCTTTATCCTAGGTTGATTGTTGCATTTAAAAAACCCTACATCAATAAACATCGTAATCGTTGTCAGCGTGAGACGAGCACATGTCATTAAGTGTTGTCTGCAGACCAGATGCGGTAGCTTCTGTGAAACTTGGCGCGTCACTGGGTACCCCGTACAGCCAGAACTCGTAGACCAGCAAAGTGGAGTCGCTGCATACGAATGTCAAGCTAATTGTGTCCTGTAACAATGTTTATAGCAATTTATTATTCTGTGATGTTCACACTCTAAAATTCTTTTTTAAGTGATTTCATACACGAAGAGCCAGGTGGAGTGGAAAGGATGGATTAACAACAAACTTGATTGGTTACCGTTCCAGGCTTCAGCCTGTGGAAAGTGGAAAATTCGTTCATAGGAAATTGTATTCGTATTTTCAACAAACTACCTGAGGGTATTGCTGAACTCCTTGTACCTACATATACTTAGATCGTATGTAAAAAGGGCCATTACACTATTGATGATTATTTAAATGGGATCGTATGGCATTAAATTTTCCTAGATCGTACTTGCATAAACCATTTGTAAACATTTATTTTTAAAAAAGGTGACAATAGTGACGAGTTTCTTGAGCTGCTTCTTTTCGGCACTAGTCCAGACTTTTCCCGAAGCAGTGGTAAGACTGGTAGGTGTACCTACATTTATTTGCAAGAATAAAACTGATTTTACTTACTGATTAACAGATTTTAATATATTGTATATGTTTATGAATAGATTTTTGTAGGATATAAATATAAAATCGCTGGTTGCGTGTGGCATTTGACCGATCATCGGCGTAAAGATCTTTAAGGAGGCCTTTGTCAAGTGAACGTCGTGAACTGAGATGATGTAGATATAGATTATTGTACCTACCTGTAAAATGCCCCCACTTGTGATGAAACCCTGAGGGTCATTCACGTCGGAGAGGAGAACAACGGTGAACCCTGTGATGATGTAGTAGGACTGATTACGATCTCTGAGACGGCCACCGTCGTCCTGAAATATCGAATACATTGTTTGGCAGCATTGAAAATAGTTGATATTATTGATTTTTAATGGTATAGTAGGTATACTTAACTAAATTAATGTATGCTTCATTACTTTTTAATATTTATAATGAATTATTAGATAATTACGGTCGTTTGATCTAGTAGTTAAAAGCGACTACTAGAGCTAAGTGCTGCCCCTTATGATTTAATTTTATTACTTCTAAACCAAATCAATTTAAAAAAAAAAAAAACAGTATTAATTTTGAAAATTACCTCTAGTATTGAACCACAGTAATTTTTCATTTAGTTGTTTAAAAAAATATACGCTAATGCTAAAAGCAGCCGCTTTTAGCAATAACCAACTGTTGCCCGCGACTTCGTCCGCGTCAATTTCTGTTATTATGATCGCGACTATTTTTGCAACATTTTTCACTGATTCTTCGCTCCAATTGGTCGCAGCATGATGTTATATAACCTAAAGCCTTTCACGATAAATAGACTATCCAACACAAAAATATTTTTTCGATTCGAACCAGTACTTCCTGAGATTAACGCGATTAAACAAACAAACAATCAAGCAAACTCTTCAACAAAACACACAAATATTAGTGTCTATGATGATGATGTATGTACAATACAAAAGAATGCCAAAATGAAAAACAGTTAACAGTGATTCAATAAATACTAGAAGCAGCACATAGCTTTAGCAGTCCCCTTAAGAACCGGGTAAAAATCTTGGGTTCGATACCCGGATCGCGAAAAAAAAGTTTCGAATTGCTTGGGTTTGATCACCAACCTGCATTTGGCAAGCGTTGTGATTATTACTGCACCTATCATTGCTGGGTAAATTGATTCAAATGATGGAGGCTTTAGCCCTGCAGTGAGATGATTCTAGGTTGTTACTTTATTAGATAAGGGACGATTTATTATACTTATAGGCACTTGTAAACATACCTTTGTAGGGTATGAGAGCGTCAAATTGATGTTCTGCTTTGGAAAAGACCATGATTTTGTACCATAAATTATTAATTCTGGATCTGAAACAAGACGACTCTATAGTTATTAATTACAATTAGAATGATAGTAAAAAAATAAAAAATAAAAATGTGGATATCATCAAATACATTGCTCTGATCCCAAAGTAAGTAAGGAGGTAGTAACTATTTAAAGCAAATCAGAAACAACAGTTGTACTACAAACGCCCAGATAATAGATAATATAGCAAAATGCTTTGCTTTTCTATATTGACCCATACGGAAAGCGAACCCGGAATTTCGAAGCAAGTGACACCGTGAAATTCCATGAGCTACGCCACCGAGGTCTTCAAATTATGAGTGGGCATTGCATCGTAGAAATAAAACAGTAGTCCTATGCACCACTAACATATAAATTGACAGTAGAATTCCAACCTTAATAATTTTAGTAGGTATATTCAGTTCACCAAAACAGGCCAAAAAGTGGTTTTGGTTTCATATTGATTGTTATTATTGATAATTCATCAGAACTTAAATAAACACGAAGAAAAGAAATAATTAAAAATAAAATGTAACAGATAAAACACACCAAAATTTGGTGCACAATTATAACAAACAACACTAATTAGTTAGCTAAATAAACAACATCGTTTTCGATTAACGTTACAGTATTAATCAATTGTGTAAACCGACAAGGAAAAAGAAGGTTGTCAGTTTTTTAAGCTATTGCATAGCTTCTATCGCGGGCCTTGAGCGTGGAGACCGAATCCAGAAATTCCGTAACGAAAATAACTTAACCGGGGTGAGGCACGATCGAACAATTTTGAATTTCCGAAATTTAAAAGAATTTAGAAGAAATAAGGATTTTGAAAGTATGGTTGCCTATGGTAACCATATCTGCCAAAATAACAGAATAACTTAATTACAAAAGTCAAAATTAGAAAATACATAAAATTATAAAATTAAGCTATTGCATAGCTTCTATCGCGGGCCTTGAGCGTGGAGACCGAATCCAGAAATTCCGTAACGAAAATAAGTCTCCGACCGGCACAGCGGTGATACTTTTTAGCTTAGAATAATAACGCTTTTAGTTTTATAATTGCATAAGTTGATAAAAAATGTTATGCAATAGCCTTAGAATAATAACACATTCTAAGGCAATAGCTTTACCGCGCCTGTCTCCGAGTGCCACACGTCTTTTTATTTTTAGTTTTTTTATTTGCACATGTTAGACACCGCCACAAGTTAATTCTGTTTTAATGTACCTACGTTATTACGTTGCCAAATTTAAAGTAATATAGCAATAAATTGGCGGTTTTCTGAAGTTGTTTATTGTACACCAGCACAATAATAACAAGTACTGAAATGATATTAATACTCACTTTCTATCTGTTCGTATTTACAGTAGTATTTATTAGCTGTTCTATAATGTAATCCATTAACTTTACTAATTGTATCATTCGCGTAGTATTCGGAGTAGTTCACACTCTTTATATTCTCGTAGCCATTAACAAACACGCTAGCACGACCACTAAAACAAGAAAAAACAAATAAACACGCTTCAAGAAAAGTCCTGTTCATAGTTAATTAATAATATTATTTAACTACTAATTACAAGTGGATACGTGATAATTAAAAACAAAAGATACGCAATGAGGAAAGGTATCGCGAATTGATAAGAACGATTTGAAGTCTAATCTATAGATTGTATGTAATTATGTATTATACAGGCTGTACTTACAGACAACAGCACGTCAACCTACCTCAAAACGTCAAACTTTCTCAAATTATATTAATCTCTACTTGTTAGACTTAAAGTTGAAAATCAATTCAATGACCTTTAATTTTTTGGGTAGGTTGACCTGCTGTTGTACGTACAAGAACATGGAACAGCCGCTTTACATGGTTAAAAGGCCGTTAGCCTACAATCACATCTCAGGGCAAAGGCCTCCATCATTGCACTCAAGTTACCACAGCAATGATGGGTGCTAGCATAGCCACTACGCTTGACAAATGCGTGTTGGTGGCCAGAAACCTGTGCAATGATCAAAAATTCGAAAGTCTTGTTTGTCTGACCCTGGGATCGAACAGGGTTATAGTACAGACAACGGCAGGTCAACCTACCCAAAAAGTTAAATTGATTATCAACTTTAAGTCCATCAAGTAGATATCAATATCAACTGAGAAAAGTTGACGTTTTGTGGTAGGTTGACGTGCTAAATGTAACATATGGTATCGTTTTAACTCTCATAGGATTATTGAAATTGAAGTAATTAATTCGGAATAAAAAGATTGAGGCTGAGACTTACCTTTGACGTTTGGTTAGTTAGGGTCGGTCAGGTTATTCGTATTGTCCAAGTACCCGACGATTCACTTTATTTGATATTTTAGCAATTAAATTGCAATTATTATATCAGTATATAAACTTGAAAAATTATGTCTCAGGCGGGACTCGAGCCCGCATCTCCTCGCCACGCCCGGCTTGCGAATAATTTTTCAAGTTTATATACTGATATTACCCTACGATTGTTTCAATTTCTAATTAAGGGGACTACTAGAGCTATGTACGAGTACCTAGTGCCCCCAATTGATTTAATTTTATTACTTCTAAACAAAATCAATTCTCAAAAAACTAGAAAACTATTAACTTAGCTTTGGTATTTATTGAATTTCTGTTAACTGATTTTCATTCTGGCATTCTTTCTTATTTACATCGTTGCTAAGAGCGGCCGCTTTTGTCGTTAGCGACAAATTCGACTTTATAAACAACTAAATCAAAAGTTTACTGTGATTCAATAAATATTAGAGGTACTACTAATAATAGACACGTAATTTGCTAAGCTAATGGGGACAACCGTTTCTTTGCTCACCAGTTGGCGCCACTGTAGACTGAGGTCCGGAGGTATAGCTGTCAAAGGCAATCGGCGCCGAAACAAAGTGTTATATCTTGAATCTAATTGAGGTTTATTATTTATAAATAACTATCTTGATATCAACAAACTAACTTCTGAAATAGTTGCTCTTTGAGGCCGCCTATTTTTGCGCTTTTTCTTAATTCCGCTTTCAAAACGTTCACATTAATCGCCAAATAATCCATATTTGCGATATTTTACGAAGGAGATAACTTTCCAGCAGGTAAATTAAAGAAATTATAATTTACGTAACGAAACCCGCTAAAACCAGTGAAAAGTTAATGTTATTGGACCTCACGCGACACTAGCGCCTCTAGTGGCAAATTGACTAGCGATAGCCCCCATTGCGTTATATGTTTTTGAAAATTGGTTTTGTTTAGAAGTAATAAAATTAAATCAATTGGGGTCAGCTGGCACATAGCTCTAATAGTCCCCTTAATTTAAAGTGACTTTATTTTTAAATATTATTTACGAATCTATGACGGAATGCTAATTTTATAGTTTACATGGTATAGGTATATACATCTCATAAAGCCTCAGCTGCTCCATGCTTTGGTACACCTTGTATACATTATATAGTGACGTTAGTTGCCGGAATTAAAATATAATACAGTGATATAGACCAATATACATAATGTACATTAAAATCAAAGATGAATTAATCTTAATAAATCCGTAAAGTGTCGTGTGGTGTCTATAAAAGAATAGTACCAACCGTTATCTTCATCTGACGAAGACGGGGAGCAGCATTCTTTCTCTACCTTAGCCAAGCTGCAATTGCCAAACCGCCTGCCAAGCGTCGCAATCATGGCGAAATCCTCCTACTGGAGAGGTTTTCTATCTTACTATTGTGATAAAGAGCTTGTCTTTCTTGTAGGTAATTTCAATTTTAACAATGAATCAAAACGAACAAAACCATGTTACTTCAACCTAAAAACTACGAAATCTTATCTATTTCATCTAAAAAACACCTACCTAATCATTTCACTTTCTTCCATTCAAAATGAATAAAAAATGGGATCTGGCACCGATTTGAATTGTATTAATAACAGGTCCGGTATCCGTGGGTTTTGGGACCTTCATTAACACAATTATAGGTCATTATATTCACGCCCAGGCCGTCCAAGTGATCCCATACATTTAAAATATATGGGGATGTAGTCGGATATGCATAGAGTGGCCCATACCGTACAGATATTATCTTTTCCATAGATCGAACCATACTGCCACACAGAAGGAATTAAGGTTTAAATTTCGAATATCAATTATCTTTTGTTTTGTAAAAAAAGAGTAAGTTTCTAGCCCAACGCGTATTTTACATGGATTTTTTAATATTACTAAATAAATAAATATTTTTTTACGAGTTTGACTGTTTTTTTATTATTTTTTATTAAATACGTTAGGTGTCTAGTAGCTGATTGATGTGGGCTGTATTTTTTTAATATCGGAACCGGCAAATATAGTCAACTATAGCGATATGCTTTGTTGTGTGTGTGCGTTCGTGTATGTATGTCTTCATTTAGATGTGTAAATATTCTACCAATTGATACTCCTTAACTTTATTTATTAACATTTGAGACGTAAATATTAAAAATTACAAATTGTTCGTATTCGTTCAACATTCAAATCAAATCCAATAATAATAAATACCATATTTTAAAACCACTTGTACGAATGGTTTAGACGTCAAAAAGCAAGAACCATTATTTACGCATTATTAGCATAAACTTGTGTCTATACTCTGGTTAATTTATAGGCAATGCAAACAGCTCTATAAAATTCCATCGGTCCCAACAAATCACTGGTATCTCAGTTTTAACTCAGCCCTATCTTCTTTATGCGTTTGCTATCCGATTCATTTGACCATTGTTAACGAGAAAAAGATGGAAGGAGTCTATTATGGACGTTGAAATATAAATGGGATTGAATTAAGTCGTATGCTGCAGTTAGTTGTATAGTAGCATATTTTAAGTCAAAGAATTATGTGATATTCTTTATTCCAGATAATTCTTTGACTCCTTTAAAGCACTAGGGCAAATGCTAAGTCAATGACGATTTCCTGGTCTCTAACATATTCTTTCAAACACGGATAAGCTACCAAAGGCAAGGTCCGGAGAAATATGATGAAAGCTAGCACCTATTACGAAGTCTAATAGTTAATAATCGAATCTTGATCAAACCACACATCTTATTTATTTATTTAATAAGTCTCACTAACAACATATACATTATGC
The DNA here is from genome assembly GCA_949315895.1 of Anania crocealis. NCBI lineage: Eukaryota > Metazoa > Arthropoda > Insecta > Lepidoptera > Crambidae > Anania > Anania crocealis. Next base: position 4,096,212 of record OX438872.1, on the reverse strand, counting down.
ACTTAAAACAAAAATCCACTACATTCACACTTTTCTGATGTACATGTCAATTAATAGCGAGCGCAACACTGTTAACAAAAATTGGTAGTTATAAATAAGACTTATACACAGAAACTATACGGATTGATGTATACAAGGAAAATAAAAAAGGAGAGGATCTTCTGCAAGTTTCACAATTTTTCTTCGTGTTTTTGTATCTTAAGTTCGTTATTAGGTTATTACTGCTTGAATAACATCTACAATTCTACATACAACAAATCATATTCAAATCTGCATTCGTCACCATTCCTGCTAATACAATGATGAATACAAGTATACAAATACAATGCTAATAATGCGTAAATAATGGTTCTTGCTTTTTGACGTCTAAACCATTCATACAAGTGGTTTTAAAATAAGTATATCTGATACTTAACAAAAAAGTTCATTTCGTTCAGAATGTTTCTCCACTGCAAGTAAGTACAAAACTCTTGCAAAATATCAGACCCGCTTGTTCAGTTAAAAATCAGTTAAAATCAGTTTTATTTCTGCAAATAGGCCCCAGGAGGCGCTTTTACACGTCCCAATATTTAAACCTACCACTGCTTCGGGACAAGTCTGGGCTAGTGCCGAGAAGAAGCAGCGCAAGAAACTCGGTCACTATTGTCAGCCTCTTTTTAAATAAATTTTTACAAGGTAAGGTAATTTTTACAAGGTTTAAGCAAGTACGAGCTGGGACAACTTAATGCCATACATTTCTATCATTTAAATAATCATTAACAGTGTAATAGCCTTTTTTCATTAAAATAACTTTAACATACGTTCGTATCACTCACGGTTCGTGTCACTCATCCGTCCTATTTTTTTGGGTTAATTGCTTCTATTCATTTTTCGCTCACCAGCCATCAGTACGGAACCGTATAAAATGTATACTAAAACCGTGGACGCAATAGATTTTATTATGCTGCATTATTTTACTTGTGCACGACTTTAATAGTCTATAAATATTTTTATTTGAAGGCAATTTGTCTTCTGTTTTTTTATTGGGTCATTTTAGACGAAGCGGTAGCTTATAGTGGTCGTTGTGGTAGACCGCACCTTATATCTATTGGGAATTAGTCCAAATGTTAGCATACACTCAAAGAATTTTGAAAGTTATCATTCAGTTACTTGCTGAGTAGTATAGAAAAATATTTGAGAATTTTAACGAACTCAAACGATTAAATTATTCTCTCTTGTTCGGTCCTGTCTTAAGTGAATAAAGTTCAAAATATGTTATCCAATGTATAGGCAGAGGACAAAGGATTTGAGAAACCTGCACATTTTTAAAAGACTGGCTACAGCAAATCCTTCTAAACACTGGGCATCTTATGTAGTTGTACTAGGTGCTATTTTGCAACAAAAATGTATAAACTGATGTGCATGCAACTGTATATAGCATAATGGCTCTCGTAGCTCTATCATAGGGCATAAACAATGGTATAGTAAGTACATGCGATTTGCTACTCTTATTTTCTTCTCTCTCTCCATAAAACATTATTTTTTAGTACAGCAGTCGATTGCCCAAACCCATTGCAGTGTCATATAGCCATATAGTCCAGCAATCATTTAAAATGCAACAACTGGGTTCGCCTCTTTCAAGATCAGGGTCAGCTTTTCCCAAACGTTTACACAAAGCGCTTAGGAAACAAGATCAGAAAGATATACGAATAATACCACTAAATTCACTGTCACTTTATTTTCATCCCATATATCTCTACAGTGAAGTTGAAACCACCCCACAGAGCACTTCTTAAATGTACATTGGCATAAGTGCACCCCACACCTCCGTAATCAACTTCGACCGAGGCGCCATCTTCTAAGTTATTGTCGATCACCTTAATCGATGTTATCACGTTGTCTTGTTCTTCGTAGTACTGAGGGAAGGCGATATCCGATGTCCTTAACACGAAAGGTATTTTCTGATGCAGGCTCTTGTGTATAAGCCGGTCGCCGTGGGATGGTTCTCCTAGTAAAAGACCTTCACTGTCAACTTTTTTCATTGTGCAAACAAAATAGGTTAGTAAATAAAAAGTTACTGTTCCTTTTTTCATTTTGAATTTTAAATTTAGAATAACGACTGTAACATGTTCTGTACCAGAGCGAAATGGAACATTATTGATGTTATCCTGTCAGATAAAATGTGATAAGATCGATAAGAATGATAATTTAACTTTTTATCTACCACTCGTGAGAGGAATTACTGTAATGACTTCATTAGATACAGTATATTATTAAATAAATAGTAGTACCGATAGTAATGGCG